>CM076598.1:214390000-216890000 GCA_038502835.1 Octonoba sinensis
TAATTTTAGCATAATGATGATTCTAGTCATAAATTTTAGAAGCAAAATTAGCTCATACTCTCTAAAAAGATCATGCCCATGCGGCATGCGCACTTTTAGTTTCTCAAAGAGTATTTTCCTATTATGAAAATTTCGTACAAAATGCTTTGATATCAAAAATATTGCAGTTCCAAACAAACAATTGCGGAGTTTATTTCAAATTGTCATTGATTTTCATCACCATCTTGTACCATCAGAACGAAAAACAGATGAAAAATGCTTAACAAATTCGTAATCATTACTACTACTTTAAAACCACAAAATTGTTAACATTTTTTAAATTTTGCTGAAACATTCTCTTTGTAGTAATAAATGTTCGAAATCGTTGCTTTAATGACTTTTGTGCAAGGCTGTGGAGTCAGAATCGTGGAGTTTAGAAACATTATAAACGTATCTGAGCAAAAATGTAACGGAACTACATTTTGTACGGTAGCATGCAATAGGTATTTATAAGGATATCTCAATGCAAAAAAAAGTAAAATAAATAATCGAAGCTTAAAATATCAACAATAAAACAGTGAAGAAGGATTGAACTTAGCAAAACAAACAAACGTAAATTAATGTATAGACTTCGGACATGCACAACAGATTTTGAAACTTGTTTGATTTTCACATTCTTACTGGATAAGGTTTTCACTAACTACTTATTCCGTTTTGCTACAGCAAATCGAAAATAGTAAATAAGGGACCATTCATGAATGATGTTATGTTTCGAGGGGTGAGGGGGATTCGCGAAATTGTGACAAAGTGTGGCAAGGGAAGGGGTAACAAGAACTGTGACATCATGCTTATGCAACATAGCGTGACATGTGACAAAGGGGGAGGGGGTCTGTTGAAGTGTGATATTTTGTGACAAAGTGGGGAGGGGGTCAAAATATATGGGGGAAAACGTGACATCATTCGTGAACGGTTCTAAGGCAGCAAAAAGTCCGAACTCATTGATCATTGAACCTGTTATGATCATTTATTTTCTTTTGCAATTAATGAATTCATAAATAGTATCAGAAAACTATGTTCAGTACAACAGCGTATAACTTAAAATGTGCAATATAAATATTTATATATTTCTCGCTTCTGATAAGAATTTCTGATGTTCAGCTTAGGGATCATTCCTAAATGATGTTACGCTTCGAGAAGAGTTCGTGAAATTGTGACACATTATGACAAAGGGAGGGGAGGGGTAACAAGAAGTGTGATATCATGCTTATGCAACAGAGCATGGCATGTGACAAAGGGGTGAGGGGTATGTTGAAATAGTGACATTTTGTGACAAAGGGGGGAGGGGTATCTTGAATTGTGATATTTTGTGACAAAGGGGGAGGGGGTCAAAAGCGTGACATCAGTTATGGACGATCCCTTATAGCGATTTTTTTAATGCCTTCTACAAAGAACTATTTTACAATTATGGATGCAACTGCAGAAAATGCACCAGTTTTTGAATTTGAAAGAAGTTATTTCAACACAAATTTTGAGAATTTGAAAGAAGTTATTTCAACACAAATTTTGAATTTTGTTTGCTTTTCAAACTAACCTAAAAACTAAATTTAGGATTTAAATCCAAACACTTCATCAATATATCACAGTGATTTGTTTAAAATTCATCAATCGGTTCTTTCCGAGAATAAAAACAAATCATACTGTATGTGTTGAAGGGAAAAAATCATACAAAGATTAAAGTAACCAAAATTGACCATAGAAGAAATTGTGAACGAAAAAATGTTGAACCAGAAGGAGAAGAGGGTTAAGATTTTGTTAGTTTAATAATTTACCTACGGAATTTATTTTTCCTGATCTTTGATGTAGAATATATGTTACACATTAAGAAAATAAATCTTTTAAACTATTCTACTATTTCCATAAAAATTTTGCAAGTCTATTAACCTTGCATGTGTATAATTTATTTTTACTATGAAACAGAGACGTAACTAAAGAAAATACAGATACATAAAGTAAGTCCTCACATTTTCAACATAAATTTACAATTACATGAAGCGTCATAATTAATGATAAATTATTATTTACTAGCAGTAAATTGTTTATTGGTAATCAATAGGATAAACGATGTGTATGATTATAAGTAAACTATTACCAAAAGGCATCATTAATTAACTTAATATTTCATTGAACTAAAGACATAAAATCAAATATTAATGACTGATTAATAGACACTGAGATGGTTCGTTATTGCATAGACCTGCAAAAGTATCCAATTAAATGTGTAAATAAAATGCATTAAATGAAAAGCAATTAGTATAAATGGATTTATGACTGTTGGAAATCAATGCACAATTAATGAATCTTTTAATGAAATATGTACTGAAATAAAAGCTTCACGAATCCTATGCTACAAATATGCATCGGTAATTTAGAAAAATCATTGCTTGTTAATCACACTTTACTGTTAAACACTTTAAACCACATAATATTAAATTACTTGGCTTTATGTCAACCGTATATATACATATGTATTATTAATTCAGTACATTGATACTGCCTCTTTTCATCTTACTAGATTTATCTTTCATTAACTATCAAAGAAAGGATATGATTCTTCAAATTATTGAGAAAAATATTAACTTATTCATTTGAAGTGAACCTAATCTTTTTGTCATACGACATTAATAACTGTTCAAAAAGCTATAAAGGCACTTTTGTCAAGAGTGCAATAGCATCCATCATTTTCACTCGAGTGTTTGTTGCCTAATCGTGTGTAATGACATTTAATTATGCGATTTGCTCTTTTTGAGATTTTGCGATTAAAACATCAATGGATTCTTCTTTTTTATATTATGTAGAGCTACTAATGATGTATGTACTTAATGACATTTAAATGATTGAGCAGTTGTATCTGTTTGGTATACACACGACAAAATGCCTCCTACACTAAATAAAATTATGCAGGCAAATGCAGTTGCCTTCTTCTACTATGTGTGTTTACTAGATACTCTCTCAGCTTAGTTGAAGAAGTGTTCATGAGCCACTATTTACAGCTGATATATTGATGTTACTTTTCCTTTGGTTTCCTTCGTTCTGGAGATTTTTTGCGGTAAGAAACTTCAAAACGTCTGTGGTGGCACAGCATTTGAACTTCAACTAATATTTTCTCAGTGGTCAGGATTTAAAACATTTGTGTTGGCTTTTACAGCCATGGATGTCTGTAGAACTTGTTTCTTATAATTTCCCAAAATGTTCTCCGGGACTCACAAGAGAAAAATACTTCTGTTAAAATTGCGTCAACACCCGGGCTCAAAACGATAAGTTTTTTTAGGAAGTAATTTATTTTGTGAAAAACAACCTGAATTGTAGATATCTGTAGTTTGTTTGCTTTATTTTGAATGACTCAACAGCAACGGTAAAAATCAAAAGACAGCTGACAAAACGCAGCTAAGCAACAGTTATCTTCTAACTTTTTTTCTTTACATTACACTCAGTTAAGTAGAGAACATTGTGTTCACTAAGTTATCATATTTCACATCATCAGCTAAGGACACTAAAAAAAAAATAGCCACCCCCCCCCCCCCCGCAAAATACGAGTATCCTTAAGCAGGGTACCTTTTATTTCAGATACAATTTATTTGCTTATGCAATGTTATCAGACGCTTTCAAAACTCATTATTAATAGCTACTAAAATTTGGTTTTCAAATATTTAATTCCCATGAATGAAATCTGTATGCACATTTTAGTTCGTTATGTGTATATTGCATATACCAATTAAATCCATTGATAATACGTATTTATTACTATTAGGTCAACGGTACGTGTTTGTCTGAAAGCGAACAAGGTTTTAAACTGCAAAATAACTAAGCAAAGCGATTAAAATATAAAGAATGCGCCCACAACTGTAACATGCGACAACGCGGCACAATTATAAAAACACGTCTGCACTTGCAGCATGCGATAATGCCACTAAAGCTGGTGCATCCTTGCTTATGATTGGATACCAATGCCTAAACATTGCAATAAAACATTACCAAATGCAAAAAAAAAATAGACCTTCAAATCAGATTGAGTATTATGCGTCCATATAAAAATTTCTGATAACGTTTGGTAAGATTGCCAGGGATTATTTCGGTGGAATTTTATTTATGATCTCTTAGAATGTTTTGCTGCGTTTATGAATTGTAAGAAGATTTACTGAATTATTCTTCGTGTACTAGTGCCATGTTTTTAAAAGCTATTCTGAACAATTCAAATTGTGGCTAGAACCAAATTATTTCCGTACTTCAACCATAAATTGTTCAATACATTTTATTAATGCCAATATAAGATTATAAAAATCCAAAACGTTGTTTAACTTTAGATAAATGCGAATTCAAATAAAATTAGATTACAAAACTATGTTTCACTATGTTCAAACGTCTCTCCTCAGAAAAAAGCTGCTTTTTTATTGCAGCCTTCTTGCAATGGAGGTGAGACTGTTATTTTCATGTATTGTTATTTTCTGATGAATCTCTAGGCAGGTAGGTTTCGAAGTAGTATAAAAGTATTGTCCTGCTGTCCGACTTTCTTAGCCGAAACCTTCCTTGAATATGCGCATGCGTGAGGTCTTGTTCGATTTCACTGAAATCAAGGGGAAAGGAAAAACAAGAGGAAATGTTCTGTTTTTATAAAAAAATAATAAACCATCTATGTTATTTTCCCCTCTTTTGCTGGTAAAGATTAATAATGGAGCTTATCAATATAGTGAAAAAACAAAAAGGTCTCAAATGTTTCTTTGGAAAATATTCATATCAGTCCATCGAATAAAATAAGTCACGACTTTTGCAAACGAACAATGTTACATAACTATGCTAAACCTGAAAGACTTCATGTATAATTAGTCTTATGAAACGTGAACACGGTTACAATAACAATAATCCATTTTTTTAATATATTTATTTTTATTTACCAGCTGCTTTATGCTCACCTTGACGTCAAAACAACGCTCTATTCTAGAAATCTCTACTTTATCTGCACAACGATATGTATCAAATGTTTATTGCAGTTAAAAATTTCGGAGAAATGAAATAAAAGCATCATTATATGAAGATAAAAATAACTATACGAAAATCCCGTGATTTACGTTTCTTCGTATTTGACTTGTTCCTTTCTCATCTTTGTTTTTATGTTAGTATTCGTGTTCTCGGAAAAAAATGATATATGAACGTCACAAAGGGCAAATCTCAGTGAACTCATATCCCCGATTCCCCAACTCCACGTGAGCTCACCAGATGAGATTGAAACCAACGAAGGAAAGCAATTTCGGCTGAAAAATAACTTAAATTCTGGCAGGTACAAATTTAGAAAGCGTTTTGTTATGGATTGAATAAATATTGTGTAAAATTATGTTGGCTTCTGTTTTAGAAGTTTCGAATAGTCTAACAATTTAAGATCAGAAAAATGTCCCTCCCCGATTTTTTTTCTTTGTTTTTTTGTGAGTGTGTGTGTTTAACTATAATAGTCGAAAATGAAAGTTTGCCATCATCAAATGTAGTAATAATACTAAATAAAATACTCTAACATATTTTATCACTACAATTTTTAAAGTATTAATATCAAAAGACAAAAATTACCCTATTATCTAGCTCGCATACCAATTAATAAAATGCTGCAAGTTAAGTTATAATTTGCAAAAAATACTTGAAATAGGTAGAAGAAGATGAATGAGAGTTTTTAATATATATATGTATAGAGAGGAAAAAAGAGAAAACTCATTTCAAAACTTGGGGTTTTTTTTCGATAGCTGAAGAGTTAACCCCGAAAAACGTGTATGGAATAATTCTTGAAATTAGCAGCGCTGCATTGCTCCCTCTTTCCCACTAAAACTGCATTCAATTTTGAAACAGAACGAAAAATTATGCAAATTATTAAAATATCTTTTGCTAGTAGCACGTTAAACCTCCCCCCCCCCCTTCAGAAAAAAACAGCACCCCAAACAAAAATTAAATGAAGAATGAATTAAGAAATGAACAATATTGAAAATAAATGAAAGATAAATAAAGAAAACTATTTTTTAAAAAAATGATTATTCCCAAGCAAAAAGAACGAGGATTTTTAACACGGACTCACGCCCATTTCTGATTAATAATTATACTTTTGATTTTTAAGCATAATGATGACTTTAAACCATAAGCACTTGGTAACTTAAGCAAGTAGAATTGTTTTTCAAAATTTCAGATTTATTTTTATATTTTTCTTATTAAACTAATATATATATATATATATATACATATAAAGAGAGAGAGAGAGAGGAAGAGGGGAGACAAGAAGGTACAATTTTAGGAAACATTTCGGAAAAACCGAACTTATGACTTTTCATACAGATTAAAAAATGAAAATAATACAAAGAGTGAAAACCTTTTTTACTTTTATTTTCAAAGAATATAATCATGTTTTTTCATTATTATGATGTATTTTTACAATTAATTTGGAAAAAAATAGGCGTTTGCTAGGTGTTTATTCCAAATAGGCGTTTTAAAATTAGCTTGATCTTCAATTTTTATTTTACAACATTAGTGGCATTTTAATGCCGTGTTAAAAATGAAAACATTTTCTAAGTATTTCATCGTCAAATAAGATGTTTTTAAAATTAAGTTACAAGCGCTTTCTATTATAGAAAACAAAAATTGTTGATTCAGGGAAAAATGAACATAATTTTTTCAACATCCATATATATATATATATATATTATTTCTCTAGCCTGCTTTTCTGTCGGTCCGTGAGATCATCCTTATTCCTTTATCAAATTCCATGATTTGCCCCTCATTTTAAAACGTATCGTGCCGTCTAATGACGAAAAATAGACCCACGGTCTAAAAATGTACCTCCGCTCTTAAATTTGAGATTTAAAATCATCTAGTAAGAAGTCCTTTGATGTATTCCAAATAGGTGTTGTGTATGCTGCTGTTATCAAGTAAACGAAAAAACTCTTCTGTTTTTATCGTGTAGAAATTTGGACCGTTTTAGCTTAGTCTGTGTGTTAAACTTATTCCATCGTTAGGCTATTTATTTATATTATGAATGTGTAGAGCCTAAGCAACCAACATTTATTATATTTTAAGTAATGGAACTTTGTCGTTAATGTACTTTAATGCTACGTATACAAAAATAAAAACAATTATCCTTATTATTGTGGTTGTTTTATTATTTTGAATATCTAAATAATAGTAGGAAAAAATTGTAAGAGCTATTTGTACTGATGTGTTCCATACATGCCTTCTTTTGTTCCAACACCTGTTCACTTTTTTCTATTCTTCTTCATAATGTCCTTTCTCTAAAATTAGTGCAGAATTCCGCACAGGCTACTAGTCCTTATTAGTGTGATTATTTTATTATTTTGAATATCCATATAATAGTGGGAAAAATTGTAACAGCTATTTGCACCCGACGTGCTCAATTACATGTCTTCCTTCGCACCAGCACCCGTTTCTCTTTTTCTATTCTTCTTCATAATGGCCTTTCTCCCAAATTTTTAAAGAATGGAATGCCACACAAAACGATTTGGTGCGCAGTGTGGAATTCCACACGGGTCGGCTAGCATCCCTAACTGCAGAGTGTGTACTTGATGTTCTGCACTTCAAAAGCAAGCAATGTTTCAAGCAAACTGATTTGAATTTCAGAGCAACACAGTTGCTCGATTCTCAACTTCTTGCTTTGAAATCCAAACAATGGCCGCGAAGAAAGTAAGCTCCACTTCTACCTAAATTCAAAAGCAGTCAATGCCCTGAAAATCTATTATTTGAATTGCAGGGTGAAACACCGGCCTAGTCCTCAACTCTTTGCTCATAAATTCATACCGGTGTCATTAAACAGTTAGAACCATTTTTATGCAAATGTAAGCAATATAGCAAGCACTAAACGATTCACTTAAGCCATTATTCCTTTTACTTGCCTTAAAGAACATTACTCAAAAACCTATTTAACTGTCAACATTATTCTGTCAACAATAAGTTCTACACGACTTATTGTTAGGGAAAAAAATCCCGAGCACTATATTACTTCCGAAGTTCCGAAAACAAAATTGAAAAACACTATTGAACCACATTGAAAGAATGGTCTGGGAGAATCCGGTGATTTACGCTTTTAGTTGTATTTTTATTACTCTTCCTTTTTTCTTGGATGAGTTGTTATTCGTGTTGCCGGCAAAGATGATGCATGGTCGTCAAAAGAGCAAATCTCACCAGACGAAGATCCCGATTTCCCGTTCCCCTTGTTTTCTACTGTGAGAAGAATCAGACGAGAAAGAAGTAATTTCGCTTGAAAAATAACGTAAATTCCTCTAGATACTCTTTCTTTTATTTTGTTTTTCACGGGAAATAAATACCGCGTAAAGTTATTTTCTTTTGAAAAATATTAAAGCTGTGAGAAAAGTGAGCTCTGGGTTCTTTTAACCTCTCTGAATATTTTAATGATGAAGTTGCGCAGCAAAAAGAAGCAAAACTAAATCGTGAACAGAAAACGTTAATGCACTAATGAAAAATACATCCGGTACAATTTATAACTTATTTATCGTCCAGTCAGAATAAATATATATCTAATTAAGAAGTCTTTTTCGAGTTATTTTATTGTTTTCATCTTTTATCGTGTTATTTTTATGGCGCGGTTTGTTAAAATACTTTTACTTTTTTTTATTGAGTGCTCGCCGAAAGAATACTTTCTTGTTCGCAATTAAAACTAAAGAACTGGATTGGCACTAGAAGAAGAAAATACTACTTCATTAATTGTAGGAGGACTTTCAGAAATCTGCAGTTTAATTCAAATGTGTTGTAACAAAAAGGCTTTATTTATGAAAAATAAATTCGAGGAAAAATTCTCAAATTGACAGAAGAAAAGTAGGGAGCAAATTGACGGACAATTTTTTCAGCAAATTGTTCTAACTTTTTCTTAAGCATTCGTCTTTCCTCATCACAAGCGACGTCAACCTCAGTTTTATTAGTTAAACTATATCGGAATGATTATAGAAAATTCTTTATAATATTAGATTGCATCATGATATGTTTTTTGCATTCAATATTACACATACTTTCTGCTCAGATAATGCTGAACTGAACTAAAACTGACTTAAAACTTCCTCCAATCAACTAATTTAACTAATTACTTTCTCGAGCAAGATTTGAAGCCATGTTGATAAATTTGATTACGCAATTAATCATTTTATAAATAGATCCAGCTTCGTTCTGCTGTCTATTGGTCTTACATAGTATATATATATATATATATACTATGTAAGACGTAGACTGAACTCTAATTTATTTCTACCAAAAGTTTTAACAGCAATATACACAAGTAAAGCAATGGTATTTGAGTGGTGATGCTGTAATTTTTTACATTTTCATTCAAACAGCCGAAAGTAATACAAAGTATAACAATGTACATGATCTACATTAAAGTTTATTGTTTTAAGTGTTTTTAAATACTTCTTTATCAAATAAAATTTAATAAGCATGCTATTTCTTTTCCCCTTTTAACCTCACATAATTCACAGATTTGGGAATTTCTATGCTAGATTTTAATTAAATTTAAGAAAAAATCGTTATTTTATTTCTTTAAATATGCACACAAAGTTTTTTTTTTCTTTTTTCCTAATTTAAAAAAGAACGGATCTTGTGAAAGCGAGTACAAACAAATTACATTTTGAAGAATCGATGAATTGTCCAAGTTTTAAACTTTAAAAAGCAAGTTTTGAAGTTTTTCTTCCCAATCAAGAAGAAAAAAGAAAATAGTACCTTTCAGTTCCAAAATTACTGTACGAGCTCTTCTGAATGCAGTTTGAACTAAAAACGGGGCTGTACAACTCTCGCAAATTCATCTAAATTACATTCAGAAAATACTTTTTTTTTTTTTCTATTTTTTTGAAAGAGAGAGACATGGTGTCTTCTCTAAGAAAAGCCTTCATTTCCGGAGCAGGTCAAAATACAGAAATTCTATCCCTATCTGTCCACGGATATTTCGGGAGAGGATATGAAAATTTTACTTTTCCTGCCGACATTTTCTCCAGAGAATGCGTGGAATATTGAACCATGCAGATGCTGTGTTCGAAACGCCACTGTCGGTGCAGCTCATTCGCTACAACAGCACCAACTTAGAGGAAATGGAAAGTTCTCCCAAGAACTGATGATTAAAATTGCAAGGATTTTGTGTGTACCTAGCAGCAAAATGACTTGTGGGGAAGAAAATTCTTCTGGTTTTAAATGGTCCTGACGGTTCAAAGAGAAAAATACCATCAATTCCGAAGCGGAGTATATTTTAATGTAAAGCCTACTTAGATAGGTTATGTAAAAATGAATGGCGTCGTTTGGGATTGGAGCTTATAGTTAGTAAAATTACAAAACATATTTTATACCATTACAATTTAGCACATTTGTATTTAAAGATTTTGATAATGATATAATTTCTTTTATTATTATTTTCATTTTTAACCGATTCCCTTAGAAATTCTATTGAAAAAAAAATGCAAAAAATCATCACATTTTTAAAATTTTATTATAAACACAAGGAAACGAAACAAAGCGAAATATGTAGGTTTTAAGTTGGATGTTGAATTTTTTGCAGGTGTAAAAGCATTTAATTTTAAATTTGTTTTACTATCCCGAATTGTCTCGGGCAAATGAAAAAAAGTTGAGTATTAGTCTTTGTATGATAGTTTTTGAAACAAGGGACAACGTAAAGTGATACCTGAAATTCTGTATACTGGTATCTGGTCTCTTTTCTTACTGGCCTACCTCTGGAATCTCTTTTACGGGACTCCGAATCACTTCAACTATCGTCTTCAATAAGGCTACATATAAAAGAATCACTTCAACTGTTTTTCAAAGTCTAGCTCTTCATAATCACTCTCTGAAAAATCATCGCTTTCACTATCTTGCATCCTCGCCATTATTTTATTTTTTTTCAACACCCCTACCCTTCTTTATACATTACTAATCCACACTCCGACGAATACTATGCAAGAGGGAAAACACCAGTCCCGCCAAAAGAATCGCAACCTTCAAAACTTGGCAAACTCCAAGCCGTTGTATATTTTCTCCAAGACGAGTAAAACCATGATAAAACAAATCGTACTGACGAATTCTGCTTCGTCCGAGTTTTCGCGGGATAATAATTAACTGCAATTTTTACGAGCCCGGGATAACTCGGGATAGTCAGGCAAGCGGTTAATAAACTTCCGATTAAACAATACTCGATTCAACGATTTCTTGACATTAGTGAGATTTAAAAAGTCCCGGTTAGGATTTGATAAACGTTTTATGCCCCCGAATTAGCGATATCCTTGATTTAACGATAGCATTTAGCAGTCCATAGAAAATCGTTAAATCGATGTCGCCATATTTATTTTGTATTTTACAAAATAAACGTGCTTCTGCAAAAGTAATACTTAAGTAAAATAAGCACCAAGTTATTTTTTTTATTAACACAAAAATTCATCAAACAAAATCGTCAACGTAACTACGAAAACTAATTTACTATAGAAAATCATGTATTTCGCGAGAAAATTACTTATCTGGGTTATACAACTGCCTTTTTGAAGATTTTTTTAGTTTGTAAAAATATTTAACTGTAACATATAACCCGAATAACCTTGGTTTAGACCTTTATAACGCGCGAGAGGTTAGTTTGAAGTAAGGTTTTATGCGTACAATTATTACACACGTTCCTTATTGATTCAGATAATTAAGGTAAAATGCGGTTGGAATCTTGTGAACTAAGGAACAGTACTGCTACTAGGCTTCAAAATATTATGAAAGTGAAATACTTAGATTTTTTGAGCTTTATTATTCATCGAATTACTTTGGTTCCAAAATAATTATGGATAACCTTTTTTAAATAAATCGGTTTTTGGTTAATTTGTAACTCATCTTTAGAATAAAATTCTTATAGAGGATAAATTTTTTCCAGAAGATTCTCTCATGCATTTTCGGCAAAAAGTTTTCACAGTGTGGTGCGTAGGGCAGCGTATTTATTTCATCTATTCTGCTCCGGGAGCAAAACTGCCTAAATTTTTCTACGACTGTTGTTCACAATGCATATGCTTAATGTACATATGTTAGCAAAAGTGTTCGTATATCGCATTTTCATAGAGTTCTGAGCATATATAATAACGGGAATAAAATACAGGCAGCACAGGAACCTACTTTTGTCGATATTATCAAAATATATGTTCATTCCAAAGTATTAAAATTACACTTAATTTCAAAACATCCCATTTACGCTTAATGTCGCTGTATCTTAAAATATCACAAGCTGTTTGTTGCTTTGATATTTGATTTGCTTATTGCTTTAATAATACATCACAAACATATTTATTAACAATAAGCAATATAGTATATACATATATATAGATTACTTTTTTAAGTGAATTATTCTCTGAAACATAAAAGACTGATATAATTTTTAGTTGAAGGACGTAATATGCATTTCAATCTAAGCGCGAAACTTTTCAAGTATTTCAATCAGCAACACAATTCTCAATCAGGACATTGCTTTGATACTTGTTCAACATATTTAATGTAATCACTTGCATAATGACATTTTCCATTGTATTCAACAGCAGAAGAAGAATACTTCCAAATAAAGAAATATTTCTGCCAGCTCTATGAATACACTCAAAATATCCATCCCCTGACACTTTCCACTGAAGTGGAATGTGCCTGGTTGAAGGACATCACATCCATTAGAACTTAATGTATAAAGTAACGACAAAAGAGATTTCTTTATTATACTGCAAATGATGAACGCAATCCTCTTTCAGGGATCGATAAAAAGAGCTGCAATATTTTATCCAACTATGCTACTGAATTATGGACACTGGAAAGTAAAAATTTAGTCTTGCTAAGGAAGAAAAAAAGACGTATGTAATCATAATTAGCGAGGGTTTTCCGAATTTTGACCACCTAAACTTTATTGAATATAATGGACACAGTTGTGTGTCTAATAAAAACAAAGTAGGAAAAACATGTTGTTAATAATGTGTACAAAGTAATGCAATACTCTCATGAAAAAAAAAAAGAAAGTACAGAAACACGAAGCATTCGTTGATTGAATTTTAGCTGTTACTGAAACCAAAGCCTTTTTTAAAACATACACAAATTCAGTACGTATATTAGAGGCAAAGGCATGTTTTGTTTTCTCAATAATTTCCGCTTGCTCAATCTTTCTTGTTTGTGTATTGAAATAAATTAAAAAGGTTTGTTAAGTTTTTATCCATTGTGTTTTGAGTTCATTGGCGATTAAAATTTGACAAAGCTCAAATCATAATCTAGTGCACCTGACTTCTATGTAAAAAAAAATAAAGCCGCAAAAAAGTAAAAAAGCTCTACTATGCCTTGATTTTTTAAAAATTTTAAAGAGAAATTAAACCCAATACGTATAAAGATTACACAAATTAAAAACATATTACCTAACCCCACAGTAAAACATGCACGTTTAGTCATTTTTATAATCCCTTTGAAAATTATAGCTAATTATGTTCAGTTTTAGCCTAGTGTTCCGTAAAAGTTAAGAAAAAAAAGAACGGTTAGAAACATATGATAAGGTTTAACGTATCGTTAAAATATCGCTATTTAAAAGTTTTGAAAAAATATAATTAAATAAATATTGATTGTTTAAAGCAGCGTTTCGTGGTGAAAAAATGTTTGGCTCCCGGGATACCCGAGGATACCTCACTCACATAATCTATTTCTTGATTTGGAAAGTTTTTTGTTTATTTTTAAGCAGTTCATTAAAAAAAAAAGTTTACGCCGGCGCGTACGGAAATATTCATATCCTAAGTAACTCATGGTCGAACTCTCTAACTGACCGGTTTCCTTGTAACAAACTTTATCTCAAAGAACTTACGACATGCAACATGTACAAGGAGGAATTTATTGCTTTAGCTTTTTAAGGATTTTTTTTTTTTGGTACGGTTCAAGAAATAATATTCTTTAGCAATGTGAAGAAGGAATTTGACATTGCTAACATAAGAGGAGCTTTTCATTGAAAGATATTTATTTTCTTTCGATATGAAGGTGTAAACTTTTTAAAGGGTATATTTAAAATAATTTAAAATGTAAGCTAAGCGCTCGAGAGAGAGGCTCATAAATTAATTGTTGGAACCAGGGAAGTAGGCTCGTTGAGTTCTGCACGAATTCCTTTTTATGCATTATCATTGTTATGTTCAAAACTTTGAACGAGAATTAATATACGTCTTACCAATCGCAATGTTAAAAATTCTCCAACTAGTAAAACACTGTAAAGTATAAAACATTTACTTTAGAATTTCAATGTATATTAAACTAAGGTATGTGTTAGTTCAAAACGCAATTCTTGCAAGCAAACCTTTAACTCACTTTCATAATGTTTCTCTGAACTATTTATTTCCTTCCAAAATTAAACACACCATAGGATTGCTCCCATTACAGACACATAATATATAATAATTAGATGTGATTATTTTCCACATAAAATGTTAAGCGGAATTTAAATTGGCATTTATACATACATTTTGTAATTAAACATTTATTTTTTAATACATTGAGTTTACTCTCTTATTTGTTTATTTTTCATTTTATCACATAACTAAGTACGCTACAAATAAAAAGATAAATAAGGCAAAAGTTTTCAGCACAATAGTAGTTGATTTTCAGATCCATCTTCACACTTGCAGTTCGCGAAAATTGCAAGAATAATTTATCATTCTTCTAGGTGTTATGAGCTCGGCCATTTAAATCAATTTCACAGTTTTAATAAGCACAAAAAAATTAAAAAAAAAAAAAAAAAACTTTTTAAGTAGTGTCTGGTAAAGGACCTAGATTAAAATCCTTTACCCAGCATTATCCACATGGGGACCTTGGTAGCCTAGCAACAAAAGGGAGCTGAGCAAACGATAAAAGAAAAGATCTCTGAAACAGGCAGCAATCTGGGTCAGACTTCCTTCTTCCTTTCTTATTGGCTAATAATCAATACATTCTCTGTTCGGAGAGAGACGTGTCATAATCCGGATGTCCTTTTTCCACAAAATAAAGAAATCCTGAAGACAAGAACAATTGCAAGATTACTGCAATAAATGACGCTTACTTCTCTTAGATACAGACGTTTACCTTCTGGGCTTTGCGCTCATCAGAAAGTGCCTCCGGAATAAAAGATGTGGAAAAATATTTTGAATAGGTGTTAGGAAAAAAATAAAATGATTCCATTTATGTTATGAAGTAAGAAGTTATAACGAATAAGCATAGGTTTAAAGAAGTTTCAGAGCGATGAATGAAAAGCTTATTATTTTTTTTTTTTGTTTGCCTTACTTATTATTTGGTTGACCGTCACTTTTCAAGACGCAATCATAAATCTGCACGCAAAACTTCTCATATCAGAATATATCCGATAATATATGGAAACATTGAATAATGTATACTTCAGTAAAATTGTTGTTACAGTTGTGGTAAAAATTAATTTTGTGCAATTAACCAAATTTGCATATATTACTTTACCAATTTTACATTTAAAATATAGATTTCACAGTTTTAATAAGCACAAAAAAAAACTTTTTAAGTAGTCTCTGGTAAAGGACCAAGATTAAAATCCTTTTCCCAGCATTATCCACATGGGGACTTTGGTAGCCTAGCAACAAAAGGGGGTATACAAAAGGGGGGCAAATTGGTAAAATAATATATACAAATTTGGTTAATTGCACAAAATTAATTTTTACCATAACTGTAACAACAATTTTACTGAAGTATACATTATTCAATGTTTCCATATATTCTCGGATATATTCTGATATGAGATACGATATATATAGAGAGATAATTCTATATAAATTAAAATAATACTATAGAAAGTTGAATGAAACACTACCATGTCATCATAATGGAGTAGTATATCTGATTTTAATATTTTATCATGCAACCGAATTAAATAAAATTATATTGCATTAATTTTGAACACAAAAATAATCTAAGGTAAAAGTAATAAAACGTTTATATTTGTCTCGTTCTATTCTGATGAGAAAAATATTTGTATTTCATTCGAAACTCGCATTTATTGAAAAAATGCTATATATATTTGCTTAATATATATTGCTTAAATATTTCATAAATTACTTTACGAAACGCATGCTGTAAGCCTATTTGTTTTTCGCTTCTTCAACGACATTAATTTATTTAGAAACATATCTGTTTACATCAGCTCCGGCTATATAAATATTTGAAATAAACAGTTAACGTAACTTTAGTTAGAAATTGGTTTGCAGGAAAATGTCATACAAGTGCTTTCAAGGCCACAAAGACACAATTCCTCTTTTTCTCATCTGCGCAAGCTCTGTGCATATTTTTGAAGACGAAAATATGCTCTTCTCTTTCGAAGATGAGAAAAGACATGACTATTGTATTTGTTACCTTTGATGTGAAAGCACTCTAAGTGTTAATATCCCATATTTGTTTTACTTTTATTACGTTAACCTGTAAATCTGTAATCCGTTACAACTAATACTATATGCTACATATTAGAGCAATGATATGCAATATTTAAGTTAGTAGTGAATCGAGCATAATTATAATAGTTTGGTAAAATAACAAGCATGTTGGCACCTTAAATATTGGTCGTTATACAAAATAGCTAAGTACTATGATTTACATTAGTATAGTTTAGTAGTCACCTTATCAGGACAACAAATTTAGGCTGTTTCTTGATATAGTAACTGTGTAAGAAAGCTTAATGCACACTCGTCATAAGTTCAGTACATTCAGGTTGTTAAGTTCTTGGTATATTCATCAACTTTAGACATTATGTGAACTACTCGTTAATATACATTCTTGTTTGACTAACGTATAGTCCTATTTAATTGCAGTGCACTGGACATGCGAAGATTATGCAAAGATCACTACCTTTCGTAAAAAAGTATCATAAGAAATAAATATGCTTATCAGTTTCTGTAACTTACAAAACGATTACATGACGATGTTGCTTGGCTATCATACTTAGGTGGTGTGTACACAATAATTATAGCCTATAGTGGAAAATTACAATTGCAATTTAATATTAGCTAGATTAAAAGTGAATTTACTATGACATATACATGCTCCAATTAGTATAATTACAACGATGTTGAAAATTCTGTCCAATGGTAGTAAGCACTACCAAGATAGTTAATTGAGTCTACCAAAATAGGTTCCGGATTCAAAAAGTGAGTGCAACAACTTTTTGTATTGTACCACATGGCAGTAATGAGGTATAGTTGTGCAATAGTATTTTTACTGTAACTATTGGAATTTTCCTTATCTTCTTAATATGTAATTCCAACGATGGGATGTTGTATAAAAAAGATAAAGATACTTAACAGCAAGTAAAAAAAAAGTCTAAAATATTTAAAATTATAAAGTTTTGTTGCTATAGATATATAATTCTTCAATAGCCTCAGGTCGATCCCCATTGCGTAAAAAAAATATGCGTTATATAACATTCTCATCACATCTAGCTGCCAGATGCAAATCTAGTGTTATTGGAATGGAATGAACTGTCAACAATTTTATAAGAATCTTGGATTTGAGATTGGCATTATTTAGTTATGTTGAATAGCAAGGTTACTGGTGAATCTGCTGTAATTTATTGAAAATTGAACTTAAAGAAAAGCCAAAATACAAACTAACTGCAACCATAGGCGTGTACGAAAAAGAAAGCAAAAATGAACACTGCTGTTTCTCAACATGTAGTAGCACTTATAAATTGTCATTAAACTTATTACAAAAAGTCATTTTGAATCAAAATTTATGAGGTTAAAATTATGTGACTTCTAATAAGAGAACGTAACAATTTTAAGAAACGCATATTTTTTTTTCATAAAGACGTAAGAAATCTCTAAGAAATGCTGGACTAGACTAAATTTGAAGATTGCCTTCTTTTATTTTGTTTAAAATGAAATACTATGAGAGCAAAGTGCTACCAAACATTGAACTCCGATATCGATTATCGCAGATTGTGGTAACTGTTGACAAGAATGTGTCTCCAGGTTGCGATTTTTCTATGGATTTCTTCACCCGAAAGGAATGGGTAGAAGAAACTTCTTGCTTTGGCACTTCGCACCATACATACCAATAACTAGATATTTTGCTTTCATGTACTCCAGCTCGGTTATTGTCCCTAAGCCATGAAATGTGTGAACATTATGGTGACGCCAGCTGGCTCTCTACGGCTTTTTCTTTGTAGGCAGAAAAGAAATTTTATTGGTTTTTCTTTTGTTTTGGCAAACGTACTTTGAATCTCTACCTAGCTTAAACAATACAATTTCAAACGATAGTTTATGAGTCTGTATTAATTTTACATACATGTTTTTATAAATTTCCAATATAAATAGTTTTCTCAATCAGTAGGCATTTAATATCCTTGCATTTTAAATATTTATCTATTACGTTCTTCATTCATTTACCTACTTTGCATCATAGTTTTGAAATTTAAATTTTACTTATTTTTTAAACTGTGCATGTCCTTATTTTCAATCAACATGTTTTTAATTGGTGCTGATACTAATGTTTCACTTTGTGCTTTCCTTTTTAAATTGTTTATCCTGTTTTCTCTTCAAGAGGGCAAAGACTTTTTTTACACACTTTTCGAAACTGAATATTTTTCAAATGGCCCACATTACCAGCATAAGACATGCCCTACTACCAGACCAAACTTGAACGGAATAACATGTCAGCAAAAAAAAAAAAAAAAAACCGTAAGAGAAAATAGCATACAACTTCTACAATATAAATTACGTGTAAAAGGTTGTACCGCAATAGTAATTTAATAGTTATTTCCTTGACTGTAACTGTATTGCGAATAGTTAAAACTAACTGAAGATAGCGATTTTTATGATCTTAAACAAAGAAAACTAACTCGTTCGCTATACAAATATTCTACGTCAACCAAAATCATACACATGACTAAAGGATTCTTACACCACTAGTCACTAGATGATATTGGGTAATTATGCCTTTTAATGTCATATCCCATAATCACAACACTGCTCGTCCCGCAGTGGACCAGTCGGACCACTTCCCGTTGAACACCGAAAGTGAAGCAACATCGACTTAGATCAATGTTTGGGAGGGTGACAACCTCTCGCGGCTGGTTGCTGTGGTGTCCGTGTACGCTAAAGGGAGCTGGTGCACGTTAAATAGGTCGTGGCTCCAATGTCCTCCAAGTGAAACGATACCTCTGGGGGTGCCAATCCCAGGTGCCGGTCTCTCATCTGGAAGCTGGTTCAAAAATTAAGAGACCTTTCAAAGGGGCGGAAATCGGACTCCTGCCTATAAGGGCCCCGTTAGACTCAGGAGCAGCGTACCCACTCTTCCTCGTAATGCGCGAGGACACGACAACAACAACAACATTGCTCATAATACTCTACGGTCCATATTGTCCACTATTTTTAATGAAAATGAATGAGAACAAGAATTGTACACGCTAAGAATTTGTACACAATTTTTTTTTGTTGTTATACTGACTGCACACAAGGTGTTAAAAATGAATAATGATATACAGGTGCGGTAATACAATTGTAGACTTTGTTCTCCAGTGTAAATAGCTTTGATTCAGATATGAAGTTACACTCCTCTTATACATCACGGAACGTATCAGAAATTCAGGAAATAAAATCAAAATTAGCACTGAAATCGTAATTCTTAGTGAATTGTAGTACCGCTTATTAAGTTTACTGAACTATAAATGGGACCATTTTAGTATCTAAGGCAAGTTCTTACAGATATATATCAACACTTGACTTTTAAGTAAGTCAATTAGCACAAAGGTCTGCCCTCTATTGTCGCATACGGGAACCACTATATTGGAATTACCTAAGAGAATTGCATCGTTGTGAATCGAATCTCCTGAAAATACCAAAATTGATAAAGAAAATAGCTATAGGAAGTTTTTCAGGCAATTTCTTCATAGTTTACAAAGTTTGAAATGTACGAGTGGCATTTACGACGGTAATAAATGTTCTTGAGTTTTGGCTATTTCTAGGGGGCTGACTAGTAAGATCAGACATTCAGGACTATGTCTGTTTACATATTTTCAAAATCCATTGTTCTAAATTGCACCTGACGCCCCACAGATACCTGTTGAGATCTCCAGCTGTAGAGGGAAACGTGGACATAAGGAATTTATGTTTTTAGGTTTGTATGTATGTAATGCTAGTAAGATCAGACATTCAGGAATATGGCTGTTTACATATTTTCACAATCCACTGTTATGAATTGCATCTACCACCCCACAGATACCTGTTGAGATCTCCCGTTGTAGAGGGAAACGTGGGCATTCGGATTTTATCTTTTTAGGATTTTATGTATGTAATACTAGTAAGATCAGGCATTCAGGAATATGGCTGTGTGCATATTTTCAAAAGCCACTGTTCTGAATTGCATCTGCCACCCCACAGGTACCTATTAAGATCTCCCGCTGTAGAGGGAAAAGTGGGCATTCGGTTTTGATGTTTTTAGGCTTTTCTGTTCGGATTTTATGTATTTTCTGGAAAAAAATCAATTATTAAGTTATCAAATGTTAGCCAGTTTCATAAAATGCTATTAGTTTCCCTTAAGGTACCGATATACCTCACAACTACCCTAACTAAAATTATGAAATCGTTAAGCAAGAATTAAAGATAACGAAGAAAAATGTACTGTAAGTAGAAACAGAAAACCCAATCTGGTTATTACACATTAATGCAACATAGTTCGGGATTTAGTTGCATTCCTTTAGTAATCCAACATAATACATTTTTCCAGTGAAAGAGTATTCCCGTGAAAGAGTCTCAAGTCAGATTTTTCTTCTGAACTCGTAGAGCAGAAGATTAGATAGAAAAAATAAAGGAAGGTTTTCTTTACTGCATTCTAAAAGTACACCCACACACCAAAAAAAAAAAAAAAAAAACCTGCCGACAGGTTTTAGTTTCTAACGAAAGAAGTGTAAGGGCTATAGCCTTCATAACTTATTTTGATGCGTAAATAGTCTGAATTTAGGCTAAGGGATCATTCATAAATGATGTCACTCTTCGAGGGGGGGGGAAGGGAGTTCGTGAAATTGTGACAAAGCGTGACAAGGGGAGGGAAGGGGGTAACAAGAAGTGTGACATCCTGCTATATGCAACATAGCGTGACATGTGACAATGGGGTGAAGGAGGCCCGCTGAAGTGTGACGAAGGGGGGGGGACTGGGGTCAAATATATGGGGAAAAAGCGTGACATCATTTATGAACGGTAATACGTAAACATTCACATAAAATTGAGCATTGGTGCAGGATTTGAGATCCCATGCAAACCGAGTTTGACTACAACGAATTATAATTGGCGATTATTTTCTTCATGGTATACATAAATGATAATTTCAAAGTTACATAAGTACGCTACTTCAGGAGTAAGCAGCGTATAAATTTTATTTTTACTATGTTTATGAGGATTTTAAAGTTTAATTTACACTATATCGAAACTATAGACGTTGCGAATGTTACCAGAATACAGACGATTTACCTAAAACATCAAAGTTTTGGGCTTGTAAATTAATAATCCTGTACTTGCATTTCAGTTAAATATCATTGCACATAAATAATGTAAACAGTAGCACTCCGAGCAGCTTATCCTACTTAAAAGGAAAAGCATAATTCTTTTAATTTCACCACACACTGCGTACATAAAACACGCTAAAATTATTCCGCTAATGATTCACTATTTAAAGGAAATTGAACTTGAGGATTAACTTACCAATTATTTGCATTTAAACCAACAACATAATATAGAATGCTAATCTTCGTGTAAATGAAAGTGGAAAATAATCTTTATTTGTTCATTTTTATGATTTTGACTGCAAGGCACTAGGATATATTCAATTACTGATCGGTTTTCCCCATTTTTAGACTACGCTTAATTCAAACAATGAATTGCACTTAATACTTTGCTATGAATAAACACATTTTAATGAGAAACAATTTTAATAGGAACCAATATTCTCATTTTATTGCATCGATTCATTAAAATTCTTAACAGCTGAAAAAAAAATGTTTTTGTTATTTTTGGCAAATATTACTAGCTGCAATTATATACGTTATTATTCGAAGCACCTCCAACTTTATGATTTATTTGTTGTTCATGTTATCTACGTTAACTTACTCATCAAGTTATATTCACTTGGTTATATTCACTTGGTTAATAGTTATATTCACTTGGATGGTCAAGGGACCATCCAAGTGAATATAACTATTTTTTAAAGTAAATATTTACTACATTTCAGCTGAAATATATTTTGTGTAGGTTTTTCCCTCCTTTCTTTTGAATGATTTTCCTAAGAGAAAGCGTTATTAACTAGGTAATTTTCAAAATATGTATACATGTACTGTCCCACTGAAAAAAGTGATTATACTCAAAATATCTTTAGGGTATTTTCACAACTTATTTCTAAGGGTGCTTTCCACCAAAGGCGACAAAGACGGAAAATGTGTCTTTTCTTTTCTGAGCAAGCGCAAGGCATATTTTTTCCTTCAAAAATAGTCTCTGCGCTTGCGCAGATATGGAAAAGACAAGACGGGAAACAAATGAAATTTTGGGTATAGAGATTGGAAAACCGCGTGCCTGACTATCTGTCTGTTTGTTGATTGCCCCCCTTACAGCCCCGAAAAAATGTAATTGTCAAGTTTGATTTTTTTTTCTATGTGTGGGTGTAATCTCGGCGATTACATCTCATTTCTGTATTTTTTTATCTAAATAGTTTTTGTTCAGTTTTAAACTGTTCAAAAAATGTAACCTAGCACTTACGAGGAAATTTGAATTCTTTATGAACCATGATCCAACAGATGGATTTCCTTAGAATAAACTTTATTGGAAGGAACGGATGACGTAGATCATGTGCATACGACAAGGCCATCCAAAACTAAACAAGACTACTTTCCCTTTAAACTTTTTGATCTATCTTTTTAAGGATAATTTTGAGTGACTGAATTAATTTAAAGAATGAGAGAAAGAAATAATGAATAAATGGGCGGGAGAGAATGATTGAATAAAGGAAACAGTAAATGGATGAATGAGTGAAATAATAAATTAGTAAATGTATGACGGACAGAGTGAAATAAATAAAAAAAACTATGCTTAAAACTGAAATTATGTTTTTTTTATTCTTAACATTGGCAAAAGTTCAAGTTGACTGAATCAAAATGAACAAAAAGTAATGCGCTTTATTTTTCCCACGAATTAAAGAGCCGCACATACGATTTTTAATGCAAATTATTAATGAAATACGTTTCTGTTCTATTTCCATGCTTTGTTTTTAATACCAAGATTTTTCTTTTTCTGTTGAAAAAGGAAAAAACCTTTCAATATATTCTCTAAGCTCTACTCAAATAAATTCCTCATAGGAGAGAATGTGTAAAATTTTGTATTATTAATAAATACTCATTCTACTTATTTCTTAGAAAATTGCACACGCATCGATAAGCTTATATTTAAAATTAATATTTATTAGAATGCTAATACCTGCATTATTTTACTTGCTGATGAAATACAACGAGACATATTTAATTATTTTAGTTTTGTGTTGAAGAATATTGATGATTTTACCGTCGTGTATGTAAAAGTTTTGAAATTTAGGTATCTAATACTAAGCCTACTAGTTACGTGAGAAGAAACTAAATACAATATGAAAAACATATTTTGCATTTTTTAAAGAACAATAATTACCAAGTCGTATTGCTCGTTTCATTTTCATTTACTGTTTTTATTACTCAAATTAACGCTTGAATAATTAAATAATAACAAAAATCTTAACATTTAAAAGCACTTTCGTCATCTGTGAAGTATGAATCTTGTTGTAAAAAAAGAGAACTACATTTGTTGGTCTTACCAACATAAATAAATGAGTCAATATGGGCATTTAAGCAATATATATATTTTAATTTTGAAATTAGTTTACAAAAATAATATTATTAAGGTTTCATAATTAAATATTTACCCCTCTTGATAATGCAGTGAAATCTGACACACTTACGATTGCTATTGTTGTTAATTCTAAAACTAGAAGCAAAAATTAGTGAATTTAAACATATTCAATAAAAGGTTTCATACATTACAAAAAACAAAACTTTAAAAGTATTAAAAAACTGACAGGTTTAAAACTGATGTAAAAAAACATTCAATATGATTTATGCACTGAAAAAAGTCCGGTTTTTAAATAACATTGGCTGAAATTAAAAAGCCTTTTTTCTTTGCGGGGAAGCTTGTATAGGTTGATAAAAAACAGTTTTTACTTTTTAATCAAATAAAATCAAAAGTGTGGAGAAAATACAAATCAAACAAATAAAATACAAACAAAACTTTAAAAGTACTAAAAAAAACTAACAGCTTTTACATTTTCTAAAGAACAAAATATACATTACCAAGTCGCATTGCTCATTTCATTTTCATTTACTGTTTTTATTACTCAAATTAACGCTTGAATAATTAAATAATAACAAAAATCTTAACATTCAAAAGCACTTTCGTCATCTGTGAAGTATGAATCTTGATGTAAAAAAAAAAAAGAAAGATAACTTGAAGAGAAAAGGAAGTAAAAAAAACATTCAATATGATTTATGCACTGAAAAAAGTCCGTTTTTTAAATGACATTGACTGAAATTGTGAAAAGCCTTTTTTCTTTGCGAGGAGGCTTGTATAGGTTGATAAAAAATAGTTTTAACTTTTTAATCAAATAAAACCAAAAATGTGGAGAAAATACAAATAAAGCTACCTTGATACAAAACATCTAGATAACCTTCAGATAGCCACAGGTACAATTTATTTATTTTATCATTTTTATCATTCAAACGAGATCATTTTATGTCATTAAATGATGTTCCATTTGCAAAAATACGTTTTTTTTTCCTTTTATATCATTACAACGAAACTAGCACAACCATTAGTAAAAACATTTTATTCCATTAATGCACGCGGGTTCAATGACATAAAGCAAGCAAAAAATTGTTCTCAAATGAACTGTCAGAATGTACATTTTGCATGCAAATTTATGAAATCCGTTTTGAATTGCTTTCGTCTCGTCACGTTTCGGAAAAAAGATCATTTTTGCTGACACCACACATGAAGACGTGAACACATTCGACGGCAATTTGTCAACATTTCTAATTATCCTGTGGCAAATTCATGCCCTCCGAATGAATTAGATTTGAAAAGGAAAGGACTAACTATCTCGCAAATCATCAAATGCAATCGTATCAAGAGCCGCATAAAGAGCGATGTGAAGAGGCTGCTTAAAATTCGGCATTACCCTTCGTTAAATGATGTGCCTATTTCACTTGAAAAGATGTTCATTAAAAATCCCAGCGGAGTCTTAGGGGCGGATCAAGCTCTTTTCTTCTGATGCCCTGTTATCTGTTTCGTATAATCTGCCACTTGCTGCCGCCTTTGCGTAAAAATTCGATTCTTGTAATGGGTGGGCACTTTGCAGGGTAATCGAGATCAATACGCAAATAAAATAAAGGGTATCCTCTTGAAAGGATTGGTTTTAAAACAGAGCGAGTCTGTATAAACGATTAGAGTGTCGGGTATTAGTCGCAAATTTTGTTATGCAGATGGAAAGAAAGAAGTAACCAGTTGCGCTGTGAACAAACTATTTCTCTTTACGGCCACGTAATGAGCTTTGTAATGAGGCAGTTGAAGGTTCCTGAAACGGAGATAATGATATTCCGGGTGTATAACGTGGAATAGGATGGTCGTTACATTCTCATTGGATGACAGAGTGGATTGGTAGTATGTAATTGCAAATTTTTAGAAAAAGGTTTGGCGATATTTTTAGAACTATGGTAGAGGCATCAAAAAAGAAGCTGATTAAAGAGCCACAACAGTTTCCCAGATATTCCTGGGAAATGTGCTATTCAAAAAGTAAAGTGATTATATCATTGATTCGCGCGCGCGTTTTGGCTTAAAACTGTGTGGTGCTTTTTCTTCCACTCCAAAAAGTTGCTTCTTCTCATTTTAATTTGCTTCGTAACAAGATATGCCACCTTATTTTTTTCTTCCACCTATATTGTGCAATTTCTATATGCAGTTTTTTTCTACTACTTGTAGGTATTTGAAATTAAAATCTTATATTTATCAGTGTGCAATGCATAAGATATTCTGATTTTTCAGTACATAAATTCAAACCCTACGTACGCCAACCATAAAGTAATAAAGCATACTATCAGCTGCTTCTTTAAAGGATATATTTAATATATTTACCACATATTGGACATGTGAATCTATCAGCTCTTATTTATGTATTTATAATTACCGTTACTTGTTTCATACTATTCCAAATAAATATAATGTTTTGTGAAATTACAAAAAAAAATAATAATAATAAACTAATTATTTCGCTGTAATGTATAATTTCGTTGTCCCAAAGATTTAATATAAATGTCTAGACGACGCAATTACAGGAAGTATGTTACACTATCCCTATCATGCATAACAAAAAAAAAACATGCTAAGATGATCATAACTCCCACTACAATTAATATAGGTGTAAAAACCGTAAATTCAACAAGAGATCTAACTCTTCAAGTTTTCAAATAAGTTTATGTCATTTAAGAGCATGCTAACATTTTTTAAAAGAAGACACATTCATTAAACTATAATAGACACATTGAAAAGTAATTCGTTTTAGAATTGGAAATGAAATGCTTTAAAACTGTACAAGGTATCAAAACACTTTCCATTTGTAGGTGTTATTACTAAAACACTCCGTTGCAACACCCAAGCTTAATAATTGTTTTTCACTGATATAAACTTTTAATATTAGTACTTAGTGTTTCAATAAATGATTATGAAAACAAAAATTCCTATTATATTTAAGTTGCGTAACAAAAAGTATTTTCTTTAAAATAAATCAGTGACGTAGGAAGTTTTCGTATAAAATAGGTCAAAGTTTTTTTAGACATTTGGGACAACAAAGCGAAGGTGCAAAAAAAAAAAAAAAAAAATCGCGAACGAAGTCGCACCGTGTACATTAGTAACTAAAGCACTGCTTGCAAAAAACTGCAATTTTTTAGTCTTCCCAAATGCTTTTGAGAATAAATTTTTGAACTCTAATATACAATGCGACGCCAGAATCAGAAGAAACTATCTTTCTTTCTTCGCTTAATATCTGCTTATTTTTTTATGCTAGACGTGTTAAAATGGTATCCATCTTCTCTAATGTCTTCAGAATATATTAGGTTTTTTCACTTTTCCCCCCAAAGGAATTATGTTTTTATCCTAAACGGAGAGTGATAATGGATAACATGTTTTTTCATTTACCTCTACACGGTTTTTCATTTCGTATAGTAAAAGCACTATCTTTGTCGAATCCTTTTAATTATAACAATTTAGTAACAATACTTTTAGCTGTTTCTACAAACACAAGATAAAGGAAGATTGATTGCAATTATGCGATTTTTACAATTTCGATTAATTGCTAGGTACAAGAGAAGACCTTGTGTAATGTACAACTAACAAAAAGGTAAACTGTGTTTTCAAGACTTTAGAAGCATTTTTTCATTGCTGTGCCCTGAACTATAGAGCAAAATGAGTGTCCCAGCTCAGATACCTTAATTTGGGTATTATCCCTACATTGTATATAACTTGTTATTTATTTATACCCCTAGGGGTGCTTTGCTTAGGCAATATTTTGTTTGCATTATTTTTGGATATTTTAGTGCTAATAAATGTTAAGCCGTAGGATGCATTTAAAGCTTGTTACTTCCGTCTCAGTTGTCCATAATGTTTATTATGTGTGCTGTAAAATTAGCATTATTTACAAATTAGTAACCTCACACCAAACCATAACAGACAAAATCATCAGATAGAAATTACTTCCATCCCACCTTCTCTTGTTTGATAGCTTTAGTCACATTACCTATCCATATTTCTTTTATTTACAGTAATAATACATGTGTTTCATACTGCTAAAAGGACATTCCTTCTTCTTTATTTGAGTTAGTGAATTTAGTACGTTTAGTAAACTCTTGAAATAAATTCACTTATTCAAGCAGACACATTTCAAGAAAAAAAGGGGCCGAACTTTTAAAGCTCCCATCGTGCATCTTTATTTTAAGGTTCGCACGGAAAAGTCTAGTCTTATCGTAATAAAGACTTATTTTTTATGGACCTTCTTCGCAAAAACTCAAAAAAGGGTCACGGGTACATGATTTTATTAATTTTTTTTTTCAGCAATACCGCCCCACTGCAACAAAGTGACTTTTGAAATATCTTTGAAAAGTCGACTAATAAAAATTCGGAATTGAAAAGGTTGCTTACCAGGGGAAGCCATAGTTATACACTCCTCAAAACAATTAAAGGATCACTTCTTTATAAGCTTGTCATTTTTTTAACAGTTAAAAAACTGATTATATGTTATATTATTTTGAAAGGCAATGCAAATGGCTACCAAATCCTTGCTAAATTATTGAATAATTTTTTGTTGTGTATTGGGAATAGGTGAGAGAATTAAAAAACTACCAAAATCAAAACCCTTTAATTATTAAAATCAAAAGTAAACAAAAAGTTGTTTTTGTGTTACAATTAATGGCTCAGTATCTTGTGTTTCCTCCTCTGACAGAAATCACAGCTCGGATTCGCCGGGGCATGGTTTTTATAAGAGTCCTGAGGCTTTCTTGAGGCAAACGCTCCCACTCTTCTCGAAGAGCGATTTCCAGCTCCTCCAAAGTGGTGGCTTGGTTTTGACGGCTCCGGATACTTCTTCCCAGTTGATCCCAGACATGTTCGATCTGATTCAGGTCCGGGCTGCAAGCGGGCCACCCCAAAGTGGTGATATTGTGGTCTTGTAGGTACTGACGCACGATCCCTGCAGTGTGGGGACGGGCCCCATCGTGCATAAAAATGAAATTATGCCCTTCTGCTTCTGCTCTGTGACGTATCTGGACATCCAACACCTCGTTAACATACCTCTGGGCGGTCAGGGATCTGTTGCGGATGACTACAAGGTCTGTACGATCATGGAGTGTTATTCCACCCCACACCATTATTGATTCTCTTCCAAATGGGACCCTTGAAGATAAGCAGCAGGGAATAAAACGTCCATTCCTTCTTCTGTATACTCTAGCCCGACCATTATTACCAAAAGGAGTAAATTTAGACTTATCAGAAAAGAGTGCTTTACGCCAATGCTTCAGGTACCAACGTCTGTGTGTCCAAGCAAACTGTATTCTTTCTCTTTTGTGACGTGTTGTAAACCGAGGTACTTGGACTGGTCGTCTAGATCTCAATCCACTTTCCCGAAGTCGATTTCGTATAGTCTGGTCGGAAATTTGGGTCCCCGTTGCTCATCTTAGCTCATTTTGCAGCTCCCTGGCTATTGAAAATCTGCGTCTGAGGGCACTTAGACGTAAATACCTGTCCTCTTGGGCTAAAGTGGACCTCCTCCGATCTTGACTTGGCCTTATATGGACAGTCTCTAGTTGTTGGTAGCGGTTCCAAAGTCTTGAAACCACTGATTGACTTACACCGAACCTTTGACTCACCTGACGTTGAGAAACACCACCTTCAATTAATGTGACAGCCCTAGTCACATCATTGTAAGAAAGAAATCTTCTAACACCTGCCATGGTACGTAAACAGGACGAAGCAAACAGAAAATGAGTGAACTGCACCTTGTAAGTTCGATTGACAACTGGTTAGTACTTGGAATCTTGCTCTTTTTCATTCCTGTTTCGGTGTGTTTATAAAAACATCAGAATTATCTATACTAATTGAAAGCCAAGAAACAAAAACAAACTCTGTTGTTTCTCATTAAAGGTGTCCAGTACCAAAGGTCAAATTCTCATATTTATTATAAAACTTATTCTTGTACACGATCATTCCAAAGTAGTGATCCTTTAATTGTTTTGAGAAGTGTAGTTTTAATCTGCTAACTATTATGTAGCGACTCGTTATCATTTAGCCATGCTTTGCAGCAGAAGATATGAAACACTTCCGGCTGAGAATTCCGTTAGGTATTACACATCGATATACTTTTCCCACTCCTTACGTTATGACTTGTAAAACTGATATTTTTAATTCTTAATATGAATATTACTAAGTTATTCTAACGTGCATTAATAATAATGGCATGACCATAAAATAATTAATATTATTGTTAAATCTATGAAACGCTTGGAGATGCTTAATCTATCATTCTGCTGGCATAAATCAATAATATATTCGAATTGGTCGCTTGTATCTTCAATTAAATAGCTTTATAAACATTGAGATTTGATAGGAATATTTATCTACCTAAAATCAATTCCATTCGAAATATAACCAGAGGTAATGTGCTATTGAAAAGCTATGTCAGAATTTCTGAATATCGTGATAAATGTTAGCGGAAACAAGGCTAATCCTGTCTCTAACATTGCAGATTGAAATGAAATTGGTGATGATCGCCAGAGTAAACTTCGTAGTTAACTTTAGTTCTGAGACATATCTGCTTGATGAGATCGTAATTTTTTCATTTAATTTCAGTTTTGATGATCGTAGAAACTTGATAGTGTAGCGATAAAATGAAAGTTTGTTTGTTTTTTTGTGTGTAGTAAAGACACTTATTTACAATATCAAAAAAAAAAAAATTTGGTCATTGGTAATTACACAAAAGTACTCTTATCAACGCATCCTTCTAAAACAGAATTAAAAGAAAGATTGAGCAGAAATGGATGACTTTCAGAACTTGAAGATTCTACGCCACTTATAGTAGTTATTTTGAAAAAATATTGAATTTCATTTCCTTCAAAACTCCATAGTTTTTAAATAAATTATTTCTCCGTAAGTTAGAGACAGGAGCTCAGTCGAGTACGGTATCTGATAAGAAAAATTTTCAGGATGATAAACTGTAAAATAACGAGATAAAGCTGCTTAAAAATACGACGGATAAAAGTTTTATTTTATCGAATATTATGTATTGATTGATTTTCCTTGGTAAACGTTGGCTTGAAATCAAGTTCATACCAACCCAAGCTCCTTGATTGATTTTTAAGTGATAGCGTATTTTGTAAAAACGTATTATCTTTACAGATTTTCATGAAAAATGAAACTGAGGTGTTATAAGAATGATGTGAAGGAATTGATAAATTACGCGTTAAAATGATTATTGTTCTTATTTATGTGTCATTTCATGGTATTTTTAAAGTTTTAAAATGCATTGCGTCTTTAGCATCCAATATCTGAATATGAGGTGATGACATGTTATTTTGTTGAAAGCGCTGAGGTAAGGAAAAAAATGTTTGTTTGTAAGAAAAAAAAATGCATTGTGAATTATTCTTATATTCAGTTATTCCATAGTGCCATTGTGAGTTTTCATTTACTTGATTTAAGTCTTAAATCATCAAAGAGCTTAGGAGCATTTGGGAAAACTACTACTGATAAAAAATATAAAATAAATTTATCACTTCAAAATAAATTTACTTCAATATTTACCATAACAGCAATGTTACTTTAGCAAATACGTTGGTAAACCTATACGCTAATATAACAACACATAATCATATCCATAGGCACATAAATTACCTCTTTATCTTTGTCTGTGTTTCGCCGGTAGATGACGCCACCGGTTTGACTTTCTCTCTTTGGCGGGTTTCTCCTCTTTTGGGTTTTGACTATTGTAGGGGTTTTTGCTTTCCTTGCTCCTTTCCTGCTTGCATTGAGAAACGGATTCCATGTAATTCCGAAACCAGTCTGCTCTTTGTATTTTAATTTTGTACTGAAATTCGTTGCTAATACCTCGTCGTATGTCAGCGATTCTTCCTAATGCTACATGCGATACTTTATATGCCTATTTCTCATTACTTATTCTTCCACCGGATATGACGGTTATTCAAAGCAGTAAAAGAAAACTTTGTCTACTTCAGACGAATTGCAATAAAAAGTTTTCAAAATGGAATGTTTGTAACGTAATGCATTTACGAATTAAAGTATGCAAAATATTTTACTCAGTAGTGTCTTAGATTTGGATATTGGAAATGAGAAGATACTGAATCAATACATGGAGATACATTTTATAAAAGTATTTTCAGGTATAGTTAAAAACAAAACATCAACTAGGATCTCTTAATCAAATGCCTCAGTCATAAATAAAATAAACTATTTACTTTTATTTATTTATTTTTGTGCAATGCGTACTGTGAATCCTTTTGGTATTTTAAGTTAATGATGGATTTAGTTTTATAATTTTGCCATACATTTTTTTCGTGACATACGAAATTTTTTTGTAATTGCACTTCTAAATAAGTACAGAACTTCTGGCGTAAAAATATTTTTCAGAACCCATACACAATTAAAAAAGGTAAACATTTAGAAAGATTTCCTTAAAGATCTATAATTTTAGCTGTGTATTATATCATACAATAAATTTCCTAATTTATAGCAACACATACACACAATAAAAAAGTAATAAAAGAAAAAACAAACATCAATGCTAAGTAACAAGGAAACGACACTGGCGACATTTTCGCAATTTAATTCACGGAAATGATGATTAAATCTCAAATTAATAGGTTTCATTACTTTCAGGCTACGACCGAGGCAACAAAACTGTTGCAATTTTAAAACCCATTAAAGCATTCTTTCAATCAGTTAAATTGCAAAATAAAGCAAAGCCGAAATGCAATACAACTTCTATAGGTTTCTAAATTACATTTAGGGAGGATACATGTCTTTTTAAAGCACACAGAAAGGAACGGAAAACGCTAAATCAGATATGCATCCAATTTACCATTAATCAACAGCGCAACTATCTAGTTGTTATGCATAAGAATGCCCGAAATCTAATTCAACAGCTTCGTAATGACTATTTCAGTGTGCAATTTATTCGTGGTTTGTAACAACTCCACCGCTCGCATCCGAAAGAAAATTCCCCGCTGATGGAATTTTCTCTCCCAGCAATAGCTCTTAAATAAAACTTACTTTCACCAAGAATGGTAACTCTCATTTATAAAGTAAGAAGGCAAACATTTTAGAGGATTACTATTTCTGTAATGCAGAGAATTATGTGCGTTAAGAAACGATTCTTGCAACTAATGTGAAAGCATGGATAGACTCTTTTGTTCTTTTTCTATTTACTTTTTTCATCTTCTTTTCCTTGTTTGACGGTTCCGACTCTTCAAATGAAGATGTCTTTGCTGCCGTAATGAGGATGACCCTTTTTGAGTACCGAATACATCTTTCTCGTCGTTATTTCCTTCTTAAAATTGAGAATATTAGACCGAAGTTGTTGAAGCTACCAAATGGCATTTATCTTGGCACGGAGCCAAGACATTTTAGTTTTTGTTTTTCCTCAACATTTTTCTTCATATATCTTCCTTAATTAAGATATATTGCTTTTATAGAACGGCATAAAACACACATTAAGCAAGAAAACATGAGCAGTACTATTTTTTCCAGAGTACAACCACTTCGAAACAAATGAAATGGCTATTGTAAAAAATATTACTATATAGTTATAAACATTTTTCTAATCTTTACACATGACCTATGTATAAGATTATGTATCTCAAAATGTGTTCCAAGACAAATGCGATCAATTGTTCGCTTTGATTGCTCTAAATATAAGTACTATTTAATTTACTAACCAAAGCTATGAATTTGTTCATAACTACAGTGTTTGCTTTGCGATCATTATTTTGCTGCAAAATCTGATTAAACATGATTTGAAGTAAATGGAATTCAGCAACATCACTATTCATTCCCCATCCAATACATTTTGACCAAAGAACTCTTCTAAGCAGCAATGCTAATTTGGAAGAGAGAGCAAAAAAAAAAAAAAAGAAAAAAAAAATATCTGAAATGAATTCAATTTCCAGAGACGATACGATAATATTTTTCCACGAGAATTGAAAGAAACAAACAATACGCTTATATTATAGTTTTATTTTATCAATCATTTCATGAGATAAGCTTCGTCTGCAACATTACAGTAAAAATAAATCACTTAATAATTTACTGTAGTACGTTCTACAAAATAAGGAAGAAATGCAAATAAAATACACTATTGTCAGTTTTTCTTCAAACCACTTTCTAATTTTCAACTTAGAAGACATCTAGAGAGAATTCTCCACTGAAACTTCTTGATTCGTATTCAATTATAGTGATCCAATGCTGCGAACTTCTTTATACAATAAATCAATTCCTATACTTCGTAGATATGAATTTGTTTTAAAAGCAATCTCAGTCACAAATGCTCAGTTAGATTTTCTTTCCCTGGAATCTTTTCGTCCCATCGCCAAGTTGGTGCCGAAATCGAATCAATCTCTCTCCTTTCCTACTTCACGAACGACGCACGCCAGACAAGCATCTGATCTTGGGGTAAGATTTTATTCACTCTTGAAGCTGAGATTAAACTATCCCGGGCCTCAAGAGCGATGACTTCGGCTGAGAAAAAAGACAATTCCGAGACAGATCAAATTCCAAATGGAAACCCTTGTTTTCTTTATTGACGTAATTTTTCAAAAAGCGGGAATTTGAATCTTCCCCCCTTTTTTTAAAAGTTTTTAGTAAAGAAACAATCTTTCTGAATATTGCAATATATGCTTCAGTATGTCCTATGTGCGGGCTAAATCATAGTGGTAATGCGGTGTCCTTTAAAGGACTGTGGTTGGGATACATTAGGAATACAAGTATCAGGTCAGTGCCGCTCACGTCCAATTTTCTCTGTGAGTTTATTTATTTTGTTAAATTCTCATTTGTATTCCTTTTGAAGTAGAAGATACGTAGGATTGTGGTTTGTAATTGTATCGGTCGATCATAATACATTATTTAACAACTTATTACAAAGCTGGATCATTTATTTGATTTTCTACACACAATATTATACAATATATGTCATAATATTGTCAATTAAGGCGGTGTGGGGTATAAAACCAGCATACCTTCGATACCTCTGCACGAAACGTTCCAGAAAGTAGATAAAAAAGGAAACTTACAGCGTCGACACAATTGATAATTTGCAAATTTTATCTGTGATGTAAAAAACAACACGCTTTTGAGAAGTGAGTGGAAAAAAAACTTTCAGCATTTTTAAGGTAGGATGAATATTTAAAGCAATTGACACACGCTGTATGTTTAGCAATATTGAAGAAACTACACGATTGAACTACATGACTGAATATGTAGCGTGGAGATTTATAGAAGTGTCAAATGACAATTCATTATAGCGGAACTTTTGCAGTTTCTGAAATTTGAAAACTGCGCAATCGGTTTTTAGAAACTGGAAATGTTTTTCAGAGACAAGGTCAAGGTCTGAAAGGTGCAGCAACACAAACTGAAGACAGATGTTTAACGCTGACGAGAGGAATAAATCACCATATGAACGCCATGCTTTGACAACAGAAACCTTTAGAGAGTCACTACTCTCATAGTTTGGACATAAAACTTGTAATTTGAAAACAATGTGTACTAAATAAATTGCGAAATGACATCATTTAGCCCAGTAGTGCAACAACAAAAAATGTTATAGTCTCAACTCCTTGCAGGGTTGGAATGCATTTTATTGTGTTCTCTTCTGCAAATAAGGTAAAGCCGGCAGAGTAGGCGCACAATTGGAAAACATGATAAAAAATAATGAAAACGTTGATTTGTTGCCAAACTGTTGCTGAATATTACATCCTGGATTCCTTCTGTATGCGTTTCCATCATTAATTCCTAGTTATGCTGAAATTTAAAAAGACAGCAGGCATAAAACCAAGACAGGTATTTTTTGCTTCTATCCTTATATGGCGGGTGAGATTGCGCATATGGGTAGTTTACATTCATGGGACATAGCTTTCGATAATAAGTAGATTATATTAATAATGACTGCAAGCAAATTGTCAAAAAGCTGGAGAAACGTCTGCTTAAAAAGTACTTTGCAGCTTTTATATCAGAATGAAAATCAAAGAAACATTAATGACAATTCAAACCCTTACATTTAGAAAGCAAGCAACAACTCGACGTTGTATCATACATTTTCAGAAAAGAGACTTATGAATTCAAGTAGACACTATGTTGTTTTGGCTGTACAAGTATCTAAAATCGCGATGTACTCACACTTCCAATTCTCCCTAAAAGTTTAAGTGCGCCATCTCTCCAATCGCTCAATCTCACCTAACTATCATGTTTCCTTAAGTTTCACCTTTAAACAGAGTTTTTTTTTTTTTTTTTTTTAAATATGCTGTCGTTAGTTAGGGTTAGAAGCATAATTAAAGCATTTATCTCTAGAAATGTTCGGAAAAGTACAAAACGCCTCTTAAATTTGTACTTTTTCTTTCTTTTTTCTTTCTTTTACATTAAAACTAGTCGTTTGATTCGACTAAACGTACATTTTCAGCCACTGAAAAAATAAATGAATAAATAAACTATCTACAGAAAGCAACTTTTAATCTGGAAAAAAAAATAAAAGAAATTCATTTGCAGTACTTGACCGTGAAAAAAATTGACACACTAATTTTTGATTCGGGAAGTTAAACAAATTAGAGTATCCTATGAACTAGTTACAAAGCGAGCACAAAGAGTTGAAACCCGCAAGCTCTAACGGCTTTAACTATTTATTTATCTTGTAGTTTATTTCTCCATTTGCATCAAACATACATCACGTTGACATTTAAACTCCTTCGTACGACAAAAATCATTAAAAAAAAAAAGAAGATTTGTTTTGCAAATCTGTACAAGATTTTCAACTTACATTGAAAACAAGAAGAAAATTGCTTAAATCTCACACACGCTTAAAGAATTTTAAATGCCGGCAGAAGAACTACGACAGTTATATAACGACATTCCAAGTCAATTTAAAATAGTCAGAGTTGATTACGGGAATCGTGGCGAAATAGCTGGCAAAATGAGAAACATTTCGAAACTTCTAACATAAATCTAAATAGTTTCCCAACTCTTCAGAGACAAAATGGTATAAATTAAATTATATTTAATTTCTGCACGTGTAGATAAGTGGAAATATTGGTAAGAGTTTATAACTCTTGTTTTAAATACGTGTATAAAAACACATTATATGCCAGTGCAATAACATAATTATAGCATCTAATGAGATGTTATTTGGACATCGCATAAAGAAGTATTTTTAACAGGACTACATGAATTTATTTATTTGGTAGAAGGGTAAAACGCTAGATATTGAGTATCCTTGCATAGTTTTAAAATTATTGTAGGATACATGTAATATGTGCCATTATTTAGCCTTTTAGACAAAATCTTTTTCTCAATGTCATATTTTATTTCAAAACAGAAAAACGATTCCCCCAGAAAACGACATTTTATATCCCTCACGTAGCAACTATTCTCATTTCTCATCATTAATGTCGCTCTAAAATTAAAAAAAAAAAAAAAAAACTTTTAAATGTTGAAGTAGTGAACTTTAGATTTGTTTTGAAATCTATGCATTACAAAAATAGTGACATACTCATCATTAACATTAGTAAAAACAAACTTTTCAGAGAGTTTCTGAAGCATTATTAAATTTTAAGTTTACATAATGTGCTTAACATCTTATATGCTTTAATAACCTTCACTTATAAAGTCAATATGGTCTTCATGAGGAAAAGGATTAAAGTAAACCGCTGTTGCTCGCGTTGAATGGAAAAATTAAATATCCCTACACTAAAGTCATGCAATATTAAATGACATTTCATAACATAGTCGGGTTTATTTGTAAACTTAAGCTAATTATCCTGTACCATTATAATAGGAGTATAAAATATTGATTGTGTAACGCAGTGTAATAAATTCTAGTGCAACCTTTCACCAAAAAAAAAAAAAAAAGAAAAATGGTAAAATTTAGCTGCAATCAACATTTGCTACTAAAGTTAAACCATTATAATGCTCCCTAATTTCACATTCATGGTGAAACTACGCCATTATAATGGTTTAACTTAGTACCAAATGTCGGTTGCAGCTAAATTTCACCATTTTTTTTTTTTTTTGCGAAACGTTGAACTAGAATTTTTCACAGCGCAGGAAATACAAAAACAAAAAGTGTTTTCCTGAGGTATCCAAGCTTCGTAATTTTGTTGACTATTTTACATGTATCATAAAGCTCTTCCAGAACTAATCGTGCCAGTGTTCTCCTAGAGCAATGTCACTTGTGTTGCTTATGTTCCTAAGATAGTTGCGATTTTGTGGTATTTCATGTGTCCATTTTTAACCAGCTAAATAATTGTCTTTAGAAATTTCGAAACTTTTTATAAAAACATTGACTTGTTACTTTAAGTTACTAAGCATCAACTGTGAGTAACTACATGAACAAAACAAGGACTGCATAGATTTATTTATTTGGTGGAAGGGTAAGACGCACCAGTTTCCTTGCATAAATTATTGTAGGAGACATGTAATCTGTGTCATTATTAGGATTTTAGATAAAATCTTTTTTTTATGCATATTTTATTTCAGAACTGAAAAAATATATATCAAAATGATCAACTCAAAAATCTATAGCAACTTATTTTCCTCTGAGCTGGTTCCACTTAATTGATCAACACCCATAAAAATAAAATTCCTTCGTTACAATTTATACTTTTTCTAAGTATTCAAACGTTTGCAGAAAATAATCAATTAAAAATGAAATACGGGACTAAGGAACTCTAGAAAACAAAAAAGCTTGCTCTCGTATTAGGTACACCGCTGAAAAGTTTTTATAAAGAAACTAACGGATAGACTCATACGCTCTTAATAAACGGAAGACACATTTGAAAATTAAAAAAAAATGAAATTGTCAATATTGAAGAAAATATTTAAGAGAACCAAGTAATAACGTCAAATTTATCTGCTTCATATATACTTCTCATTTCTTAAACTAAAACAAGCATAATTTTAAAAATTCAAAATCATCGTAAAATTAGATACACATTTTGAAAAATACTTCAGACTTGTGTTTCGAGATTACAAGTAATCCCTATTTCAATGCAAAATAATGAGCTTCTGGTTGAAAAACATTGAAAAGAAGCTTCATAACAGGGAATCAGTTGGATGTTTTTCATCTAGAAGATAATTATTTTGCATTGAAAAAGGTATTCCTTGTAACCTCAAAGCACATGTCTACAATTTGTGTACCTAATTTTACGTTGATTTTAAATTTTTATTTTGTCGCACCAAGGTTTACATTTTATTGCATGTTAGCATACTTTTATTATGATTAATGAAAGAAAAAAGTAGCTTACAATATATGTTCTGTTAAAGAAAAAATACTGGGTACATCTCTTTGACAGACCAAGAAGCCAAACATTAGATATTGCGCTGAAGAATCTCTAAAAACTTTCTAACTTCTCGTGCAAATGATGACATAAAGAAATTACTCCGAAGATCCTCACTTTACTCGACTACTTTGTAAGATTTTTTCCGTGTCCTCTCCTTTTCTTCTGACTTCCAAATTGGAAAATTGAAGCAACCTTAAAAAATATCCTCTTTACGATCCGTTCTCAACCCGAAGAATGTGAAACAAAACTTCCTTAAGTGAGACTCGGCAAACATTATTGCTACATAAAACTTGGAGGCCACTCTTTTCAAATGAAGAAAGAAGTGAAAAGAAGTTAAGGGCAACATAATAAAGAGCAGAGCCCAAAAGTGTCCTTCGGCCATTCATCAGAAAAGCAAATATTCTAAAGCGGAACACAAACGGATTGGGCAGAGGGAAGCAAGGAAATCGATCGCCCCGTTGCTGAGAAATGAAGTAAGTGGTCGAAAGATTTGGGGAAAGACTCCAAGACTTTGCGAAACTTCTGAACTTAAATTCAAAGTCCCATCGATGAGTAAGTAATTTCTCGAACTTTGATTAGAGCTTTTGATTCGCGTGGCATGTGGGAATTTTGTTTTACATTTTCTTAATGGATGTTAGTGTATTTTTTAAATGACTGCATTTTATCAAATGTTATTTATTTTACTTCCTTCCAGGCAAGCATACGTGTACACCAACGTTACAATAATTCTTTTATATAAGGTCTGCAGTAAGTTGTAGTCCCACGGATACCCAAAATAGAGCGCTCCATTAATTTCACACTTATTAGATTAAAACATAAAAATCATTTTATAGTAAATATTGAAACAATAAATGCTAACAAAGCACTATTTTGTCTAGAAAATATAAAGGAAAAATAAATAAATAAATACAATTTTCTGACCCGCCAAAAATTGCAGATAAAATACCTGCAGCATGTTGTTTTCCCAAGGCCCATTATATTGAACATTATCAAATGCGCAATTTAAGCTCTCAGCACATGGATTTTTTTAGTAGGGGACGACGTTGTGAAAATACGTTTTCTGCGTATATTGACGTTTATCATGGGCAGAGCCATGGCAGCAAGGAGAGATCTTTCTTCAAAATTCTTTAAACACATAGCACGGGTATCGTTGTGCGGATACCGCTGTTACATATATTCTTGATCAAACAGAAAATTACGAAGACCTTATGAGAAAAAAAAAGCATTAAAATTAGTTTCGTTTTCTTTTTTCCCTCCAACGGAGCTGCATATGGTTACTAAACCTTTTTCAGACGTAGTTCATTTCCCGCAAATTGGCATCCATTCTTTCAAGTTTCACCTTTGTCGGCGGATGCCATTACTACTATGAAAATTTTGACGCTCAATTTCCCCCAAATGGCAGCATCTGAGCTCTAATTGATGCAGATTTCACTTGAAATTTAATTTAGCCGAGAGCATACAAGCCAAGGTCTACTCAACGGATCTTTCACATTCCACATAATCATACTATATGGGCGCGGACCATTTTTTGCATCATGAAAATCCACCGACTTTGGCCAGGTTTGAACTTGCGAACTTTTGCTTACGAGGCCTGCGCCTTATCACTCCGCCACCCTGTCGACAGCATTAATATTATTTATGTGGATATAATTTTTAAAAAAGCCATTTTATACATTTTCAATCTGTCATATATCTAATGAACTACTTTCATTAGGAATAAATATCATCCTAATATATCAGTATACTAAATTTCAGCGAAACTCCTCCTAATCAACTGAGGACATCTCTTTTAGACGAACACCTCTTAAACGGACACCCATCTTAGGTGGAGAGCTTTTAATTCCCCACCACCAAAGCGATGGGTGTAATTAAACCCCTCTATTGCGGACACCTCTTTATTACGATCAAATTTTTTTGACCCGTTGGTGTACTCTATAAAGGAGTTTGATTTTATTTATTTGATAAAATACATATATATATATATTTTCAGTTTATAATGCTACTTGAGATTTGTATTACAATGAGTACATATGTCTTTGCATAATTTTAACTTAATAACCGTTTACTCAAAAGTGTAAAAATAATTCAATAGTTTCGTATTACTTCGTATTATCCGTTTTATAAATTTCAAATCAGAAAGTGAGTTTTCTTCCTGAACAGAACACGTTATTAAAGCAACAGACGCAACGCAACTTAAGAGTCTTTCTACAGCCTTGCGACAAATTATAACTTACATAGACAAAACTACTAAACAAATTTATTATTAGATTATTATCTCTCAAAATAATTTTATTTCCTTAAAAGATGCGAGAAAAAGAAATAAGTCACTTCCGAAAGAGCGTTTTGTTATTGCTTTTTTGGAGTCTGTTCCAATCAGTCACATGTCTAGCGGAATGATACAGCCCAGACATTTTTTCAGTTACGCTTTTGCTTTGTCTGGCTTCGCTTCCAAGGCCTTTTATAGTTCAACCTTCTAAGTGTTCTCAATAATTTCATTCGTATACGGAACATTTTCTTGTATTCGAATTCTTCTTTTTCTTTCAATCAGACGAAATAAATTTATCCTTACTTTCCTTGATTTATATTTTGCTTTTAAAATACCTTGACGCGGTGGTTAAATACCTATATTATAATCACGCAAATAGTGGCAAATATATAACTTGATCACTTGATCTATACCTTCAATACATTTTTATTATCCCTACGTTAACATCCCAATTGAAACAGTTTACTGAAATTTTATTTATTATGACTGCATTTAATCACAAAATCGCAGTTTTATGTTATCATTAAACTGACAAAAATGTATATCCTTTATTATTTTTTCAGTCTTTTGCTTTTCCACAAAATTTCTTTTTCTAAATAGATTTTATGTATTCTTTGTTTTTGACTGAAGAGAAGTACGTTTAATGTAAACGCATACAGAGTTATAATTTGAAGGAAATAAATAGACAAATGTGCAATAATTTTATGGAAGTCACCATTCATCAGCAGCCGTCACCAAACCGCCGTTCCAAAAATACGAGTAGTGATAAGGATTAATATGCTCCGAAATAATCTTTTTTTTTTTTTTCTGAATTTCGCTCACAAGTTAGAATATTAATTTGCATGTCATCCGATTTATAGCATTTCAAAGCTTTTCTCTGCATGTCAGTTACATTTAAACTGTTTTTACCCCACACTCGTTAAGCACATCTGTGCTCAAGAGATTTAAGCTGCGGTAAAAGCTGGTTATCAATCTGCATCTACGCAAGGTTAGACTTTGCATTATTACATTATCACTTTTGTTTAATTTATTTTATTTTTTAACGTCTTATTCTCAGGGGTACCGTGGTTAGTTACAGTTGCCGTTTAATATTTATTGCCTTACTTGTTTGAATGTTTGAATATAAGTCGACTTGGGAATTTTATACATAACAGATTGGCGAATAAAGGAGAAAAAGAAAATATATATATTTTTGTTCCTTAGGTTTTTTTCCTCCATTCCTTGAGCTATCATTTACATGAAAATACATGTCATTGATCCTTTTCAATAGGAATTCTGGGACGAAAGGTTAAAACTTCAAAATTATATCAAGTCAAATGACTATCGTCAATTTTGAGAATGCATTTGACGCCTTATTGAATTAAAAACTGTTGCATTTTACAAGAGAGAAAAAGCATCCCCATTTAAAGTTTTTTTTTAAAAACTTTTCTACTCTTTATTTTGAATTAGCTTTTATTCTTACCCATACAAACAAATACAAAAGTGACGCCCAGCAACAGGCACAGGGCCCAGCTAGGCTGGTCCTAGTCAATTTAACAATCCCCAATGAACATAAAGAGCCTTCTTAAAAGTTTTTACCCACTGCAATTAACAGTTGCCTCCGGTGAACTATTCCAACTGCCTACAATCCTATTGAAGTAGTAATTTTTCCTAATTTCGAGATTAGCCTGAGATTTGAAAAGCTTAAAACAATGACCTCTGGTTCTACCAAACTTCTGTATGATGGCAATACAACTCCCTTAGACCAGTTCGAAATAGGCATTGATAAACCCACGCATCCTGTTAGCTTTAGTACTTACTATTCTACACTGCTAACTATACTTGAAATCGTGACTAATCAATACTCCTAGATCAACAACTGCTTCTGCTTCACTAATGATGGAACCTTGTAAATAATAGCTTACACGTTTATTCCCATGACCAAAGTGAAGCACTTGACCTTTTCTGATATTAAAAGACATACCCCACTTAATTTCCCACCTAGAAATTTGAATTAAATCCTCTTGAAGATGATTCACTTGTTCTTCCAGGTCAACAGTTCATATGACTTAAATAGATAAATAATCTAATGTTCAATTTACAATTACACTAACTCACTGGGAAAGGTTCTAGATATAATTGACCTTAACACAATAATTGAACTACGACATGTATTAGAAAAAGATAAATGAGATTCCTACTTACAAAATTTATAGCTCACGTACATAATTATATACAGTCAATGCTCTTAATAACGACCACACTTTATAAAGACCATTCCATTATAACGACCAGTGGTAAAAATCCAAACTTTATCCCTATGAACTCTATGTTAATTTGCTTTCGGTATAGCGACCTTTCTGAATCGTCTAATCCAATACAGCGACCGTACTAGATGTCATGTCCAGATGTGTGAATGTAATTTTTTCCCTATATTTTCTACTTTAAAATCTGTTAATATTTTTTATAATATTTTGCACTGATAATTTTTTTTAAATTCCAGTGATTAAAAATAATTTCACCATTTAGTTGGAATTTTTTTTAAATTACCAATTTTAATGGAACTACTGAATACATGATGCATGTATATTTTTTAAAGAAAATTCTACCTCTTATAGCGACCACTCGTTATAGAGACCTTTTTTTTGTGGGACGCAGATGGTCATTGTATCGAGCATCGACTGTAGTTTGCTTTTCCTTTTAGCAAATTAGAAAAGTGCCAAGCGATTTAAAATAAGGGAGAAGAGAAAAAACTTGATTAAAACGGATGATTTAAATGACATTCACCAGAGTTGGCCTTACTAAAGTAATATTATTTGCGGTAAATCACTGGAAAAGCTACTTCTGAAAAAAATATCCATACATGTGGGATACAGTTGGCAGCATTTTTTCATGGCTTAGAAGGTTGCATAAAAAAAGAAAGTTATCGTATTAAAATATTCGTGATTTCTTATATTAAGTAGATTACAATATAAAAGCTCTTACTAAGAAAGCCGATATTTGAATCGTTTATGTGTAAACAAGACCGTGAACTCTTCTAGATGCTTTACTTACTCTCACGAAAAATCTGAATCAGACTTTTTCTTCATCTATTTCATGTTTTATGTAAAAGACATTCAGACTTAGAATATATTAATATATTTACTATAGCGTGTAAGACAAAATGGCGTGCTTCTGCCGTTAAGAAAGAATTTCTTCCAACCAGCTGGTGAAAGTTTGTTTCATAACTGACTCTTTTAAATTATGCCTTGCTTTGCGATTACTTTCTAAACAAAAACTGCATGCTATTAATAGAAATTTTAAATACTTTGACTATTACTTAGAGGTGCAGCTAGATAAAAAAAAAATAATAATAAGGCGGATAGTAAAATGGACCGTTCATAAATGAGGTCACACTTTTTTTCAATATATTTGACCCCCTCCCCCCCTTTGTCACTAAGTGTCACACTTCAACACACCCATACCCCCTTTGTCACACGTCACGTTATATTACATTACCATAATATTGGTTTAATTTGCTGATTTTAAATGTTTTGATAGAAATCAAAATGTACGATGCCACTCTTCTTGTAACCCCTCTCCTTGTCACAAACTGTCATTTTCTTGAACCCCCCCCCTTGAAGCGTGACATCATTTATGAATGATCCCAAAGCTAAAAAAAATCTTACACAAACGATTACTTTCTGAACTGCTGGAAACCATCAGGACGATACTTTAAGTTTTAAACTCAAATTTCCATTAAATGTGTATGCGTTATGTTTCCTATGGTGATTATTTTTTGTTACTCTATAATTTATCAAACTCACTTAACATTTTTTATAATAAGCAATTTGCTAAAATAATTTAAAAATGACATTTAGTACAGAAATTCTCACAACAGGTAAATTCAAATTGGCGGGTTTTTTTACTTTAACTCTTGTGGTTTGAGGTATTTTTCAATCTTACTCAGTTGTGAAACATTTAAAAAAAAACTTAAGTAGCGATTTTAAACTGTTGTTCTCCTGCAACTATAGATGTTCTAATGCTAAGTTGAGTTGCTGGAGCCACCCTTTACCCAAAAACGATAAAAGTGGAAAAAAGGGCCGATTAATTAAGCAACTGGCAATGTAAAATGTACGTAATTTAATTACCTGATTGTACGCGAATTTTATGGGAAACCAATATTTTTTATGCCTGGTGTTTTTAGTATTTACCATACGTATCATTTACGATGCAAGCGAGTATTTTTTAAATGTTATTATCAGCCGAGCTGTTCTCAAGCAACTATAGATGTTCTAATGCTGCGTTGAATCGCTGGAGCTACCCTTTACTCAAAAACGATAAAAGTGAAAAAAGGGCCGCTTAATTAAGCAACTGGCAATGTAAAAAGTACGTAATTTAATTAGCTGATTGTCCACGAATTTTAAAGGAAACCAGTGTTTTATACGCTTGGTGTTTGTAGTATTTACTATAGGTATCATCAATGATTCAAGCGAAAATTTTAAATGTACGTCTCACATAAAGTCGATTTCTTAAAGACAAACAAACAAACAGAAAGTAGAAACAAAGCATACCTATTAAACATCCATCATCTACGTGACGCTATCATACCCCTGTCTCTTTTTTGCATCATCAAGTTTGGGATCATTCATAAATGATGTCTCGCTTCGAGGGGGGAGGGGGTTCGTGAAATTATGACAAAGTGTGACAAGGGGAGGGGAGGGGGTAACAAGAAGTGTGACAACATACATTATGCAACATAGCGTGACGCGTGACAAAGGGGGGTAGGGGGTCAAATATATGGGAAAAAAGCGTGACGTCATTTTTGAACCACTCCTTTACTACCATCTCAAAGCTTCACCTACAAAGACATAAACTGAAAACTTATTCATTTATTATGCAAATTATCTGGAAGGAGTGCGAGTTTGTTCACAATATAAAATTTGCATCTAAAATGAACTTTTAAAGTAATATGTATTAGTTACGTAACTACTTAGTTTCTATATTTAATTGTTCTTACTTAAATACATAATTCTAACAACTATAAGCATTAAATGCCGAACATGATTCTGACGATTTTAAACATTCAGCAGTGTTATAAAGCAACTTATTTTATAATAAAATATGCACCTGTTGAAATTCTTTCGCAATACTGAATGAAAAACAATTATTTCAGCTTGACTGTAAAGCGTCAGGTCAAAATGCTGGTACTTTCTTCGAAGTTTAAGTTTTTTCCTTCCACAACTTTCTTGCAGACTAAGGACAATCGATGATGTTTCTATTTGACGTTGAAAGAAAAGCAAGTAAAGTACAAAGTTCAAAAAGCTTTACATTTTTGAAAACGGAATTATATCGATTCAAAAAATATATTTACAAAAGATACACAGTAAAAAGTATAGTGAAAGATCTCAGAGCACCTGTTGGAAAAGTATGTAAGACATGGCAGCGATTTATTTATTCTAGATGTAAAAGATAAATAAATCATTAGATATAAACGTTTCAAACCATAGTATATTTTACATAAAGGTTTAAAGTTTTCATATTCGTAAGAAAGTGTTAACCAAATGTGAACATTTGTATGATTGAGTGGAGTTTGATTTTCTGTAACTCAGCCAACGGACAGCATAATTTATCCATACACAAACAATAAATTTATTTAACGCAGCCCCTAAGTTAGGCAAACTCTGAGTTTGAAGAGCCATGTCAAAAATGTTTATTTGCAAATAATTTAAAGAGCTTTATATGATCAAATTCAGCAAACAAACATTTATGCATTGAAATATGGCTTTATTATTATTTCTATTTCTGTTTTCTTCTTATTTGCGTATCGCAAGTCAATTTCTACATTTTCGTTTGATATTTTACGTGTCTATTGTTTTTAATTGATTCTAGCATATAGTACATGCGAATAAAAATGCTCAGAAAGCCCCCTTTCTATTTCTACAAATACAAAACAGATCCTTTTGCAGATTGCCAGTGATGGCTACGTTAAAACTTCTTGGAGATTAGTCACTAAATACGCACTTATTAATTTCATTATTCATTCAGGAGAAACGTAATAGCAAGGAGTATTTCTTGCTGAGCTGTCGTCCAATTTGACCCTCAGCGTGGCACCTGAACCAAGTGGAATGACAATTCTAAAGTTTTTTCGAATAATTTGGGAGAACACACTCTCAGAAACACATGCTTAAATCAGACGAAACTTTCGTCGTATTTGACGAATGGTTTCGTGAGAAATGCTTCGAGTTAACCTTTCGTCAAATTGGTGAAACTTGTATAATAACGTTTTTAAGTCACGTGATCTCGCGAGGAAAGAATCGTTTGATGAATTTTTCATGATGATGAAATTTTCTTGAAAAAAAAATGAGTTCTATTTATGAGTGTAGAGAAAAGTAATAAAGCATAAATTTCAAAAAAATATATGTAGGCTTTCAGTTGCTATGTCTTCAATTAATTTAATGTCTGTTATTTATATGCATTATGCCTAGTCTATTGCTATAACTAAATTTTAGTACATCATACTTCTTTTCCAGTACCGAATAATAACTAATTATCTATTCAAATAGTTTTTTTTTACTAATATGTACATTACTTAGTCATACTGCTGATTTTTTCTCATTTATATTCTTCATCAAAGCATTTATATTTGTCATTGGGCTAATCTGAAAGCGAGGCACGTTCTTTCGGTTCTCTCTATTAGGTAAGGATTTTCTCAAACGTAATATTGCAATGCTTTTCCACTGCCCGGTATTCATGATAAAGAACAGAAGTAGGTAAAACAACGTGATAACAATCGCTATGAAACGTTTTACTACTCTTTTGGGAGAAATCGTGAGATGACTTTACTGGAGATTGAGAGGTGCGAATGAAAATAAAGATTACCAACCTTTGTTCTTAAAGATATAATAAAGATAGTATAAGGGAAAATGTGTAATTTTCTGAGACAGTTAAAGAGTTATTTTACGTAATTGAAATAAAAGATAAGAAATGCATTGATGTTTTTTTATCAGATAATTAACAAGATTTAATCTTTTATGAAAAAACTTAGTGGGTGATATGAGAATTAAGTAAGTGATAAAAACTGAGAATGTAACTGGGACAACCGCTAACGTGCTGCAAATCTTCTAGAATAAAGCTTTATTATGATCATGTTTTATTGCAGTATATAAGACATGAGCGTTAACAATAATGCGTGTAATGAACAATTTTCCCTACTTCTAAGTTATTAGTATAATGATAAGTAAAACCTTAACCGTTGTGCATAAACAATGAAATGATAAAATCAGCATAAATATTTTCTAAGAAATGGTCGTGGTAGCCTAGAGGTTAGAATGTCCAGCTTCGGATCGGAGGGTCTCGGGTTTGATACCCAAACCGCTGACGATCCCCCATGTACACTTGGGGATACGTGCATGTAAAATCCGTGGACCCTGAAGACCCGAGGCAGTTCCGAAGGTACCGGAGGGTGGAGATATTCCCTTCCCTTCACCCTTAGGTCAAATGAGGAAGATTGGCGGGGATGTGGTGGAGCCATCTGATGTCATCCGATTACAGTGTGTTAGGGTCAATGCTGGTCACCTATCAGGTGACCCTTCACAAATGGCTAGCAATTCCCGTGGAAAAGGCCGAATGCCGTGTAAGCAAGTAACTCCACATTGCAAACAACATTTTCTAAAAAAAAAATGTTGCCATCATAAAAGGAGCTATGGCTGTCAGAATGCCAAGAAGAATCCGTACTTCTTCAATGGAGGAGCTGCTGGTATAAGGAATGTGCCGCAGTCTGTTCTCGTTTTAGTTCGTTCAGTATTTTTTTCTGACTTGATGCTATATGACAGTTTATCAATTTAGTTGCTTTCAACAAACAGAGAAGCAAATATTCTGAGGAGCATGCTAATAAGCACATCTGCGAAACGAAATGCCCTAAAACTCAGATGGATTCGTCCTTTTTTTGTCATGCGCAGGAACGTCCAAGTGTTAGAACTTCGTGATCAAACTGGACAATTGAAGTTGCCAAACAATGTGCACTATATTTATTTTAAAACTTACATAAAATTGCAATACATTGATACCGAAATTTGGAGCTAAGCATTTACCCTCACAACACGTTCTAAAGCTAGATATAAGTATTGAAAGAAGAAAACCTAATATAAACTAAAACCATGAAAAGAAATATCTACAACAATATGAGGTAAAACCGGGAGAGTTGGCGTACATTTATAAAACATTACAAAAAAAAGAATGAAAACGTTAATGTTTTGCCAAACTTGTGGTGGATATTATAGACTGCATTCCTTCTACATGCATATCCATGACTATTTCCTTATTATGCTGTAATTTAAAACGACAGCAGGCACAAAGTCTAGACAGTTATTATTTACTTCTCCACTTATAGGTCGGGTAAGACTGCACACATGAGTTTCAAAAATAAGTAGATAATAATAATAACTGCAAGTAAATTGCCAAAACACCTAGAAAAAAACGTTTGCCAAAAAGGGATCTTGCAGTACTCTCATCACAATGAAAATCAAATGAAAATTAATCAAAATTCAAGCACTACAATTTGGAAATCAGACAATAAAAAACGACGGTGTATCATACATTTTCAGGGGAAAAAATTATGAATTGAAGCAGACACTGCGTTGCTGTGGTTGTACAACTACCTGAAATCGCCGTGTACTCTCAACTCCACTTCACTCTAAATTGTCAAATGCGCCATCTCTCCGACTGCAACATCTCACCAGGTATATACCTTAGTATATACATGATATGCTCCGTCATTACCAGTTAATTACTTTTATAAACAGTTGACTATTTTACTACATTTGCAAAGTAACAGATGATGTATAGATAATTTATTCATATTAAATTTCTATCTATAAGAAATTTCTATTAAAGCTATTCATTCTCTTCCTATAAAAGAAATTCAGAATGAATATAAGCATATAAAAGCTGAGAAGTTTGTTGTTGTTTCTTATCCGCCTGACGTAGGAAGGCCTACACCAGGTCCAGAAGATCATGTAGCTGAATACTAATCCACCTAGGGTGATCTGCAGCTTCACTTGAGCGAGAAACCACTGGGGCTGAAGATTGACAAACCCTCATTTATGGGGTCTCTTAATTTTTGAACCAGCTCCCGGATGAGAAACCGCCACCTGGGGTTGACACCCCCTGAGATATCGTTTCACTTGGAGGACATGGGAGTCACGACGGATTTAACGTACAATAGCTCCCTTTACCTTACAAGGTCCCAAAGCAACCAGTCGTGAGATGCTGTTACCTTCCCAAACCACTGACCTCAGTCAATGTTGCTTCACTTTCGGTGTTATGCGGGGGCCGAACTTTTACCGACTGGTCCGCTGTGGTTCACGGAGAAGTTGTGATGCCAAATGGTAAGAATAATAGTTACTCTCATCACAGAAGGGAAAAGAACTTACTAGTCAAAAAAAAAAAAAAATCTACTAGCATTTTTCAAATAGTAGGTTTATACCTTATTAGCCAATAATTATGTTTACAAGTTAGTTAGAGTAGTAATTTCTTTCAGACCTCTCAATCCGATACATCTAAAATATTCAATTTCATTTTCCGCACTAGCAAAACTATATGGAGTTGGTAGAGAGAGAGTCATTTAATTTCTCTTGAGGAAATGCAACTACAATATGCGTGTGTCAACACGAGGACGCTTCGATAAGAATATACCAACTCTCATTTTGAGATACAAGAATTATTTATGTACAAATTTGTAAACAGTTTATTAATAAGATACATCCGTTATTGTTCAGTAATTATATTTATAAAAGAGTTATCTCACGACTTTTAGTTCACCCATCAATCTAAGTTGTTTAAATTTTTAGTTCCATGCCCGTACTAGCCAAAATATATGCAGCCAGAAGAGAAAAAGTCATTTTATTCCTATTAAGGAAATGCAACTACAATATGAGTGTATAAACAAAGCGAAGTTTTCACGTCAAATGGCAGGAATATATTGATTCCCGTTTTCAGATAAGGCAGAAATGACCTTTGGGCCACTTCGTAAACATAAAGTGCTAAAACTTTCAGCTCGTGGCAGAAATGTTTTTTTAATCTCAATTTGCATAAAACATGCATTGCGTAAAGATTTAAAATCCTGTGTAAGAAGAAATCGATTTAGAATAGGGTAAGCTTTGCAAATGTGTACAAAATTTTCAGTTACCAAGAAATGAAAAAGAAAAATTTTCAACCTAACTCTTATAGAAGAGTTTAATGTTCGTGAACTAAAGCTGATAGTTAAAAACACATTTGAAATTGTTATAACATTGTTTGAGAGCTAAAAAATGCAATTGTTGTTGAGTTGGTTTGGATCAAATTCACTTTGATGCAAACAGCTTTAGCTCAAGTAAACTATATACCGAACAAGCTCCAAGAAGTAATATGCCTTTAATTAAATTTATTCAGCATGGAAATGTATTTTATTATTGCACAAAGATGATGCACAAGAAAGAAAAACTATAGAAAAAAAAGTAAAACCCTACCTGACTTAGTAGCTAATACCATCTAGAAAACGGATACTCATCACTAAATAAAATATTATCCCCCTATAAAAACTGTATGTATACTGTATAAAACTGCTATTACCAAGTATACTGCACACATAATTTCTAAGATAAAAATTTGATAAGTTCTTTTGATTTATCCATTTCACAAACTGAAAGAACTGCAATTTTCATTTCCTGCAGGGAAAAATACGGCAATGTGCACATGGGGCTAATGTAGACAACATGTATAATTTAGTTAATTATACTTGCAGGGAAACCTCCTCTACTTTTCTCAGGTTTTGAGGATTTACACTTACACGTGCAGTTGTACGAGAATGAATTTCATAGTTCATTAGCAATTTATATAAAAAGTTTTTGTCGTGTTCATGCTTTGTTTTTTAATTACAAAGTTAGACTACATATTTTAATTTATGATTCGAAATGAAAGGACCCATAGAGGGTTTTATAAATGAACACCACCAGTATATTTTTTTATTCACTTTTACTCTGAATGGTTAAACGTTACTAGTGTTCCGCTTAAAAAAATAATAAATGAATCCATGGGGTTAATATGAATACATAATGGAGGGACTACTGTGGACATAATATTGTTGTTGAGCTGCAGTGTTAAAATGTTATCTCTTTTTTCGTTTGAATATTATTCAGACATTCGCGTGGGTTTAATTTCATTTTTTTAATATTGCATATTGAATATTTGACATCTGTGATAAGATCACACTATAGCTTCCTACCTTTGTATTTGTTATTGTATGTTTTCTAGTCCATTGCAGCCAAGATACATTCTTCAAGCATCTTTTTTATGACTTTGATTATCAAAAATGCTAGTGAAGTTCTATTTAAACTTGAATACGAATTGTCTCCTCTAATTCTAATTGCTGCTCCCCAGTGGTCATCATTGCCATTTTACGTAAATTATCTAATTGCGTCAGCATGGCCAGTTTTGCATCTCTGACTCAACTGCTTCCTTTTATTTATTTACTTATTTATTTTACAACTCTGTATATACACAACATTAAACATTTATTGCTAACTTAATCTTCTATAAATAGCTTTTTAAGTTACCACGTGTACCTACTAATAAATTTTAAAAAAACAATATATCTTATTCCCATTATAACTGCTCGGAGCACTTGACCGGAGTAACTCAAACATATGACTGCTTCAGACCCCTGACTTTTAAGTCACATTTCTTTATTGTTTCAGCTGCATCACATTTTTCTGATCTGTACGATTTGAGCACAATTTAGATTTAAGATATGTTGCCATAAAAATGATAGTAAGAAAACAAAATATTAGTAATATGTTTCGCTTACAAACAGTTAAAAATATCTTTATAACGACAGATTAAAAAAAAAAAATCTTCTGAAATTTTTAGTTCGTGCAATTGAAAGAACGTTTTGCAGTAATCAGGAGCTGTTAATGTGAAAAAGCTAAAGTTATTTTTCTGAATCAACATTTGATCACAAGAAATCTTCAGTAACAGCTGCAGTGAAACTGTTAATATACTGGCTGTTTTTCTGACAGATTCTTGAAAAATCAGTTCGGAAAAATGTTGGAAAAACGTTAAAATTCTTACGCTTTACTTTAAACTAGTGTTTTAGTTTCGACTTTTTCTCATACGACGGAAATAATAATTTCCAGTATCTTGTACTTTCGAATTGTTTTCATTATTTAATGTCGCTTTTAAGATAAATAATGCATCATTAATATGTTAAATAAACGATTAATATAAGATGCACTTAACTACATATGTAAAATTTAAATAAATACGTTTTACAGTATATATTGCAGATGTAAGTAGAAAAGCGTAAAATAGTAACAATATCGAATACTTCGAATTTCTGCTAAAAATAGACTTTTCCGCAATAAGAATAAACATTAAACAGTAAACTCCAGTAATGTTCCAAATTAAGGACATTAGTATAAATATAACGGATTATACTAATAATATTGATTTTCTTCTTAAAAATACAACTCTCATTTTGTATTTAAAAAGAAGTTGCCATTCTGTCCACATCAAAAACTTCTTAATAATATATTTCTACAATTATAATGAAGTACAAATCAAATGAAATATAATATACGAAAAACTAATTTTAATACAAATCAGCAAAAGCAAAATAAATAAATAAATAAAGCAAATTTTAAAATGCACACGATCTTCTATAAAGCCATATTTTTTTTAAATTTAATGACCTTTAAAAAAGCTAGAAAAAACACATGGAATTTTTGGATGCAATTTTTATAGTTGCCGGTATTCTTTTAAGCTTTTTTTAAAGTGATTATACATTGTTGGAACCAATTAATATATGTAAGTATTTGATAGTTGCAGCAATTAGTCATCTCAACGTATGATTAAATTTTATAGTGTAGTACAAGAGTTTTGAGTTTGACAATACTTTATCGTATTTCGTGATAATCGCCCATGTGTTTGTGAGTGTGCTGAAATGAACCCAAATAAAATGATACTGTAAAATAAAATGATTCATTTTTACTTTTTTTCCTTCCTTATTTGCAGAATTGGTGTAGTTTATAACTAGCAAATGTTCGATTGTTCTAAACCAATTGTTTTAAAACTTTTCTAAAAAAGATTCGTCAACTGCTTTTCAAATGTATTTCTAAACTATTTTTGATCTTTTGTTTTAAATCATCTATTACACACACATATTATATATATATATATATATCATAGACAAATTGAAAGATAATGCAAAATGTTAAATTTCTGATAATTCAAAAAGAACCTAATTTCCTGGATACTTACAAAATTGCACAACATCTCTAGGATAACGGAATATTTGATCAAAACTCATTTTTCTCATTAGACTGAAAACTTACTTAAAGTACCTTGAGAAATTTCCCCTTCAACTCATTGTTCCACGGAGCTGAACTTCAATCTATATTTACTTAATCTTAAAATTTCCCTCGCCTGCTGAAGATGAATTTCAACGCAAGCTGCGGCGGGATAATGAAGAGATTTATAAATGATGAAGCTTTAGCGGGATTTGGTAATGAACTGCATCCCAAACGTTGCGATGCAATATCTACCTCAGTGCCTTTCAAATTCCCTCTCTTCTGTTTTCACCTAGCAATGCAGAAAATGTTTTGTAAGTGAGACCGAATAGAAATTCAGAATCTTACGCCAATTCGCGTGCTCCCTAGAAAATCAGTTCTGTACAGTGAACTGTGAATATAGATTTCATGTATTCTATTAATATATGGAGGGAGTATTAGAAAAGACACTTTACCATGTACGCTTTTCGGTTTTCTCTATGGAGTGTGAATGCTTTCTAATCCTTATCTGAAGTAATACTGGAATGTAATTTATGATTCCGCAACCATGACTTAGCTTTGTAAATGATAAGTTGCAATTTTTCATGTTTAAGTTACGTCGTTGCCTTTCAAATTCCCTCTCTTCTGTTTTCACCTAACAATGCAGATAATGTTTTGTAAGTGAGACCGAATAGAAATTTAGAATCTCACGCCAATTCGCGTGCTCCCTAGAAAATCAGTTCTGTATAATGAACTGTGAATATAGATTTCACGTATTCTATTAATATATGGAGGAAGTATTAGAAAAGACACTTTACCATGTACGCTTTTCGGTTTTCTCTATGGAGAGTGAATGCATTCTAATCCTTATCTGAAGTAATACTGGAATGTAATTTATGATTCTGCAACCATGACTTAGCTTTGTAAATGATAAGCTGCAATTTTTCACGTTTAAGTTACGTCGGGTTCAAGGTATAGGCACCATTGCATTCATAAGCTTTTAAAGAATAGCAAATATGAAAGATTTTATAAATTGTTCTATGTTTCCCATTATGTATTTTTATATGGTGCACAATTCTTGAACATAAAAATAAAATGAATAATAACAGCAAATGAAGAGCCTTTTGAAGCAATTTTGTCACAAAAAGTCAGATAATAGAGGAAAAAATTATGACACTGGCATTTTATTCGAGTCGTCTAGATTCAAAACCAGAAACAACCACTTTTTTTTTAATTTCAACTTTTTTACACTTTCTAATAGTGTGAAGTAATCTTCATATGGTGTTAAATTTTTAAGTTTCTAAAGCAGCTACATCATGGTAAAAAGTGTGCTTGAAATGTGACGGGTAGTTACAAAACCAGATCCCCCCCCTCGACCATGCCTTTCAGCTCTTCTTTTTCCCTTAAAAAAACTTCTAAAGAAAAATTATTTTTGTGTTAAAATAATTTTTCTTTAGAAGTTCAGCAAGTTCAACAAGTTAAAAGTCTATCCCAACGCTCTTAGCTAGAAATTCGAATTTCTTAGATATTAATTTTTTGCCCGCCGTGAAAAATGTCATTTTTTGGATGTAGCTGGTTTTGAAACTAGACGACTCATTTCTTTTCTTAAGGAACAGGTAACGAAAACAACACATGTTTTTATTAACTAAAACATTCAAATGCTAAAGATATCAAAACAGGTTCTATCTCCCATTCATCTTTGTCGCCTGTTAAGTACAAAGCTTTTTGCAAAAAAAGGAGAAGACCAAAATATTTCCTCAAAAATGACTACAGGCAGTCTGTAGTAAATATACATGCATACATTCTTACACAAGCATACACGCATATACCTATAAATTTGCAATATCTGTGGAATGAATAGGGTTTTTGTTTGTTACATATTAAGGTATGAAGCTGTTAGAGTGTTATAATTGCAAGCGAAGAACTGAGCGACATAATAAATCATGGCATGTTTGCAGAGCCAGTAAATCTTTCTTTTATCCTCCCTCTGACTGCTTAATATCTTTCATCTTGCTTGCTTCGTAGAATCGTAACTATGGTCCGAAGTGGATAAAATGGCTTCTTTCCAAAGATAACAATGTGGAGAAAGAAGAGCGTGGGACAACCAATCGAAGCGAGAAGATTAGTCGGCGGTTTCTGCAACAAGAACAAAATGCGTCGAGGCGAAAGCAAAGTTTGTCGCAGATTCATTCACCCGCAAAAGAAAGTGGTGAGGATGGTAATGGAATATTTGAATGAGATGGAGCGGACCTAGAAATCATTAAAGGTAAATTAAACTGATATCTAAAGGGACGCCCGGAGAGCGATAAGTGCTCTGCTCAGCAGAGAGAGCCAGTTTAGTACCTAATTAAGTGAGGACAGAGTAGTTACTATAGAGGGTGAGCCGCTTCCTAGAACCCTTCCAAGATTCATTGCGTCGAGATAGACAACTTCACACACATTCTAGCTTTTATCTAGGATCACAAAAATAGTTACTGTCAACGGCAAGCCAATTAATAGGATAAATAATAAAGAACACGTTTCTTTATTATTATTCCCAGACAGTAAACGCGAAAGCTCCGGGTGAACAAACACTGTAACGTTGTTTCCTTTTTTCAGTGAATATTTCTGGGCATTGGAGGTAAAATTATCCTCACACACGCCTTTAGTTTATTTTGTGCGTCGGGAACTCGATACAAGTCCTTTTAGATGCGGTAAAAATCTTTGAAAATGAGGTAAATTTATTTTAAAGGTATGAAGGGCTTCCTATTGATATTTTATAGTCCTTAATTTGTTTTATGCGATACGTCCGTCATAGATAATTTTGAAAATATTGGGAATACAGAGACAATAAAACAATTTTCACAAACGCTACATGACAAATTTTGTCCCTCAAAATATATCTTATATTATGCATTATCAGTACTCGTAATTTATGTTATTTATGTCACCTAATGAAAGGTTTCTCAAAAATGATCTTGGGTATAAAATTTTCTTCCTCTGGCTAATTCTTTTAAAATATTCTTGCAACAGAAATATCGATCAGTTTTAATATTGCGATATTCCTGTTGCAAGAATATTTTAAAAGAATATTAATATTTATGGCATCTAACGGTAAGATTAATTCATAAATATTACTTAATTTTTGAATCCGTAAAGTTTATACTATGGCTAAACCTTTTGTACGCCATAAAGACTCACTGGACAATTTATTAACTGTTTCGCGTTTCGCCATTAATCAGACGCTACTGTACATGGACTGCTATAATTTCAAGATGTGTGGTACATTTTAAAAGCAGATTCCCATCAACTAAAATTTGTGTCACTTTACTGACAATAGCGGGTTGTCTACATGGTTCCCATAACATATAAATAAAATTTATATCAGACTCTAACTCTTATCTGCAACAAGTAGTGTACTAAGTAAAGTAAAGTGTCTAGCAAGAAAACATTTTGTACAAAGCTAAAGTTTCTTATGCACTTTCTAGGCCTATATGTTTCCTCAGACGTACCTTCATCAAGAAACATCTGGCTTTCAATAACCAAAAATACTCTATAAAAGGATGTTGGAATCTTTTTTTTTTTTTTTTTTAAAGAAGAAAATAAATTTATTCTTGTGTTTAACAGGATTTTTTTGTGATTTTAGCGGAATATTTTTCTACTGTACTGGTCAGCTGATTTATTTTTCAATGGATTTTTCTTCTTTTATTAGCATTTATTGACGAAAAACATTAAATAGCCAAATCTTCCATCAAAAATTTAAGATTATCATTTCGCAAATTTTAGTGTTCATTGTTTTAATAATTTAGATAATGTTATATATAAAGAAAGAATAAAAAGTTTACACAATTGCAAGATTTGTTTTAATGTATTTTTATGAGAAAAGAAAACAATATACAGTTGTTATACAAACGTAACATTCACAACTAAAATGCGTTGTTGTCTTCGGGGCATTAGAACATTAATATTATTCATACCAGATCAAACAACCTTCAATTAAATTTCAAAACGTTTTCCAAGAAAAAAAAATCTTTAAAACGCCAAAGCTTTTATCCAATGTTCAGTAAGTTTAAACTTCCTATTTCTATTTACCTCTTGAGATTTCGCTTGGATGAAAAGTTAATATTTGCTAAAATCCTTCCATCATATCGTGAATGTGGACTGTGGACACTCAACGATGTTAAACATTTCAGACGATAAATCTTAATGGAGATCTTTTCTCAACATTCACAATGACGCTGGTGAAAAAAATGCTTGACACAGACTTTAATTATTAAGATAAATCTTCATTTAAAGAGAAAGGTATACTTTGCGTAACAGTTTTATGCACTTAAATGTTAATTCAAAATCAAATAGTTTTAGAACATAACTTAAAATCAATCAGGTGTGGATTTAACTCAGAATTGTTTGCAATTATTTTATTAACAGATTTTTCTCTCGAATAAAGCCATGGCTAGATTTAATAAACAGTACCTATGCTGAATAATTTTGCAACAATAACTCTAAGAATTTGTATCTGTATTCTTTAGATGCATTTATAGGGAAAAACTAATAAGGAGAAACAATATAAATAAGAAACAGTAAGAAAGAAAGTATTACAGAGATTTAAAAAATAAAGATTTTACATCGAGATGATATATATTCGACTAAATTTTTATGCAGTAAGTACATAATAAGATGGATTCATTTAAACAAAGCTAATAACACAATAACATTTTGTATGTTCTGGTTGTTTTAACTTTGTTTCAAACTTTTCTTTAATCCATTAATTCATCTAATGGACAGAAACAGACACATATGTAAACAGTAGTTCAAAGTTAATATATCTGTCAACATATATCTTGCAGTAGGAAATCATTTTGCGTAACAGTCAAAAAGTATAATCATTAATCAAATCATTAATAACCATAACTACGTGGATGGGAAATCGTTTAACATTTTAATTTCGTATTTCTAACACAATTAGTTGCTTTTAATATAACAATTCAATTAAATGATCATTTATGACATTCACGCATTGTACTTCTTTTATAGTTAGAAGTACACTTCTCAAAACAATTAAAGGATCACTACTTTGGAATGATCGTGTACAAGAATAAGTTTTATAATAAATATGAGAATTTGACCTTTGGTACAGGACACCTTTAATGAGAAACAACAGAGGTTGTTTTTGTTTCTTGGCTTTGGATTAGTATAGATAATTCTGATGTTTTTGTAAACACACCGAAACAGGAATGAAAAAGAGCAAGATTCCAAGTACTAACCAGTTGTCAATCGAACTTACAAGGTGCAGTTCACTCATTTTCTGTATGTTTCGTCCCGTTTACGTACCATGGCAAGTGTTAGAAGATTTCTTTCCGACAATGATGTGACTAGGGCTGTCACATGGATTGAAGGTGGTGTTTTTTAACGTCAGGTGGGTCAAAGGTTAGGTGTAAGTCAATCAGTGGTTTCAAGACTTTGGAACCACTACCAACAACTAAAGACTGTCCATAGAAGGCCAGGTCAAGGGCGGAGGAGGTCCACTTCAGCCCAAGAGGACAGGTATTTAAGTCTAAGTGCCCTCAGACTCTGATTTTCAACAGCCAGGGAGCTGCAAAATGAGCTAAGCCGAACAACGGGGACCCAAATTTCCGACCAGACTGTACGAAATCGACTTCGGGACAGTGGATTGAGATGTAGACGACCAGTCCAAGTACTTCGGCTTACAGCACGTCACAAAAGAGAAAGGATGCAGTTTGCTTGGACATACAGACGTTGGCAGCTAAGGCATTGGCGTAAAGTACTTTTTTCTGATGAGTCTAAATTTACTATTTTTGCTAATGATGGTCGGGATAGAGTATACAGAAGAAGGAATGAACGTTTTATTCCCTGCTGCTTATCTTCAAGGGTCCCATTTGGAGGTGAATCAATAATGGTGTGGGGTGGAATAACGCTCAATGATCTTACAGACCTTGTAGTCATCCGCAACGGACCCCTGACCGCCCAGAGATATGTTAATGAGGTGTTGGATGTCTAGCTACATCACAGAGCAGAAGCAGGAGGGCATAATTTCATTTTTATGCACGATGGGGCCCTTCCCCACACTGCAATGATCGTGCGTTAGTACCTACAAGCCCACAATATCACCACTTTGGGGTGGCCCGCTTGCAGCCCGGAAATGAATCCCATCGAACATGTCTAGGATCAACTGGGAAGCAGTATCCGGAGCCGTCAAAACCAACCCACTACTTTGGATGAGCTGGAAATCGCTCTTCGAGAAGAGTGGGAGCGTTTGCCTCAAAAAAGCCTCAGGAGGCTTATAAGAACCATGCCCCGGCGAATCCGAGCTGTGATTTCTGTCCGAGGAGGAAACACAAGATACTGAGCCATTAATTGTAACAAAAAAAACAACTTTTTGTTTACTTTTGATTTTAATAATTAAAAGGTTTTCATTTAAATTTTGGCAGTTTTTTAATTCCCTCACCTATTCCCAATACACAACAAAAAATTATTCAATAATTTAGCAAGGATTTGGTAGCCATTTGCATTGCCTTTCAAAATAATATAACATATAATTAGTTTTTTAACTGTTAAAAAATGACAAGTTTATAAAGAAGTGATCCTTTAATTGTTTTGAGGAGTGTATATATGTTACGGTGAATCTTCGAAATCGGAGAACGTCGAAAATCACCGGTGGATGTCGACATACACCAAGTAGAGAATGTCGACAATCACCGGTTGGATGTCGACATACACCAAGTAGATTATGTCGACAATCACCGGTGGATGTCGACATACACCAAGTAGATTATGTCGACAATCACCGGTGGATGTCGACATACACCAAGTAGAGAATATCGACAATCACCGGTGGATGCCAAAATACACCCAGTAGAGAATATCGACAATTACCGGTGGATGTCAAAATACATCAAGTAGAGAATATCGACAATTACCGGTGGATGTCAAAATACATCAAGTAGAGAATGTCGACAATCACCGGTGGATGTCGACATTCACCGGTGATTGTCGACATTCTCCAATTTCGGACATACGCCGTAACATATATAAATAACAACAATACCAATAATAATAATGCATCTGTGCCCATGATAAGAGGCATAGGATTGGAAAAAAACATCTCATGTTTTAAGATAGAAAAATCAAAACCCTTGGTAAAATATTTTAAACAGTTGATGCATATTATATATCTGTAAGTAAAGTAAACGGAACTGCATTAAAAGACTGAGGAAAGCAAATTGTCTACAAAAGAAGGGGGGAAAAGCACGATGAATGCCTGTCATTAGCTATGTTCAAGAAATAGAAGAAATCAGGACAAGAAAGACTGAAAAATGTTTCTGTCTCCTCAATTCCTAAGTTGTCATATTATCAGCCTGTCTCATACGGTTAAAGAAGTGTCATTAGTTTCAAGAAATCCAATTTCCAGATGTTCTGTAAATGCTTTGATGCTTATTCTGTCAGACGAATGAATTGCTTCAGAGATAAATATATATCTTAAATATATTCCATGAATTACTGTAGTCACATAAGGAAAAATTAACAGCTTGCATGCATTATTTGACAAAACTTGTCTTCTTAGACAAATGGGCTAAATAGTGTGCTAGTCACGGCTAAATAAATGCATGAAGATAGAAAGGGTTGGGAAATAATGTGTTCAGTTATCTAGCAGTTCATTTTTAATTATTCGTTGTTTAATAATCGGGGTAAAATTATTACTTAGAAACATTTGTAAGCCATTTAACGAGTTTTAGAAAATATATTATAGGCAGCATACAGAAGCTTGTTAGTGAAGTCCATTTTAGCATAAGGGGTTTCCTTCATAAATGATGTCACGCTTTGAGGGGACGGGGTCGTGAAAATGTGAAATTGTGACAGGGGGAGGGGTAACACGAATTGTGACATCCTGCTTATGCAACATAGCGTGACATGTGACAAAGGGGGAGGGGTGTCCGGTGAGGTGTGACACTTTGTGACAAGGGGGGGGGGTCAAATATATGGAAGAAAAGCGTGACATCATTTATGAACGGTCCCTAAACACACTGTTAAAAATTATGTACTTAAAAATATACCTTCTCATTTGTTAAAGTAATTTTGACTTACAAATGAGCAAACGCCGTTCTCAGTTTTAAGTACTGATGCTTAGTTAGATATTATAGGGGAACCACAACCCTTCAATGATACTCTTCAAGCATAGGGGTATCAAGGAGGGACAGGTCCACACAGCAATGTAGGAAGGCTGGGCTGACGCCCAGCTAATCTACCTCCGGTCGGTCACGAGCTGTCGTCAAACTTCACTTACCCGTGCCCGGGGGAGGGCAGCCCTAAGGCCACGTGCTAACAGGGTAAAGGAGTGAAGTAGAAAAGTTAGATATTATAGTTACAAGAAGGTTAAGTATTAACTGTAATAAATTTAAAAAATATAAATCAATGTTCAGAATTAATACAGGGCTTTTTTCAACTACTTCCTTAGAACAATAGTATTTGCACCAAAATTAAGAAACTATTTGCCACGCAAGACGCCAGAACGGTTCAAGAACGTGAGTAGTATGTTCGTCTCTTCAGAGCAGGAATACAAGATGAATAATTCGTCGGATTCGGAGGGGACGTTGTAAAAAAAAAAAAAAAAGAATGGACGAGTGGATAATAAACTTTCTTCTGGATTGGGCTATGAAGAAATTTGGCATAGAAGTAATTTAACACACGCAGCTGGTACGTTTAGGAACTACATAATTTAACTGTCTCCCTGACATATCAATATCTTTTTGATCTAGTGGTTAGAGGATTATAGTTATGTGGAGGAAGTTTCATCGATATTATTCCTGGATACTATTTTGTCGTCGAGAAAACACCTTGCCAATAAATAATAAATTTGACTTTTGTGTAACTTGTATTCCAAATAGAACTTGCTTTATGGATAAAGTTATTTTAAGGCCCTTTGTTGCACCATAATAACTAGTTCATATAAACGTTACGGGAACGTAACTGAAATATTTGACTAAAACAGCTAAGTCATAAAACATGGACAAGCAGTATGATACGAGATCTCAATCATTTACACACGAAAGGAAAAAAAATATACATTTTTTAACAAGACGGTAGAGATAATCTATTTTGCTGAAGACATATCTTCTTACGTGTTATTCTAAGCTGCCACATTTTCATTTGCATAAATATTTTTATTCCGTTATTTATCCAATCCCAAAATATCTCCCAAACACACAAAACTTCGCGAAATTTCGCTCTCCCTCAGTAGTAAACACACTTCATATGTACACAGCAACCTTCCCTTACAAAGGAAATTCGGATTACGTAAAATTATCCAAACATTACAGTCAGAGGGATTCGGTAGTCAACGATGCGGTCTCCCTCCACCGGTTGTTCCTGTGTGCTTAATCAATTCCGAAGAACGTGAGTCTGCTGGAAGAACGTGCCGCGTTTCCAGATTCCACGCATACGGAAGCTCAATGCAAAAGGTTAACTCGGTGACATATTTTTCACATCAAACAGTTTTAAAACTTTGGGCCCTTTATTTACTTAAAAATCATGGAGTGCGTAAAATGTGTCTGACGCATATTGAAGAAGCTATTGGTTTATTGAACATTTTCCGCAGGAATGTACTACGTAGATGTGAGGGTGCTTTGACACCAAAGGCGACAAAGGCAATATTCCTGACTTTTCTCATCTGCGCAATCGCAGAGCATATTTTTGAAGTCAAAAATATGTTCTGCGGTTGCGCACATGACAAAAGACAAGTTTTTTGTCTTTGTTGCCTATGGTGTGAAAGCACCCTAAGGCTGGTAGGTGTTGAAGAACTGCGATATATAAGCATTTTTTTTCCTTACGTGAGGTAGAAAAACAATTTATAAACGGTTAAATTTGTTGTGAATTAACTATTATTTATATAAAACATCCACTATTTTACATGAACAGCAGAGATGGATGTTGTTGTTTTAGTCGACATGACTGGTCGACTTGTTTGCACAGGACATTTCTGACACATATGATATCCTGTGCAAATGAGATACTACGTCTTTAATTTCAATGATTTTGTTTACTGTTTTTGCTTTTTAATTTTATAGTCAGTTGGGCTTTTATTCTTATACTTTAAATATCAACCTTGCTAAATCAGCAAATGGCGTCAATTTTTTTTAGAGCCTAAGGATTATTCACACATACATTGGCTAAATGCACTTTCGTTTACATTTGAAGTGATAGTACGAATATTTCATGGTAATTACGAATTTGTATTGCCCTAAAAATTTATTAAACCGATCATTTGTGTTGCTTACAACATTTTGGTGCAATAAACGTGAAAAATATTTTTCATAATTTTGTTTTCATACCAGTAATTTTTTGTTAACGCAAGAACAGTAAAAAATGAAGTAAAGTGATTTTTCAAAACTTATACAATTAAAACATATTTTTTAAAGTTTTTAAGTATCATAAAATTGGCTCGAAAAAAAAAATCTTTTTTTTTTTTTGTTTTTAAATTTCTTCTGCTTAAGTGATTCTAAGATAAATTTATTTACAATGTTTGAACCATTCTTCTATTTTTCTAAAAAAATATTTTTGTTATGTTTTCATTTCAGTGATCGTTGAACTTCAATTCCTTCTCATACATTATCAGCATTTTTTTCCGTTATGGTGCCAAATATATTTCTTAAATATAAAAGTTCTTCTAAAAAACGTTTTTTTAAAATACATTTCAGTAGAGAAGAAAAAATGTAAGATACCTTTAAGAAATACAAGAACAATCACCAAGGCAATGGAATCATCATATCTTTGAGAACAACCCTGTTGGTTCCTAAAAAATATAAATTTGGTTTGTTTAATGTATGACAATCTTAGGTTATCACATTTGAAATAAATGAGTGAATATGTTCGCTTTATACCTGCGTAGAAAAAAATCGATAACAGAAAAAAGCAAACAATTTACATTGTTATGAACAATTGCGCAAATCATCAAACGATTATATGGTTACTAAATCAAGATTTTAAGTTTAACAGCGATTGTTTTCGCTGACGACTCATATTCGTCACTTGGTATTAATGTGTTGGTAAGTAAAGTGCCATTATTAACTATCACAATCGCATTTGATTCAGCTTAAATATCCGTACTGATAACTAAAATCGTAAAATGATAACCATAATCTTGGAAAACTAAATACGTTATAGGGTTGACATGAATCTTAGGCTTTGTACTAAGGTTTGTGTCAAATTTATTTTAGCAAAGTTGTTCTTATACGTTTAATTTCATAAAATACTAAATTTTGATTTCTACGCAAAAAAAAAAAAAAAAAAAAAAAACATCGAAGAAATGTTTGGATTTAGCAGATCACGATATCTTCACTTAATTGCATTTAAAAAGTTATTCAAATGTTTGTTTTTTTTTTTATTTTCCTCTCCATTAAACATTGTCTATAATACGGCCTAGGGTTTGTTTTTAAAATCGAAGTCTAATAATCACACATTCTTTCTTTATTTTTGTTTGCTTAATTGTATTTGGGATATCCCTTAAGTGCTGAGTTTGCTTTTTGCCCGTAAGAAACTATTACAAAAAAGTAATAACATATGTAAAAAGATAGCAATCATGTGCACGCAATAAGTTTTTTTTTTTTTTTTGGGGGGGGGGTTACATAAAACAAAGCTGGTGATCATACACGCAGTAAATATACTTCTCTGATGCTATAAGTTATTAAAAAACCTAATTTCCTCATTTTTCTGCTATTGTATTTACTAGTCGGACAACTATGTAACGCATTTCTATCAACTTCTCCCTTTGTCAAGAAATTCCGCAGAGACTTGACCTGCAATCACTGCTAATACAATCAAAACTGCCGAAGCGTAACCGGCAATTACAAAGGAGACATTTCTCTGGAGAATTAGTTGATACTAGCAACCAAACCTAAACCGGAAGTAATCGATTCCGATTTATAAGTATTGAAGAGAGATGGCGATATAGACAGATATAATACAGTTATTAGAACATACCTTTGAATGATAATCAAAAGAATATTTTCGTCGAAAGATTTTTTTTGTACTTTTACCTGAATTTTAAGACTTATTTTAGAAAAGCACTAATTTTATTTAAAAAAAAAAAACGTATCTGAGAGGTTTTAAAAGTAATGAGGCTGCTGCAACATTTCGTTGTTCTTGATGCATCATCACACAAACTTCAACCCTTTCCAATTTTTCTAATAGTATATACTTCTCAGTAATAAAGCTTTTTCTATAAGGCTTTTACAGATATATAGCAATCGCAAAATTCTACTAAATGTTTTTTTCCCTTTCTTTGACGTTCGATAAACTAAGTTCACATGCGAGATTCTCAGCATTTAAATTGCAAAAAGCACTAATTCTCTAAAAATTATTTTTAATGCAAAATTGTGGGCTTTAAACCTGATTTGAAATGCATTTATCAAAACACACGATGCTGATTATAGTGTTCATAAAAAAGTTCGTATTCCCATATGATTTCAAAAATAGTTGTTTTTTGGCTACAAGGTCTCATGCCAATGCACTTACCTAGGGGTACACTTTATTTATTTTGAAATCCTTTACTCTTATCCATAAACATAGGAATGATCATGTTTTTTCCAAATGCGTCAGACCTCATTTCTCAAAATTCCTATATCCCGCAAGATTTATTCGCTTTGTGAAAATCACGGTGACTAGAACTTTATTCACAATTGAATCATCGCAATCGAAAAAAAAAAAAAAACCCCATGAAGCATCCTTCACAAGATACTTACACCCTCATTCTCGTACGCTTCGATTTAACTTTGCGATCGCTTTCAAGTCGATCACGTGACGCATTTGATATCTGAATGGAGAATGGAAAGTGGTTTGTCACGTGACTGGTCAAAAACGTTAGCTAAAATAATCTGATAGGGAAGAGAATCCGGCTGAACCATTTACTTCTGCATTCAAACTTTTTACCTTTTTTTTGTATATTTTACCAATTAAAGTCATGCTTAAAAGGTCATTTTTATTAGCATATTAACTTTACAGTTCGTAAGCAATTGCTAACACAATCGCCTGTGCGCAAGAGCCTAAATTGCAATGCAAAGATGCACCAAAATTTATGACGCATCAATGAAAATTTTGTGACTGAAAGTTGTTAGTGACAATTTATTAACTTTTATATAGATTGAACCGTTGTCATTTAAATTTTATTTTGATATAGATATATATATTTTTTTACTAGCACAATATATTTTATATTTATAAACTTAATAACATACAAAAATATATACAACTCGAGAAAAAATGTATTTCTTAATACTTTCTCTATTTCCAGGTGAGTTATTTCCATAAAAAATAAGCGAAAGTTTATCACTGTAGTATGCCGTTCATTTAGAGTACTTTAAGTACACAGATTGCTTTCAATCACTAAAAATCAATTTCATTTTACAAGAATATTACGACAATCTTTGCTTTATAAAACTTTATGGTAAGAACTTATTTCATTAAAACTGGTACAGCATAAAACTTATTTAAGTTATTTTCTAAGTCTTTCCTTTTCTCTTATCTTTATGCTTTTAAAAACTAACTGCAGTTTAGAAAATTCCTTAGACCATAAAAGTTTAGCTAAATGGATTTCCTTTAAGTAACGTTGGGCAGCTTAAAAATCCAATCTAAAATGTCGCATTAAAGTATGCTTTCAACATATTTTAAAGAGAAGTCATTGGCTTATTTCTTGAGTTAGAATGGGCACTTTGAATTGAACGCATACGTAACTGTTTCGCTTCATTAAAAGCCATTTTAATTATTTCATATAAACTTACTTGAAACTATTGCAGTTTCAGAAAAAGCTAGAGTATATTTGCAACACTTATCAGAATTGTAATGTATTTCTATATTCACAAAGATTATAAGATAATCTTAGCATTCAAATTAATTAGTCCGTTTTATTTGTGTTTGTAAGACCATTTTTATTTTGTGTTTGTGATCAACGACATACGCGAATTAAATTGTACACGATTAATAAATTTACGTAGTCCTATTGAAACGTTAAACTGAAATGTTTCTCTTGAAGGCGTCAATTACTCCAGTTCAGACGTCCAATGTAGTCTGATGTTACGTCTAAACTGGGATGAACACGTTGCAAAATGACTGCAATGCAACTAGATATTTAACTACAATTTCTTTAATTTTCAATTGATTCTATTGTGCCTAAAATGGCAATTTGATTTAAGCACATTATATTATTAAAACTCTCATTCTAGTGCATAGTTATCATCAAAAAGCATAAAAAATGTGTTTTCTTTTTTTTTAATGTCTTACGAATTATCTCAGTTTTTATAAGTTTTAAATCGTTTTTTAATAAATTTTGTGTTCATGCAAGTGAGCATTGATTTTTTTGTTATTTTCCCAGAAGCCATCTATCGATATTAGCACTGATATATTTTGAGTTTAATCATAGCTGCACAAAAATGGCAAGTAAACACAAGACGAGATAACTCGTAGTTGGCGTGCTAGAAAAGTACACAATCTACGAGTTATCTCGTAGTTGGCAATCAGCGTGTTAATTTATTTTCATATTGTGTTGCGCATTTCATCTTTTATAACTAAATCTATGACTACGTTGTGACAGGGATGAAACAGCATTTCGTAGTTTAAGAGCTTAGTGGACAAATATATCATAAAATTAGTTTGAGCTTTCTGTATGAGAAACTTTCAGTACTCGTATCATTAAAACGGTACGCGGTACAGAGTACTCGTATGTTGAAGTCGATGAATATTATGTTGAAGTCGATGTCTCAATATCTGAAAAACTCATAGCCAATTATAAAATGTGGGTATATGTGTAGTTGTCTTTTACCGTACGAGAAAAACTTCACAATAAAAAACCGTTGCGGATTTACTTCGTAACATTTCCGGTATTACACAACCAACCCAGCTGCCAGCTTAAAATCGAAAATTTTATGCGATTTTTTACAGTATATTACTATTACTTTATATTCAATTGATCTTTATTTTATGCTAATGAGATAAAATTTACTGTAAGCGCATAAAGTAACAAACAAAATAAAAGAGACAGAAACATAAGTGTACGCAATGATATATCCAACTCCAAAGTCATATAACGGTATGTTTTATTTATATGCGCAAGGCGAAGAGGAAGAAAAGTTGTGCTTAATAAGAGGAAGTCTTTTTACTGAAAATCCAAAGCTTTCAGATTTCGCTATGCCTCAAAAGAAATCAGCATCTGAAAGCAGACTGCGAAATTGCTTCGGGTTGAATGTCATTTAAAGTCGTCTGAATAACCTAAAAAAATCCAAATAATCTTTTATATATCACAAACGGGTTTAATTCTCACGTTTAAAGAATAACGCAATATTGCTGCTTATAAAATACGTATTTTATGCTCATATAAACTTCGGAATACGAAAAATGGGTTTTAAGAACTTAAGTATAGATTCAAATTTTAAAAAAAAATGATAAGACTTTAATATATGCAATAAAAAGAGAACACATTTTTGAAAAACTTTCTCTTGTTCTGGTTTTGATTTGAAGACAAAACTGCAATTTATAACGTAGATATGCTACAAATATTTCTAATAAAAAATATCATAAAATTTCATATATTTTTTTTTCTTATGCAAACTGTATTAATGAAAAAAGAGTGCGTTGTATTTTTCACATTAATAAAAGCTGCCAATTTTGTTGTGAATGCTAAATATTCGTACTAAACTTCTGAAAGGAAAAAAAAAAATATTTAAGAATCGTTATTTTGTTTTACAAAATGTATCATTTTGTATGTGTAAGATTGTTAAGATAAAGCAATAGTTAAAGCAATCCTCTACTTCTTTCAGTAAACACCAATTACAAGTATTGGATAATATCACTGCTTCTTGATTCTTAGAAAACTCATTGATCACTAACCAGAAAACGGCTCTTTTCTAAGAATAGGCGTACAATAAATTTAAATCTCCAATTTAGTGAAAGCACTACAAAGAAAAATGACCCAATAAAACTACTTAATTGGATGAATATATATTTTTAGACTTTGCTCTAGTTATAGGAATAAATGAGGCGGAATGGGCCAAGCCGCAATTTAAAATCGGCCCCGTATATTTGAGTTTCGATTAAAGAGAATCCGATTGAGAAGTTCCGTCACGTTTCATCGATTTCCTATAAGTCTGGCGACGCATTTTCGCCACAGAATTCAGACAGGGTGTCATGCTAGAAAGGAGTCAAAAGCAACAGCGGAGTACATTTGAACAGCCATTGTGCCGAAGAAACTATTTTGAAAGGAAAACAATACATTGTCACTGTCGGAACAGCACAGTAATAGTAAAGACCCTTATTGGGAGAGCTGTCGGTTTATTTAGAATATAGAGAAATCAAAACATTAAAAGATATATGCTTCGCTTTTGGTTGAAATACCAACGATTCGATACACGCGATTCGTTATGAGTTTGAGAAATTGAAGAATATTTTCAACTTACTGAACTTTGAAGAATGGTGACTAATCGATATTTTTCTTTCTTAATCATTTTGTTCTTTGAACTTAAATGTAATCATTAAACGATGAACATAAATGAAATGAAAATATTGATATTATGAAACATGGATTAAAAATTACTGCCCTTTAACCCTTTAACTACAGGAATATATTCACAAAACTGTTTGTCTGAACGCCAAAAAAAAGTATTCAAAAACTGCATAAATGGCGATACATCTATTTCTTGCGTTTATGTCATAAGTTTCTTATATGAAAAGGGCAAAACCGGAGAGTCCTAATCAACATTAGTCGTAGACTCCCCATTTTCGACCTATTCTGATTTTTTGATAAAAAAACGCCTTCGCCATAGAAAATGTTATTGGCTTTGTTTTGTCATATTTGGTTTGGTTATATTTTGTTTGGTAATGTTAATTGGAAATTTTTTGTTCAAAATCAAAATTCCTATGGAGATGTAGCTTTTTTTGCTTGCAAATCGGCGGCACACTCTATCAAAAGCGAGTGGTCACTATCCCCTTCTGCACCTCTAATTTTGTCATTTTCAATTGATTAAGTTATTACTTACAATGTAAAGAATGAATTCATTTCCATTTGTTCGGCTTTTTATTTTGAAACCTACATTTTTAGCAAAAATTCATCAAATCGCTTATTTACGTTACCCGTACCACAGGAAAGTTTCGCCAAATCGTCTATTGACGTTACCCGTAGTTAAAGGGTTAAACAAGTTCTCCTTTAGATGATGGCAGAAGCAAAAATGTTGACAAAAACGGGAGAAATATCATTGCTAAACCAGCTAAACTTCAATCTTTCTTTTTTAAATATTTGAAGTGTCCACTGGAAAAACGACCTAAGGCACATAATACTTGGTGAACTTTGCTTTATGTTTGATTATAAATTATGTATTATAAATGAATATAAATTATGTATTATAAATATACGTATTATACATTTGAATGTGGGTGTTACGTAAAAGTAGGCTCGTATAGTTAAAATTAACATTTATGTTATAAAATGAATGAATTAAATATAAAGCAAAGTTCATCAAGTAGTATGTTACTTAGGTAGTTTTTCCAGTGTACCCTTCATTTTTTAACAACGCTTTTCTAAATGTTAAACGTGCCAGTTATCAAAACAGAAAACTGTTTGCTAAAATTCATAGGTTGATAATGGGTATCACTCTACAGCTGGCAGAAGAAACACCACTTTTAGAGTTACCCCTACTGACCCATCACTTTTCACGTTTACATATTTACGCCAATCTCAAATCATTGCTGATTACATTTGAGCTGTTTTATTGGTGCAGTACAGTTATTCAAGTGCATAAACGTTTTTGGAAAATAAATATTTTTTCAGGATATGAATATCAAAACTGTTAATAATTTTCTATGTGTTATACGTTAAAACTGACTGGTTAATTCGTACCATCTCCTTTCTAAATCATCCTTGAAAATATTAAATACAATTTATAGGGATTAAAAACATATGTGCTACAACATTTAAAATAGCTGACGTTAAAAATATTTGAACTATACCAAAAGATATAGTAAGACAGTTGATAAGGAAGTTACTTTATTTCTTATTTCTCCATTTGGACATTAAAAAAACCCGGCAAAGTATAGGTATTAAAAATGCCTTTTTGTATAAAAATCATCATATTAACCCATAACTGCTTACTGTTCCCGCATTACTTGAAGAAAGTTATTTTCTGTTCAGATGCATTTATTTTTGTTTCAAAGAAATACTTCGATGTCTGTTATGGGAACTTGAAAATTCAATTATGACCAAAATAAATAAAACAAGCATTTTTCCACGATCTGTAAGTCATGTGCGGTGCAAGTCGTCTCGTGTAGATTTGCAGAACATTCGAATAGTTTCTTCGAAGTTCGATTATTTTCTATTCCAAGAATAAAGCGAAAAATATAATCTTTGAAGAAAACAATGCAATACCACTAACAGTTCTTGAAACAGATTTGCGATCTCCGAACTAGCTATTAATATTCCTTTGTCATTTAAAGTGTTTGACACAGAAGGATCTAAAAGCATCTTTCAAATTGAGTTTTAAAATAGAGAAATGCAGTTATTGCGACTATTTTAATTTATATATGTATTCTTTATTAGTATTTTAAAATAGAAATACCTTAGTCTTTATGTGTTCTCTCTCTCTTTCTTTCTATGAACTAAAGAACATAACGTTTTAAGAAAAGATTTAAGAACACAATTTAAGTAATTAAATTCATGCCTTATTCACTTCACAAAATGTTTCGACATAATGGACAGCTGTTAGGGACGTTAGAAATAAAAATATCATATCGCGATTTTTATTCTTCTTCGACATTTATTTACCAAATGTAAATGCCACAAACATGTTTCAAAAATTATTTAAGTTGGTGGCGTACAAGTTTTTGTTAAAAGTTTGTATCACTTTTGAGCAAACTTCAAAAATGTTAATGTATGAATATCACGGTTTTTATACAACATGGCGATCACCACACTTGCAATGTGCAGCGTTCTTCCGCAACTTGCAAGAGTGGGGAAGCAGCTAATAATTAGCCAATACAGAAATGACGTATTTATCAGCTGCAATTTTTCAACAGCTTGACAACCAGGATCTTCTTATCTTAAGCAGTGGGACTTCCGGCCTTGGGTTTTCATAAAAAGGGATATACATATGGCTCACTTGTGAACTTCGCAGAATCGCACGCATGTATTGTACGCCATATTCAAAACACCAATGATCGGTCACAGATCGGTTGTGGAATTCGCTGTTTCGTGTTTTTAAGAAGAGGGAGATAATGCTAGGCAGCATATTGAACCTTTTCCTTCACTGTCTAAAGTCAATTTAAACAATCTTTTTTATATTTTATGCGGTTCTGAGACTTTTCTCAAAAATGTAACAAAGTTAAGAGCAACCGTAAACAGACGATCCATTAACGGTTATTTGTTTTTTCTCGCCAAATTCCATATGTTTCACGAGTATTCAGATAATGGTTACATATCTGAACTATTTTGCTTTAACGTAAGTCAATGTTTCTTGTAGTATTATTCATAAGTAATGCTAAACTGCTTAAGACTTTAAAACAAAATCATTTATTTTTGAATTCACATATTTCTCAGTTGATTTTGTTGCATTTTCAAAGCATTAACAAACACAAATATCATTATTTTTTAGAACGATACGTGTCTAAACAATTTCAATTCAGGACTAATATTAAAACTTAAAGTGGTATACACATAAACTCTAAGTGAATTGAAGAAAACACTCCTTTCAAAAATTTTAGGACATACTATATGAAAATCCTATCAAAGTCTTGTAGAAAACGGATATTTATCAAAGAAAATTGCTTATAATTTATTTTCAAGTTTTTTTTTTTCCTTTCAAAAATTTTTTAAATGTATTACACAATTGCAAACGCTTTTCTGAAGTTTATCTAATGTGACAACATTTGAAACTATTCTTTTAACTTCGCCTAGTCAGAAATATAACTCGTCTAATACCGTGGATAACAAGACTTGCTGGAATAATGATTAATATCATCCGACATACTGTTTAACTAAGCGCATTACATATCACTACGTAGGCATCATTATAACTTAACATGTGAAGCAATGCGCAATTGGCTGCAAATATATTCAACTGTCCTCAGTTGGCTGACGTTGATTAATATTATTGTGTCCTAGTGGCACCACTTGTAAATCCATTTGGATCAGTTCAATTGTCTAATGTTAAACGAAAATTGTGAATTCCTATTATTACTTTAGCCACCTTTTTTCTTTCTAATTTATCGTGAGATGCACTTCGTTTTTCTTTTTTTTTCTAAATTAATTTTCTTATTTATTTTTGTATGTACCTAAATATGAAAAATAGTTTGCTTACAAATATTTTCCTCGAAGTTCAAGTCTTTCCCTCTATCTGCTGGAACAATAGACTGCATCTGTGTATTGCTGCTGATGGCCGCCATATTGCTGAAGTGGTATTCAAAGCTTAATGTAAAAAATGAGATTATATACAGATCAAAATATAAAAAGTTATAAGTCTCAATCTGTATTAGTTTTCTTTATACCACCTCAAAACTGGGTTATTACTTCTGCCTCACCCTGTATCAAAATGTATTTTTTTCGTTAAAGTAGCTCGCGGTCGCATGCAGGTTGTTAATCTATACATTATTACACAACGTTTATTAGTTGATAATCAATATTTTGTCAAAACTCGCTTTAAATAGCACGTGACTCAAAAACAATCATTGAATTTTGAAGCCTTTTCATAAAAAGGGAAGGGGTAACAAGAAGTGGGACATCGTAAATTTTGATTTTTATTAAAACATTATCAACCAGCAAATTAAACTTATTTTATGCTAATGCAATACAGCGTGGCATGTGACAAAGGGGGGCGGCGGTATGTTGAAGCAGTATGTTGTAACAGTTTGGGACAAGGGGAGGGGAGGGGGTAACAAGAAGTGTGGCTTCGTACATTTTTATTTCTATAAAAACATTTTAAATCAGCAAATTAAACCAATTTTGTAGTAATGTAATATAGCGTAACATTTGACAAAGGGGGGAGGAGTATGTTGAAGTGTGACACTTAGTGACAAGGGGGAGGGGGAAAGTACATTGAAAAAAGTGTGACATCATTGATGAACATCCCCTAATTTCCTTAATATTTCTGACCTGGGGGGGGGGGGAGGTTTCGCTGTAAGCGAGAGGACAGGATGGGGAGGGGAACTAGCAGGACAATTTCAAAAGGGTACAGTTACTCAGTATCCTCATACGTTTGGCGAACACTGCTCTAGTTTGGAGGAATTTCGTGCAAAAATCTGCGTGTTACAGGCCAAAAACAAGCTAAACAAATTGATATTTTAGAAAGGGATGCTTATAACTTCACGAATATTAGTGCTAGCATTACGAAAATAGGTAGACATATTATACAAACAAGTAAATTTTTCTGTAAAATTTACAGCTTTTTCAAAAATTTTACGACACAGGATGATCTGAGAAACATCTTATTTTTCCCTCAACTTGTAGATGAATTTGCTCCAAGATTTTTGGCTATATAGTGTGAAATAAGACGCAGTCTAAGTTTTTATTAGTTGAAAAAAATAAGGTAATGAGGACCGACAAAATACTGTTTAATCAATACTTTTCTGAAGTGTGAAATTTTGTTAAAGAATAATTTTTATTGTACATTATTCTTCTGTCTGTTGACATCAATTAAATCATATTTATTTTAAGAAGCGTAGTCTAATATGTTCATTGGCTAAATGTAATTAATGTAAAGTGAGCTTCTAGATGGAAAAAATCAGACGGAAGGTTTTTCGTCTAGAAGCTCACTCTTTTGTAATGAAATAGGGATTCCTTGTAGCATCACAGCACGTGTCTGCAAGTTTTGTGCTTACTTTTACGTTGGTTTTCATTTTCACTGCTATTCCACATTTTTTTTCTTAAAACTAAAATTTGAGAAATTCAAACATTCAAAACATCAACTCCCCCCCCCCCTCTCCTTCTCTTTATCTTTCTTTCCCTCTACACTTTATCAATTATTTATGAAAGTGAGCTCGATTTGGAATTTTAGTTACAAATTAATTACAAAGAGAAAAAACAAATATCATTTAATCAATATCATGTTTTGACCTCTCTCTTGCAAAAATTTCTATTAATGCTTGCATGAATATTAAATAAAATAAAATATTATCGTTCCTAACATCGTGAACAGTGATCTATTACAGAAACCATTTTCATCTAGAAAAAAAACAAGACAAACGTTTATGATTTATATTTTCATGCAAGGCAGAGTTTTTTTTTCTTTCTTCATTGCATTATGTATGCTTATTAATAATCTTGTAAATGAAAATTACTCAAAGCAATTTTTTAAAGGAACATAAAATGTACGTCGCTTTTAAATAAATCTAATACACTTATGAGTACGTTTTTTTTTTCTAGTTTTAAATATTTGAACATAAATCAGTGTACTAGAGTTTAGATTAAAATGCTACAAAGGGTTATTTGTAGAAATATTACTAAATACATCGCTTTATTGGCGGAAGTATTTGTGCTATACCACGAAAAGTGAGTTAACTATAAGAAATATAATAATAAAATCAAACAGAAACGAAATAATGTCTAGCGGAAAAAGCTCTAAAGTAGATTTAAAACAGAAAAAGCTTTTCCCATTTATCTTCACAGAATAATAAATAAATAATTATATCCGCGTGTTTTATGAATAAACAAGCGAATTAAAAATATATATATTCTCTACAAAAGTCTTAAATTTCTCAGAATGAAATAATATATATTAGATGATAATAAGTCTTACCGGTGTCTTAATTTAGTGTATTAGGAGAAATATTATTAAATATTGATTTGTTTTCTGATTTTTATTTAGTTAATTTATTTAAAATGTTTATTTTATTTAATATGTATAAATAAAAACTTTATCTGTATAGTACGACTTAAAAAAATAACAATAATCATCATGTGGTTGGTTCCTCGAAACATTTTACAGGGATTAAAGTGGCTATATTCTATACCCCAATGGCGCTTAGCATTCGTGAATCGTCTATTGTTTTCATTTTTATTAACTTTATAATGTACTGGAGAATAAATTTAAAAAAAAAGAAAAAAAAAGATAAAGTTGTATGTTACTAAGAAAAACAGTAATTCAATCCTGATTCTAATAGAAAACAAATATTATATTAATTTATAAGAGAAATAGCTCCATAATTCTAGCAGCAAATATACACCAACAGAAAGTTAAGATGTTAATGCTATGCAAGACAGTAACGAAGAATAAGTAATTGTGTCTTCGTTCATTAGCAAAACTTAGCTTTTAATAGGAGCCTAGTAGCTGGTATATAAGCAATAATTATCCATTAAAAGTTTAAATTCATTTAATAGCAGTCATTAAGTAGTTTTAAACTTCCGATACCTTTATGAATCGGTACCTTAAACTACCATTAAGATGATGGACTCCGATAACGCATCAATTTCGGCATCTCCGTTTGCGGACATTTTATATCTTTTACCTCATTCAAATGAGTCCATTTTCATAATGTATTCATATCAAGTTATATTTCTAAAAAAATATTTTTTGTCGTCTATGATAAATCATGCACTGATTTTTGTAAATGTTTCACTTAATATTTTTGAAAATTTCACTTATATCATCAAAACACTTTTTAACTTAATTCATTGAAATTTTTGTTGTTATTTATTACTTCAGAGATTAAAATCACTGCATTAAAATAAAGGATAACAACTACCAATTGCTAATACACTACTAAATCAATTAGAAAATACACTACATTCCATTTTTTCTTAATATAAATTATTCCTGAAATCTTTTAAAATCTTTACGTTCCTTCGAAAACTGTGGAACAGTAAAATATATGAAGCAGCGAAATGAAGAAAATATTAATTTTAGTAGAAACTAGTACATTAAAAGAAAGACTGCAAATACGATCAGGTTTAGTTTGCATAAAGGCTATTTCCATTTTGCCAGTATTGCTTCGAGTGATTCATGATTTAGTGAGGTATATTTGTAAACAAATTGCAACATACTTAAAAATTAAATTGAGCATATGATCTTACATACGGTAGAAAGAAAATATTGATAAAATAATCCTAATGCTAAGTTTACTTCTGTTAACTATCCAGTGTTGTTATTTTTCCCAACCACATGGCAAAAGGCATGTTTACTTTATATCAAATCGGGACACAATTTATGGCTGAAGATTTACTGATATATCTCCTTGAATTTCTTTTTGAAAAGAAAAATAAAATGAAAAAAATAGAATTACTCCAATTGTAATCATTTTTACAAAGTGCAAATACTGATTTTAAAGAGCAGCACGCTATATATATTATTTCTCTAGCTTGTTTTTCTGTCGATCTCCGATATATTTCTTATTCCTTTACCATATTCCATGATTTACCCCTCTTTTTAAGGCTTGCCATACCGGCTAATGACGAAAAATAGATCAGAGAGCTAAAAATATACCGCTTCTCTTAAATTTGAGGTTTAAGGGGACTTGGCACCTCTTAAATGTAGAAAATGGATGAAAATACCGATTTTTCAATTTTTTTCTTAAAATGTGTTTTGACTCTCCAAGTATATCTGAATGAAGTTTTGAAGCGATACAACCAATATAAATGTAGTTAAGAAGTAAGAGAATTCAAATATTTCTGATGTTTTAGTAGGATTTTAAGGCAGTATTCTTTAAACTGCGTTTTCTCGGTTTGTGTTTTCCCGCAATATTGTAGTACTTAAAATGCTAAAACTTCTACATAAATTCATGTAGCAACTTGAAATTTTTTGTGTGTGTTCAATATGATGTGCTTGATAAAATTAGGAATGGATTTTGCTATATATTTTCAGAAAAAAATTTTTAATGAAAATTTAACAAACGCCGCTTTTTTTCTGTGTTCTACCATCGCTGTAACTTTAAAAACGTTTTTCTCAAAAACTAATTAATTAATAACAAAACCCATCCCTAAAATTGTAAACCCTACTATAATAAGTACTTAAAAAAAGAAGGAAAAGAAAAGTCAAGAAATGAAGAAGAAGGTAATTTAAAATTGTTAAATTAGTTTAAAAAAATTAAATTTTAAAAATTTCTGTTAGTTGAATTTTGATTTTTCACGTGAAAATCACTTTGTTGAACAATAGCACTTCATAATATACAAATGAAATAGGTAAAAGTTCTTAAATTAAAAAAAAAAATGTCCAAAGGTGCCAAGTCCCCTTAAAATCATCTAAGAGGAGGTCCTTTAATGGAGGTCAAATTGGTGTTGTCTATGCTGGCGCCATCGGTTATCAAGTAATCAAACAAGAAACGTAGAAAATTGGACAGTTTTATGTGCGACTGTGCACAAATTTATGTGTATTACCTTGTATGTATTACCTTGTGTAAACTTATTCAATTGTTAGGCTCTACACATTCATTTGTATTATGAATGTGTAGAGCCTTATTGAATTTTAATGCTATGCATACTAATAATAAAAACAATTATTAGTGTGACTATTTTGTTATTTAGAATACCTAAATAATAGTGGGGAAGAATTGTAACAGTTATTTGCACTGATGTGTTCACTAACATGTCTTCTTCTGTACCAACACCCGTTTACTTTTTTCTATTATTTTCCATAATGTCCTTTCTCACAAATTATAAAAAATGGAATATCACACAAAACGATTTGGTGCGCAGTGCGGGATTCCGTAACTTTTTTCTTCATAATTTTCCACAGACTCATATTAAAAATATAATGAAGTTTGAAGTAGTTAATTTCTGCTTATAACTGTTCAATCATTTTTAATTAGTTACCTGTATGTTAACTGTCGAACAAATTTAAGTCGATAGCCTTTTTTCATACCATAGATATATCGTGTATGAATTCTTTGTAAGCCCTATTTCTTTTTTGTTCTTTTTCTATCTTTCCTTTTTTTTCAATTTTCAACAAGGAATTCCGAGACTTTAATAACATCCAAACAAATAAGAAATATCACTGGAGTACTTTCTTTCTGTAAAATGCATGGCTTTTGGCACTAAAAATCTCTTCACTTTAACCTTTTCTATAGTAAAAAGATTTATGAGATACTCCTGGTGTGCGAAATAAAATATTTTTAGACATTTATCAATGGCTGAGGGGTGAAATTTCACCACTGTTTGAAAAGGAGGATTTTGCTCCCAACACTGCTCCTTTACTAGGACTGCTGAGTATGGCAAGTAGTTTTATGTATGTTGTTTCATGCTACTGAGTGGATGAAAAATGACTGGAAATGAAATAAGACATGTAACTTCCGTTTCAGTTAGCCATATATTACTCAGGTAGTAAATATAAATCGAGTATTAATTGTGTAAGAATGAAAACAGATAATTCACCATTTCAAGAAATTTAAACTGTTGAAAATAGTACACTGCCTTTTGTTTATATTTAACTGCCAATGATGCAGTTAAAATTAATATTTATGTGTTTTATCGTTTCATTTGTATTTACATTTTACTTACTTAGATACCATTTTCGTAAATGCAATTTATGTTTTGCCTTTATATTTTTTCAACTCGTACGTTTTAAAGCTGAATGTTCCAATTGGCCGCAAATATTTTTACACAATTAATTTTATACTTACCATTATAATCCCAACGATAACTTCTGAAGTTTTTTACATTTTTTTTGTTAAATTGTAAAAAAATAGTGTCTGAAGTTACCAAGATGATGCTAATGAACACTAAATATGCACTCTCTGTGCACATTTAGACTCATTATTTTTCTGCATATTATTGTGCTAGCAAATTCGATGTTAACAAGGTGTTTATGTTGGTTAGCATGAGCTTGAGATTATTACTTGGAAAATGAATTAAAATTATTTGTAGATGAGTTAAATTGAGACACTTAAATAAATGAGTTAAAAAAAGATATTTGTGAGAAAACTATAATTGTTTCCATTTATAATTCTCAAAACATATTTTAATGTTTCGGTTTTGCCGTAAGTAGAAATTCATTTAGCTTTTAAGGACTAAGCATTCCAGTTCGTTATAAAATTAATTAAAATAAGAAGTTTTGGAGAACATGTTTAATCTAAAATTATGTTGTTTAAAGTAGTAGACGGCGCACTACAGGTGACACGCTGTAGGGCTTCCGTCAACTACCGGTGTAAAAGATGGCGGACAAACTTTTTTCGCGTTGGCAACACCGCTGTCCATTTACGGTTTTGGGGGCGGGGCATGTCACGTGATCATCCGCCATCTTGGATCGGTGATCTTACACGGGGTATCTTTTGTGACGTCATTAGTCGAGGATCCGTGATCTTACACGTGGTGTCAACAGCCATCTTGTATTTTCTAATTTTAATTACAAGTTAATTTTAATTACCTAATTTATTCTAATTATTTAATTTGAATATTGTATATTTATTTCAGTCTAAAATGCATGTCGCCAGAGCCGGGATTCGAACCGCAGACCATTGGCCTCGCAGGCACATACGCTATCCACTAGACCACGAAGGAACTTTCTGCGAAGGAGGAAATAATGGCTTAAAAAATGTGTATTTTTAATGATATAAGAAATCTAGTTTTATTGATTGTAGTAGGGAAGATAAATAAAATAGTAACTGAAAAATGGATTTTTCTGAGATTATTTAGTGTGTCTAAAAGCATTAAATTTTAAGGGGGCACTGAAAAAAGCCGTTTTTGGTGCGATAATTTCTGTCGACACCCTTGGTAAATCGTGTGAGTTGCACCGTATCTCGAACATCCTATAGCTAAATGTCGATTCTGTTTTTAAAAAAACTTAAAGGCTAAGTTCTGAAATGGGTATTTATGTGATCAACTATTGAATCCTATACTCTCTTTGATTTCCGAATTCTTTAAGAAATCGGCCTCCTTGCAATGCATGTGACCCGTTGATGTGGTGAAAATTGCACGAGTCCGGTTATTCAATTAATGTTTTAATTATTCAAAGGGTCCGCCGTGTGATAATGTTTTGGTTGAAATCTCCTAAATCCGTGAAAGTGTCAGGTAGCATGAATAAAGGAGCCGCGCTCTTGACGTCATTCATCCACACTTCCGCTGAGGGAAGGGGTTGCAAAACACAGAAATTCTTGCTCGATTGACTTGCGCAGGAAACAAAAATTCTGTAGATAGAGAAAACAAGCTTGGAAAGAAAATATAAGCTACATTATCATTTTTATATGACCCTGTTATTTTATTTATTTACTGTTTTCAATTCGTAAATAATTGCTTATACGTTTTTTTTTCATTTTTGTTACGAAAATAATCCTAACTTCATTTTTGTAGATATTATTAAGAATCCGATTTATTTCTAAATGTGAAAAAAAAAAAGCTATGATATTTTAGAATTTTCTCGCAGTTTTTTTAATTACATGTGGATCTTGCAAAAAAAGCATTCAAAACCTTTAAGTAATTTCTTTCATAAAACATGTTAAGAAAATTTTCCGAAAGAGATTTCATGTGTTAATATTTTTAGAAAACGCAAATAAGAAATGTTATGTACTCTGAGTTTCTATTTTTTTACGAAAAATGAATCAAAGTCATTTCCATAAAATATTAAGAATACATTTCAAATTGTAAAGTTTGCATATAACATAAATTGTTATTTCAAAGGTTTAAAATTCCCCATTTTAAATATGTCAGTATTTGGGAATTTCCGAAAAGTACTACTAACATTTTTAAATCATAAAATATACTGAAGATGATTGCCAAAACTCAAAATGAATTCTCCTGTTGTACTCTATCTTTTTTTGTTTTAAAAACATTATAATACTGTAAAAGCACATTTATTCTAACAGCAATGACATTTTATTTTGAAAATTTCAAATTTTACTTATCGTTAAGCATAACTTCATATTGTGCAATTGACTCACGTAAGATATTGAAATCCTGTAGTGAAGATAGAGAAAACACTCTGCAAGCTGCAATATCATTTTTATATGACATTATATTTTTCAAATCGTAAATAAAAACTTATATTATTCTTTTTCATTTATAACGAAAATAATTCTAATTTATTTTTATCAATATGATCAAGAATACATTTTTAATTTTCAATGCATATAGTAATAAAATTTTTAGAATTTCACATTTAAATGTGACAGAAGTTGTGAAAAGCATTCAAAACTATAAATAATGTCTTTCATAAAATATATCAAGAAAATTTTCAGAGTTTTTATGTATCAATAGTGTTGAAAAAAATGTAATTAGTGAATGTCATTTACTTCTAATTTTCTTAATAATAAATTCTAATTGCTAAATTAATCAAAGTAACTTTTCAGTGATATTACGTTTTTAGCTGTAAAATTTGTATGCACCATAACGTATTGATTCAATGGCTTAAAAATTCCACATTTTAAATGTATCAGTTTCTGCGAATTTCCGAATAAGTATACAACAGTGCAAATCTTTTTGTTCATGGAATATATCGAAGAGAAGATGCTTGCTAAAACTCAGAAAGTGTTAGCTAAGTTTTAAGGATATTTTATGCATTAGTAGCATTTAGTCAAGTTATTTTCAGAAAATATTGAAATGGATTTCCATGTTGTTCCTTTCTTTCTTTGTTTTGAATTAAAAAATTGTAATACAGTAAAAATACATTAATTGTAAGCAATAACATTTTATTTTAAAATCTTCAATTTTTATATTTGGGTAAACATAGCTTACTATTATACAACTGAAAATACATGAAAAGTCAAAATTATTCAATAGCCTCCGCTGGACATATTTTTTGCTCTTACAGATGTGAGAATTTTATTTAAATTGCACATCTTCTCAAAAAGGTTCAGTGACATGCGTTGCTAGTTTCATACAAAAAAAAAAAAAAAAAATTCTGTTCTTCGGACAATTCCGCGCGAAATGCATGTACAGTTTCTGAAATGTCCAGAGATAATGCAAGAGAATTGAACTTTTCCATGCTTTTCCCCAAAGTTCTTCAGCCAAGGCTTCTGGATCTCTAATATAAGTCCCTTGTCTTTGAATATTTCACATACGATGGATTCAAGAGCATAAGAAAGGTACTGTTTACCTAAACTGTGATCTAAGAACACAGACGGATTGGTCATTGAAATCAACTCTTCAGCGATAGGCTTGTAAAAGCTCAACAAGTCCATGACCCCGAAAACGTGGTCCAGAAGAGAGGTTGCAATAGGTTGTATAGCCGAATCATTTCGGCCCACAGAGAGGCAGACAGTGTAATGCATCGGGAAATCGATTCCCCTGGTTTTATTGTTGCTAAACGGGTAAACTTGAAATTCACAAAGTCAGAACTTTTGATGGTCAACTCATGCTCTGATAATGTTTGCAGTTCCCAAGATGTTTGCTGCACAGTCTTTTTTCCAAGAATGTTGGAAGCCCACCATGTGCTCAAAGTCGTGGGATATAGTTTCTCTCCATGCTTGACAAATTTTCTTATATGCAGACTAACGCTTTTGCATCAGAACGTAGATGCATAAACGTAAACATAGTCTTCAATGGGAAAAATTCCGTTTGGCATGCTCTTCTCCGAAAATGGTGTTTTTCGCTGGAACGTAAGAAAAAATAATTAAGAAAAGGGACAAAAACAATAATCATATCAGAAATTGATTTTAAAACAAATAAATAGAGTAGAATAAAAAACAATACTTACTTTTATTTGGTCAATCTTTGCCACTTTTGCTGTTGTCTGCGATTCCTCACATTTCCGTTTCTGGCTTTTGAAATTCATCGTTAAAAATCAAAGTCCGTAGCTCAAAAGCAGGGTGCAAACCGAATAAACCTTGAATTGTAATAATTATCTGATAACAAATCGGTACCCTGTTTGGTCAAGAAAATAGCTTTTTCTCTGAGGTACAGCTCATTTCTAAATCCAGCTGCAATTCTTGACTCCCGCAGTAAAAACAGTTTGGAACCAGAATAAATAATAAACAACTCGTCTTCAAAATTCGCTCCGTATTATTACTACTACTATTATTAATGAATAATCAATTACCTTCCTTAAAAAATTGCATACTCGTAACTAAATATTTATATGGCCTAATTTAATGAACTTTCATTAAAGTCAAATTCTAATTAATGTACAACAAACATGATTATAAATATGTAAACTTTAAAATGCTATTTCTGTACAAGGGAGCGGATTAATAAGTCGTGTTCCAAATCTGCCAGCTGTGGAACCTTTATAGGTTCGAATCCCATGAAATAGGATTTCTCAAAAATAATCTTATTTTAAAATAAATTCTGAAACAACAATTTTTTTTCATTTATTCTCACTCATTTAAAGCAAGCGCATTTTATTTTCTCTCGAAAATCTCATTCTCCTTTTTACGTTCAAAGTTTTCGGTAGTTCAAAGTTCCGAGAATATTAACACCTTACCTTTTAGATTTCAACATTTACCTTAGACTACTCTTATCTTTTTTTAAGCCATTATTTCCTCCTTCGCAGAAAGTTCCTTCGTGGTCTAGTGGATAGCGTATGTGCCTGCGAGGCCAATGGTCTGCGGTTCGAATCCCGGCTCTGGCGACATGCATTTTAGACTGAAATAAATATACAATGTTCAAATTAAATAATTAGAAAAAATTAGGTAACTTGTAATTAAAATTAGAAAATACAAGATGGCTGTTGACACCACGTGTAAGATCACGGATCCTCGACTAATGACGTCACAAAAGATACCCCGTGTAAGATCAGCGATCCAAGATGGCGGATGATCACGTGACATGCCCCGCCCCCAAAACCGTAAATGGACAGCGGTGTTGCCAACGCGAAAAAAGTTTGTCCGCCATCTTTTACACCGGTAGTTGACGGAAGCCCTACAGCGTGTCACCTGTAGTGCGCCATCTACTACTGTTTAAAATTCTGGAGAAGTATTCCTGAAACAGCGAAGTTATATTTAAACCAATATTTTCAAGGCAAGTAAAATCTGCTATAAAAGAAATAGAAAAGTTCTGAAACAGTTATTTATGAAATTAGTTATCCATAGAAAAAAAACTTTAGCAGGACTGAATCAATTGCAAATTCTTCCAGTATCTGTACGTTGAATTTTTAAGTATTTTGATCAATGAAGAAATTTTACTACAATGACATAACAGAAGTAATTTCATTCATGTAGATAATTAATCTCATGAAATATGTTTTATTACCATTTTTCTTTCAAGCACAACTTCACGCTAGTACCATTATATCTCGTATAGACCTTGAGGAAGAGAACTCGCAACATCCGTTCTCAATACAGCATTCACCGACTATACAAAAAAAAATCCAAATACGATAATAATGATAATTATTATTACAATTAATTATTATTATTACTGTGGAAATCAGATGTTTCAATGTATAATTTCTTTTTTGGATGCGGCAAAAGTTCAATATTCACAGTTTGTCTTTAGTCAAGCAAGAAACGTGGAGAAATGTCATACGGCGTCCCGCAGTGGACCAGTTGGCAGAAGCTCGGTTTCGAAAGTACACCGAAAGTGAAGCAACGTTGACCGAACTCAGAGTTTGGGAGGATGGCCACCACTCGCGGATGATTCGTTCTGTCCCATTGTATGTTAATGGGAGCTGGTGCACTTAAATTCTGTCGTTGCTCCAATGTCCTCCAAGTGAAAAGACCCCTCTAGGGAACAAGGTGACGACCAACCTAGGGGACGGTTCCTCGTCAAGGATATGGTTCAAAAATAGGATATGCTACAGAGGCAAGAAGCAAAGTACGTATACCTCGTAATGTGATGCTAGAAGCAGCTAGCATAAAATAGATGCCAGGCCTATATAAGACATGTACACCTGCATTTGCTCATTGCAATGACTATAAAGGTCAGTAAGAGCAGAGTGAAGAAATAAACTCATAATGTATTACTCTTTCGAAGTAAGTTTGGAGTTTACTATTATTGTAATGCATCGATAATATTTGAAGGAACAAAATACACTTGTAAAAAATAATTTTCGTACAATCTTGCTTTGCAGTAGGTTTTACTACGTTAAAAACTCATATAACAGTAAAACACAAATTTAAATTAAGAAAGGATGTGAAAATATCTTTGGACATTACTTAATAGCATGCGACAACAGGAAAAGCTTAAGTGCCATAAATCATTTTTTAGGAACGCTTCCGTAATATTTTTTACAGTAAATTTGATTACACAAAGCAACACAGATTTCACCCCCTAAAAGAGAATTACACGTATGCCCCTCGATACATTTCTACATATTGACCTTTTCATTTCCCCAAAATTTCAGACATTAATTTTGTGTCTATTTAATATCAACCTTACGATTTTTCACTAGTCAATATAATGTTATTGGCATACAAGCAGAAAAATAGCCATGTGCACTCGTATAATATTCGACTCAAATGAAACCATTTGTTCTATCACTTTGTAATCAATTAAAAAACTCTGATTTTTGACATTCAGACCTAGAAACATCATACCTCGATCACTGCCCTAACTGAAGTTCTTCAAAGAACTCATTAGTTAGAAAAACTGCATTTCTAACCACTCAAGCTTATGCGCAAAGTCTTAAAAGAAGATAAACTTTTTCATCCCATCTTAAAAGACTACTACTAAACAAATAATTAATTTGAAAATGAACAAACACGTATGTAGAAATAGAGAAAATAAATAAAAAACATTTTTTCCATTAAATTGTTACAGTTTTTTAATTGCAAACGTGTAAATTTTATTCTTTGAAAGGTAAAAAAGAACTTAAGGATATAAAAGGTTTTAGCAGAAAATGCGTTACTTTGTGTGTTTATTAACGAAGTTGATTTTTTGCAGCCTTACAATGGGATATATTTATCACTTTTTGGGATCAAAGAAAATAATAAGGATCTTTTTCGTTTCAACTACGTGTTATTTTCCTATTGAAGTAAGCAGTTAAGCATCAAATTTCAAAAGCATTTTTTTTTTCAAACACTTTTAAAATAATTCCTTTTGAGATCTTTTTTTATTTAGTGAGTTTTAAAATGAAAATTTATTAAGAGAAAACATTCGCCACAATTGAAGTGTTTACGAGTGGCTGTTGAACCACTCAGACTTCGTTTATGTAAACGTGTGTGTAAGTTAACTAAAATAAGAGATTAAAATAAAGAAATGCATATCAAATAGCACATTTCCTTTACTTTTTAATGAATATTATAGCTATTTTTTTAGCTTACATCATATTTTTTTTATTTATAAATGTGCTTAACTTCTATAAAATATGGTTATTATTTTACTAGTAAGCCCGGCGGCGATACGAAATGACCGCTGTTGTAGATATTATAAATATACAATTCTCCCAGTAACCGGAAATGCACATCAAATCAAAGAGATATTTATCAAGTAGAACACTAAAGTTTAATGAATAAATAATAAACACATAATTATTTCGGAAAAAAATATTCTTGCCGAAAAAAAAAAACATCTAAACTATAATAATCTGTAAAATAAAAATATTATTTACTATATAATCAAATAGTTTGTGAAAAATATTTATTTATATCCAACAAAATCATCGTCAACACAATTGTTTTAACGAAACTAGAAAAAAAAGTGCTGGCACTTTAATATATATAAAAAGCGCAGGCGATAAATTAATTAAAACAAAGAAAGAAGGATTAAATTAAATTAGCGTTTAAATTAATTTTTTTACGGAGATTGCAAATCTAGCGATGCCCCACTCATAATGCCAGAGAAATGCTTTGATTATTAGTATATTTGACATGTGTTACAACAATTGCAACTGCATTAAAGTTACGCAAGCAACCAATAAGCTATCGGCAACAAACAGACGGAAAACGAAATCCCAGCTTCAAGAATTATTTGTATTAGTAGATGAATAAAAGTTACTCTATTTGTGTAACTTACTGAAACTAAGCACGTTTAAACATCACAACTAAGATCATATCAGCGTACAGATTTTCCAATTGTGAAATTTTAGTTTTTGTTTCTTGGGAAATACTGTGATTTTGTTAAAATTTCTTGCTTTTATCAAATAGACGTAGTTGTATACATTAAGCAATAATTTACGACTCCTAAAACGGCAACAAAAGGTTTTTTTAAGTAGGTTCAGCAGAAAAACTATTGACTACTTTTAATTGAAATTTTAAACGATCATAAAAAATATTCTCCAATTTAATTTTTCATCGAAATATGTTTCAGATCATGTTTTTTTTTTTTTTTCAAATATTAATTTAGATAAAGATACTATTTTTTATTCTCGACCACATAAAGTACGTTTTTATTGTTTCGTGTTCATAGCTTCAGATGAAAAAAACGTGCCATAGCTATATTGGTTTATAAAAATGTTAATGTTAATTTCAATATGTAATATTAATTTTAACACGTAGACGAACATTTAACAATATTTTATCATTAGCATTTTATATTGTAAATTATTCCTTATAAATTGAAAAATTGCAGGTGTCTCTTGCGCAAATAGTACTTAAACTGGACATAGTGTTTTTTCTTTTAGACTGGGTGCAAATATAAAAAGAAATTAAAAATGTTTTAGTGTGTTATTTTTTATTTCTCGATTGCTTTCTAATTTGCCTACATGAACAACGCTTTTTATACAGACAAAATACGGTTGACACAAATTTAACAGTATCAGATACTTCGCATGCCAACAAAATTTCCTTTTAATAAACAAATAACGTTAACTTGAGTACATTATAGAATTAGAATGCAGTGATATTTTCATAATACATGTGCCTTTCAACTAAGATCCAAAATTTAAAATTAAATTTTCTTTCGACGTTGTGTGTCAAGCTTTTTCTCAGTATTTTCTTACAAGATTTTTATAACAAGGAATAAGGCAAAAGAATATTTGCTTTGTCTAAGCAGTGTTTGTGTATAATGATCACGTGAAGTCGTTTACACACAATTTATCAATGAAACACAAATTACCACTTAGCATTAACGAAATACAAGCGAAAGTTTCCTTAAAAAAGGCATATAAAAGAAGCCACTTATGTCCATTGGACCAACAAATAGAACTGAATGACTAACACCGAAAGTAACTAAAGAAAGTCTGAATTAATAGCATTTGTATCCGTCTCTTCTACTTTGTCCTCAACAAAAGTAACATACTGATGAAAAAGGTCGTTCAGCTTCGCTGATCTCCTGACACTCTTTATCCTAGAAGTACTGAATCAACCTAGAAAGCAAAGCAAAGTGTGTTTTTTCGTAATGCCGAACAACCAAACTGAAATTTTACGCACCAGCAATTACACCATTTTTTCATGCTTTAATGAATAAATATCTCAATTCTCCTGCGTTTCCATACTGTATGGATCAATTTTGTTGGACCTCTGAAAATGACTGGATCGCATGCTTTTGGCGTTTTTTCCTAGCTTGAATTTACTTCTTTGCACAAATGAATTTTGCATAAGGATATTTGCAAAGTAGTTGTATAGCTATGAATGAGAAAAAACATCAGAATATTTATTTAAACATTTAACAAAACGTCCGCAATGTTAAAACATTTCATGTAGTGGTTACGAGTTTGTTAAAAATAGCGTTGCATATTGCAGTTATGTTAGTTCACAAATAAGTAAAAGATAGGTATAGTTCGCATACTAAATCTTACAGCAGTTTCATTTAAGGATATACGAGAAACAGAAATACAATTGAAACACCTCCGCTATATTTAAAGCTTTATTACTGTAGGCAGATTATACATTGAATTGTGTGATTTCTTATTAACCTGTTCTGCTTACATTGTAAAGGTAAAGATTTACAGTTCAAGCTAAAGCAATGTGTCAAAACATATTTTTATGTTCCGCTCCCACCAATGTGCATTTCCATGGGAACAGTGCGCTGTATCAATGGATGAGATCACAGCAGAGGCCAAATAAAGCACATTTTATTAATGTAAAAATACTTGCACGTAGTTAAAGTACAAATGAGCATTAAATGCTCCTTTGTGCTTTAATTACGTGCAATTATTTTTTACAGTTTATTTGTGCACCAAGTTGCTTAATTATTTTAATAATGCTTTGTTGAGTGCAATATTGTACATATACATTGACAGTCTTCATGTCATTATTTATTGGATTTAAACATTTTTCTGAACGCTTGCAAAATATTTTGAAGTTGAAAGTATATTACATGTTATTACATTGTTGATACCGAAATTATATAACTGAATGAATTTTTAAACATACTATTTTCAAATGTTTTTCCTAAGTGTTTTAATTTGTTAGGACATTAAATATAATGCGTATTTTAAACCAGGACGTGTTAAATATTTGTTTTACTGCAGAAAATCGGCGCTTCAATCTTGAAACCAATTTAACGATATATGTATCCGAAGTATTTGTACCTGACTCTATTCACCTCACAGTGTGCAAAAGTAACGGACTGGTGAAACAGATTGTTCAGCTTCGTTGAAGCCCTGACAGTTCCTATTCTGAGAGCACAGAATCGCATCGAAAAGCAAGACTTTTTTTTTTTCCCTCCATGCCAAACAAACCAGCCTAAATTTTAACGCATCAACAATTCTGCCACTTCTTTGTGATTTTCTGAATAAATATCTCACTTCTCCTGCGCGTCAGCTACGTGAGGAAAAGAGTGAAGCAATTGAGTTATAACTTTACGTAGAGCATGTTATGACCGTGCAAATACCCACTTTTTTCAGAGTTCGGAAGCTATTTCTGCATGAATAACTTTGAATACTTACCATTTGCTTTGTAATTTCAATGCAAACACGTGTATTCGTGAGAGACGAAAAAGAAGACATGATTTAATTTATCCAAGAGCATCTCTTTGCTTGATTTCATTAATTTGAACTCGCATGTTAGGAGTATAAACATTAAACATCTCAATATACTGATTTCATAGGATTTAAACATCAACTCGTTTGATTTGAGTAGTTTTTTTATACCAATGCATAGCAGAAGTTCCGTCGAAAACTATGAGAGCCTACTTTCCTGTGTACAACAATTTATATATTATAATCTAGCTCTATCTCTTTCTCATTTAGCTTTAGTTCTTAAATACTTCAAATATAAGTTTTTTCAATTGTTAATACATATTCATTCACTCAGTCATTAATTTATTCATCCATTCATTTACTCAATCATGTATTTATCGATTCATTAATTTATTCATTCGTTTCAAAATTTGTTCCGGAATTCGTGTACAGCTTTGATAACGTTACAGCAATTAGTGTCCCTAGTGAATCCGAAAGTATTAAGTATTTAAGTTGTTGTTGTCAGGAACAACTAATATTTAAATAGTTATTTTCTTTGCTTATTAACAACGATACATTAAATGCATTTAGATAGCCTTAGCTATTAACCCTTATTTTCATAAAGTAGCATATATGCTACCAGGGATTTTCCCCTACTTTCTATTTGTTAAGGGACGTCAGCGCGAATGTTGCATTGTTATTTGCTAGCCCTTATTCTTATAAAGTAGCATATATGCTCCCTGGGGTTTTCCCCTACCTACTATTTGTTAACAAATAGAAAGTACTGGAGAAACCCGGGTAGCATATATGCTACTTTATGAGAATAAGGGTTAATGTGAAATAATGACTTGTGAAAAAAAGCATACAATTGAGAAACATGAATTTGTCGTATGCCGTAGAACATTTTAGTTCTTTATAAGACAAATAATCAAAATGATCTGTGCTAAAATGTAAGTACAAAGATAAAACAACGTAAAAAAGCACAAATTCAGAAAAAAAAGTATCTTAAATAGCTATTTCGAAGCTACTGTGGATCCTCTTCAGCGAAGCGCTCAACACACTCTCTAATCCGACACATTTGGTATAAATGCCGGTTGTCTTTCTGGTTCTTGCCTGTTCACTCACATCTTTCTCGTTGTATGTTGAGAGCTTCTTTTCTGCACTGATGAAGAGGCTCCATAGTAGCTTCGAAATAGCTATTTGCGATACTTTTTATTTTGAATTTCTGATTTTTTACTTTGTTTTATCTTTGTACTTACATTTTAGTTCTTCATTCAGCATTATTTGAGATGATCTTACATTTTTATTAATGTCGTAACGTTTTTGTCAATTGTATGTGAGGGTTTTTTCTTTCTATCTCTCTTTTCTTTTTTTTTTTTTTGGCGAAACAAAATCTGCAAACTTACGATATGCCAGTATGTGGGCCTGATAAGCATGTTGAGTCCCAACATTTAGCTATAAATCAATGGAGGCAGCCACATATATTTTCTGATTGGCAAGTAATTCCTTACTCATAATAATGTATACAATTATATATAAATAGTGCTAATCTTGCAATCAAATTAAGTCACAATGACAAAATTTGTTGTATTACAGTATTAAATATTGAGTATAAGAAGCCTAAAAAAATCCATGCGAACAGTTAAACACTACTTAAAGGGGTTTTTTTTTTCATTCGACTGGTTCTGCCTGGCTATTCATAAAATTATTTCTATACATACAATACATTATTTACATACTGAGATTAAAACTAAGATCTAATTACATAAATACTTGATGTTCTTGCGATTCAATCATATAAAGAAAACTAATAAAATCATTTCTTTGCATATTGTCAAATATAAGCAGAATAATATTATCCTTCCCTAATAACACTTCATACTTCAATCATCTTAGCGCTTCTTTCTCTACGAAAGCATGAGGATAATGAAGATTTATGGGCCTTGTACGTAATAAGACGAGAGCGTAAGGGAAAAAATCGCAATAAAGCAGCTTTGTCGGTGCAGACGCATGTTGTCACTGGATTACACTACCATCTTGTTGCTTTTGACGCGCCATTGATTTTATTGCTCCTATCTTCCCATCTATGCTTTTGACCTTTACTTCGTTAGTGACGAATGTCCTTTAGCCCAATTCTTTCATATCTGATGATATATTATTACAATGCCAATTAACTCTCGAAGACCGTTTCGGTTATGACATTAAAATATAATTTTAAAATACTTTATCTATTGGTGTTAAGACACAAATACTCTAAAGTTGTAAAATGAAAGTGATAATTTACCCTTGCACACGTCCATATATTTTGTGTTTCTACTGAAAATGCCGACTAAAATTATGCTGAATATATTTTTTACAATTATTTGTATTAAATGGAGATATGCTCTCAAGTGCTGTACAGCTATGTTTAAGAAATTATTTATGTATTTTTATATTATATTTAAGAAAAAAATGTTTTACGTAAAATGAAAGTGATAATTCATCCTTGCACACGTCCAATTATTTTGTGTTTCTAATGCAAATGCTGACTAAAATTATGCTGAATTTATTTTTTACACTTATTTGTATTAAATAGAAATATGTTTTCAAGTGCTGTACAACTATTTTAAGAAATTATTTATGTATTTTTATTTTATATTTAAGAAAAAATGTTTTACGCACTCCAAACTACTTCGAGCTTTATTTTATTTGCACCGTTGCCATTTTGTCTACATGTATATTTTCCAAATAAAACTGTATTCACAATGTTTTTAGTACTTTTAGGAACAGCCTATTTTTAAGATTTGTGTCTTTGTTTTTGATTTGTTCTTAATTTTTGCTTTTTAAACAATTTAAAATTTATTCCATGCCAATGTTTTCAGCATTTTAAGGCGCAGCTGATTTTAATATATTTCTATTTGTCTTTAGCCAACTTTCCGGTAGAAGTTTTTAAAAAATAATTAAAAAAATTATAAAAGAAGGCTTAATGTATCGCAATTAAGATCGTTAAAAATAAAGAAGAATCAAATATGGGTGAAGTAATTAAAAAAAGAATGAAAATAGAAATTTTAAAGTTGGACTTTGAGATCTGTAAAATGTGTGTGTCGGAGCTATTACAAAAACACGATGCGCTTGAAAATAAGACATTTTAACTCATTAAGAATTTAACCAGTAAAAGTAATAAAAACATATTATCATTTATTTGAACAATTTCAAGGTGTGTTTTTTAAAAGAGAAAATCCCTAACATGAAACTTGTTTACGAGTTTTATAATAAACTGTTTTGTTTCATACAGACGCAAGCGAAACATCTCTAAATATGTTTATCTTTTTAGGATATTTGGATCATTCAGGATTTGCAAGGTGTATGACTGCGATATCTGCAGGAAAAAACATGCGAAACTGTTGCGAAGTGTTCATGTCAAATGAAAGGCAAAAAAATAATGTTGGCATCATTTTTCGTCCTGCTAACAAACAATTACCTTGAAAATATTATGGGTTGAACAGACATAAGAGCTTATTTTGAAACTTTTAGAAGTTCAAAGCTAAAAGTTTTCTCTATTAGCCGCACAAAAACTCTTTAAAAAAGCGATAAAATATCGTTCTACGCATGAAAATACTGTATGTCAATGTGGAATAAGTCTTTTGGTATCAGCTGAAATTAGCAATAAGTTTCGTGAATCATCACTAAATAATTATAATAAAAATATTGTAATTTAGCATGTTTCGCTCTTTGACCCCGAAATGTATTCCTACACTATGTATCATTAATGTGTGTGAGTATGTGGTTGTTTTTCTGAACAATATCTGAATTAAATACAAAAATGTTTTTCACAGTAAAAGACAAAGATGAAAGTTTGATGAAAAATAGATTTTGCAAAGACACTAGTTAATTTCTGGAATGGTTTTTTGTGTGTCTTGATACACATAACAATTTACCTCATACACCGCAGCTTATTTGAATGCTAAGTTCTGTTTCATTTTTCAGTTGAGTGAGTGGTAACCCCAAATGCTTATTTTTCTTTTTTTTTTCCAGCCGTTTTAAAATGTTTATGGAAAACTTGTAAAACAATAAAAGTGAAACCCTAGCGATAGGGTATGAAGAAAAGTTTTTTAGCTTGTCTCTTTTACGCGTATTTTTGTACAAAGCTAGGTCAAAAACCTTTGTTTGAATTTTAGTACACAATTTTGTTTAACATGTTAGGTACTAAATGATATATTAAATAAGAGCATGCTTCATGCGAATATTTCATAACGTCATTATGTACAAAATCACCTAGACTTGTACCTATGGCCATTGCCAATTGAATAGCACATAGGATCAGGACTCTAGGCACAGTTGCAATCATATTCCTTATATTATTAAATTACGTTTTATTAATAAATAGAGGGAGATTATTTGAACCGTTTTGATTAGGTAACCTTTTGTATTTACCATTATTGTATTTTCAATGCTGGATGTTATTTAAACAATAAAGGCATACAGTTTGCTATGGCACTTTCATTGTACTTGACTTGTACGAAGTGATTTAACTGTTAGTATTATTGTTATTTAGGATCAATATTTATATACACAATGATTTAATAAAAAATAGTTAGAAAAGCTCAAGTACTATTCTAAGTAAGAATACTTCGTTTTTTTAATTAAAATTTTGAACCTTTATCATATTTGGATGCCACAAACTCCTACTTTCTCAGTATTTCTTGTCATGAGTGATTACGAATTCTTAATTATTACATTTAAATGGTGAGTTCTAGTTTGTTATTCGTTATGACAGTTTGAAAGAGAAATAACAATTAATGGAAAGAAACACTTTGCCGCTGCATGGAATATGAATCTCGCGTTATCCACACAACAGTATAAAATGCTTCGGGTAAAGAAAAATAACCAAGAAACTTAAAGAGGAAAGGTAGAGTATTAAATACTTAAAGAAACTTTTTTGAATATTTTTTTCGTTATCACAAAAATGTTGCTAATGTAAGGGTGAATAACAATATTGCGTTCAAATTTTCCAAAATTTAAGAGTGTATGTATGTTTGCCATTCATTGAGGGGTGAATCCAAACTTTCAGCAAATGGGCCGAGGTACACTTTGAAATTACAGTAACAGAAAGGAAAAGTTGAATTTTACTTTTACTCTAATAAATTAAAAAAATATAGATCAACCCAACGTTCATAATTAATATACAGGGCTTTTTTTAACGACTACTTCTATAGAACATTATTTGTTTCAAAATTAAGGTACTATTTACTGTCAGAACAATTCAGGAATGTGAGTTATGTTTCGTCTCTTCAGAGCAGGAATACAAGAAGAATAATTCGTCAAATTCGGATCGGACGCAGTAAAATAATAGAACATAATGATGGAGGGTATAATTAGCGCTCTTATGGATTGGGATTAAAAAAAATTTGACACAGAATTAGTTTCGCAGCTGACACGTTTGAAAGTTTTACAAGGACTGCGTTATAACAAAACATTTTCATTTTTAATACCTACGCCCTTAAAATATAGACTTCAAATCATAAATCAAATCGTGAGGAAATTGCTATTTCCTTCTTCACTTCTAAACTTTCTAAAACCCACTTAAAGAATACGGTTACTCACTGGGAAAGCATAAAAAAACATTTTATGCCCAATAAATAAACTCTCTAAAGACATGAAGAACATATTATTAAAATTCAAACGTTGCAAAATCTCTATGTATCGTATTGCAACAGGTATTCAATGCACTAAAAAAGCTGGTGGCGTGAAATATTTGGCAAAAGAAAAAGACACATAATAAGTTTCAAAAGCCTAATTTTTAAGAACTTTCAAGGAAAGTAAATTCTAGACTTCTCTGGGTTGTGTTGTTTTAGTCATCCGCTTGTTAATATAAGCTTTGATTTATTTTTCCCCCAACTACGGACATTCTTTTTTTAAACGAGATTTTCACTTTTAGTGATCCAATTCGTAGTAAATCAAATAAATTGAATCTTAAAAGCATTTTGCTTGACATGCATACTCTGAAATTGGATTACTTATAAAATAGGATATGCTTTTTGAGCTAGAAGTGATTTTTGTCACTATTTAAGTGACTTTCCTTACATTGATTAAAAGCAAAAGAGAAACATTTTAGTTCTAGAACAAAATTGATGTCAAGCTTTAAAACTATGTATGACATTAAATTCAAATCTACATTTTTTGCCATTTTTTTTCTACTTGTGCTTGAAGGGCATTTCGCTTACCAAATAATGCAATATTAATATATTGAAGCATGTTAAAGTTTACTACTGCAGAACATCATTAGTTGAAAACGCAGCTATTGTTTTATTAGAAATTTAATGGAAAATGTAGGGTACAATAGTTCAATTGTGTCAAATAGAAATGATCTTAGTAATGACTTCTGTTCCATCCCGCGAAAGCGTATGTATATAATTAGCAATATTTATCCTATTTAACCTTCGGATGAACAGGTGGAAATTTGAAACATGAAAGGCCATATGGGGTCATTCAATGACCCTATCGTTAAAAAAACACGTATTTGTTTACCATATCAAATAAAACATCAAATTCATCTTTTAAAGCATTTGATAATATTTGTTAGAGTTGCAGTCATAGAAAAAATAAAAATGCAGTATAGATGCAAAAAAAGATTTCAAAAATAAAATGATGATTAATTCCCATCAGGATTAGGAATTCAAATACAAAATGATCAATTTAACTTAAAATAATGCATTTTGATTACTGCACTCATGCCATATTGTTGTTATGATATTGACGTGATTTTTGCAAGCAAATCGATTGCACTTACCGCATTTCTTGGTGGTTTTATTAACGACCAGACGGAGTCATTTAGTGACCATAAATCGAAATTCAATTTTTTATGTATTTTGAAACGCTACAATTTTTTTAATTAAATATTCGACAAAAACTGACATTGGGGTCATTTTATGACCCCACTTGGTCATCCGAGGGTTAATTCGATTAGTTTCGTACATAGCGGCTTGGAAATCATTTTGCTATAGTTAGACATAGTGCGAGAGAGAGAGAGAGAGAGAGAGTAGTTGATCAGCTTTCAACCATTACCGTGAGATTCCCCCAAATGAGGTGCTTATCCGATAGTTCAGCCTTAGTCTAGTCTCCCATGTTACGAACGGCTATTGAATTGCACTTGAATCCTGTCAAAGCTTTAAGTGATTGCTTCGGGGGAATGAAACAATCTTAGAAAATCTTGATAAGCCACTTTATTTTGAAATGCAAATGAGGACTTACAATAGAGTTTTTCTTCACAGCAATTTAGTTTCATTTGCTTGTTCTAAAGCAGCAAGTTGCACGGCAGAAGTGTATTGCGTGGGGTGTGACATTTGTTTCTCAAATAGGAAATTCTTAGGTTTAATATAATTATAATGGTTTAAATATCGAAAAGTAAAAGGTGGTGAAAAAATATAGTTCTCTTGTTTTTGCATACAATTTTAGAAACAATTTCGTTGGCATACTTTATGACTCCTAAAACGATAGCAAAGTATTAAATTGAAATGTATAAATAAGTACACATATAGTTCCCGATTTTATTAGGATAATTTTAAAATATTGATTTTCTATTTTTTTTACTTTTGTATCATGCAGTAGAGTTAGTTTCACTAAAGGTCTAAGTAATAATTTGCATGTTTATGCAACCTTTTTACGAAAAGTATCTCAAATCAATATGAATTGACTCAATCGACTCATTTGAGTTGGATAAACAAAAGTAGACAAAGTCCTGAAAGTTAGTGCCTACACAATCGAGAACTAGCATTTATTACCCACTCTCCCCATGATTCATATAGACAGAATCACCGTACAGTACTCTGGAGTATTATTATATATTTAGAAAAAGCAGTATTTTTTTTAAATTTCAATGAATTGTAATGATAAATAAATCGTTTGCTTTCATGCGAAAACAATAAAGGCTTAAAAACTAAGTTATTTAAGTACACATTTCTTTAGAAAAAGTCGTACTCATGCTTCAAGGTTTCAAGGAACCCCCCTTTTTTTTTAAACACGAAAACATTTCGAGTGTTCAGATGTAAAGCGATGAATAAACATATTAAAGGCAATTCTTCAATCGATGCCTGAAATAATTATAAAAGTAGATGATTTCCATTTTTACGGTGTGATACATTGTCTATGTTTATATGTATCATATACTTTCAGATTCATATGTATATTCTCTGTTTCACTATGCGCATTTCACATATAAAACAGTACGTACATTTAAATTAATCGCTGTGAAATTGTGATGTATTGCGTAAAAGCGAAAACAAACATTTTTAAACAGAGTAGATACTTCATGTAATGATATGAAACAAACTTAAACAAGAATAAAAATAATTTAAGATTCAGTTTCTAACCCAAACTTGTAAAAAAAATCAGATTTGAAGAATTTTTCACTATTTGTTTCTTAGCTTAAAAAATAATTCAATTGCGAGAGTGTTCTTCTCTTCGAGCGAAATATTCATTCTCAGTAATGCATTGATATTATTGTTTACAAAACGATGAGCAGTCATTGCAGTATTTTTACGCATCAAATAAGTGAGAAGAAAATAACTTTTATTTATCGTTGAAATAACCCGAAAACATTATACGCAATTAAATTCTGAGGAAACATTATCATATGATAATATGAGCTCAACGATTTACCTTCTGACATGAAATAATGCATTCAGTGTAGCAACTAACTCATCAAAAAATAAATTTGCAAAAGCGGAAACAACTTGCTCTTGAATATGACAAATAATTTCCTCTTAGATCCAAACAAAATTCCATTTCTGGCATCCATGCTTAAAACTGATGAATATTTTGCCAGAGCGCGAATAGGAATACTTTGAAATTTACATATTTTATCTGATACATTATAAGCGGTATAATGAGACATTTAATTAAGGCCGTGAATAAAGGAATTACTTCAAAAAGTAGAATTTTGTTTGTTTTAAGGTACATCAAGATTAGCATGCAAATAATATTAATGGAGTTATGAGAGAATTTATGAAATAAACGTGTGAGCTCCATGCCCTAAATGTATAACCTTTCTGCAAACGAAATGCAATTTATTTATTTTATTTTATTTATTTATTTCTATTGTATTTAATTGAATCATACAAAATTTATTCAAAAAATAATCGTAGAAATTAATGCACAAGTTTTTGTTTCCTTAGTTACTTCTACACATACAGTAGAGCCGCGGTTATCCGAGCCCCGACTAGCCGAGTTCCGGGTTAACCGAGGTGCATTAGTCTTTAAAAAGAACTCCTTTGGATTCCGCCATTTTTTTCTTTTTTTGGTGGTTCAATGGCACCCTTGCCGATGGCGCCGTTACTACCTAAAGTAAGTTGCTTTTTGTTTACAATTTGTTTACCTTCGTTTGTTCCGTACTGTATTTGTTGCGTAATGAGTGGCGTCATTACTTCCTAAAGTAAGTTGCTTTTTGTTTACAATTTGTTTACCTTTGTTTGTATCGTACTGTATTGGTTGCGTAATGAGTGCTAGACGCATACGAAATGTTGTGTCTTTGGAGACTAAATAACAAGCTATCCGCAGACTCAATAAAGTAGAGACAATTAAAAAAGTGGCTTTAGATTTAGGTGTGAGAGAATCATCATTTCATAATATATACAAAACATGGCTTTTTTTTTACATTTTTGACTACGTTTACATTCATTTCACCCGTTTTTATACCCGTTTCCCTCTCTATTTGAGCAGAGTCCGCGTTATCTGAGTTTTCGATTATCCGAGGAACCCTCGGTCCACATTACCTCGGATAATCGAGGCTCTGATGTATTGTTATATGCTATCCCTAAATGCAAAAATTTTTGTTTTCCATAACTTAACCCTTCAGATTTCGCGTGAAATAAATAACTAGAAAGCTCAAGTGTGTGCACTTTTCTCACACCTATTTCCCTCCAAAAAAAATGATAGTAAAGGAAATATTTTCAAATAAAAGGCCTTTTTATTTATTCTAATCACCAAATGATACCCAAAATGATATCATTATTTAAAATATATGGTACAGTTGTACTGTTTTTATGAAATATTATGTCAATCAACAGAGGTACTTTTTATTTGCGGGGCGTAAAATGTTTATTATGAAAACTAAGAAAAAAATCGCTTTTGCAAACTGTATCTCTATTTTATAAGTTTTATAAGAATTATTTTTAAATAGATCCATTTGAAATAACAACCTTCCTCGTAAAGTCATCCTCGGAAAACAAAATCAGTGCAATAAAGTTTAAATAATTCAATAACTACTGTGTAATTTATTTATTAATTTAGTTCCGTCCATTTGGGTTCATACCAGCTGTAATATTTGATAAAACAAAAGGGAAAAAAATAGTTTTCGGTAAATCACACAAGCAATCGCTTGATGAGAAAAGCACTCGCATTCAAAACAAAAATAGTTTCACTAGAACTCACACGAGAATTACACTAGCACTCAACTACTCCAACCAGCAAACGCCTCCGTCGACAGTCAAATATAGACTTAGTGATTGCGAAACACATCAGGACAACAAAAGAAGCTTACAAGATGAAACTAGACCTTCATCTATAAAGTGTAATACACTATATGACTTTTTGTTTTTTTTTTCATGGAAATGTGACGTATAATTTTACGTTTGAAAAGTAAAAACGATTACATTTGAAATTTTAGACTGCAAACTAGAAAAAAATGTTTGAAATTTTGAACATTTAGTCAGAGAATGAAAACTAAAAAGGTTTTACATTTATAATTTTAAGTCTTCATCTATAAAGTGTAATACACTATATACATTTTTTTTCTTCTTGGTGTGAGTATTTCGTTTACGGCGCGAGTTTTGAAGAGTTAAAAAGATTAATTTTTAATATTTTTTTAAGGACTGCAAAAGCTTTATGAAAAAAATGTTTTTTACGATTTTGTTTGAGACTACTTTGCTCGAGAATGAATTAAAAATGGTTTCTAACATTTATCAATTTTTAATTTCTTCCAAAATTTAAGTTCAGTTCAACTATATTTACATAATTGACAACAGTACTTATTACCTTATTATTTTCGGTAGAACGTGTACATGTTCATTTATACGACAACCGTTTTTTTCCACTAAAAAAAATGCTATAACTTTATAAGAGCAGTTTTTGTAATTTCGTCTTGAAATGGAAATAAATAAAGTATTACATTTCAAAATTTTAGTAAAATTTAATACTTAACACACTTCCAGATAAGCAACTTTAAGTTCAGTTCAACTATATTTACCTAATTGACAACAGTACTTATTAATTTATAATTTTTCAATAGAAAGTGTAAATGTTCATTATACGACAGTCTTTTTTTTTCCAATAAAAGGAAAAATATGCGCTGTAACTTTATAAATAAATGAGTAGTTTGTATAATTTTCGTCTTGAAAAGGAAATAACTAAAGTATTACATTTGAAAATTTTAGCAAAATTTAATACCTTACACACTTCCAGATAAGCAAATGAGAAAGAGTGAAATGTTTGCATCTTTCCAAAATATTGAACAATTTAAGTGCAGAGTATTCACGCCCTGAAAAGCTGCATTAAATAAATATTTAATTTCAACTGAATTTTGGAAAGAATGTAAATGACAAACAGTCTCTTAATGGAAAAATATATCATTTTTCACTCAGTTTTGTCAGCATTAAAATTCCTAAATGTGAATAAGCAGTAAAAGTTTTAAACTACAAGAACACTAAAATGGAAATAACCCAGACAAAATTGTTTTTTACTTGTTTTTCTTCCTTGCATATTGCTGTATTTAGATATTTTAAAAAAATGCATTCGTCCGTGCTTCTTATGTTTTCCGAGAAGGTATTTTTGCAATGAAAAACAAACATTGGCAATAGGCAGTAAAATGGTAAATGTTAATGTACTGTAAATCCCAATACAAATATGGATAATGCAACTCAGTGCGATATATATATTTTTTTATTCTCAGATTCAAACGGAGGAGCTTTTGAAACATTTTGGGCTGAAAATGTAAAAACAAAGGTAAATTTAAATACAAGATACAAATTTAAAAGCATGTATATATATAAACATGCAAGCATATATATTTATATATGTATATATATAGACAGTTTAAAGTTCTATACATGCTTTTTACTGTATACACCTTGTATTTAAATTTACCTTTGTTTTTACATTTTCAGCCCAAAATAATATAATAGCTCCTCCGTTTGAATATGAGAATAAATTTTGGATGCATGATAATATTTTGTACCGCTATTCAAATGAATCAAATGATCCGTTTAATTGCTAACTATAATAGCGAAAACTCAGGTAAAATCATTAACTAGTTTGCGTAGAACTATAGCCTTAATTGCACGGCTAAACTGAGAGAAAAAAAGCTTCATCTGAAACTGAATCAAAGTACAAATTTACTTCATTTCTTTTTCTTCTGAGAAGATTCCTAAGTTAAAAATCTAATACATTGCAGAAAAGCCTTTATTTCTTCAATGTAAAAGCATTTACATCAAAAACGATAAACAGAAAGCCATTAATTAGCTTTTAAATTCCGATTCTTTTCGTAAATGGGCGTCCAATTACTTCCGAATTTCTTCACACTTTTGCAATTGGATAAATAAATAGGTTCGTTTATAGAACAGTTTCAATTCCTTAACGCATATGTTCCATTTGATTTACGTTTTATTTTGCGAATCATTAACTCCTCTGAACTTTTCGTTTAAAATTTAAATGATGCTAATTAGTTTGTTTCGTGTAACGTTTTTAACCACTAAATTTATAAATTAGTCATTTTGTAACTTACGAAACCTGAATTTTTCCCAGCTGTAAACATTGTACTTGCCTTTAATCATTTTCTAACTCAAGAAATAATAGTACTCTCATGCTCAACGTATAATTCTGCAAATGTCTTTCATCAGAAGCTATATGTTTTAATTGTAACCTTTAGTAGTATATGTTATCCTTAGCATACAGATTGTATATTTTTTAATATGTAACCTTCAAATAGCTGCAATCGGAAGTGAAAAAATATTCTAATAAGATTTAAAACATTTAATTAAGAAAAATAGCAAGTTTTTCAAACCCACTGCGTGAATTCTTATTTTCAAAATGAGTTGAAAATTTATCCAAGTATGGCTACGAAATAAAGAGAAAATATTTAAAACTCTTTCAAGTTTCATTATTGTTTTGATTAATTTGTTTTCCGTTTTTATAGTAAAATCTAGTTCAAATTAAATTAAAACGGGCATTTTTAATTACGTTTTGCATACTCTTCTGATACTGTGCGTACTGAAATTTCTTTTAAAGAGTAATGAATAATACGGATTCTAAGAAGATCATTAAACAAACAAAGAAAGAGGAAAAAAATGAATTTTGTTTCGACAGAAGAAACATTAATTCTAAAATGCTCATTTTTCTCAGATTTTAATTATAATTCGTAAAACGTTATTATTCCTTAACGAACTAAAATAAAATTTCTGGCTGGCTTTGTGGTTGAATCGCTTGTTACAAAACGCAGATAACTCAAAATTATCATTCCTAATTGCAATTAAAATGTTATTAAGGACGATACTACTGTTATTAAAGTATCTTCACTGAGTTTCCAAAAAAAAAAAAAAAAAAAAAGCAAAATTTTAGTAACACAAAACAAATAAAAGCTGCAAAAAAGAAATAAAAAAAAATATGTTTTAAAAAAATGTGTACGGTAGAAAACTTTCGGAGCTTCACCTTATTAACTGCCATCAAATATTGCAAAAATTACAGTCCAAGGAGACGAATTGATTTAAGGGTACGGGGAACCTTCAAAACTGACTTTAATTATGAGTCAATTGATGTGAAAAGTCATTTCTTTTCATTGTGAACACATATTATTCTGTAAATGTTTGACGAAATATTTTAAATGGTACTTTAAAATGCCGAAAAATTGCCAAATTTTAATATGTTTACGTGCAATTGGTATGCGCACATATTTACTTAACATTTTCTTACACTCGTTTAACGCATAAAAACAAATGATACCAACATTTTCTTTAAAATATTTTTTATAAATCAAATAAAAAATTTAAAATGCATTTTTATATTTTCATTTCGAAAAAAATATCAAACAGTTTATATTATTTTTTTAAAATTTAAGAGCTAAACATTAAGATTATTTTTAGTAGCTTTTTTTTTTTTTTTTTTTTTTTGGTCAAATGAGTATAAGGAAAAAGTTTATTGAATCTGTGCTCAAACCAATTGTGCATGCAACATTTTATATTTTGCCAATTGTTTTCGGCATTTTAAAGTTTTCAAATCGAATTATGCCCCGAGAACCATTCAAAATATTTTTACAAAAATTATCAAAATAATGTGTGTTGAATAAAAAGAAATACTACAACTTTCAGAAAAATTCAGAAATTTAAAAAAGTCGGTTTTGAAGGACCCCTGTACCCTTAAAATTCCCACATGCATTTGAAATTTAATTAGAGTAATATCAATAACAACTTCATAAGCAAGAAAATGAGCTGCGAATAATTTTTATATTCAGATGACATCCCGTTAGATGACAAAGTGCCGTGCAATATATTTTCAAACTTTGCTCATTATAAAGAGGAAAAAAGCCTGAAAATGAAAATACCAATTTATCATTATGAGAAATCGTTTCCAGTAGTGCCTTTATTCTCAATGGGATTTTTTAAATATTTTTACAAAAGAAATGATCTAGGCACAACGTGCATAATGCCTTTTAGTGATTTTCTTTCTGGAGTAATTCTTTGTGGCAACAGTTCCACCTTGTTATTTTTAATTGCATAGCTTTAATACTCGTTCTTTGGGTTTTAAATTATCATTTTAAATTTGAATTTATTTTCTTTCTCCCCATTAGTTAAATCGGGAGAATTCGAAATTTGTCCCACTTAACTAAAGAAGGTGAGTTACAAAAGTTACTTTTTCATCGTAATAATGGAAGAAAGAAATAGAAAAAAAAAATTTCTTGCTTAAATTAAAAGATTCAATAAATATTTTGAAAATGTTGACATTTTACTAACAAAATGGACTTTGCGTTTTTACTTTTTATAACTTTTTTTCCAGCTGGTAGAATAATAAAAGCATTTGCACATATAGAAAACTGTAAAAAAAATACAAAATACTGTTAAAAAAATGCAAAATATAAACGAGAAAAGTGTTACAAAATACTTTAACAAGGTAACTAAAAAGGAATCTATTTGTATGTATTGTTCGCTTAGTATATATATATATATATATCGGCAGTTTGCAACTCGTTGTAACCGACAATCTTTGTAATGTGTGACAATGTAAGTGTTTAATAATAAAGGTATTAGTTGCTTATGCTTAGCATGAAAAAAATAGTCAATGTGAGCTATAAAAAAAATCCTAGTATCACAAATTAAGCTTATTTCGGAACAAAGTTCTGAAAGCAAAAAAATACTTTTCCATAAACCGATTAAGTTTCCCATCTCAAAAACAATCTTGTTAATTATTTTCCTCCCAGTGATACCATTCTAACTAGATCAGACTCATCCACACTCAGATTTGAAGTCACGCCTTCAACATACTTTATTTTCTAAGCCCGAAGTGGCTGCGTGAGTTACTAAAACTCCTTCTATATTTGATGAGGGCCTTTTAACTGGCTACCTTGAGAGATGGTTCCCTGTGTAACGTGCTCCAAAGCAAGCCGTTGAATTACTCCGAACAAATTGGATAGACCAATAAGATTACCAATTACGTTGGAAATAGTAGAAACTCTCTCCCTCAGTCTGTCATCAAGCTTGGATTTCAGAGAACTAACATTACCAGAGAGACTTGCAGAGTAAAATGCAGTGATTAAGTAACAAATAGGAGTTAAGCGTTTGTTTTTAGAAAACAAGGAGTTTATGAAATGACGTACGCGTTCACGTATTTACCGAAAAGCGTACTTATATTCGAACGTGAAAGATAAAACTGATATAGAACGGTTTTAAACCTTCGTTAAAAGGTTTATATTTTTCAAAATAGGAAACAAAAATCAATAAAAATGAAGCTTCATTCGTTGATCTCGTAGGATAAAATGAATCGTATAACCGTGCGAATGCATTACGAGGATAATTACGATATTAAATGCACATGTTTATAATCGTAAATGCTTTAGCGGCTAAGTAGATTTGGTTTGACTATTGAGTAAATGTATAGAGCAGCGGGTTCCCAAACTGTGGTACCACAGTCTGTCTAGAGCAGCGCTCTAGAGCAAATGTCTACATCAGCGGTTCCCAACTGGCTACGCGTACCCCTAGTGGTACACGAAGCCTCTCCAGGTGGTATGCGTGCAGGCAAAAAATCTATCTGTAATCTATTAGAGTTCTATTCTATATTATAAAGTTATATGGGCAGTGGTACACAAAATGGTTTGCAAGAAAAATGGTGGTACGCGAAAAAAAGATTGTGAACCGCTATTTTAGAGTTATGTGATGAAAGCTCAAAATATCAGTAAAGAAGTCAACGTGGAGGGCATTGAATAATAAAATCTATAATATCGTCTTTTATGTGTGAAGTGCAAGAAATGTGCGGACCTTGGCTGTCAGTCGAGTAGGCGCCATTAACCTTTTATGAGGCCATTTACTGCTATATTAAAATAATTCGTATTTTAGGTTTGCTTGACACCTTAAAAAAGTATTCAACTCATCAGACATTGCAAAATTGCTTACTATAGATAATTTAAATTTTATGAATTTGGCTGGAAGTTCTTCCTCACTGCTGTCAGAAAGACAGGAGAATATCTGCTTCTGTTTAAATACTATTTTGAAAGAGGCCTTGTAGAAAATAGTGAACAGTTTGGATGCAACGAAATACACAATCTATCGATGTTTGCTGCTGAGTATGTCATGCACCCAATCCCCAAGAGCTACATGTCTTATATGCTAAATCCCTTGCTTGTATATTGTAATTTTAGATCTCGCATCTGAGATGGTGATAAGCTTAGATTTTCAGTTTTAGTCATTTTTGTATTCTTGCATTTCAAAAGGTACAGTCCGAACACGAAATTGAGACACATGGACGCTTCTACGAATGAGAGAAAATGTTTGGTAAGTGTTGGGCAAGTTCGTTTTGCAGATGTGTTTATTGAAACACGGATAAGAATGTTTGCTTTTATGTTACAAGTAACCCGTGACGTCTACATGATGATAATGCAGATTCAAGCTCGTGATTTAATGAGATGCACTTCAAATGAAATAAAATAAAAAACAGAATATAAGCATTAAGAACAATTTAACGTTCATGCGGCTAGTTTTTATGGATTTGTAACACTTTCTTAGTTGCATTATACTGTATCTTCGCAGAAGCACACCAAAACAAATTCAAATTATCCATAAACGTAGAATATGTTCCTAGAAGGACAATAAATGAATAAAATTAACAGCATCCATGCACTTTTATAAGGGTCATTCCACGGAAAGTAATCTTATCACACATACACATTAAAAAAATATCTAAGTGTGATACATCATTTTTTTCAGCGAAATGTTTAGTTTCAGAACGGTTTTTAAAACTTTGGTTTGTTTCAGTTTTATGATGAAAGAAACACATGGTTAAATGTTAACCCTTTACTCTTTTAACTCGTAACACTTATTTTCCCATCAAAGTCAAAATATTTCGTCCAGATGTCTTCCCTTTTTCCCTTTCCATGAATACATTTTTTGAAACGTTGTTCAGTCTTACTTGTAAAAAATATATTTTTTGAATATCTGAGAAGGTAAATATATTTTTTTACTTGAACTTTTGTGAAAGTCTTCTTTGTTACGTTAGTCGCAAAATAAAAAATTAAAAGACGTTTTATTTCTCAAACTTCAAAAATTACTTCCAGAATTTTATTTATTTTTTTTTTTTTACTCTTTGACTAAGTTAAACACCTAACTTATAATTTTTAATTTTGCATTATTTATTTAGTAAATAGAAATTCGATTGACGTAACATACCAAGAGTGACAAACGTAACACATTTTATTTTTGCGTTAATCACTCCATGTTTACTATGCTTAAACGCAATATCATTAGTACTACATATTTCATACTTAAGACCTGATGTAAGTACAATAAAAATTAAAAAATATTTACTGCAATTTTCAGTCCGAAATTAAATTGGAAAAAAAACTGCAGTAAAATGAAGAAGAAGAAAAATCTGATAGTCAAAGAGGTTTAAAGATGTGTCGGAAATTAATGTTAGAGGTGAAGGATAAAAGAATGGTGATAATAAACTTTGAAAAGAAAAATAAGAAGATGCTGAATCTTCTAAAATGAAAAACGTCAGAGAAATAAAAACGTTTGTGAATCTGCCACAAGACAGATAGCCAGTGGCAGTACAATTTCTTATTCATGACCTTAAACATTGATAAAATAGCGAGGAAAATTACAAGATCTTAATATAAGAATCTAAAACAATATAAGAAGTAATCTAGTATGAGTAAAAAACAAACAGTTGCTAAGAAATATCTTCTGGCACGGGATTCATTATTGCATCTAAAGCTTGGGAAAAAAAGCAATTTTATTCAAAATATAAATGACCGCAAAGAAGTAATAGTCTGTGGCAAAAATAATGTTAATTGTGTGAAACAAAACTGTTCACATGCAAAAAAAATTGAAAAAGAGATTAATTTAGATAAAACCAAAATTGCTTCAATTAGTGATACAAGAGAAAATTGAAAGAAAACTTCGCACTGAAATTTTCATTAATGAAATGATTTCTCAGTCAATAAACATTTTTAAACACTTATGCAACCCCTCCTGACAAGAAAAGAAGACATAAAAGCAAAAAAAAAAAAAAAAGGTTTACATTGGCTAACTCTTTGTCCAGATTTTTGAAAAAAATATTGAACAAAGCTCTAAAATGTCACATTAATTTAACATTAACCCTGAAACAAGAAAGGAAACTGGTTAAGTGTACAACAAATACATAAAAAAGAGGTAAATAAGTGATCTGTAATGGTAAAGTTTTAGTATACTGTGATCATTAATGCTCAAGTAACTTGTTTTACATTAGTCACACCATTTCATTCACAAAAACGTTAATGAATTAATGTTGTTAATTATTAACAAAATATAACTAATATTCTCAAACCATATAGTCACAAGTATTTCCCCACTTAATTGTAAGTGTTTCCCTCCATAAAATTCAGAGAAATTGTAATTTGAAGTTAAGCCATTTTTTGAGATGTAAAAAAAAATGTTGCGTTAGCCATACTACTTAAATTAAGCACAATTATTTCAAATGGCAAACCTTTTACTATTTTTTCAGTGTAAATGTGACTTATACAAGATCTAAAAGCATTACGCTGTACAAGCTTTCTTTTGAAGTATTTTAATGCAAGATTACTTTTAAAAACTTATATAAATTTATAACTATAATGTTACGTTAGTCACAACGGAATGAACCTTTAGCTTTTATTCATTGGCAGACAATTAGTAAAAAATATTACTTTCTTTTTTATTTAAACTCTTAATAAAAAAGGTGAGAGAAGTTTATTAAAGTAAGAAAGCTAAATAAAAATAATTACAGTAAAACACGTTTCAGACACTGTTGAAGGGACCAGCTCGAAAGAGCGTCTTACGCGGGAAAGCGTAACTTTTGTTACATTAGTCACACCATTCTTATTCATGACCTTAAACATTGATAAAATAGCGAGGAAAATTACAAGATCTTAATATAAGAATCTAGAACAATATAAGAAGTAATCTAGTATAAGTAAAAAACAAACAGATGCTAAGAAAATATCTTCTGGCATGGGATTCTGGCACGGGATGAGTGAATTAAAAAATACACGTGTCATGAAATCATTGTCGATTGTTGCATAGTTCAGAAAATATTGCCCTGGGTGCAAATCCTCATCTTCTAGTTCTGAGCTGTCCAGCTTGTTATGTATTGTTCCACTAACAATACGCAGCTTTCCGAGAGCCGTTTCTTATTACGCACGGTTTAATCTCATCATAAGCTGAGCTGATGCAATTAATAGAATGGAAAGCACTAATTTTAGTTGAATTAGTAAATTCTAGGTATCTCAAATGTCGCTGAACTAAATTTTTCCCGTATTTTTGTTTTAAAACTTCAATTAATGCACTGGTCAAAGGATTACCTACTTAGAAAGCTACTTAGATGTTGTATTTAGTGGCATAAACGCATGTTTTATGTTGCTGACATGAATGTTTGGGTGCGCCGGAGAAAGATGAAAGTCAATGAAGACAATGATTTTTCTCTTTTCTTACCGAAAGTGGTATCTATCTGTTGAATCCAGTTTGTGAAAACTCAGCCATTCGGGTGAACGGAACATAAGAACAACGTCAACGTGAATGGAAGACAAGGGAGAAAGAGCGAAAAGCGTCTTATCCAAAATCACCATGCATAAACAATGCGTCTTAACAGATGCATTTTACATCGACTAGTATAGGCAAAGTCAAGGGAGCGACAGAAGAGAGCGTCTTAAGCAAGTTTTATTTGAAATCACCGCGTAAAAACAAAGCGTCTTAAGAGAAGGATTTTGCTTCGAGTAGTGCAGGCAAAGTCTGGGGACAGAAGAGAGCGTCTTAATCGAGTTTTACTGTATATAAATGAAATTTGAACATCATGTACAGCGTAGGAGCTCAGAGATCCGATTGAAAAAAATACAATACACTACTCTAAACGTAACAAAACGAGAACGTATTGCGGACGATTCCTCATAGTAGTTTCTTGCTTGAAGATGAACCGATTCTTTTTTGTTGTCTGCAAGATACAGGTCTCAACTTTTGTGGTCGGATTGTAGTTGTGACTAAATTCAGATTAATCAGAGGATTGAGCTGAAATATTTTATTATTTCTTTTTTAATATTTTGGTTTTAAAATTACAATAAATAAAGAAGTAGTACATTACCGCTGCTGTGCACTTGCTATAAAATAACAAACATAACATAAATAAAATTTATGTATATTTTTTTGCTCACGCATCTAAACATCTAATAGAATACTTTTTAATTAAGTGTATTGCTAGCCTTAGGCGAAAATTTAACTCGCTCGGGCCTTACAGCTTTTCTTTTATTAGTGCTAAGGTAACATTCTCTTAAACTGATAAAAACATAGCATTAAAGAGGGACCCAATCAAAAGAACCTGTTTTTTACGTCTTTTACATCAAAAGCTCCTTCGATATGATATCTGTTGAGAAAGCCAGTTAAATTCCTATTTATTAAGGATTCAAAATTCAAGAGCTTCTCATCAGTATTAGCTACTCAAATACGGAAGAGAAAATATTCAAATAAAAATTACGGAAATGATATATCCTGGGGACTACTTTTGGAGACAATATATTTTGCACGAATTGAGGTTTTTGCTTAAAAAGTAATTTGCAAAAACACACAGAGCGACAGACACTCCTCTTATCTCACAACACTCGTTTCATCATTTTTTTCTTTATTTTAAAATATTTGTAAAAATATAAATTATCTTTTTACACTTATTTTTGCATTTAGCAATGCTATGAAAGTTTAAGGACGATTTATTTTTTATTGCACTTTTACTGGAAAATTCCAAAATTTACCTATGTGCTTAGAAGTTATTAAAAAATGTAAGAAAAAAGTATGAAAACCTAAAAATCCAACAAAACCAAAGAATGCCATTGGCTTTTTTTTATTATAATTATTCTAGCTTTATACAAGCTGCTTTATTTAAGCGTGATTAATGCTCCATTTAACAAAACACGCTTTAATCGTCAGTAGTTTTGAAAGAATAGTCATAAAAGGCGTAGGCATATTTTACGAGAACTCAACGGCGTAAACAAGTGATTCAAATGTCCAACACACTCCGGTGAGGGTATTCAAACACACTTCAACGGTTTCATTGTAATACATAACACATTGTTCATTTGACGGAAACAGAAATTTGCAAACATTCAATTGAAAAGCTTTTGAATAGCTGTTTGATTAAAATGTTAGCTATGCATCATTTATTGAATTCTTATTATTGAGCATGAAATAACTTCTGCACAATTTATTTTATAGTTTATTTACACTTGTGATACATGTAATTGGCTTTTTTTCGCGCAGAGGAACATTTTTTACAATTTATTGAAAACATACGTTATTTGCAATTAATTATTATATTTTTGCGTACATTCTGTATTAAAAAAAAATAAAATAACTAAATATAAAGAAAAAAGCACGAATTATATGTGCTTAATGATTAGGTTTCTCAATTTAGCAATCAATAGAAGGAGTGGAGTTAAACGATATATTTCAAATGTTTGAAGCAATTATAATGTAATAATATTTCTGTATTGAAAGAAAATGTCATTATTCATTACTATTTATATTGATATAGATAGTGCATTCGTACTATCATTCAACATTTTTTAACACGATCGCGTTTTATAAATCTAATGTCCAAACACCGGAATATCGCATTTATATCTCGAATATTAAATTTTGGAGCAACTCGGTTCTGGTATTAATTCGTCAGTCTTAATTTTTATCTTGTAAGTCCAGTTCTTTCATTGTAATTTCAACACACAAATTTTACATTTTTAACACACTTATTAGTAACACACTTATAAAATGCAACTTTTATCTTGGAATATGTTGCAATATAAAAAATAAATAAAAAGAAAATTTATAAAGTAAGTAATTTATCCGAGGCATAAGTTTGTCTCAAAACCGCAACCGCCCCAACCATTTACACATTTCTTACAATTTAATAGGAAAATAGTTTTTGACACACAAGTTTACTAAAAAGGCAAGTTTAACAACCCGAACACCAATTTTGGTGCCCTAAAAACATTACGAAGCTTGCACTCAATATTTTCCCTTTGTTTTTATTTACAATTAGTGTAATATACTCCACTAAAACTATGTCGAATTATATTTATAATCAATGCCTTTCTCTTACAGCTTTTCAGCCTTGAAGTCTGAAGCAAAGCTTTTCGGGACATAAGAATGCAAAAATGCTTTTCTTAGTCAAGTAGTAAGCTTTTCTGACAAATTAAGCCTTTCTTTTATTTTAAATATGCAGAGAATCAAAATGTGTATCGTTTTCAGAATAATAAAGAAAATTTAAACGTACTGTCAAATATTTTTTTACATCATGGTTAAAGAAAATATAATTTTGGTTACCAAACTCATGTTGTCTTTTCGGAAATTACTAATTACGCACATTGAGAGATAATTCCTCATTTGTTTTTTATCAAAGATGGCAACTTTATGATTCAATATACTACACCTCGGCACTACTCAGAAATTTTAGAACAAGCACATATAACAGTATTGCACTTCTTACTTGTATTTTAATAATTCAATTACTGGGAGTACATTAATAATTAAGATTTTTATGATCAGCCTAGTGGACGAATATCTTGACTTTTTCTATGAAGTTGAGAGTTTGGGACGGATGATAATGATGCCACTTCTTTAAACGTATTTCTTTGGTTGCTAAAATCTGGAAAAGACCATTGGTACTGTAGAGAAATGAACTACTAAAAAGTTTTAAAAAAAGAAAAAGAAAATGCAAGTAAAACTTCCCTTCATCAGTACTACATCATCGAACCAAACGAAAATAAAATACTTCGCGAAGCAATGAAAAAGAGCAAGAGTCAAAAACAAGCCAGAACTGCCTGATGTAATGCCAGAACTGTCTGACTGAGAACTATGTTCGTCTACTGAAAATCTTCTTTCATGAACTATTCCTGAAATGTGGAAAAAAATACCAGCCTGAAATGTTAATCAACCATTTTTAAATAACTACATATACTTCAGATAAGAAGCCACCTCATAAGTAAACAAATTCACAACCAAACAACCTCCTTCATTCATATTCAGCGTTTTCTTCAAAATCGTTTTAAAGAAACGTGTACATCTCGCTAGCACGTAAATAATGGTTGTCATAAAATATTCAGTATATCACAACTTATATATTCTCCTTTCCATTAAAAGGTTTCGTCCCCAGTATCACAAAATCCCATACCATCGATGAGCAAACGAAACGCAATTGCATTGTTTAACTTGTCCCTGAGGGCCGCACTGCGGTGAAATTGTGAATGCATACTCTTACTTTGATGAGCTTTATTAAATATTGAAATATCTTTAATTCTTCAAAGCTAGAAGTGGAGAATGCAATTGGTGTTTCAAATTACCGATATATTCAACATCCGGATTTTAAACACGAAGTTCAGTATTTTGGAACTTATTGTGCATTTCAATATTTATTTGAGAAATGAATACCAAATACGATCTCCAGGATTCTTGAATGCCGTCTCTGAAATTAATCGCATGGATGTAAAGTTAACATTTGGAAGATTTATCTCCAATGTAATTTGTCCGCGTATGTTCGATATTTAAATCAAATGTAAATTGTTCTGAAATGATATAAATATCTTAGTTCCGATCAGGAATTTATTAAAACGCATATAATTTGATTTTATTTTATGAAACAGATTATATGTTTTTTTTTTTTTTCTGCGCAATCGTGCTGAAGTAACAAACATGGTTCAACGAGTTTAACCCTTAACTATGGGTAACGTCTATAGACGATTTGGCGAAACTTTTCTGTGGTACGGGTAACGTCAATAAGTGATTAGGCGAAACTTTCCTGTGGTACGGTAACGTCAATAAGCGATTTATTGACGTAATTTACTTTTTTTATTAGTTAGCCAATAAAAATATTGCTATGGCGAAAGTTCATGTAAGAAACTCATGACATATACATAGAAATAGATGTATCGCCATTTATGCAATTTTTGGATATATTTTTTTTTCGTTCAAACAAACTGGTGATAGCAGAGCGTGGTTATAAATGAGTCAATATTTTTAAAAACCATTTATTTGGTTAAACTAAAAATCAGCTCTCTGAACTGGTTAGAATAATAACTTATACATTTCACATACGGAGCCGAAAATTTACAGGACATAATTACAGACTAGCAGAATGACTTGATGTCCTGATGAACAACATTGCTCTTCACAATCCATTAAATATTGAGAATAACGCCACCTAGGTTAATAGGTGAATTTACATAGCGTTCAGAATGCACGTACTAAATCTTGATTTTCAGTTCGAATACTGTCATTCGGCCCCATCGGACTGAAAAAAGAAACTACAAAAACATTTTACATATATTATTACAATTTACTGGTCACCATACAAAATAGTCAAAAACATTTGACGTTTTCGATTAGAAAATGGTTTTGTGAAGTAATCTGCATAATTACGACTAGTCGGTACAAATTTCAAACAAAAATATTTTTTACTTAATAATTCTCTAAAGAAATGGTACTTAATGTCAATATGACGAGTACGCTTGTTCTCGATTGGAGAATTAGCGAAATCAATCGCTGCTGTATTGTCACAAAATAAAAGCGATGTACCAAAATTAATATTTAGCTTTGAAAATTCCTTACAAACTCTCGTAAACCACAAAATTTCTTTAGATGCTTCTACTAGCGCTATATATTCCGATTCCATCGAACTAGTAGCCACGCATTTTTGTTTAACTGTTCGCCATACTATTGGCACGTTATCTAGAAAAATTATGTTTCCACTAATTGATTTCCTATCAGTTAGGCATTGTGCATGTGCAGCATCAGAATAACAGTTTAAACTTAGATTTTTAGCTCTTGAGAGATCTATACCTAACGATTCTGATTCTAACACATAATTAAATAACTTAACTAAAATGTTCCAATGATCCATCATCGGATTTTGCTGATATTGAGAAAGTAAATTCACAGCATACATAATATCCGGTCTTGTACGAGTAGCTAAGAAAGCCAAACACCCTAATAAATTACGATAAGACAAGTTTAACTCGTATTGTTCTTCCGACTGCTTCGGATTACTAGAAAATTCTTTTTTCACTATTGGCAAACTTGCGAAATTTTTATCGATCCAACTAAATCGTTCTTTTAAACTTTTAATATAACTTCGTTGATGTAAAATTAACCTTTCATTTCTTTCAAATTCTATTCCTAAGAGTTTTGAAGTTTTACCTAAATAGTTTAAATCAAAGTTTTCTTTTAGAATTTTTACAACAAAGTTTATATCAGAATTACATTCTCCAAAATAAGGATATCATCAACATATACAAGTAACAATATGTTTTTACCCTTTAATAGATACACACAATTACACCAGTTTATTTTCTCAAAACCAAATGAAATAATTACTTCGTCAAACTTTTGAAACCATGCACGACCAGATTGGTGAAGCCCATATATTGCTTTCTTGAGCTTACAAATCCAATTAGGTCTTTCTAAATTTACAAAACCTGGCGGTTGTTTCATATAGATTTCATGTTTTAAGTCCGCATATAAATATGCACTTTTAATATCTAATTGAACATCTTTCCACTTTAAAGTTACAACAAACACAGTGAAGAATAAACGAATTAGAGAAATGTCTACTACTGGTGAAAATACTTCATCGTATGTTTCTTTCCGCTGTGCATACCCCTGTGCTACTAATCTACTTTTGAAACTTTTAACTTCACCTTTGTGATTTAATCTTTAGTATACACCCACCTACAACCAATTACTTTTATCTTTTCATTAGGTGGTGGTATCAAATCCCATACCTTACGTTGTTCCATTATTTTAATTTCATGTTGCATTGCTCGTTCCCACTCTGTAGATTCGAGACAATTTCTAGCTTCAAATAAATTTTTAGGAACAAAAACTAAATTGACCTCTACTTCGTCACTATTTCTCATTGGTTTGAAATTAAAAAATTCTTTCTCAAATAAGATATTATTAGCTTTACAAAATTTCCTAACACGTTTGATACAATTAAATTTACGATTGTCATTTTCCAATTTATAAAACACATCGATTCGCGAATTATTTTTTCTCGGTTGTTCTAAGCGAATTCATTTCCCTTTCACAGGATTTTTAGATTCAGTTTCTTTTAAATTTACCGTATCCTCAGTACTTTCACTTTCCGATTCTACAGAAGTTTCACTTTCACCTTCAGAAGTTTCTTCGCTACTGGATAAATCTTCTGACGTTAATTTCATAGGAGAAGGTTTAAGTTCAAGTCTTTTAAAATCATTTTCACTATCAATTGAACAATCCGATTCATAATCATTAATTTTAATTTTTACACTTTTAACATTTTTATTTTTTTCTAACGGTAATGAGTTCTTAGAGCCCAGTATCGCGTCCATTGCAATTTTAGTCTCGTCAAATTTAACATGAATAGTTTCAATAACTTTACCACTAGAAGGAAAATAAATTCGATAACCTCTTGTATTTATCGCATACCCAACCATAACTCCTGGTTTACCTTTAGGTGATAATTTGTCCCTTTTCTGTTTAGGTATGTGAGCATAAGCCAAGCTACCGAATACTCTAAAATGTTTAACTGACGGTACATTACCATACCATAATTCAAGTGGGCTTTTAACTCGTTTTCCTACTGGAATTCGATTTCTCACATGAACATAACTAAAAAGTGCTTCAAGCCAAAATTTCTTTGGTAGCTTAGATTCAATTAACATTCCCCGAACTGCATCCATAGCGTAACTATTAAAACTTTCAGCAAATGGATTCATTTCTGGCGTTATGATTACAGTTCTTTCATGTTTTATCCCTCTACCTTCAAAAAAATTTATGAAAATCTTTATGACAAAATTCTAGTCCGTTATCGGTCCTAACGCATTTTAATTTATATTCAGTTTGATTTTCCGCAAATGATAGAAACAACTTAAATTTTTCAAACACTTCAGATTTTGCTTTTAAGGGATATATCCAAACGCGGCCGGTACACTCATCAATTATTGAAAGATAGTACCTATAACCTTTTTCTGTTCCGCATGGCGAAGGTCCCCATACGTCCATGTGGATCCGCTGTAATGGATTTTGAGCTCTTATTACGCTCGATTTCTTAAAAGATGACCTTTTAGATTTTGCCTCCTGACATACACTACAAATGTGCTTGTAAATGGGTTTTTCTGGTAAATCCCTTACGGCCCCACTCTTTGAGATCTTATACAATTTATAATAATTACAATGTGCAAAACGTCTATGCAAAAGTTCAATATGATCACTAGTAATAACGCTTGCAGTAGGATTTTTAAAATTACTTTCCTGCCAAATAGGTTCAATTTCATAAAACTGATCAGCTAAGGTAAATTCAAACCATTTGCTACGGTCTGAGGAATAAACTATAGCTTTACCATTTCCACAAACAGTTTTAAAACCATATTTGTCTAACATAAGACCTGAAAACAAATTACGTCTGAGATCTGGAGCATATAATACATCTCTCAAATTCACTTCTACTAGTTTCCCATCACATTTTACATGAAATTTTAAAGTACCAATACCTTTAATTGGCGCATGAGAATTTCTAGTAGCAACAGACATATTTCGCTCTTTCATTTCTTTAAAATTCATTAAATGTGTCTTATCTTTAATGAAATGATTTGTCGCACCAGTATCCAGAACAAAGCTAGTATTTGAACTATTTACTATTTTAACATTACAATCAGAATACATTAAAGTTCCTGAACTTTGACTAATATCTACATTATTTACATTAGATTCACTAACACAACCTTTAAAATTCGGTTTTAAATTTTTACTAATTTTATTTTTAGGTTTAATTTTAAAACAATTACGTTTCAGATGTCCATAACGGCCACATTCATGACATGGACCTATTTTTACAGGACAATCCGATTTTAAATTGTTTTTATCGAAATTTAACTTTTGAGAGTTATTTTTACGATTCTCAAACTTAGTTACAAATACAGAGTTTTCATTTTTACTTTTATCATAATCAATTAAATTTAACCTACTATTTTCAAGAAGTAAAGCTTCAGAAATTTTTTCAACCGTGAAATCTTTATCATCAACAGTATACAATTTCTGAACAATGCCATTAAATTGATCTGGTAAATCTCGAATTAACTGAAAACATATATACAAATCATCTATTTTATGGTTACTCTCATTACAACGAGTTGCAGCTTGTTTCACACGCCTAATAAACATTCCAATGTTTTCAGTCTCTGAACTAAATTTAATGCGAAAAAATTCGTCTAAGTTTCTCACCAATTTTGCACGGGATTGCATGTCAAAATTGTCCTTGAGAACTGTCCAGGCTTCCGTTGAATTAACAGTGTCATCAATGAGTTCTTGATAGCGTTCTTCAAGACAACTATAAATCAGGGAGTACGCTTTTTCGTCTAGACGTTGATATTTTAATACTTCCTTCGCGTCTGCAGTTTTCACGTCGGGTTTTTCCACTTCTCCAATAACGATCTGCCAGCTACACAGTCCCATCAAGGCTGCACGCATCTTCGCTGCCCAACGTCTATAATCCAGGCCGTCAAATTTAAACACATTAACTTTAATATCTTGGACAATTTCACTATAGTCTGCCATTTTAACTTTTAACAAAACGGCAATGCAGTTTAAAAAATTACTTCACTACGCTGCAGCAATTCTGACTCATTGCGTAGCACCGGCCCATGACCGATGGTGATAGCAGAGCGTGGTTATAAATGAGTCAATATTTTTAAAAACCATTTATTTGGTTAAACTAAAAATCAGCTCTCTGAACTGGTTAGAATAATAACTTATACATTTCACATACGGAGCCGAAAATTTACAGGACATAATTACAGACTAGCAGAATGACAATGTCCTGATGAACAACATTGTTCTTCACAGTCCATTATATATTGAGAATAACGCCACCTAGGTTAATAGGTGAATTTACATAATGTTCAGAATGCACGTACTAAATCTTGATTTTCAGTTCGAATACTGTCACAAACAGATTTGCGAATATATTCCGGTAGGTTAAGGGTTAAAGATAAATAAGTTTAAATTTGTTAACCTCAAGAACTGTAAAGTACAATCCAACAAAAGCGAAGAATAAAAGAACAATCTGTGGAGGGGATTTGCAGATCATGAACAGTCCCATGAATAATGAGGATGAGGGCAAATTAATATGTAAAACTGCGAGTAGATAATAGAGTAAAATAATAATATACTAGCACACAAAATACACTCATACGCGAAATATTCAACCCAGCATGAAATTCGACTTTAAAGTTCATTCTAAACCAAACAAAAATACACAAAAGATATTGCTACAGAACATTTTAAAATACAATTTCTAAAGCGTGAATAGATAAAAACGTAAAATTTTTAATGATCTAGCCAAAACATGCAACGCATTATTCATACGCTATGCTATCAAACATACTCTCCAGCTTCGTCAACGTGTTTTGAGGAAGTATGGAAGAAATATCACAATAAATGGAGGAAGTAAAATATTTTTCAAATAAAAACCTATTACACTAGATTTAAAGCATCTAACTATATCTATCTTTAGATAGAACAGTGGAAAAATATAACAACCAAATTGCTTATATGTTACACAGAGATTGGAATTCTATTCTTGCAACCATATATTCGTACAGTTGAAATATCCCCTCATGAATTAATGGTTAACGTTTAAATTCAGTTTAACAAAACTTTTGTAATATATTCAACTGAAGTAAATATTTACATTCATCATGCGAAATGATTCAGATACTTAAGTACTTAGAGCAATGATAAAAAAAAAACTAATGGGTAAAATAGAAAATATTTTCCGAAAATTTAATTGATGCTATCTATACCGACATAGAATTAATACAAGTTCCGAAGTAAATTTTCGTCCTCATTTATATTTTACCTAATTAAAATTATTGTTTTTTATTGTACATGGCTGAATTATTTAGGTTTAATGGTTGTTTTAATTAATATATTGTTTTAATGTTTTAAGATAAAAATTACTCTATTGATAACGCTAAACGTAGTCAGTTCATATGCTACTTTTTGTTGATCTCTTTAACACATATATTACTTGGTTTAAAAAAAGCCAAATTTTTATTTTGGTGAAACAATTGTAGTTTTGAAAATCTTTGGTTTTGTTCATTAAATGATGTAAGCTACTTTAATGAAAAAAATGCATATGAATTTTGATATTCATTTAAATTAAACAAAAATATTACTACTATTTTTTACTTTGTTTTTTTGCCAGTGAGGTCGAAAATATCATAATAATAATTAACATTGAAAAAGTGAAAAATAGTCTCATATTTTAAGTTACTAACTTGAGTGGAAAATTGCACATATTGCATAAAATATCCTTCCGTGTTTAAATAATAGGTCACACTTCTATAATGATATAGGAATATATTTTATACCATGTTTTCATAACTTATAAATAAATAAATATATATATATATATATATATATATATAACTACTGAATTGTATCCATTAGTTCCGAAAATTTTCGTATTGAAAGTTAACCACTAGAAAAACATCCTTATTTATATAGTGTATAAGAAAAAATACTAACTAATCATATATAGTTACAAAAATCATGTACAACACTGTCTTTTACCCATTAGTAACTAAATATCAAGACAGAGACCTTCAGAGCACAGGCCGATATTAATAGCAATGTACTATTTGTTTCAGATTTACGAAGCCTTTGATCATCGAGCAACAATATTGTCTGCGACGTACATTATACATCCGATCTAGGAGTCTATCGAGGACAAAAAAGTTCTTTATGACTTCCTTGCCCCCGAAATTTTCCCTGTTCTATCTATCAAGTTGATAGCAGGTTGGGCAAAATTACCTTTTTTAAGGGTATTTTCACCTGATATCAAGAGCGTTCTCAATTCTAGACCCTCGCTTATCAACCGAGTCGCTGAAATGCTCCATCAACTTCGTGTTAGTGAATGAAAGATTTGAACCTTTCAACCAGTGTTCACTGAGCTTGCGATATGGAACATTTGGCATGAATTGAAAACTATCGCACACATTCATCTTTCAAGTTTGTTCTTTAGGAGATGCGTCTTTAAGTAGAAGTACATGAGAAAGTAATTTCAACAAACTATCGATCAAATTTAAACCACATAATTGAATTATTGTTGCCAAAGGGATTGAATTGGAAATTGTTAAACAGTATGATCAAACTATTTTTTTTTAATTTTGAACCGTTTGCTTCGTGAAAATTGTTCAATTTTAATTGCTTAGTTTATATGTTACGACTGGATTGTTAACGGAGCTTGCGGTATGGAAAATTTGAATTATACTTAAACATATTTCATGCCTATTTAAATGGATCTTTCAATATTACTTTTCAAAATATGCGTTTGTAAAAATATATGAATAAAACAGATTTTTAAAAAGTTTTGATCAATTAAGTGATCTTATTTACAGCTGCATAATTACTCCGTTTTTATTATTTTTTAATTTTGTCGTTTTTGTGAATTGTTTACTTAACTTTCGATATGAAGCGTTTGACATTAATTTATAAAACTATATCACGCATTAACGTTTCTAGTTCAGTTTAAATAAACTTTAAATGTTTTATAAATTAAAGCTACTACTAAAAGTGATCTGAAAGCAAATCTTTGAATTAAAAATGTTATTTAAATACATTGAAACTATGACTGGGTTAATAATTTAACTATACATATGGCAATTTGAACAGGCATAACATAGTGCTCTTTCTGAGATGGGACAAATAACAACACCTATGGACTAACAACTAAGAATTTTTTTTCATTAAATATTTTTTTTTTTTTTGCACTATTTTGTTATCAAAACCGTTTCTACATAGCTAAGAAATGAAAAATAGTTTGACATTTTTATCAATGCAAAAATTTTACTGAGCATTTAACTCAGAAGTATTATTTCATTAAAACACGTCGTGTTTTTATTTTTAATTTTATTTTATTGCAGTATTTTGTAATCAAAACCGTTTCTAAATAGCCAGAAAGTTAAAAATAATTTGACATTTTGATCGATGCAAGACTGTAGTGTTTGCAAATGATGTCAGAAAGTTAATAAAAAACGTAACATATTTTATTTTTACTCCCACTAAACTTTAAAAATGGTCATAACAAAACGTAAAATAAAGATATTTTTCTCCCAATATAAATAACGTTTAGTTAATAAAATTGACAGCGTGCATTGTTCGGCTTAATGTGAGAATTTTATTTATTATAATCATATTTTAACAACATTTTTAATAATAAAGGTCATGTGAATTTCATTAAAAGAAAAACAGAAAGGCATGAATTAAGCTGCTGGGAAAATGTATTATAAATTGGCAAAAAAAGTATTAAGTTATCTAAAATTAATGATAGTGGAGGGATTTTTTCCTACTTTAAGTAGATTAATGGATGATTTTTCCTTCCTTTGTTTTGGATAGCACCGTTCGAAGTCCATTATTTTATCATCAATACGGTTTCTTTTTTTCAACTGATAGAATTTTTGCTTTGCTGAGTTTGAAAAAAAAAATGTTATTTTGAAGAATGGTTTTTTCTTTTAAAAGTATACTATTATATATTAATGACCCATTTATAATTATTAATATAAATTTCTTATTGTCTTTTATTAGGTAGTTAGAGAGAAATAAACAATTTTTAAATGTTGTACCGACAAAAAGTGGGTGATATCTTCAACGTCATAGAAAATATGCAATGGGACATATAATTGAAAATTGGCTTTACATAACGATTGCATACTCTTTTTTTTCTTCGTGAATATGGGTGGAAAAACTAAACATTGGAGTTAAGTTTAAGAAAATTTAAATTCCGGACCTAACCCCCTTTCTTCTTGACTTCGAAGATAGTTAAAGCGTGAATTTAATGTATACTTTTTGTAGTACAATAACAATTCATCTAAGACGTTATTAGTTAGAAATAGTTCTTCATTTACATGCAACTCATACTCGCATTTCAGTTCGTTCATTGTAAATGTAGGTGTTTTTCCTTATAAAATTGATTGAAAGAAAGCAGAAAAAAAAAGTAGAAATATTGCTACTTATTTTTTTCCCTGCAGAAAATTGAAATAAAACTTAAAAGTGCATCACAACATTTGAATGAGTAATTTGAGAATAAAAGTATTAGGGGAGAGCGGGGCTAAACCGTACAGCGAAGCTAAACCGTACACCCATTTTTATGGCCTAGATTTCAAGCTAGACGATCCCGTCATGTGCTGCAGTTTAGCGGCAGATCGCGCAAGTTTACAGTATAGATATCGTTTCGCTATGCGGAAGTGGAATAGTTCCAAAATGTTTATGTATGATCAGCAGCCGAATAATCAAATTATATATTGCTTTTGTTCATATAACCTTTACTTTGTAATTTGCTATGTATCGACGAATTTCCCTTATGTGTACGGTATAGCCCCGATCTCCCCTATACAAAGCATTTTTTAAAAAGAGTCGAAAGGGTGGCGTAGTGGTAAGGCGCATGTCTCGTACGCCCGATCGCAGGTTCGAACCTGGCCCAAGTCGGTGGATTTTCAAGATGCAGAAAATCGTCTGCGCCCATGTCGCATGACTGTGCGGCATGTTAAAGATCCCTTGAATATCCGTTTGGCTTGGATACTCTCGGCCAAATTAAATACCTACTGCAATTCGCATCAATGAGATCTCAGGTGCCGCCATCTAGGGGAAACTGAGCGTCCAAATTCTCAGTGGCAATGACATCCACCGACAGTGGTACTACTTGAAAAAATGTATGCCATTTCCCGGGTAAGCACTAGGTAAGCAAAGGTTAATGACCCTACGCAGCCAAATTAGAAAAAAAGATTAATTTTTTTAAAAGACAATGCAGTTTAATTTAAAGTAATAAAGTACGGAAGTAAAATAGATCGCTTCTTTAGTTACTTTGTAATACCAAACTGCGAAATAAGGTGCCAAGTCTCTATACATTCGTTAGATTTTATTTTACACTTCATTTATTTATTATTTATGCTAACGGTTAAGTTATAGTTGTTCTCGAAAACAAAAATACTAATATTTAACTCAAGAACTTAATTGAAGTAAAATGTGCAATAAATTTGTGCAAAGATATTTTTTATCTAAACATTCTTTATTTCTGTTGCTACAATAGTATTTTGGGAAATAACAAAATGTTACATAATATAAATACTATCAATGTAGAAATAAATCAGGAAGCATTCTGAAAGCTCTGTAATAAATGTATAATAAGAGAAGAACTTTGTAGAGTTTTGTTAACTTTGTTCAGACACTCCAAGTCTCTACTTTAATTGAAGAAACTTTGAAACGCTTAATGCGATATACATGTTTCAAACTGATAAAGCGTCATCTTTGTAGATTTCTTTTTTTTTTTTTTTTGCAGAAACGGAAGATTAATTATAGGCAGCCAAAACGTGTCAGGAAAACTGTTTATTCACAATGTAAACACTTAATATCACTGCTTGAGAAACTCCTTGATTTTTAGTACTATTATTCCGCAGAAAATGTATTTTCTGTAATTATTTTTAACATTTATTTTTCTTTTAGAAGTTCTGGCATTTCGTTAATTACATAAATAATATTAAAATTAAAAGAGATTGAAAAGGTTAAAAGTGCTTCGAAGCCAGTTTTATCCCCTTGCGAATTATGTGTCCGTCCAAAAAATTATAATGTACACTCAAATTATTTATTAGCATTGGTTGCTTCTCAGTAAATACACCCTCAGAAAATCCTGAAATTTAAATATTGACTGTCTTTTTCAATATGTCATCTAGTATAGACATAACAATTATTCCTGATAAATCTGATATTAGTACAAATTACGTCATCTTAAAAAAAGGTTTATCCAAAAAACGATGCACGGACATCTTTTATATCATTAAGAAAGAAACGCTAAAAGCAAATGTTTAAAAAGATGAAAAAAAAACTCGATCATCTTAATCTTGAGGGCAAACATGTTGAAGTAGATGATCGAACTAACATTAACTCTTTCTGAAGTAAAAGACATTTCAATTTCTTCCAATTGTATGGGCTTGCCCTTACAGAAGGGAAAACACTTTAAGAAAATGGTTTCGCAAAATGTTTCATCAAGATGATTGTAGCAAATACTTTATCACAAAACGGTATATGCCTATATATAAATTTGAACATTGAAGTAAAAAACTTAGTTATATGCGTAGTCAATATAGATAATTAGTGTAAGCTAAGTATGTAGATAAATTTCATAATAATCCTATTATAAAAGTTTGATGCAATTTTATAATTATGTGTACATTTAAATGCCTAACTTAATTTTCACTTATAAAACACAAGACTCGATTCTCTTTCCTCTAATTGTCATAGAAGGGATTTTGCGTATGTTTGAACTAACACAAAAATCTTTCACAAACTGATTTTTACTTACTGTGCATGACAGAGGAGTACACTTTTTAATAATACATTAACTTAGTGCTAAGTAAACTATAATTAAAAATAACTTCACGTTAAGAGAGCTCAAATTAGCATTAAAATGCAGACATAAGTTTCGGGATTGCTTGGTATCCCTTCATTTGGATGTTTTGTATCTAGAAGCTCTCTGCCGCATTGAAAAGGGTATTCAAGCAATCCCGAAACATATGTCTGCATTTTAATGCTAATTTGTGCTCTCTTAACGAGAAACTATTTTTTATTATAGAGTACACGTTTTATTTAATTAGTTTGAAATATTATATTTTTCAAAACTTATTTTCATAGATATTTTTGCGAATTATTTTTAATAAACAACGTTTGTTGAAACTTTCAGTACACTTACTTGTATAATGACTTATCTAATGTGTAATGTATACATATTCTTTTTTTTTAGATCGATATTTAAACCTCTCATATTATTTTTAAAAAATAAAATGTTTATTATAGTAATTTTAATATTTTGCTTTTATCCAAGCACACATTAAAAGCAATATTTATTATAATTAATATACTAACGAATTGTATGTACAGAACATATGTGTTACTTTGTAATTATAAGCCGTAAAAATCCGCGTTCCGTGGAGGAATTCAGCACGAAAGCAAAAAAAAAATCAAACATTCCCAGACTTCTCTGAACGCGTTTATAGCCAATATATGAGTCTGCATTCCTTCTTTAATAACATCAGCCCTATAACAGGCCACAGATGTAAGCACATTGCCTGGATCTCTACCTCATCAAATACAAAACACGGAAATGTTAGAAATACCGTGAACGTAACTGATGAGGACAGACGCGATTCTGTTAGATAAAACCGTCCCTGGAAATGAAATAACGCTAAAGGACTCAACAGATCAAGCAACGAAAAAATGAGTCTCAAATAAATAAGGCAAGGAACACGGTAGCTATGGTACTAGAGCCATTGCTCTCCCCTATAGGAGAAGATAAGTCTCTGCTCTTCTTTTTCTTTTCCAACACCAGCTGATGCTTCCTCAGTGAACAAGAAGCGAGATCGATGCCTAAAGATACTCAGCCTCGTTCTTTAGCACTTATATACTATAGGGACCCGATATAGGAGGAAAAATGGTGCAAAGTTTCGAAATATCCTTCGGAGGACACTGGGAGTGAAATAGTATTTGGCTCTGAAACTTTCAATTCCCATTTTTAAGAAAAAATTTGTTGTTTTAGCATTATCTTTGGAATTTAAAGAAAACTTTAAGGATTAGGTTTCTTTTTTAAAACTTAAACTAAGTTTTTGGAGTTATTGTTTCCTTTTAGATACTTATTTCTATACTTAAAACAATATATTCAAGTAAATATGTTTAATTATGTGCAATATTACTAAAATATCCCTGAACCGAATGAAAGAATGTATTATTAATGTAGAAGTAAACGAGCCCACTTTAACTTGTTACCACCTTAATTTTGTATCAGTTAGTCACACATATTCGGCTCCGTACGTTTTATGGTTTATGTTTTTTTTTTCTGCTTAAAATGATGCAAATGAAGCAGACTTTATCATTCTTGTCCTCTAAATTAAATACGTAAATGGACGTCATTTTTATCTAAATTAAACGTTATTATTTTTCGGTTTTCAAATCTCAAACTATAACTCGGATTGATGCTTAGAACCAATATAGTCCGAATTCCAGATAGGTCGTCAACAGTATTACGACGGGTCAGAAAAGCAGACCAACCGACAATCTGTATTACTCGGTCCCAAAGCCTAATTTAAATATCATTTTGCATTAATAATTAAATATCTTTATTTTGCTTTTCATTTAACATTTTAGTAAATATTTAACAGAGCACTTTTTTTTTCAAAAAAATGTATTGCTTTATTGTTCTTCATTTTATTCCAAACTTTAACAGGATGGGTAATGAGCCTCAGACCCAAGATTTTTACCAAAGTGCTGTTTTGGTTTCGTCATATGGAAATAGGACGAAATTGTATATATTATTAAAAATTCGTCCCATTAATAATATATAAAATTTTTACTTGCTGAAAAGCAAGTTTATTTATTATTTGTAGCAAAACACCAAAAAGCCTCTTTTTTTCTCATTTTCGTCACGTTTATTTAAAATAAAATGTCGCTAACTGGGTCAGTAAGAAGAAACTAAGCATAAGATATTTCGACTTGTTAAAGAGATTAGCAACATTACTCTGAAGCGAGCCATTCTGGAAATTGTATCCAAGGGAAATAATTTTTTTTTTTTTTTGGAGAAAAAACACCGTTCCTCTAGCATCAAACAAAATGTCTTTCTCCAGTGAAGCAGAATGGGCAGAAGAGTGAAGCTCCGCTGATTTCACAGATGCTGTTTCCAAGTCAGCACATGAACAGAAAAATTTCGCCCTTGCTTCTTTATCAACTTACTACTAGCTTGTTTGAGGCGCATTATATTTTTTCCTTCTTAATGTCGAAACAATGTTACCGATTTTAGAAAGAGTTGGCAAGCGTTTTTCATCTCAGTGTAAAGAAACGGCACTTTTCAGCCTTCACAAAATCATGGACGTGGCATATGGTGTTCGTTTAAGGCACTCGGAAAAAGATATCTGCAATGCGAAAGGAAAACTTTGCTTCTTAAACCGTTGAAGTATAAATTTGTACCAAATAATGAAATGTTTAACAGCTTTTTCACTTGGATTCTTATTCCGTCTTCCATAAACTCTTTCTTTGAATCTAGCAAAAGTTTCGAAATCAAAAGTCACTACGTCACTTTATGTTATAGCTGTGTTCTTCCGTTTAGATAAGTTTAACATGAGCTACAGAAATACTGTCACTGTATTGATATTGAGCTAAGAAAATGTATTTGTTAGGTGATTTTTTCAAAAAATCAAGACAACATAAATTTTAATGTTTGCTCGTTTATAGAATAAACGTCCAATGCCAACTACACGAGCATGTTTCAAGTAATATTTTTCTTGGCTTAAGTAATAAAATATACTTTGGGATCATTCATAAATGATATCACGCTTCGAGGGGTAGGGGTGTTCGCGAAATTGTGACGAATTGTGACAAGGGGAGGGGGTAACAAGGAGTGTGACATCATGCATTATGCAACATAGCAAGACATGTGACAAAGGGGAGGGGGGGGGTCTGCTGAAGTGTGACATATTGTGACACTTCAAGGAGAGGGGGTCAAATATATGGGAAAAAAAGGGTGAGATCATTTATGAACGACCCCTTTTTACATGGTTTTATTTAACTTGACTTGTGACGGAATTTTGTAAGGCGGTTTTCGACCAACTATTACTGCATAAATTATCTTCAAATTTTGCACACAAGCTTATCTTCGATGACAATACAATAATCCATCCATTTTATAATTTATTATAACGTTAATTAGGAAAAAAAAATAATAATTTTGGCTCTGAGGAAATTATCAGCATTATCATTTGTCGTTTGTCAACAACAGTTTTGTTTGGATAATGCAACTATGTTTTGTTTGTTGCATGGTTTTATTTAACTTGACTTGTCACGGAACTTTGTTACGCGGTTTTCGATCACTATTACTGCATAAATTATCTTCAAACTTTGCACATAAGCTTATCTTCGATGACAATGCAATAATCCATCCATTTTATAGTTTATTATAACGTTAATTAGGAAGAAAAATAATAAGTTTGGCTCTGAGGAAATTATCAGCATTATCATTTGTCATTTGGCAACAATAGTTTTGTTTGGATAATGCAACGATGTTTTGAATTTAAATAAAACCATGTAACTTAAAACATTTTTGGCGATTTAATATTTTCCTATGTTCGTATATAGTTGCAAAATGAAAGGATCACTGCAAATCTGAAGCTTATAGTTTGCATTTTTACATTTAAAATGTGCTCTTTAATACTTCGCGATGCAATAAAATTCTTGAAATGTATACCTTTTACTTTTTCTTACGCAACTATGGAGAGTTCATGACTTTGGCACTCATGGCTAAAATGTACCGCGTTGATTGATGAAATGAATGGGCGTTAACTTACTTTAAATTTTGCTTTGCACGCACTTTTTTTTTTACTTTCCTACCCCACTGATAAGTTTCAATTCGTTGTAATGCATAGTTTTTCAACCACTTTAGTGTTGCAACACCTTTAAAAGCTAAAAATATATATACAAAGCCTTCAAATTGTATAAGTTTTATAACACTCGATTATAATTTAAGCGTCTTTATTTTATAATATGATGCTTCTTAATTTTTGGACTTTAGGCCAGATGAGGACCTCCCTTGTATTTTATCACGACCCTCAGTTTGAGAAACGATGTTTTAATAGGATTGTTAGGAATTGTTTTTAATTTTACATGATTTTTTTTACTTCTTTTTTCAGGGTTTTAATTATTGTATGTTCTCTTTTTCCCTTTTTTGCCAATTTAACAAGTTTGTAAAATTGTAAAATGAAAATAATATGCCAATTGTTTTTTAGTTACTCATTATTAGTTTATATAATTTACCCTAAATTTGTTTCAAATAAGTCAACATTTCAACATTTCACCATTTAATAATACCACCACTAGCTTGACTAATTCATTAAACGTCAAAACTAAATTTAAATTCTTTCGTTTCGTAAGGGGCCGTTCACAAATGATGTCACGGTTTTTTCCCATATATTTCACCCCCTCCCCCCCTTTGTCACCTGTCATGGTATGTTGCATAATGCATGATGTCACACTTCTTGTTACCCCCTCCCCTTGTCACACTTTGTCACAATTTCACCAACCCTCTCCCCCCCTCGAAGCTTGACATCATTTATGAATGATCCCTAACTGTCTTTCCTTCTTGTTTTATTTTGTAATTATCGCTGTTGCCGAAGAATATTTTTGAGGATTTTTTTTAAATCAAATTTGAGGCAAACATATTGCTGGCGCGTCAGAATTGTTTTATCATATTTATAGTTATCTTTTTTTCCCCCATACATTATTTTTCTCTTATTCTTAGTTAATAATTTTGCGTTGTGTTTTTTTTTTTTCTTTTACCCAAGGTTCTCGCAAGTGTGCAAAACTTTAAACGTAATAACACAGTCATTAAATGTATTGGTGATCAACATGTTCAAAGAAGAAAACTTTTAGCATGGAAAATATTTATTTACAAATTTTGTTTTACATCATCACGGAAAACTCACATGATATTTAATTCATTAAATTTAAACATTTCTCAACTTCAATTTTCATTTAAATTCATTAAACTTAAACATTTCTCAACTTCAATTTTCATTTAAATTCATTAAACTTAAACATTTCTCAACTTCAATTTTCGTTTAATTAAGTTTTTTTTAATTAGGTTTTAATGGATACAAAATAAAAATAAATATATTCGTTAAAATCATCCTTTCTAAAAAATGTCACCTAAAATTAAATGGAAAATTAAAGCTTACCATATTTTCATCTTTCTCTGTCTAAATCTATCTCCCTTCTCTTTTTTGAAAAAAAATACATCCGAGGAAAACTCGGATTTTGGGCGTGAGTTAAAATAATTCCCATGGAACCTAATTCGTTATATCCATTAAACGCCATATTGGGAACATTCGAGAACATTCGACCCTTTTTTTTTTTGTAAACAACTGGTCGAAAAAAACAGGAAGTTCCCACAACAAACAGGAACACCCCTGTTGCGCTCGAGAGTGGTTGCTAATTAAAACCAGCAATACTCCAGGCGAGACAGCAACAGATGTCACCATACTGCAATCCCACGCAAGAAATAAACATTTTAAAATTCATCTTCAAAAAATTATTGATATGGAAGCAGAGAAAAATATTTCAAAATATATTTTTCTCAGCGTCCTAGCAATATATTATGAGTACCTAACAAAGGCATCCCTAATTTCTTTTTGCTGTATATAATTAAAAACTGATCCAATTTTTATGAAAGAAAAAGTTTTTGTTTTGTTTGGAAGAAACTCCGTTATTTCAGAGGAAAATAAATATTTATCATTATAACTAAACGAATAATTATATTGACAAGAGAGGGTATGATAAGTTTATAATGATAATTTAAAGAAAACTTACAGTGCTTTACCACATTTTCCCTTAAATACCTTAAAAATCTTGCAAGACCTATAGTTTATAATAACCTTCCCCCAATCAAGATAATTATGTAGAGTATCATTTATCAAAAGCAAAATATAGCAAAATTTATGAAATATATGTTGTTTTATCCTATTTAGGAGGATTAAAAGTCGTTTGAATTAACGACTTGTGAGATAAAGGGTGTTTTCACACCAAAGGCGATAAAGACAAAAAAAATTGTATTTTCTCATTGCGCTTGCGCAGATGAGAAAACACAGGAACATTGTCTTTGTCGCCTTTGGTGTGAAAGCATCCATAGGTTGTGGCAGAAAAATAACTTATTACATCGAAAATAATCCATTTGTGACTTAATGCTTTGTTTAGCCAACGACTTATATTTTGTGATTTTATCAATCTATATATCTTCAATTTGCTAGTTTTACAAGCGACAATTAGATTTGTACTTAACAAAGGTAAACGGACAAGCGGGATGCAGTGTAGACCCACGTTTCACGCATGTCGCTCGCAATACGAGATATACCTCGCTCACCGAGTGAGTCCTTTCTTTTTCTGTTGCTCGTTATACAAAATGCTCATGAAGCGAGGTTTCAGTGTAAGGCATAATAAAAGATATAGTTTTTAGAATATTTTGTTAACGATCGGGAAATTGTGTGTGTGTCTATTTTTACGTAATTTCGACATACCCATAAATGGTAATTAAACAAATAACTCATGTACTTTTATACACATTTAGTTATTTTCAATTACATTTCAAGACATTACAATCAAGCTGTACATTTAAAAAGATACAGAAAATATATTTTTTTCCTTTTGTAAAAATAGTTTTACACTAAACAACATTACTCTATTGAGCCAAGCAATTCCATAAGAAATCAATACAAGCGATACATTTTGCTTTTAGTTCGTTTAGTTGTAAACAGTTTTGCATGTTCTGCATAGTGATGTAAACTTAGCGTTTGAACTGTAGAATACTGTAAAAAAACAAATTTCACGGTCGTTTCAAACCAGCATGTTTCTAGATCAAACATTTTAAAATTTTATTCATTGAAATTTTTGCACGCTATGTAATTCTGATGCTATAAACACTAACTGTAAAGCAAACTTTAAAACAAAGAAACTTTAGTTTTAAGTAAACCAATACCATACCTCTTTTAAAATAGAAAATTGTAATATGTTATTCAGTGTAATACGAAACAATGATTCCTCGAACTTAAAAATACGTGCATTATCATCAGAGGATTAAAGTTTTAAAAGATAAATTAACAAAAAAAAAAAAAAAATTGAATGAATAAATAAAAATAAAAAAATATGAAAACTTGCTTTTTCTTAATCACCTTTAAAAAGAGGGTTTAGAAGAGAAAAAATAATCGTAGTAGAAGATATTGTTTTGTCTTGATTTTTTAACTTGAAAGCATTATATAAAAGAGTCCGTTGTAATATCTTCATAATATCATCGATTTTTCTCGGCAAACAAACGGCCATACATAGCAAAACAAAAATATGACATTTTAATAACGGTAAAAAAACTAAAAATTAAGGAGGTTTTACTGCGCATACTATAAAGCAGATTAAGAAACAACCACTTGTATGTATCCGAAACACGGAAAGGGATGGAACTCTCGGAAATATAATACAAACGCAATTTATGAAAAATTCATTATTTTATAACGCTTCTGAATGCATACGAAAAATTTCATCAACGTCTGGAAACATTACCACGAAGAGGAAGAATATATTAAATTTTCTTCTAGTAAAATCAAGAACAGCTTGCAAAAGCCTTTTATGCAAACACTAATAGAGGAACTGCGAAAGAAAAACTGCAATCAATATTTTAAAATGCATTTTATCACTTTAGCAACTTTCAGAAAGAAAGGTGTTTTGGTATTTTATGTACCTAAGAAGCTTGCGTGATCTCACACAAGCTGCTTGCCATTGATTTTCTTTCAGTTGTGAGTTTAAAGATAACTGCTTTGCTTAGTTCCAGCTCATTAAAATGTGCTTAACGCCAGCTGACTGCTAAAAAGTGGCATTCGTAAAGTGAAAAAAACTACGAAAAATATAAGTTTTTTTTTTTAATGCTAAATGTTTTTAGAATTATTATAGTTTCATGCAAAAACAAAGCAAATTATGTGAAAATGAAGTCTTTGCTGATTTTTGTAATTACATAGTCATTCACGGGTCTGATTAATTTGTTTTTGCTTTCTTTCGGGTAAGAGTGAACAAAATTCTACAAAATCTTACTTGGAAGAAATGGTCAAACATGAAGTAAATGATGAAACAAATCCTGAAGTATATGAAATTGTCTGAAGTATATGAAATTGTATATGAAAAAAACGTGTCAATGTCTTAACACGTTCGCTGCCGCTGATGTCAATCTCTTGCCACAGTGCCAACCAAGTGCGGGAGTTTACAGCGTTGTGTTAAGTGATGTCTCAGTTAGCCAGTCACAATGTCGCGCGAAAAAAGCTGCGCTGTTTCAACTGTTCTCCACTGCAGTGAGCATTTCAGGTGTGTTTACTGCCTAAGTATTCATTCTTTAGTGACCGTCAGCGAGCGTTAGAGGCTTAAGCGTAGTGTGAGTGATGTCTCAGTAATCAGCCACCCGTTCGCGGAAGGAAAGGCGTCGCTTTTGTTTCAATCTGCTTCAATCCGCATTGTATATTAGGTCTGCCTCCTGGTATTACGTAATGTAAAGGTTCATCCTTAAAGTGACCGGCCGCGAACGTGTTAAGTCGAATATATATACAAAGAGTCATTGAAGTATGTAATAACGTCACAAAACGTATTTATTCAGAACAACATAGTCATTCATTAAACCTGCGGAGTGAAAGTTATGAAGAAAAAACATTGGAAATTCTCTCTAACTTAACAAAAAACGCTTAAGTGATAACACAGTTAAAGGGTGGGGGGTTTCAATTTCCACGTAACCCCTTGAATAGAGTTCGACGGTACTTCCAGCTGATAGAAACTAAATAACTAATGAAGTAAAATATTGCGGGAACGAAAGTATTTGAAATATTCTGCAGAAACGGCAAACCATGCACACGTGAAATAACATTCTTTCCGCACATTAAGCATTTAGTTATCGGGGAGTTTCATGGTACTTGGGACATAATGTAGAGCCTGCAACACATATAAATATCCTTGTATTTTCTATAAATTTTAAACAATTCTGAAAAAAAATTACGTTAATACATCTGTATATATTAACACTATTTTTTCTTTTATATGTATGTTACGGACTCTACATTGTGTCCCAAATACCGAAACCCATATAATATCTGTTCACGCTTTGCATAGGAATCTATTATAAAACTGTCGGTCCTTGACACATATAAACGTTTTTGCTTCAAACAGCTCTTTCCAGCACCAAACAATACAAACAACTTCGGAAGGCTTTAGGGTTAAGGGGAAGTAGTGAGAAAAGTTTGGTCTTTGCATTCAATGTGAATGTAATTCATTTACTGACATTTGTAACGTATGCAGTAGGTAGAAAAAACCGAAGAAAAGAATCCCTAAATGTGATGAATAAGGACATTCTTTCCAATCATACAACGATATTTTCTGATTTTATATGCAATTCATTCTATGTAAAACTGCATTGATTTATGCGTGTAATGAGTGTATTCAGGTTTCTAAAAAGCTGTTATGTTTAAAGTTAGTCCTTTGGCCAAAATAAGCAATTATCCGGCACTGTAATACATGTCTATGTTACCGGCAAAGTTTGAAACGACATTATTCCATAGAATGCCTAGGTATTGAATATAATGCCGGACGTTTTTAGGCAAGGTATGAAATATGAGCAGTATTACATACTTTCCCTAGGCATTATATATTATGCCTAGGCATTCTATAAAGTGACAAATGCTATTTAGGCAAAGTATGAAAAAATGTCCTGATGAGGTTATTGTGTAAATGATGTGCATTTTTCAAAAATAAAAATGTTATTCTGAAAAAATATTGAGAGTGCCATTAAAAAAAATATTCAAAATGCGTAAAGAAAAATGAAAGTTGTTCACGCAAAGACATTTCATATTTGGCACTTTGCTTTACACTGTACATTTGATGAATCCTTGACCGTTGCCACTGGACTGAGCAATTGCAACTGATCGGAGAGGAATTTCGCGGTCAGGAATATCTTCAATTCGAATCGGAGATGTATTTTATACTTTACGGGCTTCTCATTTGGCATTCTATAGAATGCCTAGAAAATGTGTGAAATATAAATCGTTTCATACATTTCCGGCTAGTTTCAGGCATTATATACAATGCCTAGGCATTCTATAGAATGCCGCATTTCAAACATTGCCGGAAACATATACATTGCTATTGGTAAAATAACAAAAGAAGTTAAAAATGTTACTTTATTTTTAAATTCAAAATCTAAACCCAAATGTTTTAAGACGGTAATACATTGAATGTGAACATTGACGGTGAATGTAGAAAACGAGTTATTTACATTGCTGCTGATTTAAATTTGCAATGCAAATCCAGTTTACTTTGTGTCCGTGAAATGAGTATTCACAAATATTTTAATGAATATTAATGTGTTTATACAAATTTGGAAAAATTAATTATTAGATAATATGTAAAGTGTTCTTAATTTTTATTTCAAAGGCGTTCATAAATTGATGCATTTCTAGAAATGTAGACATTTTAAGTGTTCTACTTTAGTAGAGATATTACCCAGGGCTGGGTTGTAAGAATTTAATTGAAAAGATTTAAATAAAATTTTAAAGACGTGTAATAAAAATCGGTCAATCAAAGTTTCCAAGCAAAAATATTTGAAAAATGCATGATACGGTCAACAAATTAATTTTTATTTAATCTTTAGAGGTTTATCTATATGTGTTCACTTTTTAAAAAAAATAGAAGTTGGCGATGGTACTTCTTTGCCTTCATTTTTTCAATCGCAGCGGTGGAATGGAAAATCGAGTAGTACAACACTTGCGTGTTAATTTTTTTTATGACTTATATGTAATGTTTAGTATGTATTTTAAATAAACATAGTATAAGGATTTTATACAAGCAAAAATCTTTCACTTCTACCCCATTTTTTGTCATAAAATTTATTTGTTTCGCTTCCTCTCCGCTGTACCAGGCAAATCATAACTTTGTATTTCTGATTAAAAAAGCTTGAAATTGTGTGTAGTTGATATATCATATGTTACTAAGCCTTTTACCTTAACAAAATAGTAAAAAATATATTTCAATAATAATAAATAAATAAAATTTTTATTTTCTTACTCATGTATATACTTATATACAGCGTAACGCTACATTATCAACGGCAGCAGTACTCATATCAATATAAATGACAGCAACATGGCGAACTATGACGATTTTCCATTTTGATTTATTAGTCACACGATCGAGGAAACTCCACAATCAGAAATTTCAGGGAATCAAGTTCAATTATCTGTCTGCCTTCTGGTATATAAAATGCTAGCGATATGACATTTTCTACACAATCTTAGCATGAATCATATTCTTTGCTTATATTTGCTGCAAAAACCGAGTAAAATTTACAAAGTGCTATATTTTTGTAACACATTTTGTATCATTCTAGTTAGAATAAATATAACTAAGTAAAACTACATAGAAAATACTATACAGGGCACCAAGAAAAGTTTATTTGAATATTGAAAAGTAACTCAATCGTCTATATAGTACTGATTTCGGAAACATAATAACATTATGAAGTCATCGTAGATCATGTTTGCCAAAAATGCATTTTAACTTTAGATAATGTGTTTTTAAATAACCGGTGCTGCTTGATTATTCATTGTTTTTGTTGTTCCTCTCAGTACAGTATATTTGCTTATCACCATTTTCAGAGCTAGTGAATTCCCCGGTGACGGCGAATGTCATTATTTGAGAATTTCGGCACCCAATTTCCTCCCCAGGGAAAGGCACAGGGCTCTGACGGTGCGAACTTGTACTGGAACAAAATTTTACCGAGAGTATCCACGCCAAATAGATACTCAAGGCACCTTTAACATGCTGCAGAATCATACGACATGGACGCTGACAATTTTCTAGAAAATAGACCGATTTTTGCTGGATCTGATTCCGCAAGATTGGGAGTTCGAGGCCAACTTCTTTACTAACACGCTACCATGCTAACAGCTTAATTGTCTTTGTTTATGACGTTCACAACATGTTATATAAACAACTTTTTTTTTTTTTTTTACTGTAAAAACTTTAAATGGCTTCATATAATTTTCTAACAATTGGCATATTTGTTACACGATAAAAAAAATTTAGCAATTTTTTATCTTCTAAAGTAAAGTTTAATCGCTTCTTAGTAAAAAAAAAGCAAGTTTTCTACGTTCATCCTCAACGCCTTATAACGTTGAGGATGATTACTTCGTCTGAAAATAATGTTGAAATGTCCACCGCATAACTTTCCTTCGCATATAAAATATGTGTCTTCAACCCAAACACATTGAAATGGAAAATTACAAAACCATCAAATAGAAGCCTTTGCACCTAAATGTTTTTCCCATGCAAATTGCTTAACTCGACGACTTTTTTGAAAGGAGATGTATAGTCTTCAAATATCCGCAGTAGAAAACGAAAAATGCATTATGAAAATGTCATTTTTCGGCACTTGTTTTCAGATTCTTCACCCTCCAATGCTCAGAATGTCATTGAAAACGAGGATAGAACATTTTGCATTCGCATATTTTTATCATTTTGATTCAAGAGTTTACAAGGAATCTTTGCGAGAGAATAGGTAACTTTGCACTTGATTTTTTAAAAATCGATTCGGTGTCACCCTTTGTACTGTACGCTGTAATACATATTTCGTTTAGTAGTTAATGGAAAAATGCAGCACAATGGATTGATGAAATGTCATGTACGTGTGATTCATATATTTATTTTATTATTATTTTTTTTAAATTTCATATTCAATTTCAGAAAAGAAGATAGGCATTTGTCATATTTTACGCAAAGTAAAACAAAGTGCCGAAAGCAGTAGTACAATACAAATGATGACATTGGTTCAAGTCCCCAAATAAATTTTGCAGAAGAAAACACCATACTTAAAAATGATTCTGCATATAAAAGGTATACAAAATAGGATTAACTGCTTGAAAATTATCAATTTGCTAGTTTTGATGCAGTTTGATACGGTTTATATTTTTTTGGAAAATGTATGTGCGCGTAAGTATGTGGGTGAACGCTTTTCAATGAACGATCTAAGTTAAAAGCAAAAGTAATACAAGGAGTAGAAGTAAATTCAGTGAACAGATAAAACCTAAAAGCAATTAGTGCGAATATTTTTTTGTTGTTTGATGTAATGAAACGTATTTCATTGTTAAGTGAGGCTGCTGTATTTAAAAAAGGAATGCAAAGAATCTTACCGAAATTGGTATACAAAAGGAACCTGATAGTAGCTTTTGCTGATTATGTGTTAGCACCATTCGCTAAAAAAAGTTGGTGCCAAAATATTTTTATGATTTATTTATGGAAGAAATTTTTAAGAAGGTGAATTAACAGGCTAGTTTCGCATGGATATGTGTTGTATAAAAAGGGTTTTTTACTGGAAAAATAAAATTCAGGTTAGAAAGAGTTAAGACATTATATTTAATGTTTTCTATGGACACAGGTAACTTAAGGTACTAAGCAAAACATCTTGGTATGTTCAAAAAAATGTCTTCTTGGTAGAACACACATCACGTAACAAATTTTTGCAATTAATAATACGCACATATGTCATGATATTTGCAATAGTAAGATCATATTTCAGATTATACTAAATGCATTATATTTTAAAACCAAGTGGAGGTATAGAATTATAAGATAATAAATAATATGAATAATAATATTATCATTATTGCTATTATTTCAGAGGATACACTATATTAAACATTATGACAAGTAGGAATAAGCAAACACCTGGTCTGAGGTGATATTTAAGGCATTGTTGAAAATAAAAATATGCACCACGTCACACACTTGTACAGATGTTCGATCTCAATTCTTTCACAGAGGCATGTCAATTTAACGGCATTAGCATATGTTCTATCGGCGTGTCCGAGTTTTTACACACAAGTGTCTCTGTTGAATAGTATTACTTTTTCCTCAAGGAATATTCATACCTTAAAATCATAATCCATCCATATATATAAATACAAAGATAAAACAACGTAAAAAGCACAAATTCAAAACAAATATATTTTTATTGTATTTTGATTTGTGCTTTTTATGTTGTTTTACAATTTTAGCACAAAGCATTTCGATCATTTGTCTTATATACATCCATGTATAGGTCTTAAAGGGATGATTTTTAATAAATAATTCATCTCACACTCCGTTAATGATTATTACTTATTTATGGTTTTTAATAGCAAAATGTGGCAATGAAGGAGCCATCTTACACTCCTTAATGATTATTACTTTTTACCACTAAATGTCACAGACGTACCAGTTACTGATAATCATGAAAGGTATAAATGTTTGAGCATTGTTCCTTTCAAAATACTCCAGGCGCACGATTTAATATCTAAGAAATGTACCGAGAGACAAAGGCTGCAAGAATTTTACTAGCTCGTGTGCTGTCAAGAAGTTTTACAGACATTTTTAAATTTGAACTTAAAAAGTTTATTTTCTATTTTGTGAGCGTTTCTAAAAAATTAATAGCCAGAACTTGAATTTTTACCACCGTGAATTAATAGGTAATTTTTACCATGAAAAATTACCTATTAATTCAGCAATTATAAAAAAAAATCGTAACACAAACTTTGATCTACGTACGTACCTTATGCCAATATGCTGTTTTCCACAGATCATCTTTTTTAATTATTTCAAACTTTACAACACTTAATCTACTCTGAATAAAATTATACAAATATAACTTATGTTATAAATGTAAACATATGTTTTTCACTAAGAAACAAGATAACATTACTTTATTTGTATAATAAATATCAGAAGATTAAACAAAGCTTCTTATATAACATCTTCGTAACTTTAAAGAAGATATCTGAAGAACATTTATAACATCCCGTTAATCAAAATTTAACACTTGCCATTAAAATAACAAAGATAGTTTTTATTGTAAGAAAATTAAAATTAAACCGTCATTTCAGGAACAGTGAAAAACATTTTCCTCAAGATTAGTCATGCAACCGACTGATTAATTTTCCTTGCAAGATTCTTTAGCAAGGATTAAGGCCGTTTGCTCAAGAGATTTTTCTCCATTACATCATGTTCTCTACGACGATCCGGAAGAAATTGATTAGATTACGCAAATTATTTTTTAATTTTTTGAAAGCATATGCAGCTTAATTTAAAGGTACAGAGATAAAGAAATAAGTCAGATTAGTTCTTTCTTTTCAGTTTAAAATTCAGTTAGAGGAAATTATCAAGACTCTTGAGGTAACACCTGATTTATTTACATAAAGATTTAAATTTAAAAAAAAAAGATTGCAAATGAATAATAATATTTTTTAAAAAAATATACGATAAATAGAAAACATTTACTTCCATTTTAGTGTAATATTCAAGGTATTGTTATTTTTGGAATAACTTTAATATTAGTGAAATTAATTTATAATACAAATATGCTGCTTTAAACAAATGTAATTTAAATTAAACTTTTGTAAGACATTGAAGAATTTATAATATTTTTTTCTAAAGAAAAAAACAAATAATTTAGTTATGTACAATGGGGAGTACTTTAAAAGTTTCAGACATTTGATTTGGAAGATATATGCTTAGAGAAAACTGCAAAATTGTATATTGCTGTTTAAATTTTAAAATATCCATTTTCGGAAAAAATATTAGTTGGTACAGTGAAAAGTGCCGATCATTTCAATAGCATGTAGCTAACGATTTTGATAAAAATGCTTAACATATCTTTATCTCCTCGTGTTTCTATAATAATTATTCACGTTTATATAATTAAAAATACTCTTTCACAGGGTACAAGTAAGAATCTGAATCCATCTTAAACATATGCGTTTGCTCAGCTTTTAGGCTAATTGTTAAGGGCCGAATTATTTTACCAGTCTTTAGAGGTTATCCTTTTTAAACCGTGTACGTTAACTGAAGCGATAAAAATAGTTCTGTATGTGTTATAAAGAAAGGAAAAAGCGTTTAAGAGCATTTTGTGAACTTAAAGTGTCCTTTCAAGAATCTTCGTCTTCTGTTGAGCAGCTTAAACTTTTCCTGAAAACTGCCTTTTTTTCTCGGAAACATGCTCTATTCTCAGTCGATAAGAAATTAATAATAAAAAAAATTGCAAACGTTTTACGTCAGTAAAGTGATAAGGAAATATGAATTATGAGGAAGATTTTTGATATTACTAGGAAGAAAGAATATTAGGAAATGCGAGATTAGGATTTATCCTATTATATTTTAAGAATGGAATGCGAAGAAAAATAGATATCAAGTTTATAAGATAATTTGTATTTGTAGAAGTACAGAAAATTCGATTGATTAGGTAATAATATTAGTGATTATAAATTGATTAGAGCGACAACAACGCACCAAGAAAGAATATCAGTATGTCAGTAATAATGTTAGTAAATTAAGAATAAATAAATCAGGAATGAGCGAAATCGAAGACTGAAAATTAAGAACAAATGCGATATAGACGAATGCCTAAAAATATTTAAGTAAAAATTGGAAAGGGCAAAGGAGTACAAAGCAAGAGCAAAATATCATTAAAGTTTATAGTAAGACTTTTAAAATCAGACAATTATTAATAATTTACGGCATCTATTACTAACAGATAATTCAAAATTAGTAAGAAAAGTAATGTCAGAAAGAATATATTGAAAATAATGTTTATAGAAATAAATGAATAATTTTGATGAGGATTTCAAAGTAATGGGGATTGTTGGCAATGGACAATGAATCAGTTGTAAGAACACTAAAATCAGGTTTATTTCAAGTATGTCATTCAATCTGGGAAATGTCAGGTGTTTTATTTAGGTCATGGCATTATTTAGAAGGACCTGTCGTTAATAAAGCAGAAACAGTTTTTATATATGGGCATCATTTGGTCATGAATTTAAGTAAGTTAAGTCATGTTTAAGTTAATTAAGTTAATACGTCAGCAGTAACAAAGCTAACAAGATGCATGGGTTTATCAGTAGATTTATCTTTTTTAAGTCTAAGGAATACTGGGGATTGTTGGCAATAGAGAAAATATGAACCAGCTGTAAGAACAATCAAATAAGGTTTATTTCAAGTATGTCATTCAATCTGGGGAAATGTCAAGTGTTTTATTTAGGTCATGGAATTATTTAGAAGGATATGTCATTAATAAATCAGAAACAGTTATTGATATCTGGGCATCATTTGGTCATGAATTTAAATAACTTAAACATGACTTAACTTACTTAAGTTAATACGTCAGCAGTAACAAAGCTAGCAAGATGCATCAGTAGATCTGTATTTTTGAAATCTTAGGAAATTCCCCTACCATTACATAAAAATTTGGTTAGACCTCATTTGAAGCATGCTGTTCAGTTTTTATCAAGGAAAAAGGATGGATTTAATTCTAACTTATTAAAGTTTTTTGACAGATAAATGTTCGCAACAAAGCGTTTCTGAGTTTTCAACGCAAGAAAGTAGTATCTCGAATAAAGACACACGTGATGTATGCTTAGATTTTTAGGACGCACACGCTTGTCAAGAATGACACTGTTCATTTTCAAGACACATGTATATAACACTTCAAAAGAATTCCTCTATTTAGCATTATTTCAATACTGAAAATTCCTTAAGAGAATAAAAAGAACTTGTGAAGTTTCCTGCTAGGCAATTAATTTTACTTTTCACTAGCTTTCATAATGATACCATTAAATATTTTAGAGGAGAGGGAAATTCCTAAAATTCTTTCCGGTGCTTATGGTTGCAAATGGTTAGAATAATGTTGGTAGCATTAACGCCTTTGCTTAGCTAAATTCCCACGCGTTAATTGCCTGCTATTTTTTAGTAAGCATTCTCAAAGCTGTGAGACATTTTAGCGCTTGAAATGCTCGGTTAAAAAGCCAATTTTAGAAGTAATTGCTACTGAATTTCGAAAATTAAGCAAAATATTTGCAATGCATTGGAATCGGTGATTTTCTGAAAAAAAAACAAACGTGATTTACTTTTGACGAAGTAGATAATTCAGATAATGTTCTTTGGTGTTTATATAGATATATATATCGCTTATAGAACAGTGTCATATCTGAAAAAAAAAAATTTTTTTTGGGTTTTTATGTCAAAGTTTTCAGACTTTTTCGCTCTTTATATTGGGAATACTGCCGTAAGTAAATGTTCAAAAATTAAGCCTAGAGGCCAACAGTAGTTTTTTGGTGCAATACTGTAGTAACTACTTTTTATAGTTATTTCTAATTCTTTTGACATCATTAACATCCATCATGTGAGATAAAACGAGAACAGTAACTATTTTCCGAACAAAATCGATTATAACAATCATTGAAACAAATAAGGTTAATAAATAAAACAATGTGTAAAAGGTTCAAACACTTCTCTTGAAAAATGTCCATTTTGCAGATACGACACTGTTCATTTTTAAAAGTGATATATATGCAGCAGGCTTGTAGTAATCGCGATTACGCAATCGTAATCTCCTGTAATCGATTACATTTTGGCAAAATTGTAATCGTAATCTGACAATGGCATATTCTTATAATCATAATCGAGATTGCGTAATCCCTTTTCTTGCGTAATTTTAATCGTAATCTAAAGGAAAAAATCTGTTATTCCTTATTAAATCAAAAATTTAATCAAAAATCATAAATTTTTGGTTTGTGACACTGTTGCAAAAATGCGAGTTGTATGCATAATATCGGCTAATTTTTCGCTAATCTAATCGTAATCGGTTATCATAATCGTAATCGATTACATTTTTTAACGACTGTAATTGCTGCCGTAATCATAATTACTTTTTGGCAAAAGATTACAATCGTAATCGTAATCATAATCTCTCAATTTTTCTATTTGTAATTGTAATCGAAATCTATTACGTTTCTTCGCAATCGACTCCAAGCCTGATATGCACTATATATGACACTGTGTTGCTGTGTTTCCATTACCAAAGATGTGATTCTCAAACCCTTAATGCAGTATTGTGTGTTTGACATTGAAGCATATTCAAAGTTGTAGTTGTGAAATGACATTTCATAAATCTTCTTAATAATCAATTGAATGAACCTTAGAATTTTTTCTTGTTTCAAACCTTACTAAACGAAAAGAAAAAAAAAACGTTTTCTGTAGAATTTTGCATTAACACCAAGCACTATCGATATAGTAAGGAAATATAAAAGTACCTACTGACTGACCAATCCTCATTATATTTACGATGACTAGAAAAATATATGAAGTTTATTTAAATTTATATATGGGTTCTGTTTCGAACAGATTTATAGCAGACCTAACAAGATTTACTTTTTATTTTTTACTATTTTAAACATGAGCTATTATAAATCCGTTGTATCAGTTGCATGATTCTGTGAATAATGGAGTCTTGATGGAGAGTATTGATGGAGATTTCAGCATTGGCTGAGGATTTGCTAAAATGCTACCAAAAAATGTTTAAATCAAAGGTTTACCTCGCGCGCCATTCACACGGCATTATTCATCGACATATAGCATGTAATGCATAATTCCACATTAAATAATTTCTGGCTCTCGATTTAACAGAAACCAGGATCCGAAAAAAAGTCATTATTTTTCTCATTTTACCTAAATTAACATGAAGCTACCAAAATTGAAACAAAAATCAGATATGCTTTAAGCTAAAGTAAAGAAAAAATCGAGTTTTACAGAATCAAAAATATGGTCAGTTTTTTTTTCTTTTTTGTATTACCCAACACATGCTAAAGTGTTCACTCAAGTGAAATTTCCACATATACATATCTGTTAAGACTAACAATGCTTGCATAAAATACAAGAAAATCAAATCAGTAAACCACAGGTTTTTTTTTTCTTTCCAATGAGGCTGCGGTATTGGGTCCTACAACCATTGCAGACCTAGTGCGTTCCCCAGTAATGGTACCATTTCTTTCAGCGGCACCACAATGAGTGTGGTACCTTCGCGGTTGAGAATTTTGACGTTCAGTTACCACTAGTGGAGGTACCTGAGCTCTCATTGATGCAATATGCACTAGGAATTTAATTTAGCCGAGAGCGTCCAAGCCAAATATCTACTCAAGGGATCTTTTACATGCCGCATAATCATACGACATGGGCGCAGACGATTTTCTGCATCTTAAAAATCCACCGATTTGGGCCAGGTTTGAACCCGCGATCTTGGGCGTACGAGATCTGCTGCCTTACCACTACGCCACCCTGTCGGCAGTAAACCACAGGTTAAAGTTCAATCTTGTTTTATATGTTTGGGTATAAACTATTTAAAACACAGTACCAATCATTAGTATTTGCAATTAGCGCGTTTTATGTTAAAATATGCTACAATTGTATACTCGAAACAAATGGGGCATCTTTTAATGCAAAGTTTAATTATTTATTTTTAATGATACGTTGCGCAATATGGTAAATTGAATAAAATAGAATAGTTTATTAGATTGCAATGAGTAATAGGATTCTAGTTCATGTTTCTACTTTACACACAGAACAAACATCGCAAAGCAAAATCATACTTCCAGAATATATCATGTATGGTATTACTGGCCGAAAACATTTATGTACTACAATTTTAGTCCTATTTTAATTTTATAATAGATAAATTACCCAAAAGACAGTACGACAGTACCGACAAAGTAGCGCTTGGTACACGTTAATGCTGCTACACCGACATTAATGCAACCATATTCACAAGAAGAACTCTTCAAAATAGCAGAAATAGTGAACTTCATTTATACTGATATTTTACAATCCAAATCCACATAGAAACGAACTACCTTACAAAATCAGTATTTGTTGCTGAAAACTATTACGCACTCAATACAAAGATCTTACACCAGCCACAAGGCGAAAGCTAATGCCATGCATTATGATTAATTATCATTCTCAAAAGAGACTTCGATTCATAGCTTGTGCTTCGATTCAGTAATTTGAATCAAATGTGCACCGTTTAAATGAAATATATCGTCAAAAATTATTGCAGATCTGTTTGAGAACTCCACTATTTTACGCATTTATAACTTAACTATCATTAAATGTAGGGGTATAATTTGCTTTATTATAATAAAGTTTTGACTCATTATGTTTAGTATCGACTGCATGACCTTGAATAAAGCAATCAAAAATCTTCTCAGTTTTGTCATTTACTAGAAAACGGAAAAGGAAAAATCTTCATTGTAAAAGTGAAAAAAATACAATATTGGATTTTTCTGCTTTACAATGGAAACTAGAACACGTTACTTTCAGAGGAATGACTGATTGTTAACAATTGTAAACTTCATTCTTACAAATTGAAAGGTACTTGCAATGAAGGGGGAAAATACTTCGCACATTTGATAAAATATTTCCTTTGTAGTTGTTAATGACACTACATAACAATTTATTATTCAAATAATAGTCGTATTTTTTCAGACATAAAATGCATATAAAATGACCTTTCTTATTCATCATAAGTTTCGTCCTAGACATTAATAACAGTAATATTCGTGTAAATACCACTTTTAATTCATATTTATTAGATGATCAGTTCGATAGTATATAATAGTAATTTGGTTTAGTTCGTAAGAATTTACATTTGTGTACTTCAAACCTAATAAATGATAAAAATTGTGCATGTTCAGAATGATATTTGAATGCTAGCACTGAGCAATAAACAAAGATATACAGCCAGATTTACTGCCGAAAGTTATATTTCATTGTCAAGAGCATGGGACTAATAGTCTCATGTATCTACGTATTTTTAGCTGTATCTTTATAATTTGCTAAATAATTGATGAATTCAACAAAAAAATGAGCTAAAGCAATACATTCGTTTCTCAGATAATATATTTACAACGCATTTTTCAAATGAGAATGAAACAAAATAGAAAACATTTCGTATTTTCGCCCATGTCGTATGATTATGCGGCATGTAAGAGATCCCTTGAGTGGACATTTGGCTTGGATGCTCTCGGCTAAATTAAATTCCTAGTGCATATTGCATCAATGAGAGCTCAGGTACCGCCATCTAGTGGTAACTGAACGTCAAAATTCTCATGCGGCGAAGGTACCACACTCATTGTGGTGCCGCTGAAAGAGATGGTACCACTTACCGGGGAAAGCACTAGGTCTGCAATGGTTGAGGACCAATACCGCAGCCCCATTGGAAAAAAAAAATATTTTATTGTCGAGAGCATAATACGGATGGTTTCATGTTCCTATGTATTTTTAGCGGCTTTTTTATAATTTGGTCAACAATTAATTCAATTTAAGCAATAAATTATTTTCTCAGATAATATCTTTACTACGCGTTATTCAAAAAATAATAAAACAAAGCAGAAAATATTCTGTAAAAACTAATGCATATTGCGGAATTTTCTATTTTGACTCTTGATTTAATATCCTTGACGCAATTTTTGACAGACACAAAATATTTGTTTTTATATAAAAACTATTAACGTAACCGTATTTAAAACGTTAGAAATATCGCATAACAAGGTGAATGACATCGAACCGCACCTAAAGAGAGGGGAAAAAAAGTGTTCAAGAAGCTCCAGAGCTAAATTAGGAGGGGCGTGCTTGGCATTCATCGCATGTTCAAAGCAGTGAAGATCGTTTTTCGTCCCTAGTCGTAACGATTCAAGTTTAAGTCAATTGTAATCAACGGTAGGAAGTGGAAAATGAAGTTTCTCTCGGCGACGTTCTACCGGTATTTACTTTTGAAAGAAATCAATATTGGCTCTTTGAACAGCTGAGCTGTGAGCTGAATCAGAAGTTGCCTGTGTAATGAGAGCTGGCGGGGGCGCTTCGTCCTTTCATCAACAGCAAGTAATTGGAACGCCTTGACAGCGAATCCTTAATAGGATACTTGAAGCCTGTTTAGCATGCGAGAGAGGCTGTGTTTCTGCAATCAGGGAGGCACTGCATCGTTATCAAACACATGAGTGATGGTTTTCGGGAGAAAAAAAATATGAAAATGTTGCAGGATTACCTCGTTTATTTCGACTGGGAGAAACATTTTAAATTTTTATGGGAAGCATATATTATTCGAATAGCGCGTTGGAGATAATTTGAACGTTATATTAATTCTGGAGGAATTTCCGAGACAATAACGGTGGTTATCGGGGTAATTTTCTTTTATAAAATACTGGGTAGTTTTATTTTTTTTAATTTAAAGTGCTTTTTTTTCATTACGCTATTCACTGTTATCAGTTTAAAAATGATGTTACTTAAAGAATGTCATTATGTTTCTGAAGATAGATAGCTCAGATTTTTTTTTTTTTTGTAATTTAATTTATTGTTCCGATGAACCGCTTTGGAAAAACAGGAAAACTATATTATTATACATAAAATATTAATGATTAAGAAATATATATATATATATATATATATATATATTAAAAAAATGTTTTTAGCACTGCGTTTAAAGTAAATGTGGAAGAAAAAAACCCTACGTTTTGCTTTTCTATAGAGCAAAATTTATTGCAAGATCATTTTGATTAAACCGGGCTTGGAGACATAGTTAAACCCAGGAATCTGGAGTGGAGCGGTAAGCAACGAGATTCTGCTCGAAACAGAAGTGAAGCCGAAGCAAAGAAATTTGTTGCTCTCCACTGCCCCCCTTTTTTATATTATTTAATGTTTTATCATGTAAAGAACATTTATTAAAAAAAGAGTAATGAATAATATAACCTGTTAAAATTATTCGGAGAAAAGAGCGGAGCCAGAGCAAGTATTCAGAAGTCAGAGAAGAGCTGGAGCAAGTATTTAGAAGTCCTAGGGGAGCTATAGCAAGTACTTAGAAGTCCAAGGGGAACTGGAGCAAATACTTAAAAGTCGGAAGGGAGCCGGAGCAAGTATTTAAAAGTCGGAGGGGAGCCGGAGAAAATATTTAAAAGTCGGAGGGGAGCCGGAGTAAGTATTTAGAAGTCGGAGGGGAGCTGAAGCGAAGTATCTCAAAAAAGTAGTTGCTCCAGAGCATTGGTTGAAACAGTAAAAAAGAAGTAAAATCACATACCTTTATACAGAAATAATAAAATAAATCATCAAGGTAACTAAAAGCACAATTTAACCCGCTCTTTTCGGGTTAAATCCTTTGTCACTTCAGGTGTGTTTCCACTTCGATGATTTTCCATCCCAAAGTTCACTATACTATGCATTGACAAAGGGGTATTTCGTGCAACGTTCAAACACATGACTGCAATTTTATTTGTTATGTGGGCATTTAATGCAGCAGATTTTGTATGTCATCAGTAAATCATAATTAAATCTTTTTATTTATTAGTTAAATGTCCAAAACTATAGGCAATTCTCATTTTTTAGTTATTTTCGGTTGTTTAGTTAATGTCATCAGAAGTACATATTAAATTATACATCACAAAATAAATAAATAAACGACAAACTTTGTTATATTTTGCTTTTAATGACCAGGTCTTAGAACGATGATTTTAAAATGTTGCTTTTTACTGACTACTTTGTATTTAATAAAGACACAGAAAACCGCTTCCGAAACATCCATTTTTACAATCCAGAAATAACTGCGAATACTTAAAAAAGTGATAAAGGTTGTGATAACATTAAAACATAAAAACGAAACCACCAACTCAAAAAAAGGGATGTTTATTCAACAAAGTCTTAAATGGGTGTATTCAGCAATACTAGTTTCAATAATAAGATATAGAATATTTGGAACCTAATTCCTAATCATGCTTACATTTCACAAAGTTGTAAGCACTTAAGAATTGTTCATTCATGTTGATGATCTAATATTCATGTTTCCTGATGAAGCATAATGTTTCATTTATTTTTTAAATATTAAAATATATTGCCCTGTTTTTAATGGGATCATTTTTTTCTAACGAATTTCCGAATTCGGAGAATCAGGTATCAACCTCTTAATCATTGATGTAGCAAACTAGCTTTTACCACGGAAGACTAGACCCCAAGAGCGATCATTGTAAATTATCAGTCTTTCGCGAGATAAGAAATCGCATTGAATTGGCTTGTTTTCCCCAATTCCGACTCCATTTATTCTACGCGTTGGCGCAAGCTGTCGGATGAATAAAGCCATGTGATAACTTAGTTCTTAAGACTTTCTTTTAGTCGGCCTACATCGCAAAAACAATGTTCACAGACGTCGAATAAAGAATGTTAAGTAGTGTATTGGGAAACTTAAAAAGGTGCTTCCGTTTTTTGCACAAAATGTGTCAAATAGGTTACATTAAATTGATTGTAAAATCGAAAATTTTGCAAAATACAAGGCTTCAGAGAGAAAACTGTTTGACATGTGTTACTAGAGAAATAATTGTCACGGCTTTATTTTTGTACCATAGTATTTTGAGTCCATTTTTCGAGTTTTTGCGAGTTTACACTTAATAGACTTGCAAAGTAGCGACGTCAAAGCTGTTAGCTACATGAGGGTTCCGAATTTTTAAAGCTTCGATTGGGCATCTTTATTCTAGGACATCTTTATTGTAAGGTTCCGACAAAAAAAGATAGTTTTTTTATCTAAAAATGTTTATTTATTAACGCAAACATACGAAAAATGGACTGAAGATACTTTGGTTTGCAGGTAGATTTTATTTTCTACGTAATAGGCCTGTGTACAGCAGCATCTCCGTAATCTAATCCATATGGCGCCACCGTGATCAAGGAATTCATGTTTTTCACTGCAGGCAGTGCCATATCGGTTCGTCACGAGACGTTATGGTTTCGGATATGATCGATTCCTACATCCAACAGTTTCACACATACAAAAGCAGAAAAGTTTGTTGCACGCTCAAACAATCAAGGCTCTGCCTCCACAAAGTTTGAAACCAAAGTGCTCGAAGTCTTGTCGAGCGCAACGTTGAACTCGCTTTCGTAGCTCATTTTTTACCACCATCTTTATAAATTGCCCGTGCTCCTGATGTGTTGCTTATCAAACCCGTTTGAGCAATGATTGCAATGACCAAGAGCAAAATACAGCCCGCAATTAAAACTGATAAACCATTTGGAAGGTTTCGAAAAACAGTAAAAACTCTCAACAACCTCCCCAACACCATTTAGCATTTTTTGGCATAAATATAGCAATGTTATCTTTCACCTTATGTGATACATTTAAAATCAGGGTTCAAAAGATTTACGCATGAAGTCGTTTTGCAGCATTTAATCATCTAAATTAGCGTTCATTCACAACTTATTGCGATTAAAAATTATATCTTAAAAATGGAAGTGTATTACTATCATACCAAAAATGTCAACTGGCATTAGCTCTACAGTAGTGAGCTACAACGTTTTCAATATAATTTATTAAGGCTCGACCGATGCATCGGCCTCGCCGATGCATCGGCGCCGATTGTTCAACAAAGTGGCCATCGGCTATCGGCGGCCGATGTTAACTTTAGAAAAACATCGGCCCATCGGCCTTTAAAAACATCTAAAAGCCGATGCAAGGCCGATGTTTTTCGCAGGGACAACTTTCCAGAAAACATTCTGTCTTTAACTTTCTTTTTTCTCCATAGCGAGATTTCTATTTCCATACAATAACAGGCAGCACATCAGTTAAAAAAAACACAAAAATAATGTCATTCTATAAAGTATTAGAGAAAAAATTCGGAAAAATAGTTTAAGCGATCGCTGCCCGAAAACCTTCATTATTAAAAATATTTCTCTTTGAACAGAATGCTCGCAAAATAGAATATGTTAAAGTAAAAGGAATAGAGACGTCTTATTTATGAGTGCTATTTGTTTTTCGCACTAGGTTAGTTGCCTCATTTTTGTCCGTTTTTCGTTTAATGATGACTTAGTACATTAGATGTTATTGTGCCATAATATTATGTCATCGGCTTTTAGTTTGTCATGTTTCTTATTATTCCGAAATTGTAAACAATACAAAGTCAACTCAATCAAAGTACGATAATAATTTTAATTTTTACATGCGTATTTTTTTTTTCTCTCGGCTTTTTTTTTTTTTGCTTCTTCGATCCCACGTGTTACAGTTTTTCTGCAATTGTGCAGCAATCTCGTTGCATCTGCTTTTAGTGTGCGGTTATTCTCATTATTTCATTTTTAGTTTACAACATAGAGAAGATTGGTCGTCAAAAATAAGAAACAATTCAAAGTATAAATGTTTATTGATCGAAATTTTAGGTTTCCAAGTTCGACTTGCAATTTTTAAAAATTGAATTCTCAAAATGCGAGTTCGCGTTACAGGATTTAATAACATCTTAATAAAAATGCTAAAATTTCTTTATTTTCAAATATTTATCAATGCATTTCTTTTTTTTTTTTTTTCAAAATGCATCTTAACTTTTTTTATACGATAATTATTTAAATTTTTCTCCGTTTCTACTTCGTTTTTCTAGTGCTTTTTTTTTCTGACTTCATTGATGCCACGTGTGACAGTTTTTCTGCAATTGTGCAGCAGTCTCGTTGCATCTGCTTTTAGTGTACGGTTATTCTCATTATTTCATTTTTAGTTTACAACATAGAAAAGATTGGTCAAAAATAAGAAAAAATTTCCAGTATAAATGTTTATTGATAGAAATTTTATGTGTCCAAGTTCGACTTGCTATTTTCAAAAAATTAATTCTTAAAAAACGAGTTCGCGCGACAGGGTGGAATAGTACCTTAATAAAAATGCTACAATTTCATTAATTTCAAAAATTGCCCAATGCATATATAATTTTTTTTTTTCAATATACATCTTGATTTCTATAAACGATCACGCGTTTTTTAGAAGATTATTTTTCAACAGAAAACTGCTGGTGCTCAAAATGTTTTTCTTTTTTTTTTCGGTAACCTTACATTGTGCTCATGAAAATATGAAGAACATGTCAAGTATTTCAGTGTAGTTTTCAACTCGCAAGAAAAATAAAGCTAACAAGATTAGTTCTTAAGACCCAGCATTCATTTGTAATGACAAAAAAAATCTCACGTCTATGTTTTTAAAGCAATTTTCAGTATTTCTTGGTGATGAACAGGTGGCGTTACTGCGAGCGAAATTTTTCAATATTTCATTTTTATTTTAGAAAAAGAGCTATTTTTTGTTAAAACAACCTTCATAATGAAAAATAAACAAATTGTTCCCGCTTTTCTTTTAAAAACGGGGGGGGGGGGGGAATTATGAAAAAAATCTGGGAGGAGGGGTTGACAATTTCGTTAAAGATACAAACCCGCATTATTTGTTAGTCTCTATTATAATAACATCTGCATTCCTCTCCATGAAAAAATAAGGAAAAGGCAGCTGCACTTGGCATTTGCAGTGCAGGTGTTATAAGGAGAAAATGTTGCAGGAAAGGGAATTAGACCCGATCCGAACCAATAGTTGTTGAGTTTTTTTGCAAAGATAAGACAAAAGAATTAAAAATCCTCTGATATAGCATTTTTTACTTTTTTAAACCTGCAAATAGTTTAATTACTTTACTAGAATCACGAGTGATTATTTTAGTTTTAATAATTATGTAAACTTCCCCCAAACAGTTTTGCGGTGCTTGAATAATGCATTTATGTTTTTATAAACATAAAAATAAATAAATGATTTAAATAATATTTTTGACAAGCATTCTACACGTTTTAATTCTTTAAAGCGACTTTTTTTCCCATCGGCCATCGGCATCGGCCAATGTAAGAGGAGAATAATCGGCAATCGGCCATCGGCCGATCTCGGAACAATCGGCCAACAATCGGCATCGGCCCATCGGCCGAAAAATGCCATCGGTCGAGCCCTATAATTTATATAAAAAATCTCAAAAGATAGAATCCAACCATAATATATCTTCTTGTTGACTAAACTAGGTTTACCTTTTCCTACTCAACATTTTTTGAAGCACCAGCGTGATCTTAAAACGGAAATACATATTATTAAAGATTCAACAGAATAAAATAAAAAATACATAATATGGTTGACCTTCGATTATACGAACACTTTGGGATCACGAAAAATGTTTGTAAAATCGGAAAGCAGTACAACTTTGGAGATTAGTAAAATGCTCAAATAACCGTAAGTTTTCATAAATTTGAGGTTCGTAAAATCTAGCGTCAGTTGTGCAAACATTTTGTTCGTTTACATAATTATCACTATATTTATAACGCGCTGTGCTAAATGTAACCCATTGATTGATATCTTTCATTACCAAAACCTTACACGCTGATTATAAAAGTTAGCCCATTAATGCCTACCGTCCCTTTTTAGGGACAGTCTGAAAAGTACGTCAAAAGCAACCAAAAATAAACATTTTAACAAAAAATTGTTTTAATGTATTCCTAACCTTAAAATAACGAGTTAGGAATTACATTAAAACAATTTTTTGTTGAAATGTTTATTTTTGGGTGCTTTAGACTTACTTTTCGGACTGTCCCTAAAAAAAAGTCAGGCAATAATGGGTTCATGTGGTCAAAAAAATTTAATCGCAAAAGAAGTATTCTTTTTGTTTACTTAGTTCCAAAATCATCCAAATTTCTATCCTTTTTAGGGAATGATATAATGTTGTTAGAAATATTCTGCACAAATTTGACCTGGATCGAAAAAGAAAACAATCCTTCAAATTAAATAACTTTAATCAACAAATTCATATATTTCAGATTCCTCTTTTCCAAAATATATACTATGCTTCTTTCTTCTTGACAAACTTGATTTTATTTTTATACAGCGCACATACGATGCTAGACAAATAAATTGCTTTTAAGGGAAACGGAAATAATTTTGAAAGGCTACACACGTTTTCTCTAGTTCTAGAGGAATATCGCTTTAATAAATACCAGATTCTTTGCTGTATGGAATTTCACAGAAAATACGGCATTTCTTTTTATCTGTCGCCATAAATCTAAATGCTTGATTCTTACTGTTTTTTAAATCACAAAATCTTTTATAATCTTTTCACGCAATATTTCCTCTGGGATAAATAAATTTTTCGAATCACTAGCTGGAGGTATAAGGTGGACTGTTAATGCCTTAGTTTTGTTGTTTTGACTGTCTTTTATTCGTTCATGTAACAATAGAAGAAATTTATATTAAACTCGTTGAGTTATTTATTAACTTCGATTAATGTTATTTCAGCTGCATCTCCTGATAATGGAAGAATCGAAACGTTAAATGGAGTTTTTTTAAACGAACTAGAGAGTTCAGAAAAAAAAAGAAAAAAATGTGTTTTAACTTACCGAGATTTATTGAATAAATACTGTTTGTGGATATATGTTACAATGAATTCAGTGATTGTCGTGAAATAGCTTGCTATACCAGGTGTGCAGATGATGAGAGGAGTAAACTAAATATATAATTGCAATTAATATATTAGTGAAACAAAAACACACCATACATTAATAATTTAGTAAATAACCGCTAGTTTTTGAAATTTTACTAGCACCTTCTCTCAGGTGATTAAACTCAAATATGAAGCATTTAATGGATTAATAAAATAAAAAATAATTACATTTAGGAAATTATTATCACTGAAACTTTCTATATATATTGAATATCGCTGGTAGATAATGACGAATTAGCTTAAAATGCTAACAAAACAAAATATATAACATCGTAAATTATCTACAATAAGATCATAATTGATGCCTGTATTTCTTCCGTTCAACACGCCAATGTCCCTTAGAAGTGTATCAAGAAAGCAGCTTTTAAACAGGGCTCTCAGAAGCCAAACTTGTTCAGAAATAATAGTCTAGTGAGAACAACCCATTGACCCTTAGAATAGTATTACCATGAAAAAGGAGATGAAAAACATTAGAAACTCATACCTCTTTTCACGAAAATGTGCGTCAAAAATTTAAAAAAAAAAATCGAATATTTTTTTTATTAGTTTCTAATTAACAAGTACCACATGAAAAATACCAAAGAGACAAACATTACATTCAAAACCATATTTAACAAAAAATTCTACTATAGAAAAAGTTTCTACACAATTAGTGATTATTTTCTAGTAGAAACCAGTAATCTTCTATTAACGAGCGATTTAGGAATTAATGGTACTATTAATGAAAATATACATTAATTTGCATTCCATAATTTAACGATGCTGTGAAGTCTACATACTATATGAGCTAAGCTCATATATTTAGCTCTTTTAATAGTTATAAAGGTTTCTTATATATTTTCTCTCTTTTTAGTATCTGAAAGAGAAAAACGCATCGACAAAAAACATTTTGTCCTAACTACTAGACTTGTTTAAACATAGCTTAAATAGTTAAGAAAGTACAAGTCTCTTCAAACAACTTTCTCTTAGAGCATCTTCGCGTTATTGGTTTTGGAAGAAAATGCGCTCAACTCGAGAAAAGCGACTTACATGAAATTTCAGTTGTACCGAATACTCTAAAACGTTTTTTGGGGGTCGGTTCAATGGCATTTTTAATTCTCGTTTATGAGACGTCTCCATGGTCATTTTCATGTGATGCAATACCCATGAAAACTTGGAAATGGAAGTTGCAGCTTCAACATTAACTGGGCCTAAAAAAAATATTTTTTACATCTGATATTTTCTCGAGTATTTTGAGTTATTTTTACAAAATGATCAAGGTATCATCGCCAGACACTTACAGACTATAGCATTAAAAACATTACTACCACTGCAAAAGTTGGTATTTTATTTTATTTTCCCATGAAAAATTAAACAAATTAAACTTTACTCAACTATATTTTTGCTAATAGTGTCTACTCTTTTACATATGTTCTCTGTTTAAAATATTTCTACTCACACGATATTAACACACATGTTTCGTAAAATAAAATTTTTTGTTTTAAGACCAATTAGCTTACTAAATAATTCTGTACTGATAATGAAAAGTATATTGCGCTGAGAATATTTCTTGAAAATATCGATTGCTAAACCATCAACAAGTCATAAATTATTCCACATTGATTTTCTGTTACTTAACCAACTTAAATGTCATTCAGTTGATAATGGAAATCTATGGATCATTAATTTCTTGCTGATGATTGTTTAACTTGATATTTTTCTCTTTCGAGAAAGGCAAAAATCAATTTCAAGTAATGAATCATAAAGTATTTGAGAAACGGAGTTTATATCATTCTTGATTGAATCACAAAAAAGAGATATTGCTAGATTTGCGGATATGTTCCCAGCTCCATGGGTTTCCCTATTTTATTGGTCTTTAATATTTTTCTAGAAAATTATCATAAAATACATTCAACAAGTTAAAGACAACATTTCTGAAGATAAATGTGTCGCAAAAATGCATTTTGGTTTTCCTGATAAAATGTCTCAAAGAAGCACATTAGTTGCATTATGTATGCTTATCACGCTCATTTGGTACGAGTGAGATTGCAACTAATTTTGACAATACGTCTAAAATTCAATTAAAGGGCAAATATTCATCATATAAAAGTATTTTATTCGTTTATAAAGACTGATTCCCGTCTGTAAAAATCTAAAAAAAATCTATGTTTTGAATAACATTTCGTACACAATTTGATGACTTCAAATTAACAATATAATTTAGTGTCTTTTCATCAATAATAAAATACTATGAAATTCGCCGAATTCTAAATCTTCTACGATTTACTACATCTACAGTGATTTAAACGTATGTATTAAAGTTATGTTAAGAATTTACAACTAAGTTTAAAAATGAGTAGTTACCTAAAAAAGAGATAATCACTTAAAATAAGCTTTCAAAATTGCAAAAAAAAAAAAAAAAAAAAAAACCGTTTTGATTGAATAAAGGTAACGATGTTTCTAAAATTTCTATTTTTTTACTTGTGTTCTGACTATGTTAAATACGTCACAAAGTATCCCCAGCCTGTCGGAATAAAAAATTTATTTCAAATTACTAGAAACAAATTATACTGTAACATTTAGAAAATCATATTGACCAAAGCAATATTTTATTCAGAAGTGCGCTAAAAAAACACTTCACGGAGTATGAACGTTTTCTTTCCTTCATAGTCAATTGTTTTTTTTTTTTTTTTTTTTTCTGCTTTGAAGAAAGGTTTACATTTCCTTTAAACTTTAGTAGTTCCATGAGTACTAAAACCTAATGCAGTAAAACGTGGTTACATCGAGGTTGTCAAGAGGATTTCAGTAACAACTATAAACTTGGGTAAAAGAAGAAATTAATTCCGAAAACAGTTAGACAAAACAGGTAGACAAAATGACGAAGTTATTTTTAATGCATTTGAAATGTCTTGAACTAGTATAACATATGAGTTGTGGTAAAAGATAAGTCTGTGAATGTATCTTGCTTTTCTGACATTCTTTTTAGAATCCAAGGTATCAAAAGAAAAACTGGTGAACTTAAGAAAAAAAGAACTTTTATTCAATGCTTATGCTTGTGAATCCCTCTATGTTTTTTTTTTTTTTTTTTGCTTGTAAATTACAAAAATCTAGAAGAGCAGTTTAACAAAGTGTAAATAACTGAATTGCTTATTTTCGAAAATAAAAGTAGAAAAAGTTGATAATAAAAACTAAGGTCAAAAAAAAGAACTATCCATCTATCTATATCAGTATTTCCAAAACTGTGGGTCGCTAGCGAATATTGAGTTGGTTCTCGTCACTGTACATATGAATTTAAAAAAATTTGGAAGACAGCGAATAAAAATAAGTAAAGTTGAAGTTGATACCAAAACTTTAATGAAGAGAGATAAGAAACAAATACATCCTTCGCATTGAAATAACTTTGTAAAAAAGAACTTGCGGGTGTAAGTATTTAAGTAATAAAAAATATTTAAGTTGTGTTTCTTATTTCAAGTTTTTTATTCATATTGGTAACACTATTTTTTTAAAATTTCAATTAGAACAAGTAGGACAGCATCAAGTGGTTCCACAACTCGCCACTAGTGAATCTGAGCGTTACCAATATTTATGCGCTAAGAGGTGGGTCCCAAGATTGGAATTTTTTGTCAGATGGGTCAGAGCCCAGTCAACTTCGGGAACCACTAATCTATATAATTATATGTACATATACTTGGAATACTCCTTACGGTTTACATCTCTCGCTCCTACTGTTACTGACGAGAGAGGTGAAGCACATGAAGAACTTGGCGTTTTGACGAAAATGGTATTTCCCTGGTTTCTTTTCATATCTGGACGAAATTTTTTCGGTTTATGTGGCCAAGTTATAGAAGCATAGCGTCTATCCCTCGACTTTTTGAGATCTAATCTTCGTAGGTTCTTACAACAAAACCAACACCCAAAAGCCCAGTTCAAATGCGAATTTCGCTAATATAAAAACCTAGAACCCCTGGGATCGCGTGATAAGCGACCTGGATAGCAAGTGTTTTTTGCAACTTAGTACAAAGCCCAGAAAATTCTTAGGTATATTACTGATAGTAATGACCTCTTTATTGCTATGTACTTGAATGGAGAAAGAAAACGACGAGATCATTTAGTTTCTTCAAAAAATAAATTCAATTTTATTTCATTTCATATAAATGCTTGTTTTTAATTCATTCACTTAATGAAATATCGATAACTGCTTTCACACACAAATGAAAAGCAGCAAAAAAATGTCCTCGTCAACAAAAAAGTAACTGTGTCATTAAAAATATACGATGTAAAAAACTTAATTTAAAAAAAATAAAAATAACATTTTTTTAGAAACATTTTATAAATGTTTTGACAAATCATTACAGCATTTTTTATCAAATCATTACAGCCAACTTAAAAATAGACCTAGAGATAACGTTTCAAGGGATTTTCATTACAACGATCTAAAAATAATGCAGCATTTACCTTCTCCGATTAAATTTCTCTATCAAGTAACGATGAATTCCTTCAAAGCTTTTCTTAGAAAAACATGTTTACCTTTGCATCTGGTTCCTTCTAAGAATCACTTAAAGTTCTTCTATGAAAGGAACAAGCATGTATTTTAAAGAGAAAATTCATAAGGTTTCAATTTTTTAAAGACTAAATTAAAGAAAAAAAAACTCTGAAATGAAGGCTTTTTTTTTCAAAATTATTAGGCGGTACTATTTAATGAAAGAGATTTTTTATTTCTTGAAAATAAAATAGACAAATGATTAGATTGAAACTAAAAATGAATGCTTAAAATATATAAAATTAGGAAATACATCTAAAAATTACACTATAGGTGCATAAATGCATCCATATGTTATTGCTTGGTAAATATAAATGCTAAATCGCTTTTATTATTTATGTATAAAATTATGTGTGTAATATAATCATATTTATTAATCTCTTAAGCCTATTTGCAGTTCGAGTATATTTGCAAAACATCAAATATTTCTTTTTCAAAATTAAACTTTACAAAGAAATGAAACATTCAATATTTAACTAAGATATTCATGTGAATTATTTGCTATAACTCCTCCTTAAATTAAATTTATAGTCTCGTCCTTTTACCATTCAACCCCGTATTAGAATGATAAATTTAAAGCTGTGTATAAAAACATTTTACACGAATTATGTAATTTTGAGTTCAACGAAAATCTTAGGCCTGCTTTCAACCTTTCCGTTAAACATCGTTATGCGTGACCTTTCGTTCCTTATTGTTTTACACCCTAAAAGATGAAGTCGTTATCCGTATTCGTATCCGATCTTGGATTCTTTTTCCCTAATGGCATATTGGCTAATCTCCATTTGCAGATCTAGTGCATATCCGAGGACTGGCAACTACTTTTTCATGTGGCACCACTATCAGCGGATGACATGGCCACTTTTGACAAAAGTTTGAAGAGTTCTGACAAGAGTTTTTACGCCCAGTTTCATCACAAATAGAGGGATCCGGGCTCTGACAATGCAAACTTCATTACGAATTTAATGTATCAGAGTTCTGATTGTACCCTTTTCAAGTATTTTCAGAAATTAATAAAATTATGTATTAGGATAAAAAATCAATGTTTTTTTGAAAAAATAATAACTACGTCAACGAAAAATGAATACTTTGCTGATTAGAGCTCTAAATGTCGTACTATTGGCAAACACAATCAAATACGTCACAAAAGCCGCTTTTAGCGAAATTCAGCTCTAGTCATAGAAGTTATTTACCAGCAGATGATTCTATATTTTAAGTGAAAGAAAACCTTGAAATTAAAACAAATGTAACAATGAATATATAACCCATTGAAGGGATGAAAGGCCGAGTCGACCCTGTCCAGCCCGAGAATCGAACCCCGGACCTGTGTCCTGGTAGCTCAGAAATCCTACCATCTATATGTAATTACTTTACATAATACTTTATTAGTTACACCTTTTTTCTCTCAAAAAAGGGGGGAGGGATCTGCTTGTATGAAGTTGTGTACGGTTTAAATGTTTATCAGTCAAACCTGCCACCAGTGCATTTAATAATTAAACCATTTTACCACGTATGTCACAAATATATACTTAAACGCTTTCTGAAGCACCGAAATCATAAATGCGTATTTTAGGCATTTTGCATTTTAATGCTAGAAAGAAAAAAATATAAAATTACGTAGCTCAAAACAATGCTTCAATACGATTGTAACCAACTGCTCACTTTCTGTCGCTGCTCATAGAAGGATAAGAAATCCAAAATAAATGCGAAATCCAAACAACTCATACGCGTCCAATTTATTTCAATAGTTCAGAGGCATTTCTCTGAAACGCAATCAAACACATCGCTGGGAACACGGAATCTCAGAAGAGGATCATTACGTGCTTCATCGGGCGTTTACCATGCTAAGTCAACGTGCTCCCTAATGCTGGCGGTGCATTTGCAAACTTATCATCTACTGAGAAAGGAAGCCCTTCGTAAATCGCCATTGAATCATTAATCTAGCATTGGAGTTCTTGAAACTACTGGGGCTGTCGAAAGCAAACGTTTTCAGATACCAGAAGAGAAAGAGGGGCGCTGTGATCAATTAGATATACGTTCCATAAATAATGTCACAGTTTCAAGTTGTCATTTTACTAGCATTTCGTTCCCCAGTTGCGCAACATTACAAAATATTGTTATGTGACTTTTGTGTTTGTTTAGGTAGCTTTCAAATGCGTATTTATAAAACTGATAATAGTACCTTAAAAAAATGCTGTGCAAATTATGTATGTGTTGTTTACTAAGTAAAAGTGATACATTGTACTGATTGTAGTTTGGGAAAATTAACTTCATTCGACATATGTTGGACAGTGTACTTTTTTTAATGTACATAGGAGTTAAATGCAAAACACGCATTCGCATATTTCAGTGCATTTAATAATTAAACCAAGCTTGTTACGGCTTAAAATGGTGGGGGGGGATGTTTCAACGTCATCTACGTAACAATACATTCATTTGCATTTCTCCATATGCAAATAATATAAAGGTCTTATCGGTGATATTTGTTTTTTCACCAATGTAAAAGTTACGGTAAATTCAAGCAATTGGCATTTTATTCGGCAGATTAATTTAAATACCTAGGACGATTTAGAAGGAAACTTTATTGACGGGTAAAAGCTAAAAGTTCCGTAATAAGTTGTTTGAGAAACATAATTTTTTATTTGTCATCAATGCCCCCTATTTTTTCTGGTCACTCGTTTCTGGAGCCTTTTAGTGTACAATAGATCTACCGATGCATATTACGCGAGTTATTTATGTGTATTACTCCATAATGTAACAGTAATAGTAAGACCAATTTACAGAGATGTATTGATCTAATTTTAAAGAACTCACAGAGAATAATATTATAATTTTAAATTACTCACGTACAAACCATTGAAAATTTATTTTGACGACTTATCAGACGTAGGTAAGAAAATTCTAGTTTAATTGTTAGAGTTGTTGCATATAGACTTTTACAACCATTAAACAACAAAAACAGATAAATATTGGATGTAAATAGACAAGTGGGCTGAACATCGGTCTTGGGATCGGAGGATTCTGGTTGCGAGAGCCACCACCGCAAAATACGGAATACATGCTCGCTGAATCCGTGGGTTCGAAAGCCCTGTTGCCAGTCGCTAGCAGCCACCATGAGTACACGGTACTGGAGAACCCCTCTCCTGCCCCCACTGAAGTGGGCTGAACATCGGTCTTGGGATCGGAGGATTCTGGTTGCGAGAGCCACCACCGCAAAATACGGAATACATGCTCGCTGAATCCGTGGGTTCGAAAGCCCTGTTGCCAGTCGCTAGCAGCCACCATGAGTACACGGTACTGGAGAACCCCTCTCCTGCCCCCACTGAAGTGGGCTGAACATCGGTCTTGGGATCGGAGGATTCTGGTTGCGAGAGCCACCACCGCAAAATACGGAATACATGCTTGCTGAATCCGTGGGTTCGAAAGCCCTGTTGCCAGTCGCTAGCAGCCACCATGAGTACACGGTACTGGAGAACCCCTCTCCTGCCCCCACTGAACTGTGGAAGTGAGATATATTGGCACTGTCATCTAGTGGTCGGGACAGAGAGGGGGTTGCGGTGCCTCGCTTGTCAATAGCCGTTCCCTTCTGCATCAGTATCTATGCGAGAGGAGTTGTGGTATCCAAGTTTCATTGCTAACTACAACAGCATTAAGCCAACTGAAAGAATTAGTATCAGGGATATTTGCTTTAAAAATGTCACTAGAATAATAGATTTTATTTTTTAATCCCACTCGTGCATTTCCTTACATAGGGGATTTACATAAAAAATTTTGATCTATACCTTCGTTAATGCCTGATAATGAATAATTTTTACATACTTGAAAACAATAATTAACATCTTCATTCCAAGTGTACCCAATTGGGTATATTTTAAAATACTGTTTATTAACTACTGTTTGTGCAGTTTAAAAGCTAAAACACCCAATTGTTTTTTAAATTAATCAACAGATAGTTTACTTCGTTTTAAACATGGAAAACATGGAAATTGGGCATTAATAATTATTTAAACTAATTATTAATTAAAATTTAAAAAAAAAAAATAGTTATTTTGTTTCGTAATCCTTTTTTAAATCAGAGAACCAAAAAATTGCGTCAAAATTGTTTTTGCTTAGCTCTGGGGTCTGAAGAGGTTAAATTAAAAGTGTGTACAATTTACCATGAGTTGTAGTTATGAAAAAAGATATTTCACGAAGAAATACTTTCTAGATCAGGTTAAAGTTGAGGTTATTTCAAGTTATTTTGTGTCATTTCTTTTTTTTAAAGCCAACAATATTTGATTTTCTCATCACTGGGTCGTATACGTATATCAGGAATATGTTGGTTGGAAAGTATTATTTTAAAGAGGAAGTTGATCTAGCAATTGGACGTAGAAAACGTAAGTACATAGAGCTCTTACTTTAAAAAATACATTACGATGGTTGTAAACAAAATCTTAGTCCACTTTCACGCCTAACGAAAGAAATGTCGAAGTAAAGCACACATTTGAATTTGTTTCCTAACTATTGTCACAAAATATTGTATTTAGGTTATTCCTTTCAGTCAATTAAAAAGTAAATTATACATCCGACAGTTGCAACATTGCGTTCAAAGCAATAAAATGTATTTAGGTTTCCGTTTAAGGTCCAGATGAAAAACGACACTTTCGTAACTATCAGAATTTTGAAAGAGTGTGTCGTTTGAAGCTCACTGGCATTATTCCAAAACTTAAAATTCTTCTTTCGTTCCATTGTGGGAAAAGGGTCGGTCATTTTATTTGAGTAAACTGCTTTGGGCAATCATGTATGTCGCTCAAATAAAAAACAAAATATTGATTTTACTCCCTGCAAAAGCTTTCATTTTTAACCAAAAATATTTAGTAAACACAAATAAAATTTTTACTAAATATTTTTCATTGGCAAATACGCCGAAAACTCTCTTCGACGATGAAAAAATACACGAAAAAAATTCAACTTCCAACGAAAGGCTTCAAATTGACTTTAGATTTCTTTTGAATAAATTAGAGAGTATGTTAATAAGTTCTAAGAATACATTTGAAATTTTTATTTCCAAATCTTTTTAAACGTTCCATTATTTCAACATTAGTTGTTTTTTTGTTCCCTCACCATGATGAAATTCATTTCGTTTTTAAATTTTTGCTTTCTTCAACACTTGAATATTTTTATGTTCTCTATAAATTGAAAAGGCGCAAGTATATTTATGTCTTAAAATAGAAACTCAACTTTGGAAATTCATCAACATGGTTTGGTATTACAGTACATTGTTTTCTTTCTTAGTGCATATCATATATTTTGATGCATATGTTTAGTTGAACTCATACCTTATTCATGGTTCGTTTTCGCACCATTTAACACTCCGTCGAGCGCGCTTCAAATCTTGCACCATCGGGCGCGCTGTATCAAACAGATACGTTTCATAATAGTAATGTGTACATTTAATTATGATTTTTTTAAAATGTATTTTTGTATTTGGTACTAGGCTCCACCTCCCCTACACTTGAACCCTTATTTCTCCTTTATTTTCTTTATTTCAATAAAAAATACAATGAAAATATTAAAATACAACACAAATACTTAGAAGCTAAAAGAAATTTAAAGAAATAAAATATATGCGTACAATAGATGTTTAAGTAATATATTAAGTGAAAATATTCTTAATTAAAATATTAATTATTCAAATAATTTTAGAATTAAAAATTAATCCTACTCGGATACATTTGGTTCATCAATTGTACATTTTTTCCAAAACATCCCGCCATGTTCTAAGAAAAAACCTCCGCTGCATTTTAGGCACTTATATTGCGTTAACCTGATCTTTTTGTTAAAGGACATTCCATAACCAGAATGACATTACATGAAATCTTCATCCTTATCATTTTCACTGCAAATTTCTGCATCTAAATCTTAATTTTCATCGAAAAATAAAATTTTGTAACCTGTTTCAAGATGTTTCTGATCATTTAAATCTAGAAAGCGTTTTTTACTCGTTTTCAAAAGCAAAATAAACATATACAAACCTCAAATGAACCCCCAAGATCGGGGGAAAAAATCCCCCGACACTTATACTCCCACAAATTTCCAGGAGACCTAGTGACTGGAAGGGCAGATATTGCTCTGGTCAAGGCCGTGACATTCCCCCTTCTATTTAAAAGAAAGTAATTTCAAAGCTTTGTATCTGTGAGATACAGCGCGACCGACGGAGTGTTAAAAAACAATTGTTTACAGGTCCTAAATTATAAATTTTCTTTCTAATTTACCTGTTTTTACATAAGTGAAAAGGCATACATTTTTTTTTTTTTTTTTGAGCTATTAGCTATCTGTGACTTTTTGTAACATTTCGAAGAAAATTATTAGAGATTTTAAATCTTGGTAAAATCATGAAGCACACAAAATGTACTGAGAAGAATCTTTTTGAAAAACGGGTAGCATATTTTGCTCCTTAAAGGGACACCGGACCTTCGGATAAAATTTCAAAAAATAAATAAATAAGAATGCAGTAATTCATATTTTTTAATGTAATTGATACACTGACGGACAAAGCAATTAATGCACCACAAAGAAATAGCACTATTCAAACAAAAGTTGGTACGTAACAACGTCATGGGGAGATATGTAAATCGTTGCAAGGAAAAATAGTTAATATTTTGTTTTTCATTGTTTTTATTTTAACCAAAATGGGGTGTCACACTTCTTGCTACCTCCTCCCCTCCCCTTGTCGCAAACTGGCACAATTTCTCAAACCGCCCTTCCCCCTCGAAGCATGATTTCATTTGTGAAGGACCCCTTACTACATATTATCAATATTTCTATTGGGTTCCGTAGTCCCTTACTACATATTAGAAATGAACTTTTAGTTTTGGATTACATAAAAGTATAGTTATGCAGTTCATGCTTTACAATGATTGTTGAAACGTATACTCATTACAACGTATACGTTCAATCATTTAGGATCTGTATGAATGTCATTTATATGGTGTGTATATTAATTTTCTATCTTACATAATTCCTTCAGAAATTTAACTGCTTGACGGAGTTCTCTTTCTCTTTGAATGGCGTAAGGGATAAACTAGTAATAGCTAATGAGCTATCTGAAAAATGCATAGACTCTGGAATTTAATCTCTAGTTTATGGACGGATGAGTTGAATGCAGAGTAGTGTGACTAATATGAAGTAGAAAGATTGTCTTTTACTTATAATCAAAATGTGGTTTTTAACTATTTAACTTTAAATTAACCTTTTCAAAATATGTCACAAATAATGTTCGAGTCATCCAACAAAAAAAAAAAAACAAATGAAATATATTTTTCATTGAAAGTATTAAGGAATCTCTAATATGTATAAAATAAACAAGACAGAACTACATAACTAATTTTATGTATGCTAATGCCGTATTTATACATTCATGCTGCCTAATATTGATCCAGAGAAAGAATTATTCCCTTAAAATATAACTTTGAAGTGAAAATATAACTTTGAAGTGAAAATATAACTTTGAAGTGAAAATATAACTTTGAAGTGAAATTATAATTTTGAAGCGAATCGTAATCGGAAACAAGTTAGTTAATTATGGTTGCTTATAAATTTGTTTTTCTTATTCCAGAGGTTAACGGAAGTTTATTGTCGTACTTGTAATGTACGTTTTTAATATAATTAAATCTTTAACACTTACCTTCTTATTTCCATATTTTATTATTCTAGAACCTTCTTATCCAGCCTTAAAGATCGAGTACAATGCATACTAAGTACAACAAATGTGGAATTGCTAACTATCGTATATCAATCGCTTAGTGTAATGCATAGAGGTTCATTGTAAAAGAACGGATGCACGTCCAACTGAAGCCACAAAAAAGAAATATCTGCCTGAAATCTTCAAATATTTAGTTATGTTTAGCGACAATTTATTTTACAGATCACATTATTAGAATAGGACTAAGATAAGGATAAAATATTTTATGCATCTATCAAACGTTCAGAAGGGAAAACAATACTTTTTTTTAATCTTTATCAGACTGGAAAGGGCTTTTTTTGGGGGGGGGGGGCTGTAAGTAGCTATTTACAATTATACTAAATTTTATCAGAATTCCCATGCGTTTCTTAATGTGATGTGTCACTTAAAAAGTGGGACCTCATGAACTGTGCCACTACACAATCTCCCAGAATTGAGTTTAATATCCCAACACAGTTTTACATCTCTATATTACCACTGATCAGTCAATTGCAAAAGATGAATTATCTCTAACTTTAAGCAATACCGTCTTTCATAGTCGAATTCAGTTTCTGCTAAAGTTTCGAACGAGCGTTATTTGATAACTGACTGACGAAGTTAAACCACATAATGTTCCGCTATAGTTTCTTGCAGAATTGAACACTTTCTTTTTCAAGTTCATATCTGCTTTTCACTGTTTCATGACTGGTTTAAGAAGTGAGGCCATATACTGAATTGCGATCTTTCCCCACCACTGTAACAACAAGAAAAAATATCAGTAACAGTAAGCTAATTACGCAAATTAGTATTCTTAATTCCGTTTTTCTCTCTTCTTTTACCAATCGGAAAATAAAAGTATTGTCCTAAAGAAATGCTTTTTCCGGAGAGAACTTTTCACTTAATACTTCATGTTAACAGCATCTGAAGTTCTGATAAAAATGTTCACTCGCATTAAAGAGAAAAAAATAAATTTACAAAAATAGAGCGTTGACATATCTATTAAAAATGAATGAATAAATTAAAAGACATTTATAAAATGCATCAGCAATCATGATGGCTTCTAAAGAATCTAGAGTGCGGCTGCCCCAGCCCCCCCCCCCCAAAATGTAAGAAACATTGATATAAAATAATTAGTTAAATGTATAAGAATATCATGAATGATTTAAAACGCAGTGCAATCTGTGTAAGTTGACCACTCGCGGTGCAGAAATTTAGTGGTCAACTTCTAGAGGGTGAGGAAGAGTGTGAAGGGCTTATTCCAATCCTGACAAAAGTGGGCAATTTTACAGGTTTTACTGAATAATAAAAAGCTATAATTGAATATGAAACAATCCTACTATTTTAAATATTATTTCATTGCCCATGATTACATCACTGCTTTCAACAATCACTTCTTATTGGTTTTCCTTAAAGATAAAAATATACCCATTTTCTAAAACTTTTTGCTAAGTATTTCCTTCAAAGAAATTGCGTTTTTTAAAGGACACAAATTGCACCAGGCGGATGACAGGAGCTAGTCGCAATCAACTGATGCCTATACTTTAACATATGCAAAAAAACATTATTTTTGAGACCCATTCCTGGGATACACAGTCATAATGAATCAAAAAATATCAAAGATGACAGCCTCTCCAGATACATGACAATCGCTTGAAATATGGAAGGAATAACTGCATACTACACAGCTGCACCAATTTCAGGACATTTCAGAATGTCCGAATCATGTTTTTTTTGCTTATTTTTTTCTCGACATTTACTTTTTTAATACCAGAAAATACATCACAGACCGAATACTCATATTAATTTACCGAATCACATAATTTACCGAATACACATATGCCTGCGGAGAAAAAATGATGGCTCGGGAATAGTTAAGTGTCATTTGTCATATGTTACTATATTTTATTATTTCCTCATCAAGTTACACTCATTTCATTATGGAGCTTTCAGAGCAATCGGAAATCTCTTAGACCACAACGTAGATTTTATATAATTTCCAGAGATCGAAATGCCATCTTTATTCCCCGAAGAGTACGACAATAAATCAAACTGTCTTCAAACTTCTTACCAGAAAACTCATCAATCATATCTTATGCGCTTATAAATTTATTTCATATCATTTCAGATTTCTTAGGCTAGCGAGCAATGTAATATGTAAAATGTTATGATTTTTAAATGATGTTAACCAAATTGAACTTTACGCATTGTTCATTGGAAACTTTGACAAATTCTTTCATCAGATTTATTGGATTAGAGCATTATAATCTGCAAGGTGTTATGATTTTAAAATAACTAATTGAAATGCATTGTTGAGTGGAAATTTTGTATAATACATTCTTTCATCAAAACAGTAATATATAAGTAACCTTATTTCGGGTAATCAATGCATGGTATGTGGGAAATAATATCAGATAGTTTATCACTAATAGTTTGTGTTTTGCTCAGAAAACATTACTTGTGGTTCCTGTTATTCTCACATTTCCTTATTGATTTGCTTACTGCAAAGAAAAGGATATCATTTCTGTTTTTGCCAGATGAGCATTTCTGCCAACATAACATAAATGTCGATTAATCTCTTGAATTATTCTGCTTTCTCTTTTTCTTTTTTTTTCTTTTCCTTCCTATCGGGTTTAGTTAATGTGGAAGAAACACCATCAACCACAAACTATGATAATCAAATACAAGAAAGGCATATATTTTTGTAAAGGAAAATAAACAAAACAAAAATAAACACGCAAGTCTCTTTGAAGGCGTTTTTACAAAATAATCCCTCACCCCCTTTTTTCTGAAATTATCTCCGAGAAATACTTTTCTTTTCTGAAATTATGTTTCTTGCATTTTTGTTACTATTATTTCATGTTATTTTATCTTTTAAATGACGGTTTCTTTGATCCTAGAAAATTATTCTACAATCAAGGGTTATAATCCTAATATAAGTTCTAAAATATTACTTAATATACTTCAAACATATGTACCACATTCAATGAGTTCGTCTTTCCATTTCATTTAATTAAATGAATTTATTTATTTATTTATTTGATTTATTTTTTTTTCCTTAATGGTTTAAAATTTCTAAACAGCAAAAAAAAAAAAAACTATTTATTTCAAGTATCATAATTTGACATACATTAGATGAATACATTTTGTTACATTAGATGGATAGTGTTTTCGCTTTAAGTTGATGGTACATTTAGTACATGGATAAAAACGTTAGTCAACAAAAATTTAACGTTAAAAATATTTACTAATTTAAATAGCTACATGGGACATGTATTTGAAACTAAATTAATTTTACTTTGATCAAGCATGCGTATTTTATATGTCCTGCGACACTCACATTCAGTTTCGTTTCATATCAACTGCACTTGATGGGTTGATTTTTTGCTATTTTGAATATGTTATTCGTACTTACTGAATCACACTTTGAATGTGCAACTTTTGGACATTATGTGTGTCTAAAACCACAGTGTGTCTAAAAAGTGCATAAATAAATGGCTTAGGTGAGTTTCGATACATTTTCGGAGAACATTCGAAAATTAACTAAAAAATTTCAAGTTCCGTCATAAATTCGTAAATAAGAAAAGTAAAATAAATAAATAAAATAATTGGATTTTCTGTAAGAGAATATAACGAAGTGAAAGTTCCTTTAATTTGTATAACGTGTTCTTGTTAGATGGGTAAACATAATTAACGAATGCCTATCGGAGCTTTGAATGAAAGGCAGATACCATTCACTGACTTTTACCGATGTCCCCACCCCCAATGTAAAATATACTATACCCACTCCTCAAAATAAATAATACAAATAATATCATTTAAAGCAAACCATTTTACTGTTAGAGAACCTCTTCCTGAAATTGAATTTTAACGTCAAATCCAAAATGACGGATAAAAAGGAAGTTTTAAATACGTAGCTTAAATAGCAAAATTATCTCCTTTATGTTTAAACTCTAAAATCATAACTTTTAAGTTATCATAGTTAAAAGGCTTAAATGCTTTTTTATAAATGTTTATCTTTAAACGAAACAAATATATGTGGAAATGAAGTCACAGAAAAATGCATACTTTTCAAGCTACTTATTTCACTCACTTACATTTTGATATTATAAAACTGCAGGACTAAATAAACATGTGATTTCACCAAATTATTACAGTGAAATTTTTTCTAGTTATTCTTTCTTGCAAAACATTTTCCTTCCCGTTTAGGGTTAATGACTTCACTTACGTACCACTTAACTCCTAAAAAACCTTTTAATCTTTCTTTCTTTGCAAGCTTTCCAAATGTGTTTGGCACCGGACGAGCAATTGAATCTAATTTGAAGAAAGAGGGTAATAGAGGAGATGAATCCAATTTTCGTAATGCTGACATATGCTCAGAGTTTTATTTGCAAGAAAAAGTAAAAGGCGCAAGTAGGAAAATAAACATTAACATTGCTCCTAGAATGGCACCAGACTATGAAACCAGTGAAACGAATCGACTCCAAATATATATATATATATATATATTTCAATCTATGTTTAACGCACAATTAGTCAGTTGATTTTCACTTCTTTGGGTTAATTTCTATTAAGAACGAATGTTATAAATTAAAATGCTTTGGAATTTTTGGCTTTAAAATTTTATGTTTATACCCTGTTTAATTTATTCTCTTTAAACATTTATTTTCACATTTTTCACAATTCATTCCCGTACAAAAGTATAGCGAATTGTTGTTTCATGATAAAGGGAAACTATATTAATCACATTCTTGGTTTATGTCTGTGTATGCATTAACTAACATGCCTAAACTATCCAATCATAAATGTGTGTGCGCAATAAGTGGCATGTGCAGCATATTTTTTGATCTCCCCCCCCCCCCCAAAAAAAAAGACAAAGCTAATCATCTAAGTGCAACTTTTGCAACTAATCAATAAGTTAAACGAAAAAAAAAATTCTTTAAAACAAAATCCGAATTTTAATGGGAGAAGTATAAGTTGTAAATGGTTGTGTAACAAATGTATTCCAAGCCCCTGCCACCCATTATTCCCACGCAAAACTTACATTACGTCAAAATAATGTTATTAACCAATTACCCCTTTAAAATTAGATTTCCCTTTTTTACATATAAATGCTATATTCTAAGAAGGGCTATCAACTGCAAATTGCCACTTTGAAGTTGATGAAAAAAGCTAATTGCTTAGCATTTTCTAACTTTAAAATTAAAATAAGTAATTTTCTAAATTAAAATAACTATTAAAGCATCATCATTTAGTTTCAAAATTTCAATTCAATCTTAAATTCACTCTAAATTAACTGCTATGCAGGGTGCGTTCCGAAAGTAATGCGATTGAACTTCCAGTGCCGCTCCTATTTGTCGGAGTGGGATCGCACCACTTGGGATAGGTGGGGGGGGGGGGCACTGAACTTTGCTTCGAAACCTGTCTTAGTGCTCTCCTAATGGTGAACGCAGTACGACGTCAGTTATTGTAAACTTCTGCGCGCCAACCGTGTCACGGGAAAAATGGAATCTACTCCGGAAAGACTCCGGTCCGACCCTGGAAAGACTCCGGAAAAGGGTCCTCAGGACGAGAAAAGAAGTCTGAACGCGCTGCGAGTCCACGAGTTCCTGCCGAAACACCAAGTGCTAACGCTGCCCCCCCCCCCCCTCTAATGTCCTGACCTCTCCCCAGAAGACTTCTTTTTTCCCCTTGAATTAAGGCTGTCCTGAAAGGAACCCGTGTTTGTCCATAGAAAGGATCCAATCAGCCGTAACGAAGACCTAGCGAGAGATCCTCGAAGACGCCTTCCGGGGTGCGTATCGGTCATGGCAGATTCGCTGTAAAAAATATGTAGAGCCCCAATGAGAGTACTTTGAAGAATTTTAAGTTTTTGTGCAAATCTGTTCGATAAATTACTGTAAACAAAATTGATCAATGTTTATTCTGGCCTAATACACAAACAAATGTAGCTCATATGCCCTTTACCAATACAAACTTCGAATTGAAGTGAAAAAAAACAGCCGCAAAAAGGAACGTGTTTACAAACACACTGTTACAGTCTTATTACAACAACGACTCCCTTACTGTTGAAAGAATTTGACCAACACAAAGATTTTTTTCCTTTTTAAGCATTGAAATACTCTTAAATTTTAATCATGAGTGATAAAACGATGTAAATAGCAACACCAGGCTTTGGATTTACCCTTTGATTACTAACTTGAAAGTTCGTTATCTAAGCTTGAAATTATTGTTGAATACTTCCAGCAATAATATATGTTATTAGTAAATATATATACTTCGCAGGAATAGTAAAAGTAATTAAAAACCTGGCTTAAAAATTATTTTTAGTGCAAAGCAATACTTTACCGCAAACAGCTACGCTCACTTATTAAACGCCTGAAATTTAACGTTTTAATTAAAATACTCCTAACGTGCAAACTATACACAGATTTGTTCCTTGATTCAAAATTGCTAACCCAAGAAATATGCATTCTGCGTATCTTATTTGTTTAGCAATTATTTTTCCCGACGTAGAAGAAGAGAAATCGATAATTTTTCAGATGTTTCAAATCTGTTTCTTCAATTTCGTCTTATTTCTTTTTATCCGCTTCCTTTTCTTATTCTCCGATTTTGTTATGCTTGGCATGTTATGTATCCCGTAAGAAAACCTGCGATACAAACAGTAAAATTGTTTTCTAAATAATGGTTTGGTATTGCTCGTGATTGTATATATTGCTATGCAAATGATACATGCTTTCAATGATTGCTTATTCTTTACCCATATCTTTGTTTCATGGGTTTTTTTTTTTTATTATTTAAAAACTGAATGCATTAATAATATCTTCGAAAAAAATATATCTTATTAACCGTTTATATATTCAAGAATTTACATGGGAAATTTTAATTTTTGCTTAAAATGTATCATTGTTATTTTGAAACAAAATATTTTTGTTTCATCCTATATTTTCATTTTATGAGATATATTTTTTAAATAATACTAAGCCATTTCAAAATAATTAACGTTAACTGTCAATTAATGACACAAAACAAATTGTTTTTTTTTTTTTTTTTTTTTCAAATTTTAAGATAAATATCATTAAAAATAATATTTTCAACAATGAAATGTTTTTTTTAATAATATCTTTCTTAAATTTTTGGGTATCATTAATTGACACTTAACGTTACTTAGTTTGAAATCGCTTAGTATTATTTAAAGTAATAATAATATTTTAAACAATGAAATGTGTCCCGAAGTGGACCAATCGGTAGAAGCTCGGTTCCCACAGAACATTTAAATTGAAGTAACACTGAGTGAGGTCAGTGCTTGGGAGGGTGACAACATCTCGCAGTTGGTTGCATTGGACCGTGTATGCTAAAGGGAGCTGGTGCACGTTAAATCTGTCGTGGCTCCTATGTCTTCCAAGTGAAACGATACCTCTGGGGGTGCCAAACCCACGCGACGGCTTCTCATCTGGGAGATAGTTGAAAAATTAAGAGAAAACATAAATGAAGTTTAGTCAGTCTTCAGCCCTCGTGGTTTCTCGCTCAAGTGAAGCTGCATATTACCCTTAACCAAGGATTAGACATATTCAGCGACATGATCTTCTGGACCTGGTGTAGGCTTTCCTACGCCAGGAGGATAAGAAACAACAGCAAAATGAAATGTTTCCATAAATTTGAAAATTTGTCCATTATTATTTTCAAATCGTAATAAAAAATATTTATGATTCTTTACCTGTTAGTCTCAGAATTATATTTAAAGTACCGTATAAAATTGCTATGATGCATACTAAAGCTTTTAAAAAAATGTCGACCAAAACACAAAATAAACTAATGACTACAATACTTAATACAGTACTTCTAGTATTGAAATACTGAAAGCAGTCCCCAACAACGTAATCTGAGCGGCGTGATTTTTATTGATGTTTTCAATGATCTGAAGCCAAGGTAGTTGATATATTTTCTACCCGAGTACGATTCAGTAGGTTATTGATAATGTATCTCAATTAATAATCGAACTATTTTTTGCGTTTTGTGAAATCGTTAATGAAAACCTGCTCAAAAAGCGATTCTCCAGACAGTATTGCATAACAGTTTCCAAAAAAACAGTGCTCGCCTTATTAATAAGTTTCTCTCTCGTAAAAATTAAGTTCATCGAAGCATACATTATAAAAATTATTTGGAGAACAATCATTAATAAATAGGAAAAAATACTGATGAACAGCATTAAATGATGTTTCAACGAAAAAAATGAAAAAGAAAATTGCTAATGGAACATTGCAAATTTAATAAATATAGTAATACAGCCTTATTTTAGTATGGAAAAGAATTATTCTTGACGTTCTAACAAAAGTAATAAAATACTTATGAAAATGCAATGCAAAACTGGTTACTTTTACTAGTAAATAAAAATTACGTTCGTTCCAAAACCCCCACTTTTTACATGCCTATCAATACATTGCTTTCAATGCATTCTTAGTTACAATTCGAGATTTTTTTTTAAAGAAGAATGAAGTAGAGTTCAATTTCTCGCGTTAAAGTTTTTTCTCCTAATTAAAAATTTTTCTTCTTCTCATTACAGCTTTTTACTCGCCGCATTGTCACCTAGTGCATTAAAGCGATAAAAGCAAATAGAATGCATGAAAAAAATCTTTAAACTATCACTTTTAAGGTTTTTGCCTTTTTGAAAAAAAAAATTATGAAGGTTAGAGCAATTCATCATCAGGACTTTTCTTCAATGAACATCCAGTCTTTAATTAGAAATGTATGTGACAAGCATTTTAAATATTCCAATGACTTAAAAAATGTAAAAGATTAATGTTATATTAAAGCTGAAATATTACAATTGCTATAAACCACTTAAAAATACAGCTCGAGTTAATTCGTTAAAAGTAATTTGTGATTTTTTTTTTCAGGAGGAAAATATCTCCACTTCAAATTGACAATAAAAATAAGCTATTTTTGGAGTATAACTAAACATAATTGAATCGTTTATTTCAGAAACGAGCGAACTGACTGACGCATTCGCAAAGTGTTTTTTTTTTTTTTTTTAGAGTCAGGTAATCATGCGCGAAATACACAACTTAGTACATTACGTAGCACATGTTGGTACATTCTGTAGCACATTTTGGTACATTCTGTAGCACATTTTGGCACATTCTGTAGCTCATTTTGATACATTCTGTAGCATATTTTGGTACATTCTGTTGCACATTTTGGTACATTCTGTTGCACATTTTGGTACATTCTGTTGCACCTTTTGGTACATTCTGTTGCACCTTTTGGTACATTCTGTATCACATTTCCAGTACATTCTGTAGCGCATTTACAGTACATTCTATAGCACATTTCAGTAGATTCTGTAGCACATTTTAGTACATTCTGTAGTACATTTTAGTACAGTCAACCGACATTGTTGGCTGTATTTTGTTGACACTGCACAATACTGAAACAAATTTTCAGTATTGTGCTATTTTTGAATAACCATTTTGATAGAGAGGTATTTTACATTCCTGCACATTTTTTACCAGTAATGGGGCATACATTTTTACCATTTGAAGAGCGGAAAAAATGCCTGCATGCGGATTTGATCTTCCAAGTCAAATTACGCGTCCGAATATTAAGTAATTGGTGATCTTCAGCTTCATGTAATAAAGGCCTGAGTATTACAAAAAAAAAAAAAAAAAAACTCAGTCAAACATAAAGTGTAGTGTCCAAAAAAATCCATTCAAAGTATCAATGTACATGTAGTTTGAATTCAATTAGGTTGCCAAAGGAAAATTAAATGTAAAACATTTTATGGATAGTTTCACGTCGGCAACGTTTACCCTAAAAAAATACATGAGCGTTTTTGAGTTACCGGCATTTAGAGCCTAACTTTCCAGAAATAATGGGCAGGGTCACTAGTCAAGGATTGACTTATGTTTGTAGGTAAATTGAGGGTATGAGAATAAGAGCTAACCGATCTTTTAAAATCTAAAACTTTATCATCATCAGAACGTATGTTTAATGACATTTACTTTTATCCTAAACTAACAAATAACTGCAATTCTAGTTATGGGATGAGCTAAAGCAATAAATTTTAGCTTAGAACATCGCACTTTTCTTTAAAAGGAGACCAGAGCATTGAAATTAGTCTTTACGCTTAAAAAATGTGTTTTTCAGGAAAGAAAAAAAAATTTTTATTGCAGAAAACCGTTATTTATTTTTTAAATTATTATTTAGGAGTTATTATAATTAATTTACAAGCAATATCTCCTTCGAGAACATGGTAAATTACACTGTAAATTTCGTTTAATTAAAAGAAATTTTAATACAATAAAAAATATCTATTGCCCATAAGTTTTTAATCGTGTAATTAGCGAGTTTCTGAAGTAAACATTCAGCTTCTTTCTCAGGCGTTTTAGAAAACGTGCAATATGCCCAACATATTTATAAATATCCGTTCTTCATTACAAGATTAATATATAATGCGCTACGTGTACACTGAACAAACTCATTTATAACTATAAACTCCGCATGTGTAAAATCTTAGCAAATAAACACGATTGAAAATTCGAATCAAACAGTTTTATTGATTATTTCTTTTTATATTTTCATTAACAAGGATAACTTGATTAATATCCACCACACGGAATATTGAAGATCAATAACATTTTACCAGGTCTTATCGTAGAAAAAGTAGTTCTTTCTTTCTTTCTGTAGACATGTGTTCTATTACATTACGCTGCTCAGCTATAAACGAGATTAATATGTAGTGCAAATCATGGTTAATATGCATAGTAACGTATAATTAACCCTATAGTAAAGGAAGGTTAACATTAACTATAACGCAAATTTATCATTTGGGCTCAAAGAAAGGTCAACACGTTTGCGCACGCACGGCACAATGGAAATTGCTTTACCGTATTGCAAGCTTATTGACGTGATTTATCTCTTTAAAACGCTGTTGGCTTTGATCGGAAAGTAGTTGCGTTTGAAAATGTAAACCATTAATAGGCACTATAGTTATAATACTCCTTCAGAAAATAGGTTTGTTAATATTAAATTTAGTTCCCTCATCAGTAAGATCACAAAGCCTTCATTCGATGAATAACCGAAGCAGTTCTTTCGAAATTGAAAGTAAAGCAGTCATTTCTATATAATTCTAATTTTATGGAAGCAGTCTTATAATATTCATAACCGAATATGATAGGGTTTTCTTTCACTCTGAACATTGCACAGAGTACCATATGTAGCAGTACTCGAGCAGAGTTATTTCACTCTGAAACATTGAAGTATTGTTAGTTTTCAGTGTGTATGGTCATGATCCTTATTTTAATGACTGTAAGATCGTGACAGCCCTTCTTTTGCGCCCTCTTCCGAATCTTTTACCAGATATATTCTCTTTCAGGCCAAAAATGTACGATTCATGCCGTTAGAGGATATGAAGCCCAGATCTTAAAAAGAAAATCATTTGGGGATGGGGGAAAAGGGAGATATCTTTTGTTTATCAACAGATATTGCTGCATTAAAAATTTCAAATGAAGGCCTTTTCAATGCATTCTCAAAAGGGGAACTGTATGCTTAATTGTTTTCAGTGCACAAACATAATCTTTAAAAAAATAATCCGATATTACATCTTGCTCTTCAGATTTCATTGCCAAGGAGATTGCTAAGTACGGTTTTTAAGGGTCTTCTTTCAAAAATTCATAAAGTTATTTCCCTTCCAGTCGTCAATGACTTTTAAGGGGAATAAGTCCATACTAGTCTTTCGTAAGCTCTGTACAGCATGAATTTATTTATTTGTTTTTGTTGAGAAATCCAACTGGCGCCTCACATCACAGTAACACTGATGATTTTCTGCAATAACTATCTTTTCGACTTCAGCTCTACATTATTTTCATTGTTTCTTTCAATTAGTGATTCAAAATGGATAAGTTTTTTCTATTCATACGAATTCTATGAAATGCACCTATCAAAAGTTTTACTTTTTAAGATTTTTAAAGCCTTTTTAAATCCGTACTCTGCAGTTTAGGACGGATACTGATTCCGGAGTGACAACTCCTCTGAACTTCTTAACTTCCGAATTTATAACAACTATTTCCTTTCTTACTAATTCATTACCATTTAGCTCACTATGAGTAATCATTTTATGTTATTCCATAAAGGTAAATTTGTTTCAACCTAATTTTTCATTTACAGAACATGTTCTGTATTCTTTACATTTATAGTATAATATGTGTGTGTGTGATATCCTAATTAGTAAATTATTAGATTAACGTCCATTAAAGTTAATATAGAATCTTTAAAACCCAAACAAATAGTAACAAAGATTTTCAAGAAAAGAAATGAAGCTTTCGTTTTTCTTTCTTAATAATGCGTTCATTCATGATGAATGAACTACAATAGTAGGATTGTTTACCAGTTCCATAATTCATCTGTAGCAGTGAACTTGAATGGGGATTCGCTGCTTCCATCGTTATTGGCATAGATATTTGTTAGGGTTAACGGGATTATTGTACATTGTCATTATTATCTATTTATTGATTACGACATTGCTGAATAATGCCAATGATACACGTCATTTGATAAATTGATAAATTGTTTATATGTGTGTAAATGTATAATATATATGCAATAACTGTTTGAGGTATGTCGAATGAAATATGAGTTTAATTGGAAAATTGAGAAATTAAAAGTAACATTTTAAGCCATTCCGGTTATATGAAGATTTCCTTCTCAAATGGACATAACTGCGGAAGCCTTTTCTTAAAAGGATAATCCCTTCATTCAAAATCGCCACCTGTTATTGATCAAACATACTTATGCCCATCATCGTGGCTAGGTTAAACAAATTAAAACTGCTGACACATTCTGTCTTCTCATTAGATTCTTCGAAAAATGGCCAACTACCATCTCCTTTTAAAGAATCACATAGCAGATTGGTGCACAGCCAATTGCAACAAAGTCGAGAGCTAGTTGTCCATGTGGTTTATTTCGACTGTCGGCTTATGTATACACGTAGGACTAATGTAGCTGGAGTTGAAAAAGTAACGCAGTTAACGCCGATTTCTTTGTCTGGGTAAGAGGGATAAAGTCACGTGATCCTGAAGTTTAGTGGTCTTCAGTTTTGGGTCAGTGGTCACTTGTACGGGAACCCTAATCTAAACTGACAAAATAATGTCCTAAAATGGAGTAACATTTTTTTTTTTTTTGATATGATCTTTAATCCGCAACAAAGAATAATTCTCCTCTAATATCGCAATCACAATAAATTTAGCATTTGGGTTTGTTTTTTCTTTTTTTTGAAAATGGTTTTAATAATTTCTTCTGGGGGATGCATTATATTTATACCAACGTCTGCATCACAAACTGTTTATTGAGTATAAATTGAGAACATTACTTTGATGAGAAAAAAATGTTTTGGGGAATGATTTGCGACCATAATGAATTATTACAATCATACTTCATTTATTTTATGATTAATAGAACAATAAGTACTATAAAGAATGTGATTCATTGAAACATGACGAAAAATATGATAAGGATGCAAGAGAACACACGAAAAATGCTCGTCGATACCTACTAGAAGTATCATAAAAACAACCTAATCGTATTTTTCCTTTAAATTTTTGCGACACATGGTAAACGAGGATTTGAAATTCCCACAAAGTAAAGCATCAGACAGAAATGAAGTTCGTTCTTCTTGTCTAAATCAGCATTTTATTTATTTATTTATTTATGTTTTGTTTTGTTTTAAGTTAGAAATGCAGATTGAGCTCGGATCGCCGCTCGGGAAAAAAATTGCAAGAAAAAAGGCTTTCGAAATTATCTCTCTCCGCCTTTACACATATACTTAAAATTAGATTCAGTTGGGACTTGAAACATATTCAGAATTAAATTATCAAAAGTGAATCAGAGTGCATCACTGCATGAATAATTTTAGTTTTGCAGTGGAAAAGAAAGCAGAAATGGCGGAAGAAAAAGTTTAGAAAGTGTCCTCCAGCGTGAAAAATGCTACGCACATTAGAAGACATATTATTTAAATTACATAACTAGCTCACAGAAACTTACTCAGGGTTTCCTTGTTGTATGTAAATTATACTACTGATCTGTGAACTTCAAAAAATTTCTATTTCAGCCATTCTTCTTTTTATTCTTATTTGTATACATGCAGAAAAAATGTATATTTTAATGCATCATCATTCATTATCTTAATGTTCATTTTTACATACTCTTATTGATTCATAATTTTTTTGTTTGGAGAATTTGATTAGTATGAATTATAATGCTAAAAATTTAACGTGTAATCTGATAAAGTATAGAAAGAAAATCATTCTTAAAACTATGAACAAGCACTTAGATTAACACAATCTAAGCATTTTGGAAAATATTACGCAATTTAATATATGTATATTCATTTATTCTTGATTTCCAAACACTTCCTCTACCTATAGCCGTACTCCTATCTACATTCTCCTATACCTATAGCCGTTGCCTACCTAAATTCTCCTATACCTATAGCCGTATTTGGTGACCTTTATGCGCGGCTGTGATAAACAGCATATTATATTAATTGTAAAATTAAATTTGAAACAGAGGCATTTTTACATTTATAACAACGTTTTCAGCGGTTTTATGTTACTTTTTAACCCTTTAATTCACGTACATATTACGTAATGTATGAATAGAAGCAAATAATTGCATCCTAAAACTAAACATTTTCCCCATTACTATTATTATTATCGCTTTCATAAAAAAAACGTACGCGAACGTTCCATTTAGTTTTCTTAAGGTGGTTCAAGAATACTTGCACGAGCATGGTAACCTTGTAACAGAAGCTATAATTTGCTTTGTCAAAAATTATCTTACACACGATCAAGTGTTTATTTGCATAAGTTTTGATTGTGCAATTATGCTCGACAAGAAATCGTGAACCCCCTTTAAAAACAATAATTTCAGGACAATTAATTGTCGTACGAATATCCTTCAAGTTTCATATTGTAGTTTTAGATTGCTAAAAAAGGGCTTGGAAGGTGAGAAATTGCAATTTTTGTTTGTTGCTGCATTACAAAAGTTCATAATATTTTTTTCAAAATCGGAATAGGAAAATAACAATATCAAAATTAAGAAAAATCGCATGGTTCGCTTTACCAAATAAATATTAAACAAGTCAAATGATCGGTCATTCAGTGCTACCATGCCACAGGGTGGGGCTCTATTCCCGGGCTGGGCAGAGTCGACTCAGCCTTTCATCCCTGCAGTGGGGTCGATAAAATGAAGACCAAGCATGCTTGGGAACTAAACACTGTGGGTTTTTCGCGTCAGGCTGACCACTTGACCGGAACTTCTGCTTTTGAACCCCAGGGCCTTCGGTCTAGAAAACTGGGATGGGCACAGTAGGCCATGGCCCCCAAAAGGGCTAGCGCGCCACTGAGCTTAGATTAGTTTAGTTTTTCATGTGATCGTTGCGCCACAATTTCAATTAACAAACAGACATACACCATTAAAAGCTTATTACTGCTTTTGCAGGTGTCAACATGGAATCGGCTTTGTTTGCTTGTCACAACACAATCCGTCGTGACGCCAAATTTCAATTTAGAATGCTATTAATCGCATTTTGGAGTGCGAAATATCACTGCACTTTACATAACTAAGCCAATAATCGCCAATAGATTATCGCTCCAAGTGAAATGGGAACCCGACACTTGACAGCAAATAAAGTGCGAGTTATTTGTGCCTCTTTTTTCGTGATTTCAAACTGGTTTGTTCTGCCTATTGTTATACTTCCTATATGTGATACGCACAAACATAAGCTTCTTTTAGGGGTAGTAAACATTTTTTTTTTTTTTTTTTTGTATTTAAAACCTTACAGCAATAAAAAGAAACATTCATGCATACGAAACTCATGGATATAATACTACAAAGTTAAAGGAACGATATGTTTTAGCAATGTTCTTCTGCACCTTATGGGTTTTAGTTCCTATCTTTTTCTTCTGCAAGTAAAAGTCAGTATTTAGTTTTAGTCTTTTAAAAGCAATTATATGGCGTTTATTTTACTCATACATCTATTTTGAAAACATAAAAACATAAGGTTTCGGGTACTCATAAATCAAGTAACCTTACTTTTAAAAATACACTCTTGAGGTAGACAATATTGCGAAAAAAATTGTTATTTACGCAATATAACTTTTTTTAAAAAGTTCACAAAAATAGTAAATAGAACGTGAATATGATTTGAATAAAATCCCTATTAACTGCTTAGCTCTGAAAACAAAATATTAGTTTCATTGCATTAATAACTATGTTTAACGAAGGCATAACAAAAAAGAAAAACATGCGAAAGGAAGATGAAATAAATTTCTTTGAATGGAATGTACCTGGCTTTAAAAGACTTAAGAAAAGAAAATTGATTTGTTCTAAGCAGTTACTCAGGTTTTTGAAATATATAGTACTGGGCTATTTTGCAGGAAAAAAAGTCTTATACGTGCTGGAATTTTTAACTTGTCAAAAGTAACGTCACTCTTTATTTATTTTATTTCTACGCAGTTTACTTTCGCCGTATTTCTGCAAGTTTATGCTCTAGAAGAATTTGTTTCGCATTAATTTTATTTTTGGACTGTCCTAAAATATTTCTTGCTCTTTTCTTTTATTACTGAAGTTGATTTTTACTTTGCAAAGGCGAAGCTTTACAAAAGTGAATACATCTTTGATAAATTCTTTCAACATGCAATTTCAGTTTTTTCTTAGGGACAAGAGTTTATTTTTCAGGGATTCAACATATGTCTGTAAAGGACAAAAAGAAATATAAATAAAATCCACAGCTAAAAGGTACAGAATAAAACATAAATCTTATCAAATACTCTAAACTATGAATTTTGAACTTAGTAAATCTATAAAAGTAAAAAGCACCTAACGTAATAAAACTATAATTCCCCAAAACTAAGATTCACAAAAAAAAGCTCTAAAAATAAAAAGATGGCTTTTGAGCATAAGCTGAAATGAACAAATACAAGGAAAAATTTAAATAAATTAAAATGAACTAAAATAGTTAACGTAAAAAATGGCACTCGAGGAAAACTCCAATTCATCAGACACCCGGGAGCTTGAAGAGTTGGGAAAATACAGATTTTCGTGATTAACCAAAATGCCTAAGGGCTATTCCTTACTTTTATGCATTGGTTTAAATTAACTATCCCCGGTCTTTATGCTTATTAAACTAATTAACAAACTAGCCTGGTTTTTAGGCTTAGATCTAAATTACCTATGTCATTATATGATTGTTTTTTTTTTATATTTTCATCAATAGTATGTATAAGAGGTTCTTAAATTTGTGTAACATCCCGTAAAAGAAGGAAAGATAAAAATATAGAATTATGTTCATTTTTTTTAATAAAAATGCTTTTTCTAAATTTATGTGAAGAGAAAAATTAGAACTAAAAATAAGTATAAACATTCTCACAAAATTAAAGTTCTTTCTAAAATACTTAAAAGAAGTAAGCTGTTCAAGTAAAATCATCCACATTTTCAAACGTTTCAGGAAATAATCTTGCAATGTAAATATACTTCAAAGAATACTTAAGAATTAAAGTTTTGTTGATCAAATTGAATTGCTAGAAAAGTATGTGAATGTAAAACATACTCACACAAAAACTATTTCATATATTTTTATTTTTTTCCGTTTACAACTAACTTTAACTAGTCGACTCGTGCGGAATCCTCACTAATTTGGGAGAATGAATTATGAAGAAGAATATAAAAAAGTAAACGGGTGTTGCTACAAAAGACGAAATGTAATTGAACACATCAATACAAATATCTGTTACAATTTTTTTTCACTATTATTTAGATATTCAAAATAATAAAATAATCACTATAATAATGATAATTATTTTTATTAGTAGTATACACAGCATTAAAATACAATAACAGAACAGTTTCATTACTTAAAATATAGTTATTGTTGGTTGGTTAGACTCTGCACATTCATAATATAAAGGAATGTGTAGAGCCTAACAATTGAATAAGTTTAATACACAGACGCAGCTAAAACTGTCCAATTTTCTACACGATAAAAACAAACATTTTTTTCATTTACTTGATAACAGATGGCACCAGCATACACAATACATATTTGGCATCCATTAAAGGACCTCTTCCTAGATGCTTTTAAATCTTAAATTTAATAGAAGCGGTACATTTTTTCACCGTGGGGCTATTTTTCGTCATTAACCGGCACGATACGCTTTAAAATTTGGCCTCCATTAAAGGACCTCTTCTTAGATGATTTTAAACCTCAAACTTAAGAGAAGCGGTATGTTTTTAGCCTTCGGGTCTATTTTTCGTCATTAGCCGGTATGACAAGCCTTAAAATGAGGGGTAATTCATGGAATAAAATAAAAGAATTAGGAAGATATCGGGGAGCGACAAAAAAACAGGCTATGGAAATAATATATAAGATAACTGTATTATATACTATCTGAAAATACGTACTTGTTGATTTTAATAATATTCTTAGCGAAGATTTTTTTTCAAAAGTCACTCCATTTCTTACGACTACTTATTAAACAGTATTGACTTTTTTGACATTGTAGTTTCACCCATTCAATGTCAAAACTCTGCGATAAAAGATTGGATTTAAGAAATCAAGATTTCAAACATCAGCACTAATTTTCTTCTCGACGATTTTAATTCCACGCAAAATATTTTTCCTGTTTTCGACCAGAGATAAATTTACAAATGCTTTAAAACCTCATGTATTTGTTTAAGATATTCAATTATATTTCTTTAATATGTACATTTTTTTTCTATGTTTTCGCTATTCATTGCGTTTGGTTTTACAATTCTGCATAATTTCATCTTGCATCTAATATAAGAAAGAAATCACATATTTTACATTTTATTTTATTCCATTTTTCCGGAACAATGATTTCAGAATTATTTTTCATGATCGAGGAGGGTGACACTAGATGCTAATTGTGAAAATTTTCCTTATATATTTATAGAACCTGCTTCAAATAGTCCTTTATCAAAAATTTAAGTATTTTCAGAATGTTTTTCACAATTATCTTCAGTCATAGGTGAAACTCTAGTATTTGATGGCATTAACGACACCGAAATTGGTATAATTTGAGGGTACATTTCTCCACTGCAACAAAAAACATCAACACAAAAACTTCAAAATCGATAGAAGAAGACTTATTTTTAATGCAAGTTAAAGCGATAAAATTGATGCAGTTCACCCGTAATAATAAAAGTTCAAATATATTTAAAATTTGTTTTTTCAAATCTCGATCGACTGATCCTAGCTTAAAATGTAATTAAGTTATTAGTTCTGAAATTTTCAGATTTTGGATAGAACTTATTTGAAAATCTACCGAGCATCAATCTCAGAAATGGATTTGTTAACCTACTTACGACACTAAATTTTGAACTAACCTTGACAGCAAGTAATACGTCAATAATCATTCCAGTTTTACAGGTCTACTAAGAAAAATATGCTGCCGAGGCGGAGCAAATATCGAATTGGAGTTATTATTTGGCTTTTCAGGAACATTCGAACATCCCTACTTGATACACTCTTAAAAACAGAATCCTCATTTTCGACGATTCTTCAATCGTCAAGAAAATTTCGTCATTTATAACTATTCTTTCCTCGCGCGATCACGTGACTTTAAAAAGTTACAACACAAATTTCGGCAATTTGACGAAAGGTTTACTCGGAGCATTTTTCACGAAGCAATTTCGCCAAATACGACGAAAGTTTCGTGAGATTTGAGCATGCGTTTCTGAGAGTGTACGTGCGACACTAACCAAATTTTTGAGCCCGAACTTTGGTTGGTTCTTAGTGCTTCACTTTTGCCATTTGGGGTTTTAATTCTACCAAAATTGGTTTCATACATACAAGGTGTAGTGTACAAAATTTCGTAAAATTTGAAGATGGTCGGTTAAAGTTGATTTCAGAAAATGGTTCTATTGACATGGAATGACAAGTTAGCAATATTTTAACGCTAAATCAAGCCCTCCCTTATCTTTTTAGCTTTTAATATTGCATGGGCGAAGAAAGCCGTAAACGATATGTTTTTAACTTTACTTGATTGTGTTACTTTTTTTTTTTTTTGGTCCTCAAAAAATCATTACTGCTGGAGTCTTTGTCAAGTAATGATGTAGAATGCACAAAATTTTACTTTATTCTAGAATAACTATGTTTATTACACGTTTAATTTTCAATTAAATACAGCTTAAACTTTGAAGTAAATGAAGTTTATTATTTTATTGGGGATTTTTAAACTTGACTTGTAGCTATTTTAATCGACTGTCAACAAGTAAAAATGAAGTTTTAACGTCTTTCTATTCTTATATTATATTTGCTTAACTTATAATTACTTTATTATTCACTTTTCACCCTTTTTATGTGAGAAACAAAAACAATAATGCAATTTTTAATAAGAATTTTTTTATGTTACTGTAAAACAAAACCTTAAAAATGAAGTATATATGTGTATTTTTATTTTTTATTTATGTCTTCCTAAACATTCTCAAGAAATTGTATTCAGTTTTAAAAAGAAAGAAAGTGATAAGAAAAAAGGAATCTACAAAAATGATAAAAACATGGCTAAAGAATTTAAAATCAAAAAAGTGTATTTCTTTTAAACAAGTTATTCTCAGAATTCCTTGCCCAGCTCTCGAGATAAATGCACTTTCTTTTTGAAAGTACTATTTTGCTACTGGATAAAGTTATACGATAAACTTTTAATATATTTATGTTTTTCGATAAGTTTTAAGTTTTCCTATAGATTTTACTTTTTAAATGTTCACTTCCCAAGAATTCAGTAATATCAATGCGAAGGCTTCTAGGCAAGAAAAATAATAGTGCAGCCGTGAAAGTTCCCTAAAATAAAATATTCGGATACATATTTCATATTTTAAAAATAAATTTATTGCTTTTTTAAAGAAAGCCTGTTTATTTAAAATGAAATCTAAAAGATATTTGTGGTTAGGGGATATAATTTGTGATTAGTATATTGAGGAGATAATTTACTAATCACCGTTTGATTTACGTTAGTTAATAATCATAAATAACAGCTGAATACACTTTAATAATAGTTTCATTTAAGTTAGTTAAAAGCATAAATAACAGATGAATGCACTATAATAATCTTTCCATTTACGTTAGTTAAAAGCATAAATAACAGCTGAATACATTTTAATAATCGTTTCATTTAAGTTAGTAAACGCATAAGTAGCAGATGAATGCACTTTAACAAACGTGTCTCTAATTTAAAAGCCTAAATAACAGCTGAATACATTTTAATAATCGTTTCATTTACATTAGTTAAAAGCATAAATAACAGTTCAATAATCGTTTCATTTAAATTAGTTAAAAGCATAAATACCAGCTGAATACCTTTTAATAATAGTTTCATTTGAGTTAGTTAAAAGCATAAATAACAGCTGAATACATTTTAATAATCGTTTCATTTAAGTTAGTAAACGCATAAATAGCAGATGAATGCACTTTAACAAACGTGTCTCTAATTTAAAAGCATAAATAACAGCTGAATACATTTTAATAATCGTTTCATTTACATTAGTTAAAAGCATAAATAACAACTGAATACATTTTGTAATCATTCCCTTTACGTTAGTTAAAAGCATAAATAACAGCTGAATACATTTGAATAATCTTTCCATTTACGTTAGTTAAAAGCATAAATAACAGCTGAATACATTTTAATAATCGTTTCATTTACGTTAGTTAAAAGCATAAATAACAACTGAATACATTTTGTAATCATTCCCTTTACGTTAGTTAAAAGCATAAATAACAGCTGAATACATTTTAATAATCGTTTCATTTACGTTAGTTAAAAGCATAAATAACAGTTCAATAATCGTTTCATTTAAATTAGTTAAAAGCATAAATACCAGCTGAATACCTTTTAATAATAGTTTCATTTGAGTTAGTTATAAGTATAAATAACAGCTCAATACATTTCAATAATCGTTTCGTTTAAATTAGTTAAAAACATACCCCGCCCCCCAGCTGAATGCCTTTTAATAATAGTTTCATTTAAGTTAGTTAAAAACATTAATAAAATCTGTTTGAGCGATGATTTATGTGCTAGGATTCAAGGTATTTCTTTTTTTCCATCAGTATCATCAATTTAGTCATCTAACTTTAATGGAACGCTCAGTTTAGAAGAACAAGAAAACATAAAACCCCATGTTCTAAGCATCTAGTAATTTATGCATGATGATATAAATCAGTAGTTCCCAAAGTAGTGATATGAGCCCCTAGGGTTCTATTGCGCCTTAAAAAGGCACCACGTCAACGGAATAAAAAAAGAGGGGTGCATGAGATGAAACCCAGGGTCTATGGATCTCATTTACGTAAGTTATCACCACATTTTAGACAATGTGCATAACACAATTTTTGCCAATGTCACTAATTTATATAATAAGCATATAAATTTACTTATTACATATTCGTAAAATATATTTCATGAATTGAGCAATTAGCTATCCATTCTATTTGTCTGTAACTGGCAAAATTTTGCACTTTTATTGTTAGTAAAATGGCCGTTGTAAGGTTAGTAAAATAACCTCACCATTACATGGCGACCCATTAAAGCAAAATTTTACATAATAGAAGAACTAATTCTTAGCATTTTCTTTTAAATTACCGCTCCATAACATCCCAGTGACATTTCAGGACATTTTTATCTATCTTTCTACTGTTTTAGGAATTTTTGTTAGAAACGTTACGCTCAGTTTTGCTCTGTTTTGGAGCTCTCAAATATAAAATATTGCTTTAATTGATTTCTTTTAAAATGATCATCTAAAAAGGGATCCATGAAAAGCCGGAAAGGAAGGCCTAGGGGTCCATGGAAAAAGTTTGTTCTTATTTCTATTATTTTTTCCATAAATGTTTATTTTTTAAGAACCCGAATTTTTTTTTGTCGGTTATAAAGCTAGTTTAAAAGTTTTTTAACATTTTCGCACTGTACCGGGAGCAGTGATATCTTCCTGCATCGATAAGTCCACGTCTTAACTATTACATTAACCTTACACGCTTTTAATTTTGTATTGTATCCATTTAATAACAATCCAGTTACTTAAACTTTGATGATTGCTTGAAATCATCGAATGGCTGAAATAAAAATTTATTAAAACAATGCATAGAACGGACTCATTTGTGGACGAAATTATAATATCAGCAAACGTTAAACTGCGTACAAGATGATAGCCAAACACAACAAGCACTTTTGCTTAGGGGTCATTCATAAATGATGTCACGCTTCGAGGGGGGAGCGGGTTCGAGAAATTGTGACAAAGTGTGACGATGGGAGGGGAGGGGAGGTGTAACAAGAAGTGGCACATCATGCATTATGCAACATAGCGTGACATGTGACAAAGGGGGGAGGGGGTCCGCTGAAGTGTGACTTATTATGACAAAAGGCGGAAGGGGTCAAATATATAGGAATAAAGCGTGACATCATTTATGAACGGCCCCTTACGTATGAGTGTAAAAATACTTTTAAAAAATGAATTTGCTGAGTAACAAGTTTAAAGTAAACATTTCACAAAATAAATATTTACAAAATCGAATCATAGACAGCTAATAACAGGGTGATAGTAAAAAAATACAAAACACATATACTCCCCCCCCCCCCCAAAAAAAAAAAAAAAAAAATTATGTTTTCTTCAAAATATGCAGTACACATGTTCAAGTTTTATTCTAGGTATAAAATTTAAAAAAAAACTGAAACACTCGTGAAAACTGACCAAAAGGAAACAACTAATATTCAAATCTTTTTTATGCTACATTTACGAGTATTATCAGTCTTATTACTCTAACGACTCTCATAACATTTAAATATTATACTTCTTTGCCAAGAAAAGGCAGGAAACGGAAACAGCAAGTATTTCTGTTTCCGCTGATTTTAATGATAATTTCTTCGGAAGAACATAAAGCAGACCAATTTATTTTCGCTGCTATCTAAGCCTTCCTTTACACTCGTTAGGTTTTTTTTCCGCCTTTCGTTTTGTTTCTTGGACAACAACCGTTTTGTGAGAAACTGTCATAATGGTTTAAGAATTAAGTTGCTAAGAAACAGAAACAAATGCGTCTCGATCAATTCAGATGCTTTTGTTTGTCTGGTTTCTAAAGCGATATAGTGGGGGGGGGGGGGGGGGATTAACGTTGGTGTGTTTAACGTTCCGGCAAAGTTGATTCTGTGCATTAATATCTGAATAATATTAATAGACGAATTTAATTTTTGAAGAAATAATATTGTACTAGATGAGAAGGTGTCGACTGCTTGAGAAAAAAATGCTCAAAGTTTAATTTCCGGCAATTTAATCCTACAGTGTAAAAAAAGTGATGGTACAGTGAATCAAAAGCCGACAGGGTGGCGTAGTGCTAAGGCGCAGGTCTCATACGCCCTAGATCGCAGGTTCGAACCTGGCCAAAGTCGGTGGATTTTCAAGATGCAGAAAATCGTCTGCGCCCATGTCGCATGATTGCGCGGCATGTTAAAGATCCCTTGAGTATCCGTTTGGCTTGGAAACTCTCGGCTAATTTAAATACCTAGAGCAATTCGAATCAAATGAGAGCTCAGGTGCCGCTATCTAGGGGAAACTGAGTGTCCAAATTCTCAGGGGCAATGGCATCCACCGACAGTGGTGCTACTCAAAAAAATGGATGCCGTTTACCGGGGTACGCACCAGGTCTGCAAAGGGTGATGACCGTAAGCAGCCCCTTTAGAAAAGAAAAAACACATTTAATAAAAAATAGTACAAGCAAAATTAATTGAATACCTTTAATACTTACATAAATTTTAATAACTCAGTGTTTTAAAGAAAAGCTATTGTGTTACAGCAGAAAGTGTCAATCATTTCAGAAAAAGTGCATCAACAAATACTAACTTTATTTTTTGATGAACTTAATTATAAACTGTAAAAAAAAATGATGGTATAAAAAAATAGCGTAAATTTTGCTGTACACAAAGAATTATATTTACATTACGATACAAAGTACACATTACGATATTTTGGTTGCTGCTGTTGTTGTTGTCGTCGTCGTCGTCGTGTCCTCGCGCGTGGCGAGGAAGAATGGATACGCTCTTCTTGGGTCAAACGGGACCCTTGTAGGCAGGAATGCGATTTCCGTCCCTTTGAAAGGCCCCTAATTTTTTGAACCAGCTCCCAGAGGAGAGACGTCACCTGGGATTAGCACCCCCAGAGGCATCGTTTCACTTGGAGGACATTGGAGTCACGACCAATTTAACGTGCACCAGCTCCCTTTAGCATACACGGACCGCAGCAACCAGGCACCAGAGGTTGTCACCCTCCCAAACACAGACCTATGTCGATGTTGCTTCACTTTAGTGTTCTGCGGGAAGAGAGCTTTTACGGACTGGTCCACTGCGGGACAGGATATTTTGGTACAAGTTACGAAATTAAGCACTATCCTTTTTAATCAGCAAAAATATACAATTTTCTTTCTTTCTTTTTTGGAGATGAGGGTGGAGGTTTACAGTTCTACCATAAAAAAGGGGCAAGCCGGCCGGCAGAGTTCCAAGAAGAATCCATTCATGCTCAAGGGAGGAGCTGCTGGTATAAAGAATGGGCCTCTATTCTCTAGCTCTAGTTCCTTTAGCATACTTTATTTCTTCCGACTGATGCTATATGCTAGTTTATAAGTTTAGTTACTTTCAACAAACAGAGCAACAAACATTCTGATTCGCATACTAAATAGTCGCACCCGCAAAACAAACTTCCCCGAAACTCGAATGGATTCGTTCTTTTCTGCCATGCGCAGAAGCGTCCAACTATCAAAAATTCGTGGTCGAACTGTAACATATTACCAAATTCTTTATCGTGTTGCCACATTTGTACGTCGGACGTAGGAAGGGGATCTACGTGCAGTACCAAAGCATTAACTTACTTTGAACATAAAACACTCTAATACCTTTCAATAAGAACTAACAATAACGTACGGCAAATATTCCCACAGTTTGGCGTTGTAGTTTCGAATCTATCCTCTACATCCAAAATTAAATTATACCACTAGATAACTAAAGGATCAAAGAATTCATTACGATAAGCGAGAACAGTGACGCATTGCGTGCGGTGGAGGGGGAAGCGCTGCCATTTTGAAGTTATTTTGCTGCGTATCGAGATTTGCAATTAGTATAGCTTTTGACTTGGAGAAGCTACGATGTTCATTTGACTTTTAATCATCAGCTGTCGCCAAAATCTATCGATTGTATATAAAACATTAGTTTAAAGTAGTGACAGTGAATATAATGTGTTAAAATAAAAAATATCAAAATATATAGATAATGCCGGCTTGTACGCGTCGAAAAGCCAAAACCAAATACAGAGATCGTATACGGTTGGAAAAGGCTTCTCAAGAAGAACCGAATGGTAATAATAAAAAAATAACCCGTTACTTAAACGTATTCACGAACAACACACACGGCGTGTCCATGACACAGCCACAACCCACATTTTAAAACTTTTTTTTTTGGGGGGGGGGGAGGTGGTATTTCTGATATTATTAACATTTCATTCCTTCATAAATATTGAAAGAGTAATGTGTAAATAAGAGTAGAAAAGCGCGTAACTATTTTCTCGTATGGTGCAAACACCTATGGTGACCCCTTTGAGAGCACTTATTTCTTTCTACATAAAGAACTACTTAAGAATATGTAATTTGCATGTCGCAATTGCGTTAAACTGACATTTGGTATATCGCGTTTCTACCGCACGTTTTATGATTATATTTATTTATTTTGATTTTTTTCCACACTCATTGAATAAGTTGCAACTTATTGACTTTCATTTTTTTTTTAACTTAAAAGAAAGATATTAATAAGATTTAGAGTTTGAAATGCAAACATAACACAGCATTAAAAAACAGACATGAAAAAAGGAGGTTTCAAAAGGAAAAGAACAGCGTGAAACATAATGGGGTGTTTCTCATGGTGTGTTGAAAATTCGGGCACGTCCAATATTTTTTTTTCTTTCAGTAAAATGTCCGTGGTAGAAAGTAAAGAAGTATTTCAAAATCTGTGCTGCAAGCTAAAAAGTAGTTTTATTTCTCAGTAAAATTTCTGTTCAGTAATGCCTTTCAATTCTGAGTCGTTTTTTTTTTTTTTTTGTCACAATGTTGTCTTAGAAAATTTATATTTCTTCATCTACTTCTAGATTCAAAAAATGTGTTCAGAGCAGTAAAATATTCATATAAGGCAATCAAAATAGAAAGGATTATTTCTAACAAAGAAATTCATGCACTTGAGCATTCTTACCTCCTTACCTTAACGTATCAGTTTCTACAGTGTAATAATTGCCAATGTTACGTACGTACCTCTCATGCTTATTTTAAGTGTTTATATATTTTTACCTATTCATTTCTAATTGTGTTTTGGCTTTTATTTTATCAGTTTTGTAGTTGCATCATTTCGTAGCTTTCATCTTCAACTAAGTAATGTCTATTGAATCTGAAATTCTTACGTCTAACACTGATTGGTCGAAATTCCCAACAAAAAAATGCATACGCATGTTTCGGAGTTACAAAAAAAAAAAACAGTTTTCAGTGTAAGAAGTGCAACCATGACTGTAGCATGTCGCGGGCCCTCGGAACTGTTGGTTCTTTTACGTGATTATAAGAAATCTTCACACACACACAGCATCAGATCACACTATACTTATCTATAAATCTCTTGTTTATTCAACATTAACTTTGTACACTTTGTACAGTAATACTATTTACATATCCTCAGTAATACTTATATCAATCAAAGTTTGTATTTCGCTAGAGCCAGCGCCTCGCAGACACTGCTCTCCCTACGACTCCTCGAGTCCTCCTCTCTCTCTCACTGTTCGCATCCCTCTTCGCCCCCTGCGCGATATCCCCCGGCCAAACCAACCCGCTAGACCAGAAGGATGATTCGAGGTTGCGTAGGGTCGAGCATGCCAGACACAACAATGACAGTGGAAAATAATTAAATTTTCTGGTGCAGATACAAATTACGGGCTACAAAAACCTTGGAAAACTTCGTGCTCCCGTGCATTTCGTACAAGACAGTACCAATTCCAAGCATTTCCAGAAACATAAATACCCACTTAATTTAAAGACAGCAGTTATGAAACTGTGTCATCTTTTGCTGTTTTATTATGCATTTTAAAAGAAACTAATTACGACAGTTAAGGAAAAAATAGTGAATAAATGTTTATGATACACATCTAAATATATACGATATATATATATATATATATACGATCTATATAATATATTATATATATATATATGCAGTAGGCCCTAGATAATGCTGAAAGGAGGGGTCCATCTTAACAGTCTGGAAATTTTTACTTGTCTTTTGTGCCCTAAAACTCCATGCAAGCGTAAAGTGCATTCATGTCATCGTTAGCAATTTAATATTTCCGGCCCCAAACCTTGCTAAAGGGAGCACTATCAAAATAATCGATAACATTAAATACTTGCTTTGAGATAACGAAAACATGAAGTAAATCAGATCTTACAAATGTTTCCGGAACCCTGTTCAAGAACTGGATTTATAACAAATAATAAAAGGCAGACGATTCTATTATGGAAAAGAAAAAAAAATGAAGAAAGATCTACTTATGGAACTGCAGAAACATTTACAACCACGATGAAGCCAACGTGGTTTAAATAGCCCCGACGCACAATTATGGAAAAAAAAATAAATAAGGAAACTTATGGGGTAGCAGGGGCTTGCCCTTTATATTCTCGGTTTTGGAACAAAATATAGTCTGGTAAAACAATTAATGAAGGAAACTCACTTGGCTTTTTTAGGCATTGAAACACAAATATATGGTAGGTTACAAAATTTAATGAAGATGAACATACACGGCATTTATTGTCAGATTTAAGGACAAAAGTCAAAATATGCTAATCAAGTAACTTTAATCTCATTTATCACTAGAACGACAAAGCGATCATATAGACGATTTCTTTATATTCATCTCCCCTTAACAAAAGTTCTATTAGCTTTAAATATTTAAGTTAGCGAAAAATATCTCCTTATTGCGACTTATTGACCATTGAGTTATTAAATTTAATGTATTTGTAACGCATAATATACACAAATTTTATCTTTCTCCACTTCTTCTCCTGTAAAGAAAAAAGAAAAAAAAGTTTCATGTCACCTTATTATTTGAATAATTTAAAAAATACAAGCTCTCACTTTCAATTTAATCAAGAGTTCAAACTGCTAATGCAAATCAACAAACTCTCGAAACGTTGATTTGAGGCAAATTAAAGCGTCACACCGCACCTATTACCTCATTTTGTATAATATTAGACAGTTTGCTCTAAATTGAATTCTATTTTGTTTGACATATTACCAATCTGACCACTGAACCAATCTGGCATATATATATACCTGGCTTTGTAACTTTTCCCCATAGAGGTACTGATTTATTTTTTCATCGGGTAAAGCAGAAAAAAAAATATTATGCCTTAATACTTTACTCATTATGCTATTTGAGGCTTCTTAATTATTCTGGCACCATCATATGACTAGTGTGTTCTATGTAACATTGAGAGGAAGTGATCCTGTCTAATGAATGGTAAAGTAAAAACACTACTCGGCGATGAAAATTAAGCAACCTTAAAGAATCAAATAAAAATATTCAATACAACGCATTACTAGCTGAATTTTGCATGGATTATTTATAATTAGAAATTCACATATCCACCATTAAAATGCAGTACATAATTTTAAAAACAGATCACTGAGAAATTTCATTTTTCAACTATGTTTCAAACCAAGCTATTTTTAGACCCGATTATCAAATAGTATTCATTCGAAAGAATTTAATAAAGATAACGTACATTCGTAATTAAAATAATTTGAATAAGAACAAGACATTGTCACACGAATTGCTATTTATATGCACATTTATGCACGAATTAAGCTTGTCACTTTTGCTGAATAATTCATTTGTAAGTACATTATTAAATTCTTGAAATACTCTCTACTTATAAATTTACCAACTAATTATGCACACATGTTAAAAGAACTCAAAAGATCCTATGATTAAAAAGTGCGAAAACTAAACGAGGTCCTTCATATAAAGGCAGAAGAAAGAAAATATTATTCATTCTACGAAATTCTACGATGAATAAAATACAGCAATAATGCGAATAATGCCCAAGGGTATGAACACGTTTTCAATTTATTAAAATTAGTTCCTTCCACGTCTTCATGACTCAAGTTCTCCTAAGTGACCTCTAGCCAGAATTTTAAGAAGACAGAAAATTATGCTGCGCGTGAACTGAGATTTGCATAAAGAAATTGTCTTACATTTGCATTATTTTCTTCAAATACGAAATGTTAGTTCAATATGAGGTAAAATGATGTTTGGAAATCAGAGCATACACAGTTTTTTTCCTTATACAAGGTGTAAGAATCATTAGGTGGATATTTTACGAATGAGCACATTCATTTAACCACTTAACAATCGGGTAGTTTTCCAGAAAACGGTCATAAAAGTGCCTATTTTTTAATTCCTTGAAATTTATATATAAATATATGTGCATGAACAATATATATATATATATATATTAATTTCTAAGTTTTGATTTGTTTTTAGTTTCAAATGTTAAACAATCTAGCCCGGAAATATCACGGGAGCGAGAAATAGAACGCGAAACCTCAGCCCGTCATTTTCACGGGAGCGACAGGGAAAGGGTTATAAAAAATAAGTCGCTGTATTGTATTCATGTAAAATTTAAACTTTTCTGAAAACCTTTGGCAATAAAGAACTTACTAGTATTGCCACATTTTTTTTTATCCCGGGGCGCGCACCCCTACCGTGCGATGTCGAACCCCTATAAAACCCCCCCCTCAAAATGACCCCCCATACAGGCCAAAACCCTTTGAAAACATCCCTAATAATTTCAACGGCACAGTTTGCGTCACAACCCCCCTCCCGGTGGTCCCCCGCGGATAAACTATTTTATCGACTAGTAATAAACACTATTAACCAATGTAGAATTGCGCAGGATTTTGTTTCCTTCGGCGTGCATAAATAAAAATAATAAAAATAACGAAAGCTAATATGGGACAAATTAAATCAACTTTGCATCAAAAATCTTCTAACAAGTACTATAAATCCCAATACTTCTAAATCATCAGTCTGATATAATGGTAAAGCTTAATTAACTTTCTGCAGGCTTACAATACTTAAAACTTAATTTTCTAATCTGCATTTTTTATTTCCGATTCGTAGAATATGATGTTGCATAATAAACTCAGCACAGTTTTCACGCCCTTTTCGATGCAATTACTTAAAGAAAAAAATGAAAATAAACTATAAACCAAACATGCATATGTACACATTGCCAAGACATGGACCATTTCAAAGTAAATTTGGATGAGGGCAATCTTATACATTAAAGTAATCTCAATGAGAAAGATGAGGGTACCTGTTTAATAGAGGGTCCTTGAACGGATGTATGACCAATGTTTTCGCAAACCGCTCATGTTGGTGCAATCTTTTCTTTTCAGCACGTTTCTTAGTAAACTGTTCATTTGAAAGTCGTTTGGCCATGTTGCTTGAAGTATTTAGTTTGCTCAATAAAATTGGTCAGTCAAGTACCTAAACGCATACTAACATTACAGGAATATAAAGCGACGCTATGTAAAATATATTTTGAGCACTTAATACTGTCTTCACAAACACTTACAACAAACCGAAAAAAATCTCGTCTGTCTCAATCCAGGTTTGCACAAACGGTGCAAATAAAACGAACATTTTTCTTTTTCCCCAATGTTGCTAACACGTTGAATGTAGTACGCAACCGCACCATCTGAGCTGCGAAGGGAATTCCCTACGGAATTTGAGTTTTTTTTTTTTTTTTGTTTACGACTATTTCCGGTCACATATATTTTCGAGTTTATTTGCTTTTCTCAATGGATCTGCCTCTAACTCTCGTCCAATATGACTGATAGTACAAGACAATACATAAAGTATTGTTACATTACAAAAAGAGGAAATAACAGAAATACACCCAGGGTAAGGTGAAAATAGAGCGCACTACCTCGTCACTGAATTTGCGTTTTGTATGGGGATATTTTTCATCAAGTAAACGCAGATTAAAGCTTTTATCGCGTCAATGACTTATACAATTAATGTAAAGAAAAAAAATCCTCATACAGTAGATTTAATTAATTATTGCAAATAATTAACTTATTTTTAATTTTGTGATAGTAGCTGAAACCCGTCAACAGACCATTTTGTGCACTTATATTTCTGTTCTATTTTACTTAGATACTTCCAGAATCATGTTAAGTGGGAGGGCTGCGTACTTCGCGCCTTGATTGCACTTATATTTGTTTGTTTGTTTGTAAACGACCATTTCAGGTCACATTTAGTTTCGAGTTTTTTTGCTATTCTCAATGATGTGCCTCCAAACTCTTGTCCAATATGACAGATACAACAAGCCAGCACAAAAGAATATTACAATACAAAGAAGGACATACGCCCAGGGGAAAGTGGGAATCGAACCCACGCATCTCTCACTGCCCGCAGGCAGGCAGTGGAAACTGGTTCTAAGACCGCTCGGCCACTGAGGGCCACTTATATATTCTCTCTCTTTCTAGTGGGGCAGCGTATGATCATTAACCTTTGCAGACCTAGTGAGTACCCCGGTAATCGGCATCCATTTTTTCAAGTAGCACCACTGTCGGTGGCGCCATTGCCACTGAGAATTTGGACGCTCAGTTTCCCCTAGATGGCGGCACCTGAGCTCTCATTTGATGCGACTTGCACTAGGTATTTCATTTAGCCGAGAGTATCCAAGCCAAACGGATACTCAAGGGATATTTAACATGCCGCACAATCATACGACATGGGCGCAAACGATTTTATGCATCTTGAAAATCCACCGACTGGGAAGGTGCGAACCTGTGATCTTGGGCGTACGAGACTTGCGCCTTACCACTACGCCACCCTGTCGACAAGGGCCACTTATATTTGGTTAAGGAATTTCAGGAGCTGAGAGTCCTAAGCGCCTTGCTCTGGACGTTGTCTGCGCACGGCTGGTGGATTCGATTTTAGTCCCATGCCAAGAATGTGCTGTATTCTTCTAATTTCTTTCTTGGCATTGTCATATTCTGTGGTGTATTGTCTTGTATTATTTGTAATATTGGACAAGAGTTTATAGATATAGGTCCTTGGTATCATAGCAGCAAACTTAAAACTGCATGTGACCTGAAATGAAATGTAGCAGTAAATCAATGAATTTGGCTAAAGAGGAACATGAAAAGTCGTTAAGAACCATGGGGGCCCTGCCGCATAAAATGGGCTCCGAATCACTGGGTTATGAGGGTGCAATATCTACCATCCTGGCCGATATTCGATTCCAGGCACATAGCGTGGAAGCCTTGCTTTTTACTTTTCATGGCACTAGGTGGCTTTACATTTTATAGAATATACTTTTAGTATCGAGTGAATAACAGAAAGAACAGCATTATATTGACACAAGAACAATATTTCAAACCGCATTCAGGAATGCTGTAGATATCGTAAAGTTAAAAATATCTCTTCTTACTGCTATTTGTTCTTTTATTTTAGTTTTCCTGCGGTTGTTTAGTACATTCAGTTCCGGAAGAAAAATAATTTTAGATACACATTTTAGGAATATGTAAGTTAGATGGTATGCTTCAGGAGTATATTTTTCGTAAATATGGGAATTTGATCAGCGACTAAGAAAATATGTACAAGTTTTCAATGGAAACAAACAACATTTTAAACAAAGGCCGTGGTAGCCTAGCGATCAGGATATCGGCCTTTGGATTAGAGGATCTGGGGTTCGTTCCCAACCGTCTGAGGACCTACTATGTACACTTGGGAAAACGCGCTTGCAAAACATGTGGGCCCAGAAGCTCCGAGGCAGTTCTGAGAATACCGAGAAAGTTGCAAAAATTTCCCTTCCCTTCAGTTTCTGATCTAAAAAGGAAGGTAACGTAGTTTGGGTGTCCAACATCTGGTACTATCTTACTACGGCGTGTTGAGTTACTGCTGGTCATCTATCAGATGGCCTTGGGAACCACAACCCTCTAAATAATACTCTTTAAGCATAGGGGTATCAAGAGGGTCAGGTTCACACAACAAGAGTTAGTTACGCTGGGATAGCTCCCAGCAAACCTTTCTCGGAGCGGTAAGGAGCATTCGTCAGACTTCACCTAATTGTGCCCGAAGGAGGCAACCCTAAGGCCTCGTGCTAACAGGGGAGGGGGATGGAGTAGAGAACCTATCAGATGGCCTTCGACAAATCGCTTGCAATTTTCATGGCTTTGAAAAGTGCGAACGCCGACAAGGCATGTACATTAGAAAAAAAAATCAAGATTGATTATTTAAAATTAACTTCATCTAATAACCTACTCAAGGCAAATATTTATTATTTGCTTTTTTTTTCATTTTATCTTAAACGCTATCAAGAAATAGCAAGAATTAGAGTAATCATGTATTTCAACCAAACAAATGAACTTTTGTAACGAAAATCACAGTATTAAACAGTGACATCCGAAAAACTGAAACACATTTAAACAACTACTTCTTATTAATGCATCACGTAATCTTATGTAAAATATTTTGGTGGAAATAAGTGTTTTGCTAATCATAAGTAGAATTAAGCTGTTAAGAGACACACTATCATTTGACACTGAAAGTAAAATAGAGGGGGGAAACCATGAATGGAAAAACGAGAGAGAACTTCTTAAACCTAATCAGCACGAGAAAGCTTCTGAAAAATGAACGCGATGCTTTAAGAGAAAACTTAAAAATACGTAATGGAGCTGTATGCGAAAAAGTGATGTACGTGCTAGAACTCTTTTAGCTGTCAAAAGTAGTGCCAACTCTTTATTTATCTTATTTCCCGCACTTTTGCTTTCACCTTACATCATGCGAGAGCTCAACGCTCTCGCATGATTGTTTCATTTATTTCGTTCATTTTTCTTCGGTAAAAGGTTTTGATGAAACCTACACCATCTTCCGTGCGGGGGATTTTTTTTCTGAATATAAATTAAAATTCACCTTAGTGTTAAGTCCTATTAAAATACCTCGTAAGAGGAAAACGGAAAACATAGTTAATGATTTTCTTCCCATTTCTTCCCTTAACTTCATATCTTTGAATTTTATTTTTATTTTAGATTTTAAGTTCATATCAACGAGTTTTCACGTAAATGCTTAGTTGGATTACTATAAAAAAATCAACTATATTTTTAAAGGAAATAATTGAACAGAACAAATTGTATTGGGTCTACTAGGGTCTTTTAATTGTAAAACGCTGACACGTTTTGTGTTTTACAATTAAACATATATGTAAATAAGTGATTTTGTAACATTACTAGAGGTCGCCCAGCGGTCGAAATCCTACCGTATTTCATGATTTTTTTCAGTCTCGAACATTTAAACGACTTTTAGACATTAGTTTTCCTCTTTGACAACAGGTTTTTTAGTTTAAATATTTCCAATGAGCGATAATTTCTCCTCAGTGAGACTGATTGACCACCGAGCTAGCTGTTTCTTTTAATGCATTTGTAACATATATTATACATATATTTTATCTTTCTACACTCATTTTCGTGTAATAAAAATTGTCATGCCACCTTATTATTATTTAGTAAATTAGAAATACAAAGACTCACTTTCAATTAAATCGAGAGTTCAAAACGCTAATGTAAATCAACGAACTTAGGAAACGTTAATTTGAGGTGAAATAACGCATCACCACGCCTTTCATATGACTTTGTATGAAATTAGACATTGCTTTTGTATTTTGTTTTGTTTGACATTGTACTGGACGTTTTATTATCATATTAGTATATATATTTTGGAAATTTATCAACCGACACCTTAAGATTAGTATTTTTTTGCGTTAACATTTATTTAATATATTACATTTTTTCTTTTGTTTTGTACTTCACATTTAGTCTTCTAGTAAAATAAATAGTAAAATAGCTACTGAGCAGATATTTTAAAGTATAAATGTATGCCATAATTTTGTTAACATGTGTACTGTGGGGGTAGCTCTCATTCAACTTTTTTGATTTTCAAAAACATCATCTTAAAAATCAATTCAACTATCATTGCATGAAGTGATGTAGTAAAATCAGCAGAAAGAAAAAATGAGAAGGTACACGCTTAACTAACTGAGGAAAGACAATCAATACTAAAACAAATATTTTTTGAACTAAAATACATCCCATATCGAGACTTAAACTATTTTTAGACGAAAGGAAAATTAATACAGATTTGCTTTTTGCAGTCAATCCACAATTTTCTACGTATCGTTGCTCACACCAATCCTTGATCTACAATTTCGTGCTTACCTACACTTATATGTCACTTACCTTTTCAAGTCTGAATACCTTGGATTTTCTTGATCCCGCCTTTAATGCCCTTTATAAACGCTATCTCTGCCAAACACTACTTCAAATAGGCCTCTAAGAAACTTTGAATATCCAGATATGCTGCAAATATTTAAATTAGTTGTTGGGATGTTCGCAGTGAAACTTATAAGTGTTTGATCTTCAGTTATTTTTGACCCTCTTTTTTAGTTTTGCAACTTTATTTATTACGTACAAAATTCTTTCATCCTGATAATTCACGGCAGATTGCTGCTTCGAGTTCGTTGCTTTTAATTTAACGAGTTGCTTATCAGTGCAATGCAGTAATTGCATTACAACTCTTCTACCTGAGATAGGTTAGATTTGATTTCACTTAACATCTCCAGTTTATTTTTCCCACGAAAAAAAGGTATAAATTGAAAACCTGCCGAAAAACAAAAACAAAACTACTTTAAAGACATGTGTGAATGCAAGAATTCAATTAAATTCCTCTTCCAGCCATTTGAGAAGAATTATGAGAAAATACGTCCATTGATCGCAGGAAACAGATTGTCATTTGCGTCATTCCGTGAAATGAAGGTATCTTTAAATTTGTCAGACATGCTGAAAAGTAAAAAAGAAAAAAAGAGAAATTCAGCAGTCAGTTTCGGGGAGAAATCATGACACTCTTCTATCAGTTACTTGTAAAAACCCACACGAGCTTCACCATTAAGTTTGTTATAGGGGAAATCCAGATATGTGCGCAAATTGTTCAAGGGAAAACATTGAACCTTGAACTTTGCAAGTCTATCAGGGAGACAAATGCAACACAAAACAGAAAAGAAAATCAATAGTACTTTATTGATTATGTGAAAAGAGTTTCATTCTGTTACAAGGAAAACATCAGAATTCAACAATTATTGGTATAAATAAAATACAGTGAAATTTCTCAATAGGTTTGAAGAAAAAGTTGTCGAAGAGTCTCATTCAGTTTTTAAGCGGGGAGGGGAGGAGGTATAAATTTTACGAGATTTTTTTTTTTTGACTCACCTTTGTGTTTCTAATTTGAAAGTATTATTATTCTATAAACTAATTTGAAAGAAATTCATTACAACAAATAAAAAATGTGAATAAGTATTATTGAAGGACTACAGCGTACATTTCTATCTAAAAAATCCAATTCATTTTATTAATGACCAATAAATAAATAAGTAAATAAATTCCTGCACAAAATAGGTGAATAAGAACATGGTTTTCTTTAGGTGGTCTACAATGCACAATATATATATGCATATATATATATATACACCTCTCGTTTGAAGAAATGTTTATTTCCAACTGTTTACAATATTTTCAAGACATTTTTTTTTCTCTTTTTTTAAAGAAAAGAGTTCAAAAACTTCTAAGGATGGTGGAAGATGAATAAAAGTAGAATAAAAATACCTCCAAGGCACTAAAATAGTACGTAACTTTGTGTTGAAAGAGCATTGGTCTAGATGTATTCGTGTCATTTATCGAATATTTCTAAACATCCCTCTGTCGCAAACTTTTTGTCTAGAAAAATCACCCAATAGTATTAAAGATAAAATAATGCATAGCTCTTCTTCATTACTATTTATTACCTAGTTTTGTCGAACTAGAACTCAATGCAATAATAATGTCATTAATGCCCTAATACGGAGGTAGGCAACCTGCGGCTCGTGTGCCACATGCGGCTCTTTAGTTCCATACGCAAATATTATTTATTTTATCAAAAAAAAGACATTTAAAAATCGCTCTGAATTCGTTTCTACTTTAATAACCATGCAAAGCCTTCGCTCCCCATTGAATTTGTTTGCTCAATTGTTTGTTTTTGTAGTACAAGTTAGTGTTGTAAGTAAATGTCGAATTGTTTTTATTTTTTACTTAAATAATAAGTAATTATCTAATAATTCCATATATATATTCTCTAATTTGTTGTGAAAAACACTACTTATATATGAATAAATAGATATTTTTTCTTATGAATAAATAGATTAGTTTTTTTTTAATCAAGAACTTTATTTATGCAAGTACTATTTATTGTTGGCAAGAAAACATTTTGTGGCTCTTTAAAAACTTTGAAATTTTGTAAATTGTAATTTTTGACTCTTCCGACTCAAAAGCTTGCCGGCCCCTGCCCTAATGGCATTTTTTGAGAAATGCTCAACTTAAGTTTCCATAAAGAGTTTCACTTTATTCATACTTTTTGAAGTTTTACACTTCCTAAGCTTATAATTTGCACGTAATATTAGAAGAATGAAAACTAATAACACTGTTTCAAAGTCAAATTACAGTAGTTTATATATACTAGCAGCAAATAAGCGCTACAATATTGCTCAATCGCAGTTCGGTAGGACGCATAACCAAGCTTACACTTGATAACAAAGAAGCTGTTTTATGCCGTTCTTGATCATTTCCTGGCATAGCTACACCCTTTCGGTGTAGAAAAGTACTTTTTTTTTTCATCACTCACTAGGATCTTTGGCAGAGGCATGCCATTTTTTTTTCTTTAGCATTTCGTTTGAATTTTGCTTTCATACTCTTATTTAAGTTTTTAAGATATATTCCAAAATACTTCAATTTCTTACTGAGTGATCAAAATTTTTTAGGTATTTAATCTCTAAAGTTTTATTATTACATTTATAGGTTGCATAAACCCTGAGTCTCTAGTGCCTTTCAGTGAGATATAATTATGGTCATTGAGTAAATTCATCAAGACAAGCCTAGATACCATTGAGCAAATCAAAGTTCCAAAATACAAGAAGACAGAAAGGAAAATGTTAAATGGAATGTCTGCTTTTTCGATAGTGAAAAAAACTCATTTTTGAAAGTCTTGTGATACTAGCTTGTTGAGTTTCAGTTCTTGTTCTCTTTACCTTTTTTCACACCAGCTCGGGGTGAAAGTATTTCAAAATTATGCTATGTGGTTTAGATTCTTCTTTTGATTTTCCTAATCATTTTAGCTGGTCGCAGTTGTAAAGAGTCCCCCTGTCGCTAATGTGCTAAATATGAAATTCTAAACATTTTTTCTAATAAAAAGACTACTTTAGGAACATTTAAAAGACATTTTTAGATGCCTATATACATGAATTTAAATATCATAGAAAAAAAGTTACTTTTTTTGCAACAAATGAAATAAGGTAAAAAAACTAAATACAGACAATCGTTTCAGAGTTAAAATGAATCCCTTTTTCAATGCAAGAAAGAATTGAGAAGGAAAGCAAAGGCTCAACAAAATTCAACAATTTTCGACATTTTTTAAAAGCCCGATACTTTTGCTAAGACTTTGCCTCTCTGGCTCACTTCTTTCTTGCATATAAAATAAAATTCTGCGTTTAGTCTTGCAATGTTGTGCTTAATTACGCAGCATTTAATGTTATTTCAATTTGAAGATTGTATTATACTTTAATCAGTGCAATATATAAATAGATATTGCTCAATATTTCCGCCCGCGAAGAAAAAAAAAGGCAGATCATTTTTCTTGCTTATTGTTATAACCATTTCACCCAATCCAATTTTATAAATAGATCCCCAATACTCAAAAGGAATAAACACATTTTTAACATATTAAAAAAAAACTTTTTTTGTGTTTACGCCCGAACTACTTTCCATTACTTCCAAGCATTAACATCTTATTCCAGTTTTACTGAAACGAGTTTCGAAGCATTGAAAAATAACGCAATTTGATGAATTCCTAGTTCTTTATCTCTTGACTTTTTTTATGAGAAATTAAGATTTGAAACAAATTATCTTGACATCTTTGTTTCCAAAGATAAATTAAAAATTAGATTGATAACGCTGCACAAAATGTTTATAATGAATCAAATTTTATTTCATTATTAAAACATTATTACGTATTAATATTCCTTTTAAATGCATTTCTTTTGTCCAGCACTTCTTATAAGAGAAAAAGCGTGATAAATTTACAAAGTTTTCCAATGAATCTTTTCAGCGGCTGAGTATTATAATGGGATTACTAAGGGAGGGGCAAATGATAATTAATATTTATGATACATATTCAGACGTTGGAAAATGGATTTCATTAAATAATGGAGTAAGAAAATGACTTTTTAGGAACTTGAGTTATTATTAAACACCAAAAATATAGACGGGTTATTTGTTTCTTTTTATACTTTAAAATATTCCATTAAGTAATCTTTCCTTTTGATTAAAATTTGATTTTCTTTTTTCATTTTTGTATCAGGAAGTTAGTACGAGAGGAATTTGTTTTTATTTTTCTCATAATTTGAAGATAATTCCTTTGAAGTAACTATGTTGCGATGTTTTTAATCAAGCAGTCTACTGTAAAAAAAAACTTATTTCTTTGCACGAAACAGGGTACAATTACAGTCAGATTTTTTAAAAAAGTAATGCTCAACTTATAAAAAGAAGTACTTTTATTTTCATTTTCGGAAATCTAACACAAATCCTTGTGACTATTTTTTGTAGGCCTGTCATAATATTGTTAACTTTGTGATTTGCTGATGACATCCATTTCTACTACAGAACCAAAGTAAATGAACACCGAACTGCAAACCGAATCAGCAATAAAATTTTTATTGTCTCAAAAGAAATCCTGAGGAAATAAAGTGTTCACCTAAAAGACTATCTCTTTCTTTTAGACCTTACATTTTACTTTGTTTTATCAGTATAGACTAGCAGTATCCACGTGACGCTGCCCGTACTAAGAGTTTCACAAATGTTGCCTGTGGCGACATTGAAGAAGGGGACTTCATTTTATTAGGTTGAAACAAGTCCCCTCATTGTTATAATGTTTCTTACTGTTTGCCAGTAATCTCTTTGGAATGAACTACAAGTTCATGTTTCTCATTAACTACTTTGTTACCAGTCTTCATTTTCTTAATCGATTAAATAAGTAAAAATAATGTTTTTCCCCCACAATGATATTAGTTACAGCAGTGTCTTTAAAATAACAAATCCGTTTTTCTTCTACCATCAGCCATATAGGTATCTACCACAGCCTGAATTTGTGCAAAATTGATAAAAACTGATTAATGTTTGTTGGAAATAAACTATTATTCAAAAGAAAAAAATACCAAGTAATATGATTCTTTAAACTATCTAACATCCTGTACTTTTCAAGACGTTGTGACATTACTAAAAGATAATTTTAATCCGTTTTTCTTTTAGTTGATATTAGAGACAAACACTACATAAAATGACAAAAACAATGAATAAAAGTTAAAAAAAATGACAAGCACGAGTTAAAAATTAGATAGTCTGCAATACATGTAAAAAAATGTAGTTTAGTACGAGAACTTATGAATGAAACGCATCCATAATCAGTTTTTTGAACAATACTGTTATTTTGTTTTTTCTTTCGGCCTTTTCGGGTTTAAATATCTTCAACTCAATACAGCATTTTACGAATATTGTATTCAAACAAAATTCATTTAATGCCTTATTTTAGTCAGGTATTTTATTGTTAGAAAATGGCAATGTTTATAGCACAGTCCTTCATATACGTTACATAAATAAACATCTGCATTCTTAACCAATCCCCTGAAGTGTTAGATCAAATTTTAAAGGACTTCTCAAACACTTTTACGCATAAACTATTCACACACTTCCCACTGTATGCCTTTGTTAAATATTGAGCCTACAGCATTTAGTGTCTAATAATGACATGCACAAAACATTAGTAATCTCCTGCTAATACATACCTTCTCTGCTGGTTTGGAACTTCGCGAATAGCCATCATAGGCTTACTGAGAATCGGAGCCATATACCCTTGTGCGCTATCACAGTATGTAATAAATATTGAGGTGAAAACTACTCAGACAATGAAGTATTGTATGAAATTTTGAGTAAATTTAGCAGATGAGTTATTGAGTATTTCAAGTAAAAGTAATTCTGAACATCAAACAGGCTACTTATTGTACTTAGTAACTTGTACTTTAAACTTTTGAAGATTTTTTTTTTAGCATTTGCGTTGTAATAAATTGGAGTGTTTTTAAAGGAAATAGGAAGCATTGACACTCAATTTGGTAATTATTTCGAGTCAAAATATTACACAAATAAAAGTGTTCTATATGTACCGCAAGGCAATGAATACATGAATTTCAAGTATAATAAATATTAACTGTGTGTCATTTCGATCAAACGAACTTAATTTAAACTGTGTTTTTGAATGGCAATATTGCCAAATTTAATCTCCAAGTCAATAAGACGTAGCATTAGGAAAATATTTAACTACAAGAACAAGAAAAAAATGAAAACAATTCACTTTAAAAGGGTAAACAATTAGTTTTGAAAATTATTAACATTTTTGACTAAATGACTGATTTTACAAGTGCTTTTAAAAGCGTTTGATGTTTGATGATTTCTCCTGACGTTCAAATTTGTCAAAAATTAGTGTTACCAGTGATTAATTTGTCTACCTCTGTGAACGAAAAAATCAGGGCAAAATTACTGCAACGTTAATTTTCTGGAGCACATAAAAATGGTGTACATTTATAGTAGAGAATATAAATAAATGAAAGTATAAATATTGTTTTAGAACAAATTTATTTTCCTTTTTACGCCCAGTTATGTTTTGAACAATGTGATGCTGCATTTTTAAGACTACCTATATTCCTATTAATTTTGCAAGCAGCTCGTTATAAAAGGAGCTTTGGAAATTAGTTCAAGCTTGCCGTTTATTCTGATCTGCTCGTTTGCAATTACTTTCTTTTCTACTGTGGTAAATTTCACCATTTTATTCACCTGCTCTTCGCACAAACATCAGAATTGAACGAAATATTTTTTTGTAAATATTTTTATATGGGAACATTTAAATGGTGCTAGAATTATTTTCATAACCTTTGCTTGCAGATGGGGTAAAAAGCAATAAAATCCAGTTTTACAGAAATTGCCCAATGATGTACTCCGCGTGGGTCCAAAATCGAACTCTAATTTTGTACCAAACTTAAATAAAATTGATCGGCTAGCTCTACTCACTGCTACAAATGCAGAACAGACAGGCTTAACTTTATAAACAATGATTTTCAGAAATAGGTACAGTTTTAGAATCGGAAGAGATTAACGTTTTCAATGCAGAACTCGAACTAAAAGCCCCATCATCTATTTCCTGGATTCGGTAAAATAACGACTTCGGGGAAAGGCAGAAATGTAGCAATGCGCATTAATGACGACTTCCTACGTTTCTGCGCTCCCCGTGGAGTGAAATGAACCAATTGACTCTTATAAACCATTGCATAGTGGCAAGGAAATAATTGAAAAACATATAAACGATGCAGAAAAGAGGAAATTCCTTTTATTAAAAATACCAGCATATCCAAAACCCCTTTGACCTAATGCCATGGCTTGTAGAAGAAGTTAATAAAAGACTTGGAGGTAGCCCTCATGACTGATTTTCTGCTTTTTGCTTTGTTATTTTTCCTGTTACATTTTGCAACCCCTTCAGTGGACTAGCTTATCAGCAATATACCACTAGCATTACTTAATTTATTATTACTTATTTCAAGTTAAAGTTTGAATAATCGATTTTATATTCAATTATACAGATGTTCAAGCTTTTTATCATCTATTATTTCAAAATTTATTGTTCGCTACTTTTTTTTTCAATTTCAAAGACGAAATAATTTTTGATGTTTGGAGGGAATAATTGATTGGAGTTCATATAAATATACGATATTGGTTACTACCGCCACGTTAGTTTCGACTAAAATACCTGTTATTTTTCCCTTAGGCCTGTATGAAGATGTGTAGAAATAGAAATAACTTTAAAAACCTTGAAGCTTTCTTAGTTTTTTCAAATCAGAGAAAACCTTCATCTTGCATAAAATTGATACTATTTGTATAAGTGCTATTTTTATTACATTTCAAAGAAGTTCGAGTGAGGCAGATGTCTTGAAACCCCTTAAAGACTGGGGGATTGTTTTTTCAATTTAAATTTACCACAAGCCACAAGCTGCTAGTTTTAAATTATATTCAACAATATATTTTGAGGTGTGCACGTCTATACAGTTTTTTTTTCGCTATTTTTATAGGCAAATCCCGTTTAATTTTTTTTCTAAAACTTAAAATACTTTTTATTTTCTTCAAATTCATTTTTATGCCAAACATTCTCCGAAGCAGCTGCTATCTCTAATTTCACACACACACACACACACACAATATATATATATATATATATATATATAAAATTTATATATATAGGGTTATCCTGCATGTTATTTCAAAAACCCAAAAGAAAAATAAATTATTTCTGTTCTGCCATAATTTTAAAGAATGCGCTCTAAATTAAAGTATTTTAATTATAAATTATGCACATCAATATATTATATATATATAGTCGCCTCAGAGAAACAGTAAGATGTGAGTAAAACCAGAATTTTCTATAAAATTGATTTTTAAAATTTGCTGTTTTTTCAATTCTAAATATCTAAGGCTGTAGTTCAGGGATTTTACTGCAATTTTGGAAACTCCCCTAACTTTAGATTACATCTTCAGAGGTGTTTTGAAAAACTTAATTGTTTTTAAAGGAAAATGATTTAAATGTCTTACTGTTGCTCTGAGGCGACGATGTGTGTGTGTGTGTTGCTTTCTGGTCATAAAAAATCACAGCAATTAGATGTTAAAGCCAAATTTATATTTTTTCCCTCCTTTGCATTAGTTATTAGCACACAACTCTGAAAGTCATTCCTAAAATAGAAGTTAAATTTAACTCTTCCAATTCTCTTCGCCAATTTATTAATAATTTTCAGCGGAAATAAATGGAATTCACTTAATCGAAATCTTGAACTTGAATGAAGGAATTAATATATTGAGAAATTTCAAGAGTATAGGATTTCATTCCACGATATTAAGTGAAGCACGAACAATATTTAAATTTCGAAATTAATGCCTTTAATTTAACGTAATACAATTCATAAAGCCATGTTTGAACTCCAAAAATATAGACTTTTGTTTCATTCATAGCATTAGTGAGTCACTCTTTCTCTAAACATAAATTTGGAGTTATCTCTTAGGTTATTGTAGTCGGCTGAAAAACTAATAAAACGAATTTTTTACACACTATTTTTTTTTTTTTTTTACATTTACTGACGAATATTAAATCTGGTTGTTTTACGATACGGAATGATATTTAATTATACAACTACACTCTTGAAAACCTACTTGTTTCTATATAAAAAATAATAATAGTCAATAAAATAATTAAATGAAAATCCAAGCATTTGATGAGATTATTCTTGATATAAACGCATTTTACGCGAAATCAACTTAGGCAGCATCTAGATGTGTAACTTATTTTTTAAACCTTCTGCAAAACAAAAATTAAAAAACTAAAGCAAAAATACAATAGCTCAATACGTTTTCTCTGTATATAAATTTATTTTTGACGTTATCAGAACCTAATTCAGCAACTGCTTTTTCAAATCCTAAACGCTTCTGTTAAAATAATTTAACTGAAATAAAAATCAAAACAATTTGTTGCTGTTTTCTTAGGATATACACTCACTTTAAGCGACAGCATCACTTAGTTAAGTTTTAAGAAGAGTCTTGAGAGGGTTGTATCTCTAAGTGTTTTCGATGTTAAGATATGATGAAGTTATGAGCCATTATTAAAAATGAAGTCATTTATAAATTCTTTCTGAAAAAAGATTGTCAAGTGTCCTTTACTTTAGCTCAAGAGCAATCAAGATATGAAGATAAAATTATGTGGCATATAAAGTGAATTTCATTGAACATCCAATTCATTACTTTGGCGAAATATAACTATTATGATCGCCTTGCACCTTTTTATATTTTTTTTTCCTTTAAATAACACATAATATTTTTCTTTTTTTTTTCACCGACAATGCAATAACGATTAAAACGTAAAATAAAAAAGTTCATGTTTTTGTATTCATCCGTTTTTAGATTACTAATCTAAAGTCTGAGAATTATGTAAACAGGCTAAAGCGAGCAAAATGTATATGCCTTTATAGTTACGATAGTAATTAAACGCACACTTTGTGTAACGGTTGTCACGAGAATAACAAATAAATGTACAGAAAATATTATAGCATTGATCATTTACAAAATATATTAAGTCATACTTAGTATATCTTGAGCAAAGATAAGAGAAAAATTACTTTATGTGGGAGATTTTTGATGGCTAAGCGAGCCAAGAAGTAAAGAAGCTATTCATCTAACTCACGTACATTGAATCAGATTGCATAATACGGCTTGTTAACCGTATCAAGCTTGAATTAACACGTAACGTGTGAAACCTGTCTCCTATGATAATCGCACGTATAGTACTGTCATGCGCATATCCACCAATCGCTATAATAGTCCAGAGCTATATGTAATCCATTAACGGAACTGAAATCAGTAGGTGTTATTCTCGCTATTAATTAATTAGCATTATCTTGCACATAATATATAAATCAAGTACTGGCTCGAAGGTATAAATAAGCATAACATTTACGTGTCGGAAGTGCATTTATATATATATATATATATATGTAATTAATAAACAATTTTCCTTAATAATGTATTACCGATTTTGTTCTGAAATGTATACGTCAGCTAATAGAAAGTAGACAGAAATACACAAAGGAGATATTTTTCAATGAAAATGAATTTTTCCCCGTAATGTACGTTCAACGAAAACGCAAAAAGCAAACTATTGGCATTGAAAATACTCCTATCAAAATTGTTCCTTACTATTCTGGCTTTAATTATATGATCAGTTAACATGGTAACTGCATGTCACAGCTGTACATTGCATGCACTAACATAGCGTTGACGAATGCAAGTATTGCGTAACAATACTTATTCTGGATTTTTATTTCCTCTGTAGTTCATAATTTTTTTTAATGCTGTTTCAATACCAGGCATTTTTACCAGACATGTTTTAATACCGGTTTGTACCAGGCATTACCTTGATGTGTTAATACCGGGCATTAAAACATCAAAAGATTAACTGTACTTCACGTAATTTAGAGTTTCTCGCCTTGTTCGCGTTAAGAAACATATTTTTATTCTTTGTTATAGTTTTCTTTCTCGTTACTTAGAATATTTAGTCCATTTTATATACATAATTTATTACTCCTAAAATACTAAAGCCATAAAACTAGCAAGGACATTCAAAATTATCTTGTATAACTGGAATTTCTAATTTATATTATTTATTTTTAATTTTGTTTCATTTGGATACATTTGAGCACACTGTTAAAAATTTCATCATGAAATTACGGTTAAATGACTGGCAGCACTCTGTCCATCTAATTCACCGTTAAATTTATGGTTTGGACCATTTTTCTATCTTAACGGGACCTAACCATTTCCAATTAGTTTGGTTAAAAAGCCGTAAATACAAAAGTTTAAGGTTTTATAACCATTTAAAAACAAAATCTTTACCGCTCTTGAGCAATTTCGAGACATGGAATCTTCGAGGAATGGAAACCGCAACCGAAGCTTGCAGGATTCGATCCCGGGTCTACAGGAACACCAACCTTGCTCGCTAGCCATTCGGCCATCTAAACCACGGGAAGAGGCCCTTTATTTATCAATAAATCTTTTTTCCCAACAGGCAAACTGCCTTAAAATTGAGATTTCAGTTTTTTATTGGATCTAAAGTCATTTTTAGTCTAAATTTACTGTATATCTACGAAAATCATTTTATTTGCTGCAAAAATTAAAATACAAACAAGCTTCAGCAGCTCAAATGATGGGTTCGCTCATTCGCAAACAGTTCGGGAATCCGATGTCTCCAATTTTTGATTTACGTGTGTATGTGTTTCTATTTAGTAACCACTGCATAAGCCACTTTTTTTTTCTTCTTTTTTTATATACACATGCAGATTTTAACTGATAAATCCATATTCCTATTTTAAAACAACGTACGACCGGTAAGGTTTCGCAACCAAGATGAACGACCGATTCTTATTGAGCGCTTGAAAATTATGGTTAGTTAAACGTTCTTTAGGATAAACAGAGAATAAACGATTTTTTTTCGCAATCAGCGGTTTGAGTATCATCCTTTTAATGGTTATTCAACTGTTGTAAATAAATATGGTAAAATAACAATCAAATAAATGGTTATTTTACTATTTTCTCAGGGAAATTTTTAACAGTGTAATACTTCTGTCAAGCAGAAGTCTTTTATATTTTCTCAGACATCCAACACAGTTTAAATTTTACAATAAAATCATATTAACAACGTTTTAAATGAGGTGCTCTAATTTCATTTTATTTTTAGTTCCGTACATTAGTACTTATAAAAATATTTGCATTATTCCTTCCGAAAGGCATCTTAAGTTACAGAAATCAATATTATTGTTCTAGTTCTCAATTTAAGGAAATACAATCCCCAATTCTGTAGTATAAACTCAATATTTAATACAACCAAAAATAGAACTACATGAGTATCAACATTACGCATGGATAGAAAGTGAAATTCCACCCAAAGGAGTACACGTTTGAATTAAATTGAAAACACGGGGCTTAAATTTGGAATCTTAATGCAGCTGTGCACCAAGCAATAAAGGATTATGATGCATGCCGAAGCAGTACTATATATCCCTCGTAAAACACGGGGATATATTTCGTTTGGGGCAACATTAAATTGAGATAATTTAGAAGAAATGCTTGAGATTTTCATTTTGTTTGTCCCCAAAATACTATATTTTGCAAGAATATACTTGATATTATACTGGAAAAGTTCTAGTCCGAGCAATTTCTTTTGTTTGGGACCAGAGTTGTGGAAACTTTGATTATTTTTTAAAAATTTATATAACATAATTATAAAACTTATTATATTATATTGTTAAAATATAATAGAAAAATATTAACACTATTGTCGCTAAACCTCCATCACTTCTTCGCGTACGCTGTAAAAATTCTAGTTCAACGTTTCACCCAAAAATGGTGAAATGTAGCTGCAACCAACATTTGGTACTAAGTTGAACCACATTCATAGTGAAACTAAACGAAACTACACCGTCATAATGGTTCAACTTAGTACTAAATGTTGGTTGCAGCTACATTTCACCATTTTTAGGTAAAAGTTAAACTAGAGTTTTTTTACAGTGTACCTTCTGTCGAATGCTTCCTCATATGGTACTTGCAAACGTGCATTTGCTATATATATTAGATTTTCATCTTTGTACGCTATTTTTAGCCCTTTTTTGTGATTATGATAGACTGATAATTAAAGTTATGATTTTTACATTTAACCTATTTTAGTGGTAAAATATAACTTCTTCGATTGAATTACATATCACGGAATATGGCGTTTCTTGCCGTATGGGTATTAATTGAACTATGTATGGCCAAACACGCCATATCGTATTATAGATATTTAGAGTGCATAAATCCTATTTGAATAATAGTCAAAGTATATAGATAATAAATTAACTTATTTTGAGCGCAATAAGACATTTTTTTTAAACTGGCCACTACACAAAATTTCAATTTTTAACTTGGCAATTAATATGTTAAGTGCGCGTTGTGTTGTTCCCCCCCCCCCCCAAGGTTGATGTATTCTTTACCAATTTGAATTGTTAGTCAAAAATAAATAAATAAATAAATAAGAACTAAGGCCGCTGATTTGTCATTCCTCATAAAAAGTAAAAGATTCATCATCTTTACTTCTGCTTATACCCATAGTTCGATGAAATCGAAGCAGACATGCCGCATGCGCAAATTTAGGAAAAAAAAAATTTATAAGAAAACTAGACAGTTCTAAGAAGGTTTTCCCCCAATAGTTAAAACAATTAAGGCCATTAAGATCAACCGCAACAACGTCAAGCAGCGGCTGTGAAACCTTACATGGCATTTTATCAGTTATACATAACTTGCTAATCACGCGCTCGAATTCACTAATTGGCCTTTTTTTCGACGTCATTAGAAAAGGCTTACCTTCATACGGTCGTGATTTATTCATTGCGCTATCGTCGTAATAGATATGCCATCGCTGTGAGTTTGATAACCATAGCAACAGTCTTTTGCGGATGAGATAAAATGTACCGTCGCCCTTGGTGTGAATAGCTGCTGTGAAGAAGCTGCTAGTTATTTTTCATTTTCAAATAAAAATGCATTCATATGCATATAGCTCAGCAATTTACAATACGTACACAAATTATAATTTCATGAACTAAATTAATCAGTAACAAGTACGCTCTTGTTTTGATAAAAACGGAAATGTTGAAGTGAAACATTACTGGCTTACATATGTTAGCCTGTCGTTGTTCAAATAAAAATAAACCCTTGAAGCACGTTTTAATTTTGTAAAAACTGGTAAAAAATGATCTATTTTGTTTTTTGACAGAAAATGAATACATGGGTAATATATAAATTGTTTTTGGCAATTTCAGTTTCAGGGGTGGGGTAGAAGTTATATAAAAAAATATTATAGAAACAAAGTGCAAACGGATCTCAGACGGGGACTAGAAATAAAATAACGCGAGATACAAGATCCCCCGTGTCAGACACCGGCATGTGCAAATTTGCGGGTAACTTTCGCAAGTGTCAGACACGGGCATGTGCAAATTTGCGGGTAACTTTCGCCCGTGTCAGACACCGGCATGTGCAAATTTGCGGGTAAATTTCACCCGTGTCAGACACGGGCATGTGCAAATTTGCGGGTAACTTTCGCCCGTGTCAGATGCAGGCAAATGTATTAAGGGGTTAAGAGCTAATAAGAACTGAAGACAGAATTGAGAGCTTTAACGCTGCTACTCCAAACATTTCCGATTTCAGGCAAAAAATCATTTTAAAATGAAAACTCAACTTACTCTATCTTAAGCAGTTAAGAAATCAAATATTAAACTTATGTTACTGAAATATAAACAATCAAGACGGTTATATATAAATGAGCCTTTAGTAAAGTCTTACCGCATATTTCAGTATTTATATTTAAAAGGGAAAACTTTTTTACTTGAAATAATTATTATAACTTGAATTATCAATAAATTGTTTCCAATTATGCAGATTTATTAAAACAAATATTCTCCAGAGTGACGTGGCATTAAGCACTAAATGAAATAAACACATTAATTAAAACAAAATTGTTTCCTTTTTCGTATTTTCCGTTTCAAGTGAATGTATTTAACTTAACGTTTTGGGGTTATTTTTTATAACTTATCATTCAAACTGCTTAAGAATATTTTTTAAAGATATTTATTTCAACTCTTTGAATAAATATTTATCCATTTTCGTATAACTGTAAAATATTAAAACATTTTTGCAATTCAAATGATTTTCATTCAGCAGTTAAAGGAAAAATAATTCCCTATGCTTATTAGGGGGAAATGCTATCACAACTTATTTTTTAACATTTTTTATGCTTCAATTTCTTTTATGCAATATAAAACTAAAAACGAAATAATAAAATACATAGATAATATACATTTAGGTAAATAAAAGGAAATATGATATACACTTTCCACATGTTGTCTATTTATTTACATGCTATTTAGTTTTTAAGGAATAACACATTTTCTATGTTTGTTTTCTCCACTCATCGTTTTGTTTGTTAAACAAATAAAAATGTTTTTTTTTTTTTTTTCATTTTAGAATTTTGATATTTTTCGGACTACGTTGAACAGAAAAAACTAGATATATCTTTTAATCTATACAAATGCGTAGTAAAATGCAATGTTACTACTTTTGTTTATTTAAAGGTATTTGCCTTAGTAGCTATTTTTGAAGGCAAAATTATGGTAAACAGGAATATTGTCTGTGTTGCATTTGGTGTGGAAGCACCCTTACTGAAACGTGCTTCTACTTCTTCTCCCTTCTATATCCTTCTGCGTTGCATGCAGATCTGAATCTAAGGGTGTTTTCACACCAAAGACGACTTTGTTGTCGCCTTTTGGTATCAAAGCATTCTTACTGTAACATGCTTCTACCGCTTAAGTACAAAAAACGGTGGATCCAGCGCAGTGAATGCAACAAATATGCTGATTAGCCATGAAGTAGGGGGAAGTCGGATAAAAACGGGGGTCTTACGTTTTTGTTTTAAATATTTATTCACTATGGGAATGAAACAGTAAAAATTCGTGTTAAACTGATGAACTGATCCCTTGTGAAGGAAAAAGGAAATAAATCAGTGATGGACCAATTAATTGCAATTAAGATCATAAAATCATATCTATTAAAGGTCTGCAATGTACCGGTTTTGTCCGACCTGGATGAACAAAACCGGGAGCTGAAAAGAATAATTAAATACACATTGATAAATTGCAATAAAACAATTTAATAAACAGATACTTACAGAATACTACCTGTAAAACTTATTGAATTTGAAGCTATACCGAACCTAAAACAAAACTGATTTAAGTTATACCCTAAAAGTTCTTAAAAATTTCAGGCGCAAAAATCACAAATGAAGGTTCAATAATGAAAATATAATTTTTATAATGAAAGTTATGAATATTGTACATAAATATAATTTTACAGTACATTACATTTCAACAAAGCAATAAATGAGTTGTTCAAAACCGGTAACTTCCCGGTTTTGTCCAACCACGCTATTTTAAATAGATCGTTCTTCAAACAACTCATAGACACCAATTTAAAACGTTAAAATAACAAGTAAATAGTGGGCTAACAGATGTTGTACTCACCTAAACTAAATCCTTAGGTATTTAGAATTGGGAGAGTAATATTATCGACGCAGATTTTTTATTATTTTACTGTGAATATTTAAATGAGTCACTACTTCAAAACACGACTTAACCTCACTGGACGTTGTTATGGCGCTCGCCTGTAAGTGATTCTACAAATTTCCGCCAATTTAAAAACAAATCAAGCCATATAAAACCTAAATCCTTGTTTTGTCCAACTACCCGATCTTGTCTGACTCTCCCCTATATATTGAGGAGGTTGATGATGACTTTGAACTTTTTTTGTTTGTATCGAAACTTAGCCTTACTCCATACTGCAAATAAATAGCACCCAGCTTTTAATATCTATATTGCTGTGTGTAGTCTGTGTACAGAATATTCTATCTTTTAATTCTGCAATTATCTTTGCTGGTTTGTAAAATTCAAATAAATATTACTAATTGAATTTCTATCTATTTTCAGAGCTTCTTTTGAAGAGAATAACCGTAAATATCCCATGTTGTCCACCCTCCCCTATTTATTATCAACTGTTACCGTTTAAAATTCAACATTTTTAAATTCCATATATTTTTTCTGTTGAATTGTAAATAATTTCACTCTTACATTCATGCATAAAACATTTACAAAAGCTGGAAGAAATTAAAAAATATTTTTAAAAAAAATTGCAATTCCTATCCATGTAGGTTAGAAATCCATTCTTGAACCATAACTGTTTGCTCGAATACACTTTACAGTCCTCATCTTATTTTAAAGGATTACCAAGTAAATGATGAAGTATTTAGCATACCATCACTAGCTATGAGCAATTAATATATTTAATGTTGAAAACCAACTACTTTTGACGATCGCTGTTCATTATGTAGTGAATGCGTCATGATTATATTCCGCAGATCATCAGAATTACGCAGTGAGCATGATTCTGAATATCTAGATGAAGTATGTGATAGAAGTCATCGTTGGCAGCCATAAAGTAGAAGTTATTGAGCTCGCACGACATTCAAATAGAGCTACTATTCAAGCATGTACAGCAATAACATATTAAATTTCTTGTCACATTTATTGCTACATAAAGCAGGATTAAACATCTTGTAGTGCATAAAATTACGCAGTCCAGAATCATGGAATTAAGGGTTAGTGTAAAGTTGTACTTATAGAAAAGAACAGCTGAAATAAATTGGTATGATTAACAAAATATATTTTTGTACCAGTAAAATATTAAAATTAATTTTTATTAAACTATGAAGAAATATAAATGGTTTAGCGTAATAATAAAAATCTCGTACAGTGATAAGTATATGAAAAGTATTAAAATGATTTGTTATTTCTGTTCTGGGTAACTCTCTCATATTTACATTTATTCTCCGCAGATTATAACAGTTTGACCAATACAATAGCTTATTAAGTACATTGAAATTCATGAATTTACCGCTTAATGCAGGGGTCTCCAAACTACGACCCGAGGGCCACATCCGGCCCGCGGACAGATTTTGTCCGGCCCGCGGAGAGCTAGCATACTTGAAAGAAAACTCCTTCTAGAGAACATATTTATTTTTTATAGCAAATTAAATTAAGTTTACTGAAGTAATCTATTTTTATGTTGAATAATTATTAATATGACATCTACATTGATATGGTCATGGGCTAACTACTCATAACATTGTTGTAGGTTATTATTTACTAACTAACAAATTATTGAAATGAATCCAACTAACATTTTATACATTTTAAATGAAAAGATAACTTATAACAAGCATAACGACATATGAAATACTAATGAGATTTATGTAATTGAGATTTTCCACTGACAATAGTTTGTAGTTGTGGACTAATTTTACTTGTACCAATTATTAAAAGAGATTTAAGATGCTCATCAGTTAATTTAGATCTGTAAACATTTTTTGTGTACTTCATTTTGGAAAAGGTCTTCTCACACAAATAAGTAGTACCAAAAACAGAAAACAGCCCACGAGCAAATTTATGCAAATTATCAAATTGTGTCAGTGGAAGACACTTATAAAATTCCAACAAAGATAAGTTTTGATATTTGTTCTTAATTATATCACTGCACTGTAGATCAATCATTTCCATTTGAAGTTCCGGGGCTAGGGTTTCAATGTCAGTATCAAAAGGATTCTGAAAAATCTTAATTTGATTCGCAATGGCATCAAAGTCCGAGAAACGAGTATCAAAATTTATTTTCAAAGCACTCAAAGTTTCGATTGCAAAATCGATAGGAAACTCGGTCTCAGTGGTGTGGCTAAATATTTCACGTTTTAAAATGTGAAAAACATTTACTTCGTAGTTGTGATTGAAACAGTATCAATTTCTTCCGGAATGATTTGATATTATTGTATAAATCAGGAAGATGCTGGTTTTCTCCTTGCAATCTCAAATTCAGTTCGTTCACATGTTTTGTCAAATCAACATAGAATGCTAACTTCCACAGCCATGCGTTGTTTTGCAATTCAGTAAGAGGGCGATGCTTTTCATTCAAAAAAAATTCGATCACTGCTCGAAGTTCAAAAAAGCGCTGAAGGACTTTCCCACAACTAAGCCAACGTACGGCAGTATGATAAGGTAAGTCATTTTCTCCAATCTCTTTAATAAATTGTACGAATTGTCGGTGATTCAGCCCAAAAGATCTGATAAAATTAACAGTTGATATGACTGGTTTCAGAACTTCAGACATATCCAAACATTTTCCGCACAAAGACTGTTGATGAATGATACAATGTAAGACTATTGGTTTTGAACCACCGTCATTTTCTACAGCCTTTGACACAAGAGCGACCACTCCTTTATCTTTCCCACTCATATTTTTGCCTCCATCAGTTGTAATACATTTCAAGTTTTTCCATCGAAGGTTCTTTTGCTTAATGGCCATTTCAACTCCTTTAAAAATATCTGAACCAGTAGTTGTGCCATGAATACTATACATATCAAGAAGTTCTTCATGCACTTCATAGCTTTTATCTACTCCTCGAATATAAATCAACACCTGAGCAGTATCTGACACATCCGTTGACTCATCCAAGGCCAAAGAAAACCACTCAACATGTCCATTTTTGTTGAACAGTTGAGAGGATATATTTTCAGCGATGTCTTCTACCCTTCGAGCCACAGTGTTTGCTGACATACTGACAGTTTTTAATAAATTTACCTTTTCAGGGCACATTTCTTCGGCTACTGCGATTATGCATTCTTTGACCATTTCTCCATCGGTGAATGGTTTTCCACGTTTTGCAATTTCAAGAGCCACACGAAAGCTGGCACGAGTTGCAGCCTCTTGTTCAGTTTTGAGTTTTGTAAATAAAGGTTTCTGCGATTTCAATCAGCGCTTCATAGCTTCGAATTTTTCTGTCCGCAAACTTCCTGTATATTTTGAGTAATTTTGAAAATGTTTTGCTTCATAATGACGTTTAATGTTATATTCTTTGAGAACGGCTATGCTTTCATTGCAAATCAAACATAGCGCCTTGTTACTGGACTCAATTACGAAATACTGAATGTTCCACTGATCTTTGAATTTTCTGCATTCACTATCAATTTTTCGCTTCTTTTCCATTCTACTAAATCACACACAAAAGCAACAATTCAAATAAAAATATTGTTACAAAGATGTCTTAAACTTAAACACGCACAAACACGTTTTAAGGAGGTACGCACTATTTTATTTCACAGCAGTGTCATAGGAACTGACTTGTGGTTGCGCCACTAGCCTTCTTATATATTTCACTTACTGCCATCTAGAAGTGAGTGGAAGACACCAGAACTTTATCGAACCAACGAGATTATTCTGTAAGTGCTATTAGCGCCATCTGTTAGGGATAGAAGGTACTACCTATTTCTGCTTGTGTCCACCAGATGTCCTGTCACGTTACTCCTCATGGCTCGCTCGTACTCTACGACTAATCTAGAAATTACAGATAATGACAGGAAAATTAATAATATGCAGTGTTGCCGTTTTGCGGACTTTAGTTCGATTTGCAGCCTTTTTTAAACGTGGCGTACTTTTTCGGACTTTTTTTTTCATGTAAAAAAATACTCATTCGTTACTTGAGTACTCGTTAGGAACCGAAGTAACGATTACTGAAGAAAAAAGTAATCAATGATTACTTGTGTATTTCATTACTTTTGTAATCAATGATTACTATGGCGATACGATGCGGGTACCCCATTATAACGGATACCCATACGATACAGAAAATACATCAGCTTCCCCGTCGCTAATGGCATCTGGCAAAAAAGTAATCATATTTTACACCACTAGTGGACTGATTCAACTTTTTACCACCGGCAACAATTAATGATAATATGGTTTTGGCCCTTGGAATTTACTGGAGTAATCAATATGGCCCTAAGGCTGGAAAGTTTGGAGACCCCTGGCTTAATGTATCAGCTTTGCAGAAACGAAAAAAAAGCCTAAGATTTATAGGATAGAAAGCTTCTTTTAACAACAAAAGGTTTTAAATATGTTTAAAAAAATAAAAATAAAGAAATAAAGAAATAAAATGAATCAAATACCGAAATTGATAGAAAACAAATGTATGTTAAAAGTCCATTCTTCAAATATCGCAGTCACGATAGCCTATTATTGCATTTGTGTATTACAAATTATACTGTAGCCTTTAAAAATCATAAGAAAAAACGCTAAATCCAAAACCTGTACATGGGTATTTCAATTTGCCGGGAAATAGTATATAAGATATTTGCTCGCTTATGACTACCTTTTACGCAGCCTAATATTGAAAAGCAATATGTAATTAGATAAAAATTCATATTCAAGCTGTGTATTTGAAGCGAGTTGATTCGTCTGTGGAAGCATATCAATGAGCTGAGCATCTGATAGTCCTGTAAATTTAGGAGAAAAGGGACGTTATCCCAACCAATTAAAAAATCCAATCTGAACCTATATTAAGCTGTTCAGTACCACTGGGAGAAAACGTACCAAAACGTTCCATGAGTTTGAGCGTATGGGTTAGGGAGAAGGAGGAGCAAACGGGGGAAAACAAGGCCCCTCAATTCCGCTAGATTTCAAAATTTTCAATTCAGAAAGGAGGAAGATGGAAGATGCCCGCCTTCTAACTTCAAGACATAATGTTATACTTGTATATGTGTGCATGCATTTCGGCTCTTCCTTTAGAAGGGGGTCATTTGCCCACCCTGGCTTGAGAAATATGATGTATTTATATGTATGTGTATGGATTTGTTGTATTTTAACTGGATTATGCATTGAATTCATAACCTGTCCCTTCTTCGCCTAGAAAATTTTTTAAACGATGGGGCTGTATCTGGGATGGGGTCAAGCGGTTTATCGTATTCGAGAGAATTGAGTGAGCAGAACTTTGAGTGAAGCTCCAAGGTCAAAAGTTCTGGAAAATAACAGGTGTGGCCGGATCGGACCCCAAATGGTATTTAATCCTTTCTGGAAAACGAACGACGCATATGTGCGTTTCTGCTAAATTCCCTTCGGGGCCGTACGATGCACCCGCTCGTTACGGCGGAAACTCTACAAGACGATCGACACAAGGATGCGTTTAGCTTTTGGAACGAACTGCTTACTATGAGATAGCGTTATTAGTCCATGTTTTTTTCCTCAACTGATTCGTGACGTACATTAATATATTTTTTTTCCTGTAAGATCAGCTTATGTGATTCCGTTTAATATTAGTCCCACAAGGGTGGAAGAATTAACTCAGACAATACATGACAGATGAAGCACCATAAATTATATTGTGATATTTCTGGTTCAGACCAAAGGTCAAATAATCACTTGACTCAGCAAACCCCAGAGGTACCAATCATAATTTGCCTACAGAGAAGTCTTTCACCTGGTTATCACGTCGGACTTCCACCTGGAAGGTCGCGTGTTCGATACCCACTGAAGACCACCATGTATACTTGGAGATATGTGCATGTAAAATCCGTAGACCCCACTACCTCTCCCCGTGCGTAAGCAATCCTAAGGCCTCGGCTAACAGGTAGGGGTCTGGTCGAGAAAAGTCAGTACATCCCCCAACCAAAAGGCCACGAGCCCGGTGCCGAACCACTCTATCTCACCCGCAATACACATATTCTCTTCACAAAGAAATTATGACTTTTCCTTTTCGGTGTGGTGTGGTGCTTTACCTAAAAAGTAAGCATCAATATAAGCAATATAAGCCAAGAAAACTGATTATTTTTTTTTAATACTACAATAACATATGTAACAAGAAATCTCCTTTCTAAATATATGAGTTTCAAAGCTATTTCAAAATGTAAAGTTTTAAAAACGAAAAATGCACATTTGAATTTCATGAAATGAAATATTTAGCATTTGCCTGCAAAATCTTTTTAAAAACTAACGAAACAAAGGGAAGTAAACATAAAAAGTCTTATGTTTTCTGTATTAGGTCTGATGTTTTTCTAGCAGAAAGAACAATCGAGAATAAACTAGATTTGTTTTGTACAGCTACTCATGTTTTCTAAACATGGGAGATTGCAATGTTTTAGATGAAAAAACACTTTCTGCTACAATTCTTAGCATGTCAAAAATAAACCGTTTCTTTCTTTATTTTCGTCTGTTCACTTTAGAAGAGGTATTTTTTTAAAAAGCTTGCATCCTTGAAAAGTTTTGCTTTTCGCGTATTAGTTCATTCTATTGTAGCAGACTTTGAAGTTCATGATTTATTTCCGTCTCATCTTTTATTTCAATAGAAAAATACTTTAGAAGAGAAAATACAACTAGAGCGTAACAAATGGAATCCGAAAATGCATAGTGGTATAAATCATATGCTTAGACTGTATGAAGAAATAATATTCATCATTGAAAAAGGTCCCAGATAATAATTTTGGATAACTCTAAACCTTGCTAAAATACTATTACATGATGCGCATTTTCAAAAAAATTCTGTAACATCTTCGTATTAAAAGGATCTCAATAAGGAACTTCAGTTTATTTAAAAAAAAAAAATTCTCACGCTTATCAAATGTGCAATTATTGCACGTTATTTATAATGTCGTACATCAGATCAGAGATTGCTATCCTCTTTATTATCATGCTTTTTCATTTTATGTTGTCTTTCATTTATTTATTTTTTGCATACAGATCCGGATCCGCCATACAGCTAGAAAAAGTTTCCCGTAGTTCCTTTATGTTGGGAGGGTAGGGGGCGGGTAATGGTAACATTCATATATTTTAAATGGAAATTGATACACATAAATAACACAGGCAATTGAATTGGATACTGAATACTGCTAAAAAAGAACAAATTTACTCTAGCCTGTATGTATAGTTTAATAGAGCAATAACAGCAAGACAGTTGTCGTGAATTTTGCGAGAAAAGTAAATTAAAAAAATCTCTAGATGCGTTTCAAATTTTTACGGAAATTTCGATGGCCTTCGACTAGTCCAGAAATTTCTGGAAACGCTTGATGCGCCCCTTATAAATCATCCAACGCGTCACGCGTTGACCACCCCTGCATTTAATGTATACTTTTTTTCATATTCTAGACCTTTTACACGGATAATTTCTCAAAACGAAGAGCACTTCTTGAAAGATTTTTTCCAGATTTAAGTTGTAATAAAGAACACGAATCTTGCGGAATAGGACATTTCTAATCAGTGATTAGAATGGGCCAAGATTGTTATAAATAACACGTCGATACGGAAGCTCTTTCGTTAGTTATTTCATTCTGATCTTTGAAATCATTAGTGCAGAAATTTACTACTGATGTATATGCATTGGTGAACAAAGTAATATTGTTGAATGGGAAAGACAAACCAAGATACCTTAAGAATGGGAATGAATAAGGAAATTAAAAAAGGAAACAAAACAAAAGACTTGGAATTGCTCTTGAAAATATTAAACTATTAATGTTTCAGAAACTCTACAGCACAGTAAATGATACTGAGGAGATAGGTAATATTTATTTTTAATAGTTAATTGTAAATCTACAATTTTAACAGAAAGAATAAATTGAAATGAATGTGAGTTCGTTACAGTTGAGACCACTAGCAATAGAAAAGAAATTAAGAAACTAATGAAAGTAAAAAGAAAAAAAAAGGAAAAAATCAAGTGACCTTGCAAATTACAAATGCAAAAGTGCTTCCTGTTTAACACAAAAATATTTCCAATTATCGACAGAAGCCTAAGAAATAGTTGAAAAAAAAATGTCATGGTTTTAAGAGCTGTCTTTCCTTAGATGAAAAGGGAAAAAATGCTATAGTTAGCTCAGTATGACAAAAGGTGGAATTTTCCTGAGAAAGAACTGTTTGAATTAATTCTCACAAATTCATATTTAAAAAATGTTTAAACCACATTGTAAGTTTATCTAGTTTTTGTTAGTTTGATAAAAACTAGTTTCGATATTTTGGTGATTTTAATAATTATAAATAACGACTGTCATGTGTCTCCTTTTTCCGAGCTTTATTCAGTTTTTGAGCTGAATTTTGCAAAAGCACTTTATGTAAGCGTATCACAAACCGCACTTTCCTTTTTTACTTTAAAAAATGTGTGTGATCGAATATCATGTATATATATATTTTTTAAATTTAGGTCTTTAAAGTAACCTGACGTTTCTGTGCAGTGTTCGTGACTTGTAAAATTAATTATAGTGAGCCATAAATCTCAGAAGTTTTAGAAGAACATTTTAGCAAGTTTTATTGAAAAAAGATCGACGATAAATTTTTAACACTATGATCGTAAGTTCTATCAAGTCTGCCACTGGCATTAATCCAACCAGAGGTTTTTTCTTCTGTCCCTGAAAAGAGATGATTAATTTTCATTCATAGACGAATTTGAATATTCTACAAATTTTACTTTTACATATATATTTACTTTTTTTATAATAAAAGTTGAAATATTTTATTGTTAAGTACTAGAAATATTGTTCAGCATAGTTGTATATTGAGCGGAAACTACAACTATTCTGCAAAAAAAGAAAAAAAAAAAGTCTCTGACACCATTTCTGTCTTATCTTTTATAAAATGACCTCCTTAACTTTGATAAAACCACCTCCCCTCTTACGTTCTATATGTATCACTTTTCAATACAAATACACAAGATGCTGCGCTTGCGCTATTTTTATTAATTTTTTTTATTATTATTATTATTTTTTCAACGCGAACGTAATTCCGTTTGCAGTGCTTACGTGAATGGCTATGCTTTGGATTTAACAGCAGAAAATGAATGAAAAAATATGCGGGAAAACCCGAAAAAACGTTCTTTTTTATTTGAGTAGTTAATTAAGATTATTTTTGAATAATAATTTAGTATGTACATGAAATTCAAAACTAAAAACAAAACTACAAATCATAGCTTTAACAAACTCTGAGGTTTTACAGATTTTTTGACAGCCGTTTCAATGTTTTTTTTTTCTGTTATAGAGACATTGCAAATTATTTTTTGAAACATTTTACACACTCATAGTGAATAATAATGATTAAAGAGAAAATACGTAAAACCCATCATATGTTCGAAGTGAAAACTAATCTGATTTTTAAAAATAACTTCAATTACAAAGATTTTGGAAAAAATATAATATACAAAAGCAAAAACGAAATTACATGTAGGTACGTGATACGTTTGGATATAACTTTGTTTATACTACGCCCGTTATCAAATAGAAGTACACGGCTCTTGATATGACGCTCTGAGTGTATTGTCAATTAGAATAACATTATTTAATTATTTAAATTTTTGATAAAAAATGTTTAAACCGCCAATCAAACCATTAACAATGTATGTTGCATCTTTCATTTTTGAGAAGAACTTATTGCACGCTTGCAAATGTGATGAAACAACTCGTTAGTACAGAAAAACAAGTTAAATCGCTAAGTTTGACTATTCAAGCGTTTCACAAAATATACATTGACAATGGATGTAATTATGTTTTCAACCGCGTAATCACTTGCGACATACATAAGAGAAACCGACTCATGGGCCCCCAAGAATATGCAAACCTTTTTTTAATACTAAATAAAGATTTCATCAAGCGAAGTTATCTCTTCCATTAGTAAAACATTTTTCTAAGGTAAACTATATATACTAAGTTACTGAATTCCCCTTCTTATTCGGAGAAAATTTTTACGTTTAGTAAGTTTTGTCAGAATAGTTAAGAGTATAGTTAGTTATTTAACGGAGTTTTAATCACATCCCAGCAATTACAAAAATCACTAAATATATTTTGAACACTGTGTAGTCTTAGCGGTTTCCCCTATTACTTTCATGTACTGTCGGAGTAGTAATTAATATTAGTTCCAGCTTTACACATTATACCTCTTTATATTAATCATAATGCAACCTATTTGTGGAGTGTAAAAATATAAGGTTATTATACTTGTTTCAAACTATAAGGTAATGCAGGGAAAAATAAAGTTTTTAGAAAACTGTTTTCTTAAAAATTAATTTTGAAGATGTAAACAGAATTATAAAATTTTATTTACATTCTTTGAATCACAACTTTGTTTTATGGTGTTGTTAATTATCACGCCATATAAAAGTAACTACTACATGAAGGTAAAAACACTAAGTAAAAATGTGTAAATTTATTTCCTATCCGCTAAATAAAATTTGTGAAGCACACTAATAAATGTGTTATTATTAGTGTGCTTCAAAAATTTTATTTAGCGTGTTTTTAAAAAGTCACATAAAAAGAACAAATACATGACGACAAAAATACTAACTAAAAATATTGTTACATAAGATGTAAACAAATTTTCTTTGGTAAAATATCCAAAAGCTTTAATAGTTTGTGAAAAGTTTAACGGTATCACGAATTACAAACAAGTTATATTTAATATCTTAATTGCTGGTTTGCAGTGCAATGTAGTGTGTCAAATTACATTTAAATAAATAGTGGAGAAATGAGCGGAGTAGCCATGCTATGGTTTACTGATTTTTCAGAGTGTTGTAATCGCACACAACGATATCATAATTGATGGCTGTTATACTTCAACTACCCTAGTACATAATATGAGGCCGTAGTAGCCTAGTGGTTAGCACATCGGACTTCAACCTGGAAGGTTGCGTCTTCGATACCCGCTGAAGATCAACCATGTACACTTGGGGATGCGTGCATGTGAAATTCGTGGACCCCTTGCCTCGTCCCGTGCGCAAGCATTCTTAAGGCCTCGGATAACAGGAAGGGGCCTGGTAGAGGGAAATACATAAAATAATTTTTCAATCACTCGAGAAATAAACCATGTACCTAGAAAGGTCCATTTTACACAAACAGTCAGATGAAGTTGCGTAAAGTGGACACCAAACTTCAAGATAAAAAATAACTGAAGACATGTAATATTGATGAAAAAAAAAAAAAAAAACAGTTCCAGCTTTTACTCAAAATTTCAAAAAAGTTTGATTAAAAATATTAATTAATTATATAGACAAGTATTTCACTGATTCATCTTTCTCGTTGCCCATGTTCTTTGGAAAGGCTCAGCTTGATTTCCCTGAAACGCTTATCCGAAAATTTACACTAAGACAGCGAAATAATAATAAAAGCTTTTAAACTTATTTAGGCTAAAACAGTCGAGCCAGCTTAATGGAAAAGCCAATTTGCCATGAGAAATCTTATATATAAGCCGCTTAAGTGTCTATTTGTCGCCGATAGCTTATTCCGAATTTCTTGCTCCGATAAAACTGCATCGTGCTGCCATCTACACAATTGTTTCTATAATGAAAACGTTTGTTATGGAAGAGAACTTATGGCGAACTTCTACAAAATAGAAGATCGCCAAAAGCTTAGCGAATTTACAGCAGTGTAATCGAATTTAATTTAATCCTTCTTTCTTTGTTTTAATTTATTTATCGTCTGCGCTATTTATGTATATTGAAGTGGCAGTGCTCTTTTTTCCAGGGTTTCGTTAAAACTATTGTTTTGACGATGAATTATGTTGGATATAGATAAATATTTTTCACAAACAATTTGATTATGTAGTAAATAATATAATTGTTTTACAGATTATTATAACTTGGATATTTTTTTGGTAAAAATATTTTTTCCGAAATTATTATATGTTTATTATTTATTCATTAAACTTTACTGTTCTACTTGATGAATATCTCTTTGATTTGATGTGCATTTCCGGTTACTGGAAGAATTGTATATTTATAATATCTAGAACAGCGGCCATTTCGCAAGATCGCTGGGCTTACTAGTTACAATAATAAGCGGGATATTCCACTATCCGGGATCACAGAAACAATATGGTATAGTTTGATACATTGAAAATGTATTACAACAAGTGGGATATTCTTTCAAACGATATTCCATTAAGCGGGTTCGACTGTAACATATTTTATTTGAAAATAAAATACAAAAGTTTGCAACTTTTTCCAAAATGTGTTTTAAACGCCGTGGAAGAAGTTGAACTGTTAAAAATGTTAGTCAAAGGACTTTAAAAAATGTTTAACAACATTGCAAAACAATTAATGAAAGTTCATAAAAACGCTCAAAAAATGAGCAATAATTCCATGCTTTCTGAAATACAAAAATACAATATACGTAGATTAATTAAATATTTTAATATATTTGTGTGCGTTTTAAATTTCTACGACAGTAGGTTCTCATTCATTAATACATCAAAACAATTCATGGAAGCAAATCGGCAAAATTTCAGAATAATTTATCTAACGCATTCTTTTTTGAAAAATAATTAAGCAGCACATTAAATTTAGGTCGCAATGAATGGCAATATCCAACATACAGTTTAATGAAAATCAGTTATTCCGACCTTGAATTAACAAAATGTATAAGAATGGTTATATGAAAACCGAAGCAAACTGCACAATACGGCAGACAGCCTTGATACATTTCTGCTATGCTATTGTATCTATTATTCAAAACACGTGTGCTTGATTAATATGAATTTTACTCGGAACGACAAAAGTATGATTTGTAAGGCTCTACTCATTATCCAATAAATTCATGGAGGCATTTAGGTTGAAAGAGTCACTAGCCCTTCTTCATGTATTTGTTGGAGAAAAGGACATAGTAAAATATTTTACACATTATTTGCAAAATACTTGGGAATAAATAGTAAGAATATTTATGTTTGTGCACGTGTGTGTGCACAAAATTCCATTGTTGCTTGAGAAACTAAATGTTACAGGCACCAGAAATGAGCTGGAGGGCTCTAAGTTTTAAAATGATATACAAGCAACTTGCTTTAACATGAAAATGTGGCTAACTCGAATTTTGCGAAAAGTGTTGTTGGACCTATTAAAATAAAGCCTTTATATAAAATTTATTTATTTATGCATATCGGAAATCTTAATTGGTTTATGAGTTAAAATGACTGGATTCTTTTAAGGCTAAACAATTGAAGTTGGTTATTCAGCAAAACCAGTTTTACCTCTAAAGGGTAAGATCTAAGCTACAGCAGAATAACGTTTGTTGAAACAAATCGTTTTAACTGAAGCGTAGGAATATGCATTGATGTAGTGTCAAAACGTTCATTTTACTCATTACTGCTCTAGGTAAACCCATAATATGAAAATCACGTAATTAATTTTTGCATGTGTATGCCAATTATAGCCCATTATAGCTTATCAATTCAATTACTGTGCCAAAGCTGTTTTTTTTTGTTAATTTTTTTACACAAAAATATCAGTTTTTTTGGCTATGAAGTCGGAAAAGGGGATGCCGTTTTTTCGCGGCTCTAACAGACTTTGTATTATATCCTAGAGCTTCCCATGGGCTTAGAATGCGGAATGAGAAGTAAGAGAAATATAGACATTGTGAGAACTGAGGAAAATAATTAAAGTTGATTGATTTGCTATTTATTCCGGGCGGTTGAAATTTAGGGTCGGAATGAAATTTCCAGAAAAGTTCAATAATTATGAAATGTGCAACACCCACGAGACTTTCATGAATGCTTGAAATGGTGGTCGATTTGCAGCCTCAATCTGCACATGATATTGGTAACTACATGAATGAAACTGCAAATATCAATACAATAATGTGATAAAGAGGGGCACATTTTTTGCCAGGGTTGTAACATTGTGCCACGCATGGTTTCCAGACGTCACGCAGGGAAGCATTTGAACGAAACTCCTGGCCAAAAGTCCAAATTTTAAAATTTACCCGACATTTTAAAAAAATGATATTTTTAATAGCTAATTAACTAGTGCGTTGCTCTCAACCTGTTTCCGGAGTCTGAGTCACATAGTCGATTTTCGCAAAAACTGGATTTTGCAAAAGATATCGCGGAGCGACAGAAAAACAGGTTAGAGAAATAATACATATAGAATAGATAGATAAAAGGGACGGTAAGCATATAATTCTAATTCAATAAGGCAAAGTACTGAAGTACTGTATGTATATATATATATAACTGCGACAATTAAAGCTCCAAATTCTTCCAAACAAGTTCATCGTAAACTTAAATTTAAACAATTTCTCAACGGCTACTTTCAATATGGTACAGTTTTTTAAGCTAATCAAACCAATGTGTTGTAGGAGTCACAATATAGTTTTCACTGTCGGACTTCTAGGACGTACTGCTGACCCATTCGCCTAAAAACCTATCACAAAAACACGGATTTTAAACAAAATAAAATGAAAGAATGAGATTTAAGTTAAAAGAATATGTACATTATATTTATATATGTCAATACCTACCGTTTTTTTTAATAACAACGTTCATGACGTGACAAATGTCTTTAAAATATGCTCAAAGAACCTGAAACATTCAAGATTAGTTTTCTAAGTTACGCAGTTAGTTCCCATAGTTAATTACAGTTCTAATTCCATGTTATCCGTTTTTATCTCATATTATATCCGGATATTTTAGCTCATATTGCTCTGAATAATTCAGGCAGTAAATCAATTAAACCGATTTCAGAGATAAACGGACTCTAAATTTGCAATTCAACTCCTTGTGTAGTGTTTATAGCTTACTGAATAGTCAAACATAATATGCTGATTTGTTAAGCCTAATACTTTGCAGTGGTTCATTAGCTATTATGGATAAAGGCAATAATGATCCCGTTTGCTTAAAATCAGCTATGAAATTTCATAGGAATATTAGTTATAATTCATAACCATCAATGATGAGGAATTTTCCATATAATGGACTGCATTTAGACATTATAGTTATATTAATTGAAAAAAATATTTTCTTCATGCTTTATTTTTTTATTTCCCTTGCAGTGCTAATTGGAAGTTTGCTTTTAAACAATTTTAAACTTCTTATTTATTTTTATTTATTTGTTTATTATTTTTTTATTATTTAAGAAACACATTTTTAGGATTTGGATTAGGAACCGAAAGTGGGAGACGTTACAAAAAAAGTTAGGGCTAAGGATTTTTATTTGCAAGCCTGTTAAATTTGAATTTTAACAGAAATTCATATATTTTGATCTTTATAACAATACTAGCTGCGTCGCTCAGCTTTGCGCGGGGTACCTCGAATATTACGTCATTCTCCATTGTATACAGATACGAAGACAAATTTTTAAAAGCTTCAAATTACAGAAAGGACAATGGTCTGCTTGAAATTTTCATTTCAGTAAGAACACAAATCCCTAAACTCAAACTCTCCTTTTCATCCACGACATTAGAATAAGGACACCAATTCCTAAATAATGTGCGTCGCCCGGCTTTGCACTATCTCGAATAGTGCGTCATTGTGAATTCCATACGAATAAGGAGAAAATTAGTGAAAAGTTCCCATTACAATAAGGACACTGGTCTTTTTTAAATCTCGGTTTGGGTAAGAACAACAGTCCCTAAAACAACCTTTTATATCCACGACATTATCCCCGCAAAAATTCCCATTAGAATAAGTACAACAATTCGTAAATAATTTCAGCCATCTTGCTAAACATCCTCATCAGCCGAAGGAGACTAGTCTTTAAATATCCCTGATATAATAGCGTATCAGATCTCAGACGTTCTCCAAGAGTTCCTCTAAAAATACCTATTAGGATACGTACGACTGTCTCTTAAAATTTTTCTTAGAATAAGGACAAAAGTTATCAAATAGCATAAACAGACCTTATAAAAGTTGTCAGCAGAAATATCCCGGTTAGAAAAAGGACAATAGTCTGAAATAAAATCCATTAGAATAATAAGGATAACAGTTCTTAGAAAGCCAAAGTCGAGTATGGGCAACCGTCCCGTAAAAATATTAAAAAAAAAAAAAAGAAATCAAAATAAAGCTTTAGATCTTCCGTGCTCTGTAGAGAATAAAAATTATTTTTTTTAAAAAGAATTCAAAGCCAGAACAAAAGAAAGAACAAAATTTAAAATAGGGTGCAACTCAAATAAAATTTTATTTAGCCTTAAGTTTATTAATACCCGTAGACAAAATGGTTACAATAAAAATATTTAAAAAAAACGGTTTCATCAATTGTCTGGGTGACTGGTGAAAATAAATAAAAGTTAAAATACCGTGAAAAAATAATTACGAACTACAAGAATAAATGCTTACAACTTCTTTTCTTGTTAAATTAGAGGCTTGGAATTCTGGCACAAATAGCATAACTCCTTATGGGGCAGAGTTTTACGGGCATTTCAATCGTACCAAATTCAAAACGATACAGTAATTTCTTCGTACAGAAAAGGCCTTGCATAGAAATTTTTAGACTCTGAAATTTAAAGTCGAATGGTATGAAACTTTTTTTACCTTTCGAAAAAAACCTCTGCGCTTCTCCGCGGGTTTCAATGTCCCTTGTGCCAAATGTAGTCAAAATCCGACGGAAACTGGACATGTGTAACGAACATACATACATACACACGCATACAATCTCTTTTCTTATTTATATAGATTTGCTGCATTTTTAGTTAGAGTGTCTAAATTTGTATTTTATTTGTATAAATATAACTAAAACTGAAATACTAAAGAGAAAAAAAATAAAACGGTAAAAACTACATAAAACATAGCATCTAACATAAACCTAAAATATAAAACCTCCGTTGTAGAGTACATTCATTTTCAAACGGATTTAAACAGTTTTGACGTGCAGCGAACGGAGACTTTTCCTTGTACATGATTTATACAAAGTTGCAACATTGTGTTTAACGAGTTTGTGATAGATAGGGCTATTAAACTGTTAGCTCATATAACTGCATATAAAGTTGCATGAATTGAACCGTTTAAAAGCATGCATAACTCCTTTTTGTTTCAAAAACGTGAAGATGTAATACTTGCACTATTACCCAGAAATATACATTATGTTTCTAATTTAGTATTCAGCGAGTTCAATTTGTTAGTTTCAAATACAGTTACCTTTTTATTTTTATCATAATTTATACATAAGGCATAAAGTGAAATGCTTCCCAAGTTTCTGAAGTCTTAAACCGAGCAGGCAAGAAACGAAATGTCATATGAGCATTTATAGAGCAAACTTTTTTTTCCGCAAAACATAATATTCTTTTCATGGCGTGACATAATTCGTTTTAAGTTAGGAATCACTAATACATTTGAAATATGGTAAACTTACTGTAGATACAAATATATTATTTCTTGTGTTTTAATACTTTTCGAAACATATCACATAAACTGTACAATGGTTTAGTAGATCTATTTTCTGCTACAGAAAATTTTGAAAACTCAGAGGAATAAAATGTTTGTTTACATAATTATGACCTTGGATTAGCTGCTCACTATGGAATTCCATTCAGAAATTAACAGAAACCCTGTTGGAAGTTTATTGATCTTTCTTATTCAGTTACACAAGATGACTAAGGAAGTGCAATTCAGTTACTACAGAAGTACTTCTTTAGTTGCCAAATAAATACATTTCTCTAGCAAACGAACTAATGTAGTCCTTGTGGTGGGGGATGGTGAAGTAATCCCAATGGTTTTTAATTTAAATTTTAAATGCCAAGCGTAGGAATATATGAAGGGTCCACTGGAAAAACGACCCAAGTCACATACTACTTTTTTAACTTTGCTTTATGATAAAAATAATTTAACTTAGTGCAAGTAAACAATAAAAAATATAATTACACGTTAATTTAAAGCACAAATGAGCAATAAAATGCAGACATATGTTTCGGGATTGCTTGGAATCCCTTTTTCAATGCGACAGGGAGCTCGCATTGAAAAAGGGATTCCAAGCAATCCCGAAACATATGTCTGCATTTTATTGCTCATTTGTGCTTTAAATTAACGTGTAATTATATTTTTTATTCTTTGCTTTATGTTTTATTACACATTATGTATTATAAATGAATATAAATTATGTATTATAAATATACGTATGATAAATTTGAATTTGGGTGTTACGGAAAAGTAAGCTCGTATAGTTAAAATTAACATTTATATTATAAAATAATTGAATAAAACATTCAGCAAATTTCAAAAAGTAGTAGGTGACTTTGGTCGTTTTTCCAATGGACCCTTTATATGTAATAATGGGAAAATATGAGAAGTAGTAGTTGCTTTTCTTATATGCTACTTCGCGATGTTGCGGAAGGTAATGTATAAACGATTTTTGTTTTTTCTACGAGATTACACTATCAACCATAGCGATCTGGCTGGCAGAGTGCCAAGACGAATCCATTCATGTTCAAGGGAGGAACTGCAAATACAAGGTGTGTGCCTTTTTGTTCTCGTTCTAGTTTGTTTAGCACACTTGATTCCTTCCGAACTGATGCTGTATGCCAGTTTGTAAATTTAGTTGCTTTCAACGAACAGAGAAGCAAACAATCTGATTCGCTTACTAAAAAACGCACCTGCAAAACGAACTTCCCTAAAACGCGAATAGATTCGTTTTTTTTTTCCATTCGCAGAAGCTTCCAAATGTCAAGATTCAGTAGTCAAACTGTAAACACTTACTGAGACGCATTTTTAATAGATCATGCATTTTTCTGAAAATCTGTACTATCTCAGGCCTTCCGTCCCATTTTCGAGACGCTAAGTTTCAGATTTATTTTTCAAATGTCTATTAAAAATAACAATTTATCCCTATTATTAAACACTACTTCAAACCATATTTTATTACACGTAACGTGAACATAAAGCGGTGCATTAATGGGTTAGTTTCTGAGCTTATAATAACGTGCATGTGCTATAAACACGCTTATAGGTGTTTATTTTTTTAAATAGCTATTAGAAAATAACATTTTATCCCTATCATTAAACACTACTTCAAACCATATTTTATTACACGTAACGTGAACATAAAGCGGTGCATTAATGGGTTAGTTTCTGAGCTTATAATAACGTGCATGTGCTATAAACACGCTTATAGGTGTTTATTTTTTTAAATAGCTATTAGAAAATAACATTTTATCCCTATCATTAAACACTACTTCAAACCATATTTTATTACACGTAACGTGAACATAAAGCGGTGCATTAATGGGTTAGTTTCTGAGCTTATAATAACGTGCATGTGCTATAAACACGCTTATAGGTGTTTATTTTTTTAAATAGCTATTAGAAAATAACATTTTATCCCTATCATTAAACACTACTTCAAACCATATTTTATTACACGTAACGTGAACATAAAGCGGTGCATTAATGGGTTAGTTTCTGAGCTTATAATAACGTGCATGTGCTATAAACACGCTTATAGGTGTTTATTTTTTTAAATAGCTATTAGAAAATAACATTTTATCCCTATCATTAAACACTACTTCAAACCATATTTTATTACACGTTACGTGAACATAAAGCGGTGCATTAATGGAAAATATGGAAAATGTTCCGTTTAAGGATTACTTTCATTTCGTAAGAAACAGGCGCTACAATATAGAAGTAAAATTATGCATCTAAAAATAGATATATATAAACTTGATATACTTTTAGAAAAGGCCTCCCTTTCTTATTCTTCAAAATTTATAGTTTGTTTTTAAAATCAATATTTATATTTACCAATGCTAATTATTGAATTCAATTTTTATATTTCGATCAACTGAACGATTTACTATCGGATGAAGTTCGAAATCATTTGTTTTAAAACATCTGGTCTTGCTGCGATTTTTTTCTTGCTCTTAGGATGGAATGGCTTGAGAAAAAGAATTGTGACTAAAAGAATTTGTCTGATGGAAGTAATGGGGGAAGAATTGTCTTTTTCTGACGAAAATGGAAGAAACGGAATGAGTTTCATGCATCATTTATAGTACATAGAAAGGAAAAATATTTCAAACGTCAAAAGTTTTCTATAAACAAAAGAATGGTTTTGATTGCCTTGCCGTGCAATGTAAGCGATTTGATTTGTATTGTATTTTAATACTTTCCTGCGGAAATGTTTTTCTTTTTGTTAAAATCATTCCTATTGCTTTTGTTTCGAAACCACATTCAACTTGTTTCATGTTGCAGTGACCTGATATTTTACAATTATACAAAGTTTTGTATTTTGTAAAAACATCACAAAAGTAGTTTGATATTTTGCAATGTTGCACGACAATAAAAAAGTGAAAGGGGTGGGGATGTGGAATGAAATGAAATTTCTCAAGCAAGAGAGTTCTCAGCTTGAGCTGATTCATGCTGTTAGCCAAACGTTAACTGAAATAACCCTATGGCAGAGTAGCTTGTTTACCTGTTTTTTTCTGAAAACTCTACCATTGACTTACGAAGGACAATATTTTGCTGAAAAGCTGCTCAGTGAAAAAGTTTTTAAGCCTCCACTGCTTTTTCTGTTTTATATTTAATAAAAAATAAGAAGAAAAGAAGCCACTAAAAGTAAAAAAATATCAAAAGGATATTAAACAATGTCGCATTTTTCAAAAAAGGCAAAACCTGACTAACACATAAAGGGGTCTCGGTGCCCGAATGGCATCACTGTCACACGCCTGTACGCGAGAGACAGTTTCATATATCCAGTTTCATTTACCATCGACATAATTTCTGATTTCTTCTGCACCGTTAATTCATCGTGTACGATGAAATAACACGTTGACTGCCAACCTACGAGATTACTCGCAGTGGGTTAACTTCCTGAAAGACCAAACTGCAAGTTGTCTCGTTGTTGCCGAATTATTTGGATTTTTCAATACATTTATAGAAAGTTTGTAATTTTTTGCTTAATAGGATGTTTTGAACAATTAGATGTGATTAATTTAAACTATCGTTAGGAGGTCCATAAACTGCAAACAGCTCTGGCAGTCAGCGTGTCAGCAGTCAACGTGTTAAATAATGGCTTTAAAAGGCGTCGTGTTTTTCAAGCACACAAGTTGTTGTTGTTGTTGTCGAGTCCTCGCGCGTGGCGAGTAAGAATGGGCACGCTGCTCCTGAGTCTAACGGGGCCCTTATAGGCAGGAGTCCGATTTCCGCCCCTTTGAAAGGTCTCTTAATTTTTGTACCAGCTCCCAGATGAGAGACCGACACCTGGGATTGGCACCCCCAGAGGTATCGTTTCACTTGGAGGACATTAGAGCCACGACCTATTTAACGTGCACCAGCTCCCTTAAGCGTACACGGATACCCCAGCAACCAGCCGCGAGAGGTTGTCACATTCCCAAACACTGACCTCAGTCGATGTTGCTTCCCTTTCGGTGTTCTTCGGGAACCGAGCTTCTACCGACTGGTCCACTGCGGGACAAACACACAAGTGAAAGATATATATGTATTTCATAAAAAGAAACAGCAATAAATACTTTTAATCTGTATTACACAAATTTTTCTACCAACCACGAATTTCTGTCCTTATTAGCATTCATTCATTACCGATATTCAAAATTTAGACTGAATATATTATTCAGAAAAGACTTTAAAATAAGAGAAATGGATAAAAAGATTTCTGTGGCCGAAAGCAAGCCATATACTTACCAAATTCAATGTTTTCCATCTTTTTGAAATATTGCGTAAAAATAAACTTTATCATGGGTTTTCACAGATAAATAATACCATATTTGTTCTTATTTTTCAGTTTCATGTATAGCCTCGCACTTGTCAATTCTAAAACGTTTTTGACAGCTTTTATTCAACTTCTTTCAGCTTTAGGTACATATAACGACATTTGTGCATTTTAATATATTTTGTCCGTTTTTAATGTTTGATAAAGTATATACAGAAATATTCGTAGAAGAGTAGAACATATGAAATATTAAATCCGTAAAATAGATAACTTTAAATATTTCAAAATAATTAATAGCATCAAATATATATGTGTGTGTTTTTATTTTGTGAACCATTTAAATTGTGCAATAAACATTAAAACTAGAAAAGATATTGATTCAAAAAGCGTATTACTTACTAGAAAAAATAATATTAGCGCAATTTAAGTACGAAACATTAGAAGCCGCAATAATTAGCTTTCTAGGCTCCAGCATCCCACAACAACAAAAATGTTTTTATTTAATTTAAAATGAATTAAAACAAAACTCACAGGAGTATTTCTAAGAATATTTTAAATTATACACTGTTTCTACGAGAATCTACTTGTTGAAGAAGAGGGCCCATAGATTTTCGTTTTAAATTCAACAAGTATTTTGCACTAGTGAGTTCTGAATTTTTTTTTATAACTATCTAATAACGTTTTACATCTGGTATTCATTTTCATTTATTTAGTAAATTACTTTGGAAAATTTCGTTTGTTGACTGTTTCTCAAAAAATAATGTGAAGTGGTATAAAAGAATAAGGGGTGTGTCTCAAATAAGATTACATTATTTGAATAATAAAGAGGAAGAAAATCACTTATTCAGTGCGTTGTATAAAATGTTTGTCTAGATAAAATAGCAAATTGGAAACACTAAAAGAATCAAAAGCCTTATTATTATTAGCCCCTTGACTTGCTAATAAACTTCCTTATAATCCCGATTACTTCAAAATAACTTTAACCCACTGACATACAATGACGCCTGAGTCCTTTAGTCATTGTATATGCCATCGTAGGCTTTGGGCCCCTACGTAGGCCCCTAGGACATTTTTTTGTAAACTTTGAGCCCTCCAAGATTTTATACATTTGATGTGCGTTTGTAGACTCTTTGACATCTCCAAGACGGCATTGTATGTCAAAGGGTTAAGATCCAAATCTTACGTTGAAATTCGTGTTATTTACATGAATAGTAAGAATGAAAAAATAAGAGAAATTACTCAGCACATAATATCAAATTATTTACGTCTTCAGGCACTTCGTACATTTATTGTGTTAATTGATAAGCAACAGCTTTCTACGTCAAAATTCCTGCGAGAAAGAATCTGATAGATAAGAAAGCAGCCAGTAAAGTAAATATTTTATTGCTTTTGTCAGGCCTAGAAGAATTAATCTTCTTACCTACCCTCAATAAAAAGGCAGCCGGTTGGTCAAGATTCATAAAAGTTTTAGCCTCTGTTTCCGGTTAAAAATGATAAACGATCAATTTCTCGCCGTAATAGAACCAAAAGGGCGTGACTTAATTCATTATTGGCATTAACTAAAAGTCAGGAAATTCTTTTATCCTCGTTTGCTCAGAGAAAGAAAATTTTTTGAGCTAGTTTATCCGGGGCATTGTAAGATATATCTCTAGATTGTACTTAGAAGTCGGGAAGCAATAGAGAGACCTCGTTAACAACGTCACGTCTTTTTTTTCCTTTCATAAGATTAGTGACTCATTGCTGTTATCATGTAATGAATTTCCCATATGGTGTCTAAGACTTACTTAATTACAAGTAAAGGATATGTACTTTAATTTACATAGAAAGCGGGAAAAACAAATTAATTTTATTACCAAGTAGCACAATTACACGGCGTTGGACGATACAATAAAACAATTGAGAACGTATATCAGTTCTACACTTCGTTGCTTGAAAAGAATAGTGACACAACTCAAAAAAGCAAGTTTTTCAGGAGAGCAGTTTGAAAGCTGTTGCGATACGTAATTTATTGTTGTTTCATTCATAACAATTCCTAATTACTGTAATGCCCCTTAAAAAATGGTTAATACTATTATTTTTGTTTATTTCATGCAATTTTTGTGCTAGCCTTTTAGGGTTCCCAGAAATTTTAATAAAATTCAGGAGACTTTGAGTTGTATCTCATTCGAATAAAAACAACATTTTTTCTGAAACAGCAATTTGAGGAATAGTGTAACCTGAAAAGGTCTTTGAAAAAATTGTAACATTAAAATCAATACAGACACAACTCCAAATATGTCTCTATTGTCCATAATAAAATTTTATGAAAAAATCCTACATTAACAGCAATACAGACAACACAAAATGGGTCTCTATTGCTCTATAAGGGACTATATCAATTAGGACCTAATCGGAGTTGTGCCTTTGTTCAATAAAATTGGCAGTACTCACCCAAGCAGCAGTCGAAACACAACACGAGTTATGCGTCTGTTCAACAAAGAAAAATGGCGTTTTATTTTCATTCTGAAAAGACACTTATGCTATCTACGACTTGGTTCTTTATTCCATATAAAAGATCAATTATTTTAAAGTATTATCAATTAAAAATCTCATTTTCGGTATTTTTCGAGTTGTGTCGCTATTCTTTTCAAGCGACGGTTTGTTTAAAAAGCACGAAACCTGTTCGCCGAAATTAAAAATAAAGCTTAAATTAAAACTCATGGGCTTATTTTTGCAACAATAAATTACTTATTGGAGTATATTCTCTCCCACAATTTTATTTTACATTAAAATGTTCCCTTAATCCTGCGTCTAATAAATTAGATTCTAAGGCCATAACTAGTGCTCTATTTATTCTAGAATCTTTAAGCAAATTCCATGTGACATGGTTTTTAAATCAACTTCAGAATGGTATTCAATTTTAAGTTATGAAATGTTTTCTTTTTTCTTTTTCTTTAAGTGTCAAAACAAATCTTAAAATTGGCGTTAAGAAAAAAAAACACCAATTCGAATTTCCGAATAGGACTTTGTGCGTCACATTTTTTCCGGGAATAATTGCATTTTGTGCCAAATTTCACTCCAATCCGTCAAATGGTGTGGCTTTGTATAGCGATCATACAAATACGCACACACTCACACACACAAAAACAGCTGTTGTTGTTGTCGAGTCCTCGCGCATGGCGAGGAAGAATGGGTACGCTGCTCCTGAGTCTAACGGGGCCCTTATAGGCAGGAATCCGATTTCCGCCCCTTTGAGAGGTCTCTTAATTTTTTGAACTAGCTCCCAGATGAGAGACCACCACCTGGGATTGGCACCCCCAGAGGTATCGTTTCACTTGGAGGACACTGCAGCCTACGACCTATTTAACGTGCACCAGCTCCCTTTATCGTACACGGACCTACAGAAACCAGTCGCGAGAGGTTCTCACCATCCCAGACACTGACCTTAGTCGTTGTTGCTTCACTTTCGGTGTTCTACCTGAACCGAGCTTTTATCGACTGGTCCACTGCGGGATACAAAAACAGCTTCTTTATTTATATAAGAATGAACTGGTTGAAGAAATTAAAAGAAAGAATATAGCCTAAAACCTAATACAGCCTAAAACCGCCAAAATACCTAATTTAAAAATGTTCTCAAAGAGCTCTAATGAATCAAAGGAACCAAAAAAAACTTATTTGCCAAGCTAAAAGTAGGGCGTTTTGATTTCTTAAACAAGCCCTCCCCTTATGCTCAAAAGAATATTTAAAAAAATTGACAGAGAAGATGATGAATTACAGTTATACTGCTATGACTTCGCCGAAGAAGATTGGGTACGGAGCATTGGATATGGGCGTTGGGCCACAAATCCTACGCATAATTATGCGTAGGATTTGTGCATTTTTAGATAAAAGTGAAGATGACGGGGAAGGTCACATCTGTGTGAAATGCGAAACTCATAAATAAGATTCAATAAGAAAGGGATAAAGTGATAAGGGACCTTGAAGTTGTATTAATGCTCGTGCCCCGTCTTACTCCACATATAGATAAAGATGGGGAAAATGTACATTTTTTTTCAATTTGTTGTATACATAATTAAATGTAGCAAATGCTCCAGTTTGTTGGTATATTATTGTACTTTAGTGGTTGAATAAACAAAATGTAATTTAAAAGGTTTTAATTCGTTTATGTTTACCTATTTTGTAAGGAGTAAAAATTAGCTTCCCCATCTTGCCCCGCCTTCCCCTACATTCAATTGTTCCTCTTTTAAAACCAATTTCTGAATTACAGAAACTAACTACACTCGTTGCTACATTACATTAATATTACGTCTATATTACGTTAGCCAGTGACAATGTATGGAAGTCGTCATAAAATGCACGGCCGTCATTTCAAAATTCTACGGGTATATTTTCAATGTGCATTATAGATAAAAAAAACAACAAAGTGCATAAACACATGCATAAATACATTGTATTTCTGAAAATGAGGGGGGAATTGATACCTTCCCTTATTTGCCTAAGTGATAGGTCAGATAAAATGCATTTTTTTATTACTTATAATTATTCTATTGACCAGCTTATTCATATAGCTTTCTATTTTGTTGGACTTAAATAAGTCTAAATCGGGACTACAATGTATTTTTCGAGATAGCTGTTGTTTTTAAAACATTCGATTGTTCTATTTATCTCCAATCTACCAACGTGATGTAGAAAATAAATTTAATATGTTGTATGACGGAATGCAATTTCGAAAGTTGTTAATCTCATCTACGATCATCCTTAATTCTTCTTAATATATACATATCATGATGCTTGTATACGAAAAAGCAGTTGTCGGTAAAATACTTATCAGCATAGATAATTCAAGTAGAAATTTCAGCGCATTACACTCAACTATTTCACATCACATATTTATGTGTAGCCTCATTAAAATGCGGAAAGACGAAAACGTTAATTAATTTACGTAGTACCAGATCTGCAAAATATGCAGATTGAAAATAAAATAAATGCAAATCTGTTTACGCTGAAGAATTGATGTTGAATATTAAAATTAATATAAGCTTATCTATTTCCTGGATTATGACTAAGTACATAAATTACGATTTCAAAAATGTTTTTTGACTTTGCAACTGTCGAATTAAAATTTCGAAATTGCGCAGCTAAATTTCATTATGAAATAAAATTTGAACATGAAAGCAACTTTGAAATTAAATTGGAATTAAAAAAAAAAGTTGGGAACATCGTAATTGAATCATTAAAACCTGAGCTCGTTCAAGTACTCTGGTATATAACTATAATTTGTAAGATATCAAAGCAAAAAGGAAGTACATAAATATATATCTTAAATATCAATTAAGTCTTACCTTTTATGCAACATTTGATACATAATGTTTCCATGAGCAAACTTCTACCATATTATTACATTATTCGCTGGGCTTAATTAAATTTTATCACCACAATTTACTAAGAAAATAAACATTTTATTAATAAAATGGCATATATTATTCATTAGTACTTCATTTAAATGCAATTTCATTAAAAAAAAAGTATTGTCAAGACATAAAATGGACTGATATATTTCACTAGAGAAGCAATACTTTATTTTCAAAGTAATTTACATATTATTAAATAGCAACCAAATAAAAACTTCTTATTAAAGGAACTGAACAAGACTTGACAACTTGATAGACGTCATTTTAAATTTTACGTAAAGTTAAAACAGATAAAGTTAATATTGGATGTTGCTAATTTTAAGAAGTTATAGTTAACGAATCAAATAAATGTTAATGATAAGCAAATTTTTCTAGATTTCTATTTAGTAAGACCGCTTTTTGTAATGCTAATTAACATGGTTGCCGTTCACGACAATGACATTTTTTTTGATAAAAATCAAAGTTTATTTTAGCGAAAAATAGTTTTGAGGTTTTTAAACAGTGTATCATAATGAATAATTACGAAAACTGTCGTAATATACTAATTTTCAATAAAACGTATTACTGGTTACCTTTCTGGGCTGTCAAACCGATAAGATCCATATACTTAACCACTTAACCCTTTATCTGCTGCATTATGATCTGCAGTATTTTTTTTTTTTCCAGATATAGTTTGTCTAGGTATTTACACTGAAAATTAAGGGATTTACCTAAATAAAATGCTCATTCTATAAGTATTTATTTCTTAACAGCTAATAAGTTCCACAGAGTATTTACCCTGTGAAATTAATTACATACACTTTTTAATCAAAATATTTCGTCAAATAGTTTTATAAGTTCTTAACTAACACATTTAAAAAATCAGTGACTTGATTCTTGAATTTTACTGCTTTTCTGGAACGAAGCTCTAAGGGAGCAATCCGAACAAAATGGAAGTTCAAAACACAGCATCGGTATCAAAACTATCTATGTTCCTTTCCTCGCTAAACTACTCTTTATGGAACCGTTGCTGATATGTATCCTAAAAAAGGGGAAATTAAAGAATGTCCCGTCAAAGTAACATCAGAATATTGGTAAAAATGGTTGCTGGGATGGAGTTCTGTGTCACCACCGTTCTGTAGTCACCCTCTACAACTGAAATGACCAAAATCAATTTGTACTATACCTCTAATGTAAAAAAACCTCGATCATTTTTTACCCGTTTTTCCGAAAAAAACTGGAGCTTCAAGGGGTTCAAGGGAACAAATTGTTAAATCTTTGTTGACATGCCTTCTGCTGAGAACCTTATGATGTATCTGCATAACCGTTTGTTTAAATCTCAGTTACGAAGTATTGCTATGAGGTTACAGCTATAACTGTTATTTGAATTACCATACCACACAATTTACTCATTAAACCTACAACGGAAGTATCGTTTAATTAAAAATCAGCTACTTATAACCATGCATATGCCGAAAACTCTATTTAAGTCAAACTTAATGCTGATGTTGCGGTTAACAAAAACAATTAAGGAATAGAGATTAAAACCGAAATAATTTGAATTTTTTTTTTTTAAGTATGTGTCTTAGCGAAAGATAGAGAATAACAAGTGGTTGCGACAGTCACTTTTTGCGACGTATTCAAGTTTAGTGTTAAAATATCATAACATCCAGCTTTACAATTAAAACATTAGTAATAAATACGTTAAAAATTATATTGAAAATCTTATAGATTATAATTTACAATATCGCAAAATTGTGCAAATGCATTGTTTAAAACACTTCTCAAATAAACATTACCCTCCCCCCCCCCCCCAAATAAAACAGATAGCTAAAATTTCAATATGGCTATACATAACAAAAAGATATTTTATCCTACAATTTTCCGTCAAAAAGCTTTAAAACCAAAATCATTTCAATCATTAATCTTTAAACTATGCATCATCAAATTAAAAACAGTATAAAATCATCCCCCCCCCCCTTTGAAATATACATTATCCATTTAAATGTGTTGAACGCATTAGTAACCAATGCTAAAAAATCAAAACTGCTGAAGATAACTGTTTACAGACGGTACGGTCAGGTGGGGTAAAGTGGTCACGGCAAATAAAAAGCTATAGCTTTGAAATAAATAAAGGAATTGACGTATTTTATTTATTTTAGCTTTTAATAATTAAGAAATTAATTTTAAATACAAAATTATATTAATAGCAACTCTTTAGATGGAGAAAACACACGATTTGTTTGTTTTTACAACACTTTGAAATTGAAGCATCCCTTTTAACTTCTGTCTGACATTTTGTTTTAAAGAATTTGCAGCAAATGGACGGGGCAGGTAATTTTACACAGATCTCAAAAACACTTCCTTACTAACCGTGAAGCTATATTTAGTTTATATATTATTTTACAGTAGTTTAAGTAAGATGGGGTAAAGTGGTCATAGTATTAGGCTTAACATGCACCAATTTTCTAAAATTACTTTAGGTTAATTTATGCGATAGACCAGGGATTAAATTGCATAGGAATGCACAGTAGCTCAGTTTCCATATTTATTTTCAATTTTTAACTATTAAAGGGAATTCAGGCTATTTACACAAGAAAACAAATTTTGAAGCCCACAGTGCTCGCACTTCTTTTGTTAGAAATTAAGCCACTAGGCAGATGTTAGTTACACTTTTATTTCACTAATACTGTATTATTATTTTTTTAATATTACAGTATTTAAATAACTTTTAAATTTACTTTTTAGTAAACCGGAACTAACACAACTGAGCTCAAATGCAATAGAGTTTGAAATTACTTTAATACAGTCTTCTTACAATGGTCTGTTTAGAACTGAAAATTTTTAGAAGCACTTTTAATAAAAGAATCTTCAAGTATCAATGAGTCATTTATAAACAGACTTATTATAAGTATTATTAAGCTGTAAGTGTTCAGAACTATCAGTGATTCGAACAAGAACAATACATGAGAGAGAGAACGAATTAAAAATAGCTAGATTAAAATGTGTATTTTCTCCCATTGATTATTAGTAAGGTATAATTATCCAGAACTCTCTTATTAGCAATGTTTTCTTAATATATTGTTTAAGTAATTTAGTCATCAATTAAAAGCTATTTTAATTTTTTTTTTCACGTAAAATTTTGAATTTCAAATTTATGTTTCATTATATGCATTGAGTTAAAGAACAGACATAAAATCTAATATTTAGGGATTAAAGCCGAAGAATACCTACTATTATGTATCCTAACATGTTTTGGTACATAACTTCGTTTTAAGACCATATATGCAGCAGCTGAAGAGACTGAAGTACCTTACGAGACGTTACGAAGATGAGGCTAACTTGTGATCATAATAGAGCACATAAATAAATTCAGTTGAGGGAAATAAAGTTGTTTTTGTTCTAAAAGGAACCTTTGTTGAGTATTTTGAAGTAGTATGATCATTAATACTTTTATATAGTTTTTTTTATATAGTTTTTTTTATTTATATTTATTTATATAGTTTTTTTTATTATTTTATATTTTTCTAAGTATTGAAAAATGTTTAGAAGTTAGTTTTTTTTAATACAAGAATTTTCAAGTATCAATGATTCATTTATAAACAGACTTATTATGAGTATTATTAAGCTGTAAATGTTTAGAACTAGCAGTGCTTCGAACAAGAACAATACATGAACAAGAGAGAGAATTAAAATTAGCTAGGTAAAAATATGTATTTTTCTCCCATTGCTTTTTAATAAGATATAATTATGAAGAACTCTCATATTAGCAATGTTTTCTTAATATGTCATTTAAGTAATTTAGTCATCAATTAAAAGCTATTTTAAATATTTTCACAGAAAATGTTGAATTTCATATTTATGTTTTATTATATGTATTGAGTTAAAGTACAGACTTAAAATCTAATAGTTAGGGATTAAAACCCAAGAATACCTACTATTAATGTATCTTAACATGTTTTGGTACATAACTTTGTTTTAATACCTTATATGCAGCAGCTGAAGAGACTGAAGTACTTTACGAGACGTTGCGAAGATGAGGCTAACTTTTGACTATAATAGAGGACATAAATAAATTCAGTTTAGGGAAATAAAGTTGTTTTCGTTCTAAAATGAATCTTTGCTGAGTATTTTGAAGTATTATGATCATTAATACTTTTATATAGTTTTTTCTCCAATTGTGACCACTTTACCCCATGCACTACTCACTTTACCCCACCCCATGGGGTAAAGTGGTCATACCTACATCCCAGAAAGAAGGCGTCATAAAATTATTTTACCTAACTTTTTTCTGCTCAAAATTTATTGCAATCTGTTCTTTAATAATGTAATGTAAATAACAAGCAAAAAATCTGAAGGTTTTGTACAAATTCGTATATTTATTGGCAAAGGAAGATGAAAAACGTGGATTTTATGACCATTTTACCCCACCTGACCCTACTGACTTGGTTATTGAACAAGTTGGAAAAAATATCATTCACATTTTTTGAATAACAAGGAAGTCAACAATGCAAGAAACGTTTCAGTTCTTGTTACAATCTCCATACTGCTTAGCGTCTAGAAAACTCAAAACGTTTCCTTATTGGGAAACTTGTTACTCCTAACTCCAAAAAACGTAAATTATAGGTGAAAACTGGGAAATTTGGTTTGTCGCCAGTGGCCGTAGACTCAGCTTTGTGAGTCGCCACTTTTTAAAATTGCTGATCAAAATTGAAAACTAACTCTAAAATCGTTTAGAAAAATCAAAAAAATATTAAAATAAAACAAAAATATGCAGATTTGAATTAACAGATGCTAAAATTATTTCGAACTTTTAATATGATTTAAATATATACAGGATGCTGAAAGATTAAAAGTTTAAATGCGACATGAAATTTTCGGTGAAGCAAGTGTTCAATATTTGCATGTCTCCAAGATAAAAAAAAGGAGATTTGCTCATAATGAAATAATAGAAAATACAAATGAAACTTATCTTTAAAAGTTGATTAAAATTATTAGAATAGATAGAATATTAATTAATAGACTAAACACATTAAACGTTTACAGAACAGAAATAACTAGCAGTTAGTAAAGTAGTACGACGAGGGGAGAGGAGGAGGGGTTGAAAATGTAAACATTTTGCATGTGGATATTTTGAATTCCGCACCGACCGCGAACGCGTTTTATTTCGTTTTCTGCTGACGGAAATCTGAAGTTAAACTTGTGGTGACGGCGGAAACCTTAAAAGACAATAAACGGGAGGGGGGGGGGGAGTGACATAAAAGTGGATTCCTAGGAGCATTACTCACCACATAATGTTGTAATTAAGCAAAGAATGTTGTTCTACGGTTCTGGTAAGTAAAATAAGGTTTTATATCAGCTAATTTGAAAATTTTACTGTTTTATGAAAATTAAACGTTAGTAGAAAAATATTTTTTTACAATCACAGAAGACCAAATATGTCTACTATTATGTATAAGTACGACAAAATTCACATTTTCAAGCTCGGAACGGCGGGGAAAGAAAAAAAAAACAAAAAGGAGATTGCAGTAGAATATGCTAAAAAGTGACCATGCAGGAGTGGCGATTGATGATGCATTTTTTAATCTCCACTTTTACTGCTTTAATCGCCCCGTGGCGAGTGACGACCGCTAATTTTCACCTATCACGTACATGTAAGTTTTTTCCCCTCAGTACCGTAACAACATTGGTTTGCTCTCTTTGTTTTTGCACATAGATATGTCTTGATCACTTGCGGTGAAGAGCTTCACTGCTATATTTGGAATAATCTTTAAAGAGCACAACTAATACAGACCATTTTCAAACTATATATAACTATACAAATGCTTTGATCATCTGTTTAACAATTCATTAGTATCGTACTCAATACTGATATCAACTTCAGGAATCCACGCACAGAACATTTTTGTCAGTGTTCATAATCATACTTTATAAATACTGTGCTTATTTAGTATTTTCTTTATAAGTTATTATTATTGTTAAAACAAACCTTTTCTAAAATTATTTCCAAAGTATGTGTAGTCAAACAATGACTATTTATGAGAATATATCTTTGAAATAGGAATAAATATCAGGTAATTAATATTAAAACGTACCATGCACTTTAGCAAAGCTTGAATAATCGGGACGAACAGAGCGGACCAAAGCTTTTAACGCTGGTAAACAAAACGAATAAATAACAGTTACAGTAACAGCTTTCAGTAAACGAACGGCACTACACAATATTTGCACCAAATAAATTCGCATCTATTCTATCACGATACTATAATGTCACGTTAAAGCATGCCATATTTGAGTTATCAGTTATTCCGATATTTTTGCATTCATAATTATATGTTTCTATGAGTATGTAGCATATCAAATAATAAAGCCACATATTGGTAAAGCATGATTTGTTTTTCTGATTTTGAAAAATCTCGCTAAGCGGAAATTTATTTTCAACCGCGAGTTTTTCTGGCATAAAAAGCCAGAATCTGGCCGAAGCGCATCAAAGCTACTCTCGTTTTGCTCGTTTGTATTATTTCTGAATGTGAAAGAAACGCTCGTTTTGTATTTGCTAAGTACTGACTTCCCATTATAAGGTATGTGGTTTTCTTTCGGGTGTTCTGTACTCGAATAGGATATATATTTAGTTGTAAAATATTTTGTTATTCTTATTTAGAACGGAACATTGTTGGAACTTATATTAATATGCGCATTTTTATTTAACTTGTTGACTGCCGACACGCTAACTTCCAGCACTTTCCTCAGTTTCAGGGTCTCCAGATGATAGTTTAATTTAATCCGTCACATTGTTCAAAGCCTCTTATCGAGTAAAATTTACTAACTACAAATGTATTGAAAATACGTTAGCAATTAAAAGAATTTTTAATTTGGTTCTCTCAACGAAGTTCAACTGCTGCAAGTTATTTCGTAGTTGGCAGTCGACGTGTTAAATATGGAAAAACTTGAAATACGGGAAAAAGTTTTGAAGCACAGTATAATCCAAGCTTTTTGTTTTATAGAAGCTTTTCGTTGGTTCGGCAATGAATTTTTTCTCTGAAATGTTTTGAATCAGAAAGTATCGACACAATAAGTGTTCTTGTACTGAGATGGTTCTCTAATAAAACTTTCCCAGCTTTGTTTAACGTACATGCCATAATCCATTTAGACCAATTTGGTAATTTGGAACTTTTAATTTAAGCGTTAACGTAACGTAATTTGAGAGCCAAAATTCCGAGCTCTGGTATTTAGTACTGCTAAATACTAGCGAACTTAACCGATACAAGTTTCCCGATAGCAGATTTTTTTTTAAAGTGTTTTATTGTTGACGAGCTTGCATTAAACTGGCAGCTGCAGAAATTTTTAATGCTTATGTAAAAACGTTAAATTTTGAACATTTAATTTAAAAAAAAGTTATTTTTAGGAACATAGTAGGATTAAAGGATGAAAAGTGCAGATGTAACTCTTGAAAATAATTTCATTCTTGGACGAGATGTATTAATCTTAGTTTGTGCACGATTTCATATAAGGGAGTGAGAAGCAAAGGGATGTAAGTGACCTAAAATAGATTCCGAGAAAAACGCGTTCCACGTTTGGATCTGCCAGGACTTTTAATGTTGTTTTTTCCTAAATCACGTTGAAGCGGAGCACCTGTTAAGAGATATCGCTAACATCTCTTGCCACAGTATAGAATAGTGCTTTCCCTATCATTTACACTGGTTATCTCCAAATTTTGAATTTTGTCACTTACACCCTTTACTTCTAAGTGCCTTATATTTAAAATCAGACACAATTTCATATGTGTTAAATTTTTCAGCATTAATGGATTTGCGAGTCTATTTAAAGTTCAGTTATGACAATTAACTTTCCCCTCATTGCGTGAGTAAACGTTACATGAAAGTAGTTCTTCACTAACTACTCGATTTTTCAAACTCTGACGACAATTGTGAAAAGAGGCACTTTGTACTTGGGTGAGAAACTGGGAGTTATTTGTTTATATGTAAAAGAAATGCCCTAAATATTCTAAGTAACACTCTTTCTATGTAAGCTTTTATTATACTCATTTTTTTTTTTTAATATCGGAACGATGTTCAAGATTTTTTAATATTTAAACGCTGCCTTAACTGAGTAAATTAGTTCAGTTAAATAGTTAAGAGAAATATAAATTCGAAGTTGGATTGGGAGTTACCCTTCAAATAATAAAAAGGAAACCTAGTTATGTCATCTTCATAAGTTTAATATGAAAGATAAAACTTCCATTATAATTTTTCTAGTACCTCATAGTATGCAAGGGATGTTAAGTACTATTTGAAAAATCAGTTTTTGATTTTTTTTTAATGTAATTTTAAAGCTAAAAAATTGCAACTCTAAGCATTCCAATTCAGTTAATTCGTTACAAAATCTTACCAATCGAAGTAAGCCGGCAAATAATTACGTAGAGTATGTCAATGGTGTAGTCGGGGAGAGGGACCACGTCACCTCGCTTTAATTTGTCATCCACCCCGTTCCTAAATTGTCACTCTATTGTACCTGACTTTTTATGTTCGCATCCGTAAGCTATCTACTCCTTTCCCAAGGACTACATCATTGAGTATAATAGATGCAAAATTTATTTAATCGGATTTATTTCAATTATAGGCATAAGATGGGAGATTGTGGAGACTGTGGCGATTGTGGAGGTTTTGACGGAGGATTCGATATTGGGGTAGCAGATGGCTATGTGGAACCCTACGAACGTCGAAAGCCGAAAGTGCAGAAGGCGACATTTTATGTCGAAACTCCTCTTCCTACTACGAAAACACCTGAAAAAAAGCCCGAACAGCAGAGCTCGGAAAAAGCTCAAAATTACGTTACTAAACTTTGACTTCTATCACATTGGAGAAACTATTGAATGGTTGGTTGTACATAATTTTAAAATATGTTGTACCCTAGATTTTAATAAATATTTTAGCTAGTATTTTGTACTTCGTTATTTTTTTTCTTCCCAGTTTGAGAATAAAAATAAGCTTTGGTACAGAATTAAATGTTAAATGTATGTGAAAATTATAAATTTTGACAAAGTTGCTGCAGGCTTATTGAATTTTCTTTTACCGAATGTGAACATATTAAAATTTTGGAAAAGGTTTTTATCTTTTAGAAAATTGATGCATTGCGTAACCGAGTTAACAAGAAGTAACTGATAAGAGATGCTTTGTTTTAAAGTTGTTTGTTTTTTGAATCTAGACTTCAAATCTGGAGAATACGGATCGTTTATCAGAAGTTATTGTAGTCGTGGCATATTCTAAGCGGTATATCTGTGTCTTGTTAAAGATATACCGCTTTTAAAATTATTAAAGATAAAGCAAAAGTGTTTTCAGTATTTAAACACTTTTGACCTCGTAAATAAACTCTTTGAACTCTAACCTATGTGAAAATTGCTTATCTCTTAACACTACCTGGCTAGCACTATGTGAATAGTGAATGTATTGAGAATGTAGACGTTCCTTCAAAAAGTTACTTAACTCTTAATATGTATTATTTATTTGTTTTATAAATTTAAACTTTGTAGAACTAAATCATTAAATTCTATTTTTGCAAAATGTCTAGTTTTTAAGACAATTTAAGTCTGCATGAGCATTAACTCTAAAATCGGGTTTGGATATTCTTGACTATTTTAACCCTTATTCTCATAAAGTAGCATATATGCTACCTGGGGTTTCCCCTATTTTCTATTTGTTAACAAATAGAAAGTGGGGAAAACCCCAGGTAATATATATGGCTACTTTATGAGAATAAGAGCTAGCAAATAACAATGCAACGTACGCGCTGACGTCACTTAACACATAGAAGGGGGAAAACACCAGGTAGCATATATGCTACTTTATGAAAATAAGGGTTAATAGTTTATAATTACTGTGTATTAAATGTGCGGTTGCTTTAATTTAGTTTTAAAATGTTAGTCGTGCAATATTTACTTGCACCGTTGCGGCAACGGAGAGTCAAATTAAAAAAACGGGTGCTTTAAGTTTACTAAATTTAACTTGCCGAAGAACCACTATGTAATTTTAACTTAAAGGCAAAAATCCGATCCAGTGTTAGTATTATGATTATGAAACTGTCTGCTTTATTTTTTCATATGTTAACTTTGCAGAGCCTTAATAATTTTAAGCATAACACAATGGAAAGAAATATTAAATTTATTATTTTAAGGTATTTATATTAGTTTCATTCGAAATCTATTGAAAACAATTGTGAAAATAAGTTGAAAACTAATCCGTTTAAATAATATTTAGTTTCCGACACACTATACCTTTTCTACATTTTAAATTACTTGAATTCAAAGAGTTTTTTTATCTCTCAAATTTGCCGAAATGAGGTTTCCACCTATATCGGCTTATTTTCACCTGTTCTTTTCAAATGTAGATTATTTCAAATTTAGTTTTATATTGGTTATGCAATCAGAGAGATCTGAGAAATATTTTTGTTGCGTTAAGAGCTGCTAACGTAATTCGCTTTTAATAAAAACGGTAACATTAAATCACTTTTATAGATTCAGAATGGTTGATTCTTTGAAAATAAATGAAATAAAAGTAAAGTGAAAATAAAGTTCATTGCTATTGCTTTAAATTTAATTCAGGATAAATGCATATATCCGTTCTGATGAAATTCTTTCAAAAATGGAATGTCACTCAGTTTTATAAAAATCCCTCTTTTGAGCGGGTTCTTTGCATGCATATATGCAAACCAAGATGTGTTTGTGTAACGCGACCCAAACCTGAGGGTCGCGACCCCAAATTGGGTAGCAATGCACTTAGCACGGGGTCGTAATTTCCTAATTTAGATTTAAAAAAACCTTTATCATATGGAGAAGGTGACTTTACTGTAATAATAAATATCATTTTGAATTATTTTGTGCTGAACTTGAGGGCATAAATTAGAAAAATTTCCAAGTGACCCTTAATTGGGTAGCAATGCACTTCTCAGAAGTCGTAATCTTCTAATTTTAGACAAAAAAATCTTTATTATATAGAGAAGGTGACTTTACTGTAATAATAAACATCATTTGGAATTTTTTTTTGCTGAGGGCATAAAATACAATGCAATTGTCAAGTCACGTTACAATTTTCGTCATATTACACCAAAACAAAATCCATCAAAAATATTTAAAATCAATTTACGGAAACTCAAATATTTACCTGTTATTAGGAAAGCAAATCTGAACCTATAAGAATAATAAATCAAAAAAAGAGAAAGAAATAAACAGCGCTCATGCAAAAAACTCCCACATCCCATGTTGTAATATACCCTACTTGAAATGATTTATCGGGAAAATCAAGGGTTGTTTTGGATGATGGGGTGTGTGTGTAATCTTGAGGAGACGACAATTTTCTTAGAGCACAGGGGCGCACAGCACCTTAAATACGGGCCTGGTTGTACATATGATCCGACGTCGTGAGAAAAGCAACTTACTACACTAAATTAAGCGCAAGTGAAGAAATGCAGAAGGTGGTGTTGTATTTGACTCTCCATTCGTCAAAACAGGAAAATCTGCGTTACCTTTAAATATGAAAAGTTAGTATTAAAGTCAAGTGTCTTAAAAAAAATAAGGATACTGAAAAATGTTCATCGGGTAAATTTCGACCGGATATTACAAAGGAAGAGTCCTAGTGCGGTAAAACATAACCATATTCTCTTACATACCCATTAACCCCCATTATAAAGCATTATAAAACATAACCATTTTTCTCTTGAACCATTTTAGAATCACAAGGATTTTATTGTTGAACAATTCTAGGATGTAAAAAAAAAAAAAAAAAACATTCCAAAAAGGAACATTTTATAATTGAGAACGCTTTAGAATGCTTAACATTATGCTGTGGAAGTTCTCAACTGCTCCCTGAAATTGCAATTCAACTGCTTATTGTGTACTGGATGTACAGTAACCCCTCGTTATATCGCGCTTTTTCCATGTCTCCCAAAATTTTAAGTTTGAGCTCTCGAAAGTTAAAATATTGCATTTCTAAGTAAAGCCCTTTTCCCCCCATTGAACAAAGCCATCGAACACAGGAATGGTTTCCTTTCCCCTGAATTTGCTGCAGTTAAAAGCTGCAACAATTCTCCTCCCACTCCCCAACTTACATGCCTGCAGAATGATTCTACTCAAACCAGATGACGTTTTACTTGATATTTCTTTTCGTATTGATCCCAACTCCTATAGGAATGAACGAGACATATGTATTGCCCATGGATTTATTTTTAAGCTATTTTTATTAAGAAAGTTATCATTATATAAGATTAAATTAACTTTTTTACGTCGACACTCAGTTTACTTGTACTTTTTGAGTTATTTATAACGGCATCGGTTATATATCGCCCTTTTTTGCTGCCCCCCGACATACGCGATATAACGAGGGGCTACTGTACTACCACAGCATATTAGCGGAAGCATTTCTTTTATAGCGAAAAAAAGTTTAAAAATCAATTCAACGATGTAGGAAGTGACTAAAAAGTAACTATGCATTAAACACAATACTTGAGTCAAAGTATATGATAATTTCAAGTAATAAAACAAAAAGTGGCTTATAATCTTTTTTTTCTGTACATTAATTGAGAAAGGCACATTTCCCATTGAAGATTATATTCAAACGATATACAATTATTGAACATCGGCTTCATCTTGTTAGCTGCTGGGAATGTAATTAATGATTTTCTCTCCTTAAATGGCTAATTACAGTAAATGAGTAGTTTTGTTATTTAAATTAACTTGATAAACACATTACCCTCTTAGCAGAAAAGGATAGTGTGTTGTGAGATTAAAAAAACAAACACGGAATGATTAATAGTTGGGGAGTCCGTTAATTTATCTTAGCGCACTCCTTGTCAAACTATTTTGTCTTGGAGAAATTAAGAGTTATGAAAGAAATTTTACTTTTTAAGGATAAAAATTTCATCTAATGGAACAAATGAATCCTTTAGCAAGGAAAAAGTACATAATGTTTAACCGTCATTTCAAGATGAAGCACTATGCGTAATTAATTACAACTAGATATTGTGAAGTAAAATTGTCAGTAGAAAACGCACTCTTTTCTCTCTTACAAAAACTTTAATTTTGCTCCTTTGACAACTTCACTTTAAAGACGTAGAAGAATTCACAAGACGCAACATTTTTCTTTAAATTGGGCAATGGAGCTTTCAGTTCTGATTGTCCATGTGCCTCTGACACTTCAATTGATGAATTAGCCATTTTCTCTGCCGATCTCCTTTCTCGTTTTTTAGATTGTGAAAAATTGGCATTTCTTCCGAGCTGTAGTTTTCTACCTGTTTGTGTTTTAAAACGTACTTTTTGACTTTTGGGGTTTCTGCCGAAATTGCCTTTCTATTCCGGCTTAAAAGAACAGAAACTCATTTTACTTGGCGTTTTGTGAATGGATGCTTCAATTTACTGTTCACTATTTTCATTCCTCACATTTTGGAAAAATGATAATATGAAGCGGCATTAAGAAAGTTAGATTTTCATATATTATCATTTTTTATAAAACTTGTGCTTATTTAAAATTTAGCTTAGTTATATAAATACAATAATTTGAAGATTTTCTACGAATATTGAAGGCTGAGGATTGAAATTTAAATGATTAGTATTTTTAATGAAAATAATGGCTAAGAAAAACATGGGCATGGAATTCAGCGTCAGCCCAGCACTTTGTTTAATTAAATTTAAGTTACGGAGGAATATTTTTGCGAAGCTATGATAAACTGAATAAGGTCTTGAATAAAATTTTCTACGGAAACAAAATTCAGAAAAGGTACAAGCTTCTGAAATTGATACAAACGTATCAACTCGGGATTGTAGTGTTAGATAATTTATTTAATATGTGACTTCACCTTGTAATTCTTTGCCGCTGCATAATTCCCAGCTGCGGAGCACTTTTTATTTTTATTTATTTTTGCTAATTCTGTTGACAGAAAAATGCATCTAAGACTTATTCCTAATTTTAAGGAAAGCGAAAGGGTTATATTAACGATATTGTTTATTTATTATGACATCCGTGATTTTAAAAAAAGTACAAAATTCTATATGTATGAAAGAATGAGGGAAACAAAAGCAATGACCTCTAAATGTACATGAGATTTTTTAACAATTTGAGTACCGGATTATTTGAAGATGTGTACGCCCATGCGACGGTTTTAATTTGTCGCTTTATGGGTCCCCTCTCTCCTCCTCCCATGTTAACACTAGGACTTAGGGATGCCCTGCCCCGGGCGCGAGGGGAGGTAGCGGTGTCCACGGCTTTTTCATGCACGTATCCCTAAGTGTACATGGTGCGTCTTCAGCGGGTATCGAACACGCGACCTTCCGATTGGAAGCCCGACATTCTAACCACAAGGCTACTACGGCCACAGCAAACATCATCGCCTGCTTCTAAAATTTACTTAACGAGTCAGACTCCTCCGCCGTAACTTCGCGCAAGTAATTAGATGACGAGTCTCAATCGTCAAATGTACCTAAAGGGTTAAAAGGCGAGTTTCATTTCAAAGAAGAAACTCAATAACTGATAGCAATAACATAAGTTACTATTTCGGTTCTATAGCTCTTAACTGTAGCCTTAATTATTATTTTTTGCAGCTACAAATTAGTCCTCTGTGTTCGAGGCCTTTTTCGCTTCCGCGAACCAGCAACTCGAGACGATTTCGGCCGAGTACTTGTAAAGTGTCGGCCGAATTCGGCAAACACTTTACAAGTACTTTAAAAACATTTATAAACAAACAAACGTATACAAATAATCAAATTTCAGCAGTTGACTCATTTATATGTCTAAAACAACAAACTTTGATAAATATTACACAATGTAATTAGTTAATCGGCGCCGCTCGAGTTGACACTTCAAATCGGCCAGGGGCCGTATCGGCGCGCTCGAGTGCAAAGGGTTAAAAATTTCATAATCCAATGCATTCAAATCAATCGCTGTTGATGCACCTAAAAAAAAGATATTAGAAGTAAAATGCCTTTATTGTAAGTGCTAAGAAACATAGAAGTGATAAAATATTTAATCGAAAAATAATTTAAATTTGTTTTGATGATTATTTTAATCAATAATTCGTATTCAAAACGCACAAGAGCGTAATCCTCCAATACAACTTTTAACTCTAATTTTGAACTAATTAGCTGATACTAATTAGAACTGTATAATAGAATATGTACCTCACGTTTGTTCTACTCCAAGAAGCACAAGTTCTTTATTTCACTGTTCACAATTTCAATATGATTGTTTGTCGACATTAAATCTAACCCTCCTAGATATGAATATTTATTTAAAAGCAGCCATTAAAGAAGCTGGACTTTAAGTGCTTCAAATTTTATTTAACTAAATCATCACTTAAAAGCATTTGAAATGAGAAATACGCTTTAAATAAAGAATAATTCTATTTACCATGGAAATTAGTTTTAGGTGGAGGAATATTGAATAAACTGAAACACCTCAATTTCATTAACGAGAAAGCGATGCCAGTACTTCAAGTGATGATGAAAAAGAATTTAATTAAGATTCAAACCGTAAATTTTCACTAGATGCTAGATAACTAAATTGAGTGCAATATTTCAAAAGTGTAATTAAAAGAGCCTCATGACAGAGTTTATTATAGATTTTTTCATCTGACGTAGCAGTTGTATAAAATGAAAGCGAAGACTTAATAGTGAATATTGTTGATTCAATATTGAAAATAGGATTCCATAATTAATGCTTATATTTAATTCGAATCAGTGGAGGAATTTATCGTAAAGAGAATTCAAACCAGCTTTCAACAGTTTTCATAACTTGTGGATTGTTTAAGTAGTTCAGTTTAAAGATTTTAGACTGTATTCATTTGAATGCATGGGTTTCCTTTATACAATGGGTATTCGTTATTTTTAAAAGTACTTATTTCTTTTGTTATTTGTCAACTCTTTATAACCGTTGACTCCTTCCTCCCTCCCCGTGTTTTGGCACATATAACTTTCGGTCCTTTATATATATATTTCAAGAGTTATTTAAAAACTAAAAAAAAAAAGGGGGAAATGAAAGTAATATTACAAATTCAGGTTTAATTGTGTATATTGCGCATCAAGTAAAAATATAAAAAATATTTATTTTTTTAAGTAGTTAAACAATGTACGTATTAACCTCTTCATTCCAAGTATACCCAATTGGGTACATTTCAAAATACTGTTTATTAACTACTGTTTGTGCAATTTGAAAGCTAAAACACCCAATTGTTTTTAAATTAATCAACATATAGTTTACTTCGTTTTAAACATGGAAAACATGGAAATTGGCATCAAATATTATTTAAACTAATTATTAATTAAAATTTAAAAAAAAATTTTTTTTGGTTATTTTGTTTTGCAATTTTTTTTTTAAATGAGAGAACCAAAAAATTGCTTCAAAATTGTTTGTGCTTAGTTCTAGGGTCTGAAGAGGTTAAGGATAAAAATACACGCTAAGCAAAGAATTACGGTTCAGATAGAATCTGAAACTGATACACCCATTTTTTTTTTTTTTTTTTTTTGCATCATTACTTTAAACGTTTATCACAAACCAATAATCTTTCACATAACCAAAAGTTTTATACTGCCGAAAAAAAGTTTTTAAGGAAGCTTTTTGTTGTTAAATTTCAGCAACAGCAAAATATATTTTTACAATTCCTTACGTTAACAGAAAATCTGCTTCAAGTTACAATACAATACGAAAAACGTTGCGTCATTCTTATCCTAAACGAAGACTTTGGTGAATTTAGGATGCTAAAAGTTACTAAATAAGTAACTCCGTTGCATGCGACGGGGTTTACGATATGGTAAAACCGATACTTATGCCAGATCATATACAATCGGAACATGAGGGTGCGTGACATAGGTTGTGATGGAAAATTCATAAATCTTTTGGTATGTTCTAAAGGTGACGTCGAACGGTTCCTCATTAACTGAAGATATCAGCATATATCAACACAGCGTTCCATGCTTTATTTACGTAGACTGTGCCTTTATTATAGGCTGCAGCCTAAGTTTTGAAGAACTGAAGATCAAAATATTCAAGTGCGTTACATAATATGTGTCGAGTTTTCAGTTGGTAACTCTCTTAAAGTGTAAAATATTTTAGTAAGAAGAGTTCTTTAAAGGAACGCAAATCTTTGAAAATATATAGACTGGTATTTGGTAATATTGTCCTTTACATGGCATAAAATACGTATGTTAGAGTTCATTTATTCCTCGAACAACAAATGCGAAACTGTTATTCCCTAAATTTCTCAAAGAAGAATGAGTATAAATAGTTGGTTTAATGTCGAGATTTTAACAAACTTTATGTTCAATCTATAAAATTTTGTGTAAATTATATTTCTGTATTGGAGATATAAAATACTGTAACAACGAATTATTGATTTTATCAGGACTTAGAGTGTTTTTTTAAGAATGATTTTGCTTTCATCAGCCAAAATTAAATAGAAATTAAATAAATATGTACGTGAAGGATAAATTATTTCCGTAGTTTTGTAGTTAGAGGTTGCCAAAAGTTAAAACACGTTTTGGGGTCGATATCTTGGTCAATTCAACATTTGCTAGTTAAAAACACTGAGCACTGAAGTATAGATTCATCAGGTAAGGTATATGCGTGTTGCTAACTGTATAGCAATTTCCAGGGAAGCCCATCTACCAGATGCGTGTTATCTTGTCTCTTGGAACAAGCAGTTACAGAAATCCAATAAAGAAACCGAAATACTTTTAAAAATAACAAACAGTTTACTGTTACATTTCTCTCTGCGCTGCACAGTACTACAGCCGCTGCACATTTGGTAGTTATACAATTCATTCGGTGTTGTCAACAAAAGCTCAAAAGTTCACAAACACAAAAAATGAATAAACTAGCAAAAATATGACATTTCAAAATCTACAATATTTCCGGAACCGAGTTGCAACAACGCGTGTGTTCAAAATTTGTTTAGTTGTCATACATGAGCGTGCATGTTAACCCTTTAGAACGCCATTGGTTTCTAGTTCGTAAAAATTAATTAAATGTAAAATTTTGAGTATTAGTTCCAATCAACATTTACACAGGCAGTTTCATTGCTACTCTCCCGAGTTGAAAGGGCCATTCAGAATTTTTTTTCCAATGGGGCTGCAGTATTGGTCCTCAACCATTGCAGACCTATTGCGTTCCACAGTAATTGGTACCATCTCTTTCAGCGGCACCACAATGAATGTGGTACCTTCGCCGCATGAGAATTTTGACCTTCAGTTATTACTAGATGGCGGTACCTGAGCTCTCATTGATGCAATCTGCACTAGGAATTTAATTTAGCCGAGAGCATCCAAGCCAGATGTCTACTCAAGGGATCTTTTACATGCCGCATAATCATACGATATAGGCGCAGCCGATTTTCTGCATCTTGAAAATCCACCGACTCGGGCCAGGTTTGAACCCGCGATCTTGGGCGTACGAGGCCTGCTGCCTTACTACTACGCCGCCCTGTCGACGGGCCATTCTGAATTACCGCATGCATTGTTATATCTGTCATAGACACAGAAAAGGGAGTATGGTCTTTTTAGTGTCCAATTCCTGTTAGTTCCAGTCCTGTTTTAAATGTCGGCAAAAAGCATCGTGATGTTTATTTTATTTAGTTTTTTTTTCCTTTTTCAAATTGACAATCTGTTTTTACGGACCAGCCAGCCTTACAAGTACGCTTTAATGGTAGGCCTCCTGACATGTTTCAATTTAACCCACTCTTATTAAAGATACAAAAATACTAAAGATTGATTATGAGTAATTTAACGAACACATGAACGGAAAAGCGTTTGAAATATCTGACGGCTACTGCTTCTGTGTAAATACAGACCACAAGACGCGAAAGATTTGTTTTTTTTTTAAATGTACGGAACTATTTTCAGAATTTTGTTTCAACATTACCTTTCAGTTCTGTGGTGTTCTGCTTTTGCTCTTGTGAATTTCTCCCCTTGACAAAAAGGACAAGATTTACATGGTGTGACTAGGAAATGCTCTGCATTTAGTAACAAATCGCAAGTGATGAGTCACCTTAACTATTTAAGCAATTCATAGTTATGATTCAATTACTATTTCAAAGCTCATTAGAAAGCCAGTACAGTCTAAAAAATTTGAGGATTTTTTTTCAAATTAATGCTTATGATACGCGTATCATCGGAGTTCACAAACACGTTTGGAGATTACAGTGATCGGTTAACATCTCTAATTATTTTTCGTATACCTACAATTTTACATGCAGATCAGTAAACCTTCTTTAAATGTTAAACAAAGTAATTAATGTTTTTCATAAAGATTCAGAAACACAACAAATCTCATAATTGAAAAAAGGCATCATAAGCATACAATTTGTTTTTCCAAGCATGATTGCAGCTGATATAAGAGTTACATGTGTAAGGAAAAAGTTTTTTTTTTTTTTAAATTTTACATTGTAAAAAAAAATCTTGCATTTTTATCTAATTAATTAAACTTTTCAGATTATTTAATTTACATTTCTGATAAATAAAAATATACGGCAAACATATTGCATACTAAAAAAAGTTTCCAATGCTTTCCAAATAAGAAAATGCTACTTGAAAAGAAATTTACTTTTAATTGAAAATTAACTTATCTAACATCCTAAACCAGTTCACAGCCCTAATTACAAATCTTTTTTTAAGAAATATTTTTAGAAATAACGTTGAAATGTCTTTTAGAAAAAGTTCAATTATCTGTCCTTCGATAACTTTAACTCTTTTCAGGCTGTAACAAACATTTTTCGCAAAATTGGGCAATTAAGTTGGAAGCTTCAATTACCCATGTGCTTTTGACACTTCAGTTGATGTATTAGTCGTAGTACTGGATAAGACGAAATTTTAAAAATATCTTGAAAAGGGGCTAGTTAAATCCTGAATTACATTTTATTACTTTTCGCTACGCTTTTATAGTGTACTTACTGTTCCGAACGTATGAGCAGGCATTAGGAAACCTTGTATCATAACGTCGTAGTTATAGTTTTATTATAAAGATCTTTTGAAATTTCTTGCTACTTATGGAGGTAGTTGAGTTCTTGTTTTAAGCAAAAATTTAAATGGGGGGGATGTACCGCGCGTTCTGTTTTGAGTTATAAATTTTTTAAGCACTTTCAATTATTAGTAAAAGCAGTTAAGAACTGTAAAATAACATAAATGTCTACTTGTAAAAAAAATCGAGTTCTTGCTTTCAACTGCTAGTTTAACTATGGGCGGTATCGAACACGTTCCATTTAAAATGATGTACGATTTTATTTGCTTAGAGAATCCTTTTCAATTTTTGGTATAGAAATACATTATAATCTCATGAATATACGCGTTAAAAAATGACTTATGCTTACAAATGTGTAATTATGCTTTCAATGCGTGCTATAGTAGCGTGATATTCATGTCTACTCTTTATTTCATATGCCATGCGATGTATTTTCTAGAGCTGTACGAAATATTTCAATAAAGTAATATATTTTATAAAATACTATCTGTACGCACCCGGCAATTCCCCTGCTAAGATTTTAAAGAACGTCGAACATTAAAGAAGGGCACTGCCTGTGATAGGCGACTTCTTTTATGAAACCCAACAGCCTCCCCCCTCCCACATGCATTATTAACTTGTATGGGAGACATTCTAAACCTTTGCAAAGGATTTCAACTTTAAAATGTTCTATTCCTTTAACTCGAAAAACCTTATAGATTGCATATATGAATATGCTTACAAGAGTGCTTAAAAATCTTAGAAACCTTTAGCATCCCATCCAACATGTACGTTTTGATAACTTTGAGCCACATATTTTACAAATACTGTTACTAATACATGCTAAGTTTATATTTTTAACTGAAGAAAGTTTGTCAACATTTTTTTTTGTTTAATTCGCATTTAGTAATTCAGCAATTGATGGTGTAACCATATAAATGCGAACAACGGCATTAATTACTCACTTGAAGGGAAATATTGCAATCTGTCGTAGTCATCTCAGAGATCTGAAGAAAAAATTGCTACACAGGCAACTTAAATGACAACTAAAAATTAATTGTCCATAAATTATACTTTAGTTACTATGTTTTTTATGCACAGTGAGATTGTGCTACTATATACGAACGCAATTAGTCTCACAATCTTTTTCTTTTTTTTTTATCTGTCGCAGTTTAGTTCTTATAATTAAATTGAATATATCTATAATAGTTCTAAGCGTAATGAAAATGTCTCATCATTAGGAGAAGGATAAACTTAGTGTCACTGCCGATTAGGAATTGCATTTTTTGTAACGTTCCCATTATATATTTCTAACTAAAGTATACTTTGGAAATGTATCAAAATGAAAAGATACCTTAAAGTCATTTAAAACTCATTTGTTGCTATTTAAGCTCTAACTAAAGATTCGTTTCCAATTAAAACACTTGATAAGTTCTTTTATGGACCATTAATCATGTTCTTTGTCATTTTAGCACTTCAAATAGTGCAGTAAAGGAAACTTTCAGATATGTACTATCTAAAGAGGTTTTCTTAATATATTTAGGCAATAATTAAGACGCACGTTTTTAATGTATGTAAATGTGTTCTTGTAACACATGTTAAGGCTAACCCTTATTGTTTCGTATTTTCTTACTTAATTGACATGCATAAAATGTATCATTCCCTTAAAAAAATAATTAATTTCAAATGTAAAAGGTTGCTTTTTAGATTGCTAGAATTAACTTTGTTTTTAATGCGAGTTGAATTTAATCTTTAAACTTCTTTCCAAAGATATTCATATCGTTTTAACGACCTGAATTCTTATTTTTGCTGCAACAACACACACACATAATGTATTTATAATCATTCAAAATTAATATTTTTTTCATATTATCAATCAAGATTTTTTCACGCGTGGTTAAACTTAAGTTTTTATTTTTTTTTCCCAGTAGCATTTAGTCTATTTATGAAAAGTTCCTTCAAAAACCATGTACAAATGTTACCTTTTATTGCTCGACGAAATTCAAGAGAGAGAGAAAGACACATTTTCTACTGCACAAATAGGAATGTCAATATTGCAATTTAATTTTGCAATTTCTAGTTTTTGAAAAAGGTTTAATTCTTTAGTTATCTCACCTAGCTATGAAAATATTTTGATCTTGTCACGTCATTAGTCCATTTGAACTATGGAAATGCCTGAACAGTATCGACGGAACATTTTGTTGGCACTTGTTTTCATACTTAAAGCTTGATGGGCCAACCAACCATAGAATTTTGTTTTTTTTCTGCTTCTTTGTGGCTGCTTCTTGTCAACCAGCAAAGCAGAGGTTTCTGTATTAGACGTACAAAATTAACTCTATGTAAGTCCAGTGTCGTGATAACGAAGTATGCAACGTTCGCATATATCAAATGTAATATATGAGGCCCAAATTGTCTGTAAAAACACGTTCTGTTGTTCAATGGAATTCGAGAAATAGTAATTTTAAATAATATTTCTTGATTTCCGGAGTATTTTTAACTAACAATTATATAAGATTTCATTGAAAAGGGGCATAATTATCATGTATCCGTAAAAGCATGATGATAGTACTTATACTGGCATGCAACTTAACAAATATAGACAGAATTTCATCCTAATTGCTTTTTAATCAAAGCATCATTTTCTTGTCATTTCCTTGTTGCAAACTCCTTTTTGTACTTTAAAAGTCGTATTTTGTTAAATAAGAGAATTTTTTTTTTTTGTTAAGAACTTACCAATGAATACACAATAACTCCGATTTCCAATAAACCTTTTTTTTCAATAGACAAAGATATAGATTTTTTAAAGTAGGAAGCATAAAAGAAAAATCCTTGTTTTTGTTACACGCTTTCAATATCCTTTTGTGTTTACCGACGAAATGGGGGGACTCAATTGTCCTTTGAGAGAGTGAGCCTCTTTCCTAATCCTTAAGTTTTACTTTAAGGAGACATTCAGAGATTTAGTTTTTCTTTTTTTACATTGTGATTCACTTTCTGTATTTTTTCTCTATTTGAGGGCGAAAAAGCTTTCGCCCTACTTTTATAAGAAGTATTTTATTGTAGATGGAAGTTTTTTTGGCTCTAAGCTTCCTTTTGACTGGGATCGCATTTTTTCGAAACCTATATGTTACTTTCACAAATGACTCCGGAAATTATTAGCGAAATAGTAATTTGGATGTTCTTGTAGCGGATGTTTCTATTTGTGTCTGGTGTTTCTTTTTTCAATTAAAACAAAGACCAGTTACTAAATTGAAAGTGTGCTACATCGTGTCCGGATAGATTTAAATGTTTATACTGCTGCATTGTTATTAATGTATCTATAGTATCTCGAGTTTGTTCCAAAGCAATATTTTTCAATAAATGTAATGACATTGTTTAGCCGGCACGGTGGCGTCGCGGAAAGGCGTGGACTCGTACGCCCCAGGCCATAGGATCGACCCTGGCAGTACCGATGGATTTTCAAGATGCATAAAATGTTCTGCGCCCACGCCATATGACTATGCGGCGTACAAGAGATACCTTGAGTAAACATCTGACTTTTATTCTATCGGCTAAATGATATTCCTAGTGCCATTTCGCAGAGTCCGGGTGCTTACCCTTTCAGGTTAGGAAACTGGACGTAAAACTGTTCATGCGGTGATGGTTCCACACTCACTGTGGTGCTGCTGAAAGAGTTGGTACCAATCGCTGGAGAATGCACTAGGTCTGCAATTGGCAGAAGCCGACTCAGCAGCCCCATAAGAAGAAGAATGACATTCTTTAATGTACAATAAAGCGTTAAGTAAAATAGATTGAGATGTAGTAAGGAAAATAATTTCACTTAAACACATTAAATGCGTCATAAAAAATATGAAAAATGAACAGAATAAAAAGGAAATTTTTGGTGTGATAGTTACACATTCGGTAAGTACAGTAAAATATTTTACGGAGAATACCGATACGATTAAATTTTCGTTACAATGCATTAAATGTTCAGTCCCGTTTTAAACTCTAGTGGCATAACATGCAATCCGTTATAACCAACATTCCGTTGCAACGAAGTAAATTTATGGTACCTTGGAGTTTGTTATAACGGGATATAACTACATTCATAAGAACAACTGCATTGTCCGCGAATCTAATTTTTACTCATTAATTATTTTTTATGACTAGAAGTATAAGCCCTGACTTTTATTATCTCTCTGCTACTTTTCAGTAATAATTTAAATTACTATGATTGTGAGAAAACACTCAGGCATCTAGTCTAATTTTCCATGAGAGTAATTTTAGGTTACAGGCTAATTTGCATCTACGCTTCTTTTTTCCTAAGAATTCCAACTTGCCCTGCCCCCAACCTCGCCCATTTTTTTGCATTAATTTTTTTAAGTTCACAATTTTGGTTCATTCTAATGACGTTTTATGGCATGTTGATATGGTTTTGGCCGGTTATTCACTTTTAGTTTCGAAAATTAATTTAGTGCATTCATTGATAACACAGGTTTCCAGAACAGTCATTAGCATATACAATTCAGCATTGCCGATACATTAAAAATTGCTTGTTGGCACATAATTCGTTCTTTCGCTATTATAACTATTTCAAATTGTCTCGATTGCGACTGCCTCTAAAAAAATTACAATTTATGACATGTTGATATGGTTTCGGCCGGTTCTTCACTTTTAGTTTAGAAAATTAATCTAGTGCATTCATTGATTAGCACAGGTTTCCAAAACAGATATTAGCATATATAATTCAGCATTGCCGATACATTAGAAATTGCTTGTTGGCACATAATTCGTTCCCACGCTATTATAAATATTTCAAATTGTCTCGATTGCGACTGCCTCTAAAAAATTGCAATTTATATTTAAAAATGAAAGAGGTTTTCCTTTTAATGAGCACAGATTATTTTATCTTCTCTGTCGAAATTAGGTTGAATCAACATGCTACCTATTACCAATATTGCTAATTCTTTAAGCAGCACCTGAGATGTTTAATTCTAACTGTTGCAAACCAAATCGTTCAAAATTTTTTCACTGTCAGCTCTCTTCCTAGAATCTTTTTGTAAGACCTATCTAAATGATAAATAATATGGTAACTCCCCCGACAAAAGAAAAAGAGATTTTTATACGAAGAACGAATTTTGGTATATTTTTCTGCTTCTTCAAAACTAGCTTGTAACGTTTGCGCGAGTAAACAGTTATAGTGCTATTCTTTCACAGTAGACTGAACTTAGAGTACCCAAGGAATAGCCAAAGTTTTTTCCTTGGCATTAATAATTGTATTTCAGAATTCATCCGTTCTTAGTTATTGCATAACGAAATCGCTCAAATATTTCTAAGCAACAACTAATGCATATTTCGCTATAACCAGACAGCAGATTCTACCTTAGATATTATCGCTGTTAAATACGTATTTTCCTTGTTACGTTTATCATTTTAGTGTTCACGACTTTCTTAAAGGTATTATATGTGTTTTCTTAACTTTGAAACATAGAACAATTTGACATCATGTAAGGCTAGGCGAAATATTTATTTATATTTTAAAATGACGCTGAGTGACACACGTGGAACAAATAAATACGGAAATAGATTTAATATTAGTCGAACACTTATCTGGATACTTTTGCATTAAACATGATATTTCGAGTAGTTTTATATTTATACTGTCCTATTTCTAACAATTTATTCTGAGAAAAATAATTCTGTCTCGATTTAAAGGCGATTTATAATAAAAACCTTAATTTGTTTTGAAACAGAGAGTAACGTCTTGAATTAGATATGGTAAACAAGTTCTTCATTTTCTGAGGCGAAATAAAGCATTTCCGAGAGCTAAAAATTTCATTTTTTCCTTTTTATAAAGGCGAATATACTTGTCCTATTTTATTTTTAGGAGAAATAGAAGAGCATTTTTACGGAATTGCAAATTCCTTACCGTATCTGGTTACATTTTTTTTCTTTTTAACGAGTTTCAGACGTTCCATTTCAGAATTCAAATATATTGAAATACTGTCTGTTACTTGTAACTTTTAACTTTAATTTCAAAATTTTTGGTGATGATAATTTGAAAAGTAAAAATTTTTTTCAATATTAATGAGTGATATTAGATTTTGTAAAAGCACAAATTTTAATTTATCAAGAAGATTAAAAAAAAAATGAGGAAAAAGTTGGTGTACAGTTTTAATAGTTTTCAAAAAAAAATTAATAATTTTATAGTGCATCAGTTTGAAATAGCTGCGATAAGAAAACAACTGGAGAAAATTTTATTAAACATGGCAATAGTTTACAAAAAAAAAATGATAGCCCTTTTTTTTTTCAAAAGAAAAAAAAATCTAAAAGATATGATGTAGGCAATAATGCTTTAAAAAAAAGTTACTTCTTAAACGTTTTGAAATCGCATGGGTTGATGTCTGGTGCCTTCATGCCTTATTTCATTTAATAATATCGCATACATAGCTATTCACTGCAGGTGGTGCGTTTTTGAACTATATTCGAAAGTCAGTTTTGTTACAGTCACCCCCCCCCCCCCCGCTATTACGCTTGCATCTTAGCCACTTAGTCATAGGAATATTTTACCCTCTGCACTATTCCGATGCCGAACCGGGCCCCCTCTAAATCTGTGAATCCCCCTGTGAATCAGCCATGCCTGACACTCCCTTTCGACTGCCTTGCTCGTAATACAAAAAACATGCATTGTTTTATTGTTTTTCTTTTGTAAGAAAATATGAAACGTACCATGTGGTTATAAACATCATTGAAATTGGTTTTGGAAATCAAGACAACAAAGAAAAAAAAAGGAAAACAAACAAATTAGCAAGTGAACTTACATACGAATGTGTTAACAACATGTTCACGTTGAAAAACATAAGTAAATAAAAAGTGACAAAAAGTGCGCATATCGAAACATAAAAAAAACAAAAAAGAAATATTTAATCCACATATATATATATATACTGAAAAAAGGACTCCAGAAAGTTTTTCTTAGCTTTTGTTTTCCAACAACCCGAGAACATGGATTTTTTTTCTTAAACTTATTTTTTATCATTAAAGCTGTGCTTTGATGATTTTTTCCCTCATGTCTTTCCTTAAAAAATAAAATTACTCTAAAAACAAATAAAAAAACCCTTAAGACGTTTTATGTACTTTATGAATTGTTCTATTGTGTTGTCGTTTTCTATGAGGTGCAAATATTTTGTCTGTCAATACACTCTTTTCTTTCTTTCTTTTTTTTAGATTTTTCTGTAAGCAATTAAACCTTAATATATTTTTTTCTTCGATGAATTTTAAAAGCAATTAACTTTTAACAGTCAAAAAAAGTAAACATGTATTAAAAACAAACTTTAAACTGATGTTTTTGTTATAAATGCCATTGTAAGAGATATTTTTTTTAAAGGCAATCTGTAAACAGGATAGCGTTTCGGGTTTTTTAACGTCTGAGCACTGAAACATAATATCAATAAAACACGGAATATTTTCAAAGTAAAAAGTGTTCTATGCAAAGTTAATCTTTGTTTTAGGAAAAAATTAAACATTTATATGGTGATTTAAAATTAATAAAAAAGTGAGAATAAAACTTAATAAATGATTAATATTTTTAAATTAAAAAAAAATAATAAGTACGGAGTTACTTATTAGTAACTTAGAGTTACTTAATAAGTAAGACAGTCCTTACTATGAAATAGCAATAATTAAAATTCGTACTGCATATCACAACTCAAGTTTAGGAATTAGCAGATGATTTTTTAAAATAAAACTTTCAAAGTGATTTAATATTATTTAACGTCTTTACGACTGGAAATAGAATATATGCATTAATACCATAAAAATTAATTATTCAGTTTGTAAATGTTATTCATCAACAATAATCAATGTTAGCTCACATATGAAGCATCATGTATGCACAGAATGCTAAATGATCTTAAAAACGCATTTTTTTAACATCTCTTTCTTCGTTTTATCGAAGTTTATTATTATTTTTTAACCCTTGATTCGTGTTTTCATTATATTTTCATTTATTTAGTGTGCAGAAACTAAAAGTGTTTTAAAACACTGTTTTTTTTTTTTTTTATGTAGTCATGATTCGTTTGAAGTCAAAGAAATGTCAACGCAGTTTCTGAAGTCCATATAGGTGGACTGATACACAGTCATGCTATTGTCAAAATACCTAAAGTGCCTTTAAATGAATTGCAAACTACTACAGTAGAGGCCCACAACCTCGGCACTCGATAATCCGGTTGTCCGGATAACTCGGTCACACCCTGGGTGGACGAAAAACCCCTCGCGCAGCCTCGTTCGTCGACATTACGCATTTCCTTAAACACAAGTACACCAGCGATTCTCAACCTGTGAGGCGCCCCCCTAGTGGGGCGCGAGCACACGAGAAAAGGAGCGCGAGAACATCCCAGAGAAGATATTACTTTAAAAAATTGATTAACTGACTGAAAGGAAATAACACATACATATAGAAAGCTTAATACATTTCGACATATTTAATAACCTATTAAAGTAAAACAAATTACTAAATTAAAACTATCTTAATCAAAACATACTAAATTAAAACCAAATTTAATAATTAGTAGTGACTTCCTTGGGCCTGTCTTTCAAAGCGAAGATTTTCGAAGGAAGCCACTCTCAGTTGTTTCTACATTTAGCCGAGATCTATAGTTTGTGTCTGCAAAGAAGCTACTTATCGCATTTAAATAGGAATAAAAAATGAAACACTATGTATGCATACTAAAATATACTAAATTTTCCTTTTCTGAAAAATATTTTTTCCCAAATAGGCTAACTCAGCGATTCTCAACCTGCGGGGCGCTCCCCCCTAGGAGGGCGCGAGCACACGAGAAGGGGGCGCGAGAATATCCAAGAGAAAACATTACTTTAAAAAATTGATTAACTGACTGAAAGGAAAGCACATATACACATAAACAAAATACATTTCGACATATTTAATAACTTATTAAAGTAAAACAAATTACTAAATAAAAACTTTCTTAATCAAAACATACTAAATTAAAAACAAATTTAATAATTATTAGTAACTTCCTTGGGTCTGGCTATCAAAGCAATTTTTTTCGAAAGAAGGCTTAATGTTAGAAATTGTCCCCCCCCCCCCTCAGTTGTTTCTATATTTAGCCGAGATCTATACTTTGTCTTCAAAAAAGCCACAGCAGAAAATCCAATTTCATAAAAGTTGTTAAGGATGTTGAAAATGGTAGTAGAATGCGAAATGCCCTTGTTTTAAATGCAGAAAAATCATCCACTACTCCTGCCCAAATATTGATTTATTACTAAATTAATTTTATTACTAAAGTACTCGTTTTTACTCTTGTTTTGGCAGTTAAAAATAATTCAAAAACATAATGAGTACTCAATATACATTATTGTTGTCTACATTTTATGGTAAGGGGGGAGGTCTCGATAAAAATTATGATAGAAAATTGGGCCGCGAATACTGAAGCGTTGAGAAACGCTGAAGTACACTGTTAAAACGTTATGACGTATATAAAATGGAGATAATTTTACCTTCTTAATCTTTTTAAAGTAATTATGACTTAGAAATGAGCAAGTTCTCAATTTTCTGTCCGGATGCTTACTTAGAAATTTTAGTCACAGAAAAGGCAAGTATTAACTGCAATAAATGAAAAAATTATAGTGTAACTTTGCGTTCAAAATTAATACAGGTTTTTTCTAAGACTTCAGAACAATAGTAATTATATCAAAATTAAGGAACTATTTACCCACGTGAGATGTCAGAACGATTCCAGAATTTGGTTAGTCTGTTCGTCTCAGAGCAGGAATACAAGATGAAGAGTTCGTCGTATTTATGGTGGAAGCAGTAAAATAAGAAAGCAAAATGGAAGAGTGGATAATTAACGCTCTTCTGAATTGAGCTATGAAGAAATTCGACACGGAAGTACTTTGGCACCTACAGTTGGTACGTTTGGAAGATAGATATTTGTTTATTTTATTCCCCCTCTCCGTCCGATGTAAACCTGATAAGTGGTTAGAATATAGTCGCTGAGTGAAGACAGTCCGCGTTCAAACTCCAAGTACGGAAACTTTTCTTTTTTTTAGTGGTCTCAAAAATGAGATCGAAACAGGATTATGTTTGAGAAAAACGGTTACTTAAAAAATAATAACTCGGTTTTTTAAATCCAAGTTATTTTGACTCGGATTTAAAAAACCGATAACGTGATCTTCTTGAAAAGAAGTCATTTTATCCTAATAACAACAATTCTGCTTTAACAGTGTAGCCAGTTTTTGTAAAGTTGGCTTGCTAATTTTCATTACAGGCAGCTTTATGCCTCCGTAAAGTATCTCATGAGGTATGTCTCGTAAAGTACATTACTGTACACAATATTCATTAATTTTCATTTTCATGTAGTAAAAGCTCATTTGCTTACATAAAGTACGTGCTTTTCCTTTGGTATTTGGGCCGTTTATTCTCTATCGTACTCTCAATCAAACAGTACGTACAAGTACAGTGCAGTATTTTCTGAGGAAACACTCGTACTTATTCTTTTTTTTAACCCTATTCCCAACAACCCGGTATTTTCACAAGCTCGGCTACCCTTCGGTCCACATTTGGCAGAGTTTTCGGGACGCTACTTTATAAAGTAAATTACAAGGCTTCTATTTAGAAAGCAGTAGTTTTGAGGCTTTTTATTAAATAGGTTACCTTTACATTGTACTACATTACTTAAGAGAAAACAAAGGGATAAAGTAATTAAAAAATGAATATGACATCAGTATATTGACATAAAAATCGTTAGACCTTTTTTTTTCTGATAAGTGAAGATATTAGTATTGATTTTCATCAAAGTAGTGACTACATAGTGACTAAGCTTCTTTCCTTAAATAAGATTTATCGAAAGCTCCTGCTTTAGTATACCAAGAATTGTCATTAGAAACGAAAAGATACATTCACATATTCTAATAGCAAAAAGTTTGAATTTCGAGGACTGTTTAAAGAATGAAACAGAATTTTGGAATCAAGGAAGAAAAAAAGGAAAAAGGAAAATAAATCTTTGAAATAAAGCTTAAAGGAAAATCCTTATTTCCTAATTTATTCTGATGCACGTTTTATTGGAAGATAAAAGCACAATTTACATTAAAGATAACCTAAACTTCTATCTGAATATTTTCATATTAAAACTTCTAAGGTTTTGAAAGAGCGGTCTTTGTTTATTTATTTATTGTATTTTATTTCATGGTTATACTATCGGTTTTTCCAAATCTCATACAAAGGCGTTAACTATATTTTCAACAGAGAATAAATAGTATTTAATGTATTATTTTACATTCACTTAAACATCGCGAAGATTATTTCCTATTTACAATGTTTAGCTGCTGTTTGTCCTTTTGTTTTGCTATAAAATAATCTCAGGGGAATTTATTTAAACGGAATGTATCTAAAGAACAAAAATGCAATTTAAAACATACTTTTATTATTAATCTCAGTGAAACGTTACATTTTACGCACTTCTTGTAGGACAGACAAAACAATTTGATAATTGATTGTGATAACTAAATGAAAGACAAGTCGAAAACAACTGCCACAAAAATTCCATCGCTTAAGCCGCGTTTACACGTTGCCAGTTAGAGAAACATTTATCGGGGCGAATTGTCTCTTGACAGTTGGGGGAATGTCATGGCCAATCCAGGTAGCAGAGAACCTGTTCACACTGTGAAAGTATTGGCATGGCAGTTGATGACGAAACAAACACAGCAGACTTGACTGACACGAGTAAATTGGCACAACGCAAAACAAATCAACTGGCTGCAACGTTCACACGGCGCCAACTGGCTTGACACCTGTGATTCAGAGTGGTCGGGAGCGTCACTGGGCCCAGTTGATTGTTCTCTGTCTACTCCTCGAGCCAAGTGAATTTCAGGACAACTGTCGAGGCAGTTGGCTCGCCAATTGGCCTGAATTGTTCACACGCAACCAATAACTTTATGCCAATAAGCTGTCTCCAGACAATTGTCTCTTTAATTGGCATCGTGAAAACGCGGCATTAAGGTCTGAGGTTGTGAACGGTCTTCATTATTCCATCTTTGCAAGGGCAAAACCTGCTACAGAAACATCTTTCATCATCTGAAAATGAAATATTTTGGTTTTAAATCAAATATGCACTGCATTTGAATTCCATGATATTTTATCAAATTAGAAAAAGAAAAATATATTTTGAGAAATAACAAATAGTGAGTAACAAACACACTCTCGCTCTCTAAAATTGCAATTCAACGCTCAACCGCGCATAAAAGCTCTGTATGGTGGAGTTGTGTGTAATTTTGAAGTAAGTTTTGTGATGAAAAAGGAATGCCCGAAAAATGAATGAAATCGACTTTAACGTTGTCCGTTGTGCTAGTTAGGATATTTGAGAGATGGTAGCCCTAGGTTCAGGGTCCTCCCCAGCCTCTTAGCCCCTATGCAAACATGTGATCACAATGGATTTTTGCATGGAACGCACGTGGTGACACATTTGGAAGGAAAACGAAAAGAGTACCTAGAATACACCCAGAACGGAAAATGTATTGCAACGTAGAGGGGATCCATCGTGTATGGCAAGGTAGTGGAGGCTAACTTTTGCGTATGGTGGCAATTCCGCATCCCGCTCAGTGGTCCATGCTCTGGATCAGTGAATTTGGTCAAAAATGGCGAAGAATCCAGATCTGCAAATCGGGGCACGAGTCTGGCGTTTTGGGTTCGCCCATCATACTCATCATAGCAGACCGATCAAAAAATAGCTAAATTCTCGATGAACTGGATCCATCATACCTCCGAAGAAACTCAGGACACCTCCAACGGAAGAGGTGCAGCTTTAGCCTCTATTTTTGGCTCCAAGGGGAAAGGGCACACCGATCTTCTCTGGGAGCAGGGACTCACTGAGGATTCCCGCGTATTTCCCACCTTTTCCGCCGATGGTAGCCACAGCTAATCAGCTGTTGCGCTTTTGTTGCAATTCGCCGAAAATGTGAAGTTCAAATTTTTGCTGTTATTCTTTGTTGTTGATCACGTGATATGCGGCGGAGTGCAAGGGAACATGGAGCAGTCAGCAGGTGCAAAAAAACTATGTCGGGCTTCATGACACAGGTGAAGGTGAGACATTTTGACAGGTGTCACCTCTTCGTTATACATAATTGCGTTTCGAACTCACGGCTTTTGTAAAGGAACAATACGTATGCCTTGGAAAAATTCCGCTCGTGTCGGATGTAAAATTTCCAAAATCTCAGTTCAAAACATGTTTTTATACCCCCTTCACGACCCGAAAGCAGAATGAGCAGAAAACTGGAACGAGATCACAGAGCAAACAGTTCTGCCGCGGAATAATTGCAGATACATCACTATCTGGCTTAAAATGAAACAGGATGGAACCGAGATAATTTCAAGAAAGAAATTCCTTTCTTCAAAATGTGGTGAGAGAAGATCGTTAGTGATTAGTACAAATCCATAGATCTTTCAGCAACTTCGCCGTAAACAACGCATGTCTCCTTTGCCACTTGACCGGCATTTTTGACTTTCTGGGAAAAGAAATGCATTAAACGCCTAAAATGAACTTTCTGTTTCTGCATATATGACTAAAATTAACGTATCGTAAAGCAGCCTGTAGTACCGTCTTATACGATATGTAGGCATGTCATTTGTTTTCAATCATGGTACTGTCATGATGTCTCGTACAGAAATCGGCACTAATTTTCTCATATCGTACAACAACAGATCACAGACATCAGATGTGTATTTACCTCTTAAAGCATAACGTATAGTTGTAGATTACTTGACAATAGTATATAACTTTAAACAGCAAACACAACTTTATTCTGTTCAAAGTTGAATTATTTTCATTTCGTCATTTTTAGCGAGACATATTAAAATCCAATCATACGCAATTTATTTCTTCTAAAAAAACGCATGAATTAGTTATAAGTATTTCAACATCAAATCCTTAATGTTTCATTTAATTTAAAAGTATGCATAAACACATTTTAATTCATTTTTTTAATAGAACAAATAAAGAACAGAAAAAGTCGAATGGACGCATCTAAGTGTCAAAAGTGGGAAAATGCAATTAATTTCAACTGTATTTAGGAAAGGAAATAAACCAGAAATTGCGTTGTTTTATTTATCCCCTTTTCTCAAATTGGTCAGGCTTCAATTTCTTTATCCGTTAATTGGCTTTTAAGTAATTTATCTAAATCGACATGTGCATTAAACAGCAGGAAGGAAATCGAAGTGCTATTTCATTACAAATCTAACAACATCTAATCTCTTACTCTTGATAGAGGATTTCCGCCCAAAGAACCAATTAGTGCTTCAAAAAGTTATTTTTTCTGTGAAAGGTAGCATAATTGTTTGCCATTTTCCGATGATTTTCCGCTTAAAGACAGTTGTGAAACGGAAATTACAGGTTGTCTTCAAGGGGTCGTAAGTTAAACCGTTCGCTTCCGAAAGTAAAAATGAGCTAAAACAAGAGAAAGCATTTTAGTCTTCGAAATAAAGTCAAGAAATTGTTTCTAACGAAACAAAAAATACTTTCGAGCTATTGAGCTACTGGGAAACATAAGTGTTAGGTATTGAACCAAATAACAAAACCGTAAGAAACTGGGAACTTACATACTATCGAGAAAAAGGGAATTAGTGACATTTGTTAAAGTGTTTGGAGAAACTTAAGAAGTGTCTTTGCAACCTGTAGAATTGAGAAAGGAATGTTGGTATTCAATTAAATTTGAAATTCAGTAATAGCACGAAATGATTCTTCATTCAAGATGAAAAGGAGGAAAAACATTTATTTGTGTGGGTCATAATCGAAAAGTGTGAATTCGTGGTCTTCATTAATCCAATTGTTCAAATAGTAGTATTCTGCCGAGCTAATTACGGAAGTAGTAATTCTGGAGAAGTTATTTTATTTTTTTTTTTTTTTTATCTTTTCAAAAATAGATGAACAAATAAATATATAAAGAATTAGGTGGTCAACTTCAAAAAGGTTTTTTTTCAATACTCCAATCCAGATGTGGCGTTACATAAGCAGTCAATATAGACAGATGGTCAAGTTACAAAGGTTTCCCCCACATTATATAATATAGGGCTTATTCCGTTCCTGACAAAAGTGGTCTACTTAGGCAGGTGGTCAGCTAACAAAAGTGGTCAATTTTTTCTAGAGATTTTACCGTATTTTATTCATGTTTGTACCAATGAGTACGGAGCAAATTGTTTTTTCTCGCATCTCCAGCGGAGGAGGAGCACAAAAGGTTGTAGTGTTCGTTTCCTTCGTTATTTTTTTTTTTATTTTGCAATTTCTTTCCGTTCAATTGTGATATTTTGAAGTCATGGGTGGGGAAGTCATCCCCTTTCCCCCATTTATAATAAATGCCATAATGCCGTGCCAAACGCAAAAGTCGTATCAGGGTGGTTGTTCTGGTATAGTCGAGTCGGCCGACAACGAATACCGGTTTTTCCCCAAACCACCCGTGGAGTAATCTACCCTCGCCCGATTTGAGGTGTTCTCGTATCCAGTCGAGTCGGCGGACGAGTTCATTATCTTGAAGTCAGAGGAGGGAAGTCACTAATCCAAGGGAACCCAATAGCAAGTGTTTAAAGTGATGCAATCACTTGAGCAAACGGAAACTGCGCTATCGGTGCGGCGCATTAACCGTTGTTTCTTTCTTTCTTTTTCTTTTCTCTTTTTTTTTTGGGGGGGGGGGGGTAAAGATTATGACTGATATTTAGCTATATTAATTGCAATTGGGTAAGAAAAAAGGTGAATAGGATAGCATTTGTTTACATTAATAAAACTAAGCAAATATTAACTATTCATTTGTAAGTGTTCGTATATGAGATTGATATTATAGTTTTAATAGTTCTAATGGATTAAGCTCAAATTCAGCAAATATATGTAGTTTTTTTTTTTTTTATTTTAGAATATGCGTTTGAATATTTAAGTCGTGTATTTAAGAGCATTGTATCGCAGGAACAACTATCCATTGTCATTCAGCCCATAGAAGAGAATTATAAACTTTTAATAATAATAAAATTAAGTTAATAAACTAACACTAAATTAAACCAACTATTTTACACTCTAAGAAAGGGAACAAATGTAGAACGATTTAGGATAGTTCTCATTTTCACTAAACATTGTGCCAAAGTCGCTACTGTAAAAAGGATTTTTATAACCAGCAAATAATAGAAAGTAACTGACATAGATTTTATGATTTGAACTATTTTCCAATTTTCCTACTTAGTCTTTAAGCCTATTCGGGGCGGATGTAGAATTTTTCTGATTAGAATGCAGTTTCTTTGGTGATTCTAGCTATATCTCTGAAAATTTGTAGCAATGGGTTAAAACAATCGACGCTTGTACTTTATTCCTACAACGTTTAACATTACTTAATGTTGGGGGGGGGGGGGATTGCCCATTGCCTCCCCCAGTAGCGTTATCACGAGAGAGCAGAGGATACCGTCCGTCCGGGGTGACAACCTATTGGGAGTTATTGGGGTGACGCTCAAAATTAGATAAAGCGCTTTTGTAAAATACATACTTGAATTATACAATTTTGCGAATGCCATTTCAAAGCATCATAACTGAAAATAAATGCAGTTTACAGAAAATTACACCAAATAAATAAATTGTAATTTCTTTTTCTTTTTTTGATGCAGTATTGAAAATAATATAAGCTGCAAATTTATACAACATAAGGGTTTCCTTTTGGGGGTGGGGGTGATACTACAAATATTCGTTCCGATGACATCCATGCTAGCAACGGCACTGCTCCCTTTCCTATATCCGAGCCCAGCCCATCCCGATCACATCTATATCTGCTGACAATTAATAAGGTGATGTTAGTGGATGCTTGATTTCTTTTTTTTCGGGGGGGGGGGGGAAATAAAGCTCATTGCAAAATAACCATTACATGATGTACTTTGGAAATTCATTTAAACGAGATTTTCCTGCATTTAACATGAATTAGTAACACACCAATTAACTAAAACACAGTATGAATGAGCAAGCTTAATATACAAGCTTAAATATTCTTACAAGGTAAGTTGGATCATTACATACGGAACGCCCAACATACTTTGTTTTCCTCAAGAAAGAGTAAAATATGCTTTCCGAAATCTTTTAGGGATATAAAACAATTTTTTAATATATTTAAATGTTTAAGGTAAATTTATAAATATTTATATAATTCGTGAATCTTAAGAGCTGAAGCATGTTGGCTAACTTAATCTATAAACAAATTTTAAACACGTAAGGATTACTTCTTTAATAACTGTTATAACATATCAACAAATTACTTTTACTGTAACTACATAGCTTAAACGTTCAAATGCATATTCTGAGAAATTATGTATATAGTATAAGACTAATACATTTGCTGTTGTAAACAACAATGGAGTACCATTACACAGTGGCGTAGCAAGAATTTTTTTTTTTTTTTTTTGGGGGGGGAGAGGGTCCAGCGTTCAAAATTGGCTTATCTTGACTTTTTGTGCACCCCCTCCCCTCATTCCTCGCAGCATGAAAGCGCCCCCATAATCATAGATTGCATTCACTCTGCCAGAATAACATAGCATACTTGAAATTTAACCGAGGGCACCTTAACTTCCTGTTGAAAGGGGGGGGGGGAGGGGTCGGAGCGGGAAACCTCCTTTTCCTACACTATTGCCATCACAACTATGATATCAATCTTGTATACGAACACTAATCCTTATAAATAGTGTTTTTTTTTTTTTTTGCCCACTTTTATCAATGTAAATTGCTGTTAAATAAGCAAATGTTAGTCCATTCGTTGTTTTTCTTACCCAATTGGAGTTAATATAAGATACAAATAATGAAACAAATATTCTCGAAACTGCTGCTTGATTAACAATGTTAAAAAATATTATTAGAAGCAGTATTTTTGAAATTTTGACTGTAGCATAATAAAAATTTTCTAAACTTGTTTAAAGTTTAAAAAAATGAAACATTTATTAACTGATCACAGCAGGGATGTTAATAGAGTCCACCCGCAGTAAATTTATTGCTATTCCAATGATTTATTATCCGTAGCGCACAAACGCCAAAACTGCTCGACAACTCCGAGCTGTCGAGCATTTGCGGCGGAGAAACGAGTAGTCGCGCGTAGTTGCGGTCGATTCGATAAGAGGAGAACACCTCAAGTCAGCTCGAGTGACGGAAAAACCGGTTGTCTAGGGAAAAAACTGAAAATTCTTCCCTTCTCGACTCCCCGCGCCGATTTCACGTCTACTCGATAAGACCAGAACATGGGCCAGAAGGTAGTTCTTTGTCACTTATTTTACCTAAATACGTGGTTTTGTGGTCACATGTGACTGGGAAGCATTTTCTAACAAATTCGGAAAAAGTGGTATCTGAGTCAAATACACGGAGGATTCAAACCTGAATCCCCTATATCTCATTTTGAGATCTGCTTACAGATACATTTGTACTTATCACGGCCGTATTCTAATGTAGTACTGATCTTTAATCATTTACTTGTACTTTAATAGCCGCAATGAAATAAACAAAAAATGGAAAGCAGAGGCAACACAATTTGAAGAATGTCTAACCATAACATAATATGTTTCATATTTTCTTGTTAATTGCAGCATTAAAAAATGTATGTATATTTTTTTTTTTTTTTTTTGTAATTTTTTTTAATGGTTAACTGAGAACTGAAGGAATGTATATTCGTTAGGCAGAAGACTACGACGCAGACGAATAAATTATTCATCTGTATGTAAACAAAGGACTAGCCATTTATATTGCGTCTTAACCCTTTATCTACCGACGGTACTTAAAAGTACCATTCTCTATAAATTCCCTCCCAGCAACCATTTTTACCAATATTCTGATGGTACTTTTCCAGGACAGTCTTTAAATTCCCCTCTTTCAGGATACATATCAGCAAGGATTCTATAAAGAGTATTTTAGCGAGGATAGAAACATAGATAGTTTTGAAACCAATGCTGTGTTTTGAACTTCCATTTTGCTCAGATTGCTCCTTTTAGAGTTTCGCTCCAGAAAAGCAGTAAAATTCAAGAATCAAATCACTGATTTTTTTAATGTGTTAGTTAAGAAATTAGAAATCTATTTGACGAAATATTTTGATTAAAAAGTGCATGAAATTAATTACACAGGGTAAATACTCTGTGGCATTTATTAGCTGTAAAGAAATAAATCCTTATAGACTGAGCGTTTTAGCTATGTAAATCCCTTAATTTTCAGTGTAAATACCTAGACAAACTATTTCTGTAAAAAAAAAAAATACTGCAGATCATAGAGCGGTATATAAAGGGTTAAGTTACAATCTCTAAAATGGTATACCATAATGCGTAACATATGAAGAGTCCACTGAAAAAACGACTTAAGTCACATACTGCTTGATGAACTTTGCTTTATGTTTTATTCATTCATTTTATATCATAAATGTTAATTTTAACTATACGAGCCTACTTTCTCGTAACACCCAAATTCAAATTTATAATATAATTAATAGTACAGTTAAAATTAACATTTATGTTATAAAATGAATGAATAAAACAAAGTTCATCAAGTAGTATTTGATTTAGGTCGTTTTTCCAGTGGACTATTCATATATCTTTCACTGTATATAGAATATTAGGCTAACCAAACTAACTTCTACACCTGCCTTGTTGGCATTAGCCCTTTTCAGTGGTAAGGGAACTGCTGGCCATTTGTGCAGGGTCAATTGATAGGTGCCCAGCATTAACATCAACACGCTGTAACAGGATGATACCAGATTGCAGCACCACACTTACGCCACCTCCCTTTTCGGACCTGAGACTGAAGGGGAGAGAAAATTTTCTCCTGCCCCCAGTACCATTAAAATTGACGTGGCACTTCAGGGTCGATGGATTTTACATGCACGTATCCAACATGGGGCACTTCAGCTGGTCGGGTTCCGAACCCCAAACCATTTGGTTCGAAGATCAACGCCCTGACCACTAGGCTACCACGGCCTCTTTTTAAGCAATATTGTATGTGTTAAATCAATAGGTATATTTCTAATGCAGGAATCAAAACCAATTGTTTTTACATAGAAAAAAAAGGGCTTCTTAGAACTCCAAAAATCAAAACTCGAAACCTTTTTGAATAGAAAAATTCGGTATAAGTATCTTTTAATACCGAAACATGAGCACACAATAAGTGTTACAATTTGTGCTTAACAATGTTGTTTTCTCAAACCTTTTTCCCTACGAATGTCGACGCTTACTTATACAAGTTCTGGTCACAAATTTAGTTGAATGGATTAATCCTTCAGATGTATGCATGATGGGGAAAAAGTCAATAATTTATTGTTTTAAATTTTTTAATTAATTCTTTACGGAAGATAAAATAAGAGACAATCGAGTTTAAATGTTGGAATAAAAGAAAAGGTTTTCATTTTGAAACAGAATGAATCATTTAAGCATTTAAAAAAATTCAAACAGAAACAGCAAAGATAAACTCAGATTTATGTAAAAGAAATCACGTACAGTGTTTCTGTTTCGGAAGAAATGTATTTTGTGGAATCTTCAAAACTAAAAAAGTGCCGTACAAAATGGCTAATTCATCAAGTGAAATGTCAAACACACTTGAACAGTCGAAGTTGGGAACTTCATTGCTAAATTTAAAGTAGAAAGTTCTTCGTCTTGAGGGCTTCTCACACGTACGGTATTGAAAGAGTCAAAGGAGCATAATTAGAGTTTTTCAACAAACCAAGAAGGCAGTCTTTTCAACTTAAGATTTCGCCTTAAAAGAATATTTTGGTGTAATTAATTTTATGTAGTACTTTACAAGGAAATGGTGGTCATACATCAACACTTTTTTTTTCGCAGCCGTCTTCAACATTTGTGGAAAGCATTGAATTTTTATTGATGAAGATTTCTTTACTAGTTCTTAAATCTTCGGAAACCTAACAGTTAGAGGGTAGAAAGACAAATGAAGTAATTTCAAGCCCATCTATTAATTTCCGATGTAAAATCAAATTGTTTGCTATTTAGCTTACATTCACCTTATGTAGGTGAAAGAAGGCTTTTTTTAATTGAATTAGGCTTAATTTTAATCTATTTATTTCATTTTTTTACGCATTGTACCTGGAAACAATTCAACTGATGATATTAATTAAATTTTGTGATATGGTTTATCAAATAATAATCGAGATACCGAGTGCATAAATAAAAAATAACTATGGTTCTTTTCTTTTAAACAAACAAAAATAAACAATTGAAAAAAAAAGTGTTTTCAAAATTGTAAGTAAATAAAGTAGAATTATTGTAGTCCCTCAATTGTGCATAAAAAGTAGTATCTCATTCTCATCATTCTTTTGTTTAAGTGCTTAAATTTAACACAAACTTTTTTTTTTTGTTGCAATAATAAGTTATTGTCTATCGTTACATCCTTTAACCGTACGAACAGTGCTGACCTCTTTATAGTTTACAAATACAATTGCTTTCAAACTTAAAAGAGCAGAATTTTACCCTGATAGAACTAACTGTCCCTATGGATATCTAGTAATATGTATTCCTCCAGATATTTGCAAATCCCTTTGTAATCCTTTTCTCGTTAGAAAAAGGAAATAAAAGATAAGATAGAGGGGAAAACCTAAATAAGCAAAAGAATCGAACCTCGAGTTTTGTGCAAAGCAAGTCTCTAGTTAGTTTATCACTTCTTAAGCCACCTTAAATAGTATCTTTCTCTCGTATGTCCTTTTAAGGGCAGTTTATCCCGCATTAATTGCGAATTTCTTTTAAAAGTGCATTACTTGTCCACTTTGGATCCAAAGAAAACCCAAACAAATGAGTTTATGTTCTTTTATTCGACATTTCTCTTAAATGAACATACTGCTGCGATTTCTTTTGTAATGCACGGTTCAGGGGAAAAATAAATTTCAAAAGCAAAGAAGGCAATGACATGATTTACGTTAAAGTTAAGTATCGATGCTTAATTAAAAAACCATTCATAGTTTTAATAATACCTACACACATGCTTTTTTTTGCTAATAAAATATTTCAAGCAATAAAATTTGAAACTTCTAAGTTGTACTTCTGTACATTTCTGACAATCCAGTAGCTCACGGATGTTTTTTCTCGTGTAAGCACCCAATAATAATTTCATTATGAAAAAATAACCAATGATATCTAGAACTGAAAAGTAGGTGTTTTTACTGACAATTTTTATTACCCAAGATATTTTTAAAAAATTATACTTATCTTTACAGGGGATAATGCTTCTTATACGTTAATAACATGTATCCTCGTTTGTATGCTTATGTGCTAACATATGTATGTTAGCACATAATAGTTAGTTACGCACGCACGTATTTTTGTTACGCAAAAATTGAAGGAAATAAAGTGATGTGCAGATTTTGTTCTAATGCACCTCTTAATACAAGTAAAAAAGAGTGTGCCCTTAAATAACCATTTTGTCATTTGCAATTTCTCATGATTTTGTAAAATACGTATACACAGAGAATATTTAAAACTGGTAGTAATCAAAGTCCTCAACTATCGTATAATCTGCGTTTGTACTCTTTTCTTCTACGTACATATTTCTTACTTGTTTAAAAAGTTTGATTTGCTCAACTTTTGCATGTAACATCAGCTTGTTACTGCTCTTAAACAAAATTGTATGTAAAATAATTTTCTTCAAAGCAATGTTGTTTGTTATCAAGGTTTTTTGGTATCCAAAACCCGTGTAGATAGTATGTATCAAAAATGGCCCCTGAACTTCTGTGTCCCTCTTAAAATACAATCATAGACATTAAAGAACTAGGCACAGCACTGGAAGGAGTCGATGGCATACATAAGAAAATAAGGTGGGGCTCACATGGCCGAGCTGACAAATCAGTCTCTGTTCAGAAGAGTAGTGGGGCGCGTTTTGCAACACAAGTACAGCTAATCAGTAAGCATTTCCCACGGTCTTAGCCGATGAAGAAAGACGTTGAACAAAGTCTATTTAACGAAACTGCATTACTGATATTACGCGATCTCATCCCTCGGTCACTCCCAAAGCGAAGGGGAAAGCACATTCGCTGCATCCATATTTTAAAGCTCTATGAATACAGAAATTTTATTACACTTCTTATCCATAGACTTAACAGAAAAGTTGAAAATGAAGTCGGAAACAGAAAACCAAGTGTGTGGCAACCAAGAATGAGATTTTTGTCTTTTAGGAAAGCCCCGAAAGAAAGCGTATTTGTTTGTAATGAGACTGCATATTGGTTCCTTACCATTTGCAGACCTAGTGTATTCCGCAGGAACTGACTATTATTTCATGTGGCACCACTATCGGCGGATGACTTTGACGCTGAGTTCCCCCCACCTAAGCTCTAATGATGCGAAACTGCTCTAGGAATTTAATTTAGCCGAGAATATTCAATCCAAACAGATACTCAAGGGATCTTTAACATGCCGCATAATCGTACGACATGGACGCTGACAATTTTATGCCTCTTGAAAATCCACCGAATGGGGCCAGGTTTGATCTTGCGAACTTGGGCGTACGAGGCCATTGCATTACCGCTATGCCACCCTGCGGCTAGATCGCGTATATTAAACTAGAAATATATTTGTGAGTTAGATTTACTTTTTTATTCCCCGGGCAGTTTTAAACTACTACTTTGCTTTATAATTTTCAAAATTTTCCTTTGGGGAAGTAACTATAACCTCAAATTTATAGTGGTGCTTTTAACCCGTAGACCCCCATTACAGTGAAACCCCCCTCCCAATGTTAAAGCTCTGCGCAAACTTATGGACATGTATAAGCAAACACATAGCACCAATAACATTTCACGATTTATTTCTACGATTAATGTTTCAGTAAACGTAAAAAAAAAAAAAGAAAAAAAAAACCTTTTCCCTATGTAGTTTTACTTTTGAAAATTTAAACAGTTTTTATATGTTTTAAGAACACTTAAATACGAAAATCTAGGTTTATCAGTATTAGTAATTGTCGAATTAAAGTGTCCTTTTGTTTTAAGAAACATATAAACAAAAACGATATAAACATCACTTTTAGCTTTTATTTTTCCTTCAAAGCGAAAATAATCAAAAACTATAACTTCTTCAGACTAATCTAATACTCTTTACCTTTTTGTGTACTTATCTTCACAGTTGCGATAAGTGTGCTGCCTCTTTCAAATAAAAATATAGATACTTACAATTTCATTTCAAAAGCGGGCTTATAATTGTTTATAATTTTTAACATTTTACGTGACAAAATAGCGTTTCATTTTCATTCGGAAAGAAGAAAAATCAGAACACAATGGTATAGTAAAAAAGCAGAAGAGCTTAAACCTTTTAATATCCTAGTAAAGTAGAACCTTAAGATTGCGAAAAAGTTGAAGCAAGAGGCCTATTGGATCTTCCTTTTCTGGTCAACACAAAAGGATATTGAAAGCACGAGCACTAAAACTCATACGTTTTTCCGTTCAATTCAAGTAACACTTTCTTGAAGTTTCGACTAGCTCCACTTCTTTTTTTTTATTTAGCGATGTATGCAATACAAGAAGCTGTTTTGAAAAATACTGTAATTTCTTCGTGTCTTGGAAAAAAATAGAATCATAAAATCCTTTACGCTACATATTTTGTAATAAGTATGACATTTAACAGCGCATTATTGTTTCATTTTTTATAGACGCATTTTTTGTCATCAAAAAATAAAATCGATTTCCTTGATATTTAATCATTTATAACCCAAAAAATTACTTAAGAACTATTCTTTATAAATAATAAAATCCAAAAAGATTCTCTGTAAATCTATAATTTGCATAAGGTCAAGACCGTTTGACGTATTTTTATGAAGTTTGACAACACAATAAAACCTGTAAAGTTGACCACCTCTCTAAGTTGAATACTTTTCTCAGGAACGGAATAAGCCTTTCATCCTCTACCTGACCCTCTATAAGTTGACCACCTGTCTAAGTTGGCAGCAAGTGGTCAACTTACATAGATTTCACTGTATTCGGAATATTAGGAATATGGGGTCACGCACCTACAAGAGTTTTTTTTTTTTTTTTTTTTCAATATGAAGGCACTTGCCTTGTCAGCGTTCACTCTACTCAAAGCCACGAAAATTGCTGGCCATTTCGTCTATCAGTTATCCTTGACAAATGGTCAAGGGTGACTGATAGACCACTAGAATTAACCCTAACAGGCTGTAGTCAGAGGACGCCAGATGGCACCGCCACACACAACACCTCCCTCCCTTTCTTTAAATTTAATTTCCTCATATAACAGGCGCAAAGGACTTGATGGTGGAACATGGACGCAGTTTTCGTGATGTGATGAAGTAAAAATCTAATAGGCCACCTGTTGGGGGTCATTCATAAATGATGTCACGATTCAAGGGGGGAGGGGTGTTCAAGAAAGTGTGACAGTTTTTGACGGGGGAGGGGGTAACAAGGTCTATTGGATCTTTCTTTTCTGGTCAACACCAAGTCAACTTCAAGAAAGTGTTACTTGAATTGAACGGAAAAATGTATGAGTTTTACAGCCTTATTCACCAACCGATGTGAACCTCTGTCAAATACTCGAACCGACGATTTGAGAGTTCTGATTGGTTAAAGAAGCCTTTGATCTGCAGTATCCTACCATCAAACGAAGAATCTGCCTGGCAGAGGGCCAAGAAGAATTCATTTATGTTCAAGGGAGAAACTGTTGCTATAACAAATGTGGACCCGCAGTGGACCAGTAGGTAGAACCTCGGTTCTCAAAGAACACCGAAATTCAAGCAGCATTGACCGAGGTCAGTGTTTGGGAGGGCGATCCCGTCTTGCTTCTGATTCGCTCCGGGACCATGTACGTTGATGTGAGCTGGTGCACGTAAAATCCGTCGGGGCTCCAATGTCCTCCAAGTGAAACGATACCTCTGGAGGTGCCAACCCAGCTGACGGTCTCTCATCTGGGAACAGGTTCAAAAGTAGGCGATCCAACAGAGGCAAGGCGCATCGTGCACAGACCTCTTAATATCATGCTAGAAGCATCGAGAATAGAATAGAATAGAATGAGAAATGTGCCTCGGCACATTTATTATATTTCTTCTGTTCTTGTTTCTGTTCGTCAGCATATTTTATTTCTTCCGAAATTATGCTACTTGCCAGTTTGTAAATTTGGTTGTTTTAACCCATTAGGCGCCAATGTTCCCATTTTGGGAACATGCTATAACTTTTAGTTATTAATTATTTTTTTTTTACAAAATCAAATGAAATAGGTATAGATACCCTCTGTACATTAGAAAAAAAAACAATTACTTATTAAAAAAAATGTTGTAACTTTTTTTTTAATAAGTAATTGTAGCGGCGTATAAATAAGTAGTGGCGTTTAATGGGTTAACAAACAGAATCAAGCATTCTTACTAGCGTTGTGCTAATAAACGAGCCTGCATAACGAACTTTCCTAAAACTTGAATGGATTTGTTCTTTTTTGACATGCGCAGAAGCTCCCAAGTGTCAGAACTCCGTGGACAGATTATACGTTTTTTTTTAATATTATGTATTTTGATGGACTTCATTTCGCTTGAAAAATGAAAACTAAAAAAACGCGCACATAAAACAGGTTGAATTTCTTGCAATTTCAAATTGATTTGTACTTTGTTTGATTGGGGCCTCAGTGGCTGAGAGGCGTAATCGACTGTTTCCAGTACCTGCCTGCGCGCAGTGAAGAGTCGTCGGTTCGATTCCGACTTTCCCCTGGATGTATTTCCTTCTTTGTATAGTAAATCTGTTGTATTGTCTTGTTCTATCTGTCATATTAGACGAGAGTTTGAGGCATATCCTTGAGAATAGCAAATAAACTCGAATATTTATGTGACCTGAAATGGTCGTTAACAAACTTGGTTTAATTCAAGGAAGAAAATCTTTGTATATAACCAAGAAAAGTTTTCGCATTCCGCCACTGCTGCTCGGCCGCCATCTGGTGTGAAACATCCTGGGAGACCTCAGCGATTGTTGACTGCTATTTTCAAAGTCTACCAATATATCTACGTCCTCTTATGTTTACCGCATGCTTGATATAGTAACGTAATTTATCAGAATATGTTACGTTTCACATTTTGATTGCCTTTCCTCGTAAAGTAATCTATACATTGCTATTACTTATTGTACAGTGCAAATAAACTTTCTGTCGTGGTTCCTTTATCGAAAGGATGTTTTGAATGATGCAGCAAAGTAGGTAAGTTTACTTTACTAATTAACTTTTGAGTAGCTGTTGACTTTTCAGTATTGTTCTGAAGCCGCCCGACAGTTGATATTTGTCACTTTTAATGTATGGCTGTATTACCCGTCACTTTTAAATGTTATGCATTAAATACCCCATTTATAATTTTTTAAAAGTAGGCACATAACTTGAAGCGCTGTTCAGGTAGTCTTCAACGTCTCTTAGGGAGGGTCAGGAATACATAAACATAACCTGTTTACTTAGTTTCGTAAGGAATAGACGCAGAATTTAATTAGTAAAACGCAACCTAACGCGTTTAATGAGGAAAATATTGTGAAAGCTATTCATCTCAAATAATTAAAGATGTCGTGTAAGGAGCTCCAGTGAATCAAACTTGGTAAAACACCATGTCATATCACCTCCTTAAAACAAATTTAACGATGTTTCATAACACACTTCAGCTTTTTTCAAAGAGTAAGTTCATTTTTAAAGTCTACCCAGACAAAAACGTATAGTGTTTATATTGTATTTATAAAGAACTTGAAAATACGACTGCTGTTTTCCTAATCATTTTGAAAAGAAATAATATCAGCTGCTGGATTGTAATGGGTTACATTTTATCGCATTTATACAACCCCACCATGGTAAAAGCTCTAGAAACTTTATAAAATACTTGAAGAGATTCATTCCTAATTCAAGGGCCGTTATAGACTCTTTGCACATTATTTTAAAGGAGTTTTTATGACCTATTCGATCACTTTTTAAATGTCTGATAAATCGACTGGAATTTTATGATACGTACAAAAGGACTAAGGACGGTTTTTATCAAAGAGCTTGAGTCTGACTTTTGAAATGTATCATTGATTATGAGGATGTATGCAACCTAATATATCTCCATTTTTCCATCTTGTTTTTTCGCGTTATGAACGGTGCATTGTAAAAAAATTTTTAATAATAATTGCTAACATTGTAAGAAAAATATTTAAGTTGACGCATTTAATATAAACGCTTTTTATAAGACTTTTTTTTTTCGCTGAAGTTTTAACATTTATTTGAAAAAATTATTAGAAAGGTATACTAGTTTTTTACTTTTTTGAAATTTGTTTTCTAATTTTTAAAAACAGATTACATTTGTTTAAAAATCATTGTTATTTTTCTTATTTAATTCAAAACGAGCTTGAATAATATAATTAGTTTATATCACTCGTTTCATTTATTTATTCATTTATTGTAGAAACTAAGCGAGTTTGAATTTGCCATATTTATCCGCAAAGAAAAATTCTCAGGAGCTGTGGACATTTTTATTTATTTGCGTATTATTATTATTATTATTTTTTTTTTTTTTTTGCTATAAAAAAAACTTAATAGTCTGGCAAAAGTTCCTCTATAAGGAGTCATAGAGGTCACTTTCTGTTGATATTAATATGGGGAATTTCTTCTCGGGGAGGAAAGACCATTCTTATAGAGGCAATTGTATAGGGCAACGACCCAGTAACACTCAAATTTTCCTGCATAAATGACCGACATAAAATTTCTATCTGGTAATGCTTCATCCGTGTAGACATTCTAATAAACTAAAAAGTAGCTACAGCAAATTTGTGCGAAATGTGCTTAACAGTCTTGAACATTTTTGAGCTTTAATTTGTGAATTTTTAAAATATATATATATAATCGCTTGGTCAAATTCATTTAAAGAATAAGCGTATTTTTGGAAGAATAAAAGTAAAAATGGTTCCAAAATAATGGATATATCCATACAGGCGAATTGTAATACGTGATGGCAAATGTTTGTCGTAGCCAGCAACAGTAGATTTCTTTCTAACACAAATGGAAAAGAAATATTTTTAGAGTTTTTACTATACCAAGATATTTAATTTTCAAATATTACTTAGTCTCATAATTTTAATCAATTTCCTGAATTATGTATTTATTAATAACTCTTTTTGGCACGTCTGATTTTACCGCAGAAAATGTTTCACTAACCTGCTTTTGTCGAAATTCACTCTTATCTCTAATTTTTCCCTGCATCTGTAGCTTAAATTCTAATAGCTGTCTGGCGAAGGGCTAATCCTTCCCCCGGCCCCGTCCTCCAGAGCAATAGCCAACATCCCCAGAAGAAATTTCAGACTGCGGTAGTGATTTAACGTATCTCCAAGTAAATTTCAAATAAAGAAAAAACTCCGCAAAAGTTCCATATCTTGACGAAAAACAGTAGTAGAAGATGCGAACAAAAACATTCTTCTGACAGCAACAACCACATTGTCCCCCGATTAATTGTAGGAGGAGGGGGGGCAATGCGGAATGGTAACCCTGATCAAGCAACAAGTTTCCTAGGAAGTCCACGAAAAGTGGCAGTCATTTTCTATTTAACTCAGAAGGAATGGACATTGAGGCAATGAGGGAAATTAATGAGAAAGGTCGTTGTGGAACTTCACATTAGAATTTCATAAAGTTTTTTTCAGTGCAGCCTATAGATTCGTGTAGTTCTCGTTAAAGTTGGGAATATCAATAAGAAAAGAAGACTTATTTAGTAGGCGAGAAACTAAAGTCGAAGGATCTCATTATAAGAAATGAATTTCGAGGATAAGTGATGAAGAAAATGAAGTAGTTGATGACATGCTCGGCGCAATAATAAATATATACGCGATATGCATCGAATAATACAGGATGGGTCCAGAAGTAATGACCCGGTTTTGAAGGGTTATTAAAAAAAAAAAAAAACTCATACAGTTTGAGGCTTAAAAACTTTTTTTATCTGTATACAATCCCATTTTTTACATTAAGTTTTGAATACCATTTCATCAAGACGGTGGCTTTCAGCAGCAATACACTGATGCTGTCGCACATTTCTGGAGTTTTGGGAATGTTTCTGCACATTTCAAAGGACGCGGTGGATATTTCCTAAATATTTCGGTCCTTCAGCTCTTCTAAAGTTTGGGGGTGATGTTTCCAAACTTTCTTAATATTCCTACAGAAAAAAGCTTTCGCTAGGGACCGTAACATTACGCGGAATATTTAGATGCACACGAAGAGCTAGAGCTCTCTGCGCGGAAGAATAAACTGCATCAGTGCATTGCCGCTTAAGGCAATGCATTCTTGCTGAAGTAGTACAGATCTTGCTGAAGTAGTACAGATCTTGCTGAAAAAGTACTTATGTACAGATCAAAATAAAAAAAAAGTTTCAAGTCTCAAACTGTATTAGTTTCTTTTATAACCTTTCAAAACAGGGCCATACAATACCGATAGAAACGAATTTTATACTAAATATATGGTAACTCTTTGACACTTGTTTCAATTTTCATTTTTATAACTTGTCAAAGCCTCTATATCTTGAACTTCTTTATCTTGTCTGTTTCTTCCGTGAATTTCGAGATAGACTGGTTTGACAGAATTGGTTTATATTCGACGATTTCTGTGGAATTTGTGATCTGAGCTCTAATGGAATCTTCTTTTTTTTTTTGCTTCTAAAACAGAAGCCAACCGTAATAAAACAGTACCATACGGCACTCTAAATTTATTGTAAATTTACTGAAATAAAATTGCACTAATTTTAATGTTGGCCATTGTTACCGTTTTTAATTACATTTTCTCGCTCACACTAAACTAGATTGAATAATATAAACGTGGTAGTTTCATTATTAGTTATTCTAGTTTTGGGTGTGTCTTTTTTGAAAGACGTGATAAATCTTAAAATGGAATGTCTAAAAAAAAAATTAAACAATCTCACATTCTGCTCTCAAAAATTGTCTTAAAGTGTACTTCTTCTCAAAGTCTATAAAGGACGTGCAGTCTCAGTACTTTAACTAGTATTGATCGTACATAAAATGGTAAACACCTTGTATTTCCGTATAGCACTTACACAGGAGTGTTTCAGTTTTTGAATTGACATTTTATGAAACTTAAAGGTTTGTGAGTGGTAGTTACATCAATAACACAAAAAAAAAAATGTGTCAAGTCATATATGAGATTTATGTCTTGTTTTCTAGGCAGCGCTATCTGTATCTAGAGTTTCCCGTATTCAACGTAGAAGGAAAGTGGAAATTGGAAAACAAAGGCATCTATAAAAGATGAAACTGAGGCGATGCCGTAAAATTCCTATTGGGGAAGCATACATTTTCGTCCATAAATGTCAGGCTAACACATTACCGAGCCATCTACTTCCTGAATTGTTTTACGAAGCAACACTGAATGTGGTCAGCGCTTTTGTTAAGATTATGAAAAAAATATTAGAGTATTGCCTTGGAACATCAGTTACATTTTTCTCGATCTCTAAAATTACTTGAATGAAAAAAGAAGTAAAGAGTTTCGTATCTATTTCCCGTGCTAAAAAGCATCAAGTTTAATTGAGAAAAAGTCAAAAATAATGTATTGAGGTTTGAATTATCGTAAGAAAAATAGTGGGTTAGAGTTATGGCTTGAACTTGCGAAAGCTAGAACAAATCTAATTGGACTTCAAACGTCAGTGGCAGAATTTTTATCAAATGATACATAATTGCTGTCAACTTAGAATTCAGTAGCCACACCTACGATTGTTAGTTCGTTTTTCAAATTTCTCAAATATACGCATTGAGTTGCTCAGTAAAAACTAAACAATAATTTATTAGCATAAACATAAGTGCATGAAAAGTCGTTAACTCTGACAACATAGTACTAGCCCGCTCCTGTTTTCTGCACGTAGTTTTTGAGAAGTTTATTATTTTGTTTTGTTCTGTTTCTCTTTTTTTTTGGGGGGGGGGGGGGAAAATAGATATTAATAGGATTTGAAAATTGTGCGGTTTGCTCAGTGGCTTCATTAGTTTGGAGACCCCTGATCAACAGTATGTCCTTGTCAGTTCTAGGTGTGCTTCCCTACCTGATAGAAATTTAAAGAACCTGGTGCTGGGACACCCTCCATATATTTTTTACAGTTTAAAAATAATAATCCATGTTTAGGAGTTATATTTCGCAGTTAAAATGTAAACTAAATAAAAAAATTTAAATGCCCTACCTTTTTTTGTCGATTTTTTGTGAAGATATGTATTACTTTTTATTAATTACATCTATTTTTTCCTTTTCAAAAAAAATTATACATTTATTCCATTAAAAACACCATGTAATAAATACTAAATAATTTTGAGAGTTTCGCAAACTTCGCAAACATGCCCGCTGTTTTGAGTAATAGTTCTAGGGATGAAGAGCTCTTTACTGAAACAAGCGTAAGCATAAGGAACATCAACAAACAAAAATAGTTTGTGATAGAAACAATACTAGTTTACCAATTTCCATCGACCATGATCTCCTACAATATGCATATGGGAGGTAACGAAATCAATCCGCTGCTATGGGTAGGATCGAAACCATGAAGCCAATATTTCTTTTCTAAGTGATGAAACAAAAGATCTATATCTTTTTCCCCAACTTCCACGTATCGAAAAATCATTTATCACCAAAGCTGGTCATGTCAGCGAAACTGTATTAAAATGTATTTTCTTACATTTCGAAAGAAAAGTGAAAACAGTCTTTGCTCACGAATCGTGATTAAATTGTTCTAAAACATAATATATCATAAAATTGCTCTATTTGTCAAAACGATTTACCCCATAACTCGATTTTTTTATTGAATGTAATTTTTTTTAATGATAAACTAGAAAAACTGTGCTCATGTTTAAATTTTAACTACATTATTGAACATGAGATGGACCCATAATGCGCGCTGAATAGGCGCACTGCACGTCATATGCACTTAGAAAATTTACATACCCTTGTTTTATGCATAGCTGAATATTCAAAATTCTAGGAAATTAACACGAGTGAACAAATTTGTGGCACAGTTGAAAAAAGAAAATGAGTTTTACAACTTGATTTTACAACTAATAATCCCAATAAAAAGGGGAACGAATTACTTAGCGTGATGCTTTAAAATCTTAGTTTGAAAAGCTTCGAAGATTTTACCGGAGAGCTATGACCCGGCTTCAGACGCATTTAATATGATTTCACATAAGCAGGGATTGTTTAATTAATCGTTTAATATATAATTTCTGCATATTCCCCGGAAAATTCCATTTTTCTACGGGGGCGGGGGGGGGGGGCGGTCTGCCCTGGGGTGTCGTCACTGCTTGACGAGTGTTGGAGCGACTCCCAAAAAGAGAAGTTTTTGAAAAGTGTAAATACTTGAATTGTACAACTTTTACTGATGCTATTTCAACGTGTCATATCTGAAAATGCTAAGTCGTGTACTGAATGTTGTACTAAATAAATAAAATATAATTTGTTAAGAATTTTTTCTTTGTGCTGCTGAAAAGACTACGTATAACAATTAAAAAATGTAAAACTTATAACGAAACGTATAACGAAATAAAACACCAATCTAACATTAAAAATTAAAAAAAAAACAAATCTAAAACAGATTTAAAACAAAACAAAAAAAAATAGATTAACGATATGAAATGAATGGAATGCGATAGCCTAGTCTTCAGGGGAACTCACCATCGCAAACCTTTCACGAGTCGTTTCTTGCAGAGTGCATAACTGAAATCGGAAAATGGCCAAAAAGCATAGGATACATAAAACAGAATTTAGAAAAAGTACTCATGGAGTTCCCTATAACCCCCAAAATACATTTAAAAAAGTAAAAAATAAATCATTACATAAAGCTTTAATACCTTGGTAATGTCACAAGCGGGTGTAAAAGTCTCACCCACGAGAGGAAAGAACATTTTATGTCAATTTCAAACAGTTTGTAAAGCTAATTTAAATATTGGTACTTAAAAAGAAAGTTCAAAAAAATGCGAAATGATATGTAGTCCAATATGGTACAAAAAATATAATCATAAAAACCAAAAAGTATAAAATAGAGGAAAAAAGTAACAACTAACAGAAAATAATATAATTTCTTCAGCTAAGTGGCTAGCTTATTTAGCACTTAAATATCGGTCTTCAATGTTACTCTGAAAAATAATTGGAAATAAAATCTTTTGGAAAACCAAATGAATTAATTGATCAAGAAGATGTCTAATCTTTTTTTCAAGTTCTTTATTGCTGCAAATACGCCTGACTAATAATGATGTTACGAAAAACAATTCTCGACATACATGATCACCATTTAGTCAAAATATTAGGATTAAAATAGGTCCATAATAACGTCACTGTTTTATTCAATATTTAGATAAAAAAAGTTCAAATGGTTTTTGGGATATTCATTTGTACTTTTTAGATGAAGTTTTGCATGATAATTGTTTTTTAAGAAATCAAAATTACAATGGTTACACAATAGCAGATCATAAACGCATCGAAATGCCTTGATCTTAGGCTCAAAAATTGTAAAAATATATTCTAAATAATATGGAAACATATTTGCTAAAATACTTAAACATGAGGTGCCCTGAGGAATATCTGCAGTTTGTAAGCTGATTTTGTCACACAAAATAAAATTATTGTAGATACAAAAATTGATTCTATCCTCTCAGTAGGAAAAGTCCGTGTTAAGTAGAAAGGCACATCATCGTAAACGAAATAAATAACATTTTTAAGTTCAAAAAGTGGAATAGTTGTAAGAAGATTTTCAAACTCGAACGTAGCAACAGATTGAATAATTATATTTTCTAAAAAAATTGCAAACTTAAGATTTATTATCAAACAATAAAGCTTTATTGGTCTTTTTGAATATTACTAAAAATTATTTAAAGTAAATCAAAAAAGAAAAAATCGCTGTGAAAAATTGGCCGTTGGTGATAAATCTAACGGAAGTAGAATTCTTATGTAGCTTTGGTGTGGCCAATAGCCTAGCTGGACTCGGAGTCTGTTGCTGGTAGTCACTTTTACAATTACATTAGTATGAAATTTTAAATTAATATATATATATAAATCACGTTTATTTAGAAATGCCGAAAATGAGTAGTTTCCATTTTTTTTTAAAAATAGGATGTCAAGATCTGGTTCGATAAAAATGCCTAGAAACTACGGCCATGGGACAGGGTAAGCTTATCATGCAAATACAGAAAAAAAAAAAAAGAGGTAAAAAACAACGCGCCCCCGGGTGGGCTCGAACCACCAACCTTTCGGTTAACAGCCGAACGCGCTAGCCAATTGCGCCACGGAGGCCTGATGTTCGTAGAAGAAAACAACTTCATACGCTATTACAAGTACCCACGCGTAGCTTCGCGGCCGAAGTTTGGCTCTTTTCAAGCCCGCCCTCTGTACTGATTCAAAAATAGCCACTCGGAATGAATAAAACTGTTGAAGATTTTGCAAGTCATAATAATAATTAAATAAAACAAATAAACAATAACTGTCTGATTTTATAAATGTAAATTTCAGCATTGCGTTCTTTTTCTAATAAACTCATATTTTTTGTGAACTAATAAACTGGCCGCACCATGATTATTAAACCATTCCAGACTTTTTAGTAAATTCGTAATTCTAAAGTTGCTTTGCCTACTGTGGATGCACTTGCCTTGTCGGCATTCGCCCGCTGAAGTTAACTAAACTAACTTAATATAAGAGGATAAGGTAAGCTAACTTTGATAAGTTATTAGCTTCGTTTTAAGTTAACTTAAATATCTCAGCTGACTTCGCTTTATTTTAACTAAGCACGATCAGTTAAAACATAACGATTAAAGAATTTAGTGTGAAAGCATCTGAATTCACGAATTTCAATTTTCAACATCGTTGCGGGACATGTTAAGCTTAAATACAAAAGTTATTTTTAAAGTCCACCTTAGTAAATATATATTATATATATATATATATATATATATATAATCCGTAAGAGTGAAGGGTCCACAAAGGTTTTTTTTAGGCTCCTTGATTAGCTGTCGTTGAATTAAAAACTGTCCACCTATAGGGGTGTCCGTTAGAAGTTACGGCTCTACACATATAATATGTGCGTATGTTATATTGTATGCCGTGTATAGGTGTGCATACATGAAAGATATTTCTTTAGATATTATTATACAAAATGGCTTATATTTACCAGTATGCTGACATTTACATGAGATTTAGAATAGAATTTCCTAATCTTCGATGCCAGATATTTTATCAAAAAGATGAAATCCTTCCCCCTGATGGTAACAGCAGGCTCCAGAATATGAACAAAGAAGTATTAATGTAGTAAGAAAGATAACGATTCTCTTTTTCGACTAAAGAAGAAAGTGGCAACTAGTATAGATTTTGCATCAATGTCTGGCTACTAACTTGATTACGATCCTCATTGCCACTTGAAGAGAAAAATCTGATAAGAGAATTCATGAAAGACTGCGGGCGAGATTCCAATAAAAGCAGCGGGACAGTTTCTCGATATTAAGAAAAGTTACTTAATCGTGTAATGTCTGAAAGAAGTGTTCATAGTTACTGCGATGAATGAGATGGTGAACCTTTTTTGATAATTATTTTTACAGAAAACATTATCCGAAAAGACTTAAGATGTAATGATTTCAGTTCTAATTAGTTTATAAGCTTCAAATATTAATGAAAGCGTCATTAATACTCACATTTTATGCAATGTACGTCTGTATATTCTGTATAAATGGCAATGTTTTAATTTATAGTTTTGATATGTGACATACATTGTCTTTAATTAAAAAAAAAAAGAATTTTTGTAGTTGGTGTAAAATGTATTCAGTATTTATCTCTTTATAAATTTATCTTAAAAATTAAAATCATTTAAGTTGCGGAATTAAAGGTAAATAATTATCCGGCTTTAAATGTTGTCGTTTTATTAAGAACTAACAACTTTAACACTTTTGAAATATCAATGTATTTTGATAATTATAATTAGTATATGTATTAATGTAAATAATAAAAAATAATCAAGTATTATACATGATTAAAAAAAATTGTAATGCAATTTTCAAGAAGTTTGACTAACATGGGAAAACTTCCACATTCTTTGTTATTCAGAACGCGTAACAAGTACTTAAAGAGTGTCAATAATTAATAGCCCAAAAATAATAAAACAATCGTGGTCACTCGAATCCGTGCTTTCAACGCGAAGAAAATATCAAATAACAGGCTTAAAATCGTAATCTAAATCAAAAATCCGAGATTCAATCCAAGTACACCATTTCAAACAAAACCGCTTCCGATTCCAATCTCCACAAAATCACACGTGGTTGAGAATAGATTTATCAAAGTAAGCACCAGCTGGGTTTCAGCGAAGTAAAATACTTATTCACAAGGGGTTTATTTTTATTGTTATTAAATTTATGGTTAAACTAAATGGAAAATTATTGTTTAAGAGTTTTCGAATTTATTTTAAAAAGCAAATTGCGTGTCACAAGTTTTTTTTAATTTCTAATGGCTTGAAAGGTAAACGTTTCAAAAAAACTTTTTATTGCTGACACAAGAATCCCAGCTTTGTAATTGTAAAATTAAATTTGTGAATCCAGTGATATATATATATATTTATTAGAGTGTTGTTATAAGTTTCAAAAAAAGTTCGATGGCTTTTAATTGTATTTACTAAATAATAGTTGTCTATTCACACAATTCCAAAAGAAACGTATTATCAGTGACATATTTTCGGCCAACCCACACTCGCTAAATATTGTCTAACACTCTTAACTGAAAAGAACTGTGCTGACCATATTGAGCTTCTAGCTTCGTAAAACAAATCAAGAAGCAGATGGCTCGGCAATGTATTAGCTTGACATTTATGGGAGAAAATGTATGCTTCTCCAATCGCAATTTTATGGCATCGCCTTATTTTCAGCCCTTATAAATGCTTTTGTTTTCCAATTTCCACTTTCCGTCCACGTGCAATTCGGGTAACTGATGATACGTAGAATGCTGCCCAGAGAAGCGAGTTATAAATCTGATATGACGTTACAATGCTCATCTTCATCGATACAGAGTTTACTGGTAGGTAGTTAAGAAAAAAATGTACGTAAAAAGAAAGATATTATTTAAAACAATATTGACAAATATTTTAACGAAGTATTCCCCATTTTGGCCCAAAATTGTTTTTTAAAATGATTTTTCTCGACTTGAAGCTCTTTATCTTCCATGTAATTTTTCGGAAGCAGTTTAAAAGTCGTAAAAGTTCATTATCAGCACTAGTTAAAATAAAATGGTTAATTCCGACATATTATTTACTATTTGTACTATTTCTTGACATTAATTTTTAATTCAAAAAAAAAATTTTTACCGCCTGCGCTGCAATAATAACTTTATTTCTTTTTACATTCCACTATAACACATTTTTTTAATGCATTGGAGGAAATCAAACTTTGTTTTAATTTTTTTATAAATAACATATCATTAACCCTTTCGCGACGAGTTTTTTTTTTTTTACAACAGAACAATTTTGGTAGCATAAACTATGTGTGGGGTACACTAGAATGCTAAAACTAAGATGTTATATTTTTAGGAAGATTTTAAACACTGATTTAGGACCGGGGCATATATGTCCCATCAGTCCTGACAACTGGGACATATGTGTCCCAGTAGTCTTCAATGAGTAATTTTGTAAAGAAATCCAATGATTTTCTAGTCATAAAAAAATAATTATGAATGGTATGTTTTGAAACAATCAATGCACAATGAGACATTACACATCATGCACATTATTTTAGTGCGCGATTCCTTCTTTTGTTGTGCACATTTACGGCACCGCCGTCGTGTTTTTGTTGTTACTAGCAGATGGTCAACAACATTGAGTAATATTCGTGATGTTTTGGATGTCCGAAAAGACTTTTTTGAAATTTGCTTGGGACGTATGTGTCCCGTTAGGCGCGAAAGGGTTAAAAAACATGAATTATATCTGTAGTCATGGTTATAAATTAAAGATAAAGCCAGTTTGTACAGTAAAGAGTAACACTAGAACAAGAATACGTGTGAAGTATGTTTATCAAACATATATATAGAAGAAATAGGAATTATGCAGCGATGTAGCTTCGTGCTTGACAAAAAAATAAGTAAATGATCATTAAAAAAATGCTCTTTGGATTATTTGAGAAAGACTTGCCTTGTGCGAATCTGTGCGTGTGTGTGTGTATAATGTGCTATGATATAGTCAATAAAAAAAATGGTAAGCACAGTAAAGATTTTTACTTCTCAAGGAAGTTCAGTTGTTTTCAGCAGTTTACTGCAGCGGCGGTGTTTCACAATCAATGCTTATTGTGTATGTTTGTTTGTTTTTCATTTCATGTTTATTTATTTATTTATTATTATTATTGATATGGTGCGTCCAATAGCTCATCCAGCTAAGCCTTTGGTATCTTCCTTAGGGTGTTTTTATAAACCTTTATAATTGACGGATATTTTATTGAATGTTACTCTTTTTTTTTTTTTTTGTTTCGCGCGGTTCAACGCCTTTTTCAGATTCCTAGCGCATTCCAATGACAAATCTACTGATAACAATCAAACTATACGTTTTGTTAAATACAAATGTGTAGGTTCATCATGACGGAAATCCCAAGAGCCCTAAGCAACTTACTTTTGTAATAGCCTTTTAGTTTTGTGGTAGAGATCTTTTAGTTTATAATGTCGTCGTGTTATCATAACGTTTTTTTTTCTCTATTTTTTCTAATTATAATTCTTTCATATTCATATATTTTTTTAAAACACCGCAGTTAGAGGGCGATCACATTTACTTTCAACTTCTAAACGAAAAAAATCAAAATCTGCATTAATATGCTGAAACCTCATGGAATTTCATCTCTCTTTACATTGCTCGCAATGGTACCCATCTTACACGTTAATTTATTTATTTGCTCTTCTTGAATTATTTTGAGGAATTATAAATTCATCCACCTACCTTTAGAATTTTGTTTTCCTTTTATGGGAATCGTGTACATGTATATTTATTTAGTAAACCTTCTGAATTTCTGAGAAGAAACCAATTTTAAATTTATTCTCTGAACATTCTGAAATTAATTTCATACTTAGAAATGAAACATAAACCACTTCAAAAAAAAAAAAAAAATAACAAAAGGCGCTTTTATAAATGTTTTTGGTAATTTCATTTTACAGACTTGCATTTTCTATGACTGCAGTTTCTATAACTGTGTGAAAAAAATGCGAAAGGTCGGAGAAATATTTTTTTTTTTTATCTGAGTGTGTTTATCGGGGATTGATAAAAAAATTGAATGAAAACGTGAAGTTTTATTTCGGTTTGAAGCAAAAAATGTATTCGTTTCATTTATCTTGCTCTCGATACATCTTTATGTTCATCAAAAAAGCGAAAGATTAGTGATTTGATTGAGAATTTCTTTGATCTTTAGCATTTACTTTACCAGAATATCTTGAGAATTCAAAACGTTCACTGCTTGACTTTATTTTTGCAGTCTAAAATCGAAAATAATCTACTCCTATTGACATTCTCGTTGAATTCAGAATTAGACTTTTTAATTTGTTCCAGATTCTTAAAAATGTCTAGGTATCTCAAAATAACTTTCTAAAACATTTTAACCGGTTATTCACTTTCCTCTTCATTTGTTCTTTTCCATAGTAAGCTCAGTTCCTAAAATATATGGTTCCCAGCAGCTTAGTAATTTCAAGATTTTTTTGTTCAGCGAGAAACATTCTTGAACGGACTTTTGAAGAGCATTTTTTTTCTTCTTGTTTCAGCTTACTTCTGAAAGGAACAGTTTAAATCATGATCCCTTGAGGACAACCTGTAATTTCCGTTTCACAACTGTCTTCAAGTGGAAGATCATCGAAAAATGGTAAGCAATTACACTACCTTTCCAAGGAAAAAAGGATTCTCGAAACACTAATTGGTTCTTTGGGCGGAAATCTTCTATCTGTTAATGTAACAGATTAGTTGTTTGTAGTAACTCTAATTAAATAAGAAAGTTTCCTTTCTACTGTTGAAGGTGTATGAAAATTTAGATGCACTCCTTAAAAACTCAATTACTTCATAAGAAAACTCAATCAATATATTGCAAATCTGACTGCACAATCTAAAGCAATGTGTGGCGCTATTATTCTATTTATTAAAATTTAAGTACTTGTCTTAGAAAAAGGAAGAATTTAATAGTTTGTTTCCGTTTCTGACACTTAGGCTTATTCTTTGTATTCGGCTTTTTTAATTATCGTAGTTGTTACACAAAGCAATTTAATCAAAGCTTATGTTATTTCAGTTCAACAAATCGATGAAGTTTTATTATAAATTGAGTTAAGATTATTTGCTTGAATTGATACTGAAGTCTTGTTTTACGTATTTACTTCGCGTCGTGCAAAAATAATTTGATTAGGCTTGTGTACTACTGTGAATAAGAAATCTGTGCGGCATACCTGAAGTGCAATCTGATTTTTATTCAATTAGTTTTAACTTCTAACATTTATCAAAAGATAAGAAATGAAACATTGTTTCGATGATTGTGACTTACAAACTTCGAGTTTTTTTTATGGAAATTACTCTTAACTACTTAACCATCAACAACTACAAAGGAGTCACGTTTTTATCTAATTCTTACACACATGCTCTTAGAGTATTCTGTGTAAAACCTTTTCTCCAAACTAGAACCAATTCTTTGCATTGCTTTGAACTACCTAAGGGATGAACAGCATAATTGCAATATTCGTGAAAAATTCTGCTTTTTATAGGTAAAATAAGTGCGGGTGAAATTGGCAGTTTGGAAAAAAAGTCTTATTTGTGAATATGCATGCTATTTTAACAAATGCATGGAGAACAATTAGACATAGTAGTAGTAAGTAAATGAGAAATTTAGTTTGTTTCTTACATTTTACGACACTGAATAAACAAAAATGCATTTTTTCATCAATTTTGTCCAACACGTGCGTGATGAAATTTTTACCGGAAAGTCTAAACTAAAGCCTAACCTTCGAACGGCCGATGTTACGGCCCAGTTCGTCATGCACTTTTCTATTATTTAGGGAAAATGTTGAGCATTGAAAGTGTCCGGGCTATTGTTTTAGGGGAGAGTATGTAAATAACTGTGATAGTCCACTTTTTCCCACGGATATTCAAACTGGCTGGTAAACAAGATCTTAAAGGTGCTTTCATACCGAACGCAATAGCGTCATACGACAAATACAATATTTTCCTGAGCGGGTCAATGGTTCTACATAATTTCATAACCACCCCATCACGTTGACTGATTGGCATTTTTTCTTGCGTCATTAAAAGGGACTTTCCCCAGCCGACAGTGATTGATTGATTGCGGTTTCGAAGCCATACGGCGTCGCTGTTAGTTTGGTATTAAACCTGCAATCCATCGTGTATCCATTTGTAAACAGTTTTTATATTTTGCATCTTAAAAATTAACATGTCATAATAATAGGCATAAAATGCTCTTAAGGATAAGATTTACATTCAATTTTAGTTAAAAAGTTAAATAAAATGCCAATAAAAGTACTAACTGCTCTGGGATAAGATTTTAATTACAACGTATGGGGGGGGGGGAGGCAAAAGCTGTACTAAGACGGGTTGACTACTGGCTGAAACCGCACTAAAACATGTATTCCTATACTGTTTCTAGGAACTAGGAACTGTAAATACATTAATACTTTAATACTTTTTATGTCACAACTCTATTTTCAGTGTAGCCACTTGGCATAGCTCAAATTACTTTATTTATGCTGCCAATTTAATAATTTAGCCATTTGGCGCTCTTTCAATTTTTCTGTAAAGATGGACAAAAATGGAACTGGGATTTTAAAAAAAATTCTAGTTACTTAATGCAGAAACTAGGATCAAATAAAGTTGTTCTGTTATGCAAAAAATCATGCGATCTAAGGCTAAGAGGAAAAATCGAATCTTATAATGTATAAAATATACTTGTTTCTAATGTGATGCAATATCTTTTTAAAAACAAGGAAAGGTTTTCTTAATTGCTAAATTAAGTAATAAGCTGCGCAAAACTTTTTTAATTTGATGATTCTATAAAATCGCATTGCGCATTAAAACGTAAAACAAAGGAAATAAAGCAAATAGGATTATATAAATGATAAATTATTTATTTTGCATAATTTGTAAAATTTTTAAAAATAGCCTTTTTTCTCTAGCAGTCAAAGACTATTTCCTTGACATGTCCTCTCTTTTGTTTAACTCCACTCTATCTCCAAACTACTTTTGAGGGTATAAAATAGATTTTGCTCTTTCCTGTCCTGACATCTCGTCGGGAAAGCTAGAAGATTTCAAGAGAGATTTCAAGATTTTTCTGCAAAGAAAATATTGAAATAATAAGATGATTCAAAACTGACCCTAAAACTTTTGTACTTGACTTAAATTAACCGCAGGAAATGAAGATTAATCATTTGATGAAATGTGCTAAGAAATGAAATATTACCTAAAGGAGAATTATGAGTATAATTTTATTAACTGATATTTCATTTAATTTTGCGTGATGAGAATAATTTCTTGTATTAGAGTTCGTATGGTTATTTGGATATACATTAAAAGTACTAAGTATTTTCAATTAATATGACATGCATTATTTTATAGAAATCAACTTTCAGGTTACACTTTTAGTGTAAATACTTTTTTTTTTCAAAATCTAAACTTTTTAGTGTGTGTGTTACCTAATATATTCTAAACATAGTTGTCTATAATTAATAATTTTTGTTAGAAAACTGTACGAAAAGGAACTTTCCTCTTCTTATCCAATGATAGTTATTTAAGAAACTATAACATTACGGGTGCTTTCACACCAAAGGCGACAAAAACGAAACAAAATAGCCTTGCGCTGGCGTAGATAAGAAAATACCTTTTTTTTTTACTTCAAAAATATGCCCTGCGGTTGCGCAAATGAGAAACGACACGTTTTTTGTCTTTGTCACCTTTAGTGTGAAAGCATCCTTATAAAGTATTAAAACAGTACAATTTTTGTCAAATGGAATTAGGCGAATTGTGCGTGAAAACAATTTGTAAAAAATGCATGTACTGAATCCCGGAATCAATGCATATTTATTCGAAAACATACTGGAAAGTAAAAGTTACTTGTTTATTATAATATTATATGAAAAAAGATTTCGAAGCATAGTGTAAAATATAATAGATTTTTAAAGATTAACTTACTTATTCACAGGTGAAAAATTGTCTGCGGTATAATTCTCTCTCCGACGTGTAATTACATATATTTTTTCCCCTGTCAGGTTTGTGTGAAACAAAAACCATACAGTTTCTTAACCAATATCTCATTTCTTCCTGATGAATGAGTTTTCGATACAATGAATTTACTAAAAGAAACGCAGTGACTATCATCACTCTCTCAATCAAAAGTTGGCAGCACCACCGTTCCTTATACGAAAGCAACATCTCCCGTCTAATGATTCTTTTTTAAATGCTCTTTCCTGTGGTCGATCAGAAGTAATGAATTTGACTCCCCCCTCCTCTTTATTTACTATAACAATAACGCATTTTGCCAAACAGCATCAATTGATATCTGTAACAAATTTAAGAAAATATTTAGGATGATTAGGATTTCAAACTTGGTACAAATTCAAAGTTCAGTCTTGGACAATGATTAGCTGATTGCGTACTAACAAATAAATTGGTCTCTGTTGGTGCAATAATCCGTAACACCATTCTATTGCAACAGATGTGTTTTGGTACTGTGCAAGTGGGTGTTGAATCTGCATAAAAGTATACAAGTCGCCTTTTGAATGATCTATAGATACCAGGGCAGTGGGGACCGATTCGTTAAAAAACGTGTCGCATCCGGGTTTATTTATAAAAAATGCCGACTAATAACAATATGGTAGTCCAATCATATTTTAAAAGTTGAACCTAAAATATTCAAAACTACCTATCGCCTTCCAATCTTTAAAAAATATATTTCAAATCATGCATTGTGCATACATTTTAGAAGAGTTTTCATCGTTTAGGATGCAGCAAATGAAGATTGGGTTTTGATGCTAGCAATTATTCCAAACATTGCTGCTGACATGCCTGGGAGGTAAATGACATTTTGAAATTTAACTTCATTTTTAATCACAATTTATCAACACCACTGTATCATTAAATTTAAAATGTTAACAATAAATGCCTTTAATAAAATAACTTTTCTTTAATTTTAAAGTATAGTATTAGAGTGACAGTACTTCCTAATAGTTCTGGAGTTTCGGGAGTTCGGAATTTTGCTTCGAGAAAAGAGACGAAAGTCTGTATTGGGGATATGCCGGATATTGATTTTGATGGATACCAGATATCCAGTGTCCTTTGTATGACGGTTCTGTACTTTCCGGCTCTGATGTTTAAAACTTGTAAATTATATGCCTATTTTTAAACGTACCACAGCTTCCAAATACGTAGTAAGTTAGTAATTTATGCATGGTATTCTAACCATCTTAAGTAAATTTTTAAAATTAAATTTGACATACCAAATTACCGGATCTTTCTTGCAGTGTCCCGATCTAATTATAGGCCCTTAAAACTCGGTCTGATACCGAGTTTTTGATGGCTTTTGAACCACTCCCGTTCGACCTCCCCAAAAGGTATCGCATATCTGACCGATTTTTAAGCATTCGGTATCCGGTCCGGCCACTGCATTAAAAATCTGGTGATTCGAAATGCAAAATTTGATTCATAAAATTTAAGCAATTAGCATGTTTTGAAATCATACGTAAATTAAAAGCTTATACCTGTATTTGGAAGCATTTGAATGCTTAAAAATATGTGTAACATTTACAGGCTTCAAACGTCATGCTGGATGTCCGGTACATTGGAGGTACATACAATGAAGCTCGGAATCGGAGTTTTTAAAATCCTTGAGTTGGAATTTGCCATTTTGACCTTCGACTACGCTGCCCTGATAAATACAAAAAGATCAGCAGTTAAAGCAGGGCAACTATTTAGAACAATCGAGCTATTATAAAAATATAAAATATTCTTTTACGGAGAAAAAAAATTAGTGAACGTATTTTCATTTTATGCGTTATAGTTTCTCGTTATATCAGTTTTATCATACCTGCTATAATTAGGCAAGAATATTTTCTCAGAACACATTTTTCTGTGTTCTCTAGGATGGACTATTATAGTATCCTCAATACGGCCGGAACTGAACGCCGTTAATTTAATGCCACCCTAAGGATATATCGGAGTTTATGTATCGTGGCGTTTGTAAATTACGTACAAAGCATTTGTAAGCACATTTGCTTATGGCCTGCTGTGCTTATCGGTCACAGACAAATCATAAAATATGGCTATTGTTGAGGAAGTAAATGAGTTGTTTTATGACTTCTGCAGCGATATGGCAATAACGGAAAGTCAAATAAAAGGGTAGTTTAAATTACAATGAAAAAAATTCTAGAACATCTTTATCCTTGTTAGGTTTACGGTTACAGAAAAAAAAATGCACACTAAGATGTAAAAATTACTGTTGTTTTTTTATCATTTGAGCGGTATGGTTTTGAATTATTGTTTAAAAATAGAGACAAATTAGTTTTGCCCAAAGTATATAATAAAATGAATCGAAAAATGTTGACAAAAATACTGTAATTATATTAGGCTAGATTGATTTTTCAATGGTAATTAAAAAAATATTTATTTTTAATAATAAATATGCAGCTAGATTAATTCGTTTATCTTATATTTGATTGCTGTTTTTAAGAACTTTGAATTTGCATTTAGGTATTTATGCTCAAACTAACACATATTTATGTCAACTTAATCAAATCAAGTTGACATAAATATGTTATCATCATGTTATATCAAACTTAAAACATACTATAAAAAATATCAAAAGTAAGGTGACGTCATTGAATAATATTAAGTTCCTGAGAGTGATTGTCACGTTGACGTACAAATTGCTTACGTGTGTTGAGCAGTGAGGCACAAACTATTATAGACGGGAACTTTTTGGTCGATTTATGCATTATTCACCCTGATATATTTCATATTTTCAACATATTTGTTGAAATAATAAATTTTGTATTTTTTTTACCTGTAGTTCTGAAACAGATAGGCTCGATAAGTTAATTTCTACTGTTTTAAATTATATATATATTTGTGTGTGTACATAAACTATTTATTTTCAATTTTATTAAATAACATATTCAAAGGAGACACATACAACAAAAGTACAAAGCTACTTTCGTTGATTTAATTTTCCGAACTAACTATTGAATATTCGTAAAAGCATCCGCTTTAATATTTAAAGCTATGTTAACTATCTTAACTATACTAAGCAAAAAAAAAAAAAAAAATAACACCTAAACAGGCTTACTTATATAATATGCTTATTATTTTTTTTTTTTAACTTTCCACCTTTATCGGCTAGTTTTGAAATTTTATGCATCTAATCATTATTATTTTTTTTTATCTAAGTTTTATATTTTAAGGGAAAAACTAGATGCGTAAAATAATGTATTAATACATTTTAAGTACGTTTGCTTTGAGCTATAAGAACCCTTTTTATTTTGAGGATTTAAAATATTTATTTGAGAATTAAAGCAATGCACCGATGTAGCCGAAAAATATATTTGCTTCCATCTAAGAATTGATTTTTAACTTTAAACATATCAATAAATCAAAAAACGTCTTGAATAGAAACAGTCTCGTCTCTCCTTAGGCGAAAGCATATGCAAAGTTTTGTGCATAAATAAAAGTATTCGAAGTAACTTGTTGTTCTTTAAAATTGTATACCTTTTGTTGACACAATTTTAGGTCGTATTTTAAAAAACCTGTGGGATGTAGTTTATCTGTTAGGATATGAAAAATTATACAAGCAGTATTGTATCACAAAGAGAGAAACTCCTTACCTTTTCGAATAACTTTGTTGTTTTAGTTCGTTCATCTTCTGCAAATATTTTCACTTGGTTTTATTGTTGACTTTTGAAGAATAGAAATTCATATTGTGAGCTGTTTTCTAAAATGCTTTATTAAGGCATGACCAAAAAATAGCAGTTGCCTTTTAACGTAACGGCAGATAAAATGTCTAGGTATTGTGTATTTGTAATATAAGTATAAGAATGATCAGTATATTGATTTCTAATGGGCTGATGTTTGCTTCTGCCAATTGCAGACCTAGTGCGTTCCCCAAAGATTGGTACCATCTCTTTCAGCGGCACCATAATGAGTGTGGTACCATCGTAACATGAGAATATCGATGTACAGTTTTTGCACCTGAAAAGGTGAGCGCGCGGACTCTGTTGATGGGAAATAGCGGAATAAATTTAATTTAGCCAAGAATATATTTATTTTCAATGGACTGCTGTTTGCTTCTGCCAATTGCAGACCGGTGCGTTCCCCAAAGATTGGTACCATCTCTTTCAACGGCACCAGAACGAGTGTGGTACCATCGCAGCATGAGAATATCGACGTCCAGTTTTTGCACCTGAAAAGATGAGCACGTGGACTCTGTTGACGCGAAATAGCGGAAAAAATTTAATTTTGCCGAGATTGTCCACGTCAAATGTTTACTTAACCACTTAACGCATTTGCCCATGTCTGACACTGGCGAAAGTTACCGGAAAGTTTGCCCAAGCCCGTGCGTTATTTCATTTCTAATGCCCGTCGGAAATCCGTTTACACTTTGTTTATATAATATATTTTCTCTATGTAATTTCAACCCCACCCCCCGCTCCCTAGTCACCCCCCACAACCTGAAATTGCAAAAAATAACTTAACACTATACTAGTTTTTCAGAAAAAAAATCGTGCTTTAAGGGGTTAAGGAATCTTTCACATGCCACATAACCATACATGGGCGCAGACGATTTTCTGCATCTTGGAAATCCAAGGACACTGCCAGACTGTATCGTATGATCTGGGGCGTGCTAGTCCAGCGCCTAGCACGACGTCACCGTGCCGGCACGATCAGTATATTAATTAGCGTTTGTAAGTCATTCAAAGTTTGACATCGTACAAGATTTTTTTCTAGCGTCTAGCTAATTTTGAACTGCACGCAAGATGTTGATAATATACGGAGAGACCAAGTCGTATTAAAACAACTACTGTGTTGTTTTGAATTTTCCACTAATTGGTAAATGAAATATCCCGGCAGAACATAAATAACTTTTGAGGTTAATAAAAGTGTATATTGTACACATTCTTTGTTATCGTGAGCAACTCAACGCGTTATTGATTTGTACTTTTGTTTTATTTCTACTTTTTTTGCGAAAATTGAAGAATTCAGGTGCATAGTCTGCACCTGAAATGTAATGTCTTGCTTTCACTTAGCGCTATCTAACGAAACTTATAGTCGAATATTATTGTAGAGCTATGGGCGGATATTGTATTGATCTTGCCTAGAAAACTTCCGATCTTCGCAAATGGTATGTTTTATAAACTTTAGTTTCTGATTATTTTTCAAAATGTTACTGCTTAATAATATTATATATATGTGCATCCTGTATTAGCATGAAGTAGTTGTATGTTTATAGATCTTTGCAACATAATGAAAAGTTAATTAAACACTATAGTTTAATTAATATTTAGTTAAATACTCCAAAATAGCACTTAACAACCGAGTGAAAGTATATTACACTAAACGATCGTTCAGAGAGTTCTACTTTTTTTTTAAATAAGCAATGTTGAGGTATTTTGTCAAACTGGTGAACTAAATAACTATAAACAGTTATGCAAGTAATTAATAATAATGATTTTCACCTATTTGAATAAATCGTAATATTTTCTTAATATCCGGTCAGATGGGGAGTTTTTATTTTAATGTAAATGTGCGCCATTTTATTCTAAGAAGTTGAATGCATTTTAGAAATTCTAATATGAAAAGGGCAGCATATTGACCTAAGTCATTCAGAAGAAGATAAAGATCCCTGTTCAAAATTCCATGTCTTGCATTTTTGGAAAATAAAGAAAATTCAATTTCCAGCGTTGGTCTGCAGAAGGACTTCAGTTTTAATCTTGAAAAGTGACACGTTTCACGGGGGAAAATTTCATCACAAAGTTTTCTTGGTGCAAAAAAATATTTCACATACTATATCTCGGTCTGGTTTTCATTATCTCTCGTTTTTAATAGAACCATTGAAACTGAAATTTTGTCTTTAAATCTCTAGGAAATGCGTCAAAAGAATTTTAAACCTTACAGTGATTTTCGTAAGAAACATGTCACTTTGTCGTCATCAGGTTTTATTAATAATTGGATTGCACAAAATATTAGTTTTTCATGACTTGTTATACCTTTGTTGTCTGTTTTCAAAAGAAAATTTGCATATACTAGCGAAAAGTAAACATACGTCTGAAATTTTACCTGTTTAATTTTGAGAGAAACTTTTGTTACAAATCTAAATTTCTGATATATGTTTCTCTTTTTGTGAGAAATTAAATTCAGGTTTGTTATTTTTAAGCAAACATATTATTAATTAATTCTGCATGAGTGTTTAAACACGACATTGTGATAAAATATTGCAAGTTCATTTAGTCGCAAGACTATACAATTTCTCACTCATTGCTTTCATTTGAGCAACAACAAAAAAAAAAAAAACCCTTAACTACGAAGTATTCACAGGACACTGAAAAGTATTCTGTTTGGGAATTTTTATTAATAAATTTAGTTTTCACCAGCAAAATATGTTTATTTAACTTTAAATGACATTTTAGAGGAAACATCCCTTATAAATTGCAAAACTTCTAACACCGAAACTTAGCAATAAATGATAATTTTTCACAATTTTGAAAGTTAAAAGCGAAAAAAAACCTCAATAATATGAATTTGTAATGGAGGCCGACTTTAGGCGGGGCAGCGGGGCAAAATTTTAAATGTCCGGCCACAGAGGAGGCCTTGAATTTTTGGCAAAGGACAGGCAAAAGACAGGCGTGGATATCGTAACTTAAACAAAGATAGCCTAAAACTGCATTTTTATGAGCTCTATTTCGAAAAGCTTTACGTGTAGAACTGGCCACCCTCTTTTCCCCAACGTCACATAAGATATGTCGGAACACCTCCTCCCTCTGCCTGCTTATATTTTAGTAGTGACCCCGTCCTAAGCTAGAAGCTAAATCAACCCTCTGTATGGGCTAAACGGGGGGGGGGGAGGTTGTCAGTAATTTGTTCCCGGGCCAGGTTCAGCCCTCGGCAGCCCTGTTTGCATGGAAATTCCAAAGTTCAAACCGCAGAAACCTTGGTGGACTATAAACGCAAAATCTAAATTTCTAGCCCAGCTTTATGATTATTGTTTGTTTTATAGTGAGAAACAACATGCAGCCCACGATATTTTGCATGGTTTATTGTAATAATTATAATAATAGAATGAATAATAATCATAAATAAATAAATAATAAAAAATAAAGTATAAACTTGATAGGAATGCTGATCATATTTTCAAAAGAACGACATAACATATAATATAGGAGACAAAATATTTTTAGGAATTCAGAGCGAAAAACAAGTATCATGCAGAAAATATGTAATAAGAATGAAACGATTAAAATAAAGTTTCAAACTAACAAAACAAAAATATATCCTTCACTTTAGGTGCTTTTAAAAATCTAGCATGTAGCATTTTAAAAATAATGTGTTATCTTTAAAAATGAAAGGAGATGTAAGAAGAAAAAAAGTGAAGCACTTTAAAACAAAGTGTCTGACGCATGTCATATCTCATATCTGTCTTTACGTGGTTAAAGTCATAAGACATTTAGTTGATGGAAGTATGGATTTGAAGATTATACGATGCAAAAAGTTAATGCAAGTTGCAAGAAGTGTGTTAATGGCTCTCTGGTCATCTAAAAGAACAAAACAGTTCTAGATATCGATTTCTCATCAATGTTCATATGCTAACTCTATTACGGCTCTGATTGCCTGTTGCGGAGGAATAATCTGATAAGCGTATACATAAAAACTAACAGATGAGATTTCGTGAAAAAAATCCGTTTTCTCTTATTATTATTGCAGCAAAAATGTCGTTATTCACTGTTCCAGTGATTTGTTAGAGTGAAGATTTTGAGAGAAAAAAACGTCTGTGAGTAGCTTCTGCAGTTTCTTATAATAATTTTTACAGAACATTTTTAAAAAAAATCTTTAAGTTAATTTAATTAGATAATATTTTGAATGATTTCTGTGGTAAAAATACTTTAAATTTTAAAAGCAGTGAATATGAGGATTGTGTAATGCAATCATAAAGAGCTTTCACATTCGCATGCAAAATATCTACCCAAAATTACTTTCAGAAGTAAATAAAGTAAACATGTTCTAGTGAACTAAAATAGAAATATATGATGTTATTTCTTATTTTACTCTAACGGTACGGAAAGATTTACATTAGTTATTATAGATCTCCGAAACTTTAAAGATTTCTTGTAAAATATATGTCGATATAAATACATAATTAAAAAATATATACTTTTTTTAAAAAAGAGAGAGAGAAGTTATAAGACAGGGGATTAAAAATAGTTTGTACTAAAATATGAGTACGAGAAAGAGAACAACGTAAATAAAGCACAAATTGTCAGAATAAATAATACAAATAGTTATTTCGTGGCTTCAATGTAGCCTCCTCATCGGTACAGGAATACGCAACTAGAGAGTTAAGTGAACAGGCAACAACCAGAACGAGAGCCTGTATTTATACCAACAGGGTCGGAATATAGATTAAAAGGAAAAAGGAGGGATTGAGAGAAACACGAACAGGAAAAAAAGATATAACTTATGTACAAATAATAAAAAAAAAAAACGTTGTTCCAAATATCAGGAAAACACGGAGTACTGGAAAAATCATTTACTAAAGAATGAGAATTTTTCCAAATGTAATTAGCTGTCTAAAAATCAAGGTCATAGACCGAATAAAATTTACTGATAATTCTAGCAGAAGAAAATTCAAAACAAAAATCAAAAGTTCAACAATGCTGAGCCATCGAAGAGCGCGCAAGTTGTTTACGTTTAACATTATTTTCACGTTCTTTTAGACTGTGCTTGATGGTACGTTTATTCTTACCGATGTAAGAAAGACCACATATGCAAGAAATACTATAAATACAATAGGGACTATGACAATCAAAGGGATGATTCAAAACCAAAATAGTATAATAGGTAAAATAATAGTATAATAGGTTAATTAAGTCTTCTCGACTAAAAACTACTTGACGCTGAATAAAATTAATTTAAATAAAAATCGGTTATTCGAGAATGGCCTACGTGTCATTTTTAACGGGTTTTGAGAAGACAATTAAACGTTCTCTCCCAACAATCGGGTATCTAAACATGGTAAATATGGTCTAAAACTGCCTGATTGGTTTTAATGTGAAATTCAAGAGGCAGACGTCAAACGTTATAGCAGTAATGGAGGTTTTTACGTAAAAACGGTATATATTGTAGGAAAATGCATTTGCAACGTATCAGTAGTTTATCTTACGTTAATTATTATGAAACAATCATATTTACAATGTTAGGTACCGAAAGACATTGCCACGTGTGGAATAACGTGTTTGACATTAAACACATTCAAAATCATACAAGAAAAAGGTCTTATTTTAACTTGGATTTTGAAACCTGGATGGAATTTCGTTCGCTCGTTGGAAGGTGGCAGCAATGTGGCCAGATCCGTGTTCCAGAGGCTTATTATTCAGTTATTATTAAGCTTTATAAATTGCTAATCTGATCATGATCTTGAATCGTGGGTCTGCGTATTGGAGTACCGTGGCTGATTGAAATTTCAAATCTTGCTGCTGTGACAGATTTGCTCCGATCTCTGAAACCACTGTCAGTAGAGTTCCTGACAAGTGCTGTATATGGCGAAAGGAGTGAACATCGGTATTCAGTTTGTTTTCAGCCATCAGTTGCTCCTTCGAAACAAGATCGGGTATCGACCCGATTAATTATTTTTGCTTTTTGTTTTCTGATTTTGAGCTCTCTTATTGTTCAACTCTTTCGACAACGTTTTTTGGTGTCTAGCAAATTAAATAAGCTTGTTTGAAAGGATAAAACGGAAGATAAATTGTTTATTTGTGACAAATGCATTTTCCTCCAAAGTAAACGTTTTTTTTTAACCAAAAACCTCTCATAATTTCTATACCGCTTAGCTTCAGCCGCTAGATTTTCATTTATACTATTCAGGTGCAGTACTTTTCGACCATACATACCATATTCAGATCCCCGATTGTTGGGAGAAAGGGTCTACTTGTGAGAATGGTTATGGGTAGATTATTTATAGATGCATGTTTTTGTGGAACACACATATCTGCCATAAACAGTTTTTTAAATTGTTTACCCCATTGTTTTTTGTTTTTTTTTTTTTTTTTTTCAATTTTTCTTTTAAAACTTTCGTACTTAATAGTTTTTGTCCATGTTTTTAAAATCTTTAAAATGTCATAAGTTTCCTTGCTGAAATACCCGATTCAACTCCTTTGTCAGCGAAAAAAAAGAAAAAAGAAAAGTTCACTTGATACATTCTCTTTTGGGAACAAGGAAGAAAATACTTACGGTATTTTCCCCTGTGAGTGGATGGTCTTCGCCGTAAACTTGTAAGTGCTATAACTATAAAATATTTTAATTATATGAAATGTTTTAGTACATTTTGCATATAAAATATTCTTTTTAGAAAAGCTTTTAATGTATTTTTATATAAAGCAAATTTACGTTAATTTGAAAAGGAATAGTTATGGGTATCAATAACAAGGAGACTATTAAAACTTGAAAATTACACAGCAAATGTGTATTTTATTATGCATTTCCATTTTCTTATTTGATAAGAGAGAATTAAAATACAGTATTCAAAAATAATTCTAAGTTAAATCGAGTATATATAAAAGTTAAACATAAGTGTCTTAATTAAAACTTTATTATAACTAAGATATGGAACTAAAATACCTACGTTACAAAACGTTAGCTAAAAAAGTTTCAAAAACAAAAATGAAAAAGTCAGGAAACTAATAGTGAGTAATAGAAAAAGTAAACTATGAACAGAACGTGTTTCTAAGGAACAATTTTATTAAACAAATTTGATTTGAAATACTGTTTTAATAAAGCAAACACAGACAGAACAAAATAATTATATTATTCGTAGAATATAAAAACAAAATTATTCACGTATGTTATTAATTTTCCTAATAAATGCAAAAGTATTTTAAATTTTTGTCAGTATGTTTGACTTTTGATATTAAATTTAGAAGCAAATATTAATTGATAAAAGATTTTGGGAGCAATTAATGCTATACGATTTAACTAACAAAGAAAAAAATACTAGCTAATAGAAGTGACTAAACATTTATATTAAGAAACAGGTTGAATTATAACAATATTTATAACTTTCTTTTCTACATCGTTTATAAAATAGTTGCTTAATGAAATATATTATAAAGTAGCAGCTTTGTTGCATCTCGTTGTGTAATGCATATACAGTGATGAACCGATAATAAGCATTGCTCAGAAAACAAAACTCGGCATTATTTTTTCTTCTATTATTGTCTCGCAGTCCGGGACAATTATTTAATTGTAAGCGGTCTTTAAGCAACCTTTATCAGCACAGTTTCTTTTACAGCTACTAAATACTACTTTTTTTTTTTTTAAATGATTTGGAGCATAACGCCTCACAACCTTGAGAGATGTATATAAATGTGTATGTCTGATGTACAGTTCGTAAAATAAATCTAAATATAGCTGTTAAATTCTTGCGTTAAAAACATTAGAGCTATTTAGATTTATTTAAAAACTATATATGCACTCATTGCTCAATCTCAATAAATTAGTTTTTTTTAATGCCAAATTTTATACTAAATATATATAATAATGACTTGGTTTAGGAGTTTAACAGCTATCTTTAGATTTATGTTAACGAAATTTTATCTGATAGTTTTTATGCATATGCTTATCAGATTATAGCTCTTCCACAGGCAATGCGAGCTGCAATAGAGTTCACATACGCACAATGATGAGAAATCAATAGTTAGAACTATTTTGGGGGTTCTTCTACGTGGTCAGAGAACCATTAACAGTTCTTGCAACTTGCATTAACTTTCCCAGAGTATAATCTTCAAATCCATACTTCCATCAAACTAATGTCTTATGCTTTTTACCACACGCAGACGTACTTGAATGTTGCCTTTCTGTGACGTTTGCTTTCATGTTCGTGAAGTATAACTTTCTATTTTTAATGATTTTATATAACATATAAGAAACTACAAAATGCATGTTTATCTGTATATTTAAGTTGATTATTTCCATCTATATATTATAGTTATAATTGAGGAGCAAACAGTCAAACCGTGTTTTCTCCAAAAAAATAAAATTAAATTAAACTTACTGGTTTTTCTATGAGCTCCTCATTAACTTTATTTATTTATTTATTTATTTATTTTTTTGAGAAAACACGGTTTGACTGTTTGCTCCTCAATTTTCTTATTTTATTTTATGCTTTCACAGATTTTTTTTTTTTTTTTTTGATCACATGTCTGTATCCGGAAGGTAAATAGCACAATGGCACACAAACAAAACTAAAGATGGGTTACGCTTTTTTTCGTGATTAACGAAATTAACGATTCACTGGATCGTAATTATTGGAATTTTTTAAATGGAAAATTGTTTATTATAAGCTTTGGGCATTTGACGTTAATTATCTTATATATAAGCAGCTTAAGTGAATGTTTGTCGCCGATAGCTTATTCCGAATTTCTTACTCCGAGAAAACTGCATCTTGCGGCCATCTACACAATTGTTTCTATAATGAAAACAACTAATAATCAAAACATTTCTCTAGCATTTTGAGTGAGGCATCGCTAGGTTTGCAATCTCCGTTAAAAATGAATGTAAACGCGAATTTAATTTAATCCTTCTTTTTTTGTTTTAATTTATTTATCGTCTGCGCTTTATATATATATATATATATATATATATATTAAAATGGCAGCGCTCTTTTTTCCAGCTTCGTTAAAACTATTATTTTGACGATGATTATGTTGGATATAAATATATTTTTCACAAACAATTTGATTATATAGTAAATATTTTTATTTTACAGATTATTATAACTTGGATGTTTTTTTTGTTTTTTTTTTTGGTAAGAATATTTTTTCCGAAGTTATTACTATGTTTATTATTTATTCATTAAACTTTACTGTTCTAACTGATAAATATCTTTGATTTGATGTACATTTCCGGCTAGTGGGAAAACTGTATATTTATAATATCCAGAACAGCGATCATTTCGTATGAACGCCGGCTTACCAGTTTTATTATAGCAGTTTTTGATTAATCCTAAAAGGGCACCCTGTCCTTTTTTTTTTTCAAAATGGGGCATAGTACCCTTTACCTAACACACATGTACTTTTTACACGTTAAACAAGATGGGTATAGCTCTACCATCAACCAAAGCGATCTGCCTGGCAGTTCACCCAGAAGAATCCATTTATGTTCAAGGGAGGAACAGCTGCTATAAGGAATGCACTGGTTTTGTTATCGTTCTACCTCGTATAGAGTACTTGACTTCTTCCGAACTGATGCTATATGCCAGTTTATAAATTTAGTTGCTTTCAAGCTTCATGGAAGCAAACATTTGCTTCCAAGCAAGTTTGCTTTTTGGAAGCAAACATTTTGATTCGTGTACTAAAAAAACGCTGCTGCAAAACGAACTTCCTTAAAATTCGTTTTTTTCTGCCATACGCAGAAGCGTCCAAATGTCAAAAATTCCGTGGTCGAACTGTATGAAGAATCGCGAAATTTCGCGGAATTCTTTCTTTTCTGCCATGCGCAGAAGCGTCCAATTATCAAAATTCCTTGGTGAAATGTATGACGAATCGCAGAATTCGTTCTTTTCTGCCATGCGCAGAAGCGTCTAAATGTCAAAATTCTGTGGTCGAATTGTGTGACGTATCGCGGAATTAGTTTTTTTCAGCCATGCGCAGAAGCGTCCAAATGTCAAAATTCCGTGGTAGAATTGTATGACGAATCGCGGAATTCGTTCTTTTCTGCCATGCGCAGAAGCGTCCAAATGTCAAAATTCTGTGGTCGAACTGTATGACGAATTGCGGAATTTTGCAGGCGGTCATTGAAAATCAAAAATAGGAGCTTGTTATGTTTCGAAAAATCTACGGATGACCGTCATTTAGCAGTACGATAAGAATAAAACCGCAATAAAATAAAATCGTAGTACATTTTCTATGTTTTAGTACTTTTTGTGTATAAAAATAATTTTGCATTTATTCCTAATTCGAAAATATTTCATCGCTTAGGAATTCTATTACACTGTTTACTCCCATTTTTTTGCAGAGTTTACTGTTTTATGTAAATATATGCAACAAAACTATTCAGTAATGTCAAAAAATTAAAAAAAAAAAGACGAAGGAATTCATTTTGCTAAATTTAAAGTCGCATTTTTTAAAGCCCGAATTTTTAAAATCGCATTTTTTTAAAAATCAAAGTCTCTAAACAAATATTGAAAAAAGAATAATGAAGTTTAACTGGTTAATATAAACATACTAAACGGAAAGTGAACGTAAAAAATGGGTAAATAGACAAGAAAAAACTTTGTTTGTTTAGTAAAAATATTTCGTCGAGTTTTTCCCAGATTTAGTTTCATTAAATTATTTTCCTTCATGATCTTTGCAGATCAGCCTTAATAAATTTCTGAAGTTTCCTTTTAATTTAAATACAAGCACGATTTGACTTTGATCTGGTAAAATTAAAAAAATATGTATATCTTTTTCTGTAGAGTGCCTAAAAAATTGTTTGCATAAAAATATGTAAACTTCTGATTTTTTTGTGAGAAATATTGTGATTTTTTTTCCAATGAGCAAAATGCTGCATCAATTACAGTAAAAGTGAGTTTTAGTAAATATTAATAATACCTGGAAAGTAATGCGTATGAAAACATCTTGGTTATTTTTCCTTTTTTAATTATCATACTTTTTGGATTTTTTTTAAGCATTTGGCAGCTTTTTATGAGAAATTTAGATTTTAATTCCATAATTAACTTACTCCTAAGTAAGTATCTTGGGAGTTGATAAGAGAATGTCATTATTTTGGAAGCTATTAGCCACTTATTGCAACTACAGTAATTATGAAGAAAAAGAGACTTGGGGATTTATTATACGAGAATTTTGACAAATGTAAATCTATATATCTATATATATTTTACTTGAAGTAAGTGGTCCTATTATGTGTTTAATGATTCTGATTAGAAAGTAGTACTAGGGAACCGTTCATAAATGATGTCACGCTTTTATCCCATATATTTGAACCCCCTCCCCCTTTGTCACAAAATGTCACAATTCAACAGTCCCCCCCTCCCCTTTGTCACATGTCACGCTATGTTGCATTTTCAGGGATGTCATACTTCTTGTTACCCCCTCTCCTTCTCACACTTCGTCACAATTTCACGAACCAACCTCCCCCTCGAAGCGTGACATCATTTATGAATGATTCTTAGGACGGATTCTTTCCAAACGTAAAATAATAGAAGATGCTAAATTCTAAAGATTTTTAGACAAAAAAATGAAATTCAATATAAATATTAAACCTAACTCAAAGTAACGAAGAATATAAAATATAACGTATTGCTCATGACCTTTGAGATTAAAAGTTGACACAGTACTGCGAGTAGTTCAATTACGGTAATTTACTCATTTAGCATAAAAGAAGTCCAGTACTCGTTCGTCCGCAGTTAAGCTAAGTGTTCCACATTCCCATCAACTTGATGGCTCCATCATCTTAATTGCCCAACTTAAATGGGTATGAAAATTCTCAACTTCGGAAGGGAATTGCTCTTATAAAGAATAAAGGCTACGATTTTTAACAGCGCAAATAATAGGAAAAATTTGTAGAGATGTTTTAGCCCAAAAAGAATTGAAGTATGTGTGTTCACTTCGATATTATAATACTCATAATTTTTAAAATAATTCATTGTGTTTCAGTTCGAGTAAGGTCATAAAAAATAGCAGAAATAATGGAGATTAATTATACAATCAAAAGTTACAATGATTTTTACTTTGGTATCAATAGTTTCTTAGGGATAAAGCTATCTTCCAACCAGCAATATTTTTTATTAAGTAATTTAATAATTTATTTTTTATATAAGAGTGCTTCTTAGGATGGGGATCTTTGATTCGTCACATGAATTTACAAATTACTACACATGAATTTCTTTAGCATAGGGCCACACTTGCATGGCATACACGCAAGGCTTTCGTTCGTTTATTAAACTATTTTAACTATATTTTGGAGGTTAATTTCTTCTCTTCAAGTCATGGTATGAATAAGCAGCACCTTACATAACCGCTGGATACCATTTTTGTAGTTGAACGTTTAGTTTGGGTAAAAATTATTAACTACGCTTTAAAGACAGAAAACAAATTTTTCTTTCAGATTTTTTTTTGTCTTAATTATTCCCATAGCTTGTTCACTAGAAGTATTTGTATACACATCGTTAGTATAGCGTGCAGTCATGTATTGCAAGTAACATTTGAACGCCAGAACAGTTCCATCACAACCAGCACTGTTCTGAAAAGATTTTCGTTCAAGTTTATATACGTGTCGTTTGAAATTAGTTTAACTCATTACTTAATTCGTTTAGTCAACAGATTAACCTGTTGGCAAATGGTTAACCGATAGATCACTTCGTTAAAAGGTGTGTTTGATCGACAGATCACTTCGTTGACGAGTTGACATACCATTTTGCATAGAACTGTGTTTGGTTGAGTATATGCTTGTTTTACATATCACTTTGCTGATGACATTCAAAGATAAAATCGTTGAAATGTGCAGTCCGTTGGCAGCCATGTTCTTTCACAGATCACTTTATCAAGAAGTGAGCAGGTATTAGTGACAAACTCTTTTGCCATGTGTAATTCTCGGTGCTTTTAAATTTACGTTGTTTTACAAAAAATACGTCTAAGAACACTACCAATCGCCAATCAATATTTTTTTTAATGTACAGACTCAATTTCTTAGAAAATATTTCAAAAAGTTAGTTACAGGGATCATACACTATTTTTTTTTTTATTTTTATTCATCAACATTATGTTTGTTCCACCAATGTTTTGGTTGAGTTTAAATATAGAAATACTTTGTATGCTTTCGAGTAAGTGTGCAAACGCATATGTGATTCTTGGCTATTCACTATCATTAATATCATATTTAAGATATTTGTACCATTAAACTCAATACATTTGAACACTTTTTTTTTTGACTATAGTAAAAAATGCAATAGTTTCAAAAAATATGTATGTGCCGGTAATTATTTTTTGTAACCTAGGAATTTAAATTCACCGTATAACAGCATTATAAATACCATCATATAAAACAATTAAGTTCATACTTGAAAGCGAACAATTCAGTGTTTTCTTCATTTAGAAATGAGTTGGAGAGTCATTTTTGTTAGAGATTCATGAATGAGGAAGATTTCAGTAGTGATTAAATCACATTTTCATTTATCCGTAAGTGGTTTATCTTTTATTTCAGTCTTATCAGTCCCAGATTTTCTTTCTTGCTGTCTATTGTTTCTAACAATTGTAGCGTACAAGTAGGAACACAGTCAGTGTCAATTAACCAAAAATTAAAATAGTGAAAGATATTTTCAAGAAAAAGAAAATATTACGCTAACGAGGATCAAGTTTTGTTTGAAATTATTATTTTGCTTGTTCTATTTTTTTTTTCCTACATTTTGATAATTAAATAATAGTAGCGGTTTTAGAGAATCCTACAGAAATGATATCTTTATCTCAAATGATGTTTCTAGGAGGTTAACTTTGTTTCATAAAAAGGTTTTTTTTGTAAAAATACTGCTTTTGATGAAAGCTAATTTTTGCAGCACATATCTAATCATCGTAACGAACGCGTGTTGTGTTTCAGTAAGAAAGCTTTCTTCGCTTCGGTAGAAAATAAAAGAGTAATAGTTACATATCTCCATTTTTTTTTTCGCTGAAGGAGCGTCTCAGAATGTTGCATTTTGCAGTGTTCGTTAAAAATTTGATTACCGGCGCAATGGTTATCTTAATAACTTATGCTTTTAAATCTCACTTGATGTTATTTATTACTTCATATAATTCCTAATGCTTTTAAACATAATTGCTTTCACTGAAGTATGCCTTTCTGGTCTAAATAAATATAATTCACGGAAGAAGATGCAAATTGCTTAGATAATACGGCAACTATTTACGAATATGTTTTGATTCAATCATACCTAAAATCTCACCAAGTAATGAAACGAAAAATTTAGTGCAATTTCATGAACCTTTTTCCCAGTTTCCGAGATGTTTTAAGAAAAACCTTTACTTTAATAAAGATAATCTGCGAGAATTAAAATTAAAGTTTCAAGATAAAGTTTTACTAAGTGCTGTTAATTTGAACATGACGTAGTTTATTTTTCAAACCCTGTTAAGGCAAACAAGTACCTTTTTTTTTTCTTCTTTGTCTTTTTCTTACGTTTAATATGAAATTATAAAATAACACATCATACTTTATAAGCAATGTTTTTTTTTCTTTAGGTTTTTTAAGTAAAGCTCATATTTTTCCCGAGAACACTATTAATCCTTCGACTTCTAGTACGTCCACCTTTTCTGTTTTGAAGACTTTTTGTGTCTAACTCTTCTTTAGATACCAGAGAATGCAATGAACCATCAGAGTGATAAATAAACAATTAAAATATTCATAGAAATTTTTTTCAAAGTTTCCAATAAAAGCATAATTTTTAAGCTTTCTGGGTCCACTCGGCCTTTTTAAAAATAAGCCCTTGATAGATATACTTCGCAACTCTTCAAACCCCCGAGTATCTGATAAGTTGGAGTTAGATCGGTTGCCATTTTTACTTCCTATATTACTGCTTAATTTTATTTTCCCATATTTTATCATGTTTTCACAGCTGAGGCGGTGCAAACAGCACTGACCATATCAGATTATTTTGATGTTTCTCTAGAATTAAAATTTTGAAATGATATAAAACATTTAAAGATATAAGTTCATTTGGTAATGATTTTGATTATTATTTGGTAGTGAATTTAATTATTTTTAACTCTTTTGAAACTTGCTCACGTGTGTAATAAGTTATTCGCGTAATGTATCTGAGAACTTATTTAATTAACTACCAACGATGATACTTTTCCTCAAACGACTTTATTATGGTTCTTTCTGCTGAATTACTAATTACCTGATATTTCTTTCGTTTTTGTGATTTTTTTTGTCATAAAGTATCCGATTAGATTAGTATTTGTTTTTTAACTATTTCTGTTTATTCTGCTATTTTAGAAAGTATCAGCACTTAAACAATTGTTTTGTCATAAGTTTTGATTTCTGCATTTGCTTTTCAAAACGGAATGCAAATGTATTAACATGGTTGTAATTTAATTTGATTATTTTTTATGCACTGCATATTTTCTTACTTGGTTTGTTTAGGCCTTTATATCCTATTAGTAATTCCTATTAGTAAGGAAGGTAGATAATGAAAGAAAAACCCATAAATGACAATCCAGTAAGCAAATAATAAATTTTAAAAATCTAGACATACTTTTTGGAATTTTTTGTTTTTGTGACATAGTGCTCTTTACCTGGCTGGTACAGATCTATTCATGAAGCATCAAAAATTGATGTCAGTATTTTACGAAAAGTTGTAACAAATATTTTATTCTTAGTCAATTTCAAATTCGTCTCTGTCGCACAAGAACGTTCAAAACACGTAATGCAAGACTTTTTTCGAGTGCACATATATGTGTTGATTTATAGCTCAAAAGTCAAAGCTATATTTTGCTCTAAATAAAGTATATAATTTCTTCCGTTAAGAACACCTTTTGAACATTTGCTTCCCTGGTGGACTTTTCCTTTTCAATGAAGAATGAATGTTAGAACACTACCTCCGTCCTATTTTTATTTTCTTGCGTCATGAACCTTCCACACATGACGTCAAATGGCTATTACATTGGAGGTTGCATTTGTAAATGAAGTTATTTAATGCATTATCTTGCCAAAAATAAATATGCACGGATAATCAGCTGGATACTTTTTCTGTATAAAGCTCCTGATTTACCAAATTTATTAATAATCATCTTTTCTGTAATCTATAATTTTTCTATATGACTATATTGAAGAATTTTTTTCTCTTTCTAGATAACTAACTTATTTTCAAGACTTTGTTTTACGAATAATATATTTAAATCATTTTTTAGTTCAGATGTTTTTTACTGCCAAACAATTTTTGTTCAAGAGTTATAAGTTATTTGCATAGTTTTCTGTAATTTAAAGTATTTTTACATAAATAAACATCAGGGTGTCCACAGTGTCAAAAGAACCGAAAAAGTCATAAATTAGAAAATCAGTCACAGAAGTAACGGAAAGGGCACGAAAATTACAAATTGGTCACGAAGATTGTCCATCCAACGGGGCTGGTTCCCCCAGAAAATATCTGATATGCGGTATCCGATAGTTTTTTAAATATAGTAATCCGATCCAACCACTGCACATCTGCTAAACGGCCATGTCAAATTTGAGTTTTAAAATTTAATTAATAGGCTATAGTATGTATAAATAATATGGTTTGTAGAGGCTGTGGAATGTATTAAAATATGAATACAACTTACAGGCTTCAAACATCAGAGTCGAATATCCGGTACGGATTTGTCAGACAAAGGCTGCCGGATATCCGATTTCAAGCGAGATCAATATCCGATGCACCGAAAGCTCACAAAAAAGTCCTGAAAAGGTCACGAAATTTTCACTTTTGAAAATCTGCAGACACCTTGTTATATTTTGGTACCATTGATATGTATAAAATACGAATAGTCTTTAGTAGTTATCCTTTTTACTGATTGTTAACCTTAAAAATTTCCTGATTTATTTAATTATAATTTGTACTTGTAGTACTACTTGTGACTTTAGCAAGTATCAAAATATTGGATGTAGTTAACATCAGGGTGTCCACAGTGGAGATTTAAAAGCACAAGTTTTTAAGATAACCATTGCGCCAGTAATCAAAATATTAGATGTAGTTAGGAAACACGAAGAAAAAAGAAAGATTGTAAACAATACCCGTCTAAAAGAGTTATTACGATAATCAAGAATCATGTATTTCATCTGAAGAATATAAAATAAAAATCAGTTTTTTCTATAATGAAGCACAAAATGGACTATTAAATGATAAAACTAAGTCAAAAGCGCTCTGTAATTCCCCAGCGAATTCTTTTACAGCCAACAGTAGATATGATCCAACATTCCACACAAAAATCTTTCTTTGGCATTATGTTTCAACTTTACTTTCCCTTTTACTCTGCAATGTAATGAATTAGATCGTTTCTCCAAGTAATACAGAGCAACGCTTTGGATTTTCCAATTACAGAATGTTACAAGCCAGTAATGAACTGTACGTGAGAAACGAAAGAGACTGAGATTTTCGAAATTTCTAGCTACCAAGCGTTATACTAATTTATTTAGTTTTCAGTAAAGGACTGTCTTAAAAGAAATCGCATTTCTTTCTAATGCGTTTACTGGTTCTAGTTTCCAAGAATTTTTCTTTTCTTTTTGCATTTGAATAATTGCGCGAAAGGAAATTCCAGATGGCAGCTATTTCAGCTGATTATATCGAAAGGCATGGCAAATATTTCAAATTTACTTTAACGGAAAGGAATTCTGATGATTTGTTAAAACCAAAGGGCATTTTTATTCTAAAAGAAAAATGAAAATCTTTGTTATTATTTATAAATAAGAGTTACAAAATCACTACTACTAAAACTTTTAACTTTTCAGTTAGTTTAATTGAGTGCGTTTTATTTGTAAAATATAGACTTGTTGAATCTTATTAACTGTAAAATTTTGTTGTTTTTAAGGTCTATCCAGGGAAGAGCTAAAAGGATAGAGTGTAATATTAAGTGTATTTGATTCACTCGCGATCATACTTTTAAAATTCTCAATTCGTATCGATAATTGATGTATGCATAATTCATGCATATTTTTCTATTTATAAAAATATTTTAAAATCGAATAATTTACTTAAAATTAAATATTGTTTCTATACTTATTTTAAACGGTGGCTATTAGTGACTTCATGATTATATTAATTAGATAAGTTTTATTTGAACACGTTTTGATAAATATATATTTCATTAGATCACATACAAATAAAATTGAAAATAACTTATTACTAGAATTACAGAGTACTAGACGACCTGTGCGGAATTCTGCACTAATTTAGGAGAAAGGATAGAACGAGTAGCAAAATAAACGGGATTTTTTACAAAAAAGACATGTAATTAAACACATCAGTACAAATAGCTGTTAAAAAAAATTTCCCACTATTATTTAGACATTCAAAATAATGAAATAAACACAGTAATAATGATAATTACTTTGTTAGTATACATAGCATGGAAATATAATAACGAAATGGGTCCATTACTTAAAATATAGTTAATGGTGGTTGGGTATACATTCATAATATATAAATGAATGTGTACAGTCTCACGCTTGAATAAGCTTAACACACATGCGCAGCTAAAACTGTACAACTTTCTGCACAATAAAAACAGAAGAGTTTCTTGTTTGTTTACTTGATAACAGATGGCGCCAGCATGCACAACACCAATTTGGCATCCCTTAAAGGACCCCTTCCTAGATGATTTTAAATCTCAAAGTTATAACAAGCGGTACATTTTTAGACCGTGGGTCTATTTTTCGTCTTTAGCCGGCACGATAAGTTTTAAAATGAGGAGTAAACCATGGAATTTGATGAAGGGATCAGAAAGATCTCGCAAAGCGACAGAAAAACAGGCTAGAGAAATAATATATATAGATTCTCTTGTGACCCTTCGAGTAGTACTATATATAATTGTTTCTATCAAGTAAGATATAAATTTGAATATTTTTTTTTGTTTATAATTCCCATCTTAATAACAACTTAAGGTGGGTTTATACTTCAGCAAAACATACTGCTCGAGGCAATATATTTGCGTCTAATATAATAATGATAATTATTTTATTAGTATACATAGCATTAAAATATAATAACGAAATGGGTCCATTACTTATCTCGCAAAGCGACAGAAAAACAGGCTAGAGAAATAATATATATAGATTCTCTTGTGACGCTTCGAGTAGTACTATATATAATTGTTTCTATCAAGTAAGATATAAATTTGAATATTTTTTTTTTTTTGTTTATAATTCCCATCTTAATAACAACTTAAGGTGGGTTTATACTTCGGCAAAACATACTGCTCGAGGCAATATATTTGCGTCTAATATAATAATAATTATTTTATTAGTATACATAGCATTAAAATATAATAACGAAATGGGTCCATTACTTATCTCGCAAAGCGACAGAAAAACAGGCTAGAGAAATAATATATATAGATTCTCTTGTGACGCTTCGAGTAGTACTATATATAATTGTTTCTATCAAGTAAGATAAATTTGAATATTTTTTTTGTTTATAATTCCCATCTTAACAACAACTTAAGGTGGGTTTATACTTGAGCAAAACATATTGCTCGAGGCAATACATTTGAGTCTAATATATTGAAAATGTATTTACCCAAATATAGAAATAAGATAGGGGTAATATCGTATTTATCATTAATGTATTTACTTTTGCTTGTAGGCTTGGGTTACTGTCCAGTAGCAGATACTTGCCTTTTCATCTATAACAATTAAATACCTAGATATGCTATGTATTCAATTACATAAAGAATTACAAAGAAGATACACAGTACTGTTCAGAAAATCGCGAAGCGTTTGTAACTCTTCACCACTACCAAGACTAAGAAAATACTGTGTTATTGAAAGATACTCTAATATTCCTGAGAAAAATATCAGTAAACAGATCTGAGTTAGGAATGCAAGTAACATAAACTTTTTATATGAAACGAAACTAGGAGATAAGGAAGATATGTCGGGGGCAGTATTATACTGTAACTCAAAGACATATCCTTTTCTCCAACAACTCCCTACCTCTTAGCCTGAAGGCTTGAGATTACAATACGTTCCCGCATTGCGGGGGGCAATGGCAAATTGAATATTAAAAAATGAAGGAAATTTTAGACACTTATGGCTCAAAAAAGCAACTATTTATTCTTCAAATTGAAAATGGTATACATATTTCAAAATATGAATATAACTTCACATTTTAAACAGAATCCAATAACATTCCTGCACGTAGATCAAATTATATTTACATATAATTCAGGTAATGTTTTTTTTTTAAGAATAAGCACTTTTGTTGGATATTGACACACATATGGTATATTGTTATAGAAGTATATTATACCAAAAAGGACTATTGTTTATTTAATACGGTGGCATATTTATATGTAAAGAGTGAAATAGGAAAATTTTGTAAATATGATTTTTATGTATCCAGTTTATTTCTTAATAAAGATGAATTATTTGAATGCAGTTGAAGTGAAAACATACGTAAGAAAACAAAAGATTTTCTTATTTATGTGTAAGATTTGTTTCTTTCAAACAAATTTTACAGTTCCAAACGAAAGTAAATGCTATAAAATGAATATTTATAAAACATTCCTCCAGAGGTTTACCCAGCTTCATTGTTATCTGAAAAATAAATATTTAGAAAGCAAATCTTTATTTATTTTTTCTTATATATGAATAAGTTATTATACATTTAGTAACTGTTATTTCATTTATGCTAAAGCAAATTTGCTGCAGTTTGAAAAGTAAATATGTTTTATGAAAAGAAAAATTCGAGTTACCTAAACGTGAAGCGTAAGAGCATTTTCTGCAAGTCGTTATAATTAAAATGTTGTTAACATTTTTTTTTCCTTATGTAACATGGGATTAAATAATCGGTAAGAAATATTTCTGCCTTTCTCCTTAATTAAACAAAGCCTTATTTTCTAGTTTGTGTAAATTAAATCCGTTATTTGAAAATAAATCAATGTGTTGGAATTGGAAATGCAGCAATTCAATCCATTTAAGTCATATATATATATATATATATATATATGTGTGTGTGTGTTTGTAATATCAGGCTATGTCATAACTTCATTTTATAAAATGTCTGTCAAATCGTAAAGTCAGTCATATCCGAATTCAATAAATATTTCGTTTATTTGCAGCTTTTACATTGTAAATCAACACATTCTAACTCACAATATGACGATGACAACACAAAGTACAAAATCTATCTACACTATTTACATCAGGTACATCTTGCGAATCGCACCAAATCCCGCAAAATCCCAACAAAATTTGCTTCTCCTTCCTTATATATTTTTTAACCTCTCCGTCACGTGATACCGCGAGTCTTTTTTAATTCGCCGGTTCTGCAAAAATTATCTGGGTCTCAAGTTATATAATTTCTTTCAAGCCATGAAAAAGAGAAAGGGGAAATCTATAAAGTGCTTACAATTGTCTGTAAGTCATTTTAGTTTTTTGTTTTAAAATCGAAACTGAATTTAAAAAGGAGTTGGAAAGAGTTATTTGTTTTTAATGTTATGTATATATTTGCGTCACTATGGGGGGTGAAGGGAGGCACCACACTTTTGGGGGGTGTTGACAGCTAACACACAAAACGAGATAGATTTTGAAAACTGCATATAGTACTTGATTTATAGAATTTTACTTATTTCAACGTATTATCACTGAAAATAAATGTAGTTTACTGAAAGTTACAACAAATAAAGAATTTATGAAGATTTTTTTTTTTGCACTGCTGAAAATACTATAAAGCAGGGATCTGGAGCGAAGCATAAGCGCGGAACACTGTAGAAACGAAATTTTGGTCGATGCTGGAGCAAAGCATAACCGCGGAGCACTGGTGAAAGGAAATTTAGCTCGACACTGGATCGGGGAAGAAGCAAAGAAATTTGAGAGAAATAATATTACCTATTAAAATTACTCGGAGAACGAAACGGAGCTGCAGGGGATCCAAAGCAAGTATTTAGAAGCCGGAGCTCGAAAACGTGGCTGCAACAGGTACCTGATATAAACTACAAGTTTATACAATACAAGGTTTTCTCCGGGGGGAGGGGGGAGGAATTTTTTCGGGGGAAGGTCACTTTCATGTATAATGAGCTTCGCAGAAGATTTCCCTGATAGTATTTCTTTTCCCCAATGGGGCTGCGGTATTGGTCCTCAGCCAATGCAGACCTATTGCGTTCTCCAGTAATTGGTACCATCTCTTTCAGCGGCACCACAATGAGTGTGGTACCTACGCCGCATGAGAATTTTGACGTTCAGTTACCACTAGATGGCGGTGCCTGAGCTCTCATTGATGCAATATGCACTAGGAATTTAATTTAGCCGAGAGCATCCAAGCCAAATGTCCACTCAAGGGATCTTTAACATGCCGCATAATCATACGACATGGGCGCAGACGATTTTCTGCATCTTGAAAATCCACCGACTTGGGCCAGGTTGGAATTGGCGACAGAATATAATTAACCCATTTTCCCTTGAGATAAATTTAAAATTTTGTTTGAATTTTTGGATTCTTGAAATGTACACTTAGTGAGAAAAACGGTCGATTGCTACAACTCCCAGGAGCGAATGGTGCGAAAATGTAATCAACACCACGGAACCCGCGATCTTGGGCGTACGAGGCCTGCTGCCTTACCACTACGCCACCCTGTCGACCTGATAGTAAAAATAAACTACCAGAAAAATGCAGTCAACCAGTACGAATCCAACGTGAAATTGTAAAACATTATCAAGAAGTTTTCGAATTGCTGATTGGCGTTCTTCTTGAATTCACTGCGCGTTTACACCGACCTCAGCTGACGTGATGCTATTTCACTCACAAATCAGTTTACAGCAATCATAGAGAGTATTCAGCAGAAAAATCGGATATGGTGTCCCTAATTGTGAATTAAAACTAAAGTGATTCTTCTTCCCAATACCGCAGTTGTAACGGGAAGGGGTAGTGGAACACCAAGATCTGTTACATGTTTAGATTAAAGATATTTATAGCATAAGATCTGCAAAAATACACATTAACTTTAAACATTCATCTCACACTCGATATTAAATAACAACTGTCTGTAAAATTGTCTTAAAATAACAAAATTTAAATATCAAGTATGTATCAGAAACATACGTTGTGAAAATAGTTTTTAATAAACGATTACCTATATCCAACCAAATAAAGAACGTTTTCTCCCTAGTAATATTAGAATGTGACACTTGACATGACGTATAGACAGTACTTTGTCCAGTTCAAATAATTACTAGATAAGATGTATTATTTTTATAACGTAGAAATGTTTTTATTTCATTATAAAAACTTTTTGAAGCGTGTACAAATAACTAGTTAAACAACTAAACATTTGTCGATTCTATCGAAATAGTTTGTTTCTAGTTGTCATATTCGTTATTTTAAAGTAACTATCATAATCGTTTTTGTCACTGCCAACCATAATAGTGAAATAACTTGTTCATTACCCTTTTAACGAGGGATCTTGTTACAAACTTTTGATTCTATAATATTTTAACAAAGATATATCTTTTATAAGTGTAAGAAGCTTACTTAAGTAAAACTTTTAAGTTTTTGACTGAATGCTCTATATATTTTGTTTTTGACACCATATGTATCTCAAAATCTAATTGCCTGCCTTTTTCCTATTTTGACAGTAAATTATACCAATTCTTTGAGATAACAAGACAAAAAATTTAAGTGTTGCAACTTTTTTTTTCAGTTTTAAATGAGCAATTCAGCTATTTTGTATGCGAATGGCTTGTTTTCAGTACAAAATTATATACATTTTGCATTGTACCATTTTCAAAGTATTACGCATACGCATAATGTGTACTGTTTTCAAGTTTATAGTGACATTTAGATTATATTAAATTATTTGTGTTTCGAGTTCGTTACTTCAAATATTTATTTTGAAATCCTCTCGATCAGAACTCAATGGTTCTTTATGTTTCTAAGAAATTTCGTATTCTCTTTTAATCAGCTGCCTTAGAAATAATATGCTTTTATTTCGAAATTTTATTTTTATGCTTTATCCATCAAAAATCTTTAAACAATAACTCACAATGTTTTTTTCTCCGATACAGAACTAAAACTATTATTAGCTATAAAATATTTAAAAATTTGTACAACAATTTTAGTTTTCTAAAAAGTGCTATCAATCCACTAATAAATCTTCGAGTATAAAGAAACATTTAAAATGTTTTAAATCAAGGTAATTAAGTCATTTAATATAACCCATACGTTTTAAGTACATTTGTTTCGTTTAACGGAATTACATGATAAATAAGGAAATATTAAACTGACATCTATAAAAAATAGTTTCAATTTGTACAATATTAAGAAAAGAAATACTACGCGCAAATTTATAAGCAATAAATTTCATAATGATTTTCTGAAATTTTCACGTATATCATATAGAGTAAAAAAAAGACTACATATTATGCTATAGAAATAAAATTTCACGTTAAATTAAAGCACAAATGAGCATTAAAACGCAGACATATGTTTCGGGATCGCTTTTTCAATGCGACAGGGAGCTTCTAGATGCAAAACACCCAAATGAATCCCGAAACATATGTCTGCGTTTTAATGCTCATTTGTGCTTTAATTTAACGTGAAATTTTATTTCTATTACTTTGCACAAAGTTTAATCATTACTACATATTATGCTGTTTGAAATTTAAAAACAAGCTCATTTTATCTCGATTAATAAGAGCAAATCCATTCGAAATTTAATAATTTCGTTAAGTTTGTTAAAGAACATATAATGAGATGAAATTCGTGAGGTGTTTTAATTAATTTCAGAGTCCTTGCGTCGATCAAAACAACTTAGTTTGCATATGCTGGTTGAGGTGCGACATCTGCATTTGACGGCGTAATAACGATAACTAAAACTTTAAAACTTCTTAGAAAGTATCATATGGATTTTTAATTACAGATAATTACAATTAATATTTGTTATTATGTCAATCCTTCATAAAATTATAGACTGTAATACTTTATGTTGGCTATGCGGATTTGGTGCCGAAATAATGTAAGAAGAGTGTTTTAAATTTCAATGGATGGCAATATGAATGCAATTGAAGGGTCCACTGGAGAAACGACCTAAATTACATACTACTTGATGAACTTTATGTTTTATTCATTCATTTTATTACATAAATGTTAATTTTAACTATACGAGCCTAATTTCCCGTAACACCGAAATTCAAATTTATAATCTAATTTATAGTACCTATATATTTTAGTGTATATTTATCTTATATATATTTTTATTTCGTGAAAACATTTATGTAAAAAATGAATGAATGTTTTGAAAAATGTTAATCTTAACTATACGAGCCTACTTTCCCGTAACACCGAAATTCAAATTTATAATCTAATTTATAGTATATATTTTAGTATCTTATATATTTTTTTTATTTCGTGAAAACATTTATGTTAAAAATGAATGAATAAAACATAAAGCAAAGTTCATCAAGTAGTATGTAACTTAGGTCGTTTTTCCAGTGGACCCTTCATTTTTAAGATTTAAATAGGAGGGAGCGCGATTGTAAAAAAAAAAAATAAAAATAAGTAAATAAGCAGCATGCGGTAATGTGTGAAAAGGACATTTATTAATGAATTTGATCAGAGCTAACGTATGGAGGGGAAGCGTAGACACTTACCAACAAAGATCTAGAAGGACTTCATGCAGCAATTATGTGTGGAGTGATGCTTACTTGTAAATTACCAAAGATATTAACAAGAAGCTGGATTTGGTAAGTGATGTCTTTTAATGGCGTTGGACCGGTCAGTTAGTGCCATGCCATTATTAGGATGTCTCAAGTATTGGGCTGGTATCTCGATGCGTTAGACTTGCCTGAAAGCGTCCCTTAGCAGGCTAGTTCGAACAAAATAAAGTTACGGTAGTTCATTGGAAACAAAGCAGCATCTGCTTTACTTTTTTCCGTAAATATCAATGAAGACCTCCATACTGCTTTGATAACATTTCGCTTATAGAAATGAACAGTGTCATATCTGCAAAAAATCGTTTTTCTGATTTTTATTTCAAAATGTTCAGTTTTTTGCGCTCTTTATATTGGGAATACTGCTGTGGGAAAATGTTCAAAAATTAAGGCTAGAGGCCAACTTTATTTTTTTGGTGCAATACTGTAATAACTACTTTTTATAGTTATTTTTATTTATTTCTTTTGACATCACTAACATCCATCATGTGAGAGAAAACTAGAACAATAACTATATTCTGAACAAAATCGATTATAATAATCATTGAAACAAATAAGGCAATTAAATGAAACAAGTTGCAAAACGTTCAAACGCCTCTCTTGAAAAATGTCCATTTTGTAGATATGAAACTGTTCATTTCTATAAGAGACTTGATGATATACGACTCAAAATATAAAAATATTAATTCATGACCAGAAATACCTACAGAAAAATACAAATCCTAGGAAAACCCCGGAATGGTAATTGTTAATATATTGTGCTTTAGCTGCAAAGAAAAGCTACAAGAGGAATTGGGGAATATATAAAATTAATAACTGGAATAAAATAAAAGAAAATAAAAAAATGAAAAGTAAGAAGTTGGTCAAAGTGGGTAGCCTGTCACATACCAGGGAGTTCAAAGAGTTGCAAAAATATAGTTTTTTGTAATTGACTACCTACAAGCCATACTAGAGTATATGGGTGTGCACACGGAGTAACAAGCATGGTTTATAACCCAGTTATCTAGAGAATAAAATTTTGAAGAAAATTGTAGGATAGATCAGGGGCTAATTGGCCATCAGGAGACGTTGGCCCAGTCACAACTATTAAAAAAGTTGCGGGTGTCAGTCCAATATAAATATCGCTTAAGAAAGCGTGTATTCAAGAGCCAGATAGATTTCTCAAAATTTTAGTGGAGTGAGTAAATTTCATTGATTATAAATAATAGTTTATTAAAATATCACGTTTTATCCATTTTGATAAATAATGTATACTTAGCTTTGTTCATCTTGTATATTTTCAGAATTCTTAAATAAGGGACTTGGTCCACACGTAATAGGGACGAGTTTAACAAGCAACAAGGTGTCAACCTTTGCCTCTTAATTAATGCCTCAAATTCTGTATTTTTAAATTTTACGATGAACACTTCTTCCTGAAGATACGTTGACATTGTTAGCTTAAAAAATCTGTGCTTAAAATAATAGAAGAAAGAGTGGACCAACTAGTCTGGGTCTTCTTAATGCTTTGTTTTCCTCCGATATATATTTAAGTGTTGTAAAAATAACTCTTACAAATTTCAAACTGTATTTAATATATTTTGAGAGGATATTCAAAATTCAAAGTAATATGTAAAGTGCTGGGTCAAATTCTACAAAGCCCCATAGGCAATTCCTTCTTGAATATAACGTTTCATAAATGTCTATACTTGGTCTCAATTTCTTCTACTAAAAATAATATTCCTTCACTTTTATTCAAAAGAGTGTAACACCTATTGATTTTCCCTATCTATATTCGTGCAGAATTTTTCACACTCCCATCCGGACGGTTACTGAATATCTATTTTATGGTTCTACTTTAAAGTGAAAAAATAGCTGTCATTTACAAGAAGAAATATCACAAAAATAGTAAGTGTAAGACTTCTTCCTGGACTTCTAAAGACAGGCATCTGATGGACCGTGAAAGAAAGGTCATTTTCTAAGATTTTCTTATATTTATACACTATCCAGTTCTGATTCAACTCCCGTTAAGGGGGCGAATGTATATTCTAAGCGACAAAGTTTAAGGGTCGTATTCATATTCTAACTCTTAGTTAGTTGTTATATTTTTTTTTTTTTTAGGGGTTTCATAATTTCGTCACAGCAATTTCAGGGCACTTTAAAGACTTTTTTTCAGCTTTGCTTCATTGACATGCATTGAGGCAGGGATAGCGAACCTTTTCCGTTTACTGTGCCAGTTCAATTACGGTTTACTATCTTCAGGTGTCCGGTGTGCGACTTTATTTTTAAGAATCGCATTATGACATTCAATAATTGAAGTATTTGGTGGTAAATATATAGTTTGTTCTCAGCGTCTTTACAAAAAGAACTAATTTGTTTTGTACTTTGTTGTATTGTTTGTTCTTAACATTAGTTAACTTGAAATAAAATTACATTTCTTTTTTTGAGCACAAAAATAAACCAAATAATAGCTTTAATAGTTTTAATGTCATTTTTTGTATTGACAGAAACTGTAGTTTTAAATATACCCCGCACAACCAAATGAAACGAAGTTCAAAATTAATTCATGTTTTCGTTTCAACGTTGGAACCCATTCACATAATAAATGATAATCAGTACTTTAGATTCCCTTTTGACAACATTTGCTAACCTACTAGGCATCTTTTCAAAGTCTTTTAAATTGTTTTACGGTTTTCAAAAACAACCAACGTCTCCAATCGCACCTAAGCTTGAGATGAGTTTTAGTTACAGTTTTTAGGGTATCTAAATGTATCCTTCAACTTTGCTAAAGATTTTAAAAAATAATAATAAATCCATCTACATAAAAACAATCAATTATGTCTTAATAAATCACCTAAGCTTGAGATGAGTTTTGGTAGTAGTTCTTACGGTATCTAAAAGCATCCCTCAACTCTATTAAAGATTTAACTAATGTAACTACTTCCAACTGCAAAAAACAATCGATTATGTTTTAGTGAATCAGTTTTAAATTCATATTCTTGAGTGATTATTTTTTTCTGTAGTAAATCTTAAGGATGAAAATCATACAAAAATAACATTCGTTTTATTCTGCATTAATGTCGAACAGTACATAACGTGAATAATAATAAAAATAATCTAGTAAATGAAACTGCTACTAAATTACCAATAGAAAATCCTTACCCGATATATCTTCAAAAAAATTGAAGCAAAACGTTAGAGCATCTAGATGCAATACTTAATAAAATAACATATTACTTACTCAAAATATTAATAAAAAAAGCTGAAATACGAAAAGGTAAGAATTGTCATAGGGCACTTACACTGAATCGCTTTTTAACCCTTGTATGTCTTATTGTCATTACTTTTGATAATCGTTTGACACTTTCATGTTTAATTAAAGCTTTAATAAGTTTTTGAAATTTTTTTAGCATTTGTTATAATGGCAAATGTAATTAAAGTGGAATGATAGCGGGCATTGAAAAGGGTGTTTTTAGATGATACTTGTCCGTTTTTCATCTATTCAAAGATAAAGAGGTGATGATTAATATGTTACGAAACATTTTGTCTTTTTTTATCTAAGTAATTTATTCAAAATATTTTGTTTCTCGTGGTAATGGTTTTGAAGGCCAAAGTTTTAAAAAAATCACCCTTGAATTTTGAAAATGATTATGAACAAAAAGGCACTTAGCACTTTCCCCAAACCTTTTTTCATTTGGGACTAAGAAGACGTAATAAAGGTTTGAACATGCCTCAATGCTATCATAGCACCGTTAGAATATGCATTTAGTTTTTTCCAGCTGAGTATTTAAATAATTATTCGATGCAGAACGCTCACTTTTATAATTTATTTACAAACAGAAAAATTTACAAGCACAAAATAAAACAGTTACAATTCGCAATCTCTTGGTTTTTCAAAAACAAATATAATTAATTGCAGTACCATTTTCTTTTAGTACCAATATGTAATTGACATTATTAAAAAGGCAATTTAAAGAAACTTTCAGGATTGTTCTTTGATTTTGAAGACACGGAGAAAAACATAAAATACTATTGTCCTCTAGTCTTTACCATTCAAAAACAAAACAAAGCATGCAGTTAGTCCTCACATACACACACCTAACACACATTTAAATAAAGAAACATTCGCTACATTTTTCTTTCTTATCTCCTTTCTATCCTAAGTTTAAAAATATACCTAATTTTATTTTTAATGCAATTTAATTTTTTTTTATTCTCTAACAAGTTTCATCGGACGAAAGTTGCATTAATTTTTGCAATTCTTCTTCAATGTTTTTGTACTTTGTGTCGATTTCAACAGCTTTTTCTTAGCCTTTTCATAAATTTTATCTGACAATTGTATAATTTATGATTTCCCTACTTGGAATGTATTTCCGGAATTCGGTTACGATATTTTTATTAGAAAATTCGGTCTTTGTAATAAATATAGAGTTCCTTATAAGTAAAACACCCTCATGGAATTTTGTAGCTATTTCCGCGTCCTAACGTGGCGGATTTCTTCAATTAATTGAAATTGTTAAGCAAAACATAAATTAATCCGAGCAGAATAAATTAACAGTTTGATATATATACTAAAGAGGCAACAAAAAATATTTAGCGAGCACTGCGAAGAGTAAGAGTTGTTGTTTACTTTTTTTTCTTTTTTTTAGAAATAGACATATGGCTTCTCCAAAAGTTGACAAAGAAAAGATTGGCGAAACAGGGGAAAAAACAATCTCTAGCGAAACACTTAAAATTTTCTCCACATACATTTCTTTGAAACCTTTTAAGTTTAATGACGCAGAGTTTTCTCCTTGCACAAAATATGTATATTTGTTTTGAATTCTCTTACTTATCCACATTAAATTGCTTCTTTATTTTTTCAAGACATATTATAAAAAGTTATATGATTTTATATATACGTGAATAAAAAGATTTCAAAAAACAGATAAATTGGAAATGTTGTTCAGGTTTTTCTTTTTTTGTTTTTCTCTTATTTGTTTGTTAATTGCCAAGCTGTTTCATAATGAGATATTTTTGCTTAACAAAATAGTCTTTCTTCAGAAAGCAATGATGATATACTCTATGAATTGAATGAAGGGGGCGTTCATAAATGATGTCACGCTTTTTCCCATATATTTGACCCCCCTTACCCCTCCTTTGTCACAATATGTCACACTTCAGCGGACTCCCCTCCCCCCTTTGTCACATGTCACGCTATGTTGTATAATGCATGAGTCACACTACTTGTTACCTCCTCCCCTTGTCACAATTTGTCACAAGTTCATGAAACCTCCTCCCCCCTCGAAGCGTGGCATCATTTATGAATGATCCCGAATGACAGTAAGAAATAAAACGTTTAAAAAAAATATGCTGTATTTTTATACCAAGAAATTATCAAAGCAGCTTCAAACATATAATACCGTCGCTGTGGTAAAATTCATTAAGTCTACCAAAAAAAAGTTTTACTCAGACAGTAAATTATATTCTACATTAATTTATTTCAAGATATGAACCATTTATTTTATACAACTTGGGAGTCGCATCGGTAAATCTATTGTAAGATTTGGTGTTTTTCAAATGGTTTTTACAATTTATAAAATGAATAAGAAGTTCAAATTGGCAATATCTAAAAATCGAAATTTTGGATTTTCCAATATTTATCTGAACGCCGCCGATAATATAATAATGTAGCAATTATATACACGATATATTTTTCGGCAAATTTTTCTTTTTCTCCCCTCCGCCCCCTAAGAAATATAACTAATTTTTATTTAATTTAAATATTGAACTTTTTTTTAAGTTAGGGAATGTGATTAATAGCACCAGTTAATGACAACGCTAGATTGAAAGTTTGAATATTAAATACAAAAGATGTATGATATATTTAAACAATATCACGAGAAAACAACGCTAAATTAAGGAAAAAACTTCGCGAATCTAAGAGATGGCTTTGAGTAAGTTTTTTCTATCTTCATTACATTTTAATTTTCCTATTATGTAATTATTATACATTTTGAATCGGTGATAATAAAAGAAAATTCTTCGGAAAGTAATAAAGTTATGTTTATTTTTCGTAAATTATAGAAGAAAAAATTCTTAGTTTATCTAGAAATTTGGAAATATTTATGACTTGAGTTACTATTCGTCGTTAACTTTAAGTTGAATACTCATACACGCATACAATTTAAGTACTCATCCACGACTCTTTCAAATTATTTTCTCTAAAAAGCATTTTGCTTACTGCAGGCAAATTTCTAGCAACCAGGAAGCATATGTGGCACCTAAAACTAAATGGGTTATAGGGAAAGCACCGTTCTAAATTGTTGCAAGTTATTTTAGTGACATCAATAAAAAGTGCTGTTTTCGAACGTGATTTAGCAAAAATAATAGCATTGAATCCCCCAAGATCCGAACTTTGAACGCGGCATACTCAGAATCGGTCTTTAGGGACTTAAATTCCTTTGCTTCTCAGTGCCTTCCATTTGTAATCATGGACACATTTTGCTTGCAGAAGAAAATGGAAATTAGTGTAAAGTAGAAAACTAAGTCTTGGTTCCTTTTTGAAAAGAGTTCGCTACTTTTCTTAAACAGGTAGAATCTGCTCCCGCTGCTTTTTTGGTCAGCTATACAATCATTACACTATAATAATAATAAAATAGTTCAACATTCCATACAAAAAAAATTTGAAATTTAGCTGCAACCAACATTTGGTACTAAAGTTTAATCATTATAATGGTTCCTAGATTTCACATGCATGGTGGAATTAGAGGAAACTACATTATAGTGGTTCAACTTAGTAACAAATTTTGGTTGCAGCAAAATTTCACCATTTTTTTTTTTTTTTTTGGTAAAAGGTTGAACTAGAATTTTTACAGCATACTTATATATAAGGTAACCTTGAGTACCCAAAATAAGTTTTTTTTCCTCATTTTTTTCTATTTTTTTTAAAAATCTATCCAGCATCATGTAAACGACAAATCAAGCTTTTTTAAATACTAAATTTATCCACTTCTAATAATTTTGATATCACAAAGATTAATATTATAATTATTTTTTAAAAAAATTTGTTCTCTGCATAGCATTGCGACAATATTTATGCATACCATATTTACTTGCAAGCGCTTGTAGGGGTCGAAAAAGTGGAAACCCATTCTTCTCAGATACAATTCTAGTTTCACTGAAAAAAAAAGGAAATACATCATTGTAACGATTGAAAGAAATTCTTTTTCTTAGGGGACGATCCCTTTTAAGTTTTGGGGAGCAGATGGCAGGGCTGAAGAAAATGATTGCAAGCAATTCCCCACCTACCTGCTCTGCCCCATCAAGCGTCTCCACTGAAATTCTGCGACCGCTTTCTTTATTATTAGTTTTTCTTTTCATCTGCATCCCTACTGAAAAGCTCCTTTTAATGATGAGCTTTGCAGAAGACGATAAAGTATTCAAAATGTAACGTAAGATTTCTTATGAATGTCAGGCAGGAAATCATTTCACCCGTCGAAATAGTAAAAATATTTTTACCGTGATGACTTGTGTTTTTCGCCAATATTAAAGGAGGGGAAAAAAGAAAGTTTCTAAATCCGACACAAATAATTGGAAAATGCACCGTTATTTTTTTAGTATTGAAAGTATAAAAGGTTCATTCAAACTTCTCTTTATTGTGTTGCCAGTGTTGATAGAAATTGTTGAAAATTTCAATAAGGTGATTAGAGAAACTTTATTTTTACGGAAAAATCATTATCTACTTGTTAAAAATGATATAAAAAACATACGTTAATCATCTAAATTTTTAGTTAAAATATAGAACGAAAAGTTTGCATACAATCTGTCTTAAAAATGCACAGTTTTAGTAAACTTATTTAAAATAATATATTATGAATGTAATAATGTAATATTGTCAGATAATATTGTCTAGGATTCGAACCAAAAATAGTTTATTCATACCCTTAAGAGCGATGAAATTTATTTCTTAGACGTTGTTCGTTATTTTCATATATTTTAAAACATTACACTTAAAAACTATGAATGTTTATGATAACAAACTATGCAGTCCACAATTTTAAAAATATATTTAAACAAACATTCATATGCTTTTGGTTTCAATTTGTTAAAAAAGAGAGGAATTACGTAGTTATGATACAGTGATAAAATTCTAAAATTATTAATTTGTACAAGTACTCTAAGAAAATATGCATTTCTGTACTAAAAAAGCTAAGGAAATCACCATTTTCAACCACTTTATGAGAACCCTGCCCAATTTTTTGGCTTGTTTTCCCCAAAATCTGATGATTTATTACAATTTCAATAAAAAAATGCCGTGTCATAGGGTTGAGCTTCGCTTGAAAATATAAACAACCTAAAAAGAGGAGGGGCCACGTATTCTCTATGAACATGCTCTTCATTATGTTTAGAGTCTCTGAATACATTTTCATTTTCTTCGGTAAATTTATTTATGATCATTTTACTATGTTACGTTTTCTATAGAAATGTTATCATGTGCTTATTTGTTTGTAGACTTCCTATGTTGTTTTGTTGGCAACCTCCTGTGCTGATTCGGTGGCAGACATCCTGTGCTGATTTGTTGGTAGAAGTTTGTCTCCACTATTTCGATCCCAGAATTAACCTACTTCCAAACAGAAAGAAAGAGTTTGCAACTTTATTTCTTTGAAGAACTCTCAGGTAGGAATTTCTGATCTTATCGTTGTTTAAAATGTCTAATTACATGGGGATATGATTTTGTTAGAGTTTGATTTTCAAATTATGTTCTTTTCGCTTGCCAGTTCATAATTTTTCTCGACCATTTTTGAACAGTAGCACGCAAGATTCAGTTTTGTGGAAAGTTGAAAAGTAAACGGTTTTGCGCGGAGTGATTAGTGGGTGTCGTGCTAATAATAACAGACAAAAAATTTGAATCGGCTGTCAAAGGCTTCAATTATTTATAGATTTATCGTCGTAAATTAACTAAAGTACAAAAACTCTGAGTATATTTATATCCATCCGCAAATGCATCAACAAAAGTCCCTCATGTTCACATATAACTTTTTATTCTCAACAAAGATTAGAGATTTAAAGACAGGATATATTTAACGTTTTGAGTTATATTCAAAAGAAAAGCAACAATTCTCCCGAGCTCCTAATTGCTGTCAATTTTAGTATTTTAATCTGAAACACGTATGTTGACATGTTTATGGTTCGTTAAGGAATAAAAATTCATTCTTCAAAAAACAAGATTTATAAGAAAAAAAAGGTATATTGACAAATAGTTTTAGCTTGAGTTTAAGTGTCCCAAAGGAAGAACTAAAGCTTTATAAATATTGACTTTGTTTACTCGTTTTCTTATCACATATTTTTATGTTTCACAATTCCCAAACTTCCGCCTTTTTCTCCTTTATTATTATTATTTTTTGGTTTTATGGTTAACAACTACTTAAGACTGGGACTCTTTTTTTATTTTCCTTTCTTTCCTATTTTCGTCATGTTTTAATTTCTTGTTTAGTCAGTAATTAGTTTTAAAACACAGAATGGAAGTTTTTAGCTGAACTACCATGATGTATTTGTTTACGAAAAAAAACTCCAGCTGTGTATTTCTCTTTTTTTAAGTACATATTGAATAATTTATCATCATAAGTCTATCATTTTCTAGCAATATTGCTTGCTTGTATTTAGCTCACAGATATATTTGCAAAGTATTCCTGACATTTTCTATGTGTTTTCAGAATATTTAGCTGATTGTTCAGCTAGTTTTTTTTTTTTTTTCATATCTTGTTCCCTCAATGTTGATGGTATTGCCCTAAGGATTTTATTTTGTTTGACCAAGTACTGAATTTCTTCCTATTTTTCACCTTACTGTGTGTCATATTCACAGTAGGAGGTTCATTTTGTGTTACTAAAATATTTACACTTAGTCTACATTACTTTAAAATATATATATCTTAGCAGCAATCGTTCCTTTTCTAAGATGAGTATAATCGCGTCCGTCTTTTTTTCAACAAATGTTTTATTAAGTTACGACATGTGGTGAAAACATTTCAGTGAGTGGCAAAAATGTAATTGAATACTAACAATAGTTTAAAGAAAATGAGTGAAGTTAAACCTAAAATATTTACTTGTGGATTTATTCTTTATAGCTCTTGGTTTGTATTAAACTGCATAAATGCATGTGGTACTTCTTGAACGCTCTTTAAAAATAGGAAAACTAATGCCAATATGCACAAAAAGGTTGTTTTAAAATGTAAATAACATATGCTTAAATTTTGCTGTTACATATTTACTGTGTGTCGTGAGACAAAGCTTTTAATTGCGGAATTGTACAGGCAGTTAAATGAAAGAGTATTTTACAAAACCTCACAAAATAACCTTGACCATAAATATCCCAAAAATGGTTAAAAATGTGATGCAGAAAACTGAAGTTTTAAAAAAAACTGATTTTCTTTGGTTTTTTTACGATAATTAAAATAGCTAGTTGAATTTTGCGACAAAAGAAATTGGTTGTGCACTGAATGAAACCTCGATAACACTTATCATGCTAAACATAAGAATAAACAACGTCTAAAAGCAAACGTGGTATTCTAGTAAGTGAGTTGTAGCAATTAGTAAAGCGAGATCCAGTTCAGTTGAATATGTAGAGTTCAACTTCCTTAAGTTGTAACTTGAACAGTAATCTTAATTAAAGCATATGCCGCCTTTAAAATTTGCTCGACACAAAGTTTTCTCAGTTGTCCCAATTTTTAGAAACTTCTCGTGACAGACACGCTGTTTACATTTCCTGTGTTTTTTTTTTTTTTTTTAATAATATATAAATGACATTTCTCAAAGGAATAAAATGCTTCTTTAACTCTTTTTTTCATAATCTGATAGAAACTATTACTATTTGATTTTAATTTTTTATATAAATAGGAATGTACAAATCTTTATGAATTAGCAGTTTATTAAAGTCTTACTTTACAGCTGCTTCGATTAGTTTATCCCACTTCTTTTCTATATATATTTTTTTTCATTTTAATAATACCACTGTGTATAATAAAGTCTTGTAATGAAGCAGTTCCCATTAAACACAGCACCCAATTTAAAAATCAAAATAAATGTTTCATGCATACCATTTTAAAACCAACAAGTCTCCAACTGAGCCTCAAGTCCATAAAACAGCATACTCAAAGTTAGTAATGGAATCACATTTGAAAAAATTAAAAGCAGTTTGGTCCATTGTTTGAGTTATAAGAACACAACCTGCCCCACCTATTGTGTACAATATGAATGTTATGATTATATTCAACATTCAGAATGTATTTCTTTTATATATTGAATTTCCATATAATGCATATGACTTGTACGATTTCTCCTTAGTCATCACAGCAATCTTCAAAGTTAGGGAGTTTCTGTTTTAAAGCTGTTTTAGTTTCCTTATTAAACCACATAGGATATAATTTACGCAACTTCCTTTTTTGCACAAATGGGATATGGTTTTTAACTATTGTATTTATTTTATTTTTAAAATAAGCCCACTGTTCTTCAACGTTTCCATGCATTAGCCCTTCCTTAATCACATCAATAAGTTCAGATCTGATCAAACTAAAATTAGCCTTGTCGTAACAGAAAGATGGGGGGTTACAATGTAATAGGCATTTTTACGACCAGCGGCGACAGTCCGTCAGAAGTAATCTGCAGTGAAAGGAGTACAGAATATAAAGGAAATATATATAATTAACATCGCTTTTTTTAAGGTTTTTTTAAAACTTTTTTAGTTTTAATGTTATTTAATTTTTTATTATTATTATTTATTTTTCATCTTTTTTAATGTGATTTTTTTATGTCTTCTCCCTTTTCATAATTCAATGAGTGATAACATAAATCATGAAAATATCAACACGTGTTTGCTCACACCACATTTCTAAAATGATAGAATAAGTGGCACTATTTTTTTTTTTTTTTACAATTTTTTTTCAAGTTTTGTTAAGCAGCATACATTCAGAAATGTTATGAAAAAATATTTCAGGAATAATCCTGCTCATTTTATGAGAAAAAGATAGCCTTATGTGTCACTATCATTTAACCAATTTACACTAGTAAAACTAGTAGTTTAAATTTTAATTTTATTTCTGATTTCAAAAGTAGAAATCTATAAATGAACTTAGCATAAAATATTAGTGTACAAGCCCTTAAGTTATCCATAAATTCACAACATAAAGTATGAAGATTTCTTCGGAGCTTCTACTCATTTGCATGTGAAAAATATTTATGCCGTCTAGAGTGAAATTTATGTTACAATAGATGGTTATGCGAGTGCAAAAAAAAAAAAAAAATTCTTAAATGCAACACTATTTCCGTAATCCAATTCTATATTTCCCGTTATAAAGTCTCTTTTTTTTCTTTTAAAAAAAGTAAACGTTATTGGAATATTTAAAAGCTGAGGTATAAATTCTATTTTTTGCCCTTTCTCGGTGAACAATAACATAAAAGGGGAAAGAGTGTATTTGCATGTAAAGAGTTTCTCCCCATATTCTTCAACCAGGGATTTCACATGTTTGAAAAGTGTTAAATTAAACAAAATAAATAAAAATAATTACACTAAATATTCTTTAAACTTTAAAACTTTTTCCAACATTTTACTTCATGTGCAGTTGAAAATAGATAGCTGTTTAAAATTACTTGTAAATGCTTATGTAATGTTTTTGAATTTTTTGGTGTTTCCGAAGTACATAATGCAAATGGCTTGTAAGATGTATTTGAAGTTTTTTAAAATTCCCTTAGTTTTTATTATATCAACATAGTAAATATTTGACTATTAATATGTAGGCAAAAGTTTATTTAAATAAATGATTGCAATACAAAACTACTAAATTATCATGGATGCGTATTACATCAATTCAAAATTTGGAAAAGCTTATCTTTTAAACATTATATATTTTGGCTTGAACAAAATGTAAACAAAAAACGCAAACAGTAACGCTCATCTTAGTATACAATTAAAAAATAAAAATGCTGAAAACGGTTTTATAGAGCTATTATTGCCAATCACAACAAAATAACTAACTCGTCTTTACAAAATGTTGTAAATGGAATCATCCATTTTAATATAACTTCATAAAGCATGGAAGCAGAAAAAATAATAGAAGTTGTCATTAAAAGCAAAAATATATATAATAATGATCATTTTGTCTAATTCTTAATGAAAAATCTTTGAAATCATTATTTCTTTCAAATAACTTCTAAAAAAATTCATATTTTTGAACATTTTCCTAAAGAAATTCCATTTTCATCCTTAAATCTTTAGTCAATATTACTAATCCAGTAATGGACGTAGGGATTAAGTCGAATGAATAAGCCGATCAACTCTATAAACAAGAGTATCAGAAACCAAATCTTTCCCTTAGATTTTTCTCGAGATATACATGAATAAAAATATCTGCTTAAGATTGAATCCATCTAGTGTAAATTCTCATGTAACAACTTCAAAGTATTAATTATTTTACTCCATCACTTTAAGAAAAAATTTCACACGAGTACGAGGAAAATATGTCGGATAAACTTTAAAATTAAATTCTAGGTTAATATACTTACGGAAGATGCGGTGAATAATTTAATTATATTGATGCTTTACAATGTCTTTCAAAGCTCTCATGAGCGAAAAAAGATAGTAAAATATTTAAGGCAGTATAAGATCGAGCGAAAGGTTTAGTTATACATTTTTGTAGCTTTTTTCCGGAAAACTACATTTTGGAAAATTTATTGAAAGAAATTTATATTGCTAAATTTGAGGGGGCAACTTTTGAAAATTCAAAATATTAGTTTTTAAAATATTTGATCACTAACAGGGACCGCGCCAAAATAAATCTTTCGGAACAAAATTGCAATTAATCAAAAGAGACATTACAAAGCTCCAAAAAATGAAAGCGTACCCTTCAATAAATTCCGAGCTACCAAATCGTCATTTTCACAGAATTTCTTATTAACTAAGCAGCAAATAAGTTTTTATTAGAATGTGTTTAAATTTTGGATTTTCAAAAAACAATTGATTTTTCAGAAAAATCTTTTGAAAATTAATAAAAACCGGAACTTTTTAAAAATACTGGATCGACCTCAAACTTATGGCTCCCATTTTACAACACTGTTTTAAAAAATCTGAGTTTTCTGAGTGTTTTTTGGCTGATTTTAACGGAAGATTTCCGTAGTGCTTCAATACATGGGTTTTCCCTCCAAAAACTGAAATATCACGTCCTGAAAATACGAGAACGGAACTTTTCCGTTTTACGGTTGCTGTATTTTTACAACCTGATTTGGATTAACGGAGAAAAAAGAAATGAACTTCTGTCAAATCTTGGGAAAATATTATCAGAAACGGAATATTTCCGGCAAGCAACTCTGCTGCCGTACTTTTTCCGTTATTTTCAGGAGATTTTTTTTTTACAGTGAACACGGGAAAACATTCACAACTATTTCGAGATAATTCAGGTAAAAATGCATAACACAATGTACATATTACTTGCTAAAAAGTTTTACATCTTATGATATAATAGCATGTTAAGCGAAGAGTTACATGAAAACCATCAAATGAAGTTTACATAATAACGCAACAGAAGAAGAAATCTTCAATAAATTACATCGAAATTGGAGCCTTTTGTGATACATTCTCAATTCAACCCACACGTCCTTAGAATGTTTGTGCTTTGATAACTAGTGGTAATAGTATTCAAATTAATTCCACTTTAAGACCTCGAGTTTATTGCTAGATTTAATACAAAAAAAAGCAAAATGTTTGGAATTTCATGTATCCCTTTTCGTTCTCCCTTCCATTTAATGTTTCAGAATAAGCAGTCTTCGAATAAATTGTTTCTAAAAATTAGTTTTCTTCCATTTGTGCTATGAATATCTCGGGAAAGCATACAGTTAGAAGTCTGATATCCTCTTAGATGAAAGAAGCTTTTCAAGATATTGTTAAATGGCGCGAACTCATTTTGCGTCGTGTTTTAAAAGCAGTTTATTCTTAGTTGGATTTGCAACTCACTTACGGCGCAACAACAACTAAACCGAACATACTGCTTAAAATGGCGGGCAAGCAAAGCTATTCAATTAAAATTATCCAATTACACCAAGCGTCTGGATAGGAAGCTTTGAAGAATTGAGCAGGGTGTTTCTTCTGAATGATTGATGAATGCTAGACATCAGATGCTGTACGTCTCAAAAGTGCGATATCTTATAATTAATTGACGATCAAAAGAAGTTAATCTGGTTTAGTTTGTTATAAGGTTATTAAAAATACAAACTTAACCAGTAGCATTCATCGCACTAATGGTATAAATACATCTTTTGAAACCCTATTCAATTTTAAACACTTAAAAATTATGTGCTTAAGGGACTTGGCACCTTTCAAATGTAGAAAATGGATGAAAATTCCGATTTTTCAATCTTTTGCTTAAAATGTGGTGTGACTCTCCTAGTATATCTCAGCGAGAAGTTTTGAAGCGATACAACAATATAAATGTAGTTAAGAAGTTAGAGAATTCAAATATTTCTGATGTTTTAGTAGGATTTTGTATTCTTTAAACTGCGTTTTCTCGGTTTGTGTTTTTTCGCAATATTGTAGTACTTAAAATGCTAAAACTTCTACATATATTCATGTAGTAACTTGAAATTTTTGTGTGTGTTCAATATGATGTGCTTAATAAAATTAGGGATGGATTTTGCTATAAATTTTCAAAAACAAATTTTAAAAATGAAAATGTAACAAAAGTCGCTTTTTTTCTGTGTTCTTTCATCGATGTAACTTTGAAAACTTTTTTCTCAAAAACTAATTAATTAAGAGCAAAACCCATCCCTAAAATTGTAAACCATACTATAATAAGTACTTTTAAAAAATTTGGTAAAAAAAAGTCAAGAAATGAAGAAGGAAATTTAAAATCGTTCAATTACTTTTAAAATATTAAATTTTAAAATTTTCTCTTAGTTGAATTTTGATTTTTCACGTGAAAATCATTTTGTTGAACAATAGCACTTCATAACATACAAATGAAATAGGTAAAAGTTCTTAAATTAAAAAAAATGTCAAAAGGTGCCAAGTCCCCTTAAAATGAGAAAATATACCTGCTTCAGTAATTTTTATCTTAAAATGGGCCAGGCGCTGCTCTCTGTTTAAATACCGATGCTTACTTAGAAAGTATAGTTGCAGGAAAGGCAAATGTTATTTTATTTTTTCTTCAATAAATTAAAAACGTATAGAACAACTTTACGTTCAAAACTAATGTAGGGATTTTTTTTTATAACGATCATTTCTTCAGAACATTAGTTTTTGCGTCAAAATTAAGAAATTATTCACCGCGCGAGACGTCAAGAAATTTGAGTTGTCTATTTGTCTCTCCGGAGCTGGAATACAAGGTGATTAATCCGTCGGATTCGGATCGAACACAGCGAAACAAGAAAACCCAGTGGATGAATAGTGTTTTTTTTCTTCAAAAGAAAGGTTTAAAAAAAATTATTGATGGATTGACAACACTAGTTTCCTTATGGCTTATTTTCAAGCACGATGTGGTTGAAAATAAGCCATTTTGACTCGATAATAGGAATTTTGATTTAGCAGTGTACTAAGCCATTCTAAAATAGTTTATTACAATCACAAATTGCGCAGTGTTCTATTTATTAGTACCTAATTGAAAAATTATCTTTTTAGACAAAAATATATTGCCTTGAAAACGTGATAGTCAATAAAAATGTTAGGTATATTGGGAATAGCTGTATCGAGACAACATGACAATGTACGTATAAATACAACAATGCTCCATTGTAAGATGTTTTACGATCAAGTTTTCCAAAGGCCTTTTCAATAGTAGTACTTAGTTGCTTCATTAATTTTTTAATTTTCTATAATAATATTAAACTTTTGTATCAATGAAATATTTATCTTAATGGTAAATGTGTTATAGACCAGTGTTTCCCAACCTTTTTTCTCTTGCGAACCCCTTCTAGGACCCGAAAGAAAATGGCGAACCTCCTTTTGTAGTTGATAGTATCGGGTGACAAAACTATAAAATATACTAGCAATACTTCATGACAAAAAATTAAAACATAATTATTGTAAAACACTACAGTTCGAATAAAAACTAAAATGCAGCTATAAATATTTTTTATTACTTGTTTTGTTATTTGTTCTTTTGGAATTATTACTAGGGTAGTAAACATGTGTATTCCTAAAAAAGAATTAAATTATTTTCCTGATAGGTTCCACTTTTCGGTTGAAATGTAAAAAAATTGGTAATACTTTGAAAACAGTTTTAAGATAAAATTTACATATTTTTAAATTTCTAATTTCGATAATGCAGAAAAGTTTTTTAAAAAAGCGTAATAAATGTGAACCCAAATTTTAAATTAAACAATAAAAATCTTCTGGTTCCACTTTAGGGTCTGTATAATGAGTAATTAGCCTAAAATAATACTAAATTTTACATTTTATGTAGTAAATTTTCATTTTTCCGACTGCTTCTTTGAGCTTGCATTGAAAAGGTGGGAAATGTTAGTAGAAAAGTACGTTCTAAAATTGCATCAATGAATATTATTCGGTGTTAATTTGGGATCCAAATTTTAGAAACAGGTGCATTTTAAATCTTGTATGTATGCTTCCTATGATAATCCACTACTTTTCGGCAAAAAAAAAGAATTATTTTTGCGAGTCTTCCTAATACGTATGTAAATTTATTATTTCGTTTTTTTTCTTTTACAATAGTGATAAAAAATGCCGCCATTGCAATATTTCCGCGAACCCCCTTTTTGCACCACGTGAACCCCTGGGGGTTCGCGAACCACCGATTGGGAAACGCTGTTATAGACAATAATTCGTACCATTGAAAAATAGTTTATGATCAAACTGCGCAAAGGCTTGTTGCGCATTGGCACCTTGTTGCTACGTTAATTTTTGGAGAAAAATAATCTATTTGAAATTTTTTACTCTATGTGGTGTAGTCCCCAGGTCAAAAACCCATGGTGTATGTAGAATTTTTTAAAACAAAGGTGAGTTTATATCCTCTAGCATGCGCTTTACATAAGGCAGCATTATCCGCGTTTCACTTATTTCTTAGGTTAGTTTTGTTTTATTATGATGGAAAATCAATGAACTGAACTGAACTAAAATAAACTTAGCGGTGCGACAGCCCACAAGGCCTGCTGTGCTCATTTCAATTTCCGAGACCGAGGCCCTGGGGTGCAGAAGCAGATGCATATCAGTGAGTTTGCTACTATGATAAAAAACTAAGCTTAACAAAAAGAATTTTTGTCGTAAATGATAAACTAAGCTTTACTAGAATTTTTTCTCCCACTTTGATTGCGTAATAATCTCTCAAAAAATACTTCGTTTCTCTCAAGTTCGAAGGTTCAAAGGCCTTTTTATTAGAACATTGTTATTTCATATTCATCATTTCTCTTGTTCTGAAAAAAAAACTGTTAAAAAAATGAAATGTGGAAGATAATAATTTGTTCTGTCAGACTGCAATAAAAAATGACTATAATATGACACAAAACTGCAGAAACATTCTGCTTAAATCCGAGCTCACTGATTAAAATGCCAAACAAAGCAATTTAATTAAAATCACTCAATTACATCAGAGAGCCTGAAAAGGAAGTTTCGAAGAATCGAATCCGGTGTTTCATCTTCATGATTGATGAACGCTGGACATCAGAAATGCCTCGCAAAAGTGCGATACCATATAATTAAGTTTTCAATCTAGCTCACAACTAACCAATAAAAGAGCAAAAACCTAATCCTTGCAGCTTAGTTAAGTTTTGTTACAGTGACAGTAAAAAAGAGTCTTGGTGAAAAATACTATAAACAAAACAAGTAGGATTTGTCGCATGAATGGGAGAAACTGCGTGTTAATTAAAAGACTTTTCACGGTGATTGTTCAGTCAGAAGAAGAAAAACACGGTTTATTATGCTGAGGATCTTTTGAGGGAAATATTTATTAGTAACTTGTTGCTTCTTTCTTTATTAATGCTACTCTTTATTATATATTTATTTATTTCTAAAAGAGACATCGCTCAAAAAAGGGTAATTGAATAAAATTATAGATACAATTAAATTTATAGATTGATAACTGCTTTGTTAGAAATAACACTACACTGTTAAAAAAAACTAAATTTTCAGAGTGTATTTTGACTGATCTTAATGGAAGATTTTCCGTAGTGCTTCAATACATGGTTTTTCCTTCCAAAAACGGAAATATCACGTCCTGAAAATACGAGAACGGAACTTTTCCGTTTTACGGTTGCTGTATTTTCACAACCTTATTTGGATTAACGGAGAAAAAAGAAATGGAACTTCTGTCAAATCTTGAGAAAATATTATCAGAAACGGAATATTTCCGGCAAGCAACTCTGATGCCGTAATTTTTCCGTTATTTTTAGGAGATTTTTTTACAGTGTATTAAAAACGATGCATTGCGCATTTAGCAGTTAATTATTAATACACTGTTAGAAATTTCATCATGAAATTACGGTTAAATGACCAGCAGCAATCTGTCCATCTAATTCACCGTTAAATTTACGGTTTGGAACGTTTTTCTATCTTTACGGGATCTAACCATTTCCAATAAACTTGGTGAAAAAGCCGTAAATACAAAAGTTTACGGTTTTATAACCATTTAAAAATGTTTTCAAAACAAAATTTTTACCGTATTTGAACCATTTCGAGGCTTTGAATCTTCGAGGCGTCGAAACCGTAAACGAAATGCTAGGGACTCGAGCCCTGGGTGTGTGTGATGTACAAGCCTTGCTCTGTAGCCATTCGGCCATCTGTACCACGTGAAGCAGCCGTTTATTTATTAATAAATCTTCTTTTCCAACAGGCAAACTGCCTTGAAATTGAGATTTCAGTTTTTGATTGGATCCAAAGTCATTTTTAGTTTAAATTTACTGTATATTGACGAAAATCATTTTATTTGCTCCAAAAATTAAAATACAAACAGCTCAAATTATGGGTTCGCTCGTTCGTAACCAGTTAGGGAATCCGATGGCTCCGATTTTTAATTTACATATGTATGTGTTTCTATTTAGTATCCACTGCTTAAGCAACTTTTTTTTTCTTCTTTCTTTCCACTGCTAGCTATATACAACTAGTAAGCCCGGCGGTCATACAAAATGACCGCTGTTCTAGATATTATGAATATACAATTCTCCCAGTAACCGGGAATGCACATCCAATCAAAGAGATATTTATAAGGTAGAATATTAAAGTTTAATGGATAAATAATAAACGTATAATAATTTCGGAAAAAAATATTTTTACCAAAAAAAAAAAATCTGTTATAATAATCTAAAATAAAAATATTATTTACTACATAATCAATTGTTTGAAAACATTTTTATTTATATCCAACATAATCATCGTCAAAACAATAGTTTTAACGAAACTGGAAAAAAGAGCTGTGCCACTTTAATGTATATAAAAAGCGCAGACGATAAATAAATTAAAACAAAAAAAGAATGATTAAATTAAATTCGCGTTTACATTAATTTTTAATGGAGCTTGCAAATCTAGCGATGCCTCATTCAAAATGCTAGAGAAATGTTTTTTGATTATCAGTATATTTGACATACGTTACAACAATGGTAACTGCATTACAGTTACGCAAGCAACCAATAAGCTATCGGCGACAAACATACACTTAAGCCGCTTATATATTATAAGATGTGACCTACCTTATATAGTATAGATAGATAGATAGACTGCAAACATAAAATATTGACAAATACTTTCCTTAACTCCCTCTTGAACCACGAAACCCTGTCATTATGCTTGATGACAATAAATTTCACTTCCGCTTCCATATCACGCTACTGCTAAAGGTACGAGATTGAAGTAAAATGCAAAATGCTGCTTTGAAAGTGCGAGAAAAACCAAGTGAAAGAGAACTGTTTAATGGCGCACAGAAGAAATTAATGACCCATGAAAGCTCATTTAAGTAGATTTACTTTTTTGCTGAATTTTAGTTTGGAGACACTCGCTCTTTTTAGAACAAAAGCTCCGCCTTTCACACAAGTCACGATTACAAATTATTTATTTTTCTAGTACTTCTCTTCCTTGCTGTGAGAAGGGGAAAATTTTGATTAAAAAACAATCAGATTATTTTGCTAGCAGAATATAAAGATTAAAGTGCAGACTAAAGCTAGTTTTGGGTATTCCATTTGTATAGTTTTCATATTTATCTTGAATCATTTTTTTAAAATATAAACTATACATCGGCAAAGGTTTTAATTAAAAATAAATGGTGCTATAAAGTTCTATATTCCACATATGCATGAAATGGCTACCTTAGCAGTTCTTATGTTACTTTTTTGGTTCTAAAACTACTAGCACTATGCGAGTAGTTTTGTACCTGCGAGACTTTGCATGAAATAGGTGTTGTCCACTGTGCCCGTGTTAGATTTAAATGGGGTTGTCCATTGTGCCCCATCTTCCCTATTTTAAGCATATATAAAATTAAAAGTATGTATTAATATTATTTTTATCTTTGTTTCAATAACGGAGTTGGTTTAATAACAATAGTTTAACCTGAAAACAAAAATGGAGTTTTGTACATATATTAAACATTTTATTTTTGTTTTTATGTTCAGCTGTTGTTTGTAAAACATACATGTTATTGTAAAACAAAAGAAACTAACAAGATTACAGACATTTTTTTCGATTAAGAAAGTGAGAAAATGTTTTATTTTATCAAAAAAAAAAAAACTCATGACTTAAGGTATTATTTAAGTCAAGAGAAAACCTTAAGTAATATTTCTGTAAAGTTACAAATTTATCTTCTTGTAAGTTGAGATAAGACGAACTTGTATATTTAGTAATATCTTCAGTCATAAAATTGGTTATTTTAACAGTTCTCAGCATTCCTTAGAAAACCGGAGCGAAAAAACTTTGTACCTGAAAAAGAATAAAAACTCAGTTAGAAATAAAAATGAACAACGGATTCACACAAGCAATCTTTAGGCGAAGCAATGATTCAAGCTAAAATTAGATGTGATTTTCTTATCGGAAAAATGTAGTAAATTAAATTACTGCGTAAAGCAATTATAATACATTATAATAGTTTTTTGAAAAAATAACCAATAAGTGTGTAGTAACTCAAGGTAATCCAACGTATGAAACCTTTAACACAACTCTATTTTGCATTCTATCATGGTTTATTTCCAGATTGCAATAGTCGTGCAGAAAAATCTATGAACTCTGAAGGAAAAAGGGAATAATTCATTGTGTTGAAAGCACAGGAGAATACTTGATCATTTCGTATCGCGTAGTCACTAATGCTCCATTACTGTTGCTAAAGGAAATTCACAATATATTTATTTATGCGGGGCACAAGCGTTTGTTTAATACAATAACCTTCTTTCAACAATTATCCTTTTGCAGCTGAATATATTTTGCTGCTCTTTCATTTTAGATATGAGTGGTGAAGAATCATCTGTATATTTAAAAAATATATAAATTAATAAACATTCATTCAGTTTTCATATTCAATCATTCTTCTGGATCTGTTTTTTATATCTTGTGCTTAAGGCAAGCACGTCTAGCGGGAATAAACAGAAGATAAAATATTGCATACTTCAATGTAGACTCTCAAAGCATGATAAAAATATATAAAAAAACTGTTGATAATTGTACAATGGTAAGCTATATTAATAGATATATTTTACTATCATATTATTGATCGATAGCATTATTTTTGAACCATTAATAAAAGTGTATTATAAAAAAGATAACAATACTTAGTTGTAACCAACTTATCTAAAACTATACGTAGCATAGCTGTAATTATAAACCTACTGCAATATTTTAGCAGTTTATGTGAGAAAAAAAACATGAAAAAATTAAATTATGATTGCTGTCCATGCGTATTTTAGACTACCTTTATCGATTATGTGAACATTATTGTGCTAATTATTTTGTATAATGTTTATAGGTATGTCATTTTATCTGTGGTTTAATTCAATTATTATGCGGTAGTTCTAACTCTAAATGATATGAAATGCACTTTTATATAGAGTTTAACACATCTGTGATTCTCCTACAATAAATTTTATTGTTTTCATTATTTTGTATGTGATTAAATATTAAAACAGAATGGGTGTTTTTTTTAAATATATAGATAGTTCACATAATTTATGTTTTTACTTAGATCCATATGTATATATATATATATATATATATATATATTAGAGAGAGAGAGAGAAGGGGTCCAAAAAATGTATACCCTAGTTGACAGTCAATATCTTTATTTTAAACATAATTTTTAAATTTCAATGTTCTGAACCAAGATTTTTAATTAATATTGTAAAATACTTACAATTACATGTGTTCAAAGAGATCCCATTAGCAGCTAAACACCGTCGATGCCGCTCAAGAGCTGACTAAACTACGGCTTTCAATGTTTCTGGTGTACTGCACACGCGGTCACTCGTAGCAAGTTCAGAGTAGGTGGCTTCTCAATAAACTTCGTTTTTCAAGGTCCCCCGCAGGTAAAAGTCCATAGGTGTAAGATCTGGTCCCTTCCGCCATGATTACTAACGAACTGGCATCTGCTAATGCTTGAATGCAGGCTACATAGGCAGCGCTATTTGCTGACTAACCATTGAACTACAATACCAAGCAAGATTCATAGCTGCATGTCATTTTGTTTCGAGTAGGTTCACTGTCAATGAGTGTATACATTTTTTGGACCACTCTCTCTCTCTCTCTCTCGCTCTCTCTCTCTCTCTCATATATATATATATATATATATATATATAAAGCCAATGAAAAAGCCATCTTTAACAAAATTTTAAAAGTTCTGAAGAAATATTAAACTTGTTGTTCTGTATTTTGTACCATGGAAAGAACATACTTAAACTCACATTTAAGAAACAAAATTCAGGCTTAGGGCAATTAGGGGGCGGTCAAAAAATTAAAGAAGAAAAAAAAACACTTTCGAACATATTGTACCAGAAAATGATCGAAATGTCGTGTAAACATTTTTAATTATATACGTAATGCTTACACCCGCTTTCGTCAGAATAGCAGTGAGATTCATGAAGATATGGGCATTTGTTTTAAATATTCGAAAATTTTCGCAAGTGTTTTGCTTATAACTCGCTAAGTTCTATCTCAAATTACATGAAACTTGCAGACAATTTGACAAAATAAAAAGTAAGTATGGTACCAAAACGTGGGAAAAATGTAACAAATAGTTGATGAGATTTGAGCAGTTTTATTAAAACAAATGTGATTGCGCATGCTCGAAAGATATTAATTTTTTTTTAATAATTTTTAGTGAGATCTATGGAGCAACTTATATAAAAGTTTCATTTGAATATTGATATTTTTCAAAGAGATATCGACCGTACAGTAAGCCGTATTTATCAAGCTCTCAAATTGGAGAAAAAAGATAAGGGATTTTCCACAAATTTTTATATTGCATGAGAATTTTGGCAAAGTAAACAATAGCGTTCAACTTCAGACTCCATAAACACAAATAATGCAATTTAATTCAGTTTAACATCTGTAAATTTTCCAATTTATCATGCAATATAAAAATGTATGGAAAACCCCTTATCATATTTCTCCAATTTGAGAGCTTGCTAAATACGGCTCAATGTATGGTGTATATCTCTTTGAAAAATATCAATAGTCAACTAAACTTTTACATAAGTTGCTCCATAGATCCCGCTACCAAAATATTAAAAAAAATAATTAATATCTTTCGCGCATGCGCAATCACGTTTGTTTTTAATAAAACTGCTCAAATCTCATAGGACTATTTGTTACATTTCCCTATGGTACCATACTTACTTTTTTTTTTTTGTCAAATTTTCAGCAAGTTTCATGTAATTTGAGATAGAACTTAGCGAGTTATAAGCAAAACACTTGCGAAAAATTTCGAATATTTAAAACAAATGCCCATATCTTCATGAATATTACTCCTATTCTGACGAAAGCGGTAGTAAGCATTGCGTATATAATTAAAAATGTTTTGCGGAAGTTACAGGACATTTCGTGTCCTGTAACAAAGTGTTGTTTTTCTTCTTTAATTTTATGACCGCCCCCTAGTTGCCCCTAAGCCTGAATTTTGCTTCCTAAATGTGAGTTTAAGTATGTTCTTTCCATTGTACAAAATACAGAACAAAAAGTTTAATATTTCTTCAGAATTTTTAAAAAATGTTTAAAATCCAAAGTGTCCAAACACTTGTTGGTAGATAGTGCATATATCGCGTTGCATTTTATTTAAGGCTAAAAAATGTTTTTAAGAAAGCTACTTCAAATAAAAAATATCAGATACTTTTCAGCGAGAATTTTCCCCCCAAAAAACTGAGGATGTAACATGCTTAACCCACTCTGGTGCTGAACATCTCAGATATACATGCAGAAATTAAAGTGCAGCATTAGACACTCAAAAACTCAGTTTTTTTACCAGAAAGTGTTTCAAGTAGTCAACCAAACCATTTTTCTTTTAGGCAAATTTCTTTCAGCATCCTCACGCATTTTTACTACTCAACAACACAGGTTTGGGTAAAAGGTTATGGATCCATTTATGATATAGCACCTGAAAAACCTTTTTCTTCCAGCTGCAGTCCGAAATTCTCTATAAAGATTGACAACATTCTTCCCTTAATACAATTCAACTTCCTTTCTCACTTGTTTTATTTTTTCTTGAAAATATGGACGCCTCTGGAATATTTAGAGGCTAAACTAAAATTACATTCTTTTCAAGAACGCATTTTTGCGAGTTATTTCTTCTAGAGAAGAAAACAATGCTAGCAAATTTTTTTTCCCAGAATTTCACTTTTGTTGGTTGTGCATACTTGAGACATAAATTTGTCAAAAGAGTCACAATAACTGAATTTATGTTTATAAGATAAAAATAACAATATATTTGCTAAAAATAAATTCTGAAAATATATTTTGATCATTCTTTCAAGCAAAGTAAGAAACGTAACTCTGAGGAAATATTTTAAATGGATCCAACTAAATAAAACCTTTGCACTAAAAAATAAGTACAATTTCAGATTGTGTAAGCTGGGGATTGTGTAAGTAATTTTTGTCCACAATTATTTTACGTACTTTTACCTACATCATGTAATTTGTCGAAACCATTTTACACGTGCATATTAAATCTATATTTCAATCAATAATCTACATTACGTTCCGGAGTACAAATCAAAAGATCTAACTAATTTAGCTACTATGTTATAATTCATATAATTTACATAAATGTATTTCATTTTGCGTTAATTTCCATTAATATATACGTATTTTGTGTTTTTTCAAGAAAGTGATAACAAACACCTGAAAGAAAATATTTATTTACTTTAAAAAGAAGAAAAAATATATTTAGAGTTTACACTATCTATCGCGTAATATCCTAAATATTCCATCGTGAATTTTCCGTGCTGATATGAAATTGGTAAAGAGAATAACAAAAGTAGTTTTTCAAAACGAGTAAAAGGCAACGTTATAGGGCGAAAATAAGATGTTAAAAATGACAAATCGGTTTCAAGGGCTTGTCAGTACCAAGAGTAGTAATGTGTTACTAGTGTGTACAAGAAGTTTAAACATAGAGCACTTGAATACCGAACCAATCGGGGCTCATTATTTGCAAAAAAATATATATATATTGGCCTGGAAGGGGGACATTGAAAAATGCAACTTCGAAAACGTTTAATAAAATTGAAGAAATATGAGGGACAGCAAAAAACTCACTACAAATATTACGTGGTAGGCTTCCAGAAAATCCAACTCGCCGATAGTAGAAGTTCTGCTTATAATTTTAGCCTCAGAGACTTTGAATTTGGGAACAGTGTCCTCACAATGTTTGGCTATTGATGATTTGGTTGTTTCGTGCTTCTTTACGTCATGTTTACTAACGATTTTCGTACTCCTTGAACCTGAAATTTAACGCCTGCCCTGTTTGCCCAAGATATTTAATGTTAGATTCACAGCAAATATAATAAATACCTCAGTGATCAAGCGAGGACTCGACAACAACAACAATATCATAATAATTTAACTTTGTGCAAGTAAACTAATAGAAATATAATTTCACGTTAATTTAAAGCACAAATGAGCATTAAAACGCAGACATATGTTTCGGGATTGCTTGGAATCCCTTTTTCAATGCGACAAGGAGCTTCTGGATGCAAAACATCCAAATGAAGCAGACAAAACAACAAAAACAAAGCTTATATAGCCTAAGAATTAACTGTAAACCAATGAGAATAAAGGCAGTGTGAAGTGGAAGTAAAAGTAGCAGGAAAGGCACCAATAAGAGAGCAACAAACGAATCCAGTTGAAAGTACAGGAAGTAAAAAGGAATATCAATAAAAACAAAGCAAAAAAGACGACAGCATGCATAAAAATGTGAAAATAAATGAAAATTGCAAAAATAATAAAATAAAACACAGAGAAAAAAATTGAAATAAAATAAGTACAGAAAATACCAAAACAAAAAGCAAAACAAAGTACACATGTAAATTAGGGGGAGGGGGGGGGGAGAAAAAGATACACAAAAAAGGAAAACTAACAAGAAAACCAAGAAAGAACAACAAATTAAAGGAACTTATGCCAGACCTGTGAAAAATAAGGAGTTGAGGAAGAATCATTAACCAAATTAGAACTCTATTCCTTTTAATATGATAAGCTTCCCAAAAGTCAAGCTCTAAAGGGGAAAAACATTTTTGAATAATTTTCCCATAATTGAAATCTAAAGAGTGGTTGGAATTCCAACAATGTTGAGCAATGCCAGACTTATTTAACTTTTGATTTCGTACATAACCTTTATGCTCATTTAACCGAATTTTCAGAGCACGTTTTGTCTGTCCAATGTAAGAAAGGCCGCAACGGCAACTAATTTGGTAAATACCCCAAGTGTTAAGTTGATCGACAGGATCTTTAAGAGAAGAGAAGGAAAGTTTGTTGCTAGGAGCAAAAACGACGTGAAATTGAAATCTTTTTAGGATTTTAGCAATACGAAAACTGACAGAATGAAAGAATAGTAACACAACCAAATTCTTTCTAGAAACCACATGATTGGCACCAGAAGTTTTTTTAGAAAGTTTGTTATGAATAGAATCAATTAAAGAGTGAGAAAATCCTCTATCAACAGCTACAGCTTGCGGATGAGTTCAATCTTGAGAAGCTCAGGAGAAGAGCAAATATTAATAGCACGATGGACAAGAGCATTAAAAGCCGAATATTTTTGGTTGGGAGGATGAGACGACAGTCTGTGAGGAGGTAAAGAAACAGCGAAAGGTTTACGATAGACAGAAGTAGTAAAACCAGACTCACTCCTAGAAACAAAAGTCTAGCATTGCTTAACATTGCTGGAATTCCAACCACTCTTTTGATTTCCATTCTGGGAAAATTATTCAAAAATGTTTTTCCCCTTTAGAGCTTGACTTTTGGGAAGCTTATCATATTAACAGGAAGAGAGAGAGAGAGAGTGTTCTCATTTGGTTAATGATTCTTCCTCAACTCCTTATTTTTCACAGGTCTGGCATAAGTTCCTTTAGTTTGTTGTTCTTTCTTGGTTTTCTTGTCAGTTTTCCTTTTTTGTGTATCTTTTTCTCTCCCCCCACCCCCTCCTTTACATGTGTACTTTGTTTTGCTTTTTGTTTTGGTATTTTCTGTACTTATTTTATTTCCATTTTATTCTTTGTATTTTATTTTATTATCTTTGCAATTTTCATTTATTTTCACATTTTTATGCATGCTGTCGTCTTTTTTGCTTTGTTTTTATTGATATTCCTTTTTACTTCCTGTACTTTCAACTGGATTCGTTTGTTGCTCTCTTAGTGGTGCCTTTCCTGCTACTTTTACTTCCACTTCACACTGCCTTTATTCTCATTGGTTTACAGTTAATTCTTAGGCTATATAAGCTTTGTTTTTGTTGTTTTGCCTGCTGCATTTGGCTGTTTTGCATCTAGAAGCTCCCTGTCGCATTGAAAAAGGGATTCCAAGCAATCCCGAAACATTTGTATGCGTTTTAATGCTCATTTGTGCATTAAATTAACGTGAAATTATGTTTCTATTACCGACAAGATCATCAAACGGTGTAACAAGGTTCTATTTTACTTCGAGTTAGACACATGTTTTAAGAATTGCCTGGTGGCAACTACTGCACGAACCAAAAAAAAGTCCCATGAACATAAAAAGGGTTAATCATACTATTCAACACATTTAAATGAAAATATCTTTCTTGAGTGTAATATTGATACATAAACATATTTTTAGTAACGATTTCGGCTGGATTTGCGAACAAATTCTGAAGTACCAAAAGGATTACATAAACTGGAAGAAAACGAATGGAAGCCAATTTTCATGTCTTATATAAAACCAGAAACTTATTTCAACTTAGTAAAAGTTGGAGTAATATTTTGTTCAAAGGAGAAAAAATAAACCAAAAGCCAGATCTAAAATATTTCATATTCTAGTGATGAAAGAGCTGGAAGAAAATACTTTCAAAAAATAATTTCTAAAAAAAAAAGAAACGAGAAGTTTCTTTTCTTGTTTATTTCTCTGCGTTCGAGTATCACTGAGCAAGTTTTGAAGTGAGTTGTGTCTGAGTGAAATGATTTACTTACTTGGAAAGGGAGGTAAGAGCTAAATCTCGAATTTTTTAGATGGTATTATTTGAAAAGAAGCTGCTTCCAGATAACTGTTTTCCAAGTAACAGAGTAGTGGGTATAAGTATATAGGCTCCCAATTTGAAAAAGAAATTAGCTTTTGGAAGACTTTATTGAAACCTTTCCGCCATTTCCAGATATATATTTTTTTTTTTTGAATATGTTATATATATCCAAATTTAATTTATAGCGATTTTTAAAGCGTATTAGTTTATATGTATATATCTGTAAGGAAAGATATACTGGTATATACAAGAAAAAGGTTTTATATTTAAATTATTTCTTATGTTTAAAAATAAATTTAAGAAACTTAATTGGTAAAAGTCGGCATAACTTGCTTAATTATATATTCTTAAAACTGAAATAGTGTTGCATAAACAAATGCTTTTCATGAACTATTTCTGCTAATTTAGCACGCCGTGAAAGCATGTTTTACTTGTTAATTGAGAAAAAAAATCTTTAATATCATTGAGCAGAATTTTAATATTATTAAGACATGTTACATTTTTATTCAAAATGATGGGGATATTGCTGCTATTCTAAATATTTTTTTTTATTTAACAGAAACTGTTTTTCAACAGTTGACTAAGCTCTTGATGTTCATTTGGGACTGCTAAATTGGCTAGAACCAGCCTAGCTGGGCCCTGAGCCTGTTGCTGGTCGTCACTTTTGTATTTGTATTTCCCCTCAATCATTTCTACTCAGGATCCGAAGCGCTCATTCCACCAAAAACTCGCGAATAAACTTTTCCTTTTATCCAATCCAACGTTCAGATGGAAGATTCGAACAGCAAATGCTTTAAGGAATTCATATACGATTTTGTAGTATGGAAAAGGTATGAAATTGAAGCCAATGTTTTTCTCCAGCCACTATAGCCTAAAAATTCTGTTGAAATATCTTGCTTTAGTGAAAAAAAGTTTTAGTACTGAAGCCCTTTTGTTTCTCATGTAATGATTCTATGAGAAAGTTCTCTAACGAGATCTCATGAGACAAACTGTCGGGTTTTTTCTTTGTATTGGCATATGCCATCTCTCTACGTTCCACTCTCGCTAGAAAATAGCGCTGAGTTTCTTTCTAACCTGAAATTTCGGGTCGGGACTAAATGCCCTGTTGCGAAATTAGTAAAAAAACCTCGCGTACCATTGAAAGTAATTTTGATGACGCTGGCAGTATAAAGATTTGAAAAGATATTAATAAAAGTTCTCACAAGGATGAACAACATCCATCCAATAAACTATGAGCAATCTTGTGTGGAAATACAAGCTTGTAAATTTCCGAATTCGTCTTAAAATATGCTTGTTTTAAAGAAGTTTAAGTATTTGTGTTATAAACAGAAATGGATATCTTGTTACCATCAAAATAAACAAGACACTCTTAAGAAAAGTGGATTTTTCGAGTTATTTATGCTAAATTTAACATCAAAAATAAATTCTAAATGCATAGACAATCATTGCTTTATAAAATGAAAAACGAATTTAGTTACAATTATTATTAACAAATTTAGTTACAAAAACATTTAGTAACAGTTTAAATAATGATTTATAAATACATGAATGTGTGATGGAAAAGTAAAAAATAATTAACATACAATTAAAACAATAAATATATATTTGTACGTATAAAAAGACAACCATTTTAAAGATTTTCTAATTATATTTTTGTTCGATATTCAATAAGCAAAATAGAATTAGTGATCATATGTAATTAACGTATTTTGGATTTTTATACACAGCGTACAATACATAAAACAGAATTATTTAGTTTAACGTAATTGTATGTAAAGTCTGTTTGTGGATGAAATTATACCATTCACGTTAAATGTTTTCAACAAATATGCTCCAAAACTAACTATAGAACAAAAGGTCTTTTCATTGCATGCTTTGTTGATCAATTCAAAACTACTTTCTGCATGGTAAATCTTGGAAATATGTATTCTTGTCACTGATTTTCAGTAAAAGCAAAAGAGGAAAAATAAAAGCGTAGAAGAGCTGTCAGTGATTCAGAAGAGATGAATGCTAAGTCAAATACTTTATGGCAAGCGCATTTATTTAGCTGGAAATGGAAATATCTCTTGTCGTTTATTCTGTTTTTGAAGTTAGCATGATGGACATTTTTATGATTGTTCCCAAACAATGTTTATAAATTAAATTGTTTTCCTTTTATAAAACTTGGAATCTAGCAGAACGTATGTAAATCAGAATTATTAATACATTTAAGGCGACAATAACTATCTTTATGAATAGAAATAATCTTCGAAGGCAAACGATAAATTAAAAAAAGACATCTTATTGAAAATTATATTATTGACAACTTTATTGAAAACCCGTGGAAAAAATACTTTAAATTCGGATAGTATTCATAGCTGTTAACTCAAAATGAACTGTTAACACAATGTGTGCGGGTACATTTCGCGGCGAAATTGAGCCGGGCTCCATGGTTTTGCTCGCAAATTTAGTTATTCAGTTAAATCGCAATAAATAGAAAATTATTTAATTTTTTAACCTAAACTTTTCGTATTTTATATTGAAATATATAATATTATGATTGCTGTAAACAAAAAATAAAATTTTTAGTGGATAAATTTATAATAGTATCGTAAATATGGAAAAATCAAAAAGAAATATATTGTTTTAATTTATTCGAATTATATTACTTACAATCATTCTTACATTATAAAAAAATGAAAATAGCAATCATAAAACTAATTTGGGCCGTCTGCTGTGATTTTGTATATCACTGCAAAGGTGTTTTGACGTGCTCTGTTCCATTTCATTTTGTACAAAGAATAGCAAAAAATGTGTTTACCAGCCTAGTACTTCTTTCTCTGAAAGCGATACAAAGAAAGCATGCCGTTACATTAACCCGTACTAGTACGTGTCCCGCGCTCAAGTATCAATCGTCAGAAAACGTACTAGTACGTGTCCCGCACACAATGTGTTAAGAGCAAAAGCCTCCCCAATTTTGAAAGATGTGCGTGAGTGGAAAGCAGTGCCCGATGAGATTATATATAATCATTTTTTTAGGTGTTTCACGATCATTGCAGAGTATATTGCAGTTGTCGTAAACATAGGGAAGAAAGTCGATAATTTTCTCAAAGGAAAGACGGATACAAAAAGTTTTTAAGTCCTAAAAAACCGCAGTGTTTCCCGATTTTTGGTGACTTTAGGGTCATGAGGTAGGCGGCTTTTCCCAGCGTTTTTCCCTGAAATTCCCCAAAACGCATTTTTTAACCTAAACTTTTCGTATTTTATATTGAAATATATAATATTATGATTGCTGTAAACAAAAAATAAATTTTTTAGTGGATAAATTTATAATAGTATCGTAAATATGAAAAATCAAATAGAAATATATATTTATATTTTTTTCGAATTATATTATTTACAATCATTCTTACATTATAAAAAAATGAAAATAGCAATCAAAAAGCTAATTAGCGCTATGGGCCGTCTACTATGGTTTTGTATATCACTGCTAAGGTGTTTTGACATGCTCTGTTCCATTTCATTTTGTACAAAGAATAGCCAAAAATTGTGTTTAACAGCCTACTACTTCTTTCTCTAAAAGCGATACAAAAAAACCATGTCGTTATACTAACCCGTACTAGTACGCTCAAGTATAAATCGTCAGAAAACGATTGTGTGTGGGACTAGTCCGTGTCCCCCACATAATGTGCTAACTCCTCCTAACAATAACAATAATAACTCCTATTATTACTGTTACTGTCAGGGAACTGGAGCAACTCATTCTGTGTCTGAATCATTTTAATAGATTATATCACTTCACTCTTTTGGTCAGCTAAACTATTTCTTATGTAATGAAAAAAATTAAAAAGTAAAAAAAAATCGGAGCAGTGCAGCCCATCTTTTTTTTTTGATCTCGCTCTGCTCCAATTTTAAGCAAAGTCTCGCTGCTCCAGGCTCCGCCCAAATCCCTGGTTGTTATTATTGATTTATCGAACAAAAATTTATCTACCATTGATATTCTTAAATTGAATAAACTACATAAACCCTGTTTTTCAACCTTTCAATGTTCGCGAACCAAGTTTTTTTATGCTTTTTATAGCACCCCCTTCCGTCATACAATAACAATGAATACAATTATAATGTATTCTAAGTATTTTGATAGTCACTACGACCGCAATTAAAAACATAACAATAGCGAAGTTTTCGATTTTTTGGTTTTATTTTCATTTGATGGAATAACGTTTTTATACATCTTCTCTGAAAAAACTTTAATTATGCAATAAGTATTTGTTTTTTTTTTAATTTAAAGTTCAAGCGGCACTAAGCGATGCAAAAAAAAAAAAAAATTTCTGCGCACGTACGTCACACTTTAGGAAAAAGCGTCACCACTATACTATGTAAACTCCACCAAGAAGGGCTCGCAAAAAAAGTTTCAACAGCATCAGGTTAGCCTTAAAAATGTTCGCACGCGATAGAAACCGCAAAGTAAGAAATTTCGCTTTTTTAAAAATGGACACAATGAAATAACACCAATGATGATACTTTTGGCACGTTTCTTGATTGACCTTTTACAAATCTAGACTCCATAATAAAGTAATAACGCAACAATAAAATAACGATGAGAAGAAAGCAAACTAGTTAAGAGCAACGTCATGTCTACAGTGAAACATAATGACGTCAGGGAATAACGAGTTAAGGTCCACCCCGTTTTTTGCGAGTGGGATTTTTAAAAATTAATTATAAATCAATAATTGGTTTGCTGAGTCTGGCGTTGTTGAATTAAATTTTTTTTTACTGTCTTAACCAGATTTAGCTGTCCAAATAAGAATATTTAATAGATCGATACTTCCCTATTACCAAGAATATGTAATTTTATTGTTATTTGATAACAAGCGCAAACCGCCGCATTTCTAAACGAAGAATCTTTGGCTCTCTATTACTCTTTGTGTTGCCTCCACCGCATGAGGCAGTTTCGCGTGATGTACCGATTTGTCTCGCACATTTCACAACGTCTGCTTGTCTGGGAATCAGTCATCAAGGCTACTCCTCGTTCAACTCCAGCCAGCTTCGATAGAATTGATCCTTCCATCCCTATCGAATCTTTCGTCAGCGTGCAAATTGTACTTTTCGCATTGACCTCTTGAAGCGCAAATTTTTTTTCTGAAAAACTAGTACAGTAAAACCTGTTTTTGTGCGGTGGATAGGGACCGCATAAAAGAAATCGTACAAAAAAATATTCGGAAATTTTATAAATTTTTACATATAATAAACAGCTTTGTACGATATACTACCTAATTTTTTTTAATGCGGTTTATAGGAACCGCATAAAAGAAGTCGGACTTAGAAAATACATCAATGATTTATGAAATAGATGAGAGAATGCTTTCAATTAAAATAAATAATTGAATTAGACCTAAAGAGATTGCAAAAATATTTAATTCTTCATTGTACATATAGATGGAGAAGTTTTCAAATTATACATTAAATAGTTCGCTCCTATTTGTCGTAATCCAAGATGAGCATCTTCTTATGACGAATTGGTTGAAAATCGCTTTCGTCGCTTGAAGATAGGATTTCAACTGATTTCTTTTTTGGTACCATGAAGTCTGTGACGACGGCCGACTGGTCAATTGCTTGTAAACGTCACGATAGTGAGACATGCATGATCTCAGTTCTTTTTGGAATTTTAAGCGTCTTTCCGCATTGGTATCTATTTTTAAAAAATGCATTTCCAATTTTTTAGAAATCTGGATCCCTGCATATATTTTATCTGCTGTAATAGATTTGGGTTCTTCTAGTCTATTTTCATAATCTATCAAACTATTGATAATGTCACTATCATCGATAGTTTGGTCCTCAACCATCTCTTCAAGGTCATTTTCGCGGAAATTATCAAAGCCTTCTCCTATAATTTTTAAATATGTATATATACATTGATAGGAAACATTAAACTGGTGCTAACGCCGCTAAGATTCATATACCGCATAAAAATAAATCGCACGAATAAAATCGCACAAAACCAATCGCACAAAAACAAAATCGCATAAAAAAGGACCGCACGAAAACAGGTTTTACTTTATAGTGTAAGTTCTTCTTTGCAATTTTAGGTAGTAGGAGTGTTAAGGGAGCGGGGGGAGGGTGGACAAAATATATTATACAAACAAAGTGTAAACGGATATCAGACGGGCATTGGAGATAAAATAATGCACGTGCATAGGAAAACTTTCCGGTAACTTTCGGCCCGTGTCAGATACGGGCAAATGCCTTAAGTGGTTAACTTCAATTCATGACACAAAATAGTCACAAACAGATTTATACAGAATCACTCATACCGTTTGACCTAGGCGTAAGCAAATATTACGTGAATAATGAAGCCTTAACAAGTGCACAGATAAGCGTGTCTCCTAAAATAAAATCAAGAAAAATTTCTGAAAAGACTTAATTTTTGGAACTTTGTGTCCAAGTAAAACTGAAAAAAAATGTGCACGTTAAAAAAGCACAAATGAGCATTAAAATTCAGACATATCTTTCGGGATTGCTTGGAATCCCTTTTTCAACGCAGTAGTGGAGAATGCATCTAGAAGCTCCACTACTACATTAAAAAAGGGATTTCAAGCCGAAACATAAGTCCGCATTTTAATGCTCATTTGTGCTTTCTTAACGTGAAAAAAAAATTTCAGTTTTAATTTTTGATGTTTAACAGTACTGAAGCAAATGGGAAAAAAGGCCCCTGAGCGTCAGTTGCTCGAACATTTTGCAACTAAAGGAATAATGGATATTTTAAAAAACAATAATAACTTACATGGTTATGTGTGAGAAAGCTAAAAAATCATTTTTATTAAAGAAATATAATAACTTTAAGCAAATTCGACTATCCACAACGAAAGAAACCATGCACTTTATGTGATTTACATACAGCTTTCTTTCGATTTTTGAAACATATTTTAGTGGAATAAAAGCGATTTAAGAAGTATGTTATTGTTTCACATATACATGTCTACATAAACAAAAAATTTACTAGTTTTTTTTTTTTTTTGAGTATACCTACTCCTTTTTAGAAATGTACTTCTGGATTATGAAATATGCCAAATGTTTAAGCAATAAGTATTGTAAGGTGAATTTTATCGTAAGCAAATATGTTAGTAAAAGCTAAACTCAGTGGCTCGCCAGCCCTTTTGGGGACCATGGTCTACTGTGACCATCCCAGTTTTCGAGACCGAGGGCCCTGGGGTGCAGAAGCAGAAGTTCCGCTCAAGTGGTCGGCCTGAAGCGGAACCCCCAGTGTTTAGTTCCCAAGCATGCTTGGTCCTCATTTTATCGACCCCACTGCAGGGATGAAAGACTGAGTCGACCCTGCCCAGCCCGGGAATCGAACCCCGGACCTGTGGCATGGTAGCACGGAAGGCTACCACTCAGCCCCTGGGCCTATGTTAATGAATACATAGCCCAATACACATAAAATCTATTTTATTTTTCAGCTAAAATATATTTTGTGTTCAGTAAGAGTATTTCATTTTGTAATTGTAGTTGAATATTTCGTATAAAAAAAACATTTAAAATTTTACAAAGGGAATTGCAGATGGTATTTTTGTCAATGTATATCATGTCTCTTTTCACGTATTTCGTTTTATGAAATAGTAGTTTACATCGAATCTTTCCCCTTAAGAAACAATGCCATTTGTTCGGAAATTCATCCAGAGCATATTGTTCGTGAGTTTAAATATCCAGCATAACTTTTAGAAATTTCCATAATGCTGCATTATTTAAACTGCAATATAATACCGAAAGCATGCTTTTGACAGATAAGTTTCACGACGGCCGTCGTGTTGTTTTATTTAGTGTTGTGATCGAAATTTAAGCCTCTTATAGGTCAAACTGTATCCTTTAAGAGGCTTAAGATTAAGAATTTCGGACCCTAACGGTATCAACATTGCGTACAGTATTTCCGATAAATGAATTCGTGGAGCCGAAATTTATTGTTTGTAAAAAAGTCCACAGCTTCTTAGTTAATGCAATTGGAATACAACTTAGCAAAAATGTGTGCCAATTCTGTGCAACATGCTGTAGAGTTAACACTCAAATATACTTATACTGTTTATGTATTTAATTATTTTTTTACAAATCAACGTATATCACTTAACCCCTTAACGGCCGGGTAATTTTCAAGAAAACGGTCACAAAAGGGCTTTTTTTTATCCCTGTAAATTATATAAAAATATGTGTATGAAAAATTTTTTTATTCATTTTTGATTTGTTTTTATTTTGAAATTTTAAACACTCCAGCCCGGAAATATCATGGGAGCGAGAAATAGAAGGCAAAACCTCAGCCCGTCATTTTCACGGGAGCGAGAGGGAAGGGGTTAATCAAATGTATTAACTTTTAATCATTTTTTGAACGTTTATAGTTCATGTTTGAAAAAAAATACTATTAGATCAACAAGTTGAACAGAACGCAAATATTGCTGATTGGGGATATGTATGTTAAAAAAATACGTGAATTTAGAAATACAATATAGAAATACTAGCTGATCTCTCCCGCAGATTTTCTGCGCGATATAGGTTCAACGATCCAAGGCTAAACTTGATCCAGTTAACTGTCACTGGTCGGTTACGATCAAGTTCAGCCTTGAACAATCAAACTTGAGAATCCGTCGATATAAACAAACTAAGGTGTTGTCACTCCAAAGAATCGGAAATTAAAAATTGAGTTACAAATAGAAATACTTTGTAAGATAACGTTTTAAAATTCGAAGAAAGGATTGCTGGATACAAAAAAAAACTAAGGTTTTGTCACTCAAAAGGATCGGAAATTAAAAATTGAGTTACAAATGGAAATACTTTGTAAGATGACGTTGTAAAATTCGAAGAAAGGATTGCTGGTTACAAAAAAAAACTAAGGTTTTGTCACTCAAAAGGATCGAAAATTAAAGATTTAGTTATGAATAGAAATACTTAAAAAAAAAGTTTTAAAATTCGAGAGGCTGAAGAAAAGGTCGCTCGATATGAACAAACTGAGGTGTTTCCACTCTAAAGAATCGGAAATTTAAAATTGAGTTATGACTGGAAATACTGTTTAAGAAACAGAAATAAATTTGTTAAATTCCGTAACTTACGATAATAAATACAAATATTGTTACCTTTCTATGCTAATCATTAAAAATTTTTAAATACTTACTTCAGTATGTATCGTATCGTACCGCAAAATTTAATCGTAACTGGTCTTAAGTGAAATATATGTATGGATTAAAGGTGTACAACATAAACAATTAATTTGAACATGAAATTAATCTTTCAATCTTAGTCGAAATGTTAATGTAACACTTCATAAACATGTTCTTCATTTCATTCCTTTATTGTTTTTAAATTTAAACCGGTTACAGTTGATATTACAACCACTTATGAGAATATAGCGTGAGATAAAAACGGAACAGAAGCTGACAACATTAAATTCTAGTGATTTTTCCTTCAAGTTTGGCAACCGATTTTTAATTCATTAATATTAGGAAGAAGTGTTGCCAAACTAGACTCTTTCGCGTATTATATTGTTGTATGCATTTAAATTCAAAAATATTATCTTGCCCAAAGCCTTACTCATACTCATTGCTTGATTTACTTGTACTTTAATAATGACTCCAAATAATTATGATGCACATAGCATAGCGCATAACGAAGATTGTTTAATTTCAATTTGCATTAATTAATCCAAATAGTTATCTCGCATAGATCATTATGCATGCCGATCCTTCGTTGAATTACTTGTGCATTCATATCTACATACGTTTTGAGAATCAGGCATGCTGATCCTTCTTAGATGTAATTTTATCTTGTGTATTTTTCTTAAACTATACATTTAAAAATGTGCAGCCCTTTAAAAGGAGACTTCTGTCCCTGAGTTAATATACTATATATACTTTGATTCTTTCGCATACATTTCCCCCTCTCTGTAAAATGTTTAATGGTCTCTAAAAATAGATTTAAATGTTTTTGTTACACATTCACCTCGGTCATTTTAGTTACACATTCACCTCGGTCATTTTAGTTACACATTCACCTCGGTCATTTTAGTAACGCATTCACCTCAGGTCATTTTAGTAACGCATTCACCTCAGTCATTTTAGTTACACATTCACCTCAGTCATTTTAGTTACACATTCACCTCAGTCATTTTAGTTACACATTCACCTCAGTCATTTTAGTTACACATTCACCTCAGTCATTTTAGTTACACATTCACCTCAGTCATTTTAGTTACACATTCACCTCAGTCATTTTAGTTACAAATTCACCGCAGTCATTTAATATCCACAGGTTCCATCGTAAATTTAAGAATTTTAAGTCTTAATCTCAGGTTGTGTTAAAAACGAACCAAATCCATGAGAATTACTCTTCTTTTATGTCATGGGTTAATCTTAGATAACCGATTTTAAAGGCATAATTTGTTTCCAAGATGATATATAAGTATTACCTTTTGTTGATTACAGGACGAGAGTCAATCATATCCCGAAATCCAATCATTGCAAATGATTGCATTCACCATTTATCCAAACCGATTGTGCAGATACATTACTAGGTAAACAATGATCTTATTTGCTCTCATTTTGAATCACGTTTCGTCTAAATGCCTCTTCCCTGCGTTATAAATTGAGCTCATAATGAACAGAAGATAACATAAATATCTGTATAGACTGTATATCTAATGGTATGCTGATATTAAAAGAAACCTCCACCTTATATTACGGAACGCCTGGAAACGGTGGAGCTAGTTTCGGTTTCATATTATTAACAGTTTGATACCATAACATAAAAGGGAACGATGCGTAAAACGGAGAGGGTTGTTTTTAGAGGGTCATTATTTATAAAACAATACACAAAAACATTTTAAGAATGCTACTTTTGAGGTGTTTGAGAATCTATAAAGAGGAACTTCATTCCTTTTATACTTCATTCCTTCCCATCGACCTTTTATAATAACTGAGTGGATATGATGTTTACAACTTAGCGTGAAGCTAGAAACGAATGGTCTTAGGAAAAGTTTGAAATATGAAAAGAAAATTAAATATTTCTACGAATTTTACGTACTCATTTTGGAAACATATTCGTAAACATAAGTAGAAGAGAGGGACAATGAAAAACATGATAATTTCTACCATTTCAGGTTCTTTTTTATGCTTCTTTTTCAACAAACATAGAGCACTGTTTTGGAGCTTTAAGATTTCATTGTATGTGTGTGTTTCTTTTTGTTCTTTCAAAATGTGTCCTTAATGTATTCCTTGAAAAACCATAAACCAACAATAATAATAAATATTTTTAAAGGTGCTTAAGCTTTCACACTGTACCCCGCACTTTTATTCTCATTAAATAAAGTTTGAGATACCGCACCCAGAAAAAATGAAAGCAGTTTTCAAGACTTAAAACAGTCATAGTAATAAAACAAACTTGAGAGTTGGAAGCATTTTTGCAAAATAGTATTACATATGAATAACTTTTCAAAAGAATTAACTTCCTGACAATGTATTGCAGAGAAATCAATTATTTAAAACAATTGTTTGCACTCATGTACCAGTCAAAAAAACGACTTATTCCAGAAAGTTAATTTTTGACATTTGGATTTTAGTATTCTTCACGTGGGTACCATTTATAAATACGATTTTGTAAGCGGTATTGACTAACAACATTTCAAAACGTATGCATTTACTAAATAGTTATAATCGTTCATTCTTCAAAAGGAATACATTTTCGTTTTCCGTACTAAAGTGCAGGGAAATCAATTCATTGAATTTGGTATTTATGCATGTTATAATCTATGCAACAAAGTATTTCATCAGATAAATTTCCAGAATTTGTAATTTACTGGATGCCGAGGTGTAAATAGAGCTTCGAAACTTTTTTTACAACTCTTAAAATTTTTTTGAAGCTCTAGTTACACCTCAACAGCCGTTAGGCAGTCCTAGTGTCTAAAAGGACGTTATGGCACAAAGCTGGCGCACTTGACGGTAACATTCCGCCAATTACTGAGCTTATAAAAACATGTTCTAATAGTTGGACACCAGGCTATAATTAAGCAGAAAGAGAAAATGTACTTTAAATGTATTAATTATCTTTTGATCCATCTTTTAATTAGGCCCTGTGCATTATTTGATAAGTTTCGTAGAAGCCTTAGTCAAAAACCTTCAAATATACCAATTATACGTACAACACAATATTTTTAGAAAACGTACTGTATTATTCTAGTCAAGAAAAAGTTTTTACTAATAAGTATCTAGTGTACCATTAATAGAACAAAAATAAAAAATACACATTTTTACTCCAAGGCGTGATGTAGGACGTATAATTAATTCCATTTTCAATGATAATTTCTAATTTGTTTTCAAGTTAAACGTACAGAATTGGACTTAAAGAGTCTAATCTTTACTGTGGATTTTTTAAAGATGCAATACATGTCTTATAATAATATTTGAACAACTAATAAAAGATGCAAATGCCTTTAAGCTGAAAACTGCTAGAAGCTTCTATTATTTGCTCTGCTGGGGGCAAACTGTAACCTAGTGAACAAAACTCATGGGTTATTGATATTCTTGCATGTACTATTAGCAGAATACCATTTTGAGATTAAAATTCTTGAAAATGAGTAGCATAGAGTACTATATAGTTGTGTTCCACTACTAGGTTGTCAGGGCCGAAAATGGTAATTTTCTTATAGTACAAAAGATAAGGCAAATTAAAAACTTATCGAGTCTAAAGTGTTTTTGAAATGTCACATATACTTTCGAAACCGCTTTTTTGACCGCTTTCATCAGAGTAAAACTTCTGTTTTGTTTATTTAAGTCAAACCTTAATAGCCATTAGCTATATACCACGGATTAACTATTTTCGGGAGAAATATTCTCGTGCTGCTGTTTTGAATGTTTTTATTTTATTTTTTAGATCGTCTAATTTGATTTCTCTAGCTTAAAGTATTTTGGAAAGAAGAAAAGTCATTAGGGGTGGTGAAAATTAATCCTATACTTATAATATATTTCTTATAAATTCAAGGCGCTTAATGTTGATCTTTACTGTAATCCCTATGCTCAACACAATCTGATAATTGCAAACCGAGGCTGAATACATTTGTTGAGTACAATTGTTTCTATTGCCTTCATATTATTATCCATTGACCAAAAATGATTTCATATGATTAACATATCAACGATATTAGTTTTCAGATAAATGTATTACTTCTACACGAAATCCTAAGAAACACAGTAAATATATTTATTCATTAATTACTACAAATAATACAAATTTACCGTAATATTCTTGCTAAAGTTATTAAGGATAATCACTGAAAATGCGAATAAATATCGTTCGTTTTACGCTTAATTGCTCATCTTTTTGAATTAAAAAACAACTCCTCACAGCAAAACTGTCAAAGATATTTTTTGTTTTTAAACAGTAAATTACATTATACACATGCATGCAGTGAACATTCTTCGTATTTATCATGTACATCAAGAAACTGGATATTCTGGAGGCTTATTATCCTAAACTAATAATTTAACTTTGTGCAAAGTAAACTGTAACAAAAAAATTTCACGTTAAGATTTAATGCTGATTGCACTCATTTAGTGCTTATTTGTGCTTTCTTATGCATATTAATGCTTATTTGTGCTTTTTTATGCATTTTAATGCTTATTTGTGATTTCTTATGCATATTAATGCTTATTTGTGCCTTCTTATGCATTTTAATGCTTGTTTGTGCTTTGTTAATGCATTTTAATGCTTATTTGTGCTTTTTTAATGCATTTTAATGCTTATTTGTGCTTTCTTAACATGAAATTTTTTTAGTGCAACTTATTATCCTACTTATAATTTGATTTAATCTGCTATGAGTCCCTTGAGCATCAGAGTGAAGAGACAATAGCGGCCGTTTTCTTTACAGCGTAGCCGCAGCTGCATATTTTGTCCAGATTAGGGGGTTTGATTGCATCAAGCTCGATAAAAGCTTCTGCTGCGATTGCGCAGTTAGTAAACTCGCCACTATTGTTGTCACTATGCTGTTCAAAGCACTCTATTCTGTTTTTGGGTGTTTCACTAGTGAACTGTATAGAAATTGATTTTAAAAAGCAAATAAAACGTTAAATGGAATTAACACATCAGATTGAATTGAAACTTACCAAAGACACGATTTGCATGGAGCATAGATTTATTTTTCTTAAACAGAATTGTAAGACTTAGATGATTTGAATGAAACATTTGCACACAGAATTTTATGGTGGGTTCATAGCAAGATAATAGACTGGAGCCAGGGGAAAGTGTTTACATTCATTTTTTTTAGCAGAATTCGTAATGCCATCTGGTGGCCTTTTTTGGTAGTCAGTTCACCACTGAACATTAGGTATAAAAAAAAACGACATACATGCAGTTTGAAGTGAAGTCGGTTAAAAACAATCTATATAAACAAGATTGAACGGTAAATTGATTTTGATCATATTTTTTTTTTTTTTTTTTGCAGCATTGTTCTGAAAATTTCTAATAAAAACTTCCGCAAATGACAAACAAATCTTTAAGGCAATTTCAGATGTGTATATTTTAGTTTTCTTTATATATATATATATATAGGATCTTTCCGAACTTCTAACGGATCTTTTTTTTTAATATAAATTAATTTTTTTAGACGCGTACTTAAATGAAAGGTACAACAGCACCTAATTTTGTCTAAATTTCAAGGTCGTAAAATAGTTCAGTTTTAAATTCTTCAATTTCTTCGAATTCGGACAACGCGTTTTCAAATACCAGTACCTGGACTTGCGAATACCAATGCCATACTTTATTTCACACGTACTTTCGTAATGTTTTCTTTATTACTCAATAAAATGATACTAGTCAAAAAAGTACCTGCAATGAGGTTGCAATTTACGCATCAATGCGTAAATTGCATCAATGCGTTATGCAGCAATGCACGCTTAGGTCCTTTTGTCGTCATTGTTTAATGTTAATGGCTCTAACACATGTTCCACGAAACGTCCATATTGACGCCAGATTTTACAGTTCTCCCCAAAATAACTCTGCCAAAACCACCTTAATACGCAATATTATACCGCCACAGTGCGCAATACTAGTGACATGAAAACTTTTTATTTCTGAAATAATAATATTCTTGCGTGATGTAAAATTTGACCCGACGGCTTCTCGGTTAAAAAAAAGCCTTTTTTATGTTAGCTACTATTTGCTACGGACCTGTATAAACGACCTGCTTTAAAATGTGTGGATAGTTTCTTTTCTTTTTTTCTGATGAAACATTTTCTTTTTTTAACAATATCGAAATGTACGTTTTTATCGAAAACGTATCGTTTTTCAGTTTTCCATTCGTTGCTTTAATTGGTTTGATTACGCAAACTGTAAGTAAATCAGTAAAGCGTATTGACCAGTTCCCTCTCGCTCCCGTGAAAATGACGGGCTGGAGTGTTTAAAATTTCAAGGTAAAAACGAATCAAAAATTGGGGCCTCAGTGGCTGAGCGGTCTAATCGGCTGGTTCCGGTGCCTCCCTGTGCGGAGTGAAAGAGGCGTGGGTTCGATTTCCACTTTCCCCTGGGTGTATTTCCTTCTTTGTATATTAATGCTGTCTTGTTCTATCTGTCATACTAGACGAGAGTTTGAGGAATATCCTTGAGAATAGCAAATAAACTCGAATATATATGTGAACTGAAATGGTCGTAAACAAACAAACAAACAAATAAAAAAAAATGAATATATAGCTCATACAAATTTTTATATAATTTTCAGGGATAAAAAATAGGCACTTTTATGGTCATTTTCTTGAAAATTACGCGATCGCTACGTGGTTAACGTAGGCGAGCAGTATTAACGCCCCCAATCTTCAAATTGCGGTACTTCGTTGATGTCGATTTACTTTCCATGGTAAAAACGTAGCAAACAACTAAAAAATTTTACATTTTCGAGATTTGCATTGCGCTTCAGCTATTTAATATGTCACTTCTTCACATATTACGCACAGGAGAGTAAAAGGAATGTTTAAAATGCGTAGAATATCTGGGAAAAAAGCACTGTGGCTTTGAATTTCAAAACAGCAAACAGAATATCAAGAACGCAATATTTTTAGTAAAAATACAAATATCATTCCTACTATTTGGTTTTGAAGAATGTTTGTGCTTTGAATCCCAAATCTGATGTAAGGACATATTTCAAAGAAGGTATGCGCTTTTTGTTTAAGGTAAAATATAATTCTTTCTTACTTTAGTGTTGTTGAAGCATGCTTTCCGTCCATACAATTGTACCATTTTTCAGCGAACAGCGAAGCACAAAACATTATTCTTAAAGAAAAAAAATAACGCTTTAAGCATTTCAAAAAGACACTTTATTGTGGAACCAAGCCAAAGATGTAGTTTGCTAGACCAATTACAAATATTACGTTAAATCAAGTAAGTTGTTATGAATATACCTTTCGAAATATACCAATAATCTTTCGAAATAAAAGCGAGTATCAAAACATGCAGTGATTATATTCATTTGTAACATATAATCACCTTTTGTTTGAAAATTTTATTAAAACTAGTCAAAATTAACAGTTAAAAAAATCAAGAACTTACTTTTACACCATAAAAACCTTATTTTATCAATTCCAAATAAACTGTAAAGTGATATTTAATGAAATTTTACGCGAAAGTGTATATTAGTGTTTCAAATGTGCAAATATTTACTGAGAAACTGAAAAATAAAAGACAGTCACGGTGAGTCAGAGTTCTGATATTAGATCAGTTCACGCTGTCCACACTGGCCCCCCCTTCTTCCTTAATACAGACCACTCCAAGAGGTGTTAACAGTCAAGATGCCGCGAGCTGGCTTAAAATTTCATTTCTGTTTATAAGGCTTAATTCAAAGTTTTGTTTTACTACACGGGTAAAAGAAAATAACAGGCCTCGCACATAGCGGGTGCTATAGCTGTCGTGGCAAAAGGACCCGTGTTTCATGAGAGCGTGGGTCTTTTTTAGTGGAAAAAGAACGAGAGAGAAAATTTAGATAAATGTGATTACACCTAATGCTTGAAAATATAGTCTTCCTAAAATAATGTTATCATTCATTATTTTGACAAGTTTTGTTTTCAACCTAAGCTATATAACGTGAATAACGTAGTAAAAAACGCATTAAAAATAAATGCTACTTTTTACTGAAAATTTATATGGCTAAAAAAGGGGAAGTGTCACTCCTTTGAGTGAAAGTAAATTAACCTACTTAGAAATATTTATCAAAAGAGTTTCAAATAACTGATGTATGTAAATAGAAAAAATGAATTCTGTACGTAATGATACAGTGCTTACGATTTTTTTGTACAAAAAAATGCAAATGATAGTGAAAAACGGTGACAAGTTAAAATCATTTCATTAATTTGATTTAGAAAATAAAGGAGTTTTTAAGCTGACAGAAACAAACGGATCTAAGTATACCATGCATTTTTCGAAGTGATTATGTAATAAAACTACCTTTTATCATCGCTCAAGTATTGCACTTTGAAATTAGCAGTTACTGAAATTTAATTATTATCTGTGTTATGTAGTGAAAGAGAAATGAAAATGTTAAAGGAGGAGGGTGAGTTGGGTTGGTATTTGTAACTTCTCGCTTTAAATAATCAATAAGGTAAGAAACCGGATTTGAAGCATTAATTTCAATGCATGACGTGGAATAGGCAATAAATTAAGAATTGACTAAATATGTAATGTCTTAATAATTCATTGAAAAGTGACTTTTTATTCCAAATTAAAATGAATTGATTATGAAGCATGTGTAATGAAATTCCATACCATAAGTCGATTAATTGTAAAACTTAAACGTAATCAGGTGCATTTATATTAATTATTAACATATTTTTGACAAATGATACTTTAATCATTTGTCCAACAATTCCTTTTTTTTTTTTTTTTTTTTGCTACATTTTTGTATTAAAAAACGTAGAAGCAAATGTATTTCAATACTGGTTTTGATAGTCAATATTTGATTCAAGATAATGCTAAGCTTACGTATCTTTTTTGAAAGCATTTTGTAATTTATAAAAGTGCTTTCTGACGTTTCTGGGTAATAAAAGCGCTTTCAGGATTTATGATGTATAAAACATGCAGCTCAGGATCATTTGTCCAAGATAAAATAACTCAAAATTTGCGGATGCGTAATTTTTTATTTCCAGTCCTTACAAAAAAAGGCCTAAAGGTGTTCATTAGTTATGTTTATTTAATTTGTTTTCTGGAGAAGAAATGTGTTGATTTTGTATATCTTAACAAAAATATCCACAAGAAAAATATTAAAAAAATAAGTAAAGCAAAATAAACTTTTTTAAATAACACATCTAAAGGATTAAGAACTCTTCCTAGTCTTTCAGTATTTTGTTTCCTCAGAAAACTGAGGATTAAGCGACAACTACATTGATTAGAATACAAAAACATGATTAGCATTAATTAACCATTCTTTTCCTTTTACTAATTTTCAGAATTGAATGTCAAAATTTGCAACTAAAAAAGATATTTTAAAAGGCTTATCTGGTTTTTAGTCCTTTTCTTCAACGTAATTCAGATATAAATGAAAGACCTTTTCATTGATTTCATTGAACAAAGATAATTAACCGCATTTTTGTTAAAAGTAATCTGAATTAAAAATAGTTTAAAAGAAACCTGAACACTTAAAATCATTATAATGGATTTCGTCACAAAAAGTATTAAACCACAAATATTATGTTCAATGCGAGTGATTTGAAATATCTTTGTTGTAGAAAGGTTCTCGAACTGCTCTTTGCGTTGAAAGATTCATTTTTATGATTAATATCTATAAAAATGTCCATCCATTATTTCCTTTTAAGTCGTGTATTGTTCTACTGGGTGTACAGCGTTTAATTCTTAAGTTACTATTTTTATTTTAGTTGAACATTTTAAAAAGTTTTATAATTGTAGTTTACTTCACTATCCTTTAAATTAATTTTATTTTCAATCTTATAAGCAATACGTGTTGCATTATATTTCAAAAATTTTTATTTTTGTATTTATTTTTATAATTACACTTCATATATTTTTTACTTCATATACTTTTAAGTAGTTTTCCTTTTAAATTTGTGTTAATGTTTTTAAATTCTGGATTTGAGTTTATAGCGTGAGTTTGTTCCTACTTTCATTAAAATCATTTTTTTGCATATATAACTAATAAGAATATAAGAAAAAAAAAACATTTTTATCAAAACGCCCTTTTTGAGAGCTTTTAAAACAGCTTTGCTTTTGTAATTTTCTTCAAAAATATAATTTTTAAAATATTGAAAATCGTGTGTTTTATCTATATATTTATTGATTTATTTTATTTCGAACTTGAAAAATCAAATAAATCCGAGTTTACGAGTGCTAGAAGGTTACAAATAAATGTAAATGCTTTCAAATGGGCTTTCATATTGCTTCTTGGCCATTACAGACCTAGTGCTTTCCCAGAGACTGGTACCAACTCTTTCAGCGGTACCACATTGAGTGCGGTACCATTGCTGCAAATTTTTTGACGCTCAGTTTAGGATCTTTAACATGACGCATAATCATACGACATGGGCGCTGCCGATATTCTGCATCTTGAAAATCCAGACTTGGGCCAGGTTTGATCCTGCGAACATGGGCGTTCGAGGACTGCGCCTTACCACTACGCCACCCTGCCTGTGGTTACAAATAAATAAAAAATGAAATATAATGATATGGCGAACGCGACTTGCGCGCCATCACACGGCTCTCTGAGCCTAGGGCAGACGAGCTGGAACTGTGAGCCTGAAAGCAACGCATCCGATTCTCTGCGTAGAATCGCGCACGATGATTGTATTGTGTAGATATAGTTTTATGTAATCGTGTAGTAGTTTAGATTAGTATATATAAAATGTGTTTTACAATGCTTTGGTCCTTCATCATGATTAACGGCCAAACGTGGTGAACCGGACTTACATGCTTTAATGCGCAAATGGAATTTTTATACAGTGGTGTCAACCGGCGCAACTTTCCTGTAAGTTCTTCAGCAGTCATTTTTTATGATTATCAATAATGAAAGGAAAAGCTAATGCATTTCTTGCAACTAGTCTAAAGCTTACATATGCAATTGTAAATATGTAAATATATTTCAAATTTTAAGTTTCGCAATCACTTATATTCCTTATTCAAATTCATATCGTTCATTTTATTATATTCACTGTGATACTGCATATTATTTACTTTTAAATGCATATTATTTATTATTTTAAGCATTTTCCTGTAACATTTCTCATTTTTGCTGTAGTATTACCCTTATACATTTGAATATATTCAGTGTGCTGATTTATTTCCGCTCTCTGGCTCGCTTGCGATCGTAAATTATGCCGGATTCAAATACTTCCTCGTCCTTGAACGCGACCGCCGACCCCCCAGTCGTAGCTCGAGTGGCTTTTAAAGCTCCACCGTTCTGGCGGGCTAATCCCGACATGTGGTTTTTCCAACTGGAATCTCAATTTGTTGTGTCTGGCATTAGTGCAGATGACACTAAGTATCACTGCGTAGTTTCAGCTATAGACGGTGATGTATTAACATTGATCTCTGACATAATTCGCCAGCCGCCAGCAGATAACAAGTACGAAACTATAAAGAAAAGAATTATATCCAACTACGCTGATTCAGAGACTGCTAGATTAAAGATGCTTTTAAAAGATTTAGAGTTAGGGGATAAGCGCCCGTCTCATTTATTGCGCTCTATGCAAGAGTTAGCTGGTAACTCAATAAGCACTGAAATCTTACGTTCACTATTTCTGCAGCGCTTACCAGTATCGGTACAACAAATCCTTTCGGTTTGTACGGACACTCAAGATCAACCTGATTTATCGTCCTTGGCCGAAAAAGCTGATAAAATATTAGAGGTTACTAACACTGCTCCCTCAGTAGAATCAGTAAATACTACGCGTGAACTCTCACGTTTTGATAAATTAGAGAATGAAGTTGCTAAACTTACAGAAGCTGTTCAGCGTTTATCTCGCCCTCAATTTTCGCACAAAAAGCGTTTTAAACCATCTCGTCAATCTTCTCGTTCAGCCTCGAGAAATCGCTCTACTTTGAAACCGCACTGTTGGTATGATCATAAATTTGACGATAAAGCCAAATAATGCGCTTCTCCTTGCAGTTATACCCAAAATTCGGAAAACCAATAAGACCTTCTGTTCAAGCGGCGGCAGATACAGGTTCCAGTCACAGTCGCTTGTTTGTGTATGACAAGTTCACGAATCGTCGATACCTTGTGGACACAGGTGCTGCTGTATCCGTAATTCCACGGACACATTGCGGAAAGAAAAATTTAATCTCTAATAACAATTTAGAAATTTTCGCAGCTAACGGTTCAAAAATTACTGTCTTTGCTCAGATTACGCGTACTTTAGATTTTGGCATTTCAAAACACTTTCATTGGAAATTTTATGTCGCTGATGTTACACAGCCCATTCTCGGCGCTGATTTCCTTACACATTTTAAATTATTGGTTGATTTAAAGAATAAGAAACTAATAGATTCCTCTACCTATGTTGGAATAAAAGGTGAAACTTCGCCTACGTTTTCTTTAGGTTTAACAACTATTGCAGAGGATGCTGTCTATAGGAAACTTTTATCGCAGTATCCTCGTATTTGTACCAATAACGTACTTTTTACCAGTTTAAATCACCATGTCCAACATCACATTCAAACAACCGGACCGCCAGTTTTTGCAAAAGCAAGACGGTTGCCGCCGAATAAACTTTTAGCAGCCAAAAAGGAATTTGAGTACATGCTCAAAATCGGATTATGCAGGCCTTCTAATAGCCCGTGGGCTAGCCCAATTCATATGGTACCGAAGGCAAACGGCACTTGGAGAATATGTGGAGATTATAGGCGTTTAAATGCTATCACGGTTCCTGACCCATATCCGCTCCCACACATCCACGATTTTGCATATAGCTTGCATGACACTAAAATTTATTCTACATTAGATTTCGTTCGTGCTTATCACCAGATTCCTGTGGCTGAATCCGACATCCCTAAAACAGCAGTCATTACACCTTTCGGTCTCTTTGAATTTACAAAAATGATGTTCGGCCTCTGTAATGCCGGACAAACCTTTCAACGCTTTCTACATGCTGTTTTAAGAGGTCTCGATTTTTGTTTTGCCTACCTAGACGATGTCTTGGTGGCTTCCAAAACTTTCGAAGAACATCTCTCTCACTTAAAGATAATTTTCAAATGCTTTGATGAGTACGGAATTGTTTTAAATACTGAAAAATGCGTGTTCGGAAAATCTAAATTATCATTCGTGGGTTACGATGTATCTGCTGATGGCATTGCTCCTTCTCCTACTAAAGTATCCGCAATTACCAGTTTTCCCCAGCCGAAAACGGTATCGGAACTGCGTAGATTTTTAGCCATGTTCAACTTCTACCACAGATTTATAGATCATGCTTCCGAAAAACAATCTGTTCTTAGTTCCTTGCTCACCACCAAAAAGAAGGATCTTACCCCAATTAACTGGACAACTGAAACTACATCCGCTTTCGAGACTTGCAAAGCAGCTATGGCAACTGCAGCTACACTTGCCCATCCTGCTCCTGATGCAAAACTATTTTTGCATACAGATGCGTCAGAAATCGGAATCGGTGCCGTCCTTCAACAAATGAAGAATTCCTCTCTTCAACCTCTGGCATTTTTTTCAAGGAAACTTACACTCGCCGAAAAAAAATACAGTGCCTACGACCGGGAGTTACATGCGTATATTCTGCCATACGGTACTTTTCGCACATGTTAGAAACCAGAGATTTCGTAGTGCTAACCGATCATAAGCCTCTTACTTATTTTGGGAAAAATAGATGCTTTCACATCTAAGCGGATTCAAAAATAAATTTAAACCCTAATTAAAATTTTGGGTTTTTGTCCTTGGTGACAAGCCTTAGCATTTTCACTCACGGTTCCTTCGGATTAACCGCTGGGCGTAAACCAACACTCGTCACTTCTTTTTTAATTGCCTACGCCGGCAAAAATTTTATACCATTTTATTTTTTAGAAACAACATTTTAAATCATTTTTTCAATTAGCTTTTTCACGGGGTATTTACTTTTCAACCATTTTTTAATTTTAATTTAATTCCGTCGCATTTCAACATCACAAATTTGAACTATTTTAAATATGCGACGGGAACTATGTACTCTCTCGGAGTAATACTCCCCTCTTTCGCGCCTTTGCCAATTGTTCCGGGACTGAATCTGTGTGTTTTCCCCTCATTCCTACTGAAAGTCGAATACGGAAAAGACGCGCCCGGCGTCTGGGCAATTTGGCCTAGTCGTCGGGTAAGGAAATGTTTTGAAATATGCTAACTACCACCTCTTATATTACTACTGCATTGGTTGTATCATGAAAAATGATTTACTAAATGGTTTTTAGTCGCTGAATCGAGTTTGTACATATTAGATTGCTGGAAGCGATCGGAGTGATCGAAAGTCTTCGGGTGATGCCGTTTTCCGGTTAATCAGAATCATTTAGCCAAGAATTAGTTGAACTGTAATATTCTAAGGTTTTATTAAATTTAACATCTGCAACTCATATGATGGAGATGCTGACTGGTCCATATATCTGAAGATTACCTGCCAACACTAAGTCGTAAAAGACTTGATTTTTGACCGTTATCACCTGCAATGACCATGATAACCAGCATTGAGGAATCCGTCCTCGGAACAACTAACGCTCCTAAATGAACATTATTGAGAACTGATAAACAGCCACCAAATGAAGGAGCAACAGTACGTTTCATTTTTTCGTATGGATCAATCAATTTCTGTACTCTTCAATAATCAGGTGGTCATCTTCAAATATCAGGTGATACAATCTTTTACATAAATTTCTAACGCCAGCTATGTCACAACCACATTAGAGATCGGTAAAATTCTCCTGTGTAAACTATTTTAAATAACGTGTTGTACTATTGTGTTACATGCTAGTTTAATTTTTAATTTTTTTAAAGAGCTCTTTAATTTTTCATATGCAGTGTGTTTATATACAATAAATCCTTACAGTCAACGATTAATAATTTCGTAGTTATTTCTAGTATGTATTTTTAAATATTTTAATTTACATAATTTTTTGCTTAAACTTTTTGATTTCTAAATGCTCTAACATATTCTGATCTTACACAACGCAATGTACCTAAAGTGCTAATTCCAAATATACCACTACACCATCACACTTATGCCTTTCGGCAAAAATCAGATGACGTTTCACCTCGTAAGAATCGGCATCTGCAATACATCAGTTTTTATGTGATGGTGTAGTGGTATATTTGGAATTAGCACTTTAGGTACATTGCGTTGTGTAAGATCAGAATATGTTAGAGCATTTAGAAATCAAAAAGTTTAAGCAAAAAATTATGTAAATTAAAATATTTAAAAATACATACTAGAAATAACTACGAAATTATTAATCGTTGACTGTAAGGATTTATTGTATATAAACACACTGCATATGAAAAATTAAAGAGCTCTTTAAAAAAATTAAAAATTAAACTAGCATGTAACACAATAGTACAACTCGTTATTTAAAATAGTTTACACAGGAGAATTTTACCGATCTCTAATGTGGTTGTGACATAGCTGGCGTTAGAAATTTATGTAAAAGATTGTATCACCTGATATTTGAAGATGACCACCTGATTATTGAAGAGTACAGAAATTGATTGATCCATACGAAAAAATGAAACGTACTGTTGCTCCTTCATTTGGTGGCTGTTTATCAGTTCTCAATAATGTTCATTTAGGAGCGTTAGTTGTTCCGAGGACGGATTCCTCAATGCTGGTTATCATGGTCATTGCAGGTGATAACGGTCAAAAATCAAGTCTTTTACGACTTAGTGTTGGCAGGTAATCTTCAGATATATGGACCAGTCAGCATCTCCATCATATGAGTTGCAGATGTTAAATTTAATAAAACCTTAGAATATTACAGTTCAACTAATTCTTGGCTAAATGATTCTGATTAACCGGAAAACGGCATCACCCGAAGACTTTCGATCACTCCGATCGCTTCCAGCAATCTAATATGTACAAACTCGATTCAGCGACTAAAAACCATTTAGTAAATCATTTTTCATGATACAACCAATGCAGTAGTAATATAAGAGGTGGTAGTTAGCATATTTCAAAACATTTCCTTACCCGACGACTAGGCCAAATTGCCCAGACGCCGGGCGCGTCTTTTCCGTATTCGACTTTCAGTAGGAATGAGGGGAAAACACACAGATTCAGTCCCGGAACAATTGGCAAAGGCGCGAAAGAGGGGAGTATTACTCCGAGAGAGTACATAGTTCCCGTCGCATATTTAAAATAGTTCAAATTTGTGATGTTGAAATGCGACGGAATTAAATTAAAATTAAAAAATGGTTGAAAAGTAAATACCCCGTGAAAAAGCTAATTGAAAAAATGATTTAAAATCAGATGACGTTTCACCTCGTAAGAATCGGCATCTGCAATACATCAGCCAATTTACAACATCAATTCAACATGTGTCTGGCAGTGAAAACGTTGTTGCAGATGCCCTTTCCCGAGTAGAAGCACTTGCACTCACTAGTCAAATTGACTATGCTGAGCTTGCAACAGCCCAAAATTCTGATCCCGAATTACAAAATTTAAGGTCTTCAACTAACACTAGTTTAATTTTAAAAGACATTACTTTCCCCCCAGATGGTATAATACTTTGTTGCGATACTTCCACAAACACTGTACGTCCTTACATTCCCAAACAGTACAGACAAGTCATTTTTTCTAAATTGCATGAATTGTCACATCCCGGGATCCGTGCCACAATTCGTCTTATTAATCAAAGATTTATTTGGCCTTCTTTAAAAAAGGACTGCACAGTTTGGTGTCGATCTTGCGTAGCGTGCCAGAAAGCTAAAATTCAGAAGCACACAAAATCCCCTTTAGGAAATTATCCTGTAATTTCCGATAGGTTCGCACACATCCATATTGACATTGTCGGACCACTTCCCGTTTCTCAGGGTTTTCGTTTTTGCCTCACAGCGGTCGATCGCTATACGCGCTGGCCCGAAGTTACGCCGATAGTTGACACCACTGCCGAAACTGTCGCAAATGCTCTGCTTACCAACTGGATATCCCGATATGGAGTCCCGGAAACAGTCTCCACTGACAGAGGATCACAGTTTGAGAGTGATTTATTTTCAAATTTGGCTCGCCTGCTCGGAATACACCGCAGCCGTACAACAGCCTACCACCCTCAAGCCAATTCTATGGTTGAACGTTTCCATCGGTACCTGAAATCAGCCATTAGAGCCCACGCCACCGAGAAATGGGTTGAAGTGCTTCCTTTCATTCTTCTTGGTGTGCGAACTGCTGTTAAGGAAGATCTGTCCTTTTCAGCAGCAGAAATGCTCTACGGGACTACGCTCAGATTGCCTAGTGAGTTCTTCCGTCCTCCGTGCCCTAGTGATGTTCCACGTAGTGTCCCAGCGTTTATTCAACGTCTACGCGATTTCATGTGCAATTTACGTCCTAAGCCAGTTGCACGACATGGACCTAAAGACGTTTTCATCCACAAGGATTTGAAGAATTCTTCTCATGTATTTCTACGAATTGACAATGTCAGACGCTCACTGCAACCACCTTACGTCGGACCCTATCCTGTCATTTCACGGCATGAAAAATACTTTAACATCCAAGTAAACGGTCGTGAACAAACTGTTAGTATTGATAGGATTAAACCTGCATTTTTGTTACAGACTGTTGCAGATCCACAAACTACAATCGCAGAAGAAGACAACGACCGTCTCCGATCCTGTCTGCGTACCGGCACAACCACACGATACGGCAGAAAAGTTCGCTTTCACATCCCAGTTCAATAAACTACCACATTTTCATATCCTCCTCACAGACTGGAGGGGGAGTCATATGGCGAACGCGACTTGCGCGCCATCACACGGCTCTCTGAGCCTAGGGCAGACGAGCTGGAACTGTGAGCCTGAAAGCAACGCATTCGATTCTCTGCGTAGAATCGCGCACGATGATTGTATTGTGTAGATATAGTTTTATGTAATCGTGTAGTAGTTTAGATTAGTATGTATAAAATGTGTTTTACAATGCTTTGGTCCTTCATCATGATTAACGGCCAAAAATGAATAAATAAATAAAAATAAAAACCTGATATTCGTGAACTAATGAACTAAAATGAACTAAATCCACGTTTCGGAGTGATGTATGGTTAATTTTAGCATTTATTTCAATTAACTATAAAAACTAAACTATTGAAAACTAAACTAAAACTTAACTAAAATAAACAAAAACATATGTTGATAAAAAAAAAAAAAGGTTGAAAATACTCCAAGAAAAAAAATGGAAGCCATCATTAAACTTGTATTGATCGTTTTCAGCATAAACTTCAAAAAAGCAACTAAATCCAAGTTTCGGAGTGATGTATGGTTAATTTTAGCATTTATTTTAATTAACTATAAAACTAAACTATTGAAAACTAAACTAAAACTTAACTATAAAACTAAAATAAACAAAAACATATGTTGATAAAAAAAAAGTTGAAAATACTCCAAGAAAAAAAATGGAAGCCATCATTAAACTTGTATTGATCGTTTTCAGCATAAACTTTCTGCTCTCTAAATACATTTTCTTCCCAACATTCCACAGAAATACACGGAACAGCTTGAAAGAAAATGCAAGCAAAGTGAATCTATTTATAAAATCGTTTCGGTGCTGAGTAATTTTACGAAATAGCATACTTCTCGTAGAACGAGTCCCCTGGTTTTCAATTAAGTTTTGTGATTGCATCGTAACATAGCGGTTACCAGAGCGAATGCCTGCTAATATACAGTAACGTGTGTGGGCTCCTTTTCAGTGCTATATTTAGCTATAATACTTGCTTTTTAAGGCATTTTATTGCACGTTCCTCTATCGATGGACATTTTCAAATGATCGATACTTTTTACAATTGCTGGCCAAATGGTTTTGCGTCAATTCCGTTGAGAATTTGAGAAAAGTGATTTTTTGTTGTCTTATATGGATATTGTGAATTGTATATTTTTATTTATGTTTTCGGGGTATTTTCTTTCTTTCAATACCAAAAGCTATTTATTTCTTAACTAACGTGCATCAGGGAATATCACTAAAACCAATAATTATTCGTAAAATGTTTTTTTCCCGAAGAAATAAGTTAGAAATCCTGTACGAAGATAGAAAGTTTGTACTATGAATCTATTTGGCAATAACTAGTAGTTTTTAATACAAAACAGCTCACATTGAAATATTTTTTATAGGGGATAAAATGAACAGTAGAAATAATTTGATACCGACGACCTAAAACCACTGCTGTTACACAAGAGAGTAGGCTCGTTTCCTGTTCAAAATGCTTCAATGCCCGTTCCCTGTTGTTTACGGAGGAACTTCTCACGTTTTGTATAAATTTTATAGCTGGGATGGTGTACGCTTGTAAACCTACTTTGAGGACACTTGAAACTCCTACAGTCAATTATAAGGGTTCAAATCATAATATTTATGCAGCATTATTTCTTCCAACCAAATTCAAAAATTACAAATAAATTGGGTTGTAGCTGTACTAAACCTATGATTGAGTTGTGGGGTTTATCAAAACTGTTCAAAATGCTAAGTTGTCCATGATACTTTTAACTTATGAATTGTGTCAGGATGTACAATGCAATCTTTTTATTCGGTATTTATTTTAAGCTTCTGTTCTTGCGAAGAGGCGATCAATAATAATCTGTATGAAAACAGGTAACATTTAATGCTTTAAGATTCAATAATGTGGTTTATATCTTTTAAGCTTAAAGTTAAAATGGATTTGTACTTCAAGCTTACAGACAATTTTTATTGTTTTTCAAGCTGTTTTTTTTTTTTTTTTTTTTTGAACAGGATTAAATTTTAAGTTAAGATTCGAGAAACTTCGTAGTTAGTTAAACTATTTCAAACAGTGCGACTCGGATAAATATACGCATGCACGCTCTAACGCAAAGCTGCTTTATTTATAATACACATGAATTGTAAGCGGCTAACCTGAGATTAACTGAAGGAATATTGTGATTTGCCAGCGCATTATTAGGGGATTCTATAATTAGTGTGGCAACTCAAATTAAACAAACTATTTGGGAGATTAAATTAAAAATAGCGATAACAGACTGCATTACATGAAAGAATTTCATTTAATACTAGTAGAGCTACTTTCGTTGACAGAGAAAGGAATTTCAGTTTTCTTAGGAACAATATTTTTATGTGTCTTGAAATTAAAAACTGAAAAAAAAATCACAATTTCTGCAATATTCTCTGTGTGTTCTGAAATAGTTATCGGTAGTAAAAAGATATTTCTAACGTCATTCGTCTGCCGACAGGGTGGCGTAGTAGTAAGGCGCGGGCCTCCTGCGCCCTAGTTCGCAGGATCAAACCTGGCCTAAGTCGATGGATTTTCAAGATGCAGAAAATCGATAGCGCCCATGTCGTATGATTATGCGGGATGCTAAAGATCCCTTGAGTATCCGTTTGGCGTGGATAACTCTCGGCTAAATTCAATTCCTTGTGCAGGTTGCATCAATTAGAGCTCAGGTGCCGCCATCAAAGGGGAAACTAAGCGTCAAAAAATTGCGGCAATGGTACTACACTTATTGTGGTGCCGCTGAAAGAGTTGGTACCAATCACTGGGAACGCTCTAGGTTTGGAATGGTTAAGAAGCAATATAAGCAGCCCATTTAAAACCAACAACAACGTTATTGGTCTTGTTCAATGTTGTTCCATAGGCACTAAATGTTTATAATTATTTAAATTCAACTTCCCCTGATTTTAAATTCCTAGGTGCAATTTCTAAGTGTTGTTAAAAACAAGAAAATGTTTTGTTCAAACCGGGCTATCCCCTGAAAAGTTTTTTTTTTGTGAGTGTGATGGGGTGGATAGACAGTCAGTTTGGGAGATCAAATAAATGCGAATTTTCCTCGTCTAGTAACCCTAGTTTGAAATGTTTTATATCAAAATATATGTAGTTCTGGTTGCGACTAACGTAGGTCCAAAAGTGGCGATATTCAGATATTACTTTAATTGTACAAAATTAACCAACAAAGGATAATGCATACATATTTTTTCAATATTAGCAATAATGTTTTGTAGCCTAATTCATATAACAGCTTTGTTACTAGGAAACGCAATCATTCTTCTTAGTTATTACGCTCAGTTTTTAAAGTAGTGATAATGTGACTTACGTTAGTCATACCCTGAGGTACGATATTTCTAAATCAAATTTTATTTCGGATTAATTTTTGTTTTCAGATACATTTTTAAGACATTTTAAGCCTTTTTTTTACTTTTCCTGGAAAGCAGGCTAAAATGGCCTCTATGTTTTACAAATGAAATGTAGCTTTTGAACCAGCAAAGATGTTTTCATCAACTGTCAGCTTGTTTTGTGGAAATATCTCTGTTATTCTGCTTTAAATTACTAATAAGTGACCTTTACATGCTTGACTAAAAGTCTGAATCCTTTAGTTCCACACTGAACTTCTGTACAGTGCATCAGAAGCAAAGGATTATTTTCTGACTATTTTGAACTCAATATTATTAACTTGAAATATGCTCATTATAGGGAAGATGTCCAAACCTTGTTAGTTACAAAAATAAAATATGCCGAAGCCTAATCTTAGTAATTAATTTGGAAAACTGGAAACATCTATCTAAAACATTAAAACCTTCACTGTAAAATATTATTTCATAAAACAAAACAAGGGCCTTTATTAAAACGAGAACATTTTAGCAACAACTTTCAAAACGGAGACTATCAAAATTACTATTAACACGAGCAAGTGAAATTATTTATTAACTCACGCTGATATACATGTACCATAAGAAATATATCTGTAGCGTAAAAGTGAGAAATGAAATTTATCATCAGGGAGAGAACCAAGATAGGTAGCTTGAGACATTCCAGTGATTAATGGGGTACAGAGATTCGTTACTTTTCCTAATTTTGTTTTTTTTTTCTCTACTCTAGAGTACTTAGATAATAACTAAATATAACTTATTACAAAACTGATGCTTTAGCTTATAGTTAACAAGAAATCCAGTTGACTAAATTGTGTGTGTATGTTATTTTGTGATATTTACATAAATAAATTAAGTTACATTATATGGATAAGAACTAAGGTTTTTTAATTCCTTTAGATATCGTTATACTTTACAGTAAAAACACCTCCCGATCTAATGTCGTCGGTAAAATTTATGCGAATTGTAGCAGTTCTAGCGTTTTTAAAGCAACAATTAGGCATTTCAATTCGGCAACGAAAAATTGTGTTGTCGAAATAAGTTTGCTTATTTTAGATTTTATTATTTTAAATTTGCTTATTTTAGGCTTAATAGTAAAACCAAACTCATCAAATTCTTTTCCGCTTCAAGGATATTCAGATTTCACTAAGTCCTATAAAGAACAGATATTCAGATTTCACTAAGTCCTATAAAGCATCCTTCCCGGTAAAAATCATTAATCCACTCACTGAGAGACTTTCTCTGACAGATTTAGGAGATAATTGCAGAAATACATTTGAAAGAAACATATTCAAATTTCATTAATTCCTATAAATCATTCGTTCAGGTAAAAGTCACTGAATCAACTCATAGTGTCCATGTTGTTATCGTGTCCTCACGCGTGGCGAGGAATAGTGGGTACGTTGCTCCTGAGTCTAACGGGGCCCTTGTAGGCAGGAGTCCGATTTCCACCCCTTTGAAAGGTCTCTTAATTTTTTGAACCAGCTTCCAGATGAGAGACCGTCCCCTGGGATTGGCAGCCTCAGAGGTACGTTTCACATTGGAGCCACGACCTATTTAATGTGAACCAGCTCCCTTTAGCGTAAACGGACGACAGCAACCAGCTGCCGAGAGGTTATCACCATCCCAAACATTGACCTCAGTCAATGTTACTTCATTTTCGGTGTTCTGCGGGAACCGAGCTTGGACCGACAGGTCCACTGCGGGACCGTAGTGTCCATAAACTGACAGATTGAAGAGATGATTACAGAAATCCTGATGTAACCCCCCCCCCCCCCCCACCACCCCTCTCACACACACATGAAAAGGTGTTAGTAAATTCCTGAGTCGAGTAAGCGAATTTTCCCTGAACGCCGAGAGGTACTTCTTGAACATTGAAACTAATTACGACCACAAATAATCCATCCAACTGACTATTGGGGATACTAATTAGAACTTCCGGCTAATTATTTTTTCGCATAATCCTGCCTTGAAATTATCTGCATGTAAGTCTACTGTAACAATTAACGAGTCTGTACAATAAATTTACTTCAAAGGAAAAAATCCGATTCAAATATTGTTTCCAGCTATAAGTTTAAACAGTAATTCCCCATACTTAGTGACTGCAAATGCACTGACATTTTTGTGCCTCACTTATATCTAAAAAACTTGTTGCTCTTTTGGCATATTTATTTCTAAAATTTCAAGGACATTGACTGAGCGACGTAGTATGGAAGGTTACTAAATCAAAGATAAATAGTAGAAAAGCAGACTGCTTTTTTTTTAATTATGGGAGAGCATGACTCTCAACGCATTCTTATTCAGAACAAAGGTTATTTCTGTTAATAAAACCATACTGAAGACATCGAAAGAAATAAAACCAAATGTTTAAACATTAAGTATTTAAAAAAAATTAATATGAAAACAAAAGAGTGTTTGTCATTTTATTAAGATGAGATTTTTTAAGCGCAGTCTTTTGTTAATGAATAAACGCATTTATTAAATGAGAATAAAAAAAATAGTTTGAAAATAAGTTTCAGTTGGTACTTCTGCATGTTAGTTTTTGTCCTGCGTGATGTTTTGTTTAATTTTTCCATTGTCGAACTTCAAATGAAAAAAAAATAAGTTTGTGTTTGTTTATATTTTTCTTCTCATTTTGCATGAAATTTCTTACATTTTAACTAAAATAAATGTGCGAGATTTTTTCAAAAAAATTTTGGCTTTTCGTTAAAACAACATAAATCAAAACTACGTTTTGTTTTAGAAATCTCAAAACGCTTTGAACTAAAAGATTCATCTTGTAAATTAGTTTCACAACCAGGTTTTAACTATTTTTTTTAAAGAAAACGTATGTTTAGTTTTATAATAACTTTGTAAATACTATCATACTTTTAGTTACACTAAAATATTTAGTATTTGGTAGTTATTTAGAAAATATTGTAATTAATAATAAAATACTTCATAGACATATTTATTTATCACTGCAAATACTTTTTCATAAAATTTAAGAAGATTAGCGAACAATAGAGATCGCTCATCAAGGGTCACTACTACATATTGTTAACAACGAATTAAACAATGGTCAGTGGTGTTTTTCGTAATCATACTGGAAATTGAATGTATTATTTTGTTTGTGCATCACAAAACTTTACCGATTTTTTTTTTCGAAATTAGACGAAGAAATATTAAGAATTATGTGCACTACTATCTCAAAGCTAATTTTATGAAGGTAGCTTTGCCTTCCTTCTTATTTTAAATTCAAGGATAATTGCCATACAGAATCAATCGTATCGAAGAAGAAAATCGAAAAAAATACCATATGATGCACTGTGAATTAATTTTAAATCGACAAAAATACTCAGTTTGAAATTATTTTAAAATGGTGCGGAAATTATGCGTCTTGTATCAACTGTTTCAAAAATTTTCTGAAAAGCAACCAATCATGTTAAATTGACAGGACATGGGTGTCACTCAACACTCAATCACATCCTAATGAAAAACGTCTTCATTATCATTTATTATCACCATTTATATTGTTATTCTTCACCATTTTTCCTTTACTTACTTCTTATCATTAGTTTTTTCTTGTATTTATCCTACATGACATTGTTTCAAGCAACTTTGGCATGCATAGAGTAAAATATTATATTTGAATATTTCATTGTATTAACTTTAATTAATTATTAATTTCACTCAATCTCAAATATAAATACGTACTGATAAAAATCAAAAATGAAAGATCCAAAAAAAAATATACATGGTTCATAAAAGATAATTTCCATGTAATGATTTTATGTTAATATAATATATTCAAGTAGTCGCCCCAAGCTGTATTTTACCAGTTCTTACGTGACGTTCTTCTTCTTGGAGCAGCATTCTATTTTTAACACAAGTCTACATTTAGTTCACTACCCGCTAAAGTCAAGCAATCTAAATTTCTATTAAAAAAACTCACTGAAAAGAAAATGTTCTACATTTAAGGCAAATATAACATTGAAATTGCTTTCCTTTGCATATTGAAACGTTGAAAATTTTATACTCGAAACCTGATTTAGTTCGAATAACATATATTGAAACATTATTTTCTTCCTATTAAAGCTGTGTGGTGTAATGCCTTTCTTCTATGCATTTTGATGGATTTTTGAAAATTTTCTCACTTTTTATGAGTTATAAATTAAGGTGATAAATCAGCATCTTTATTATTGTCTTTATATTGGTGACTTTATATATGAACTACTTTCGGCTGCTCTTGTAAAGGATACTAAAATCATAGCGACACAAGTTAAAGTAAGTAAGAATTTAAAAAGAGAAGGAAAATCTTGCAGACACAATAGAAACCAAAAAATGTGTACGGGCAAAACCACGGTAACTGGTTCTAAGGCATTGAAAAATAAATATGCTTCAAACATGAAAATATATATAGATTTAGATTCCATACTTTCTGAAATTATAGAAAAATGTAAACAAAAATGATTACTTTGTTTGAAATGGTCTTAATTTGCATTTAAAGTTGCATTTTGAGTAAAAATTCGTTGTGGAGGGGAAAATTAAAAAACACTTTTATTTAAAGGAGAAATGCAAGTGAAACCCTTTTTTTTAAGCAATGCAACATTTCCACATTTTTGTGACCTAATTAAACAGTTTAGATCTTAAAATGAGAGGGGAAAGTAAAACTGATGTGCTGCTGCAAAAGGAAAATGTCCGTTGTCTCCTAAAAACGTTTTTCAAGATATTTTAAAGATTTTTCCAGTGTCGGTACATTTTGGAAAATATTTGACCTTATATGTATCAAATATATGTGTTATCAAATAAAAAAATTATACTTTTAAGAAAGAAAAATCTAATTTTAACTTATAAGTCCAACGTGTGTCCTCCCTAACGCTTACTGAACATATGTGAAGAGCAAACAGTCAAACTGTTTTCTCAAAAAAAAAAAAAAAAAATTAAAGTTACTGGTTTTTCTTTGAACTCCTTGTTAATTGGTACAAAAGTATGTTGTTATTTGTAACCAAAACAAGCTTTAAACTTGTTTTGGTTACAAATAACAACATAGTTTTGTACTAGTTAATGAGGAGTTCAAAGAAAAATCAGTAACTTTAATTTAATTTTATTTTTGGAGAAAACACGGTTTGACTGTTCGCTCCTCATGTAAACTTCCACCCTATGTACAATCAACTGTAATTTACAGAAACAAAATACAACATAATTGACGACACACGAATATAGACGACAAAAATTCTGTGTATCTTTTGGATTCACCTTGTATGTTTTATTCGCGTATTTATCTATTTGTTTTTACTGATTAAACATCAAATCGATAACTTCTTTTTTTTAATGAAAAAAATGAGGGTAACGGATAAGGATATAATTTCAGCTTCAATCTCAGTATTAAATGTATTTAAAAAATGAATTGCTTCATTTGAATGTGTACAAAAATATTAAAAGAACGTTGACAAATAAATAATTTTCACGTTTAATTTTCATTACAGAAAAATATTATACACATGTATACTTCATTGTAAAGAGATTTCTTGGAAGCCACTCGAAGGTTCAATTTTTTTTCTCTCCTATCAACTTTCGGTAAAACAAATCCGAGAATTTGAAATCAAATAGGAAATTAATTTAAAAAAGGAAATTGATACGTTTATACAAAACTGAATGTCGAATGAAGAATCGAAATACAAGTAAATCCTAGTTTTAAATGTATTCTTTAATTTGAAATGAAATATTACCCACTTTTTTGATTAGATACGAAAGAAACTGGACATTTTTAAGCAAAATCATATCCATTCTTTCAACAACTAGCAAAAATATATAAATATATTTTATTAATTTCAATTATCTTGTACCGAATTGATTTCTGAAAAGCCCAATTCATTTTTTTCTGTGCATTCTCTTTGGAATTTTCGTACATTTTTCTTTTTAATTTAAATTTTTTTGTTCTTCAAATAGCATGTAATGGTAATCTTGCACTGTACATTATAGAAGCATACTAGAAAATGCATTATACATGCATCAATCCAAAATCAAGATGAATTGAAAAAGGTTCTTGCAAATGTGTTAAATTACTTTTCTTAGGAGAATCAAAATACAAGTGATTGAGTTTATTAAATACAATTACAAGAAATACACTATAAACGTAACTGAGATTCGTTTATGAAGGAATAACACAAATTGTATCAAGATTCCGTGATGCGATAAAAATACAAAATCAAATACAAATAATAAAAATACAAAAGCAAAAAATATTATTTTTTATAGCTCAACTAACTTAATTAAAGACTTAATTCACACATATGAATTAATTTGTTTACTAAGTGATATTTATTTTTTGAAAAAAACTCCATAAATATATACACAAATCGAATTAAAGTAACTGCGTTTAATCAAATTAAGTACGTATCTGGGAAATAAACCGATCGTTAACGAAAGAAAAATAATGTAAATTTTTCTTTAAAAGAATGACAAGAATTTTTCTTAAAGAGGGACTTTCTGAAATGAACTTTTTTAAAGCATAAAAAAGTTGACTGAATAAGTAATGCGAAAAATGAAGCAGGCATCAACTGAAAAATCCCTTATGTAATCTTCTTTTGCTCCAACATTTTCCCGGTTTTCCCAATTTTCGTGTAAAAAGCATGTGACGAAATACAAAAATGCTATATTTATTTTTTATGTTCACTTTGAATCCAGTTTTTTGAAAAGTTAAGGACTAGGCTTAAATCTGCATTTTAATTGAATTAACTACTCAATTACCTAATCAAAAAGTAGCGCTAGGATACTTTTTATGTGTTCTTTTTACACTTTCAGTATCTTTCTGAAATTAATTTAATATCTTTTTTATACTTATGGAGCTAAATAGGCTGTGAAAATTAAAATGAAAATTATCTGAATACGCTCATTAGGCTTCATTTCAAGGTTTGAAATTTATTTCAAAAATAAAATTTTCATGATTATAGATGAATATATTTATTTTTTTCCGTTTCAATATAGCAGATAAATAAAGTAGAGTTATTACCTATGATCGCGTATTTAAATAATTTATTCAAAATGTTCTAAGATTAACATTTTCTTGTTTTTTTTTTAATTATGTTTTTCCATTTTGAGATGATAATTCCAACGGTCATCATTTAGTATACATAACGAATTTAAACTTAAATTGAGATTTAAAACGAACATTTTCAAAGGGATTGGGGACAAATGGTTAAGGGTTGAAAAACACCGAAATTTTTTTTATTGGCTTAAGTTGTAAAATAAATCTTTAAAATGTTCCCTGAAAGTTTCAGAAAAATTGGAGCAATATTTATTGACTTATCATTGATTTTATTGCGGTGTGATGCGCCACCTTTTCATTCCGAAACCGTAACTGTGCTGAAAATAAGCCACATATTTATTTTTTAAATAAAATAAGCGAGTAGAAGCAATTTCATCGTGACTATAACTGAAAAAAAAGCTCCTTGCTTGAAATTTTGATAAAGAAAGGATTTAAGTTTTTGAAAGTGAAAGACGAAAACTTAAAATGCTGTTTTGTATCTATACTGTTGATTTTTTTTCCCACATGTTCCTGAAACTATAAATAACAAATTTATGCTCTACTTTTATGATAACTTAAGTTTTTTTTTTTTTTTTTTTTTTAATTCATTTTAAAGATTTTTTGAATTGTTTGTTGTTTTGTTGCGTTACTTCAGTTTTTTTCTCAAAAAGTATTTGACTTATAAAAATCAAAGCATAAAAGTTTTGCTTTTTGAGTAATGAATCAATAAAAAAAATTTTGAGACTTTACGCAAATTTTTAAAAAAGATGCATTTTTAAAAGTTGCTAGTTTTCTTTTAATTAAATTATTCAAATTATATTTTAAAAATCCAGTTTTTTTAATATTAAATTTCTTATGAAGTGATGTAACATGATATGACACAACAATTGTAAATTTAAACACCATAGAGAAAAAAAAATGGTCTCTTGGTACCCGATGCCCTTAACTTAAAACTAAAATGAGGAAGGGACAATCGGAAATGTTGAATTATTTGTTAGCTATTTAGTATATCATGCTTTAAAAATTGATTTTATTTTCCATAGAAACATATTACATCCTAGAACGGCCGATTAGGAAAAATAGTCTTAACACATTTTGAAAAACACGTAAAAGTCTTAACACATTTTGAAAAACACGCACAGATAAGCCCAAAGAAATTGAAACTGCTCAAAAAACCTCACATTTTGTTTTACATGAAATTATACCATTTTACTCTCTCAATTTAAATATTGCATTAGAATATTAATTTTCTCCAAGAAATCTCCCTTAAAAAAGACACCAAATGCGTCATTAAAAAAAATCTTCGCAAAGAAATACAATATTTTTATGTACTAAATATGCGAGAAAAAAATGTTTAAAAAAGTTCAAATTGAAAAGTATAGAAATAGCTCTTGTCAAAGTAAGTACATAATTGCATCACCGTAATTCATTTAACTAATCTACTCATAATAGAAGCGTACGGTTATTGATATATGAAACACCGTTTGTATAAATATGTACATAGTCCTAATAAGTAAATCTTTACGATAAATGTTTGTTTAGTCACGTGTGTTTGATAAATATTTAAATTCGAAGCCTCCAGCAATACTGAAATTAAATGAATACATGCTACTATGTTTTTTCAGTGATTATATTTATACTACTATTACGACAACTTACATATTATGAAGTTTACTTTTCTTTTACCATTAATGCAATCATATCTTGCTAGAATCCGAGATCCTCCGATCCGAAGCTCGACATCCTAACCTCTAGACTATCACGGCCCTTGCTAAAACTAGATTGTTTTATATCAATGAAAATACGGCTTTAGACAAAAAGGTGTTTCGTTAAACTGTATTCTTCACATGTTAATCCATTAATGCCTACCGTCCCTTTTTAGGGACAGTCTAAAAAGTACGTCTGAAACACCCAAAAATTTAACAACAAAAAATTGTTTTAATGTATTCCTAACCTTAAAATAACTGGTTAGGAATACATTAAATCAATTTTTTGTTGAAATGTTTATTTTTGGGTGCTTCAGACGTACTTTTCAGCCTGTCCCTAAAAAAGGACGGTAGGCATTAATGGGTTAAAATAGCAACTAGCAATTCCTTTTGCTTTTAAATAGTAATATTTTATTATTAATTTTCTCTTGCGTTTCTAAAATGGTATTTTGTATTTAGTAAGTGATCTTAAATTAAATCCGCTTGCAGCCATAAAATAACCAATTCAGATTTTCTACCTTCAATTGATTTTTTTAACGCATTTAAGTTATAAATAGCGTAAATATTTCTTTTCGTTTCATTCTGTAAAGGTGAATGTTATTTGCAAGTTAATTTAAATCGAATTTTGTGAAACCACTGAATGTGTTTTTTGGTCCGGTAACGTGAAATACATGAAGACACATTTATTTTTATAAGCTTCATACCCCGAGGCTGATCATAGAAAATATTCATTTCATATTCACTCTATCAAATAATTCTCATATTTCAGATAGAGAGAAATCATGTAAGAATACTTTAATGCTGATATTTACTAGTATAAAAAATTTCTTTAACATAATTATTTGAAATTTAACTTCAAGGAGATAGTTTGATAAATTAAATAGAGTAGCAGGAGCATTGTTTTCTCAATATGCTTAAAATAAAAGAATGAAGGAAAGAAAGTTTTTTAGTTCTCAAATATTTTATGACACCCAAGCATTATTAATGCGTGCATTAATGGGTCGGACAATTTGATTGTGATAAACTTATGTTCATAGCAAAAAACAATTGTATTTTAAAGTTGCTTTTACTAATTGATATTTTCCGTAGCTCAGTAAAAAAAGCAGCATTTAAAGTGTGCAATGTTTTTAAAATAGTATACAAGAAAGTAATAACATAATTAAGTGTTTTATTTTCGTTTTACTTCAATTAATACAGTATTTCATCAAAGTTATGATTAAGTTAAAAATGTAAAATCTTAATATAGAATTTTTTTGAGAGGCAGAGAACTTGAAATGGAAGTAAAACACAAAAAAATGTATTTAATATTCATGTAATTTGCTGAATTTGAAAGATAATTTTATCTCATTAATGTTTGAATATGATTTCGGGCATGTGGCCACCGTGGCTGGCGCGTACATAGCGTAACCTCATGGCGGAATAACATTTGACGAAAGAATAATATCAGTAATTATGTATTTCTCTTCGTTCAACGCAAATTAAATCCGAACAACATGACGCCTTTGCATAATAGGCATCAAACGGTTATAAACCTGTGTTTCGAAATGAGTGAAACCTAAAAACATTGTGCATAATCACTATTTTAACGAGATATTTGACATATGAGCCTAAAATATCCCGCGTAGTATTAATGCATAACAAAATCAACTGATATCCATCAAAAGAAAACATAAGCTAGCTTTTATTCATTTCCTTAGTAATTTTAAAGTAGAATTAAGTTTTATTACCGAACAAAAGAAGAAGAGTGGATAAAGAAATATAGGTAGTTTAATAAAGCTTCTGTAAAGAGTAGTGTACGGGATTTTAGCATTCAAGTCGAGACTCTTGCCATGACAGAAAGGTAGTTTCCAAAGATAACAGACATCTATTATACCACGCGTCTTTGGAAACCTGACTCGAGTTGAGTCTTAAGATCGTCAAATTTATCATATTCGAAGGCAGAATGAACCTAAGGGTATGTAATAAATTGTTTGGAGGTTTGAATAGGTTTTAAGCTCTCATGCGTAAAACTTTTTAAAAAATCTGCTCTTTTTTCTAGAAGAAGGTGATATATCTTCTTATATTTTTTCGGAAAAAAGTACCAGGTATTTTTTTTACAATGAATATCTTTTTTTAATCCATATATATTTTTCTTGAAGTGATCGCTATTAAAATAAGGTATCTTAAGGATATCTTTAAAAAATATTATGTATTTCGCTTAAGGTAGGAGATGAACCTAACAGCCTTGGAATTTTTGTTTCTAAAGGCAAATATTTCTGCACTCGAATTCAGTATATTATTAATAAAACTAGAAAAATTTTAATAAAGTGTAAGTGCATGTTTATGATAAGAATTCAATTTTTTTTCTTGAATTTCTTAAAACCTTGGTTTTAGAAATTTTTATTCACACTAAGAACCAGCCAAAACAAGTATGTATTCGATTAATTTGAATTTTACAAAAGTTTTTATTCGTTATTTTACTGTGCACTGAGCCTCTAAAATCTGATGTACGAAGAATAGAAGAATATATGTTGTTTCCATAATGATAAATGAAAGTTAAGTGGGAAAAAAAGTTTTCAATGGGAAATTTCGAAAAAAAATACTATACAAAAAATGTTTAGATTGGTTATTGAAAACTTTCGGAGTTCACTGCGTTCATTGGTACTTAAGAAAGAGTTAAAATGTTTTCAAAACGAGGAAAAAAGAACGTATATTTTTTTAGATATAAATATCCGGTTTCCATTTAAAAGAAAATAAATAAATAAAAATAATTGATTTAAAAAAAAATACTCATATAGTAAGATTCTCGTTATTTTACATTAACTATACGTTTAGGTTACATACCTATATATTAAATTGCTGTTTAGAGAGGAAATAAATTTAAGGAATCTTTTTGAGGACATTAAGATTTATCAACAAAATGTCCCAACTCAACTTCAGCAGATTAAGAGTTTTCTGTACCATATGAGGCAAAGGGAGGTAAGTGACAAAAGTAATTTTGAGTAAAACTCGTTCGAAGTTTAATTCCTATATTAAATTCTAGATGTTTTTCATATAAATATTTTTTTATGAGTCCTATATGTATGTGTTAGTTTAACTATGAAGTGTGAAGTGTCTCTGATGATTAGATTTGGCGTAGGATTTTTTTTAAATAGCTTATTTTTACTTACACCCCTTTACTTCCAACTAGTTAACTTACACCCCTTTGCCACTAAATGAAAAACGTGTCTTGTTCATTTTGCTAATTTACACAGTGATAAAGATAGTTTGTTAGTGATGTAAACTTAATTAAAAACCGCACAAGATAATTTTCGAATAATTATATTTATCAACAAACTAAAATCCATTGCCATTAGACAAATTGCCGAAAACAAAACAAGACAAAAATAAAATCTGCAGACGATTTAATCATTGTTTTTATTATTATTATTCAACAATTCAAAATTCTTTTCCTATATTTTTTCTTCTTCTCCGTTTTAAGTTTCGTAAATAGATCGTCTGCATTGCGTATTTATACTAACTGAAAAATCAAATAATTTTATTTAGAGGCAAACGGATGTAAGTGCACTTGCATTCCTTTGCCACCAAACGGAATGAAGCTTTTATTTAGTAATTTCTTTAAACCACGCTTTTTTGCAGTATCTGTCAAAGCTACCACTAAAATATCTTTCCCACAAAACAGAAGGGTGTTTAATTTATCATTTGCACTAGGTATCTCAAAATTTTCATTTTGGTCACTTACACCCCTTTGCTTCTAAGTGACTGATATGTAGTTGCAAAGAATGCGGTCGTATTATGACGGTGCAATTAGTGGTTAAATATTTATCCAACTATGCTTCATAAGAGACATTATAGAGTGTGTTAAAACATTGAAATGGATTGTTTAATCACTCCGACTGACTAAGTGCAACAGGAAAGGAACTCCAGCCAACGCATCGATATACGTCTCCTGTACGACACAATGTGTGAACGTTTGCATGCTTGCATTTAAAATTCCGGTGACAACAGCGTTTATTAATATAGCATCATTACACATTTGAAATGGCTCTTCAAGCACATGCTTTGTACTGTGACTTAGGAACCTTCATCTCACAAATATAGTACCCAGACAAATGGTTCGTCCAAATTTTATTCATCTGAAGCAATTTCTTCTGGAGCATAAACATTGTCATTTAGCAGCTCCATAGCTAATGAGCTTCAAGCGAAGCAACAAGTGTGCTTTCCTTAAATTTTTCACAAATGTCTGCAAGTTTTTTTTCAACACACTAGTGCTTTAAACTCAGAAATCAATACTAATATCAATATTTTCTTGGGGTTTGGATGATCCCTCTCTCTCTCTGACACACACACACACACACAAATATATATTTATTAATCTCTCACTTATATTCTTCACATCTCTTATTATCCGTCTGTTCTCTCAGTTAAACGTCCATTTTTACAAGCCCCGACCAAAAGTATATAAAAATTAATGATATTTAACATTTATTCATGTGTCAAAGGCTCAGTTATTTGCCTTATTACACGTGGCTGACGAAAGTAGAGAGGCTAGTACAGGTATGGATGTGTATATAATAAACCCACAGACCCACACGTCGTATCTCTAAACTGATCAGTACTGTACTTGTTTTCTCCTATTCTTTTTAAAACGTTTGTTTTCTCAAACGTCCTATACAAAATGATGTAGTTCATAATTGTACGAAAATAAAGATTAGAGTACGATTGAACAAAATTAATTGTTAAGATAGTAATAAAAAACGAATACAATGTGAAATAAAGCATGAAAATTAGGTTAATTTTTCTTAACATTGTTTTAGATTGTCAAATAAATTCATTGAAATGAAGTTTCTATTAGTTTTACAGTTTTTTAATATTTATACTTTTTATCGTACTTTAATCCAAAATAGAGTTTAGTTTCATTTACATATTACACGTGGCTGACGAAAGTAGAGAGGCTAGTACAGGTATGGATGTGTATATAGTAAGCCCACAGACCCACGCGTCGCATCTCTAAACTGATCAGTACTGTACTTTTTTTCTCCTATTCTTTTCAAAACTTTTGTTTTCTCAAATGTCCTATACAAAATGATGTAGTTCATAAATGTACGAATAAAGTGAGTACGATTGAACATAATTATTTGTTAAGATAGTAATAAAAAACAAATACAATGTGAAATAAAGCATGAAAATTAGGTTAATTTTTCTTAACATTGTTTTACATTATCAAATAAATTCATTGAAATGAAGTTTCTATTAGTTTTACATTTTTTTAATATTTATACTTTTAATCGTACTTTAATCCAAAATAGAGTTTAGTTTCATTTACATATTACACGTGGCTGACGAAATTAGAGAGGCTAGTACAGGTATGTATGTGTATATAGTAAACCTACAGACCCAGACGTCGTATCTCTAAAAGTCTCTTAACCGTAGTCAGACATCGCATCTCTAAAAGTCTCTTAACCATAGTCAATATTCTAATTTTCTTGACGAGGGAAATAAAATATATAGTGTATATATAGAGAGGAGCTAGTATGCATGTGTATATAGTAAACCCAAAGACCCAGACGTCGCACCTATAGAAGTCTATTAACCATAATCACTATTCTCATTTGCTGGGAGACGGAAATTATAATATATATAAGTTGTTTGATATTTAAAACACTAAAAGATTTAATTGTATCACTGAAATCAAATGTTTTGAAAGAAGTGGATAATGAATTGTAACTTTTGGTTTTGGAAATTGCGTCATTTTTCAATATATAATTAAAACTATGCACATTAACCGTTTAAATGGATTTCTTTAGTGAAATTTAGTGTTTAAATACAGATGTAAGCATGAAGCAGCTACCTCTCTTAATATAATTTTAAACTCTCTAATGATTGCTAGCCAAACATCATGATGTTGACAGGAGCAGTTTACAAGTGCAATATGATATCAAATTAGGGATTCAAACATTGCATAAAATCTTGTGGATATACAAACTTTGGAATCAACTACGCAAACAGCTTAGAAATAAATATGTGCACTGTATTGTCAGAGTGCATATATTTTTGATTGCATAAACAAGGTGAATAATATTTTATGAGTAAACAAAGTTGTGAACTTAAATCATCGTCGTATCTGGAATTAAATACCCTATTGTTTATATAAATTGAATTTTGTTATTTTATTTTAAAATACGTTATCGATGACTGCTAAGAATCTTCCAGGTTTTAGACTTAAAACCCGAAAGGCTCTTTTTAGTGTTCTAATTTAAACGGCACTTTGCAAACAAGACTTGTTAGAGTTTTGTAGTATTTTTTTTACAATTTTATAAATTGTTTTAAATCTTCAGAAAAAAATTCATACCATTAAAAAATCATTTTTTGTAAGATAATTAAAACTGATGTGGTTTAATCGGTACAGGTTAGACAAGTGCTTACTCACACCTTGCGTTTTCGAATTTAAAATTAAACGATAAGTTCTTGTGAAACTTGAATACACATCTGACATTATTTGCCGAAAAAAATTCGTTTTAATCTCGTGTTTTTGATAAACGAAGCTGATTTAATTACATTTTTAGCACTTAATTTGAACAATATCATCCGCAGCTGAAGTTGTAACGTAATGCAAATATGGTTGGTTAAAAAAATATTCATACATAATAGTCTGTCCAAAACCTGTTTTTTTAATTTATAGGTTTTTAGTTATGTATACTTTATATCATAGGAATAAGCACAACTTAGTTGTGAAGACTTCAGTTTTGTCGTGAAATGAGAGAAAAGGTATATTTCATACAAGCGGAAAATCCTTGCAATCAGTGAATCATATTTTTTAAATTCGAAGAAACTGATTTTTTAAAAAGGCTTGATTATCTTAATTTAGTCCATTTCTCATGACTTGAGCACGTAATGTTTATAGCTTAGAAGAGATTTAGGGGGCTTTCCCACCAAAGGCGACAAATACAAAAAAAAAAACTTGTATTTTCTCATTTGCACAAGCATATGGCATTTAATCGTATTCAAAAATACGCTCTGCAGTTGCGCATATGACAAAAGACATGTTTATTTCGTCTTTGTAGCCTTTGGTGTGAAAGCACCCTTAGAATTATATTGAGTAGTCGTTACTAGATAGTAACTAAAGAGAAAAGCATCACACACCTTCTCCAACTTGTTGATTTGCGTAATCTCTTTCGTGCGATAGCTAGTCTGTAGTACTCATACCCGTTAGTTAGAAAGTTTTTTAAAAAATCCTGTCAATGTACAGTTGAAATGGAGTTCAGGCGGATAGAGTTGTCCTTTGCTCAGATAGTTGCTAGTAGGTGGCGTTACTTGCCTTGGGTAGTCAAAATATTGCGTTCAATTTGGTTAAAAAGTGTGTGAAAAAAATATTATATTGATATGCATTGCATTTATTTAATTTTTATATAACTAATAATTTTATAACTAATAATTTTATAATGTAAATTACTTTTTAAAATGTTTTTTTTTTTGTAAATTCTGCGCTGTGACCGGCAGCGATGGGAAGTTTGTTTTTGTGATGGCATCGGCTGGAGGACGGCACGTGCTTTGATGGTGCTTAAAACGTTTGAACAGTGACAGTGAAAGAAGAGGGTGGTGAAAGTAGCGCCAGTGAAGTGGTGGAAGCGAAGCCGGGTTGATTCGTGAACCTGGACAAGGATTGAAAATGTGTTCTACTAGAAGGAGTGCGAGTGCCGGTGCGTGAGGAAAGATTCTTGTCAAGTGTGTGCGGTGGACAAAGTTTCAGAAAGGAGCCTACGAGAAAGGGATGGTCTCACATCAATAAGCTTGTGCCCGGTGCGCGATGCGAGTGTCTCCGGCCTGGTGTGTTGGTATTGAAAGGATGTTTCGTGAAGAGGGATTTTTTTTAACGTTGTTTTAATTGTTCTTTTGATGTCCCTTGTAAATTAGATTTTATATTGCTTTTAATGTCCCTATTGGACAAGTTTCACAGTAATTTTAAATGTTTTAGTGAATACTCTATAATAGAATTTTATGGATGGCGAAACTAGATAATAAACCAATCCTTTTTTTTTAGTGTATTCTATGTGCTTGTTTTATTTGGGCGTGACCACTGGCAACAATTTATCGGGATAAATTAATTTTTTATATTGCTTAATGAACCTGTGGATATTGCGGGTACCGAATGCCTCTTCTGGCAATTAAAACGGTACATCAAGTATTATGGATGTTTATAGGTTTGTGAAGAATGGAAATAAGTAGGAGTAGTTGTAAGTACTTCAATTTTTTTGAATAGAGGAGTGATCTGCAGTCATGGAATGTTCACCACGATAGACTATTTATGAAAACGTTTGTATACTATAATCACTTGTTCATATATTTCTCACTACGCCTCCCCATGTGTTATCGATACTGTTTTAACTGTTTAAGGAATCTTGGATGTCTTTACAAAAGATAAAATATTTCTTGTTAATTACAACTCTGCAGCAGTTTTTCAGTGCGGAGGACTGCTTTCTCAATAAGAAGCAAAAATATGTTTTCTAAGTTTGTTTTTTGAACTTTCACTTTGACTCTCGTGAAGCTCTTACAGTTCCTTCGCTGTATCCAGTAACTTAAACAAATCAAAATGTTTTCCCCCCTTTTTTTTCTTCTAAGTGTTGTGTTACTTGAAATACAAAATTTTCGTAGTATATTAAAGAGAAACATTCACCTTATTTTAAAAGAAAATTAGCCTTCGTGGAACCTTTTTTTAACAAAAGGTTTAACTAAGGTTTGAAAATATACTGTTGTAGATGCATGTATTGCTAAAGTATCTATTTTATTTATTTATTTAACATTGCTGTCAGAGTTATTATACACCAAGAAAAGCCAATATTTTTCACAGTTTAAGTGAAAGTTCTCACCGTGAGTGAGATAACAATAGAAGAGTTACTAAACATACTCTAAATATTACATTTTAGAGGCGAAAAAATCTTGAAATACCCAATATTCAGAGCAGTATTTAAAAACATTTTGTAAAATAATGGATAAAAAAACAAATCCCAACTCATTAAAATATCTGTATTATCACATACTTGATTCCTTGAAGTATCTGTCAAAAAATGACTTCACTAGCAACAGATTTATGTTATTTCAAAAGAAAGAAAATTGTATCTGGTCAAACTGGACTACTAAGCTATTAAGCATTTTGGAGAATATTCGAGCATTTACTTGTTAAATATTTTTTTAACAATAATTAGGTTAAAATACGTTTTAATAGCTTCGCAACAATGCGCAGATTGCAATGGGCTTTAGTTTCCTTGGACTTTTAGAGACAACGATTGCGTCACAAAATATAATTCAATTACCCCTAAAAGTTTAACACAGCTAACTTTTAGAGCTTGAATACCCAGACATTCAGCATTTCATTTTGTATTCAAAAGTTATTCCGAGAATTTCCATTAAAATCTATTAGTACACAATTTTATCATAGACATTTTACACTAGTACCTATTAACTACGATATTAACAGAATTTTTAAATGATTAAAAGACTACTGTGCTTCTTTCCAAAAGTCTTACAAGTAATAACTCTTATCAAAAAAGTAACAGATTTACAGCAGCGTAAAACTGATGACATTTTCAAGGAAACATTTAAACTTCATTAATTAAGACTGAAATTATTGCATTTTAAAAACACATTTTTCTTCTATGTGACTTACTGAAAAAATTAATCAGCAGGGCAAGAGTGAAATAATCAATTATAAAAAAGGTAATGATTTTTCAAAAAAGCATTGCTTAATTATTCTTTTAAAACTACTGATCGTATGGAGGCCACATTCAATTAGTTAGACATTTTTGCGTCTTATAAAACTATTTCAAATAATTTTAAAATATATCATTTACAAAATCCATCTGTAAGTTATTTTTTGCGTTTCTGAGCTCAAATGGTTTGAAATGCCTCCAACTATTTTTTGTAAGATCTTAGTAATTTACGATCATTAAAATAAATCATATAAATGGAAATGTAATTATTGGTATGGTTAAATAGATTTCAACAGATTTTTTCCTTAATTCCTTATACTTTGAAGCTTTTATTTTTTGGGTAATCATAAACTATGTTAATGAGTTACAAAATTTAAATCGCTAGCGATTTTGTTCATTCTGTTATTTTCCTTAATTAATATTTTAAATAAATATTTCATGTCCCAATGTACACCTTTTATCCCCTGCTATTTTAAATTAATAATTACTATCGATAATTAAAAGAAATATAGTTAGAATTATAATTACATTGGGTGAAAAAAGTGACATTTTCAGTTATTATATTTTACATTTAATAAATACATCTTACGAACCTAAGATAAATGAAAAAATAAAATAATATCTGAAATTATTAGAAATGTAGAGGAGGATTTATTTTCGTTTTTGTGCCTATATCACTATACTTGACATTGTACAGTAACACTAAAATATATCTTCCCTCTGATTAAAAAAAAAAAATAATTACTCCAACAAACTAATCTGCCAATTACACATACTTTCCTCTTTTTGCTATAAGTGTTAATTTTTTCCTTATAAAAATGTTTTAAAATATTCACTATCTATTTATTTATTTTAAACTAAACTGATGATTCCAGTTCTAAATATACATGCATCGTAACTTTTACTCCTATACAGTAATTTAACGAATGATCAGTAACATGGAATTGGGAAAATGCACGGTTAATAATATTGTAAATGCTTTTAAACTGCCAATCAAGCTGCAAATTAAACTAAAAAATACTTTTTTTTCTTGTTACAGAATTTGTTTTTAACCTGAACTATTAAATAGTGATTTGTGCACATTTTTTAAAAATACAAGCACAATGAAGTTCATAAATGGTTGTAAAGAAATCCATTATCAAAATATTCAATATTTCGAAGGAAAAATACCTCCGAAACTTTGAAGTAATAAATTTTCTATGAGTAAATTTTTGCATTAATGTGAAAAATACCTACAAGCAATATTTTTTAGCATTTTTTGTCTTCTCACTTCTAAAAAAATCATAAGTTGGCTTAAGAATCAATAATTTATCGAACAGAAAATTCCACTCACTACAAGAATTAATAAAAGGCTTACCTGTCTCAAAAAGTATCCACTATTTTTTGTTATATAATTTATTTTAGATTCAAAAATGAGTAATTAATCCTAGCGATTTCCTCTGCATTAAAGAATTTTGTGAAAAAATAATTAAACAATTCTTTATTGAGAAATAATTAACTTTTTGCCTCATCTAGTAGGATTTTCTTTTTTCTTTTTTTCTACTTTGTGATTAATTTCCCCAAATGGTGTTAAGAAGAAAAAGAATTCTGCATCAGAAGTTGTTCTCTGTTAATGAGGTGCATTATTCATAGCTTCCTGTCTTACCAGCTTTACTTGATTGTACATAGATTTTGTATTTTCTTACTTTTTTACCGCAGTTCTTTATGAGCTCGATTATTGAATGTTTTAAGGCACTTTTCAAGGAAAGTAGATGTTCTGGATTTTTTGGAAAAAGTTCATTTTTTACTGTAAGTTCTGATATTATTGTTTCTAGGATTTTCCGGTCACTGTGTATAAAATTGAGGTTTTCATGATGTTGTTGTTGTTGTCCTCGTACCCATTATTCCTCGCACGTAGCGAGGAATAATGGGTGCACTGCTCCTGAGTCTAACGGGGCCCTTATAGGGAGTAGTCCGATTTCCGTCCCTTTGAAAGGTCTCTTAATATTTGAACCAGCTCCCAGATGAGCGACCGTCATCTGGGATTGACACCCCCAGAGGTATCGTTTCACTTGGAGGACATTGGAGCCACGACCTATTTAACATACACCATCTCCCTTTAGCGTACACGGCCTCACAGGAACCAGCCGCGAGAGGTTGTCACCCTCCCAAACACTGCTTAGTCGATGTTGCTTCACTTTCGGTGCTCTGCGGGAACCGAGTTTTCACCGACTGGTCCACTGCGGGACTTATCGCGCAGGACTAAATGATATTTTTTGAAAATTAAATATCTAACTTTTCCTATACGATACCTTTTTTCCTTATATTTATAACACGAATCTAAAAAAAAAACGACCTTCACAAAATTTCACTTATTTACCAATAAATACAAGGTCATCTCCAAAAGCTAAAGAAGTAATACTTTTCTTTATTATTGTTCCTTTACTTCATCTTTACGGACTACGAAAAATGCTATAAAAAGTTTAAAAAGAGATAACTTGATAAACGCAGGCACTTAATGTTTTCTAAGCTTTAGAAATCACGCCCATTTACCTGATTGTACAAACACATTCATCACCTTCAGGCGATTGGTTTCAAAAAATTGAAAATTCTCTTGAAGTACTTATCACTTTTGTGCTTTTGACTGGAGAGGATTTTTTAAGTTTGCGTTAAAAGAAATATATTTTCAGGAATATTTTTAACCTTTTTGTCGTCATTATAAGATTTTTTATTTTAATCATAGAGTGAGCATGTTAATTCAATATACTTGCTATGTTTTACTACCTTTAACTTAGTTTATAAATATGCTACAATAACGAAACAATTTTTTTTTTTTTTTTTCAATTTTGTTTCAACTTATTATACATGTCAACTTTTGATACATATCAACTTTTGATACATATCAACTTTTGATACAAATCAACTTTTGATACAATTCATCTTTTTATTTCAATTCAAATTTTTACTCAAATAAATAACACAGTAGAAAAGATAAATTGTGCTCAATACATTTTGCAAGAGCAATTCACTGATCTATGTTTTACATTTCGGCTTGAATACTTTTGTTTAGTTTTAAACGGTGCAAAACCGATGGGGGAAAAAGTTAGCTTTCAAAACTTCCAATTAAAAGAGGGCATTTGTGTGAGTATATATCTTATCAGAGGAGAGAGAGAGAGGAGAGAGATTAGACCATATAGTGATGCATATAAAGTTTTCCTTGACGCATTTAATCAGTTTTTAAGACAAAAATGTGTAAGTTAAGGATCCAAACTTAAGTTTACTTGAAGCAATTTTAACACTGCAAAATGTGTAGCATTTGGGTTTAAATAAAATTCCAAGGTTTTATTCGAAAAAACAATAACAGTGGAAGTAATATTCTTACTTAGATGATTACATTAGCTTTTAAGTAAAAAAAAAACACATTTTTCTTCTTTCAATTTTTGCTCAAAAAATAAGAATTTAAAGAAGAAGGCACCTCATTTAACAATAAGGAAGAATGCGCTGAGTTAACTTATTAAAATAAAACTTTTATAAAATGTAAACCTTTGCGCTACAAAGTAAAAATTAAAAATCAACGTAAAATTAAGCACCTAATTTGCAAAAAGTGCAGACACGTGTTTCGAGGTTACAAGGAGTCCCTTTTTCAATGCAACATAGTGAGCTTCAAGATGAAAAAAACATCCAACTGAAGCCAAAAGCTTTTGTAAGTTCACTTATGAGGAAAATTTCTATTGTATTTTTCTTGCACATGCCGAGATCTGACAAGTACCGAAATCCCGCAAACACACACAAATACGGTATATATATATGTTGTGTGTATATGTTTAAAATTTTAACACACCATTTTGGATAGTTTATATATGTCTCAAACGTTAAAATGGTAAATCTAAAATTTTATCAATTTGAAGCAACTGAATTTTCCTTTATTTCTATTCTTGCTAAATTTTCGTTGCTTTAAAATTAATAGCTGTTTTGAAATACAAGCTTAGTGCATGATTTATCTTTTAAACATAAAAGAATTCTCCTTTTGTTTAGTTCTTCAAATAAAGTAGTTTTCAATGGTGTAACAAGATCCCTACAAGTTGTAGAATTTTTGGAAAGGACTATTGACGTGAAATAAGAGCAGAAAAATTGAAAGCGTCCAACAACTTCCTTATATCAACACTAACGTATATGGCAAGAAAAACGCTGAATGTGGGAAACAGAAAAAAAATAGAAACTAAAAACTTTAAATCTGATTTTCTCAAAGTCACTTATGTGTCACATAACATCCTTATCCACTAAGCTCTTAAAATAAGCTTAGGTATTTTTTCAGTTAAAGCTGTCGTTTTATTGTTTGCATCCAGAGAAAATATTTCTTATATTTCGTTAAACAGATTTTTCAAACACAACCCTATTTTAAAGTACTAAGGAACTTGTTTATAATGAAATAAGTGTGAGGGTTGTTTAAAAAGATGAAAGGGAACATAATTAAACATATAAAGGATTACATTGTCATGCTGAAACAGTAAAATATGTTATTTTTTTATTTATTTTTGCTATAAATTTCAGCGATTTTAATGATAAATGCAATAGATAAAATAAAGATTTTTTTATGCAGAAAAGCTTTTTGCTTTTCTGCGAAAAACTTTTGAGTATGATCTATTCAAAATGGACTATTTTTCGCAGCGTATTTTGTACTTGCACAGAAGTGGCAAATTATTTCAAAAGAAACACAGAAAATATAGCATATTTCGTTTCGATATTTCTGAATAACGTATTTGAATAAATGTTTTTCAGAATTCACTGTTTTATCCCAACATAAAATGTTCAGAAGAATATTAACGAATAGTATTGCGTTTGTAGTATTAAACGCACAAATTCCCTTCTAAATATCGTGATATTTAGAAGTTGCTGTAAATGTGGTCCCTAGCTATGGATCAACTTTTGTTTTATTAGTTTTTGTGATGTTGTTAATTAAAATTAATTAGTTATTTAGCTGTAGCTATTGCTTTGTATTTCTTAAAACCTAGTCAAACTCATCTCACATTCATGTTATGGATTTTTCAATTGCTAATAATACTTTTTTTTCCTTAAATAGTTGCTATTGTGAAACATTCTTCAAAATGCGAATAATTTCAATGCTCTGTTTCATAGGATAAAACAAGAATTAACTTTCTAATGGCTCAGAGAATGCGTTAATGATGCGTTCAGAAGTTAATGAGCCATGAATGGCAACTTCGCAGATCTTGCGCCTGTTGTTTTTCTACACACCCAAGAGCAGTTTATAGCTTCCGTTAATCTTTATTGTTAGGATGCGCAACAGATATCTTATTTGTTGTTGTTGTTTTTTATCATTAAAAGTACATGTGTTTAAATACATTGTAATATTTTCGCTCTAATTTAATTTATACAGTTTTTTTTTATGGCTATAATAATGGAAAACCGAAACACTACAGCAATGTTGGTAAACTGATTAGAAAGTGTTTTTTTCCTGCACTTGTATTAGTATGGAGTTCGAACAAAGCGTCTTTAATATATTTTCTAACTCTCTGTTAAATGATATAAATGGTTACCAGAAATGATTTGTTTTATGGAGAAAAAAAATGGGGGGGGGGGGTCAACTATTGTCAACCACACTCATCGCGTTACTATTTTCCGTACGCAGATATGTTTTGCAAATATGGTAAACGAAGGAAAGAGATTAATTTCATGAGATTTATACCATTAATGTAAGACAATTTTATAGACTAAATTTAAGTCGGAATTTACACTGTCACCACGTTACAATCTTTACTTAAAACAGATATTTTATCTTTTTTTAGCTTTTTCCTTCATCCATAAATTCAATGTTAAGTAATTGCAGAGTGAGCAGATTAGACAAATTTTAACAACGCTTATCACTATATTATATTTCGTTCGGACACGTTTTAAAAAATCAAATGACGCAGAAAATGTAAATTATCATTTCAAGTTAAGTTTGACAGTCTAACAGTTAAACAATATTTGTCTAAATCTTCCAATGTACCACGTTCAGAACAATTTTATTTAAAGTGCTTATCATGTAAGGAATGCAATTTTTGTAAATTATGTCAGGGGTTCTTAATACACCTATTTCTCAATCAAATAAAAAGAATCATGGATAAAAAGCATGAAAATGTCACCGAAGTAAATGATGTTAACGAAAAAAGTCATCTAAGATAAGTTTGAAAACCGAACTTTAGAACGCGTAAAATGTTATAAAGTGTGACAACTAGTATCTTATTATAATAGTAAGAATAAATTGATAATTTAGAAAAATATTTTCTAAGAAAAATGTACTCGGTTATTTATTTTCGATTGGAGGAGTTTTAACTTTGGTAAAAACGTATTACTTTAGTTATTTATCTGTATTACTATTATTACTATACATGTTATTACTATTTATTTATTGTTAACATTATTTATTTATTTTTTGAGGTTTTTATTATGTAGTTTAAGCAAATGAAGGGGATTTTTTTTTTTGCGTACTTATAATTTAAAAAAATGCTGAGAGAAAAGGGAAATTTTTGCTTGATTTACAAATGATGGACTTAAAATCTTACTTTTTAAAAACATTTTAAAATGTAAATAGCAATGCTATCAAAAAAATTAAACTCATTTAATAGTATAATATTAATCTTCTATGACTGAAGCACTTTCTGGTATTTTGTGAGAATCACCCATATATTATTTTACGATAAGTAAACCAACCAACTGTTTTACTAATAATTTGTACATTTTTTAAAATTCCAGGAAAATCATGACACAGAAAGATGGAAAGGGTTTCCTGCAGTGAGACACTTTTTAATTAAGGAAAAACTGAATGACGTTTAACCAAGTGTTGAATTTGTTATGCATTTAAGGTTCTCTTTGAAATAAGTATTGTACCCAATGAAGTACATTAACTGAAACAAAACGACATCACAAAATTAGTGTACCGAAAGTAAGCTCAACTACAACCGGAGGAACTTAGTTTTTGCAGTCAAAATGAAACAGTAGCTTCCCTCAAAAATAAAATTCAATATACAAAACTCAAATTTACCGATTAGAGTTTACTTTTAGTTATGCTTCCATTTATTAAAAAAAAGAGAGAGAACGAAAATCCGTATCAATTTTAATGACATCTCTATATCTGCAGAAAATTCTACTCATTTCATCTGTTTTCACCAAATTCATCTATTACCAAATTTTATTGCCATCATCTATCACCAAATTCATCTATTACCAAATTGTATTGCCATCATCTATCATCAAATTCGTCATCTAATTTCACCAAAACTGCCTTTACTTGCAAATGCTAACCTGCATTAACTATTTAATGCATTTATTCGTGCCTGACACGGGCGAAAGATACCGGCAATTTGTACATGCCCATGTCTCACACGGGCGATCTTGTATCTCGCGTTATTTTATTTCCAATGCCCTCCGAGATCCGTTTGCACTTTGTATGATATTATCTATATAACTTTTACCCAACCCCCGTTCTCTAGTCACCCTCTACAACTGAAATTGCCAAAAACAATTTATACTATACCTATATATTCATTTTCTGTCAAAGAAAACTCGATCATTTTTTACCTAATTTTCCGAAAAAACTCCTTTTAACACTTTAACACAGATAATAATAATTTAACTGTGTGCAAGTAAACAGTAATAAAAATATAATTTCACGTTAAATTAATGCTCATTTGTGCTTTAATTTAACGTGAAATTATATTTTTATTACTTTAACACAGCTCAACTTATTTGAAATAGAAATGTAGCCAATGAAGTAAAAAGTAAAAAAAAAATCACCCAAGTACTGTCTAAGCACTTCAAATGCACAATAGTTTATGAAAAGAAAATTTATATCACCAGATGTTTCATCCCCAACTTACCAAATGTTACAGCGTGACACACGATATATATCCATCACTTTCAAAACGGAGAATATTTTTATTTGGAACTCTACCCACTTTCCCTAACATCCGGGAATGAAGTAGTTACTCTTTAAATATTTCGTTTCGTTTTACTTGATATTTTGATCAGAAAAAAAAAAAACATGATTTTGATCGGATTTTCAAGAAACTAAATATTAATAGGTGACTTAGTAGAAGTAGAGCTGCTTACGTAAACACCTTCAGTGATATCTATACAACTTTTTTTTTATTTGTATGCTTTTTCATCAAAAAAGTAATTAACACAGACGTAAGAATACATTGAAATATCTACAAGCCTCGTGTCAAAAGTTCTTACTTTGTTTCCCGAAAACAAAAAAAAAAAAAGCTGTTTTGTGAAACTTTTAAAAGCTTATTACGTGGTTGTATCTGAGATTTGTGCTTACATATAAAGAATTAGCTTAGATAGGAAAATTTATAAGCTTTTCGTTAATAATATCAGTGAATTCATTTAACAAGCGGACATTCTCAAGTTAAATCCAACTTCAATTACTTGTAAAAACGGAAAAAATGCTTTTTGGGGTGTACTTGCACAAAAATAATTTATATCATGGCTTGTGAAGTATTTTTGACTGCCAAGCCTGAGCCATTCGGAAATGTTTTGCGGACCGCATACGCCCTGACGGCCACACCTTCCGTATTGCAGCCATATGTGTAAAATATTAAGCACGGTACATAGAATTGTAATTGAAAATTATATGCTATTGATTCAAATCCGAGACAAAGGTTCACCTTGCTCTATTTTACCTTATGTAGTAAAATAAAAACTGCTTTGTAAAATATTGCAAGTATTTTAGAATAATATTTAAAAAAAACTCTTTTACACATTTCGTAAGAGTACTTTCATTAAAAACCCCATATCCATTCAGGAATCCCTATGGCAGCCAAAATGACCGCAATGGTGTTATCCGCAGTTTAAAATGTCGGTCGTTCTAGTGTTAAAAGGAGAAGGTAGGCAAAGCTCAGTGGTTTTTAGCGTTGGAAATTCAACTGCCATAATAGTGCTTTACATAAAACTACCAATTTAACTAAGTACCAAAAAACTCAAAATCAACGATTTAAAAGGATGTACTGCGATTTCAATTCAGTGGCTAAGACAAAACTAAATGATAGGAAAATCAAACACCAAATCAACGAAATCAGTACCAATAGAACTCTCACCAGCACACTAACAAGACTCCAGACAGGACACTTCAGGGGTATGAAGATTCATAAAGACGGGACAAGGATGTACTATGCAAAAACTGCCCAGACATAGAACTAACCTCCAAACATCTTTTCTGCTATTCTGGCGCAATTGCAGCAAATAAGTGACTATCCGTTTGCGGACTTATACGAAGAAAATTGCCTTCAAATCGCAGATGCTGTATATACGACCTTCAGTCCTACTTAAAATCATTCCCTATCCATAACACGACACCAACCAACCAAAAGGACTTACTGATTATTTTCTACAAGTTTACGAAGTAACTGTGCTTAAAGTCTGTTTGAAATATAAAACAACAATGGCTACTCACTTATGTATAAATGTCCTTACTAATTCCACAAAGTGTTATCGTAACTACACTACAATACACTAAACTCAATGGCGCAACAGCTCATGAGCACCAAGGCTATGTCCGTCTCAGCTTAAGAGACCCAGGGCCATGGTGTGCTGAATCAGATGTTTCAGTCATGCGGCTGGCCTGACGCGGATCTCACAGGGTTTAGTTCCCAAGCATGCTTGGTCCTCATTTTATATACTAAGTCCACCCTGCCCAGCCCAGAAATCAAACTTCGGACACGTAGCATGGTAGCACGGACGTAACTACTTAGCTTTAGATAATAATATTAGTCAAAAAAGTACAATTGGCAAATCCTACAACTTATTTAGTCCCAATATGGAATTCATTCAAACTGCATTAAATCAATTTTTATCAAGTAATTACAATTGATCATGCCTAATTCTTCGCACTTTCGTGTATGGAAGTCGTAATATTTAACGCCAATCCACCCCAGCTCATGTTTATAAACAAATAGACTTATTCTTCTAGGCAACAGTAGCTTAAATGGTAACACCTTAGATTTGTTTCGCCCGGAAAAAAGCCAGCTAATGCTTTAGTATCCGTGAGATGTATCTTTCCTTCTTTTCTTTTTAGAATTCCCTTTTTTGTCTCTGAATAAGACTTGATTGTAAGTAACTTTTTCTAGGTAAGGTTTACAAGTAGATTTCTGAACATGATAGGTATTTCAGTGTTAGACCGTACGTTAGCTTTTGTTTTTTATATATATATTGCATGTTTAAATACTAATAATAATGATGTATTGCCCAATCCAAGAAAAGTGTACATTTGCTTATTTTTACAACTAATTCTTAAAAACTTTTACTTTAGTATTTTGTAAAAAAAAAATCAAAATTTCATCATTAAAGTTATTTTAATTAAGCAAAAGATAACATGTACGAAAGAAAAATTCCTCTAAAATTATTTCATGTATTGTATTGAGCAAAAGATATTATTTTACACGCTTCAAAGTTCCTGCACGTAAAAGGCAAAGCATAATGAAATACATTTTACTCTTTTTCATTAGTGAAAAACTGCATGATAATTGCGATAAATTAGTATGTCACGCCACAACAAAAATGTGGCATTTATATATTTCACAATGAAACGACATAACTAGTTGTAATGACACTTTTGCTCTAATAGTAGTTTAGTAAGATGTATTTAACTGCATGAATTTTATATAGTATATATATATATATATATATATATGTTACATGTTACGGCGTATATCCGAAATTTTAGAATGACGACAGCCACCGGTGATTGTCGACATTCTCCGATTTCGGAGATGCACCGAAACATATATATATATCTATAAAGTATAGTTATTTTACGTTGCGGATGGAACATGTTCTTGTTGCGAGCGTGACATTGCATAATGCCACATCCGCAGTGCGATATCAGAGAAGATCCTAACGCCCCACTGAGCTCATTCAGTTTACACCTCTTTATAACTCTTAATAGTTTTCTTAATAATGTATACTATTCAGTATAAATAAAGTTTCAGGTAATCTGAATCATGAAAACTATGCATATGGCAATTGGTATTTTCATTAAGCATATTTAAAGATAAGTTCAAATGTAAAACACTGCATATATTTTCGAACAGCTGCACAGTGCAATTTAAACTCAGGTATATCTTATTGCTAACACTTAACACACTTCCTGGTGGATTATGGCATTCAGAGGATATCCTAACGCCCCACTGAGTTCATTCACGTTAACACCTCTTTATAGCTAGTAAAATTTTTCCTAATAATGTATACTATTCAGTATTATCATAGTTTCAGGTTATCTGAATTATGAAAAATATGCATATGGCAATTGGTATTCTCATTAACCATCTTTAAAAAAAAAGTTCAAATGTAAAACACTGTGCATATATTTTCAAACCGCTGTACAGTGCAATTTAAATTCCTGTATATCTTATTGCTAATACTTTAACACACTTCCTGGTGGATTATGGCATTCAGGTAACGTAGTGGTTCTTCGGCACGTCAATCGGAAAAGAAGTAGATGGTGTAGGCGCAACTGCAAAGAAAAGTGGCTTCTACAGTTGTTCTTAGAAAAGCAGCGGAATAGCTTCCGAATTTACAAAATGTACGAAAGACATATTGAAGATCCCTTTTTCAATGCAAAAGAAATGAGCTTCTAGATGAAAAACATTCAACTGAAGCAAAGAGACCAACAGGAACTTAAATGTTTTTTATATAGAAGCTCACTTCTTTTGCACTAAATTTCTTTAAATACATGATAAAATATTGTAAAAGTAATAAATAAGAGTAACTGCTACTAAATGAATAATTAAAGGTGAAAGAATGAATTTTAAACGATCAATATTAATAATGTTATGTCAAAATTATTCAAATAACTTCTATAATTCAAAATGAACACGCTGCAACATTTATTCGTTTGGAAATTAAAACACAATATCCAGAAAGGAAAAAAAATATTTTTACTGAGTATTATTGTAAAAAAATAAATAGCAATTTAAAAAAAGAAAGGATTTAAAAGATACTTTATCCAAAGACTTTGATTTTTTTCCTATGCACAACCCTAATCTCCTTCAAGAAATTCAGTACCTTGTCATGCAAAATGTACATAAATATTCTTCAGCATTTAAGTTGTTTACATGTTTTATTTCCGAGAAAACTCACGGAATACGAAGTCGAAGTAAATTAATTTTTCTTCGAATTGAAATATTCCAACAGCGTTCAAGCATCTTAAAATGAAATTTTAAACTCCAGATGGAGAATTTGATTAGGTAAAGTATGTCGTCTCGTTTTATAGAGAATTTTATGTTGCATTTTATACAGAATGGTCAGCATTGAAATCTGAAATTTTGCTGTGAAGAAAATGGTTGAGAATCGTTGTGAATAGAAATAGAATAATTTCGGTCACATTTTCTACTCTCACAATTCTGTTCACGGCTATTTTTCCATTAGCAATTGAAATGCAAGTATAAGATTCGCCGTGCATCCTCGTACATTGTTAAGATCTATATTCTAAAATTATCGTTTCACAGGGTATGTTTCCCTGACTATGCATTTGAGTGAAGTTCATGTACGGGAACAATCAGCATACACAAAGATGCAGAAGCAAAATATTCAATCAAAAATGCATAATGCAGAAAATTAATAATTCTCGTTATTGCCTTTATTAAGATACTTCTTACGTAGAGCGAATGAATGAACATTTTATGATTGAAATACCCAAGGAAATTTTAAATGGATCTTTTATTTTGCTTGTAGAGCGAAGAAATTCTGTATTTATTATTTATCCCAGGTTGTTTGCAGTATTTCAAAACGTATAAATTATGGGTTCTTTATTTGCACAGACACGCAGTTTGGTAGATGCTTTCTGGATTTGAATTATTAATTGTCCGTATCGTAGCTGATAAAGATAATACGAAAAATGTTTTCAGTAAAGAACTAACCGTAAATGTGTAATACATCATCGTAAAGAGAAAGATCAAGAAAATACCGAAATCCATGAAAGTCGCAAGTTCTTTTGGTTTAAATATATATTAAATTTTCAAATACTTTTAATTATTTTATGTTCCATGATAAAAGAATTCCGAAATACACGCTGTTGTTTCTTTACATTCCGGCAAAATTAGCAACGAAATTAAGAAGTTTATACTTGATGGTTTTGGGTCTATCGATTTTCAAAGAATAAAGATTCTTAGGGGCGTTCATAAATAATGTCACGCTTTTTTCCCATACATTTGACCCCCTTTGTCACAATGTCACATTTCAACGGACCCTTCCCCCCTTTGTCACATGTCACGCTATGTTGCATAATGCATGATGTCAGACTTCTTACCCCGTCCCCTCCCCTTGTCGCACTTTGTCCCAATTTCACGAATACCCCTCCCCCCTCGAAGCGAGACATCATTTATGAATGATCCCTTTTCTCATAAATAAGGCTTTAATTCCTGCTCCTGCACTGTGGGATTGTAGCACCAATGTCACGATTTGAAGTTCGAGAGCATTTTTGTGAAACAGTGCAAAGCCAAATTTGCGATTTCAAGTTGTTCAATTGAAGTTGTGACAGACCAGTCAAGTTCTTGGACACTGGGTTCAACCATTCCAAATTTAATAATTACAACTTAGTCCAGTGTGTTTTCACTCTTATTGAAATTTTCTTGTAATATATAATAAAGAATAGGTTTTATGCTAATTTGTCAAAACAAAACGGAAGCACAAACTGCCTCACAAATAAATCCGAATGTTCTTCGAAGGCTTTCTCCAAGTAAACAAATTCCAAATGGAGGAGTACATATCTGTAAAATTTTCCGGAATCCAAATAAAATAAGTGGCCAGAATTTTTCAAGGCGCCTACTTATTGACGTGTCTATTTCATTTTTTCTAAGAATTAGGAGTTATTTTTAAACAATGAATTTTAGAAATAGTTCAGTTTATATTTTTATTTTTATTTCGACTAGTCAAAAGAGCACTCGCTCTATTCAGCCAGAATTTTGTTTATAAAAGTTATTGTCTTTGTTTAGATTTTTCTACTTAAACGGATATTGACTGTTGTCGCATAGGTTATAATTTGGTTTGTTTCTAGTTAAATGACGAACTTTTTAGGCTCCGAAGAAGTAGCGGGTGTCTACACAGATAAAATATCAAAATGTTATTTTTTAGTGCATGTACAAGTCAACCAGTTAACTAACCATTATCTTTAGAACCATTATACGCCTTTCTCTAAACATTTGGACAGGTCCCTCTGTGTTCATCAAACCTAACGTAATTTACTTCTTCAGTATATTTTCGTTGAAATTCTCCCAAATCGAGAAGACAAGAGGAATAAGAAGCTATACTAACAATAAAAAAAATAATAAAGGTTAGTTTTTTTATTAAACTAATAAGTTTATGCATCAGAAGAAGCATCAAGCAAATTTCTTCATAAATTTGTTTATAGTCCTAATCCAAATTACTTAGTAAATTTGCAACTCTGTAGCAAAGATGAGCGCAGAAATAAAAAATCAAGAATTCTTTTGGTTTAATTTTTTTTAACGGAAAATTTACCATAAATTGATTTGTAAGAAAGTAACAGTAAAGGCATGTATATGTATTGCGTGACAGAACTACCTGCGCTGTATATATATTTTTCTAAACTTTTATACTTTAATGACGGTAAATTTATATACGTATCTTGTGTTTCATGGGTAACTTTTAACCATTTAACTGGTTTGCCCGTACGGCGTACGGGCTACCCAAAGTTGGTCCCAACTGGTTTGCGCGTACTGCGTACGGGCATTGAAATTTTCGCCTTTCTAGTTTTGAGTTTCCCGTATTTTTAACAGATTGAAAGAGAGTCATTCGAGGGCCTTTGTGTTTCAAAGTTATAAAATAGAAATGCTTAAATTCATAATTTATGAAATTTAAAAAAAAATTCTTTCATTTTCCCTTTATACCAAGTTAGAACTTTAATTAATGCAATAAAAAAATATGCTTTTTTAGGAACATTTGTGGAAAAAAAATTGACCAGTTAAGGGGTTAAAACTATCTTCTTAATATTTCTTCTTTCTAGATATAATAGTCTTTAATATGACGCACCTAGAAGCAAAGGGGTGTGAGTGAAAAAATTGAAAATTTGGAGATAACTAGTGGAAATGATACGGAAAGCGCAATTCTATATTGTGGCAAGAAATGTTACGGATAGCTCTAATGTGTGCTTTTCACCAACGTGATTTAGAAAAAAATTAACATTGAAACTTTGAACGCGTATTACTCAGAACCGTTAATTGGCCACTTGCATCCCTTTGCTTCTCACTGCCTCATATGTTGACACATACCAGTTGTAAAGATACTGCTAAAGCTTCATAATTAAAGTTTATAACTAAATTTGACCACCTATCTAAGGAAATTATTATATCTTTGTTGTTGTTGTTGTCGTGTCCTCACGCGTGGCGAGGAAGAACGGGTACAACGGAACCCTTATAGGCAGGAGTCCGATTTCTGCCCCTTTGAAAAGTATCTTAATTTTTTGAACCAGCTCCTAGACGAGAGACCGTCACCTGGAATTGGCACCCGCAGAGGTATCGTTTCTCTTGGAGGACATTGGAGCCACGAACTATTTAACGTGCACCAGCTCCCTTTAGCATACATAGCCCTACATGAACCAGCCGCGAGAGGGTGTCACCTTCCCAAACACTGACCTAAGTCGGTGTTGTTTCTCTTTCGGTGTTCTGCGGGAACCGAGCTTCTACCGACTGGTCCACTGCGGAACTATTATATCTTTACATGGCCCAAATAGTGCATTTTTATATGTAGCAAAAATATACTAAACACTTAATAGATGACATCTAACATAATTCGAAAAATAATTTTAAAATAGAAATAGTGTCCCCATGTGTTTGAATGCTCACACTTAAATGTTTAACTTGGACCAAAAATAAGAAAAGACTAGAACATGCTCATCTTATAAAAGAGTTCACAGAAAACTTTCTGTGAAAGATCCAAAGGTCTCAGAGGTGAAGCCCAATTGATCCATCATGACAGCTACCAAGAGAAAAGTATGTGTATCCTTTTTCACGCATTCTTGAACAATTTCCCTCTATATACGTTTGATTTCAAGCCGTGTATAAACATGAAAGTTTTCGAAACAATTTTATCTAGTGGTACATTTTGTTTATTCCGAGTCCAATTGGCGCTAATTATTAGGCATTTGTTATATATGCAAGAAATTATTCTAAAAAGTAGTTTAAACGATATTTGTATAACATGTTCTTTATAGAAAAAAATACTCAATAAATACAAAATCAGTCTTGCATTTACCAATGAGAAAAAACATATTTAAGAAGAAATATATCTTCAAAATAATTTTTGTCATCATTTGTTATGCATTAAATTCTGCAAAATATGTTTTCATAATCGCTTTATGTATTTTCAGATGTGCAAACTTTGCTACGTCTACACACACTAAACCTAGGTAATGCTTCGATACTTAAATGGATTCTCAGCCAATTTGAAGCTACTTTACATTAATTAGGTCGCATAAGTTAGACAGTAATGAAGTAAACAGTTATGACTACCAACAATTAGTTTCCTTGTCTAACGCAGTAGAAATGAATAGATCTTCTTTGACTACAAGTTGTAATGAGTCATTTTACAAAATTGGATACTTCGCGACAGTGACATAGTATACACTACGTACCAATAAATGTAATATTTGCTTTGTACGCCCATATAAATATCACTTTGAATTAAAATGTAATGTAAACTCAAGATAAGAAAAAGATCAAAAAGTGCTCAAGGTAAAAAAGTGACAAGGCGAAAAAAATATCAAAATAACAAGTTGTAAAATAAGCTTCCGAAACTCAACTATGAAAATGAAAATATTGACTGTTTTTAACTGCACGTTTTTTCTTAACAAAAACCAGTGACAATAAAATAGATTCTATTATACATGTGATGGATTCAAGGGCAATTAACCGGGACAAAACAGCAACGTGCATTAAAAATGAGTGTCATTAACCTCTTGTTTTTCTTTTCTTATGAATAAAATATTACGTGTTTCATAGTTTTAATTGCAATATGGGATGTTTGTATTAGTTTAAGCATTGATAAGGAAAGCCCATAAGCACCCAATTAAATTTATTGCTCAACAAATTTGAAACAACACAAGAAGTATTAAGGTCTGGAAAGAAGAGCTGTTCTTGAATCTCTGGGAGCATGGAATTGGTCACTTTTGTACAGCACGAGCGAATTCTGTTTGAAAATTACACCGCCTAAAGACAGTTTTAAATGGGTTTTAAGACATCAATAAAAAATAAATAGTTTTAAATTTATATGCAAATACAAGAGTGACAACCAGCAACAGTCACAGGGCCCAGCTAGGCTGTCAATAGTCAATTTACCAATCCCCAAAGAACATCAAGAGCCCTTTTAAAACTTTTTACCCCACTGCAAGTAACAGTCGCTTCTGGTAAACTATTCCAACTGCCTATAGCCCTACTGAATAGTACTTTTTCCTAATTTCAAAATTAGCCTGAGATTTGAAATCCTAAAACAATGACATACGGTTCTACCTTCTGTACATATATGTCCCTTTTTTATGAATTTAAATAACTGAATCATGCCCCCTCTAACTCTGCTTTTCTCTAGATTACACTTATTAAGCCTTTTAAAATTAACCTCATAATATAAGCTCCTTACCAACCTAGTAGCCTTCCTTTAAACCTTTTTCAATTAGGTAATATCTTATTTAGAAGATATAACAGAGCTTTCTCGCTACTGCTTTTGCGAGGAAACTCATCGGAATGACAGCAATGCTTCTGCGTTTAATAGTCAGTAGAAACTCTACAGAGAAGCCTAACAGAAGCTATGTTCGTGTTAGAAAAATTAACCAATGGTATTAAAAAATGAGTAGAATTAAGCAAAATGAATGGATACTAATAAAGGATAAGTGATGGCAAAAAACCCACCTACGAAACGCCAAAAAAAAAAAAACATGATGTGCATGTGTTCATCGACAGTAACATATAAAACTCTTTCAGAAGACCTAACACAAATTATATTATGAGGCTTAACAAATTTCCCCAGTTCTATTTAAAATATTTTATGGAAAACGAGGAAATTCTGGCGTCTTAATTGCTGCTATTATATTTTTAAATACATTACCATGCGTATCTGGCTGCAATGATGAATATAATACTGCATTAGAATATCCTAGTTCGTCCTAAATTCATGTTATTTCTATTATTTTAAAATAGTCGCACTCAACAGGCATCGCAATGACAGAACGCATGATTTAGCAAAAGGGTCTTTTGGCCTTAACTTACTTTTTTACTTTAAAAGAAATGTTGTGTTATTATTCTTTTAAAGAAAAAGATGATTTCAAATAAAATGAACATCTGAGAACAACGCAACTTACAGACACAAAAAAGCACATTTAAATAAACCTCTAGGACCTTCAAATCTAAGGTAATGCATATAATCCGGAGGATACAAATGCACGCATCAGCCGTTTGCTAAAAAAACACCTCAACTACTCATAGCTCACTAATGTCGCTTAGTTCACCTTGAACCCTCTTCTTATCTGCAATTGAAAGCGACGTAATTTGCATTTGACATGCTGCTGCAGTTTCGAAATATTTAAATCAACTTAAAGCATGCATCTAAAAAGTAATTAAATTAAATTGAACTAGTCGACCCGTGAGGAATTCCGCACTGCGCACCAAATCATTTTGTGTGGCATTCCATTCTTTGAAAATGTGGGAGAAAGGATATTATGAAGAAGAATAGAAAAAATAAACGGGGTGTTGGTACAAAAGAAGCCATGTAGTTGAACACATCAGTACAAATAGCATTACATTTTTTTCGACTATTACTTAGATATTCAAAACCATAAAATAATCTCAATAATAATGATAATCATTGTTATTGTTAGCATACATTGCATTAAAATAAAATAACGAAGCAGTTCCACTACTTAAAATATAGTTACTGGTTGTTGGTTAGGCTCTACACATTCATAATATAAATGCATGTGTAGAGCCTAAGGATTGAATAAGTTTAACTCATAGACTCAGCTACTGTCCAATTTGCTACACAATAAAAAATAAGAGTTTTTGTTTGGTTACTTGATAACAGATGGCGCCAGCATAGCCAACACCAATTTGGCATCTATTACAGGACCTCTTGTTAGATTTTAACCGTGGGTCTACTTTTCGACCGCGGGTCTACTTTTCGGCAATAGCCGGCACGCTAAGCTTTAAAATGAGAGGTAAAACATGGAATTTGATAAATGAATAAGGAATATCTCGTAGACCGACAAAAAAAACATCAAAATTTCTTAGATAATTTGGTTCCTTGTTTATTCTTATTTCTTTCAAATGTTGGTGTTTTTATTTCATGAAAAGGTTTACACTATGTTCCTTAGCCCAAAGCATCATAAGAAAATGTAATTTCAGGGGGGAGGAATCTAATTTATATTAATTTAATCTAGCCTTGTCGACTTTTCCCCGAGAATGAGGCACAGTTCACCGCTTCGTTGAGTCTACAAAATTAATTTTTTTAGTCATAATGCATTGCAGATATTGTTCTAAGAACATTAGTTAATGACAACTATGGTTTAAAGAATCTGTAACTTTTTTTTTCAAGTCTATACATAGCTTGTTCTTTTTGTTAAAAAATAAATAAATTGCAAAAATTGACCCAATATGCCACGCTCTTTCCTATACATCATAATTTCCATCACTAAGGAATGTTAATATGATTATTTATCTAATGAAAAACGAATTTTAGACAAAATATGCGTTGTGAAAATTTATTAGAAAACATAAATTTCTTGAATAGGCTGTTAAGGTTATAAAAGGGATGTATAAATTTCCTCGACTATAAATGTCAACTGAAATTCTGTCCACCATCTGCGCTTCTAGTCTTTTTAGTTGAATATAATAAGAGAATCGCTAGAAAAATATTTTTTTGACAGTTTATTTTTTTATAATTTTGGAAAAATAGAGTAATTATTATTTATGTAACAGAAAAAAAAATTGACAAACGCTACTTATTTGTATACGTATATTTTCGTTTAAATTTTAAAAAAAGTTCAATATTTTTTTCCTTTTACATATGTATAGCACTTTGTACCTCGCAAACATTCACAATAAAAACTCAAGAACTAAAACTTCAGGGAAAATTCATGTCGTCAAAATAATTTTATATTTTAACCAAAAACTTAATCCCCATAAATATATTGAAAAGCTAGTTTGAATTTAGAAACATGGAAAAAGTTATAATGTTTGTTGCAGTAAAAAAACAAGCTTGTACACTGTACCTTCAGAGATAAACGAGTAATGATTATTCAAAGCATCTTTAACCCTTTATCTACTGCATTATGATCTGCAGTAATTTTTTTGTACAGAAATAGTTAGTCTAGGTATTTACGCTGAAAATTAAGGGATTCACATAAATAAAATGCTCAGTCTATAAGTATTTATTCCTTTACAGCTAATAAGTGCTACAGAGTATTTACCCTGTGAAACTAACACATTTAAAAAATCAGTAACTTGATTCTTGAATTTTACTACTTTTCTGGAGCGAAACTCTAAAGGAGCAATCTGAACAAAATGGAAGTTCAAAACACAGCTTCGGTTTCAAAACTATCTATGTTCCTTTCCTCGCCAAAATACTCTTTATAGAACCCTTGCTGATATGTATCCTGAAAAAGGGGAATTTAAAGACTGTCCCGGCAAAAGTACCATCAGAATTTTTGTAAAAATGGTTGCTGGATGGAATTTATAGAGAATAGTACTTATAAGTACCGTCAGTAGATAAAGGGTTAAAAACATTTGGTTTGTGCGTACTGAAGCTGCAAGTCGTGTTACAGGTGGAAAACGAAATTCAACCTAAAAAATTGTTTCCAAAACATGACACTAGGCTTCTACATATACGCCGATAAATGCACATTTGTGCCGCTATAGCCGTAGTGTCTAAAAAACGACCGTTTCGTTTTGGGCGACTATTGCCGTCATGCCGCATAGTGAAATTCGCTTTGACGGCTATAGACGCAAGTGTCCGACAACGTGTTAAAAAGTTTGTCGGAATTCTACAACCAACTACATGGTGAAAAACAATAACATTTTTGAACCTTATGCATAAGTAGGAAAAAATTTTGTTCGCCCATTTTGTAGATACTACTGAACGTCATGAATATATTTACGAAATACAAACTGAAAATATTGCAGATGGATGCATGATATTGGATATAAAGAGCAATGCCTAAAGTCAAATCAATTATCATCTTAAGTCAATAGAATTTATTACAGGAAAAATCATGTTTCTAATGTTATGGCACTGACATATTTATTTTAATGTAAGAGTTTTTGACTCACTTTCAGCAAACTATAATAGAATATGTCGAGCAATTAACCCTTATTCTCATAAAATAACATATATGCTACTTTATGACAATAAGCGCTAGCAAATAACAATGCAACATAGGGCTGACGTCACATAACAAAAAGAAAGTAGGGGAAAACCCCAGGTAGCATATATGCTACTTTATGAGAATAAGGGTTAAAGGAATTGATGTTTTATTGTGCATGGGCTTAAGATAGCAATTTATATTTTTCCTAGTTTCATACGTAGTTAACAGAGCAACTTATAAGAAAACTTTGCGTTTAATATCTTGAAATTCCGAAATTTACCGCCAATTTGGAGAGATATTTATTATTTGATCAATATTTGAATAATACAATTTGCTTTTTTTTTTCTCATTTACATTATCTTGAAGTTTGAGGCTCCTCTCAAAAAAACTCATCAAAAACCTTTTTAGTTTTTTTTAATATATATATATATTTACATATTAATGAATATTGAAGAAATTTACATGACATCCTCTAATGAATTTTTAATATTTGCTTTAATTTTTTGCGCTTTTTTTTATTGTAGTTTTAAGGGCAAGCAACTAAAAAGAATTAATAACTGATAATATGAAGCTTGCATTAATTTAATAGTGAAAAAATATCAAATTCAGACATTTGCTCTAAACCGGAGTTTAAAGAAAAAGTAATCTATGAATCTCGTTTTTTCAACAAACCAAATATGTTATCCTAATATGAAATGCTATTAGAGGAAACGAAATTGTTTTAATGAAATGAGAAAAAAAAAAAAAAAAACGAAAGCGCATTTTTTCAACATCACAGAAAAACATGATATGCAAAAAAACTGTGTCAGCCTTTTAAGTTCTCGTTGATAAAAGTTCTTATTAATTAAAAAGTAATAAAAAATAAATGAAAAAAATTATGGTACGTTAAATCAGCAAGAATTCTAGTCAAACGTTGCAAATTAAATGCTCAAGTAATGGAAAATCTCAATTACCCACGTTAGGCATTGAAAAAAAATTTCGGCATGCAGTTTCTAGGGAAATACGTTGTAATTAAATATTTACATAAAAATATCCCGTGACAGATTTTTTTTCAGTAAATTAAACGAAGCACTTTCAATATAGGTACCTGAAAGTCTTTGCTTGTATGTATTTATCATCCAATTCCAAAAAAATTAAAATCAAAGCCTGGGAAATTTTTGTTGACCGAAAATTGTGCATGTTGTTTTGCTAAAATTTTGCTATGTCATGACTGATGATGAATTTAAGAGAAGAAACTATTTTTTCTGAAAAATAGTAGCTCCACTAAAAATATCTGATGTAAACTATAAGACACATGGATTTAATATTCCAAGTTTTCAATTCTGGAGTTCGGTCCTGTTACCGTTCTTGTTACTTGATCAATTGGCATTTTTGAAATTCAGAAAAACTAATCAGTTTTAACAAATATATTCAATTTACACAAAACTTTTTTATTTTACTTCGCACACGAAACGTTAAACCTACAATCGTAAAATAATCTTAATGAATTATTTTATTTGTTCTAAAGCGTTTTATAAGGTGTAAATAATTATTTTGAGCAATTGTTAACGCACTTTTGAACTTTTTTTCACGAGAAATTGCCGATTTTTCGTACTAATATCATGGTAGCAACTATTGATATTTTAAGTACATTTTTATATTTTTATTTTTTAATTATGAGCAACTGCTATCACAACTGTTAATTCAAAAAAACGGTAATAATGAGCCCACTTGCCCACTACTGTTTGTCCAATTTAAAAGCTAAAACACCCAATTGTTTTTTAAATTAATCAACAGATAGTTTACTTCGTTTTAAACATGGAAAACATGGAAATTGGGGATTAATAATTATTTAAACTAATTATTAATTAAAATTATAAAAAAAAATTTAGTTATTTCGTTTTGTAGTCATTTTTTAAATCAGCGAACCAAAAAATTGCTTCAAAATTGTTTGTGCTTAGTTCTGGGGTCTGAAGAGGTTAAGATTGGCGCACATGAGATATTGGATAACATAAATAGTTTAGGGACCGTTCATAAATGATGTCGCGCTTTTTTCACTTATATTTGACCCCCCTGCCCCCCCCCCCTTTGTCACAAAATGTCACACTTCAACGGACCCCCCCTACCCCCCTTTGTCACATGTCACGCTATGTTGCATAAGCATGATATGTCACACTCCTTGTTACCCCTGCCCTTGCCACACTTTGTCACAATCTCGCGAACCCCCCCCTCCCCCATCGAAGTGTGACATCATTTATGAATGATCCCTTACAATGTTTCAAGAAAAGTTGATTAGTTTTAACTCAGTAAATATATTACAATACTTTGAGTAAAATTTGTAAATCGAAATGTATAATAGAATAATACTGTGTACGTTAATTGTAATATGCAGTAAAATTGGAATTTTTACCTTCAACTTACTTTCACACGTAGACATATTTATTCATGGCATTAACAAGTATTTCTCTTCGTGCATGGTAATTAGAACATCTCTTAATAAATGCAAATACACTTATACTTAATTTTATTTATTTATGTAAAAATGACCGTATGGCTTCCCTAAATTTAACTCCCGGCAATTAATTCCTTTAGGATCTGAAGCAAATATCAAATTAGCACAAGAAAGCTTTCCCCTAGAAGAGTGCTCTTGTTTTGAAACGCTTCAAACGGTACAAACAGTAATTTTCAAAGTAAAAAATGTCCTTTGGATTTTAAATGACGTGGAAATATTTATTAAGTAGTTCAAACAGGTGTGTTAAGTTAAACATTTTGATAAAAATATGATATTCCATTTTACATTAAATGCAAAATTTAATTATTCCGATAAAAACGTTCTTTCCAATTAGCATAAATATTTTCATGCTTTGTTTCCTTTCGTTTATTCAAACCCTTAGTTGATTATTTTTAGTGAACCATTTCTTTTAATGAATTGTAACTTTGAAAATGGCTTCTCTTAATTAATTTGCTCGACTGGGCATAGTAAATTTTAGAAATAAATACGTAACTATTTTACATACAAATCAAACACGTTTAAACCATTCAGTTTTTCAAATTATCATTAAAAGCTGTAACGATAAATAAATTGCAAAAGTTTTCTTAGAAAGAGCTTTCTTTTTGTTTACGTTCACTTCAGAGTTGTAGTGTTCATTATATTATAGCCATAATTTCTTTAAATAATTTACATTTGTTTAGAGACTAAGAAATTAATTGTGCATTAAAACCATGTACAAAGCAATCATTTGATGTATTTGTTTTTCTTACTTAACTGTAAGATATGTATGCGTGTAATATATACATATATATATATATATATAATCATTAAAAACCATGACAAACAGTTTGATGCGGTAGTGCAAGTGCATTTTTACATTTTACAAAATGGAACATAACTTGGAAACATGTTACACTTATATAAATGTTTTTACCTCTTGTAATTTTAATAAGAGATCAACTCACTTATTTCCATACGTGTTTCAATTCTTGGAACACCTAGAAAATGCTATCTAGATCATAAAGTTTTTTTGTTGTTGTTTAAAAATGTATAACAAACATATTTGTTATAGGACAGTCCAGCGTTGTACGATGTTTTTAACTATACACCAAACATATTTGTTGTTACAGGGCAGTTTAGCGTTGTATGATGTACTTACCAACGCGTTGAAGTTAACTGTCAAAATTAACTATTGCAAAAATTTAGGTGGGATGAGCTAGTTTTTGGAAAAACATCGTACTTCTTAGCAATTCGTGCATTTTCATTACAAAAGGAACTGCAAAGGATTTTACAAAACATTGTTGTGGACATTTTTACCTTTTTGTACTATTTAACAGTGTCGATTTCCCCCCTCTTTCCTCTAAAAATCACATCTAAAACCGGAACGTCTGACCTATTTATATATATATATATATATGTAAGAACGGCAGTCCCGTTCTATCTTCTACAGCAGTGGCCGTTAAGACCCATGTAAGACGAGGCACAGGGCTTCGTTGCAATTCTTTATTGGTACATTTTAACACACAACTATCACAACATTAATATTGTTGGAACGAACGACATGAAGTCATCAGCAAGTTTCAAGAAGCAAGAACCACGATTTTCGTTCGGGCAGTCGTATTTATATGGGGGAAAATCTCTTAGACTGCAGACAATGTTTCCTACACCACGTGATGGCACGGGGTTTAAATAGGAAGGCCATATGGAAAATAAAATATATTATTGGCTTTAATCCCGTAGACAGAGGCTGGCCTAAGTCTACGGGGAAAAAAATAGTCTGGAGGGAATTACTGAGGGAAACCAAATTGAGCTTAGGCATGACCATATATGGTAACGCGTTAGAGAAATTTATGAGTGGGACAACCCTGAGCTGTCAAGTTTAATATGGAAAAAGCCAGACAAAGGAGACAAAGGACTTCTCCATATCACTGCCTGACAAAGGATACAAAGGATTTTTCCATATTACATCCCCCCTCCCCAAAAGTTCTATTACTTTAAATATTGAAGAGGTGAATTATCTGCAGCCTTTTTTCCCACATAAATTTATGTATTAAATTTTATATAAACATATCACATTTTGAATGAAATACTATACAGTTACAAAAATTACTGAACATTTTCATCACAGATTATTATACTCTTACTAAACGATATTTACAAAATTGTATATACAGTTCAGTTTAATTTCAGTTGGATTATTCTGTTGCAGTTCAAGAGTGAATGACTTATATCACATTATTCATGTGATAGTTTGAAATTTGTTGGTGGGTAATATTTCCTCAATCTTGACACATGTACTTTGTCTGATTTTTCTTTGTTGTGTGCATTTGGTTTATTGATTTCATAAGTTACGTCCGTAACTTTTCGAAGAATTTTATATGGTCCACTGAACGGTTGCAAAAGTTTTCGTGAATTCGGATATTTGAATTCTTCATATATCACAAAGTCATCTGCATTAAAAGTTTTGTCCACAAATCTGGCATCGTAATATATTTTATTTTTTTCATGATACTCTTTAGTTCTTTCCACTGCCAGTTTTCTAGCTTCCTCAACAGGAGGATAAATGTCTTCATTTACTGGATTTTGAAAAGGCACTGTACCGTACATTAAATACGCAGGTGGGAACTTCGTAACTGAGTGTGGAGTTAGATTGTATTCTTGAGTCACCTGCTCTAATAATTTAGGCCATGGCACGTTTCCAGAAGCTGCGTTCACTTTGCACTTTAGGCGAGTGACTATTGTTTGGTTCAGACGTTCCACCTTACCATTTGTCTCTGGTCTATGAGCTGTGGTTAAAAGCTGTTTAATTTTGTGGTGCTTTAGAAATTTCTTGAAATGAGATGAAGTAAATGATGGATTTCTATCACTTAATACACTTTTAGGTATTTGAACACTGAAAATTTGTTTAAGAAAGTTGACGTAAGTTTCGGTAGTGATTGATTTTGATGCAAAAGACCACATGTATCTAGTATGATGATCTATAAACAATGTTAAATATTTTTTCGTGGAATTGTAGTAGTTGAAACCACCCACACTATCTACTGCAACGAGATCAAATGGTTTATCAACTGGAGGCATAGACTGTAAAAGGCCAAATCTTTTTTGTCGAGGCTTTTTGTTTACCTGACAAATATGACAATGTTTGTTAAATCCAGTTATATCTAATGTTATATTTTGCCAATAATATACAGGCGTAAGTAAATTAATTGTTTTTTGAATTCCTGGGTGTCCAAACTTTTCATGGACAGTCTCAAGTAATTTACGGCGTAAAGAAAAAGGAACAGCAATTTTAGTTAAACCCTTTTTACGCAGGCATAACACGTAAATAATTTCGACAAAATTACCAGTTAAATTATCATTTTTTTGAGCCTCTTGAATTTACTCCAATTGCAGTAGATGCGAAACGTGGTTTCCTATATTTTTTTCAACACATTCATTATTTACAGGTATATCTCTTGAGAGCATGTCAGCCTCGAAGTTTGTGGTGCTTTTCGTATATTTAATATCATAGTCATACATACTTAATTGTAAGGACCAGCGGAAAAAACGACCTTTTAAGTTTTTTACATTTTTGAGCCAAACTAACGCCGCGTGATCGCTATGTATGACGAATTTATGGCCAAAGAGGTAGTGGTGGTACTTATTTAAAGCATCCACAACAGCTAGACATTCCAACTCAGTAATACTATAATTCTTCTCGTAATCTTTTAATGAGCGGGAATGGAAAGCTATGGGATGTAAGGCACCCGAACTGTCTGGCTGTTTTAATATTGCTCCCACACCAGTTTGACTTGCATCAACACAAATATGACATTCTTTTTTAGGATCAAATATTTTAAAAATTGGTTTACAAATTAAGGAGTTTTTCAAAACTTGAAATGCTTCTTGGCATTTGTCAGTCCATTGCCAAGTTGTATCTTTTTTCAGCAAGTGGTTTAATGGATTTCTAATAGTTGCATATTTATCTATAAATTTATGGTACACATTTATTGACCCCAGAAATCTTTGGAGAGATTTAACATTTTTAGGCGGTTGTAATTTTTTAATAGCCTCAATATTACTATTATCGGGCGTTACAATACCATTACAAATTTCATACCCTAAAAATTCAATTTTAGTCTGTAAGAAAGAACATTTTGATGCTTTTAACTTTAAATCTTCCTGTCTGCATATCTCAAAAATTTGATGAATATGATCTAAATGTTCTGAAAGGGTTTCAGAAAAAATTATTATGTCATCAAAGTAATTGGCTGCAAATTTTATTTTATGTTTTGTAAGTATTCGACGCAAAGTTCTTTGAAAAATACTTCCTGAATTTTTCCACCCGAAGGGTAATTTGTTCCACTCATATAAGCCACTATTAGTGACAAAATCGAGCTTTTCAGTATCGTCGGGATGAATTGGTATATGCCAATATCCGGAAGCCATGTCTAATTTGGTAAAATATTTGCTTTTCCCTAATTTATCTACAAGTGTTTCTATCAGGGGTAATGGTTCTGCGTCGGACTTAGTAATTTGATTTAATTTTCTGTAGTCTATACATAATCGACTTTTTTTATTTTCGTCTCTTTTAAAACTAGTGTAACAGGTGCAGAATACGGCGATGAGCTTTCTTTTATTATATTAGCCTTTAATAACTCTTGAATTTGATTTTCAATTTCTTCTTGTTGCTTTGGGGAAGTTTTATATGCCCTTAACGACACCGGTAAGTCGGATGTTAACCTTACCCGTTGAGGTTCAATTCTAATTGTTCCAACATCATATTTATTTTTGGAAAATATATCTTCGTAATTTCGCAATATTTCTTTTAACCTTGAATTTTCCTCAAGTTCCGAATGTCCACCGACAGGATTGCGACATTGTAGGCCTCCAATGCCGCAACCAGTCCCAGAAACATCGGACGAAATACGAAAATGCTTATTTTTTTCGCAACTCATTTTTTCATTTCTATCTTTCTTTTGACAAGTTTTCTTTTCCGTGCTACTCTTTTTCTTTTCATTTTCGTTATAATGTAATTCCGTCACCCTTTCCTTAGTTTTACTTTCTTTCGGATCTTTCACTCTTTTAATTTCCTTATCAATTTTCTTGCGTATTTTTCCCGTACTATTATTTTCGTTTTTATTTTCTTTTACTTTATTTCCACAGTTCGTAACGAGGATTTCAGGTAAAATATGCAAAGACTAGTCATTCGGTTCGGAATCAGAAAAGGTGATCAGTCTTCTCTGATCCTGCATAACGACATGTCCTACACAATCTATGACCAAACGAAATCCCACGCAACTCTTTAAACCTAATATGGCATAAGGTAAATCGGTGTCAAGAACATAAAATTCCACCGGTTTAACTATATTGCCGACCTTAAGGTAAAGAATACACGTTTGGTTAAGCTGTAGCATTCCCTTCGTTTGTTTTATTTTTACAGCGCTTTTTTCTTTAATCGAAACATTCAATGTTTTTGCAATTGCACTCGGGAGGATATTTAATGTTGAACCGGTATCAACATTTAAATAAATAGTCTTTAAATTCGAACTTGTATTTTGAGTGTACGCGTCATTAGATAATTGATAATCATTTTTAAATTTCGCCTCATTTTTAATAATATACCCGGGTATTATTAATTGTCATACTTCGTTAACTCTCTCATTTTCTTCTCTTAATTGATTATCTTTTTGCTGAGGCGGTAGTTTAAATCCAGCATTCGATGTATTTGGCTTATTCACACAAGTTTGTCCCCAATGATATGCGTTGGAGATTCCTTGTTGTGCGCAAAATTTACAAGGATTAGGGGGTAACTCCTGCGAAAAATGTGCAGTCTGTCTTTTTACTGCATTTTGTCTTTTATTATAACCTACAAACCTAGGTTTATTCTGTTGGTAAAAATTAGGTTGGTATACATTGTTACTATCTTGACGAGAATAGTTATATCGTTGACGAAAATTACTTTGGTCACGATTTTTTGGCATCCAATTTTGATAAAAGGAGGGCTTCACCCTAAAAATATTTTGTTGCTCCCTTTTATAAGCGGAGTTGGGTGTTTCATGTGGAACTTCATTTATTAATTTTGAAACTACCTGAAGCCATTCGGTGGGAGTTTCTGGCTCTTTTATTACCAAAAATGCCCTAACTTGGGCAGGTAGCCCAACTGAAAGCCCCTCAAGGATATGTTGATTACTAAGTTTTATTTTTCTTCCCATTTCTACTTTTTCCGTAAAATAGGAGTACAACTCTTTCGGATTTCCAGAAAATTTTAAATTTTGAAAATCAAGAAAACTACTTGCTGGAGTAAAGTAATGTTCTTCAAAAATTTGAATGATTTCATGAAAGGAATTACAGCAAAGGCATTGATTGATGTAGAGCTTTAACGCTGAACCGCGAATAAATTTCTGAAAATTTTTTAATTTCCAACTATCATTTAAGTTGTTCTGAGCCGTTTGCTGGTTAAAGTGAGCTAACCATGCTGAAAAATTTATCCCTAACTCTGGTTCAAATAATAAAATTTCAGGTGTGCTACTCGAATTTGTGTCTTTTATTTCAATTTTTGAAGTAGAAGAGCCATCGGCCAAACTCATCTCTTTTATTTTATCACTAATCGTTTGACATTCTGAATCCATTTTTGTTAAGCTTAAATCGGCAGTTGCCTCTGCTTGAGTTTCCGCATCCTTACGGTTTAAGTTATCACCATCCATGTTTGAATTTTTTTGTGGGAAGACTCTAAGTCAGAATTTTTTTCATTTTCAATGGTCTTGCTCATTTTACCATTACTTAATAACATAATTCTAATAACACACTGATTTTTGACATTTTTCCTTTTTTACCTTCCCACTTTAACAACAAAAATATTCCGCGTAAACAAATGCATAACATCTAAAATATATACAGAACTATTCATAATACTGCAAAAAAATACCATAATTTCAATTACACAACACATTGATAAATTTACTATTTCAAACATCTTAATGTCAAAAAAAAAAAAAAAAACCGTGCTGACAAGATCCCTTTTAAAAATTTAAACCGATAATTAATATATCATCAAATAAAGAACTTATTCTTCCAAAGCACATATTCAATTTATATCATAATAAATTCAAAAGCAATATTATGTAGAAAAACCAAAAGGGGGAAAAAAAGATATTCATATAATAAATGAGATATTTATGAAGAAAATTCGAAATAATACCATTTTGGAATAACACATTAAAAATTACTCTATCCAAATTCCCTTTAGCACATGAAAATAATTTCCATTCTAAAGCACCACACATTCACGATTCTTTGGTGAAATCACGCCGCAGAACGCAAACACTCTTCGCTTCTAAAAGCCACAACGGGGGCGAGCTTCTCCCCACTCGGGGAAAGGAGCGCACATAAGTTCATTGAACCGTCTAGAAAGATGATCCACGCTGCTACGACGTCGCGGCACATTTCAGATTTAGTATTGCTTTTCTTCGATTGTTTTTTTTTCTGCAGGAGCCCGGATAGGAACATAAATCCTACCGGCTTGTAAGCACGGCAGTCCCGTTCTATCTTCTACAGCAGCGGCCGCTAAGACCCATGTAAGACGAGGCACAGGGCTTCGTTGCAATTCTTTATTGGTACATTTTAACACACAACTATCACAACATTAATATTGTTGGAACGAACGACATGAAGTCATCAGCAAGTTTCAAGAAGCAAGAACCACGATTTTCGTTCGGGCAGTCGTATTTATATGGGGGAAAATCTCTTAGACTGCAGACAATGTTCCCTACACCACGTGATGGCACGTGGTTTAAATAGGAGGGCCATATGGAAAATAAAATATATTATTGGCTTTAATCCCGTAGACAGAGGCTGGCCTAAGTCTACGGGGAAAAAAATAGTCTGGAGGGAATTACTGAGGGAAACCAAATTGAGCTTAGGCATGACCATATATGGTAACGCGTTAGAGAAATTTATGAGTGGGACAACCCTGAGCTGTCAAGTTTAATATGGAAAAAGCCAGACAAAGGAGACAAAGGACTTCTCCATATCACTGCTTGACAAAGGATACAAAGGATTTTTCCATATTACATATATATATATATATAATAAACTGCAATTAAATCAACAGTTTGAAGAAAGAGTAAATTAAATTTTTTGACCTCCTCCCCCTCCCGTCTTTCCCACACACGCGCTTTCACCAAGTGCTAGACAAAAAACATAGAATTTTTTTTAAAGTATTTACGGGGGAAGGGGGGACTTACTGCTTTGGGGTTTCACTTTTTTTCATTTAACTGCACCAAGTGACGGGTAATAGTAAGCTCACATAAAGTATTGGTTAAAAACAAAACTCAAAAAAGTATAGCACATATCTTCTTGTATTTAAGAAACACTTTAATTAATTTTCTTCTTCAAATTACTGATTTGATTAACGCATCAAATTTGTACTGATTGGTGATAGGTCATTGTTCATAACATCACATAAATGCAGTATGGTATTGATATTAAGTTGCTATATAAATAGTGAAATAAGATCCATTAATGATACTGAAAGGAACAAATTAGTTATAAATGATAACAATAAAATTACACGCCAATTCAAAGCACAAATGAGCAATAAAATGCAGACATATGTTTCGGGATTGCTTGGAATCCCTTTTTCAATGCGACAGGGAGCTTCTAGATGATAAAATGCAGACATATGTTTCGGGATTGCTTGGAATCCCTTTTTCAATGCGACAGGGAGCTTCTAGATGCAAAGCATCTAGAAGCTCCCTGTCGCATTGAAAAAGGGATTCCAAGCAATCCCGAAACATATGTCTGCATTTTATTGCTCATTTGTGCTTTGAATTGGCGTGTAATTTTATTGTTATTGTTTGCTTGCACAAAGTTAAATTATTTTTATAGTTATAAATGGTCGCAGCCATTTAAGCAAAATAGGAACATACAATTTTGTACTGAAATACTCTAGCTTTAATCTTATGAAAGTTTCATGAACATTATTTTACAAGGCACAGAAGTACTTGATCATAATCAACGTATGTTTATTGTTTTGAAGAATATCAAATTACATGTATGACTAGGAATATGGAAACAAACTTTCGCACTATTTTTATTATTACTTTTTTGTAACCAAAGGTAAAAAATGGCTTATATAAAAAGTGATTTAAAAATAATAGAGAGATGTTGAGATGCTACATATGAATTCTGAGTTATATACTTCTTAAAACATAAAAAATGAAAGAAGTATATTACCATTCCATGAAACATGCCCTTCGAAAGAAATTTTAGATATATATACCTCTAGGAAAAAAACTATGTTGGGGAAAGAAATTTTCTTCATAAAATATATAGATAGAATATCTTCTAAGACCTAGCTCAGAATTTCCTATGGAATGAAAAATACTTTTTTAGGCTTTTTGAAAAAGAGATCAGAAATAGATCTTCAGTTATCGTGTACTGCAAAATCTTTCTTTAAAAAAACTTCAGTTTCCCTAAATCTTCTTTTCAGATTTCCACCGTGAAGCCACATTATGTATCTATGAACTTGATCAATACTCACAGATTCACTATGAACGTATTAGAATTTTCTTCAGTGGTTGATATTTTCCTTTTCGCTTTTGTCGTACGAATAAATGAAAAACTTGCAAAAACATACTTTTTTTTTTTGCTTGTCAATTTTTCTATGTCGTCTCTAAAATCTGGAATTGAAATAACAATGCTTTGGTATATTAAAAAAACCTATTCGTGAACATCATCGGTTTTTTTCTTTTCTTAAGACATAAAATTGATAAAATATATCTATACAGTAAAGCATATTATGTCAGTGGATTCTTTAAAAATATCCTTAATTTCCTTAAAGTGATTTATGCTATTTTTATGGCATTACATAAAAATAGCATGGGAAAAATAAGTATATGAATGAATAACTAAATATTATATATATATATACATAGATATAATAGACATAATCTTCATTTTATCTTCCGGGCATGTTTTTCCCTGTTTCTCTGCAATTTAGCTTAAGGCTAACAAAAACCTTTATAAAAAATAAACAATTCCTCATTATGAACTTATATAAATGCAAAGATAAAAGATGCAAGACTTGCGTTAGTGGCAATGCAGTCGCTAATGCATGCGACCAACCTCTTTCCTTTTTACCATTCTGTAAACAAAATAACATTGTATATAAAATCACTTGCAAAACTTGCTTCCAAATTTATATTGGGCAAACCTCTACAAAATTACACCTTAGAATTAATCTTCATAGAGCACAAATCAACAAATGTTCTAACCCGTCTTTTGAGATTTTACATTTTCGCAAACACTCTTTCGATAACATTTGCATTGAAATTATTGCACATATCGACAATTATGAAGAAAGACTACATGCAGAAAACAATTACATTTTTAAAAATAGATGTCTTTTCCCATACGGTCTAAATACAGAACTAAACAATTTAAACGTTTCTAAAATTTCAAATATTTTCAATGTTTTCCATGAGTTTAACGAACCTACGAAAATTTGCAGAGGCAAAAGAGGCTCACGCAAAAACCCCATACATAGCAAAAATAATTTCAACAATGCACGCTGGCTTGAGCGACTCGAATCCAATTTCATCGCGAACTTGAATACCACGCGCGTTAAAACTGCAGTCTTTGAGCTAAAGTTAATTCTGTTGCGAAACATATATAAACTTTTTAATACCTATAAATTCAATAACGCGCAATTTAAAGATTTAATATATGATTTAATTAATTTCAAAATAAGACAAAAAAACAGCAACGAAATCATACCCGAATATTTTATCGTACTCTTTCAACAAAAGTCTTTCAATGATTTTAACATTTCTAAGTGCATGAACGACTACAAACCTTTCTTCCCTATTAAAAACATTAAAATACAGATAACTTATAAATACAATAAACCATTCAGCTCAAAGGTCTTTAATTACAAAAAACTGGCATACGATACAGATATAAATAATCAAACATGTATATGACACAAAGATGAATATAAAGAATTCATAGATAGCCACCACCAACATATAATTACAGGTGACTTAAATATCATTAAAAACAATAACATCAAACAGCTCCTCTCATATGGTACCAAATTCAGGCTAAACAATAAAATTAAACCAGAAAACGCCATTAACGTATTTAATAAAAATTTGAACATTTTTATTCAAAATATGGCGTATAAGTATTGCATGCCCTTCGAGGCTTTCTTTGAATGGAAACACCATATAGAAAATAGTTTTAAACTTTTTACTAAGTCAAAACTCAACAACAATTCTTTTTTATATCACAAAGTCAGCAAAAACGATTTTAATTACATCAAAAAATTACAGGATAACTTCATCTTTGTCCCTGTTGACAAAGCATTCAATAATTATGCAATAATCTGTAAAACCTTTTACACACAAAAAATCAACGAAGAATTAAATAATTCGTTTTACTACAGCAATACCCATCTGGACTTCAGTATCTTAAAAAACAAATTTTCCGCTGCACACAAAAAATTCAAAACTCTATTTACAAAAAACTTCAGCACATCTAATAATTCTAGACTGCCTTTCTTATTCCTTACTCCCAAATTTCACAAAAAACCAATTAAATTCCGTTTCATCTGCAGTACAAGTAATAGTATTAGTAAACATCTCAACAAAAGACTTCAACAGTTTCTTAAAGATATTTATAATTTCATTAAAAATAAATTTAAACACACTAGCTATTTCTGGATTATTGATAACAGCTTTGAAATTATTCCTAAATTACGTTACTCTGTGCCTACTACGCTTCAAACATTTGACTTTGAAAACCTGTTTTGCAATATTCCAATTAATAATCTGTATGAAGTTATCGAGAGACTTTTTGATACCTTTTGCATAGAACTTGAACTGAAAATTGACAGAAGTTATTTCATAAATCTGTGTCATTTCTGTTTTAATAATAACTACATTTTATTCCAAAACAATATCTTCAAACAAATTTACGGTATTGGCATGGGAACTAACTATTCCAGTACCGCTGCTAACTTATTCTTGTTTTTTTATGAATATAACTATGTGATCAATTCTAACAAAAAATTGCAGATTTACAGATACATAGATGATATTCTAATAATCGATTCAGATTTTTGCAACATCCACTATAAAATATATCCAAAATGCCTTACGTTAAATAAAACCAATAATACTGCAATCCGCGCTAACTTCTTAGATATCTATATAAATATTGAAACGGACAAGCTAAATCTCGATCTTTACGACAAACGTAAAGATTTTAATTTTTCTACGATACATATGCCGCATTGGCACAGTAATTTAAATAAAAGAATTTTTGTTAACGTAATAATTAATCAATTAAACAGATTTTCAAAAATCTGTAACAATAATATCTTTTTAAATAAACAAATTTTCAGCAATACAGCAAATCTTTATTATAATAACCTTTTTCCACTAGAATTTATTAAACATTACGTTAAAATATTCAAGAGGGCTGTGCGCATGTACGACGCACGTGCTAGCTGACGTACTGGTGACGCTGTTCGCTGTGGATGTTATGAAGGGTCGTGGCTAAAGTCCTCTAATAATCTATGGTAGGCCTCAACCTGGATGTGTTGCAGCGGATGATGTCAGACTCGAACGTTTGATCAGGAGTTTGCGGACACGGAACAACAATGAAAATATTTTGTGTTTTCTGCTTTTGTCGTCGCAGCTTTGGACCTCTCATCTCTGGGTGTAGGTGAGTATAATCGTTGCTACGTGCCAACGTCCTGCAGGTATGGGCGGGTGCGTCGTATTGGTGGCATGTTTCACGTACGTCTAATTTTGTAATTTTTGTGTCAAAGCCTTTTTCGTTATTTCCGTCAAAGTTTCCATTTTACGTTATTCACCACATTTTGTAACTTCGTCGCTTTAATTTATTTACAATACTTCCTTTTACATGCCATTTCTGCGACGCATTCCGAAACCTGTAGGACTATTTTCTTGGTTTCTTTTGAACACGTTATGCTCCCCGCCCACTGATGAGGAGAGTTATCTGTTTTTGTTTCTTATTCTATGACTTTTAAATTTCGTATTACCAATTTATACGTTTCGTTAATGTTAGTTTACATGTCCCGGAACTTTCATTTTCTTTTCATTTACATCTATATTTCAATATACATAGATATATATATATGTGTGTGTGTGTGTTTTTTTTAAGAAAACTTATTTATTTGCAGGGAGGAAAACATTTAAAATTTAACGTTTTCGCTGTAAATAAAAACTTCATACCGATAATAATTTGCAGCCGTAACTGTATAAATCTGTCTCATTTCAATCCTATATAAATCCTGGTGTAACTGACAAATTTGCTTGCAAAACCTTATCAGAAAGATCTTATGACCTAGAGCAGGTACAGATAGAGTTCCTCCAGGGCTGAACAAGCCTTTTCACAATGAAAATTTTTAATCTGCCTTTTTGAAGATATTTTTGAATGAGTAAATGAAGGACTGAATTAATGAATAAATACATGAATGAGTGAACGAATATGTATTGACCATTGAAGGACGTATATTTGAAGCAATGAAGAACTAAAATTAGAAAGAGATATGGCTAGATTTATAAATTTGATGATGTATACGGAAAAGCAGACTCGTATAGTTCTAAACGGAACTTTCTGTTATATAGAGACACGAAAGATAATTTCCGCTTTATCGTACTTGTTTAGCTAAATATGTCTTAGAAGTTATTTTGTGTGTTCCCAAAGTATCGTAAATCATACTAAAAGGGAAAAAATATTTTCTACTTGGGAAACTAAGTCTTTGAAGCGAACTAAACATATTAATATTATATCTAGTTATTTTTGTCTCCAGTCTGCTTTCCTTATTTTAAGCATACGAAAAATGATCCCGTATAAAATCTTCTTAAAATCACAACACAACGCTTTTTAAAGTGATATGCATACAGGAAAAAGACGGATAAAAAGCAACAAAAATGAGTAATCCTTTCCATCATTGTTGTCCTCAATTTTAGAGATGACTGTTTATCATTTCCATGTGACCAAGTTGATGCAAGAAATAAAATCATCCTGTGATGAATCAAGAAGAAAAAGCTAAATCGAGATATTCATATAGACAAAAGTTTTCTTCTGATATTTTTATAGAAGATAGATTTAAGTAATTTTTGTCAAGATTTAAGATTCCGACGTTTATTGAAGTAGATACTTTTGTTTCAAAACAATATCAATCATCGATGCAGAGTTTAATGGCAAAGCGTGATCGGCATTGCAATGAAACAAGGATCGAAAGCAAGTACTTTTGATCGAGTGTTTTTCTTTTTTGCACGGAAAGCTACGCTTTATATGTAGAGTTTGTTTGGTATGAGCATTATCTATTCTATAGTATGTAACGCATTTGTAAATATTTGTCGATTTTTCAATACGAGAGAAACTGCAACTAAATAATGGTATGCATTTTTTTTCTTTGTACGCTAAAGTTTTCAGTACGTAAACTGTTAAGTATAATATAGGTATTGTAATGTATGAGAAAATCATGATTATATTTGCATTGAAACAGGGCTTCCAAACAAATACTTTTGTTTAAGAGAGTGTTTTAGTGTGTGAAACAATGTTTTACGCACATGAGCGAATGTATGCAGAATAAATAATATATTGTATTTATTTGCATATGTGTTATTCTTTTTATTGTGTGTAACACCGAGCAAAATAATGTATTTAAAGCAGTTTAATTTGAACTTTCATAGGAAATGGTTGTTTCGCTCTTTTGTTGGGTTTGATATTTAAACTATACAAGTGTTGTCTTTGATTAAACAAGAATTTTGTAACTCGATAGATTTATTGTCTTTGAGGAGGTTTAGATTGTTTCTAATCTTCCCATTGCTTAAAAAATTGAGATCTTTGATTTTGTGTATCTTTAGTATTGTTTATGAGTTTCTAATGCATTAAAACATTTATTTCGTGCGTTTGAAATATATATGTTTTTCTCTACACCTTTGGTTTACCAAAGGTGTAGAGAAAAAATATGTACAGACAACAAATGCAGCCGATATCTTTTTTGTCAAGAATAGCTTTCGTCTGCATTTTTTCATTTTAATGAGGTGCGCTAAGTCATTAATTTGATGTAAATACTAATTATAAACTGTTTATGTATTTGAGTTCTGCGTTTGGGAACAAAATGACTTGCAATCTTCGGTTACAATTTTACGCAAATCATTTTTTTTAAGCATTTAAAACATATAATACCACTACAAATTGGTCGATTACGGCAAAAATGCAAGTTGGTTGCAATTTCAGGTGTATATAACTCTCTAGATGGTTCATTTTTAGCTAGAAGTCATTATTTCATTAAGCTTAACTTCTTTCCCAAATCAGCAAAATCACATTTCAATGAATTTCATTAAATTCATTAAATACATAATGTGTCACTGACTGTTTAAACTTATCCTTCCTGATTATGAAAGTTAAGTGCATTAAGCGGATGATTAAGCTCTGAGATCAAATCTCACGCTTGTGTGAGCTAGCAGTCTCAATTCGTGAGTGCCTTGCTGAAATGTATCACACCGTACCGGCTTTTGATCTATTGAAATATTTCTGCTGGAGATTCGTCATTTACTATTAATGCCCGGAAAAATAGCTCCCGCCTTGAAGCGGGTGAACACGAAAAATCTAAACTTTTTAAATGACTGACATGTACTGTCGTTAGGTGTAAAAAAACCTCTTTTTTAAACCTTAGTGAAATTATTGAATATATTGAAATTTCTTCGCCTCATTCAATCAGAAACCATTTCTTAAATGTGTGTATGGTTTTTTTTAAACTTTTTATGTATACTTTATTATATCTGTTTTAAAAAAAGCTTAGACACCTTGCACGTGTATTAGTTTTTAAATGTACACTGTGAAAAATTATTGTTCAACCTTTCACCAAAAACATGGTGAAAATGGTGAAGTTTAACTGCAACCAACATTTTGGATAAAAGTTCAACCATTATAATGAAGTTTCACCATAAATGGAAAACAAGGAACCATTATAATGGTTCAACTTTTATCCAAAATGATGGTTGCAGCCAAATTTCACCATTATTTTCATGTTTTTGGTGAAAGGTTGAACTAAAACTTTTTACAGTGTACTATAAATTATCTTTTAAGAATTTCAAACAGCAAAAATTTCTCACGTTGTCCCTTAGACAACTTTAGCAAGTTTATAACTTACGACTTTATCAATGAGTAATGCATGGCATTTACTGACATTTTTCTCCCTCACTTTTCCAGAATTTTCAAGGGATGAATTGTTTTTATTAGCATTATATTTTTATTTTCTAGTTTTAGTCGTTTTTATATGAAATGAAAACTACTAATAATTTTACGCTTCATATTTTAACTGTATTTAAAAAATATCTTATCTTTACAGGGGAAGCTGCAAGTTTTTTAATTGAAGAAGAGTTGCCAGTAAGTAAGTCAGTTTTTTTTCCCTTCAAGTATGAGGTTTTGAAGTATAGTGTTACATTTACGTGAACAGGTTAATGTGTGTCAGGCATCACTATATTTCCTTTCTTTTTTACATTTTTTTTTTTTTTTTGCTTTTATCATGTATTCTTTAAGACTAAAGAAAGGGCATCATTTTCTCTTATATTTTAATACATCTGTGATTAAATAATGTCTTCCGTTTTTTCGAGTTTTTGGATCATGAAAATCTGGGCTGTATTATTAATGTTTGAAAAAATGCATTCCTTTTGTAGATCTCACACAACTTCACTCACCGCATCTCAACCAGTTTAGCTTTTACTAACCGACGATCTCGATTTTTATTAAATGGTTGCTTTTGAACCCTTCTGTATTGATTTGATCACACTAAGCGGCTGATTTTCGTAACCAATGATTTTATTAGGCGGCGGGGAAGTACATTTTAGTATTCGAACTGTAGATAGTTCACTTTATGGTGAGGCAAGACAGGTAATCAAAAGACCTAAGGTTCCGGCTCTTTAACTTGAACTTAACTGAATAATTAGTAATTCTGCAATAAAGTAGTTTAGTAGTTAGCTTAAAGCTAAATACATTAGAAAATGTGTTTCTCATATGTATAAGTATATAAAAATTAAGAATAAAATCGAAACGTTAGTTAACATTTCCATTGATAATTTTGAAAATAAAGTAAAAGTAAAGAGAAACATTTATTAGTTGCATGTAAGAATTAAACATTTATGAGTTTCATAATTTTGTAGTTTGAATTCGCTAACATTTCAAAAACAGTGTAATATTTAAAAATTTATTCAATAATTACCAACTTAAACTAAAGTCAATCTTATTAAAATACCATTACTGCAATTTTATCCTTTAAAAAGTAAACAATGTATGGTTGTCTCTTGAATCTTCTTGTTCTTTCTCTTCAAAGGTATCACTGGAAATGTTAATTAACGTTTTGATTTTATCCTACATTTTTATATGATTATATACATGAGAAACACGTTTTTGAATGTATTTAGCTTTGAGCTAACTATCATTACAGACAAATTTGTTTTATTGTTTCAAACATTTTAAGATTACTTTAATAATATGTCCTTAAACAAATACTTTTTTTTAATTTATGATTTAGAAGAGCATTGATAAAAATGAATTAATTAACTAAGTGCTTTAAGTCTGGCGTAAAAGTTACTATTTTCTGTTATTCTCCCTTTTAATTGGGAATCAAAAAGAAATTGTAAAGTGAGATATTAAAAATATACATTGCTTATTGAAAATATTTATTTGGTGGTAAAATACAAATGATTTTTCCACTGGTTCTCACTAGCTGGACCCATTTTTATGATTCTGTTTTCTTTAGATTTAGGATGATACAACTAAGGTCTCTTACCTTCGTTTGGTCATATTTATTCTCCAGAAGAAAATTATAAATCGAAAATATTTTTCTTACATCCAAATTTTCAAGGGTAATTTCAGTATGTCCTTATTAAATGATCATTTATAAAATTCATTATTTAAAATAGTGGACTCTCATAAAGCATAAATATTAATAGTAATTATTATATAGATGTTTGAACGAAAACTTCTTTAAAACACAGTGAAATTCAGTTTGTGTAGGTGTGTGTGGCTGAACACTATTTCCGGGAGCACGAATTTGAAACATAAGTTACCATTTAAATTGCTACCAAATAGGAACTAAAGCAAGTTAGTTTTCAGTACCAATCGCTCAAAGATAAGTTGATTTTGATAATAAGATTGATCAAGGAAAAATTTGACAATCGCTCGCCTTTCATAATTTTTAAAGATCAAATATCCATACTGCAAACATGAAAAAACTGTGATGGCCACGACATACTAGTATACTAAGAAGATATTAAACTAGAAAGATTTGTTTTTTAATGCAACCGACTTCAAAAGAGAGTTAAAGAAAATAATAAAACTATCATTCATATAAATGACTCTAAAAAGGAAAAAATAAGTTAATTATTTCAGCAACAACGACATTATTTTAATTGCTGAATGTAATGCAAAAACAATAGAGAAGAGAAAAAAATCGTATGCAACCCCTGAATCAATTGCAAATATAAGTTTCAATAAATACAGAGCTTGAAAAAATCCCTTAAGTTAAATAACTGTCGCATGAATTGGTGACAACATGTCAGTGTAACGGCAGTTATATTTCGTTCGCAATTTTACTCCGACTTCAAAAATTATGTTTAAAGTACGAGTGTTGCTTAAATAATTAGTTTTATTTTTTGTCCTGCTCTTTAGTCCTTCTCGAAGCGGACAGAGTAATTTAGTAGCTACGTCTAATTTTAAAAGTCTCTTCATGAAGGTGTTTCTAAATTACTTAATAACTTGAATCAAGTAGCTTATTGTTTCAAAACTTTTTTAGTTTTATTTGATCATTATTGTTTTCTTTCAGTTATTGATCAAGGTTCAAACATTCTAAGTAATTTGACTTTAGTGTTCTTGTTCCTAATTCCAGATGATATAGCCCTGCTACACCCTCTATATAAGACCAAAAATCAACAAAAAAATAAAATTGAATCCCTTAAAATTTCGAGATGAGTAAAATTTAAGCATTCAATAATGTGGTTGGGAGTGGCCTCAGCATCCTTTCAATAATGATACACTGAGAAGAATCTCTCGCCCTGTTGAAAGATAAGACATCTGATATGGTCACTTAAAAAGCGTGAGAGAGCCGTTTGTTGTTTCCTCGATGTATTGAGCTGGTGACACCATCGAGGTCTTTTTCTAAAGTACCATAGATGAGCAGGTGGAACTCTCCAAAATGCATTTATTTCCATCCTTTTGATTGAGGATATTTCCGTGTAAGTTAAGCTATGGTTGCCATACAGGGTGTAAGCAGAGGCAGTTTTGGCCAGTCTATGGGTTATCTCATTACCGATCAGTCCAACATGGGAGGGTGCCCTTTGGAAGTGTATAGAGAATATTCTAGACATTGTGCCTAAACATAAGTTCTAGAATATTCAGGCTTGTCTTATCCCCAACAGTCATCCAGTGAGAGAGGTGCTGTATAGAGGCCTGACTGTCCGTGAAAATCCAAATGTCCTTGAAGGCAAGTTCAGTGGTCGTGTCAATAAAATTTAGTCCCTTATAGATTGCGACAAGTTTGGATCTAAAGACAGAGCAACCGTCAGTGTTTCTAATATTAAGATCAAGTGTGATATTAGGTGTCTCCAAATGCACACCACTTCCAGAAACCACCACCGAATCCTCTGCTACCATCAGTATACGTTTTCAGTCACATATGTGGAATATTACTTGTTGTTTCAAAAGCCCTGTGCCTAGTAAATTCAGATATATCCGATTTTTTGCAAACCTTGGTCAGGAATTCAGTCTGGAAATGTATTGCTTTGGGGCAAACTTAAAATTAGAAAAGGGCAAAAGGGGTTTAAGGAGTGAGATTCCACTTCATCAGAAAACATTCCCATCTCTCTTACTTTTAAATAGTTGTTATAATTAATAGGATCAAAACGTTTTCAGATTGAAAAACCCAATGCATAAATAAAATCCTTCGTCATGTTAAAGGATTAAATGCCGCAATAACATATTTTATTATCCATTTAAATAATTTTATCATGAAGTGGTTGTTCTCTTCTTTTGATAATATTAAGGAGGAAAAAATATCCTTATAATATTTTTTAACTTCACTGAGATAAATTTATTTTTTCAATTCTTTAAATTTGAAAATGTTGAAATAGTGGTCTAACCTTTGACTTCCGCCTTCAAAGTCTTTTTTCTTTTGTTCATAATAGTTTTACTCTCTGAATAAAAAATTCTCTTTTCCTGAAAACGTGTATCTGATGTACTATTGTCCTAAATATGTTTTTTTCTAAACGCAATAATATGATAGTTCGTAATACGCAAGATTTTCTTCTTCTTTTTCACATAAATTTAAAAAGCATAGAGACAAAATAAAATCTTTCTTAGATCGAGAGTACAAATTACGTTCCAAAACTTCTTGGATAACAAAGCATTAATTTAAAATACAATATTTTCAAGAAGAAAGGATAATGTAAGGACATCTTAAAGAAGTTTGTTACTCCTAAAACACATTTAATGTATTTAAATAGAAAGGATTCCATAATGCATTTAAAAACAGCAATGCATTAATAATTCAGCATTTACGATGCATTTGTGTAAATCTTTCTTAGACAATTCTGAGAACGGGTGAATTTTTCCGTACGTTTTTTTTTTCGTTAAAAAAAGGGTAATTTTTTTTTTTTGACTTTACATGAAACAAAGCCATGCATTAAAAAATGGTTTGCTTAGAAAACAGAAAAAAAAAATTACCATTCTGCAGAAGCCTTTGTTTGGATTAAGTAGTACATTAAGATTTAAAGATGGAATTGAAGATAGAATAATAGTGGTGTTAAGAAGAGAAAACAATTTGTTTTATTAAAGCTGTTTTTGTCACTTTCTTTTACGTACTAAAAAATATATTAATTTATGAAACGCTTATTCCGTGCTTTGGCTTACAGCACTTGCAAAATAAAACAATTATTTTTCACAAGTGTGTATTGTTTCGTTAAATGGTTTAATTTTGTGAAACGTAATAAAAGAATCTTTAAAATATTATTACGCATATTGTACGCATGTTTGATGGTTTCTATTTTATCTTTAACACCCTAAAATATTTTGGTAAAAGAATTTATTTTATTATGTATTTAAACACTGACAAATCAAAATATTCTGGGAATAGCATAGCCTAGTGATGTGGGCCAATGGTTGTAAGAATCCGTCTACCCCAACTAACATATCGTTTTTTACATGTTTGGATTTCTATATTTTTGGATTTCTGTACATCTTCCTTAGATTCAAAGCACTTTAAACAGATAACCTATGAGACAGTATATTGAGTGTTATGTATGTGGGAAGGCCTACCTTGGTCGTGATCGACCTCCCCTGGTTTGAAACGCTCTCAAACAAGCTACCTATCTGGTTTGATGCGTTTCACAAGAAAGTGCCTGCGATTTTAAGCCGGAACTCGAGCGGAATAATTATCTCTGTGCCATGTATCGCGTTACTTCAACGCATTATTGTAGTGCATAAATGAGGGGGGACCAGGCACGCATACAGGGGAAGACAATAGGTGCAACTGACCCCATCTCTCCCCCTCCTTTCCCTAAAAGTCAAGTATTATTATACACTACTGGCCATTAAAATTGCTACACCAAGAAGACGACATGCTACAGACACGAAATTTAAACGACAGGAAGAAGATGCTGTGATATGTAAATGATTAGCTTTTCAGCTTGGAACCCAAATTTCTTGAAAATTTAATCATTTGTTATTTCTAACAATAAATATCATTTTGTTATCTGCATTTCTTCCTGGTCTACCAATTTTAATGTCCAGTAGTGTAGATTACATGATTAACGAACTAACACTTTATAATTCCCCCCTTTGAGAACAAATCTTCCAGTTAAGAGATAAAATCTCCGAGATACTGTACCTCCTCAGGAATACCCTGTATCCACACTTGATGGATATTATAGAACATAGGCACGACATCCTTGAAACTTAGTTTCGCTTAATAGATTACATAATTTTCGAATGCAAAGTGGTAAGCGTGCTGTCTTTTTGTAGCATTTTAATGGTAGCTAAACCAATCGTTCCCAGCACGGTATGATGATAGTTAGGTATTATGGTCAGCACCAACAACTGCATTTATTTGCTTCTCAAGCTATAGTCTGCAACGCTAATCTGGAAATAAATTATCTTCAGCTGTAATCATTGCCGTTGGGCCACGAGTCACGCTTGTTTTACCTCAACGCATTATCATTTGGTGGAAATTGATAGGAGCTATTAATGCCAGGAGCCTGATTATCATACGCCTCAGATTAACTTCGCTATAGTTTTCACGCATGCCACGTGACGAATTTGATATCTAATTGGATAATCGAACATGATTTCAGCACGTGACTGGTCGAAGCTAATCCGATACGGACGGGAAGCAGGCTGCATGTCCGTGAGTTTTATTTCATTTCGTAATTTACTTCGCATAAAATTTCGAATTTCACAGCAGTTAAATGTGCACTTGGATTTTTTTTTTTTTTTTTTTTTTTTTGGTGTGTGGACTGGGTGATTTTTACCAGAATGCTGATGATACGTGCTGAATATTATTATACAATTCATTCTACGGCTAAGAATGAAATGGTGAATGAATCTCGTTAATTTTACTCATACATATTCAAAAACAAATGAAGAAATATCAATGTACTTAAACTGTAAATTTGAATCACATAAAATGAAATTATTCAATACAAGTTTTTAGCTGATACTATAATTTACGGTACTTTAAATTAGTTTTTCTGGAGTAAAGTAATTAACTTTACTATTTATATTACAGTAAGTTGAGCAACATATGACTTCGTAATTGACGTGTTTAATTGATGAACATCATGTGACATTCGTCATTCATTAATGTGTGATGACTTTCTTCATAGTACTTGTCCTTGCTTTCTCATATCATTATAAAGTTTTTTTTCCGGATGACAACTTATGGATCCTTTTAGCAACTAGTTTTATTTTATAACAAATAATATTTCAAAAAACTTTGATTCTGGATTGTAATACTGATAGCCATAAACTGGTTTAAATGACATACGACCCATTGAAAAAGGTCATTTTACTCAACTCTTTCTTCATCACCTACTGATTCCAAGCCAGTTTCATTTTTTAATGAAAAATAAAGCTGAATATACTGCGAGTCATAGCAAAACTTCCGTCGCATTTTAAGTCAATATATTTTTCGATTTGGTAAATCTTGTTTATGAATTCGTCTAATAATTAACATTCTAATTCAGGTATAAAATTGCCAAAAGATAAGCAATTTCCTCTTTCAAGAAGAAACAGTTTACTACCGATTTCGTCCCAGCTTTGATTAATGGAGCACTTCATCTCGTTCTTACAATCTATTTTGTTTTATGCTTTAGACAGCGGGAGTTGGACGCTGGAGAACTTTTACCTGATAAGATGTATTCATTATTCTACTCCTCTATGAACGCTCAGTGCTAACAAAGTTTCCTGTTCCTCATATTCATCATTTTTTGAAGGAAGAAAGGATAGCCTGAGGAGGAATAATGAATTGATCTTTAAAATTGTAAAATATTCGTCTCCCAGAGAAGTACGGATTTTTTCCTTAAAGAGTACTATATATCATCACGCACTTCCTCGCTTTCTAAAAGCCATCAATTTTTCTTTTCATTCATTGCATCTGCTTGTCACTTTGATGCAAAGTATCTGTTTTCCCATTCATATAAGAAGTGTTCTTATCTAAAGCTGCGAAAAACGTTAGCAGTGGTCCCTTAACCATTTAGAACTCTCATCAAAGTGAGTACCCTGAGCATTCGCGCGTGAGCATTTTTCTCACACCACCTATTTCCCCTCAAAAATAGATAGTAAATTTTTAAAATACCACCAAGAAAGCCGTTTTATATATTCTAAACACCAAATGCTACCGAAAAAAATATATATTATTCAAAAGATACCGCATACGTGTACTGTTTTCAGTAAGTATTATCATTGCTTTATGTGCTTTTGGGTGTGCAGATGAAGAGTGGTAGAACAAACTGAATGAGCACAAAATTTTCCAGTCCATAAACATGTAAGATTTTGATTCTAATAATGGTTTAGGTGTCACCTAGCTTGGAATTTTTTCTTACTTTCTTTCTAATGGGGATGCGTATGGTCATTAACCTTTGCAGACCTAGTGCGTATCCAGGTAATCGGCATCCATTTTTTCAAGTAGCACCACTGTCGGTGGATGCCATTGTCACTGAGAATTTGGACGCTCAGTTTCCCCTAGATGGTGGTACCTGAGCTCTCATTTGATGCGAATTGCATTAGGTATTTAATTTATCCGAGAGTATCCAAGTCAAACAGATACTCAAGGGATCTTTAACATGCCGCACAATCATGTGATATGGGCGCAAACGATTTTCTGCATCTTGAAAATCCACCAACTTGGGCCAGGTTGGAACCTGCGATCTTGGGCGTACGAGACCTGCGCCTTACCACTACGCCACCCTCCGTAGCTTGGAATTACATGGAAGGAAACGACTGTTGCCAATACATCTAGAAAAAATTATTTGAAAACAAAATTTACAAACTGTTGATTCACTGGGGTATGTTCATTAATGGTCAGTTTATCTATCGAAAGAAACAAACTTAGTTTCAGGAATATGAAGAATATATCGCTTGTTAGTGGAAAATTTCGAAAAAATATATGTTAGAGAAAAACAATATTTTAAGTCAGATTAATTTTAATTGATTTATGTTCGAATGCTAAAATATACTAAAAATATTGTGATATTTTATAATTTTTCTTTTTTATTCGAAATTAATGGCATATAGTTAAAGTTTGCAACTTTTTTCCTAAACAGTAAAATCTTAAGGAGGTCTTCCAGAGTAGAATTTTGAAAAAAAATCGATTTTTTTTTTCATATTTCCAGAGTTTTTATATTCAAGAATATGCCATTAAAAGGGTTTGTCAAAATTCCTATAACTTCATGAGTTATAGCCGTTTTAGTGACGTGGCATCGCTTCCGGTCTGACCGCAACAAGTCAACAAAAGACGGTAGCCGTTCCCGAGTAGCTACGGTTGAATATCCCTTATAATATCTTTATTGAAGAACATAGACACTTGTTTTGTTGGAATATTCTCCTTTTAGTTTCATTTTAAGTTAGTTTTGAGCCAACTTCGTACCAACCTTCACAGTTAGTATTTTTAAAGAAGGTTTTATACCCATATTAAAAATCTTAGATGTTATGGGAATCACGATCAGCCCAGAAGCTAATGCTTTTGCAGCGAGACGGGACGAAGCGTGTATCGAGCTTTCGGAACTCCGGACTTCAGAGGCGTCAAAGGAGGATAGAACTGCTCGTTTTCACCAGAGAACATCGGAGAATGAGCATTTTGATGACGAGGAAGGTTTTTTATGTGCAGCAGGAATCGCCAGTTAAAAATATGTAAGTATTCCGTACCATTCTATAAGTAAAATTGCCGAAAACTTGCCTCAAAATTTTGAACGCGTTTTTCTCGAAACTACTTTCTTCGAGCTGGCGGTAAGGATATTTCGGGTTCTAATGGACCGATTTACTTCAAATTTGGAGAGAATGTTCTTTATACATCCCTTTATGGTGTGAACCTTGCGCAAAACTATAACTTTTCATTTAGTATTTTTAAAAATTCGGAATTGTTAAAAAAATATGCAAAAAAGATTTTTTTTTTCAAACAGCCGCCATTTTGTATTTTTTTTTTTTATATAACTTTTCCAAAGTTCATACAGTAGCCGCATCCATAATAATTATGAATCCGTCTGTTTTTTTTTTATTTTTCAGATCACCATGACGGTTGGAATAATGCACGCCATGACACCCTCTTTTTTTGGATCCCCCACTTTGACTGCTTATAACTCTGTCAATTTTATTTTTTTTGGTTAATTTTTGTATGTAATAATAAAACATCAATAAACAAATGATAATAAAATGTATAGTAAAAATATTTTTTTCCTTTGTACGGCGCTTCAAAAACCGGGCGAAATTCATGCCTCTACACTAGAATACTTTTTTATTTCATTTATACACCACCAAACACTGGTTATTTAAACTAACTCTGTGCCTGTACCGTAGAAGGGCAAAGCATCAAACTCGGATTTTAAATCAAATATTATTACGTGTTTTTAGTTATTCATTTATTTTATTACATTTTAAAATTTTAAATATGTCACTATGGTTGCCGATGAGCGATACATTTAATTTTCCCCAGCAAAGCTTTTTAGCTCCTTATGACATTTTAAAAATTCAATTCTACCTTGGCTTTTGTTTGAGTTAAACATCATTAATGAAATTTTTTTAAAACCAAATTGAGCAACGTTCTATATCTCTACGGTCTATTTGTTTTTCCCCTATATACTATTCTTAAATGCTAGTGAACCTTAAATTTTTAATATTTGAAGCATATTTTTAAACACAAGAGTCTTAATGGTAATAGGTTGATTTTACGACGCATTTTTTCTTAGCTTTAACTTGATGTAAAATGTGAGAAGATGAGAGGATGTATTCTATTTTCGAATGCTGAAAGAATACTCTAAATATGAATTCAAAAACGTAAAACAAATTCGTATATACGAACGGAATAATTACCTTTAAGAGTGTGATGAAATTTTGTAAATATTTTTGTCTCACGGGGTGAGGATTTATCTATCGCTAAACAAACAAATAAGCAAAAATACAGATTCACAAATTTAGAAAGAATGATTATTCTTTTTTTCTTCATTCCTGCGGGAATATATATTGCTAAACTTGCATAAATCGAGGAAAATGTTTAATTATTGTATAATTACAAAAGACATTCATTAATATTAAATTTCCACTTACTTTCTTCCTCCTTTCAATTAATTATTAATTTGCCGAGCAATGACTGTAAAAATTATGTTCTGGCTGTTATTCGTTTCCCATGGGTAGCGCCCACTGGAGATTTTTAAGACGAAAAGGACTAAGTGCAAGCTTCTAAACATCACCAATGATTTAAGTATTGTTTACGTTGAAATGAGATTAGGTTCCAGGTTAGGGAAAAAGAACGTATTAAGATATAAATTTTTAATGAAACGTGCAATAAAATACCTTGTTGTTCATCAATATATAATCAGTATAAGTGAATGATTACATAAAATATTATAATTTACCAATTTATAAATACACATTGTGGTGTTGAATGTTTTTTTTCTGAATTGTTAGGTGGCTTATGGGAAAAGAAATGTTTACGATACATTTTTTTCATTTTTTTTTCATGTACGACTTTAAAGTTTTTTTCACACTATAAATCGTATTTTTTACCACTGAACAATAATAGTTGCAAATAAAATGTATTTTCCCCTCTCTAAAAAGTAACCACAGTTTTTTTAAAGGATTTTTTCATTTATATGTTATACAAATACAAATACAAAAGTGACGACAAGTAACAGGCTCAGGGCCCAGCTAGGCTGGTCCTATTCAAGTTAGCAGTCCCCAATGAACATCAAGAGCTGCCTTAACAGTTTTTTACCCCACTGAAATTAACAGTTGCCTGCGGTAAACTATACCAACTGCATACAACCCTATTGAAGTAGTAATGTTTCCTAATTTCAAGATTAGCCTGAGGTTTGAAAGGCTTAAAACAATGATCTCTGGTTCTAATTTCAGCAAATAACTAAAACCCATCAAGATTTCCCATTTTAATGAATTTAAATAACTGAATCATGTCCCTTCTAACTCTCCTTTGCTCAAAACTACACATATTGAGCCTTTTAAGCCTGCCCTCATAATCAAAGTCTGAAAGACCACTTACCAAAATAGTAGCCCTTCTTTGAACCCTTTATATTAAGGTAATATCCTTCTTTAGTTAAGGAGACCAAAACTGAACAGCATACTCCAAATGAGGTCTTGCCAAACTTCTGTATAATGGCAATACAACTTCTTTAGACTTGTTTGAAACAGCCTTATTGATAAACCCAAGTATCCAGTTAAAAAAAAGTATTTTGGGGTTTCAAACCGCGTAGTTAGTAACCAAGACCGTAGTTCAAAACTATTTTACTGTCATTGAAATGTATTCCTCCCATTTTCAGCGAGTATGTAATTTTTTTGACTCATGAAGGCTTGGTACGTATTCGCAAGAATAAAACTATGTTTTGTGTAATAACGTTAGAAAAGCACGCATTCTATTCAAATAATTGTACAAAAGTAGGCATTAAATTGTAATCGGCTTATCGTACAGCTCTTTGCAAGAAACATATTTCTTCCTTTAGCATATTTCTTTTTTAATTTTAGCTTAGTAAAAAAGTACGAAAAAAAGGTTCAAAACCTTTTTATAGTTTAAGACGAGTTAAAAATGCGGAGATAAATTACTTTCCTGGAAAAAAAATGCATAACATTTAATCTCTTGAGTGTTCTGCTGCTAGAATTCACTCATCAATATATCTCAAAGAAAAAAGTTTTTCGTGTGCGTTTGTTAAAATGAAAAAAAATGTATCAGCTTTTTATAATGCTTAGTGAAAGCTACATTTTTATTCTTTTGCATGTTTATGTAAAAGAAATGTCTGTTAGAGGAACGATTTGAAAGGATTGCCTTATACTAGTTCTTTAAATTTAATTTTAAGTCAAAGCGTGTTTAGAATGATTAACAACTTTTTTAAAAATAATTTTTGCGCATTTGTGTGTTCTCCGTTTTAAGTGTATTTACTGTTACATGAACTCTTGAAGTCCGAGCACGTGAGAAAAAGTTTAACATGAAATATTGAACAACATTAATTTTAAGTTCTTATTATTTCCTTAAACAGTATTACTTCACCTACTTTATGAGTAAGTTTCAATTTATTTTGCTTCCCCAATAATTATGTTTATCTTGGAATTTCCAAAACAGTACACAAAATAATAGAGTGTGACATATGAAGGCGCATGACAGCTTTTTATTAGTGTTTGACCTCACTTAAAAAAAAGAAAGAGTTTTTTTTAATCTACAAATAAGTAAAAATACCTTTGAATCAATAGAATAATTCTGAAAAAGAAATAAAAATCTGTATGCTACTAAGGCGACATGGTCATTTTGAACATAAACGTTCAAACAGGTTGCCGAAATCAGCACCTCTTGTTGAGTCAAATGTTTTTTCTTATTTTTGTCGTGATTAATGGTGGCCCCTGTGTCACACATGTACCATTCCTGCCCAGGAGCCTAAATTACAGAACGGGTATCTAAACTGACATCCGTGTAATATGCGATGTTCTAACCATCATGCTCCCTTTTAGCCTACTTTTTCCCGTAAAAGTTTTTTAAAAGGGGGTAAAAGTGAAGGAACTCTTTAGGTATCGTAAAAATATTGTTAAAAATATAAAACTCAAAAAAAGTCAAGTAAAACATAAATATTGAGAAAAAAAAGCTAAAAGTAGGGTCTTGAGATGGGGAAAATGTGCGTCTGTCGGTCAGTATGCCCCCCTCCCATAACTTTGAAGGAATTGTACGATTCAAAAGTTTTTTTTTTCGCATTCAAAAGATCTCGACGATGACACCTCATTTCCATATTTTACTTTTTGATTTGAACAATGTTTTGCTCAATTTTTAACAGTTTAAAAAATCTTAACATTAGTGCCTATGAGCAAAAATGAAGCAAATTATGTAAACTCTGGGCATAAGACCCAAGCTCCTTATTGGAAGAAGCTCGCAACGAGAAACATTTTTTTATTTGAACAATTTTTTGCTCAATTATAACTGACAGATTTGCCTGGAACAAGCTTAATCGAAACGATATTATGACGTAGGTCATGTAAGAATATGAAGTTCATTTAGAACTAAACAAGCCTATTTTCCCACGAAACGTTTTGATCTGGAACTTCAAGGATATTTCTGAATGAATGAATGAATGAGTGAATGAATGAATAAATGAGTGAATGAATGAATAAAGGAATAAATGAATGAGTGAATGAACGAATAAATGAATGAGTGAATGAATATATATAAACCGTTGAAAAAAGGTATATTTGAAGTGATTAAGAACTAAACCTGATAGAAAGATAGCTACACTGGTAAAAATTCTAGTTCAACCTTTCACCATGAAGTTTCATATTCATGGTGAAACAACACTATTATAATGGTTCAACGTACTACCAAATGTTGGTTGTATTTCACTATGAATATGAAACTTCAGCATGAAGTTTCATATTCATGGTGAAACAACACCATAATAATGGTTCAACGTACTACCAAATGTTCGTTGTATTTCACCATGAATATGAAACTTCAAAATGAAGTTTCATATTCATGGTGAAACAACACCATTATAATGGTTCAACGTACTACCAAATGTTGGTTGTATTTCACTATGAATATGAAACTTCAGCATGAAGTTTCATATTCATGGTGAAACAACACCATAATAATGGTTCAACATACTACCAAATGTTCGTTGTATTTCACCATGAATATGAAACTTCAAAATGAAGTTTCATATTCATGGTGAAACAACACCATTATAATGCTTCAACGTACTACCAAATGTTGGTTGTATTTCACCATGAAGTTTCATATTCATGATGAAACTACACCATTAATATGGCTCAACGTAGTGTCAAATGTTGGATGCAGATAAATTTCACCTTTTTTTTTTCTTTGGTGAACGGTTGAACTAAAATTTATAACATTGTAGATGATCAATTTCATCTTGGTGTATACGGAAATCTCTCTATCTCCTTCTTATTCAGCTTGAGTTCTTAATTACTTCAAATGTACCTTTTTTTAACGGTTTATACATATTCATTGACTCATTCATTTATTCATTGATTTGTTCATTCACTAATTCAGTCATTCATTCGGAATATGCTCGTACAGTTCCAGACGGAACTTTTTGTTTAATCACTTCTTCATGCAGTTTCGCTCTCCTCTTTTTCAATTATTTTCCAATTTTTCAGTTGAATTGCAACCATATAATTTTTCCCTTAACGCTTTGTTTAAAGAAGCGAAACGATTCACTGCTACTTCTTCTATGTAAATGTTGATGCATTTGGCGTTAGGCAACCTTTTTTCTGCCTAAATTTATTTTGGATGATTTTCATACACGATAGTAAATTTGCAAATTATACTGCTGATAAAACTTCGCTGTAAAAATATGTAAATTATTATTTTTTGTATTACAAATATGTTGTGTAGTGCAACAAAGAAATGTAATATTTATATTCAATTTAATTTAAAATATTTTGAGTATAATCAGTTTTTCCTGTAGGACAGTATATGTGTGCATATTTTGAAATTGACCCAAAAACATTTCTCTCAATTCTAAATGAAAAAGACTTGAAATATCATATAATGAAAGAATTATCTTCAGAAGGAATCAATTTCAATGGGTCTCCTTCCCAGCATCCCCTCTTTCTACTACTTACCATTCAGACATTTAAACTTCAAATTAGTTTAGTGATCAAACACGACTCTTGAAAGGCAATCCTTATGGCAATGTCACACGATTTTCTTCCTTATGTTAAATATTTACCCTTAGCATTCAAACTCTTAGGATCAATAAAAGTTCAAGTGTGACAAAGTTAGGTTGTGGAAGTAATCCCAACCTTAAACACATGTTTCCTGCATACGTAAATAAGTGTTCGTTAACTAATGTACACATTTTGTAGAATCGTAAACATAACGGTTCGTGTTATCTATCGAGGCAGGACTATCTCTTGAGTGACAGCATTATATTTCTCGTTGAAATCAGATTTTTATAAACGCAGACTATCTCTTGAGTGACCGCATTATATTTCTCGTTGAAATCAGATTTTTATAAACGCAGACTATCTCTTGATTGACCGCATTATATTTCTCGTTGAAATCAGATTTTTATAAACGCAGACTATCTCTTGAGTGACCACATTATATTTCTCGTTGAAATCAGATTTTTATAAACGCAGACTATCTCTTGAGTGACCGCATTATATTCCTCGTTGAAATCAGATTTTTATATAACGCAGGCTATCTCTTGAGTGACCGCATTATATTTCTCGTTGAAATCAGATTTTTATAAACGCAGACTATCTCTTGAGTGACCGCATTATATTTCTCGTTGAAATCAGATTTTTATAAACGCAGACTATCTCTTGAGTGACCGCATTATATTTCTCGTTGAAATCAGATTTTTATAAACGCAGACTATCTCTTAAGTGACCGCATTATATTTCTCGTTGAAATCAGATTTTTATAAACGCAGACTATCTCTTGAGTGACCGCATTATATTTCTCGTTGAAATCAGATTTTTATAAACGCAGACTATCTCTTGAGTGACCGCATTATATTTCTCGTTGAAATCAGATTTTTATAAACGCAGACTATCTCTTGAGTGACCACATTATATTTCTCGTTGAAATCAGATTTTTATAAATGCAGACTATCTCTTGAGTGACCGCATTATATTTCTCGTTGAAATCAGATTTTTATAAACGCAGACTATCTCTTGAGTGACCGCATTATATTTCTCGTTGAAATCAGATTTTTATAAACGCAGACTATCTCTTGAGTGACCGCATTATATTTCTCGTTGAAATCACATTTTTATAAACGCAGACTATCTCTTCAGTGACCGTATTATATTTCTCGTTGATTTCAGATTTTTACAAACGCAGCTTTATTGCTCGCAGTTTTCCTCAGAATTCTGAGTGTTGCAAGGGTGACTTTCTCCTACATGTGTGATTGGACTCTTATCTAGTATGGCCTATACTATAAATATTGTACATTTATACTTCTGCTTCTTAAGTTTCCATAACTAAAAACTTAAAGCACTATTGATGTTGAGTTGAGAAATATGTAACCCTCTCATGCATGTAAGCCACATATGAGGTGACATAACTTTTTGCTTCAAATTTTTATGCTGATTCGTTTTTGTGCTGCAATTTTTATGTTGCCCTCATCTGGACACTCCAAACAGTTCATGGAAACCACAAAAAGGTTCATAGGGTATTCATGATAGTTAAAAGATTAGGATCTCTTTAGAAGTCCATGAAGGATTCAAGCAAGAAGAGAAAATCTCAGTTTACAATCAAATTATGTTTATTTATTTTGAATCGTGTATTACATTACTGGAAAGTTTGGTATTATCTTATAGCTTCTTCTTCCTTATAAATGAAGTTTGAATATTCAGTTTTTCCATGTTTATTATTATATTAAATAAATATGACAAAAAAGCATAAAACATCCTTATACAAGGACACAAATTTTTGACTATACAGGACAAAAATTTCAAAAAATAAGTTATTACACTACAATCCTGAGATATTAAATTGGTTTGTAGCGTATGATTTTTTTATATATAACACAAATAAATAAATGCATGCATGGGAGGGTTAATAATTATATCTCAATAACCAATAAAAGTGCAAAAAAATATTTTACGTTCTTGATATATGTTTATAAATATAAGGATTGAAACCCACACCTTTCTACCAACAAGGTATCAAAAATGCACTTTTAATACATCTCTTAACTAGACAATTTACATAAAAGGTAAAAAGTAATATATATTCCTGTAAAGTCATCAATTTTACAGAACCCCCCCCCCCCCCGTGCACACATCTTTTTTCTTTATTGAAACTATTAATGGTTTTGTGAAAATGAAAGAAAAGTATAAAAAATTCTGTGTTAATAAGCATACTCTTTAATGAAAAAAGGTGGAAATGCAACAAAATTGCACGGTCATTTAAAGTTTTTTTGCGCATTAAGAAACAATTATTCAGTCAGCGTAAAAAAAAGATCAAGGCAAATATTTAAGTATGCATATATATCCTTGCACTTGGTTTAAAATGTAAAGAAAACATTTGGGGAAAATTAAAATCTTATATTTTTTTATATATAACACAAATAAATAAATACATGCATGAGAGGCTTAATAATTATATCTCGATAACCAATAAAAGTGCAAAGAAAATATCTTACGTTCTTGATATATGTTTATAAATATAAGGATTGAAACCCACACCTTTCAACCTACAAGGTATCAAAAATGCCCTTCTAATACATCTCTTAATTAGACAATTTACATAAAAGGTAAAAAGTAATATATATTCATATAGTATCGCATTGCGTACATAATTAGCAAGTTTACTCTGTTCGCGGAAAGTAGTAATTCAATTATACATTCCTTATATTCTCTTAATGTGTATCATTTTCTCACTAAGGCGACTTCTTTTCTCATTTAACAGTGGAAGAAGGAATTCTCATTCCTAAGAAAATTTATTCACCCAGGCATTCCTGTTATTCTTAAATAAACGCAGACGCTACAACCGTGGCGCCACGAGCCCTCCTTCGAACAAATTAGAAGCCTTGAAAGAATAGAGCCGATGTAATCTAATGAAAATGCTTCAGTCATTCTGTTATTTGGTGAAAGACTGACATGTATTGGGGAAAATATTCGTTTTTCGTTTTATATTTATTTTAAGCCCATTTTTTACACGGTTTTATATAACTTGATTTGTCACGGAAGTTTGTTACGCGGTTTTCGACCACTATTACTGCATAAATTATCTTCAAACCTTGCACAGAAGTCATCTTAGATGACAATGCAATATTCCATCCATTTTAAAATTTATTATAACGTTAATTAGGAAAAATAATAATAATTTTCGCTCTGATGAAATTATCAGAATTATTATTTGTTGAATGGCAACGATAGCTTTGTTTGGATAATGCAAGGATGTCATTTAATTTGATTTGTCACGGAAGTTTGTTACGCGGTTTTCGACCACTATTACTGCATAAATTATCTTCAAACTTTGCACACAAGTCATCTTAGATGACAATGCAATATTCCATCCATTTTAAAATTCATTATAACGTTAATTAGGAAAAATAATAATAATTTTCGCTCTGAGGAAATTATCAGAATTATTTGTTGAATTTCAACGATAGCTTTGTTTGGATAATGCAAGGATGTCATTTAATTTGATTTGTCACGGAGATTGTTACGCGGTTTTGGACCACTATTACTGCATAAATTATCTTCAAACTTTGCACACAAGTTTATCATGGATGACAGTACAATATTCTATTCATTTTATAATTTATTATAACGTTAATTAGGAAAAAAATAATAATTTTCGCTCTGAGGAAATTATCCGAATTACTATTTGTCGAATGGCTACGATAGATTTGTTTGGAAAGTTTGGATAATGCAACGATGCTTTGAATTTTAAAATACTCAAATCATGGCGACATTTTTTAGTTTTTTTTTTTTTTTTAATAAAGCAGTGTAACTTAAAACATTTTTACACGGTTTTTTTTTTTTTCCAAGTTGAAAAATTCGGAGAAAATCTGTCTACTTGGCTCCAAACTACTTTCTTCATGACATAAGTTTACTACTTCAAATGGCTTTTAAATTAGAACTAGTATTTATAATGTGGATGCGATATACGGACATCAACAATGCAACTGACAAGAAATAACTTGGGCAACATTAGAAATATACTGCACTTTCCTTTGCAGTTTTCTTCTGATTCATCATTAAAAAAATTCCTTGAATATTGGCGAGTTCAATAATATTTCTTTTAAAGAAATATCTAACACAACAAGTATAAATAATGAACAACATTTTTTTTCTAACGGGGCTGTGTACGGTTACTAACCTTTTGCAGACCTAGCGCATTCCCCGGAAATAGGCATCCATTCTTCCCTGTAGCACCACTCTGAGAATTCTGACGCTCAGTTTCCCCTAAATGAAGGCAGTTGAGCTCTAATTTGACGCAAATTGCCGAAGGAATTTAATTTAGCCGAGAGCATCCAAGCCAAATGCCTACTCAAGGGGTCATTTACATGCCGCAAAATCATACGTCATATCCGCAGACGATTTTCTGCATCTGTAAAATCCACAGACACTGACAGGTTCGATCCTATGACCTGGGACGTACGAGTCCCGCGCCTTACCACGACGCCACGATGCAGACATGAACAAAATATAATGTATAGACCAAGTTTCACTGACATTCGTCCGTTAGAATAAGCTCTGACGTAGGTATACAGGATAACTTTAATTGTAGTCACCAAGTAAGTGAACAATGTTTGTCTTTCATGTTTTAATTTTGGTGTTCTCGCCCTGACGTGTCACTTCCGGCCAAACATTCTAATGAAAAATGTATGTTTTGTTAAACTGCACCCCCTCAAAGTTTGTCCCATTAACGTAGAATCTCTAACACTCTCTCTCTTTCTTTCTGTATATCTATAGTATATATAGTCAAGCAAAATTGTGTTATATCAAATTAGGTAATTATGATATATGTCTAACACTTCTGAGAAAATCAGCCGTCCCAGTCTAAAGTTACCTTGACTATAAGCAGATTTAAAAAATGCTTTTAAAGTGTTGCGTACATTAAAACTATTGGAAATGTTCAACACATATTGTTAAACATTAATTTAATACAGAAATGCGATTAAACGAGAGCTATTCCAAAATGTAATATTTGATATTGATTCCTAGTATCAATACAGAAAAGTATTTGCTGTTTTGAAAGAACACTTGCTATAGTTATAGTAGTTATAGTGCCGTAAAGAAGTGTCTGAAAGCCTGTAAAATATTTTCTTCACCCGTTTTCATTCTTTTTATGTTCCAATCATCCGCATGAGGGTACCTTTTGACTTCATTCCTAGATTTATCAAACTTTTTTTCTTTCATGGAAAAGAATTTCAAAACTTTTATATGGTCTATAGATTTTGAGAATCTTTCAAGTGCAGCACTAATGGACAAACTAATGTTAACACAGATCTTAAGCAATCACAACTAAGAATTTCCTGTAAAGTCATCAATTTTACAGAACACCCCCCCCCCCCCCCACACACACACACATCCTTTTTCTGTATTGAAACTACTAATGGTTTTGTGAAAATGAAAGAAAAGTATAAAATTTCTGTGTTAATAATCATACTCTTTAATGGAAAAAGGTGAAAATGTCACAAAATTGCACAGTCATTTAAAGTTTTTTTGCGCATTAAGAAACAATTATTCATTCGACGTAAAAAAAAGAGGTAGACAAATGTTACGTATGCATATATATCCTTGCACTTGGTTTTAAATATAAAGAAAACATTGGGAGAAAATTAAAATCTTATAACTGAATGTTGTTGACTTCGGAGCATATTTTCAGAAGTATTACACATCAAAACGCAAAGCTTATGGTTAAACATTGTTGAACGAATTGCTTTCTGATGGTAGGTCAATTAATACGTACAAAAGCTTTAATGATGTATGTACAACATATGATATACCAACCAAATATTGCTTTTTTGGAGGACGCAAAATTGTTCGAGGAAAGGATTGAAAATGCTTTTGGGTTTCACTTCATTAAATATATAGCCTGCAAACAATAAATCCAAGTTCAAAAGAGGAATACGTGTTAAGAGATTAGGTCTTGAGACTAACTAGGTTATTCATTTGAAACATTATCTGGAAGGAGAGAAAAAATAGTGATCAGCAATTTCGCTGAGAAATATTCATTCGTTCTCCTTGATTCCGTCCAAGGTGTACACTGCAACAATGTCCAAAAATTCCAGCAACAAAAACACTAATTAATACCATCTCTTGCCATAATATTTACTACCTCGCATATGATTCAAAGATTTTCTTAATTTATTTTACCACGAAACCAAACTTAATTTTAAAAAATGCTATAGTGATTCTGCTGCCTCTTGGTATTAAAAAATTATAACTTAAAAAATACGCTTTTGTAGCACTATGAACTAAAAAGTAATAAAATAATCTTTGAACATAAAGATATGGGCATCAACGACAGATGTTCCACAACTAAAAATAACTTAATTTTTTGTCTTACTGTATCCCAAATGCTGTCTCACTGTCACAGATAGACAAAATTTTATGTTTCCTTTTTTTTATATTTTATTTCAAAATCTTCAAATGATAAAACTTTTTGCATTTCGGAAGATTTCATACTTGCATTGTATTATAAATCCAAACTTTTTCGTATCGTATTGTTCTTTCCGAATTTCTTGAATTTTATATTTTTCGGCTCACTGCTCGTCCCCTGTTTCCCCTAGACCATATTGGAGTGCAGAAAAATGTTTTCCAGGTGTTTGAAAAATACACTTCTTGAGATATTCAAGGTCGAATAACGGTTTCAGTGACCTTGAAAAGTAAATCTCCTAAAATCCCTTTTAGGGGCATACCATATGAAACCTCATTCCAAGAGCTTTAAAATGATATTAAATAAATACCTCTAGCTCTACACTGTAAAAATTTTTGGTGTGACACAACACCAAAAATGGAGGCAACACTTCGAAACCAAAAAGGGTGTACGAAAACACCAGGCTATTTTTGGTGTACTGAAACACTAAAGATTATTCTTGGAGTTCTGAAACACCAAGGATAATTCTCAGTACACCAAAAATAATTGCAGTGTTTTCGTACACCACTTTTGGTTTTGAAGTGTTGCCTCCACTTTTGGTGTTGTGTCACACCAAAACTTTTTATAGTGTACGCAACCAAAATGTTGGTAAAATAACCAAACCGTTGATAAATCTACCAACACATTTTTTTTTACTCATATTTGATAAATTGAAATAACAATAATATTCAAATAATTCACAACGAGTTTCAATTTTGACAAAGTGATTCGTTCTTGATCAATTTTCTGAAAACGTACAAAAGACAAAATATAATTTAAATACTACAAAAATAAGAAACTGATAAAGTAGGTCAAGTGAATTTTATCCTTTAAACGGCAACATGGTCAGCTTCTGGTTAAGTGGTTACATTTCACTGAAGATACCCATTTGAATGAGTGGGCTGTATACTTCAAGGACAAAAAAACGGTGTATTTATTTGATTTTCATTAACTCCAGCAACCGTACCAGAAAAAGTGTTATGTTATAAAATAAAATTATCAATACACATGAAAAAATATGTTTTTGCTGAATATATAATACTAGTAAGCCCGGTGGTCATATGAAATGACCACTGTTCTAGATATTATAAATACTAATACAAACAAATGTTTACCTTCCCCCTGACTAGCTCAATTTGCGTTCAGTTCTAAACCGTTTCAAAAACAGATGATTGCTTTTGCAAACAAATGTTCACCTTCCCCCTGACATGCTCCCCATCCTTGTGCATTTATAGGCACAAGGATGGGTGTGATTAAACGCATTTTATTAAAAAATCAGTTCTTAAGACTTAGTACCTCCGAGAGGTTCTTAACTGAAATCAATAACTAATGCAATTAAAATCATTTTAAAAAAATCTAAATAAAGCTTCAGCAGTGTACCGTTGCAACTCGAAGACTGCGAATTACCAGTAAAAAGTAAACAAGAATAAAATTAAGCAGCTGTCTCATTATCGTCTGCGTGGTTTTAGGCTGCTTTGTTCAAAATGGAACAAAATAAAAATTGAAAGAACAAATCTCAAACTGTTGGAGAATTGCACAGTATATGAACAATTCCTCACGAGAATGCAAATTCTATATTACTTAGTAACATTTTATTCAAAACGTGCATTACGGCAATTGTAATATTCTTCTACAAGTAAAAATGCCAAGAATTTCATAGTAAAGAAAGCTTTTATTCTTCAGTAATAAAAAGCGAAAAAACTGATACTTTTTCTGAATGTATTTCATCAGAAGCTAAGAACATTGTTGAAAAAACATTTAGAAAATAAATTTTTTCTATGTAATTTAGAATTAGGATTTAAAATTAATAATTATACAGTTTAAAATAACTAAGGATGCATATACTGATTGAGCACTAAAGCTGATTGAAAAATAAAATAACGAATTGTAATGGAGACAAATTCTAGGTAGGCTTAATGTATCATGGAATGCTTAACATATCAATTGAATTTAACAAAATACGTAAGTACAAATGATACACACATGAAGTTACAATTATCCTGCGTTAACCTAATTGTCTTTACTACACAACTAAAAACAAATTTACCTCGAATAAAACCAAACTTCGTTTCGGCAGCAACCATTGAAGGGACTTTAACAAAATTGCGAAGCAAACAGAATGAAATGTTTGTTTATAATTAATCTAGCGTTACCACCTCAAGTTTTGAAACGTACACCAAAGTTGGTGTTTTCACAAGGGAAAATAATTCACGAACCGTGTCAGTGTGGTGTAAAAATTCACCAGTATTGGAGTTTTAATGCAAACTACACCATTTAAAGTGTTTATGAACCCTTGATGTGGTGTTAGCTTGAGATAAAGTGTTTGTTCACACAGTTTTTAAGGTATTTTAACACCAAATTTGGAGCTACTTTACTCCACACTATTTACAGTGTAATATGAGCTGAGAGAAGAAGAATTGTTTTATAAGTACCCCATTTTCACTTTTTGTCATTTTTTTCACGGGGCCAAACACAAAAAAAATAGGGATTAAAAAAAACCATTTTTCTTTCAAATCGAGTCATGTGTAGACTCAATCTTTCGAATTTCATTAGAATTTATTGAAATAAATCGGAAAAGTTTTTTTTTTTTTTTTTGTTGATTTGACATGGACTGACCCAATTGTTAAGTTTACTTCAAAATTACCTAAATTAATGAAAAATATATGAAATGGATCTTTTACTGTCAAATATTTTACAATAACCCACAAGATAAAGTTTAACAAAGCTTTTCCAAAGCTTTTATCCTTAAGTTAATTTAATTTCCTGAACATTTGAACCATGAAACAGTATGTGAATCGCAACAGATTAATCTTGTCTTGTTTTTGTCGAATCCAAAAAAGTACTCAAAGTTATAACAAATATTCCTCTAAGTATATTTAAACGTAATTATACGCACACAGATACAAACACACACAAATATATATACTGCGGATCGTTTTGACACCAAATCTCATTGAAATCCTCCTAGTACTAAAATAATCTTTAAAATATATAGGCATGAATAACAAGTCTTGCAAAAGTTTCACTTTGCGTTAAAAGTGCTCTATGTTTCATTTTATAAAAAGTAATCAAACGACGCAGTTAATGCAAATAAAATTTCAGTCATTCATTATGGAAAAAAATCATTTAAAATACCTTTCATGTCTTTCAAAAGTATTTTTGAAAGTAAAGGAATGAAATTATCTTATTCATTTACATTTTTTTAATTAGGGTTTTATACTTTCTATACAGCATTTAAAAATGGTTTTGAAAAATATCTAAAAAACAGTTTGTTTTATAATCGTATTCCTTTGCGCTTTTCAAAAAACGTTTTAAGATTTTATAAAGATGTTTTCATACTGAAAATATTTTAACCTCATTAATGCTAAAAATCAAAGAAGCATTTAATATTTAAATCGCTTTAAAAAGTTAGAATCCCATTTTTTAAAATTTAATTTCATTTTTTACATAATAAAATATCTGCTTATTATTTTTAGCTACATCCATACATTTTCTTACCGTATTAAGGAGTAGAAAATTAAAATCAGGTTAAAACTGTATTACAAATCGACCTATTGATTTATTTTTCTCAAATATATCAAAACTGTTAATTATGTAAGTGAAGGCTATAACTTCATGGGAAAAAGGACTTTTCATTATTTTTATTATTAGAAGGTAGTTAGTTAAAAACCACTATATTAATGATGCCCAATGTAAGAAGTTACTTAAAAGAGTATAAGCAGAGTTTTTGCTTGAAGAAATGTAATCTTCAAAGATTGGTGTTAATACAGTTCATACGTCTATTGTTATCAAAGTATCCTACAGATTTGACAATGCATCTCTTGATGCAAAAATAAGAAATAATTTCAAAAAACGGCATGAAAAAGGCCAAAAGTGAAAAGAGCAGTACATTGACATGAAGCAGTATAATAATTAAAAAGCAGTCGTTATTGCTTAAAAAGTTAAAGAACTGGTGCACCACACACGGTTTGAGTTTTATACCTGAAGAAACGTTGAGCTCGTTTGACATAAAAATTTGTGGTCGTGAATCCTCAACAGGTGTTCTTTCCATAATATCGAAAACAATATTAGTGCTATTTTATTAGAATTGATGCTCCAACATTTGCACTATGATATGTTATACGGGTACAATTTTAAAAATGCATTTAAAAATGCTTTTCAAATTGTTGAGAGTAATCAAGTTCGTTGATTGCAGAACAGCTGGATCACTTGACGAAAAATATCTTTTGACGAAGATTGCGAGAACCGCAGCAATATCTACTTCTCAGACGATTTAATTAATTATATATATACGCCATGTTCGTTGAAACAAACAAAGCTCCTCTCAAGTGCATCAGATTTTTAACATTAACTTTATTCTATGGACCACGAGGCCCTTTTTGGAAGTTTTTGAAGCGTTGATAGCTTCTCAATATTAACTCGTATGTAGTTGCAGTTGCAAAATAAAAATATATATCCACGGTGTTTAGTATGTCTTTTCTAAGATATCCTACAGGCAAAATGTTTCCGAATTGAACTTTTTGTAGCTTTGCTAATGTGTGCGAGAACTTTCTCTTAAACCACTTGTTGAACGAAATTAAAACTATTTGTAGAAAAAGCTAACTTACTATGTATCAAGTTCAATCAAACCGCAATATAGAGAGAATTAGTAGGATTAATTGAAATATAAATCCCCTTGTGAAAATTCAGGAGATTTTTTTTTTGCTTTTTCCTCATTTCAAATTAATAATTGCAATGTTTTGTATTGAATACATGTGAGTTGTAGCAGAATTAAGCTCTCGCACTGTCGGGTACTGGTTGCATCGGAACAGGAGAAAAGGGAGATACCGCTGCCCGTGGTTGTGCCTGGGTAGCTGAGTGGTCAGAGAATTGGAGGCGTTAACCGGAACGTCTCTGGTTTAATCCAGGGATCAGACGAATTTTCACTTTCCTTCCTCATTTGAAATTAATTGTTGCATTGTTCCAGGTTGCTACATATATGTATATACATATACTAGTAAGCCCGGCGATCATACGAAATGACCGCTGTTCTAGATATAATAAATATACATATCTCCCAGTAACCGGAAATGCACATCAAATCATAGAGATATTTATCAGGTAGAACAGTACAGTTTAATGAATAAATAATAAACATATAATAATTTCGGAAAAAAATATTCTTACCGAGAAAAAGCATCTCAGTTATAATAATCTGTAAAATAAAAATATTATTTACTATATAATCAAATTGTTCGTGAAAAATATTTATTTATATCCAACATAATCATCGTCAAAAAAATAGTTTTAACGAAACTGGAAAAAAGGGCGCTGCCTCTTTAATATATATATAAAGCGCAGACGATAAACAAATTAAAACAAAGACAGAAGGATTAAATTAAATTCGCGTTTACATTAATTTTTAACCTTGATTGCAAATTTAACGATGCCTCATTCAAAATGCTAGAGAAATGTTTTGATTATTAGTCGTTTTCATTATAGAAACAATTGTGTAGCTAGCAGCACGATGCTGTTTTCTCGGAGTTAGAAATTCGGAATAAGCTATCGGGGACAAACAGACACTTAACCGGCTTATATATATATAAGATATATAAATAAAAAAAAATTACATGCTATGCTGGTGTTTCTTAGAAACATATTTTCGGTGTATATACTTCCTGCTCCCTCCCACTGATGAAAAGGCAGGCTTTTTTCATTAGTTATTTTGCCGTTCGAAATTTATTATTCGTTCATTTGTTTTCCATTTCGAATACGTTAAAATTTAATTGTTGTTTGTTTTATCTTGTTAAAATTTTACATACCCACTAGTTTAACGTTAATTCTCTTCTTTCTTCAACTATTATGCAACTCTTTCAATGTGCTGCCTTGAGTGCCTCTTTGCAAATTGTGTCTCCGTAATATTTACTTTCAGATCATAAATATATATATATATATATATATATAGATTCATTATTGTGTATATTTAACACTTACTCAACAAAATGCGATGCAAGTATTCACTTCTTATGCAAATCCCTCACATTGTCTCGTGTTTCAGTGAAAATAAAGCACTTCTTTTATTGAATCACTGCGGATTGTTATCATTTTGCCGCAGTTTGTTACAAACGTCGTTTAAATCACTTTCCGCAGAAACAGAAACCAAAAGGTGCGACAACGCTCCAACTGAAAAAAAAAATCTCTTCACGAAACTTGAAACAAACATCTAATGAGCCCCAATATCTGAAAGTAGATTACCACTTCAAACAACTAATTAGAACGTCGATAAGACGGTTTCTTCTTTGATCATTTGACTACTTGTTAGCTATTTTACACAGATCTATAGCTTCTGCCACCTCGAAATTAAAGGCTTCTCGCGAGGGATAAACCTAATTAACACTGAAACTTTCAGATAACATGAAAGGTAAAGGAAGATATAATTTGTTCTGAGAATTCTCACTGCTTAGGGAAGATAAAAAAAATTTCTAGACGACGCCAACATTTAAGAAACAAATCGAATATATTTAAAGTTCAAGAAGAAATGAATCGGTGTATGCCATGAACAAGCTCGATGCATGATTTGCATTAATTTAAACAACCATTCCCACGTCTCCTACATCAGTAATTTTACTAATATAATGTATTTTAATAATGAATTCAAAGAATTTGATTAGAAACATAGTACAGTTGAACTCGCTTAATACGAAATGCCAAAAATTCGCGAATTTGTTCGTATTATCCGTTATTCGTAACAACTGTAAATAAGTAAAATTGTGCAAAGAAAAGTATTAGAAATGCATGTTTATATTTTAAAAATAATTAATACAATTTTAATAAAAAGTAAAATAAATATTGAAACTAAATGATTTATTTTTACTAATATACACTTTTAAATCTTGCTAGTAAATTGAGAAAAAGTGAACTTACCTTTTAAAAGCTAATGATTTTGGAAAAAATCCTTAATGGTTAGTTGTTTTTTAGGTACATTAAATTTTATCATACGCAGATCTCAGAAAGATTCAACGTAGGATTCAAAATACGTACTCGGTGGATTACAATGATTCAAAATAACCAACAATTTCTTTTAAAAAACAATTATATGCAATCGAGAAAACTTTTCGTGAAAAGTTCAGAAATTTTGTTCGTTTAAGCCGAAATTTGTATTTTAATCTTTGCATCATGCGCGAGATATTTAGTGTAATTAAATAGTAAACCAACTTAATGAACAAAATGTTCATTTTAGCCGTTATTTCGTACTAACCTTGTTCGTATTAAGAGAGTTCAACTGTAGTTAGTTTTAAAAAATACATCAATTGTGTGTTTCAGGATAGATCTATTTATATCACTCTCCGTTTAGATTTTCAAAAAAATAATACTAAATGTTTACTCGCTACATTTTACATTAAAATATATATTTTGGCAATATTTTCATTTATATTATGCTCTTTTTCGTTTAACTTTTCAAAGCAATCCACAATTTTAATATTGTTATTGCTGTTAGTATTCAAATCTTTTATGTCGAAGGAATTTACAATATGCGGATTAGATATACGATCGTCCTACTAGCTACGTACAGTCCCTTTATGCTATACATAACTGTAAGGCGCCGCCACTGTAGTAACCGTGGGGTGCCAAGAGATGCCAACCCTTAAAAGAGAGACGGAGGGGGGGGGGAGAACCCAGAAACTTTGAGCTGGGATGTGGTTTAGTAAAGATGTCTTTGTAATTTGTTATATGTGGTTGTGTATTTGTGCTGTGTCCCTTAAAAATGCAATAAAAATACTTGGGTCTAAAAAGTTTCTAGAATGCATTATTGTCTCTGATCCCCGAGACGTCATATTCATGAAAAAAAAATGACTTGAAGGAACCCACATAGTAAATAAAACAATTTTCTTCATTTGACATTGCTGAAGTACTACAGGCTTTTTTGTAAATAATATCAATAGATTATTTACAAGCGTATGATATAAATTAATCATCATTAAGAACACTTAAATATTCAAATGCTTGCTGCCACCAGAAGGGGGAAATGCACATTTGATGGCGTATATGTGCGTAAAGACATTTCAAGTAAACGAATAGACATGATGATTTAAGTCATATACTTGAATTTCACACTTATTACTCATGATGTATGATGGTGTCTTATTTGTTGTATACCATACTAAATGCAACTACAGATCGAGTTAATTGCCATATATAGCGCAAAATTCATCATGTGGCCAACGCCCAGCAATTCGGTACATAAAAAAATTATTTGCTCATATCGATGAAAATTGAAATTGGGACATTTTATCCCTAACAGGTGGACTGTGTTGTCCAAAAATAACCAAAATTCATGCTATGAGCTAAATCATGCTTTTATGAGCTAAAATATTTTTTTAATTAAAACATTCTGTAGCCAAAGAAAAGTATGGATTTGTGCCATGCAGTAGTTTCAAGATTTATTTCCTTAAAATGTAGATTTGGAACTATAAATTATCATCGTGAGTGGAATTACAAATAATTAAGTTTTTCTTTTATTATACAATAGGCAATTGTATATAGCTCAAATAAATATGGAAAACCTGCTTAATGAAGATTGAACACACGCTTTTGTTGTAGGGCAACAGGTGTCAAACGAAAGAAGAAATGTATTTGTAAAGTTGAATAACATCAGTCCTGCAAAGTAAGTGATAATAATTTAACTTTTTGCAAGTAAACTGTAATAAAAAATAATTTCACGTTCAGAAAGCACAAATAAGCATTAAAATGCATATTTTTTTACTTAACGTGCATATTAGGCATAATAAGCATTAAAATGCTTATCTGTGCTTTCTTGACGTGAAATTATTTTTTATTAAAATAAATGATGTTTCGTTTCTTTTTTCGTAATTATTACTTTATAATGTGCACAATTACCCTAAATAGTATTTAACATGGCAATAACCATTCATACAATATAAACATATTAGTAGCATGAAAATTATGGTGTTTGAGTAATTCAAATTGGCAAATAAACAATTCTTACAGTACACAAGTTTTAATAATTTTAGAAATTGCGTTCTTCGTCAATAAAAAAATCTAAAGCCGTGTGAACTAAGCACTAAGTGCATTTTGCTGCGCGACACCGGAATTCAAATAACTTAACAAATATGCATAATTTTAGGTTAAAATACTTAAGACGTGATTAACTGATTAGTAGCTCATGTAAAGATAAATTGATACTCATAATACAAATGACCCGTGAAATAAATAATCCAATGCAAAATATGTTGTAGAATTTCCATTTTTGTTTCGTAGAGAGACAGTTTGGTTTTTAATTATTTAGGATTTAATGTAGGTAAGGAGCACCTGCGTTCAGGAAGTGTCCCGAAGTCATCCATAATGATATAAAACTACTTATAATATATATATATATATATATATATATATATATATATATATATAGCATAAAACAAAAAATCATGCATCCTACTTCAACTTAACAGGTAAGTGAAAATAGGAATGCGTTATATTTCATTTTCAACTTGGTATATATTATTTCTAAAGAACTTAACGACCTTGCCACTGACTTCGTGATACTGACTGAACCCGGGCGCATTTACCCTATGTGGAAAAGAAATTTCTGAAAATTTGCTTGAAATTTTTAACTATTTACTTTAACGATTTAGTTGAAGTAAAAACGTGTTTTTAGAAGGGAATAAATGTCTTAGGTACACTTCACTTTCAAATCATTTCTGTCGATGTGGTTCAAAACTTCTTAATATTGTACCAAATTCAAACGCTATTTGCTATCTGGCAATTTCATTCAGTAGAGCAGCGAACTTACCATAAAAGGTGTTATCTTTATTAAGGAATTTAAGTGGGATGTGAGTACTATTGTCATACTACAATATTGATTTTGATTTTTTTTTTTTTTGAAAAATTTCACGGAATTAAATGTCAAAAAATTTCAACATCAATATGTATGGTAAGCTCTTATAACTCTAAGTTTCTGACGCAGACATTGTAATTACATTATAAACACGCACAATAATGTTTAAATGCCAACAAACTTATTTACATTGCGTCGCATTAGATTATGAATTTGTGATTTACGACATCGTTTGTAAATTTACTAACACAGAGAAAACCACTAACCCTGATATTTTAAGACTAAATTTCGCTTTAAAGTGTATAATTTAAGACCAGCGTTTGGATGCTTTTAAAAATAAGTGTTTCTAAGATCCTAAAATGCATAACGTAAAGTCAGTTACCTAAAAAGTATTTCTACCCGTTTCAATAAACTTCAAGAGTAACATGTTATATTCCAACACGCTGGACTTGATAGCTCATTATGAACACTTAGAACAAATGCCAATAATTCAAGCTACTTGTAAAATGTAAATTTACTTACTTTACTTTTTTATCCCGGAAATTAAATGCCAATTACTAATGCAAATTATTATTATTATTATTTCAAAATTTATATTCTACTTGATTAACCCTAAGAAAAATCGGTTACCTTTTTTTTTTCATTTACAGTAGGCATTTGATGCACACATTTTCATAATGCTAGGTTGTTGTTCCCACAGCATGACAGCTATATTCCTCACTATTGTTGTAAATGAATCCTAAATAAACATCCCAAAGCGGACAGTCTCTTATTACAGCCAAAATATACCATGGACCCGATATACCATGAATATATAATACACGCTAAATACAGCGTTAATTCCCATGTAATATCATTCAATGCTTTTCGACAAAGTATACATACATGCAGACTATAATGAAATATTTTTAAATAAAACATAAAAGTAACTTAAAAGAAAAGTTTTAAATAGAACGCATAGATATATCGATAGATAGGTCTATTCGGTTTAAAGGTAGGATGGCTTTGAATGTTCAATCATATGATGCTTTGAAGAAACAAAATTAAAAATATTTCATATTTATTGAATGAATATAAATTATCTTTCTTTTCGTGATTATATAAAATATTAGTTTGCTTTTTGATGTAATAAGAAAGTACTTTTATGTGGTAAGGAAGAATTTCCAATATTTCTGGAGGACATTCTATATGCATCGCACATTTTTATTTTTTAATTTAAATGCAGTATGCTTGAATTAATTTTTTTTTTGCTTAATTATGCTCTTCCGGTTAAAACACCTCGTAAATGTCATAGAGAAATACATTCATACATATATGCTACATTTCAGAGTTTATTTGATAAACATGTTCTGTATCCCCTTAACCGTTTCAAATCAAAAATGCATCAGACTAAACAAAAATTATCAACACAACGTTCCTCAATTGTTTAGTAGTCTCTGTGACGCTATTATCAGTAATTTAATTTCGAACCATTAATATTTTACTTATGTTAAGATTTGAAACTTTTTAAAACTGGCACAAGTGACTCTTGCAAGCGTAGTTAGGACTTACACAAAAAAATAACCAAGTACTTTCTTTAAGTATTTTTCAGTTTTTATATATTGATAATAAATTAAAAACTGAACTCCTATTCCTTTCAACTCTATGCTTTGTATAAAAATAAATTTTAGTTTAAAATTTACCAAAACCTCACTAAAGAAGTACTGGTAAATATTATTACTACTGTTTAAAACGAAGAAATTATTTGAATATTTTATCATATTTTTTTTTTTTTTTGATAATTTAAAGATATAAAAACAACTTGTATAAAAGAGACGAGAAGAAAATTTGTTTTCAGTTGGTCAAAGTCAGCATCTTAACATTTTTCCCTTACTATTCTTTTACTTTCATATTTACACTTCAAACAAAAATCGATTGTGTTTAAAGTCTAAACTGTTCACGTGCACTCAAAGTACAATTTTCTGATTTCAGATGGTGGGTTGAATAACTCTTCCTTATATTTGTTTTTGGTTTTCAAAATTTTAAATGTTCGCTTTCCACCAAATTGAGTTTTTGTCGGTGAAATGTTTAATGTTTCTGACAGGTTGACAGCTCTGTAGATTTTCTTCCAAAACGTTTTGAATATTGAAAGAAAAAGTCATACTTTCGAAGATTAAGCGCAATAATTTTTATGAATAAAAGTATTTCTGAGATTTTATGCACTTTGTAAAATTGATATTTGAAAGAGTTAATGGAAAATGTTTAAGTTGTAAATGAAATTAAAATATTTTTAAGCACTCTTACATTCTGTCAAATTCTAATGCAAATATTAATGAATCTTTAACGAAAAACATTCATATCAACGCTGTAGTTTAATTTCTGAGTTCAGTGGATGTCACAATTTTAAAATATGTTCTTCTATTTCTCTGGTGAGAACGGGAGATTCCAGAACTTTGCCGGAAACCGAAGCGAGGCTACTTTGTGCCTCACTTGAATCGTGACCCAATTCCTACACCCCTACAGTTGTAATAATCGTAGAAGTCCGCTCTAAATCACAAAATAATCTAAACAAGTCGTTCCGTCTAAAACAATACAAGCCTACTTTCCCGAAGACCACAAACATCAAATTTATAATCTCTCACGTTCTCTCTTTCTCATTTAGCTTTACTTGTAATTACTTCAAATATGACTTTCTCAACGATCAATACATATTCATTTATTGATTCATCAATTCCCATGTATTCATTCTATCAGTCATGTATTTATTCAGTCTCTAATTTATTCATTATTTCTTTCAGTCATTCCTATATTCATTCATTCAGAAATATCCTTAAAAAGGCCGATCAAAACAGGTCATGGTAAAATATGCTCGTTTACTCCTGAATCAACTATATATATGTACATGTTCTACGTCACAAGATCCTTCCGATTAAGTTTGTTCAAAGCAAATCCTTATATTAGATCAGGATTTATATAGGATTCAAATTTCCTCGTAGGTGCTAAGGTTTTTTTTTTTTTTTTTTTTTTTTTTGAACTGTTCAAAACTGAATAAAAATTGCTCAAGTCAAGAAATATTTCACGTCAAGAGCTCCTTCGGATAAGCTTGTTCCGCAATGTGGGTATTGTTTTTTGAGCAAAAAAACGTTAATGTGCGAAAAAATGATCAAAAAACAGGCCTTTCGTGAAAAGAACTGTTGTAAGTCTTTCAGAACTCGTACCTTTTAAAACAATAAACCAAAATCTTATTTTTTTAAGCTCTTGCTTGTGGAATTCCTCGGCACATACCATAAAATCTCCTCCTGCCATTAAGCTTTAAAACATGCACAAGATTATTTTTTTGCATGTTCCAAAAATAAATAAATAATAACCAATTAAAAGAATATAGAATTCAAGACTACTTTGAAGACCTTTAACTGCAGCAAATCGTCGTCGATGTCAAGACTACAGCTCACGTATATTTTGCATTATTAAAAAAAGTACTACTTTTCTTGAAAGTACTCTTCTGTAAACGTTAAGCAAGATTAAGCCACACCTGAAATAAGTATAATACATACAAAGTCCGAGATCCATACAAACGGCGCAATTTACGTAAGATTTATTATACATAGTGTCACGAAATATAAATGAAGTGCAAAGTACTTCACGAAAAAAGGGTGCATATTCAACAAAGATTTCAATGCAATATATATTCTGCTAAAAATATAATATTACTGCTTATGTAACACGCATTTAAAAAGCGGTTTTGTCAAATGTTTTATTCTATTCTGGTGCGAAACATGTTCTTTCAATACAATAATCAATTTTATATTTTATTTATCTAGCCTGTTTTTTGTCGCTCCGCGAGATCTTATTTATTCCTTTATCAAATTCCATGATGTACCCCTCATTTTAAAGCTTATCGGGCCGACTAATGACTAAAAATAGACCCGCGGTCTAAAAATGTAAAGCTTTTATTGAATTTCAGATTTAAAATCCTGTAAGAATTTTAATGCATGCGTTGATTTTTCGATAGATATCGAATCAGATATCCACTTGAAACATCAGCGTTTACATATTTCTTTTTTAAATTGCCCTTCCGTCATAATAAGCAGAACTTATGATAAAGAAATCTTAGAGGAGCCCTCAATTTAAGAGCTTATAGTGCTGGTAATTTTAAAGGTAGGCTGGTAATTAAAATTGGTATATTTTAAAGCTTATAGTGCTGGCTAATGACGAAAAATAGACCCACGGTCTAAAAATGTACCGCTTCTATTAAATTTGTGATTTAAAATCATCTAAGAAGAGGTCCTTTAATGGATGCCGAATGGGTATTGTGTATGCTGGCGACAGCTGTAATCAAGTAAACACACAAGAAACTCTTATGTTTTAATTGTGTGAAAGAATTTTTGCAACCCGATAGTAGCTCTGGAGTTAGGCCACTTTGCACAAAATCTCTCCCCAAATATATCGGATCGAAAAATGTAATTAAATAAATGCTTTATAAAATATTGCATCAATAACGCATGAAGTCTATTTTTTCTTTTTTTTTTTTTTTTTTTTCAAAAAAATTACAATCCTTCTCTACAAGTAAGAACATTAAAGAGATATAGCATTGCATATCCGTGATTTTTTACTTTTAACTGTTTAGTTTTAAAACTATAATCTTTTTCATTTCATAATTTCATGTAACATGCTCAACAATCGCGAAGCTACCCGCTTATTTCACTTTCTAGTAAATTTCCTTTTTTGCTTAACACTGAGTAAAAGACATTACTACTGCTTTGCCATTTCAACGATATGATAATTATTCATTAACTAAATTCAGAACACGACATTTGCAATCCTCGAGGAATACATCATTGACATATATGGTAATGCGCTTTGCACCCTAAGCATTCATTCTATCCCCATTTGGATCAAACAGTGTATTCCCATTAGAACAACAGATCAAAATTCCTACCGCACAACAACCAGGGAGCTGGTATTAGTGTCTCTCAGATGTGCAATCCTCGACTTGTTAAATGACCAAATGGCATGCAATCCATATTCTATAGTAAAGGACTGTAATCGACGTAAGCTTGCCCTGGGTATTAATATTCAAGAGTATATTCGTTTCACAAAACCTATCAGTTGGTCGTTTCACTTTACTGATCATTGAAATGTTTCCCCTTTTATCGCAATTAATTCACTTTTCAAAATACCGTACATACTCTCCCATAAACCCAGTTTTTTTTAACAACATTTCGACTAGAAAAGGGGTGTTTATACGGGGGTCAAAAAAAATCTAAAATTATCCGCTAAATGAAGATTCAACGTATGGCAACAAAATAGAGATTTGACCCTCTAATGCCCAAGTTTTGTTATCGTCGTCCACTTTGAGGCGCAGTTGGGAATCAGAGGGTCACTCCCCTACGCTCTTCCCTTCCATTTACGGTGACAGGTATGGGCGAGACCAAGGATTGGGTAAACCTGTGGTTAACCTAATTGGCTCTGAAAAACTCGGTAACTCCGCCTTCGTATTGACGGATTGGCGGTTTCTACTGCGTCAGTAAAAGTACCAATCAGTCGACACAAGGATGGGTTAACCCTGCAATGCCCAATTTTTTTTTTTTTTTATCGTCGTCCGCCTTGAGGCGGAGTTGGGAATTAGAGGGTTAACATATGAGGCACCTAGAACCAAAAGGGTACAACTGACAAAATTGAAAACTTGGAGATAACTAGTACAAATGATAGGGAAAGCAACATTATATATTGTGGAAAAAGGGGTTTGTTTTCACAGGTGCTGCTCCCAAACGTGATTAAAAAAATAATAACAATTAAGCTCCCATAATATCCGAACTTTGAACGCGTTTTACTCAAGCATCATTCTTTGGTCCCTTATATTCCTTCGTTTCTTATTGCCTTATATAAGGTTTTTGTATTTAAAAGTAAATGGTTACAAAGAAGATACAAACATTACTGCATTATTTCACTATTATTCATCGAAAAAGGAATCGAAAAGTGCTACAAATCCATTTAGTTTTGAATTCGTCATTATAGACATCGGCGAAATCACCATCGACATCGTTTTCCTCGATATCGGGTACTTCAGAAGACTCAATTACTAACCGCGTCAATACCTAACCCTTATTCTCATAAAGTAGCATACATGCTACCTGGGGTTTTCCCCTACTTTTTATTTGTTAAGTGACGTCAGCGCGTATGTTGAATTGTTATTTGCTAGACCTTATTCTCATAAAGTAGCATATATGCTACTTTACGAGAAGAAGGGCTAAGTGTGCTCATAAAGTTCTTCCGCAATAAAAAAGACCTCTGAATAGCAGAGTGCCAAGACGAATCCATTCAAGTTCAAGGGAGAAACTATTGGTTTAAGGAATGTGCTGTAATCTGGTCTCGTTTTAGTTCGTTTAGCGAACTTTATTTCTTCCGAACTGATGCTATTTGTCAGTCTAAAAAAATTTATTTTATTTTCAACAAAATTCGCGTTAGGGAAGTTCTTTTTTTCGCACCTGAAAAAAAGGAACCTCCCAAAAAGGCTAGTGGATTCGTCCTTTTGTGCCATGCGCTTAGGCGTTCGCGTGTTAGAACTTCGTCGTCGAACTGTAATTTGGTCAATCATTTTCTGAATCATTTTTTTTGTAGGAAAGTTCGAGGGTGGGGCTTGTCACGCCTGTGCTTGTACACCCGTATAAATGGCAATATAGACAAATTGATGGCCACAAATCACATATTTTTACTTAGGGAAGATCCACGGCATCGCAGGTTAAAACCTGGCCCCAGTCGGTGGATTTTCAAGATGCGGAAAATCGTCGGCGCCTATGTCGTATGATGATGCGTCATGTTAAAGATCCCTTGAGTAACGGTTTGGCATGGATACTCTCGGCTAAATTAAATTCCTAGTGCCGTTTGCGTCAACGCGAGCTCAGGTGCCACCATCTGAGCGTCAAAAAATTGCGGCAATGGTACCACACTCATTGTGGTGCCGCAGACAGAGTTGGTACCAATCTCTGGGGACGCACTAGGTCTGCAATGGTTGAGGACCAATACTGCAGCCCCATTAGAAAGCAAGAAATAAAAGATCCACGACAAGCTAGACAGCAGAGTAATGTCTTGTGAAGTTTCTAAATTAAGAAAAGATACAATACAATAAAATATGCGAAATGAAATATTTTTATATGTGACAGTTATTTTTTTCTTTTTTGAAAGGTCGGTAAAAGGGTCAGTACAGTGTGCCTAAATATATGACATGATTTTTAAATGTTATATAAATATTCCTTATATTATTTCTTTTGAATCAAATAACTTGATTTTATAACGAAAATGCCGACAAGTTTCGAAATGTGTACATATTTAACAACTAGTATAATCAGATCGCTATCGTAAAATAATGTAATATTTATTCCATAATGAAGAATTTAATACTTCATATTAACTAAAAATGTAGTCAAATATTTGCAAACTGTATTATGAATTAAAAATGTATAATATTATACATTCCGCCATTTGCGAAAAGTTTAATATCCATTTATGTTTTGTATTTTTTTCCCTAATTCTTCAAATATGAGTTTGATCTTTCATAATACGTAAAATAATATTTGTTATGTACAAACACTTTAAACTTCTTTCAATCTGAAAGAAAATTTAATATTTGTAAAGTATATTAGTGTGGTGGTGTATATTCGTATAGTGAAAAGGGGGGAGATAAAATAATATAAAATTATAAAGTGCAAATAGAAAGTCAAAACCTCGCAGTAGGATCATTTATTTACAAGTTAGATTAATGGCACTTGTGAATAAAATGAAACGTATCGTCTTGATTTTTAGAATAATAGTTTTAGGAATTATTAAATCTTTATCTAGTTTTTATAAAATAAAGTTTAAAAAAAGCAAAAAAGATATATATTTAATCCTCGTGTTATATTAGAATTCACCAAAAAGCTTTTATGAAATTCATGTGATGCATATAAAACGATACTATTCAACCAGATTGTACCTTGATTTCTTGAATTATCATCTAATTCTGTGACTTCAATTAGGGAATACATTTCTTGTTTACGAATAAAATGATTTCTAAATAAGGGTAAAATGCATTTTCTTCTTAATCATCGTTGTGATCATGATTGTTTCCGTTATATGCATGAGAACATTCGAATAATCCGCGAGTAGCGACTAATGATTTGAGTAAACGTAGAAAAGTCATTTTTATCAGTAAATGTTTTCTTTAAATGTGATTTAAGCGTAATGACAAACTGATTCCAGGTTCAAGTACAAATATAAGACACATAATCCCATTTCTATGAAATAGAGGATTAAAATCTGGAATATCTTGGTCTTCGAGACAGTATTTAAGGAAATCACTTAACGGGATACAATCTACTTTTACAATTCTTAAAACGTGTATGTTGTTAGTAGTACCGTTATACAGAAAATTTAAAAATAGCCCTTTAAATGATTATTTATCCGACTTACTCCCAAATTTCTATGAATATAAACAATAACAATTGTCAAGTAGTTTTATTATTTATTTTATTTTCGAAGCAGATTTAAATTTATAATAAAGCAAAATCTGCTTTGTTTTCATAAAACTTGAAAAATGTAGGAAATCTCTTTAAACAATGAGTTGAGAATTAATTATGATATATATAACCACATAAAATGTTCAAGCTTTAATTTAATATTTAAGTGAGCGATATAGACTTCTCGGTAATGATCTTTTGTAGAGTATTCTCGATAATTCTTCTAAAAATAAATTACAGTATTTACATTACATTAAACAATTCATATAAGAATGAATATTTCCAAAACGGATAACGCATTTAATAAGTAATGTATCTTAAAAAATAAGTTGACTAATGATTTAAGAATACGCGCAGCTTTTTTTTTTTTTTTTTTGTTAAACTTATTGTTAATGTATTCTTTGTTTGTTAATATTATTGCTGTAATTGTTGTAATTACTTTTCATCCATTTGCAAGCCAGTTTTTTAACGGTGTTTACAACATTTTCATTACAATACGTCTGAAAAATTCATTACAACTCGGAGAAAACTCTCTTGAATGCAAATTACCATTATAAGACTTGCAAAGTAAAAAAACATAATAATTTTATTTGATAATAATACATGAGTATTATTTCATCATAATAATTACATATTTCATTTACTTTTTAGACAACAGAATATTAGCAATTATTCACCAAAGTTCAGCTGCAGAAGAATATATTCCCGACTTACATCTCTAGTTCTATGGATAATTTTAAAACAATAAACGTTAAATATTTTTCATTAAATGAACAACCACTAATTGAAAAAAAAAACACTTTGTTTAACCTGCTTTATTTTCAAAAAACAATGTAAAGGAGCAAAAAATCTCATGAAGCATTTTTTCAATTAAAGGTTTACTAGTAAATAATAAGAATGCTTAATTTAACTACATAGGTTTTTGAAATACAATACACGTAGAATGTTTTTCATTTAATGATTAATAGGTAAACAAAAAATGCTATGCTTAACTTTATCTATTTTAAATTTCAACACACGTGCAATATTTTTATTTAAGTATTTACCGATAAATAAAAAATACTAACTTTACCTATTTAACATGCATATAGGAATAATCTGCGTTATATAAAGTACGGAAAAATACCGAGTTTTTGATTATTCAGAAAATTTTTCAATGGCAGTCTTTGATATTAATTTCCTCCCTCGAGAAATTCACTACAATCAAGAAAAATACTTCGTCTTGATTAGATTTGGGAGATCTTTATATCTCTATGTTGTCACAAACTAAGACCAATGATTATTTCTTTCTCTAGCGCTGCTCTGAGCAGTAACAATATAAGTAACTACTTTATTTCTTTCAAATTACTATTTATTGGGAGAAACCGTAGAATTTAAAAGGATTCGTGGACATTTGTTTTATCATTATTCTTTTTTTTTTAATATTTCAGTGACTCATTGCAATTAGGACCATTTCTTTGTATACAGAAATGATTTTTTTTTTCCTGTACTTTAAATTTAAGCACAGGAAAAAACAGCATTTGAGAGTAGGGTTCGAAATTAGTGGTTGTTAGTCGCATTTTGCAACTCTCATTTTCGGCTTCACGATTACGATTTTGCATCCAGTCGTCATTTTTGACACCTTAGACATCAAAAATGACGACTGGATGCAAAATTGTAATCATGAAAATGAAAATTGAAGTTGCAAAATACGACTGCCGACCGTTGATGTCAAACCCTGGGCTTTAATGGGTGAGTTAAAATTGTCATTTTTCAAAGTAAGCTAGCAATAAGTAAAATTTGTAAAACTGCAGTAACATTTTGCGTTAGTGAAAACTCTTCGCAAATGGCAGTTATTTTTTTAATTTATACATTAACTTAGTACGGTTACTCATTCTAGTAAGAAGTTTCTTCTGAAGTAAATAATGAAAGAATAATTTTCTCATAACTTATGGACCAAACGATTTTAATACCACAAGTAGAACTAATAGTCGAATTCCTTAGCAATTTTGCAGACAATTAGTGCATACATGAGTGGGCACTAACTTTCCGTTTAACACAATGTGTGCGGGTACATTTCGTGGCGTAATTGTGCCGGGCTCGGGGGGTTTTGCGCGCAAATTTAGTTATTCAGTTACATATCGATAAATCGAAAATTATTTAATTTTTTAACCTAAACTTTATGTATTTTATATTGAAATATATAATATTATGATTGTTGTAAACAAAAGGTAAAATTTTTAGTGAATAAATTTATAATAGCATCGTAAATATGAAAAATCAAAAAGAAATATATTGTTTAAATTTTTTCGAATTATATTATTTACAATCATTCTTACATTATAAAAAAATGAAAGTAGCAATCATGAAACTAATTAGCGCTATGGGCCGTCTGCTGTGATTTTGTATATCACTGCAAAGGTGTTTTGACATGCTTTGTTCCATTTCATTTTGTGCAAAGAATAGCAAAAAATGTGTTTACTAGCCTAGTACTTCTTTCTCTAAAAGCGATACAAAGAAAACATGCCGTTACACCAATCCGTACTAGTACGTGTCCCGCGCTCAAGTATCAATCGTCAGAAAATGTACTAGTACGTGTCCCGCACACAATGTGTTAAGAGCAAAAGCCTCCCCAATTTTGAAAGATGTGCGTGAGTGGAAAGCAGTGCCCGATGAGATTACATATAATCATTTTTTTAGGTGTTTCACGATCATTGCAGAGTATATTGCAGTTGTCGTAAACATAGGGAAGAAAGTCGATAATTTTCTCAAAGACGAATGCAAAAAGTTTTAAGTCCTAAAAAAACCGCAGTGTTTCCCGATTTTTGGTGACTTTAGGGTCGTGAGGTAGGCGACTTTTCCCAGGGGTTTTTTTCCTCCGAAATTCCCCAAAATGCATTTTTACTTACACTTTCTAATGACGATGGGGACTTTATTAGAAAGTGTAATACATTTCTAATGAAGTGATTTTGAAATGTATTACATTTTCAATTAAAGGGGTTCGGGCCACGACGCTGAAGTTGTGAAAACACAATTTTAAGCTAAGCTTGTGGCATTAGGAGAAGAAATCTCCCCAGGACTATTTGCGAGATTAAAGCCTTACAGGCGCAATGTTCGACTATCTTTGCTGACGTCAGCGAAGAGGCGTGGTTAAGATTTTAGTTAACACCATTTGCCCTTTCTTCCTGGATTTTTATAAATCAAGTATTCAAAGATCGGTCAAAAACCATAGAAGCACTAAAAACATCATCTTCTAAAACACATTTAATACATATTGTTTTATGGTTGAACACACTTTCTTAAAAAATCACTATGTGTGAAAATATGTGTAATGCATTTAATGCAAACGATTTTCCAAAGTTTTAATAAAGTTTCAAGTTGCATTTCTGGAAAGCCGTTGTTTTCAGTTAGGCCATTACCCGCTGATTGCCTCACATAAATATGGATTATTACAGTGTTATAGATCCTTCCGATATGTCTTATAAAACTGTCACAACCCATTGTTACTTTTGGACATAAACGTCGTAATCAAACTATTAAGTGTGTTTCATTACAAAAATATTCATTTGTGCAACATGCTCGTTAAACGCAACAATAGACCAAACATAAAACACTGAACTTCCCTTTTCTGAGCCTATTTAAAATATACTTACCACCAAATTCAACAACTTAACGTTTGCAGTAAGCTACCCCTCCCCTTTTTAGTTGGCAGAAATTCGTAATGACTGTAGGAAGATTTAGGACATTTGCTTGTAGGATATTTGCCACCAAATGCATCAAATTTTAAGTGTGTGAGGCAAAACACGTGTAATGGTAAAAAACGTGCGAGGTAACAAACGTGTAAGGGTAAAAAACGTGTGACGTAAAAAGTCATGGTAATTTTATGAGCTGTATGAATTTGTTTTGAAACCAATCTAAATCCTTAAAATAGATTTGGTAGTGGAATATTTTAATATTCCACTACTAAAAAACGGCTCTTTAATTTATTTAAGCTGTATTTTAATATTCAATTACTTGGAAAAAAATGGCCCATTAAAAGGTTGATACTATTAATATGATAAGAATAAGATATTCGCTCAATGTTGTATTAGAAAAAGTTTTTTTTTTTTTAAAGAAAGTTTTATTATTGCGGTGGAGTCATTTAGAGACAACTGTTAAGGTAGTTTTTTTGTAATCTCTTCTTGTCGGAAACTTGGATTCTTCCTGCAAATACTTTGAGCTTCTTTGTCGGTCTTCAGAAACTTTTGAGAGATTTAGGAGTAAAATCTCCCCGTATGATCTAATCTTACTGATAGAGAAATTCATTTCCGCTCCAAAAATGTAAGAATGCTTTCAATGGGAGTCCTCTCAATAGGAGTCAAATCATACTCTTTTCTTATTGAAGCTGTTTTCGACAATGTTGAAAAGCAATTACATAAAGGCTTAGTTTTTAATAAAAAACTGAAGATTTAACAACTATTTCAGAATTTCCTAATGACGTTTCTCTTTTCGTTTATACTTTTTAATAAATTTATATCCTTTAACAAAAAGAAATGTATGTATAAGAAAATCGGAATAATATGCGAGTATTGTTGCAAAATAAGTAGCTCTGGCATTTCTTGACATTTGATTTTAAGGTGACTTTGATTTCTATTGTGATAATTCATTACCTTAAATACTTCGACTAAGTTTACGTATTACGTTTTAATGGGCGTGCTCATCAGCTCAATAAGTATTTAAATTTGAAAAACATATCATGGGTCAATTCTTCTCCTTGATCAAACCTCCCTTGTTTCTGCTACATAGTTAGTTCTAAAGAGAAAATTGGAGGCGTCGAGAATTTTGCAATACTGGATTTATTAAAAATAATGGTGTAAAGCGTAATGATGAGGAACTATACGTTTGCAAAGTAAAAAAAGTTTCACCCTGTCAGAACTCGCACCGTGAGCAACCGCCTACGTCCGAGTACTCAAGTGTGAGTGTTTTTCTCATTGTGCGAGCTCTGGTGAAACTTTTTTTTTAATGTGAGTGTTTTTCTCATTGTGCGAGCTCTGGTGAAACTTTTTTTTTTAATGTGAGTAATTTTCTCATCAAGCGAGTGCTTGTGCGATTAACCGAAAACTTTTTTTTTTTGTTTTATTAAATAGTTAAGCGGGTATGTACCTCAAGAGACTTTAAAATAAATGAATAAATCAATTACATAGTATAGTTATTGAATTATTTAAATTTTTGCACTGAAAAACTTTTTATTTTCGAGGACGACTTCACGCGGACGTTTGTTAACTCAAATGGCTAAAAATGCTTCATATAAAACTTATAAAATAGACATACATAGTTTGAAAAAAATGTTCTTGGTTTTCATAAGAAACTTTTTATACCTTACAAATAAAATGTACCTAAGCTGCAGAATATTTCATGAAAACAGTACACTTGATAAATAAGCTGCATTTTAATGGACGCGAGACTACGAAACTGAGTATGTGTAGAGCCGACTGAAGTAGGTTGAATGTTAGAACATTCCCTATGGGGCACATGTGGGAGAATACAATTACTACGCAAAAAAAAAAAGATCCGAAAACGGTTTGCCACCAAGAGATACGATAAGCCCAAAGACTAAATAATCGAGGAAAGATAATTGCGTGTATGCATATAAAGAATGTACAGTAAATTAGAACCAATTTAAAGAACTGGTGAGATCTGTGCAATGGAAATTTTTATTCAGAAGCACATAAAAATTGTTAAATACTTAATGATTAAATCGTCAAAATTAGGCACTCATATATTTTTTGTGTAATATTTATGGGAAGAAAAAAAAAAGCAATATTTTCAAAGTGGTGTATTAATGTACGAGAGTTCAAGAATTAAAAGAATTCCGGAGATGGTAGCTTGTCAATGGGTTAACCACATTAAGCACTTATGAATGGGTTAACCACATTAAGCATTTATAAATGGGTTAACCACATTACGCACTTACAAATGGATTAACCACATTAAGCACTTACAAATGGGTTAACCACATTAAGCACTTATAAATGGGTTAACCACATTAAGCTGTTATAGTTAATCAACGAAACTTGTCAATGGGTTAACCACATTAAGCACTTACAAATGTGTTAACCACATTAAGCACTTACAAATGGGTTAACCACATTAAGCACTTACAAATGGGTTAACCACATTAAGCACTTACAAATGGGTTAACCACATTAAGCACTTACAAATGGGTTAACCACATTAAGCACTTACAAATGGGTTAACCCCAATAAGCACTTATAAATGGGTTAACCACATTGAGCTGTTATAGTTAATCAACGAAACAAGTTAATTCATAGCAGAGCATCCCATCAATAAATCTTAAAACACAACCTTAAAGTAATTTCTCACAACAGAAAGAAAGTAAATGCACATATTCAAGCACACAATCTCATATTTTATGCTAACCATTTGGTTGATTATAAGAAAGCCCAGATTTATTCTAAAAAACGCTACTGCTTACTTTATCTCATTTAACATGAAAGAGCTTCATTGGGCTTGAATTTTCGAAGCCCTCAAAGATTCATAATTTTGTCGTACTTGAAACACAAAAACATGTTCGAAGAAAAAGAAGCATTTAGAAAGGCAGACAAAATCACGAGTGTATTTTCTCTGTCTAAGGTAGAAAAGATTAACTGTTAGGTTGTGTAAATTTGAAAGACAAAACATTTCTTTTACTCTCATTAGGATAAGAAACATACTTTTAGTTTTTCAAAGAAATGTTTCTCCACGAGTTAAACATTCTTCCTTGAAGGCTGAATAATGTATGGTATATAAAATAAAGAATAAAAGATTTTCTTGTGTCGCATTTAACAATGAATACATGATAGAAGAATAAATACCTCTCATCAAACGAGTTCTTTTTAGTTGGTGTGCGTAAACATAAAGCCAGACAACCAGAAAGAACATGGAACTTCTTACTAGTTCAAATCTTACTTAGCGGAAAAATAAACTACATCTTTTCATACACATATCCTTAACATTTATCTGTATTGAAACAAAATGTTTTATTGATACGTGGAAAAAAAATAATACAAACGAGTTTTTGGAAAAAGGATCCATTCAAGTGTACAAAAAGGGTAGAATAGTGTAAATATTATTTGTTCTTTAAAATATTCTATGCAAGCTATTGATTTCACACGAACTGTATTTCAAATAAATGTATGTAGTATTCTTTTTTGTTCTCTTTGTGCACAACGGAAATGTGCATTTTTTTGCGCGTGAAGCTATATGTTCTATTTTTATACTGTTTTTAATACTTCATTTCGCAAATTTAAAAGTAAGGCATGACATTTTTTCCGTTTAGTTTTTGAATAGGGAAGACAAAATGGTAAGGTTTGTGTATGCAGAATGTTTTTATTGCAACATACATGAAATATATAGTATCGGCGTTTTGGTAAAAATCACAAAGTCCACAAACATATATAGTAAAGCTCCTCTCAACGACCACTCCTTATATGCGGTTAGTTTTTAATTCCCCGGCAGCAAATCATTGAGCCTAAAAAATAAACTATTTTGCACATACCTCTTTATTGCAGACAATAGATTTGTCACGCTGGTGTCCGCTATACAAGAGTTTTACAGTACATACATATATAGATATATATGTGGGCTGCTGTAGTGAATGTGTATTAACACTTTCACTTAGATAGTTCTTGATGTATGACAGTTTTAAATTCCTCGGCATCAAATCATCGAGCCTGAAAAATCCCTGTTTTGCAGATACCTCTCTACTACGGACAAATATTTTTGTCCCGCTGGTGTCCGCTATAGAATAGGTTTACAGTATAAACATGTATAGATATATATTATGAACTGCTTTAGCGAATGTGTATTAACACTTACAGTTAGATAGTTCTTGATGTAAACCTATTATACAATTTAGAAGTTTGATCAGTATACCTACTGTTGACATTCGGGATTTTAAAAATGATTTTTATTATTTTTCATTCAGACTTTTAAATTGACTATGTCTCAAAACTAAAATTTTGGACTTACGGCTTGGTTTGTAAGCGGGTGTCACGCTTTATCTCACCCTTTGATACACCCTGAAGTCGCACATTCTCTACGCGCATAACCCCCACACAACAGCATACGCAAGTGAAGTGAGAGTGGCCATTGTCGATGAAGTGGAGCGGGAAGTCCTCTTCAAAATCAAGCGTTTAGTGACTTTTACGTATACGTCAACGATGTACTATGCTGAAATTTTTCAACAACACGACCATTAACATGGTTTACTTATCAGAATTCAGTTCATTTGGAAGCAGTTCTTATCGCCTCTGTCATACAAAGGTGCATCCTCTCCCTTATATCTATTTTAACCTCTTCATTCCAAGTGTACCCAATTGGGTACATTTTAAAATACTGTTTATTAACTACTGTTTGTGCAATTTGAAAGCTAAAACACAAAATTGTTTTTTAAATTAATCAACAAATGGTTTACTTTGTTTTAAACATGGAAAACATGGAAATTGGGCATTAATCATTATTTAAACTAATTATTAATTAAATTTTTTAAAAAATTTAGTTATTTTGTTTTGTAATAATTTTTTTTTTAAATCAGAGAACCAAAAAATTGCGACAAAATTTTTCGTGCTTAGTTGTAGGGTCTGAAGAGTTTGGCATTCCTACCCCCCTCTCATTCTCTCTCTCGTCGTAATTTATTTAATGGGAAGTTAAAGCACATAAAACACTGTGTTGCAAATCTGTAGCCGAACGAAATGAAGGAGTCAAGAAAAAAAATTAATATTTGAACCGATTCTAAGTGTTCGTCCCAAAGACATAAATATTGCGCTAAATGCGCTTATTAGAGTCAAAAAAAAAAGTTATAAACATATCGCCGTTCCGAAAGAACAATGACGTAACTGCAAAAATGTGCCAAATGCAAATAGGTCCATAGACAATATCAGAAACACATCCCTTACACAAAGAAATATGGAGGTAACTGTATTTCCTCTCAGGACTTCCAGAGGGCTGAGAGAATTAACAATTACGACAGTTTGTGTCTCCTAAAACAACAAACCATTTTTTAGAGAAACAATAACGTAACTGCACTTAGGGGTTTAAACTAGGGTGATTAAATCCTAATCCCTGGTAAATGGAAGTAAAGTATATATCCTACACACTCTCAATATAAAAAAAAATTTTATCACTTACACCCTTTTCAATTATACGTTTTATACAACTGCAAATCGTTTTTTACACTCCTGTAAAATTGAAGTTTTCTGCATTTACGTCACTGTTGTTCCGGAACGGCGATATGGTTCTTATACATTTGCAATTTTTTTAAAAGAGTGGTGCATGAAAAAATTGTAAGCAACTTTCTTTAACTATATCTAACTAATAATGATATAATCTCTTAAATAATATTTGCACTAACTAACTAATACAAAATTATTCAATGAACTAAGAAATATGATTAATAAATTTCAGAAAGATTCATTGTGTAGTTATTAAAACTTCATTTATGCTTGACGTGAGTAATTTATTTGTTTTTACATTTAAGTACTGTAAGCGGGGAATGTTAAAAGTTTTGGAGGCATTATTAAAAAGAAAAAAAGTTGTGCATTAATCACATCAAAGGGATTTCTGGAAATGTAAGTTAACTTTTCCTTTGGTAAAAAAGTCTTTAAAAGAAGACGTGTTTAAAAACGGTTAAAAGAAATGAGTTGTAAAAACTCAGGATTTTTCATAAAGTAAAAACTATCAGTACTTCTTTCAAAGAATGAAATGTTATCAAAAGCTTTGCATAGTGATTTAAATTCAAACTAGATTTGAAAAGGAAATCTTTCATAATGCCGTTTTTGTTTTAAGACTTCTTACCTTTCAATTTGAAATGAGAATATCTAAATGGGTTTGACTCCATAATATGATTACAAAAGAAGCAAGAAGGGTTAATCCGAGAGGAATATTCATCTGCTTTAAGCATTTCTGTAATGGAAAATTCTCATACGTTATATTTTTTCCGAAATAGATTTATGTATGAATTTTGAAACTGCACTGAAAATGTTTGATTTCTGATCCTTTCAAATTCAATGTCATTTGGCTTTCATAAAATGCAAGCCCCACAAAAATTAATGGCCGGACCATGCAAGGACTTGAATCGCCACTGCAAAATCGCCACTGTTGTTGTAAAGCAGTTTCTAGTAAATCTTTAATAAACTATTTTTTCGATAACATAATTAACACATAAAATATAGTCTTTTAAATTTGACAACATATCGCCAATTTAATAATTGATTTGAAATATTTGTATGTCATTTACTGTCAATTTTATGATGCCAAACAGTGACGATGGTACATAAACAAAGAATCAAGCATTTATACACAATCTGAAGACATATCACCAATTTAAAAACTTAATAGGAACATTTGTATTATATTTACTGCAAGCCTTGTGATGGCACAGGTACGATGGTATACATCAACAAGAAGTTCCGTCTAAAACTATACGAGCTTACTTTCCCGTATAGATCAACATCAATTTTTGTATCTATTATAGTTATCTATCTCTCTCTCTCTCTTTCTCATTTAGCATTAGTTCTTAATTACTTTAAATATACATTTTTCAACGGATAATACATATTCATCCACTCATTCATTCCTTTTTTTACTCATTGGTTTATTCATTCCTTCATTCAGAAATATCCTTAAAAATCCGGATCAACAAATTTTATAGGAAAATAGGTTCGTTTAGTTCTGGATAAACTTCGTATCATATCAAATTCTACGTCATAGAATCCTTCCGATAAAGTTTGACCCAAGCAAATCCGTCTGTTAGATCAGGATTTATATCCAATTGAAATTTAATGTTTAATGTTTTAACAAACCTTATTCAAATCAAAAAATATTTCACTTTAGAGCTCCTTCTAATAAGCTTGTTCAAAGAAACTTGGATCTTATGTCCAGAGTTTACGTTATTTTCTTCATATTCCCTAACAGGCTCTAATGTTAAGATTTTTTGAACTGTTCAATGTACTCTCCGAGACTTTTCAAATGGAAAAAAAATCTTTCGAATCGAACAATCTCCTCAAACGTTAATTAGAGGGGGGCAGACCGACAGACACACATTATCCCGATCTCACAAATTTTTAATTTTTCAATCGTTATTTAATTACTTCACTTATTTTTGACTTTTCTTTATTTTTAACGAAATTTTCACCATACATTAAGCCTTCTTCCATACTTTTTTTTTACGTTTACGGGAAGTACTCTCAGAAATAGAACTCTCACTTTCGAGGATTCTTAAATCGTCAAGCAAATTTCGTCATTTACAACGATTCTTTCCTCGGGCGATCACGTGACTTGAAAATGTTACTACACAAATTTCGTCAATTTGACGAAAGGGTTACTCGGAGCACTTTTCACGAAACCATTTCGTCAAATACGACGGAAGTTTTGAGCATGGGTTTCTGAGAGTGTAGGTTAAAAAAGAATCAAACATTCATACACATAACAGCTTATTTCATCATTTTCTATCTCAACATGCTTAAGAGAGGTTCTTAATGTCTCTGTAGATAAATGTATTAGTCATATGGTGTTACTTTCGACCAGGATGCAGCAAAATTAATAACATTTCGGTACATCGTCAGTAAAACAAAGTTTTCCTATTATGTTTACGTTACTTGATCTAAATGTTGCAAAGTAAAAAAAGAAAGGGAAAAAAATGCTCATAAAAAAGCAGGCTCTAATGTACTAAGAACAATGTACAAAAAAGTTTTGTAAACTGTAAGCAAAGTTTTTTACTGGATGAGATTTTTTTAAACCCCTTAACGCATTTGCCCGTGTGTGACACGGGCGAAAGTTACCAGCAAATTTGCACATGCCCGTGTCACACGGGCGAAAGGTACCGGCAAATTTGCACATGCCCGTGTCTCACGCGGGCGATCTTGTATCGCGCGATATTTTATTTCTAATGCCCGTCTGATATCCGTGTACACTTTGTTTGTATAATATTTTTTATACATAACGTTTGCCCCACCTCCCGCTGCCTAGTCGTCCCCTACAACTGAAATTGCCAAAAACAATTTATAGGGTCAGGTGGGGGGAAATGGGTCCCTTTTTAGCTGTTTTCGTATTCAAAGTTTCATAGCAACAAAACCAGAAACATTTCCCATTTCTTTTCAATTGCATCTTAGCATTGAATTCCCTTAGAACAATTGTATGTAATGTTAATATTTATTTTTTAATTATGAAATAGTTTAACTGAGCTTATAAAGTTGTGACCTATTTTACCCCATCGTGAGGTAAAATGGGTCATAATGCAAAATAATGCTGTGTGTGTGTGAAAACATTTATTTATTAGTTTTAAATTGGAAAAAAATTGTGTAAGTCTAACATATTTAGCAAGACTTTGAATTATGATTACATTGAAATGTAAAAATAATATTGTTTTCGATTATTACATATTGGTTCACATAACACTTTAACAGCATCACTTCTCTCTACCACATCAACATGATCTTTTTAGGGACAACATAAAATATTTTTTTAAATTTAATTTCATTAAAATAAAGAACATAAATTGTTTAAATTTAGGAACTTGCTGCAGTTAGGTACAACAGAGTAAATTGTTTTGGGGTTTTTTATAAAGTGACCCATTTTACCCAATGACCCATTTTTCCCCACCCTCCCCTACTATACCAATATATTCATTTTCAGTATTAAAAAAACTGGATTATTTTTCACCAGTTTTTCCGAAAAAAACTCGTTCTTCAGGGAATTAATTTACCTGAAGTTTAATGGTTTGCAATCAACTTTAGAATTGCGTGCGTACTACTACGAACTCACTCTATTTTCCCATTGTGTTCAAAAGAAATCAAAATGTTCTTATCTGGAATAAAGTCAAGTCCATGGTTTATAGAAAACAAATTTATGAGCCTTATTGGCGATGTCTTCGAGAACAATAACCCACGATAAAAAATGAAGTTAAATATCTTCAGTATTCCCGCTAGCGACTTTCTCAAAGCAAGAGAAATGAATTATTATTCATAGTTGCATTCACATGATTTCTAAATTTTCCCATTCTAAACGATGCATAAAAAATGAGACCAAGAAAGAAAATCATTTGAATCTTTTATCCGTGTTGATACATGTTTTCAAAAGCTGCTTATGGTTTTGTTTGCTGCAATATTTTCTCTGGAATTCAATAAAATAAAAACTGCCAAATAATGTAAAATGCACAATAAAGTACTTTCATTTTTTTATGTTAGTTCTGGAGAGTATAAACTTTTGTTATTTACACATGAAATACATCACTTTTATAGCATAATATAGCAAGTATGTTCCTGCTGTGTTGAGTAAAATAAAGAAATAAAAAAATCAACAGCTATATATTACTGAGAATTTTGTTATGCAGTTTCTTATCAAAAACTTAGGTATACTATGCTATGTCTGGTAGGAGTCGACAGGATTGCGTAGTGGTAAGGCGCAGGCCTCGTACGCTTAAGATCGCAGGTTCAAACCTGGCCCAAGTCCATGGATTTTCAAGATGCGGAAAATCGTCTGCGCCCACGTCGTATGATTATGCGGCATGTTAAAGATCCCTTGAGTATCCGTTGGCATGGATACTCTCGTCTAAATTAAATTCCTAGTGCCGTCTGCATCAACGAGAGCTCAGGTGCCGCCACCTAGGGGGAAACTTTGAGTCAAAAAATTGTGGCAATGGTACCATACTCATTGTGGTACCGCTGAAGGAGTTGGTACCAATCCCTGGAAACGCACTAGGTCTGCAATGGTTGAGGACCTATACTGCAGCCCCATTAGAAAGCAAGAAATAAAAGATCCACGACAAGCTAGACAGCAGAGTAATGTCTTGTGAAGTTTCTAAATTAAGAAAAGATACAATACAATAAAATAAAATATGTGAAATGAAATATTTTTATATGTGACAAATATTTTTATATGTATATATTTTTTCTTTTTTGAAAGGTCGGTAAAAGGGTCGGTACAGTGTGTTGATGACCAATACTGCAGCCCCATTAGAAAGAAAAAAAGAAAAAATTGTCTATTAGGAGTAATTAAATTAGTGTATTTACCTTTTTCAACACCAAGGTGTTACTACGAGTTAAACTGGGTCCGCCCTTTTATAAATGTGATAATGGGTCAAACTTCATGGGAATTTATACAGTAATATTTCCCTTCTTAATCCTAGATTTACCAGACCAGTCATTTTGACTGTTTCGAAGCTATCATTTTGCATAATGTTTTACCAATTATAGTGCAACATTCAATTGCATTGGCTTTTTCTAATACACGGTAAGTAGGGCAGGTTAATGTGAAAGTTTTATGCCAATTAGTAGCAACTTCGTGTAAAAAGAAAGTTTAGAAATGATTGAAAACCGCCTGATAAATCTAGTGCTAAATATTTGAAGAGAGCATCCTACATCAATTTTTTACATCAAAAAAATATTATGTGATAAAACACTGTTAAATCAAAAATTGTAAAAAAAAAAATGCATACACTTTTTTTAAAATGAAGGAAACGTTTCAAACTTTTGAAGCTAAATAGCAGTCATAAAAAGGTCCTAAAGTGACTTTATGACCTTGAAAGACGTGTAAGCAATGAGTATGAAATTTTATTGTTTAATAACGTTAATGACTAATTTTTATGCACAAAACTATGCTTTTTACTTAAGATATTCATCATTAAGCAATTGAGTTTTTAATGATAATATTATCACTCTTAATGTTGTATTTTATAAATGAGACCTTTTAAAATTTTATTTTTTATTTACGCCTTGTGTGGATTTTTATATACATAAACTACAGTACTTGAAGGATATTTATTAGCTTTCATGTTAATATATGAAATAATTTACTGAGGTGTTTCCTTTCCTTAACTAACAGCTACACACAATTATCCTAACTTTTATTTACCCTTAGATTGATGTTTGTATATTAAGAGTATACAATACTTATTCCCGGCGGTAATAACGTTTTAACTTATTTCATAGATCTCACTTTCCAAATATTAGTCACGTATGTAAATAAGTGATACTCCACGATGCACTTTATCGAACTGTTTCGTTAAACAATTCCCTTTTGTACTACTTATTCAATTTGCTTCAGCTGAGTCAATCTCCTAATTATTTTATCAATTTATGTATTCACTTCATTTAAAGGTACAATATTTCCCATCGAGGAATTTCTTGAAATGCGCTCAATTGTCGACTAACAATTCTTTCCTCTTGTGAATTGTAGCGCCATCTGTAATGTTTGAGTGAAAGTACATATAATTTCTATTTGTTAATGCATTCAAAGAAAAAGTTAAACACTGCCAATGAAAGTAATTGCTGATTATAAGCATGAAAGTTTTGAAAAGCCACACGTAGAGAGAAATATATATAATTAATATTATTTATTACGCTGCTATGAAATATGTGTTGAGTTTTTATATTTTTACTCTATTATTTGAGATAAATAGCGTTGATTTACATATTCGTGGCAGTGTGTGGTTTGATAAATAGAATTAAAATAAGAAAACAGTTTTTAGAAATAAATTAGACATTTCATGAAACTAGAATCTTTTTTCGTTTGAGAATGCAATATCCTCGCTACAGCGAACATCGTTCCGCAGTGGACCAGTCGGTAGAAGTTCGGCTCCCGCAGAATACCGAAAGTGAAGCAACATCGACTTAGGTCAGTGTTTGGGAGGCTGACAACCTCTCGCGGCTGTTAGCTGTAGGCTGTGTACGCTAAAGGGAGCTGGTGCACGTTAAATAGGTCGTGGCTCCTAAGTCCTCCAAGTGAAACGATACCTCTGGGTGCCAATCCCAGGTGACGGTCTCTCATCTGGGATCTGGTTCAAAAATTAAGAGACCACAAAATTTGAGGTCAAGTCAGTCTTCAGCAATCGTGGTTCCTCGCTCCAAATATGAAGCTGCATATCACCCTAAGAATGTGGATTATTGATCTTTTGGATCTGGTAGTAGGCTTTCCTATGGCCGGGAGATTAGTAACAACAACAACAACTCAGCGAACCCCTACATAATGGAGAGGAAAAAAGAAGAAATAAATTAAATGTTCTTATTGTTTTGTGACCGTGAAACGAGGAAAAAGGTGCGCGCTGCCCCTGATAGAAGTGGGGCTGTACACGCAGGAGTCCCAATACCATCTCAGTTGGCAATAGCTGTCATCCATACCCACAATTTGCCGTGATACTGAACTTTTAATTCATTTTAGTTGATGTTTTAATTGGATTTTGGATTTTTGTTAACTTTTATGATTTACAAAATAGTAATAATTCTTGGCCCTCACAATTATTTTCTTAAACAATAAGGGTGGTCCAATTTAGATACGGTAGGTGAGACGGAACGGTTGTGACAATTTTCATTTTTTCGCCTAATTTTGAGACTATGCCTGTTTGCTGGAAGACAGTGTTTTTTATAATAAAGTACATTTGTCAACGCATAAATAGTACTAAAATTTAGCCCCTTAGTACAATGCTTAACTAAAAGGAATAAATCATATAAAAGGAAAAAAATGTCACAACCGCCCCCCCCCCCCCCCCAGCGGTTGTGACAGTGCTTTAGGTAGCTAATGATAAGTTCGATAATACACCAAATTGGTTTTAAATTACTTTTATTGCAAATAATAGCTAGTAGCGTCACTACGGAGGACGTAGTACAAACATTGGATCAAATCACATGAAAACATGAATCAAATACAAATAAATCGGTTGTTTCGAAAAGGTAACAACTCCGTTTTGAAAAACGAACAGCTCTCAGTAATAATTTATTAATTTTTATGGCATAATTAATCAAAAATCGTTTTAACTTAGCAATATTGCATTGCCATTACCTACTATAATAAAATAGTAAAGAATCTGACCCGTAAAGTTTTCCAACTATTCATAAGCCTTTTTTTCTGTCTCCTGAAAAACAATTTTGTGTTCAAGAGTTGTTAAATTTTCGAAAAATGTAAATGGGCCTAGATATTTCAAAGATTCCTACTTCAGTTAAATATTGTTTGCATACCTTAAGTAGTTCATAGCATATTACTCTAACATATACTTTTTTCATAATTTACGTTTAGTTAAAATGAAATTAACCCATTGTCCTCAGCCCAGTAATGGCATTTCTTGGTATTACCAAGATGGCGACGCGGTTACGAGGAATGCTTCAAAAAATTCTTCCCGTGTTCCATCCTGTTATTCTTTTACATTCATGATGGGCTTAAACTTTGTCAGCCTTTATATCTGCCTACGCACATTAGTAACGCATCATTTTTTTTTTTTTTTTTTTTTTTTTTTTCTTTTCGAGAGATGATATCGGCTTGGCAGCCATTTATTAATGGCTGCTTTTTAAATGTCTTTCTTTTAGATATCGGAATTTTGAAACGGGATACATTCCGACATCCTTCCCCCTAGATACGCCCGTGGCGGACAATACGATGACGATTCGGGGCCGTATAATTTTTCGGTGTTTACGTATGTATATATGTGTTTAAGTTGTTACAGAGGAAAGGAACTTTTATGCTAGAATCGAAATCGAGCCCTAACCTACGCTAAAAAGGTTTGACGGCTATTTTCTCGGAATTAACTGGTTAGTTCGGTTTCTTGTTTTGTCTATCGATGACCCTTAATATGTATTTTATTTCTATAAATTTCTATCCCAAATTCAATTTCCGAAGTCGTGCAAATAATGTAATCTAGGCTTTTAAAGGGAATATTAATATAACTTAATAATTTAAAACAAAAATTACCATTTAAATCAATGAATGTGTCAGTGCGAAGCCGTTCGCAGTAGTTTATTTATATATTATAATTTAGATTTATCTTAATTTGCGCAGGAGAAGAAGAAAGTTTAAATTTAAGGTTAGTTTAAGATTTAAGGGACTCGTAAAAACCGAAAACTGACAAAATTCGGTAACAATTATGCATTTGTTTTTTGCCCACTTTTGCGTAGAAGTAAAAAAAAATGAACGAAGACATATGTCGTGAAAATGTCGTTAAAAATGAGAAAAAGTCAGAAATAAGTTGAAGAATTAAATAAATATTAAAAATTAAAAAAAATTGAAAGTAGGGTTTTGAGATGAGAAAAATGTGCATGTGTGTCGGTGTCCCCCCCCCCCCCTAATACTTTTTGAATTAATTGTCCGATTCGAGAGATTTTTTTTTTTTTTTTGCATTCAAAAGATCTCGGTAACGGCATCTCATTTCCATATTTTACTTTTTAATTAGAACATTTTTTTTTGTTGAATTTTGAACAGTTCAAAAAATTTTACCATTAGCGCCTATGAGCAAAAATGAAGCAAATTAGGTAAATGGATATCAGATCCATATTCTTTTGAACATGCTTATTGGAAGAAGCTCTTAACGGGAAGCATTTTTTTGTATTTGAACAATTTTTGCTCATTTCTGAACTGCTCAAAAAATATGTACAATAGTGCCTACGGGGAAATTTCAATCCTATATAAATCCCAATCTAACAGACGGATTTGCTTAGAACAAACTTTATCGGAAAGATGTTATGACGTTTAACATGTACAGATACGAAGTTCCTTTTCTCACGCAACTTTTTGGTATGAATTTTTAAGGACATTTCTGAATGAATAAATAGGTAAGTGAATGAATAAATGAATTAGTGTATGAATATGTATAAACCGTTGAAAAAGGTACATTTGAAGTAATTACGAACTAAAGCTAAATGAGAAGGAGAGAGATGGCAAGATTATTCATTTGATATTGGTGCATACGGGAAAGTAGGCTCGTATAGTTCTAGACGAACTTCTTGTTTATTAACACAATGTGTGCGGGTACATTTCACGGCAGAATTGTGCCGGGCTCGGGGGGTTTTGCGCGCAAATTTAGTTATTCAGTTAAATCGCAATAAACCGAAAATTATTCAATTTTTTAACCTAAACTTTTCGTATTTTATATTGAAATATATAATATTATGATTGCTGTAAACAAAAAAAAATTTAGTGAATAAATTTATAATAGTATCGAAAATATGAAAAATCAAATACAAATATATAGTTTTAATTTTTTCGAATTATATTATTTACAATCATTCTTACATTATAAAAAAATGAAAACAGCAATCATAAAACTAATTAGCGTTTTGGGCCGTCTTCTGTGATTTTGTGTATCACTACAAAGGTGTTTTCACGTGCTCTGTTCCATTGCATTTTGTACAAAGAAATACAAAAAAAAACGTGTTTACCAGCCTACTACTTCTTTCTCTAAAAGTGATACAAAGAAGCCATGCCGTTGCGCTAACCCGTACTAGTACGTGTCCCGCACAAAATGTGTTAGACATATCGTTGACAATCTGGAAAAACTTCACAGAAAATGTTTATCCACTAGTGTAGTGAATTAGAATTCGCAATTAGTTATTTCATGATATAAAGCAATTACACAATTTGAAAAATTGCATAAACCTACTGTAGAATCTAGGAGTCTATTAATGATTTCTACTATTTTTTCATAATAACCTGAAAGCTTAAATTGACAATATCTCAAAACTTCGACTTATGGACTCGGCGATTATTACAAGAACACAGGAGATATATTCTTGCCCCGAATGATTCGTTGCTCTATAAAAATATTTCTTCATCTAAAACAGTCAGAACTATGTTATTGTTACACTGCTAGTGTTTCATTCTAATTTAGTTGTAACTGTGTATTTATGACTTAAAAGACAACTTATTGATAAAAATTACAATATGCATTTTTATTACAATTTTTTAGCTTTACATTAACCCATTCTCTGCCGCACGTACTTTCAATGCAACTTTTAACGGGATACTGTTTTACTATATGACATGTGCCCTAAAAAGACAAAAAAAAATGCTATTTTTAGGAAATTATAAAATGATTCAAAATTCATTATTTTTAAGGGATTAATTGATTCATTGTTTTTAAGTTCTAAAAAAACAAGTAAAAATGAAGATAATATCTTGATGAATGATGACATTTTGTTACTAAAGAGCAGAATTTGCTAATAGATTTTCAAAAACATTTTCCTCACTACCTGTTATGATCTTCAACATCTAAACTTAAATCATCTTTCTTTGAAATTTAACAAAAAATCACACATAGACACTCGTTAAAATATTTTGTGAAATGAAGATTCTTTATGTACGCGAAAACAGTCGCAGTAAAAATAAGTTGTTCAATTCAATCTACGGTGCTTCGGAGAAAAACTCGATACAAAGTATCACAGACGATATAAATGGACTGTATTAAATAGTTATTCCAACACAACACATAGGTTTGAGACATAATTTTGAAATATAAGAGTGGCGACTAGGGCTGCAGGATGAGCACTGCATCACATAACTTCTGACTCGCTTTTCTCCTTTCTGTTTATAAGCTTTTCATCAGTTCGTCACGCACTCTGGCGCTTTGACATGAGCGTTAACATGAGTTATATAATTTAAGGCCTGTAAAAAATATTTTTCTCACTACCTGTTATGATCTTCAACATCTAACCAAAATTTAAAACCTCCAATCCTCTTTCTTTGAAATTTAACAAAAAATCACAGATAGGCATTCTTTAAAATATTTTGTGAAATGATGCTTCTTTATTTACATAAAAACAGTGGCAGAAAAAGTAGTTATATAATTTAAGGCCAGTAAAAAATATTTTTTCAAACTGGTGCGAAACCGAGCTATCAGCAGGGATGGATTAAATGGAAGCCTATATTTTTATCTAAATAATAAATACTATTACACGTATTTTGCCATCTTTTATGCTCAAAACAAGCGTTTGAAAGTAATATTATCGAACAAAAATATCACGTAGCCAACAGCAAATGAGATCCCAAATCGATAATACTTAAGAGAATAATAAAAACATTCTATTATGTGACCACCTCTCAAACATACTAATGCCGGATAAATATCCTGAAGAATTATTGGCTGCCCAAGTGTTCCTTAAACAACTCCATTAATAATATAATTTTGCTTTATGAAACGTTCCAAGTACAAATAGAATTACTGAAGACAATTCGATTAATTAAGTTCTCCCTAAAGCTAACATTATTTAATGATTAAAATATTCATCTACAAACAACAACTGGATTCAATTACTTTAATTAAGCTGTAAAATACTTTTAAAAGCCATGTTTCTCTAAAACGATTTTTAACATCATTATAATTTGAAATGTGTTTTGATTTTTTTTCCTAATCATTGTCTGTCATTTGCTTCGGCAATTATAATAAATTTACAAATAAAGTGGATTTGTGGCATTTACGGTACGATTGTTTTTGAATAAAGCAGTTGGCTTAGTACTGTTTACTTTTATCTGTAAACAGTTATTTTGTACTTCACTTTTTAAAGCTAGTTACTTTGTTTCTTCAAAAGTTAAAGCAACTGATACGAATATTCTATGAAAATTCATTAATCAAACAAGAGTCACTTACTGTTATCCATAGATTTTTCATTCTCTGGTTTTACCGTACTTATCGTAAACTTTTTTTTTTTTCGTTGCAATGAAGGTTTCGAGATGCATATTTCCGTTACCCGTTAAGCGAGACAAATTTATGGGTCTCCTTTATTTTAGACAAGTGCTAAATGCTTATTCAATTCACTAAAATTTTTAAGTGTGTCTGTATGTTTCACACAAACAATTGCTCTTATTAAATTCCATTTTCTCGACAATTTATATGTAAATTGAAAAATATTTTTAAAAAATCAAATTTACTTTTAAATTTTGCCCAAAGATTAGTTTAAAATATATATATATATTTTGTTTTTACTTACATATGTGTTTACTGGTCTATTTTTGTTGAAAAAAGTGTAGAGGGAAAAGCTTTTGCACAGATGAGCAAATAGGCCAATTACCGATTAATCGGCAGTAGATAATCGGCTGATACCGATTAATCGGCAGTCGACTAATTATTATTATTTTACTTATTTTTAATGCTACCATTTCTCCATTACTTCTTTTTCTTTACAATTTTCAACTTTATAGAATTAACTAACAGTTAATTTCTGTGAGTAATGGTTTTTTTCCCCCATTTTAATATTTTAAAACGTAATTTTTTCTCAAATTTTATTCAAATTCTGTGAACCAATTTTCTTTTTGATTGTTAATAAAATCACATTCTGGTTTGTTGGAACATACAGATAGTAACCAGTGGTCAGTAGACACTTTTAATTTAGTAACGCTATTTTTATTTTTAGAAGCCACTTTATCCAGAGTTCTTATCATTTATAATATCTGTAAGTACCTTTATCCGCGTCAGGTCGACCACTTGACCTATTTTTTTGCAATTTTCATGTATTTTCACATTTTTATGCACGCTGTTGTCTTTTTCTTTGTTTTTATTGATATTCCTTCTTACTTTCTGTACTTCCAACTACATTCGTTTGTTGCTCTCTTATTGGTGCCTTTAATACTACTTCTACTTCCACTTCACACTGCCTTTATTCTCATTGGTCTACAGTTAATTCTTAGGCTATATAAGCTTTGTTTTTGTTGTTCTTTCCTGCTGCATTTGGATGTTTTGCATCTAGAAGCTCCCTGTCGCATTGAAAAAGGGATTCCAAGCGATCCCGAAACATATGTCTGCGTTTTAATGCTCATTTGTGCTTTAATTTAACGTGAAATTTTATTTCTATTACTTTGCACAAAGTTTAATCATTTCTATTTCCACCTGCTTCTACACCGCAGGGCTCTAGGTCTTGAAAGCTGGGATGAGCACAGTCGGCCATGGCCCCCAATGGGCCGTCGCGCGACTGAGTTTAGTTTAGTAAGTACCATTACGATGATGCTTTGTAAACTTTGAATTTTGAGAGTTATTTCGAATAATGGAAGTCATTAATGCATTGAATGGGACAGAGGCAAGGAGATCTACAATTCAAAACTATTGGTAGTTATTCGTAATTTGCGCCCACGAATTTTTATTTACAAAGTATGAATTTGTATCTTCATGTGTTTAAGACCTGAAATGCTTTTATGCTGGACAGACAACATGTAGACAAAGTTTTCAGTGATGTCAGAACACTGAAATGGTACTTGTACCACCATCTGTTGAGGAAAATGTGTAATACAACTTTTCCATGAACCAGCACGATTGTTCGTATCCGGCATTTATTACATACAACAATCCAGAAAATTTATATTTTACTTATTTTTTAACCCACACGATCGTGTAGCTCGTGCTTAATCCTTTATCTACTGCATTATGATCTGCAGTAATTTTTTTTACAGAAATAGTGTCTGGGTATTTACACTGAAAATTAAGAGATTTACATAAATAAAATGCTCAGTCTATAAGAATTTATTTTTTTACAGCGAATAAGTGCCGTAGAGTATTTACCCTGCGAAATTAATTACATACACTTTTTAATCAAAATATTTCGTCAAATAGTTTTCTAAGTTCTTAACTAACATATTAAAAAAAATCAGTGACTTGATATTGAATTTTACTGCTTTTCTGGAGCGAAACTCTAAAGGAGCAATCTGAACAAAATGGAAGTTCAAAACACAGCATCGGTTTCAAAACTATCAATGTTCCTTTCCTCGCTAAAATTCTCTTTATATAGAACGCTTGCCGATATGTATCCTGAAAAAAGGCAATTTAAAGACAGTCCCGGCAATGTACCATCAGAATATTGGTAAAAATGGTTGCTAGGATGGAGTTTATAGAGAATGGTACCTATAAGTACCGTCAGTAGATAAAGGGTTAAAGGGATATGTGATGATGATTAGCTTTTTGGGTTATTCTTAATTATATTACTCATACAATATGAATAATTTTAAGTCACTTCAATTTTTAATTAGCAGTGTTTAATTCTAATTACATTTTAAAAACATGTCTTATTTAAAATAGCCCACATTTACTTTTCTGTCTTCTGAGAGAAAATGAATTCAAGCGAAATGTATTCTTGACTTTAAGATCAAAAAAGTGCAATTGATTACTAAGTCAATCGAAATAAATTTATTTTATTTAGTATGCGATAGGTAAAAGAATTTTTTCCCTTTAATACATTCTTCCCCTTTACGGATAAAAAAAAAGGATTCCTTAATTAAAGACTTTAACACCAAGAAAGAAAACACCCTTCTCGTATTAATCAATGCGTATCCGTTTTTTCTTCTTTGTCGGTTCTATCGATTTGAACAGACCTAGGAAATCGAGTTTTTATGTTGGAACAAGCCATCCGGTGTACATTTTGGTCTTAATTCTTCATATCTTTAACTGCGAATCTTAAGGATTAAAAAATATATATTACAATGTCCGAGTATGAAATGGATATAGATTTCTCTTCAAATAATTAAAAAAAATATTTTTTTTCTGCAAACTTAACAAATTTTGTAAACCCTTATAAGCAAACTTATCTATGTGTTTTGTTAGTTTCCGTTAATAAGACGTTTTTAAATGAATGAATAAACTGATTAACATAAAATTAATAATAAAAACTAGATTATCTGCACTTTGCCTTTGCTTGAGGCGGTATTCTAGTCTAGAACTTTCAAAAAAATTGATATTTTTTTTTGCATAATTTCAAAATTTTGACCTTCAGAAATACGCCTGTAAAAGTATTTTTTAAAAAATTTGTTATTTGCAAAGTTACAGCCGTATTAGTGGCGTGGCAACTAAACCGGTACGACCGTAGCGAATCAATAGCCAGCCATAGGCAACTTCTAGCTACCTGGGAATGCTCCCTGTGTCGTGCAAAATCTTTTATTTTCAATATAAACCTTTAACAGATTATCTACAAGTTCATTGTAACGTACTTTTATTGTTGAAATACTCCCGTCTTTACTGTATACTTCATTTCAGTATCTACAGATTCAATCCTTATACATTTCAAACCTTATACATTTCAGTATTCTACAAGGTCATTACGTACTTCTCTGTTGAAATACTCCCAGCCTTTAGGGCCTTATTTACCATTAGGCCCGGGCCTAGGGCCCCACTTTGAAGGGGCCCCCTAATTTTGGTTATTATTATTTTTTTTTTTTTTTTTGTAATTCAAAATTTTTTACAAAAATATTTAAAAATAGTATCTTTTAAAAACAAACTGTTAGTGTTCTGTTGCTTCACAGAAAATTTGTATTATTAAATTATTTTAAAACCACGAGAAATTTTCACATTGGGGGCCCCCAAATTTTGGTCTGACAGTTTGAAATTTTAAAAACAAAATCGATTTTGCACTTTCGGGGCCCCCAGATTTTATTCAAACGTTTTGTAATTTAAAAACAAAATCATTTTGCACGTTGGGGGCTCCCAAATGTTAGTCTGACTCTTTGGCATTTGAAAAAAAATTAGTTTTTGTGCTTTGGGGGCCCCCAAATTTTGGTGCGACTGGCAAGTTTTACAAACACATACTGAATGTTATGTTTAAAATTTTTTTGTTGCGTGAGGGGCCCCCAAACATGAGTTGTGCCTATACTGATTCAAAATGTAAATCGGGCCCTACCCATCTTTTCTGTATACTTCATTTCAGTATATTTTCAATCGTCAAGCGAGCTGGACGTGCGTTTACTGTGTGTTTCAAGAGTAAATAATTTATAGTGTTGTTTCAATTAATTATTGTAGTAAAATGGAAAAGAGGAAGTAATGTTCGTGCTGATAGACAAAAAAAAAAGGCAACCTCCATGCAATCCTCATGCAATAGAGAAAGACAAGTTTTACCAGTGCCTCAGCAGTGAAGCTAAGAAAGACGAAAAATGAAGATATAAAATAGAAATCTACTAGGGATATTTTATTTTGGAATTTTTTAATTAAAATTACTTAGACTGCCCGAAACGAGACTCAAAACTTTAAACAAGGTTTTCTCGAAACTATATTGTTTCGGAACGGTTGACATATCTCAAGTTTCATTAGATCGATTTACTTCAAATTTGGTATAGAACTTCTTAATATATGTCGCTATCTTTTGACAAAGGCTTTTTTGAAAAAAAATTTCTATTATTTTTTAAAAATTGCCAAAGTTGAAAAATTGAGGAACAAAAATACTTTTTTTACTTACATGGTCGCAACTTTGCGAAAAAAATATTTTTGCAAATCGCTCTCGTCAAACGAAAACTACATCCCTACTCTTTAAGAAATGACCAATATTTTTGTTTTCAGATCATCGTGTCAACCAGTGAGCAGCTTTTTTTTTTTTTTTTTTTTGTCTCCACATTACGGGCCTGTACTTTTTTGAATTTTGCCCTTTTTTTTTACTAAATTGTTTTGTGCTCTTTAAACATAAATAAACATTTGTGCTTTTTAAACATAAATAAACAACCGACAAAAAAAACGATGGTAAAAATCTTTACCATTTTTTATTTATATCGTTTTAAAAAGCACCGAAAATTTGACCCTCTAGATTAGAATACCCCCTTAACAAATTGAAAAGTTTCGGAAATATACAGGGCGAGCATATTGTACCTTACTGAGCGAAATGTAACAAAATGTGTCACGCCTGCGTAGTAAAGTGCGGTTTTGAACTGTAAAGAAAAAAACAATATCACCGAAAGTTGCCGCTGGAGAAAAGTTTGCTGTAATCGTGATTTTTGTGATAAATAAATGCCTAACTCTCAATTAAAACGATAAATACTATCGTTCTTAGTAGCAAAAAACGACGTTTTTTGTTATTTAGAAAGTTGATTAAAATGGTGGAATTGAGCCATCCGTTTTGCTGTAGTCGTAATACTGGAAAGTTCTGAAGCATATCTACATAGCAGGCAGAAGTGACGAAATAAGTCAACTGATATCTATCTAGATATCTATAGATTGATTCACAGATATCAATCTATAGATATTTGTGGAAACTACCCGTGGCTTTAAATCGTATAATAATTTCCCATGAATGTATTTTGCTCATCAGTCTTCTTCGTACCACTTTTTAATTGCGGATGTTCACGAAGGTCAGCATTGGCCTATTTGCTTCGCTGTTAAAACAGCATCACTAATTGAAGCAAGTTTGTTCAGTCAGCACGTACAAGACGCAAATAATTATCCATAAATGTTGAGAATTTTTTCAATCTTTCTTTTGAAGCTCATGATATTTCTACATAGAGAGCTTTTGTTGTTTTTAGTTCTTCACCACAGCGCCAAATTTCTCCCAGCGGGAACTTTTGACCTATTTGTTAAATTTGGAAATCAAAACCGTGTTTATTCTAAAGTGCATGTGCACCAAATTTTGCTACATTTTTCCTAGCAAAGTATGAGAGTATACAAGATACACGAGTATACTAGCACAGTATACAAGAAAAGAACCTGAACACCTCACGTTATTTATTAAATTATCAGTAGTTCCTCCAAGTAAAACTTTCTCAAAGCTCAAATTTTAAATGCATTAAAATGTGATTAAAAGATACAGTGTCCATTCAATCTTAGATTAGTTATAGATTGAATGGACACTGATATATTAGTTGTCGATAACGTAACCCACCAGTTGCTTAAACTTAAAATGAGACATAACAAATTGGTGACAAATTACCATTTCGTCAGTAGCTACTAAATCAACAGTTGACAGATGAATTAGCAGTGATAATTCGTGGAATCACCCATGGATCTTCGATGATTAAATGTCTTAAATTCATGACATAATTTGAAGGAAATTTTTGAATGAATAAAGTCATAATGGTATGATTAATTTTTCTTACGTTATGAACAAAATTTATCTTCCTTGCATCAAGAACGTAATTTAATTCCCTGTCAATTATAAATGAATTATAAATTGCAACTAAAGGATAATTATGAAACCCTTCGTAAACGGACAGACGAAAACTGATCAACCCACATTTAAGCGTTAATGCATTCTTGCTGGTTGATATCGATAGTGACTCACGTCCGCGTATACATTTATTTTCTTATAGTTTACTATTTAAAATGTATACTTATTTCTTCTATTTTCTGTACTTTATCTAAGAATAGAAAGGATAAGTAGAATTTCTATAGTTTAGCCAGAAATTCGTTAAGTTTTGAATTGCAATTCCAAACCAGAAAAAATGTTTAAAGCCTTCATTTGCTCGGATAGTCTGTACAAAAACGTGTATTACTTTCCAATAAAATTCAAGTTACTTTGAAACATGTTTATAGAATATTTCATTTCATTTAATTTACATTTCGGAGAATGGTAAGACAATATTCAGTTAAGTTTGTACTATTCTTTGCAAATTTTGCTAAGTACGCATTTGCAACAAACATGAAAAAAAAAATCCAAAGTAATTCAGTTGATTATTCTTTAATGTTAGCCTAAATCATCAATATACGTTAAATTTTTTGACAACTGAATGTTCTTTCACTTTTAGTGTTAAACAAATACGAGGGTAAATCAAAAAGTTACGTGTCTTTTGCAATTTCTCGCACTAGGGTTTGATACCACCGCTAATATACGGCACTGAATTAGGATGGTCTGCAACACTTATATGCAACATGTCACTTTTATCCCTACGTTAGTACCTAGAGCAGGGATGGCGAACCTTTTTGAGACGTGGGCCAAATTTTGTTTATATTTTTTTCAGTACTAGCTCCGGGGGTCACTAATGCCCATTTGCTCCAAAGTTAAATTTTAAAATTTTCAAAACTAAAAGGCTTTAAAATTCAATTGGCTTAACTGGTAAAAATGATCGTGCTTTGACGATTTAAAAACTTTTAGCGGGATTAAAAATTCTCAAGTGTTTCGTGAAAATGGCAATAAGAGTTTGAATGAACAAAGAATAACGGAAATTACTTGCAGTTTAGTTGACGAAAGTGTTTTAAAGAAGATTATTTGCTTAGGTTTGTCTATTTTTTTTTCAACAAACGAAATGTGAGTAAAATCATACACTTTATTTGATATTTTGTAAACACTTTTGCCTTATTTCAAATACTACAAACGCATTTGTCGTTATTTGCTTAACTTTAAAACTGTAATGATCAAACTAAATGTTATAGACAGCATTTAAATTTCTTTTGTGTCAATGCAGTACTTGAAAAAATATAAATGGAATATAAATTATCCACACAAATTATACAATCTAAATATACCCGCGTAAACAAACAAATGGTTGCCTAGCAATCGTGGGTCAGTGAAAAACCTTGCGTAGGTCAGTGTCTGACCCACGGGTCACAGGTTTGCCGTCGCTGACCTAGAGTGTAGCAGACCGTTGTTAAACATGACAGCCTTATTCTCGATCTGCACCAAGGAGGCAACATTCTTCCCTATTTTCATATGTTTGGACCATTGAAGGCAACGCTCAGCTCAGAAGAAGATTTGCAATCGATTCAGAAGTCATTGATGCAGTGCAAAATCGGTTACAGATGCAACCAAAAAACTTTTTTCCGACGGAATCAAAAAACTTTTGAAACATTGGGCAGTGTGCGTTGAAATACAGAGAGGTTATGTAGAAAAATAATATACATTTCAGTTTTCTATAATTAGAATAAATACTTCTTTCGACAAAAGGCCGTTTGCTTTTTGATTTCCCCTCGTACATTCCATTACATGTTCATTTCACGTAGTTCTTTGATAAGTAAAAAATTAACAAGGTTTTTCAGACAAAAACTGTTTAAAGCAACCATGTCAGTTGATAACAGAAATTACGCAAAATTCAATTTTTGTTCTCAAATTTAAAATAATAATCCTTAAAAGAAAGAGTAGTATGATTTTTCGTAATCGAAAAGTCATCCGAGATAAAACCGAAACATTTATCTCGGAAAAAGTTATTTCAATTACACTTGAATCTACTTCAGTAGAAGTCATGCTATGTCTTTGAACTTTAATATACTATGTTTTTATAATTAATTTTCTTTAAATATATATTAATTTATAATAAATTTTTTATTTTTAATTAATTATTTATAAGGCTCTATTCCGCAACTTAAAAATTATATAAGTATTTCTTGAACAAGTAGCACATGTATACATCGTGAAAGTATACATGTGAAATGTCATAACTTGTCACCAAATCCCGCACTTATCCTTACATATCGGGGTGTTATGCCCTTTCTTATTCATACGAGGAAACATGCTAGTAAAACGTATAATTTCGTGCTAAAAAAGAAGAAGCTTTCATGCTCATCATGCTGTCTTAAAGAAAGTTTCTGTTATTGCTATGACATCAAGAAAGAAACGATGATTACAAAGAAAGGTTTCGCACATACTCCGCTCTTCCGGCTAGTTTAATGGTTATGTCTTTACACTAGATAGAGTAAGAAGGAAGGAAATGAATCTGAAGGACAAGGATGATTTAGTTATAGGTTGGGAGCTAAAATTTAGTTTATATTCAGCCATTTAACTGAACAGCGCATGCAGTTTTATCCACGATGCAGTTGCAGATAGACAGCATTTTAATTAAAGCAGTTCTATGTACTAATTTTATACGAAAAAAATAATTGGGATGAGAAACACACAAGGTGAAATAAAGCCTTTTAGTGGTGTTTATAAATAACGCCAGGACCGTGTCCAAGATTTCAAAAAGGAAAGGTTTGAAAAAATGACTAAGAAGGTCAATTATGACGAGAGAGTTTCTTTATTTTCCTCATTCCCTCTTTAATCTGTATCTATACATTAAAGGCCACATTTAGTGAGACAAAAACTAGAAGGAAAAAGCACACTATTTATAAAAGTTTATATCTTTTTGTTTTATTATTATTCTAAGAAATATTCTCAATGCATTAATAAACAAGAATTGGTATGAAAATAGTTGATGTTCTTTCAATTCAAATTTGAATTTCTTAAGAGTAATTTCATTTGGCTGAAAAGGAGAAGGGATTATAATTTGCAGGAAATTGTTACAGGCAAGGAGTACCAGCAAGCAAGAACAAATAAATACTCTTTATTTTTACTCCTAAGTTAAAATAACAGTATGCTTATTTATTTTTTCCAATGGGAAGCTTTTAACCCCTAAAACCCTCCTCTTGAGCAGTGCTTTGAATAACGCGTACGAAAAAGTTTTGATTGAGAAATACCATATTATCTTTTCCCTTCCAAAATAAAATGCTGTTTCTAATTAATGATTAAGTGTTCCCCTTTCCTTAAAAAGAGTTCTCCTTTATATATAGTTTTTTTTAAAAACTTTCTTGTGTGCAATTGACTATAAAGGCCTTGATATCTGTATGGCTGATTGGTAAAGAGTTCAGTGTTTTGCACACAACATTTTTAAATCGATGACAAATTCCTCCTAATATTTAGTTTGGGCTCCGCACAGAAGGTTAATAAAATGAAATAAAATTTACCACAAAAATGTCTAACTGATATCCTTAATAATATTGATTTTTATCGAAAGGCAAGCAGAAATTTGAAACATAAAATAGTTTCAAGTCAACGTTTTGTTAAGGAACGATCAGAGACAAGAGCACAGTTACAAACGTTCTACATGAAGCTGGTGACAAAAACAAGAAGAAAATACATTTTCATTTACTAGTACTTTACTAATTTCGACACCATTTATAAGATAACGTTTCATTTTAATTTGCATTATGCTAAGAATTTACCCCTGTAAAAAGGCGATTTATCTTTAGCGACCACGCACCTACTATAAACTTAAGATAATAAAATTATAGTTTTGAAATTTCTCAATTTTAAAACTACATACTTTATAATGATCCACTACAGTTTGCTAACGCTAGGATCTCTGGGGTACTGGAAAACAATTTATGACTACCGTCATCAAAGACGCAAAACTTGGAGAGCAACCTGATTTTCATGAAAAATTGAGCGTCAACTGATTTTTAAAAACTTGCGAAAACAAAACCTCATATAAAGCATTGCATATTAACTATCCTTTATACAATATTCATGTTTTATCATCAATATGGGTTTCATATTAAAGAAACAACTGCAATGTTCCTCTACAAAGAACACATTTGGATCACGTAATTTTCACCCTATGGATGTATCTCGGAAATTGAATATGCTCCTTTTTTAGCAGTAAAATGCAAAGACACACCACGAAATCGTGAATAATATGCTCCTTTGCCACATCGTTTTTTTTACATGTTTCTCTTTTTTATGCGTAATGTTGTGGTGTTTATATCCTCCACCCCTCTTTTGTAAATTTCAAGACGACACGATGGCTTCATTAAAATTCTGCTCCTGTGATGTTGCTAAACCCAAATCTCAGTTTACGTGCACCTCTAAAGCAGATAAGGATTCCATCATTCCGTTCAATACAAGCAATTTGATTCCAAGGATTTTCTCCTGAAGGTATAAAACTACGAACGAGTTTTTTTGTTCTATATCTTACTTTTCAGTTTCTTACATTCGATGTAAAATCTCAAAACAACGAAGCTACTTAACTTAAAGAAGACAATAAATGAATTAAGTAACTGAGAAACACAATCTTAAGATTATATACTTATATATATATATATATATATACAATTTACTACATACTCGTCATATATGAAGATAAAAAAATAATGTAATGTTTAGTTTTTTATTTGTAGACATCATTTCCTCGGAATGTTCCACTGATAGCTATTTTTAGAAGAAAAAGTACATATTATGCATAACTCTTTCATGTTCTTTCTTGAAAGGTTTGGTCTTTTTCTCATGTCATCGTTACTGTTTAGTTTTAGTAAGCAGACTATATGAAATCTTTACAACTTTTTTGTTTGCCGTCTTAAGTGTGCAATTACCTCACTGAAAAATATCACGAAGAGCGTTTGCCCTACCCATTCTTGCAACAATTGCATTTTTACTAACTGCTGAAGTACATACAGTTACAGATGAGCCGACACTTCGTGTATGTTTTAATACAGACCTATTACTTTAATTTTATCTAATGGGGAGTTAAATGATGTATGCTCAATACATACACATAAATGTACACACACACACACACACACATATTTATTAATTACATGCATGCATTCTAAACCAATGTAGAATTACCACCTAAGGTGGTACCTACCCTAGGTTCCTAAATGACGAGCTCATATAATTCAATGATGTGGCAGGAGTACTAATCAGGTGAAATTTAGGGGCATGTGGTAAATGAAAATGCAGAAGATAGTTCATATTTTCTAGTAATAATGCGTATGTATTTTAATTAATAATTCACAACTATAACTATAACTGTCCCCCAGGGGACCAGTCGGTAGAAGCTCGGTTCCCACAGAACACCGAAAGTGAAGCAACATCGACTTAGGTCAATGTTTGGGAGGGTGACAACCTCTCGCGGATGGTTCCTGTAGGGCCGTGTACGCTAAAGAGAGCTGGTGCACGTTAAATAAGTAGTGGCTCCAATGTTCTCCAAGTGAAACGATACCTCTGGGGGTGCCAATCCCAGGTGACGGTCTCTCATCTAGGAGCTGGTTCAAAAAATTAAGAGACTTTTCAAAGGGGCGGAAATCGGACTCCTGCCTATAAGGGCCCCGTTAGACCGAGGAGCAGCGTACCCATTATTCCTCGCCACGCGCGAGGACAACAACAACTATAACTGACTTTAAATTGTAAAATTGAGAAATAGTTGTAGATAATGTACACACCATTTCAAGTAAACACAATATCAATTTTTATAACTTACAGTAATCGAAATTGTAATCTATATTTATTTTCCTTAATGGCAAGTATTTATAAGACATTGTAAGAGCTACCTAATTAGACTCGAAACACATTTCTCAAAGTTCAACTAGCAGTCGTAAATTAAAGTTAAGAGAGATTTTCCGAGCTATTGAAGCACGGCTTGAGAATAAACTAACGATCTTAAATCTGTATTTTATGTGATAAAGGATTAACTTTTGCTCTTAACCAAAAGATTTCTTGAAGCATAAAAAAGTTGATGAGCTATAAATGGCCAGTATTGCTGTTGCTAATTTACGTTCTGTACTTAGACTTAAATCATTCACTTAAATGTGAAAAAAATTTGCTTTCTGAGCAGATTATGGAGAGTTTAAAACAAAGTTTTAGATATAATTAGTCTCGCCTATCGTTATATGAATCATGATGCATTTCTTATTCAGATTTTTGGAATGTTGAAGATGCTTTATTGGAAACGTATCAAAAAATATGCTTGAATACAAGAACGTTATATCTTTACCTTTAGAAAACGGAATACGTATAATAGTTACGTTACTTTAAAGATTTTTCTTGAAAAATGCACTAAAATTTGCAACTGTAAATATGCACCCAATCACAATAAACAATTTATAGAAATTAAAACATTGAAACCAAAGACATATTAAAATTCGTATCAACAAGAGCACTAATGAATATCTATGCTACACTAAGTAATGATACTAAGGGCAAAGAAGGTCGCTAATTTTTATTTTTATTTATTTCTTTTTTTTCATCGATTATATACATAATACATTGTATGTCCTAAATTTGCAGTTCTCCTTATTGTGTCTATTTATATCTTTTTTTAAAGACGGAGCGATCTACGTTGGCTAAAAACATTTTTTTTCTTTTGCTTTGGAGTGCTTTACGGTCAAGTTTTGAACTTCATGCACATTGAATAAGAACAATTAACTCCTAAATTAGGAAAAAATAAACACAACTCCGATTTCGACTTGCAATTTAATTTAGCAGTGTCCTCGACGCAAAAAAAAGGCTCTCCACATTAATCGAATAAATGCGTAGCAACTTTAACTCTCATTTTCTTAGCATATTTTCCTATTCTAACATAAATGGACATTAAACTAGACCAAGAAATTGCAGAGCAATAGCAATGAAAAACTTTCGTCGCTCAAGTTTCGCGTCTGCGCAATATTGTGCTGCGGCGTAAGCAGTGCGAAAGCGCAGACCATAAGCAGGACAGTTTTTGTTGCTGCTGCTCGCTGTCAGAAGTCAACTTATAATTGAATCTGTGCTTTACTATGAAATATGCGCCGAAAAGTTTTATATCAGATGATGATTGTGTATTGTAAAAAAATTAAGAATAAAAAGAGAAAATATTTAAGAGAATAATAAACTAAAAACCAAAATCTTTTTTGGTTACGCAGCATAATGGTGACAAAAAATATACTTTAAAATAAATTATATTTTGCAAAAGACAAAATTGAATTTTTTAGTTACCAACGTCTCAAAGTTGTTTCTCGAAGTAAAACCTAAATTTTAAATTCATTTTTCTTGTTTTGCACGTTTATCGTAAACGGGATCATATATCATAAATAAGTTTCGTTCTATACGTAAAACTCTTCATCATACTATATCTGAAGCATGAAACAAAAAGACGATCGCTTAAGATTAATGGGAAGAATAGTGTTACAAAGGCGCCATATCAATGAGCATTTCCTCATACGGTGAAGGCTTGTCCCAGAAAATTTCGCAACATATGCAGAATTCATTATCTAACAGCAGACACGTTGCATTTTTATTTATACATTATTGAATTTTATTTTTTATAATTTCTCCGTTGTTTTAAATTTCCGCAAAAAGTTTCTGATGTTTCATTGCATAATATATATGCAGGTGCTTAACCATAAATGCTACGCCATTGTTTTGCAAATTGCTGCTTGGTAGAAATGCTTTGAGTTTTTCAATATAAATATGGTTTTCCTTCAAAGAAAAGTAAGCTAAGCTGTGTCCTTTTGCACACAAAAACAGGCAAAAAGTTAAATAGTGGTAAACAAGAAAAGCCTGTTTCTTTTACAGTTTAAATTTGGAAGTTTCTCAATGATATAATTATTATTTTTTGCAAATACTTGATGAACATTTTCGAAAAATTTTATGAGTTAACAAATATTTAATTGTAAAAGTTGTTTTCTCTCGCTCCCTTTAATTTTATTTTTAATGTTTTCTTCTCCAAACAATGTTGTTGACAGCAACTTTGCATGAAGAAGTCAACATGTTTCAAACAAAATTCCTCCTATGACAAATTCGATCACCTTTTTTTAATGATAGAAATTTTAATAAATTTAATATTTTTTAAGTTTATTACGATCTAAATTGTGGTCTTGTGTGTGTGTCCATGAAAAGGGCAGAAAATATTAAAGATGAATTCAGATGTTTTGAACATATTTGTGATTTTACATTACAACAGCAACAAAAACTGCTAGTAGCAACAGCAGTACAAACTGTTGGTCAACGGTATACATAGTAGCATTTTGTATTAACCCAACAAAATATAACTATATATTTTGTTGTGTGAACGCAAATGTTACACTCCATACCATGGACAATTTCAGATTTCGTGAAATCGTTTCTAACTTCTGGTTCTTTGTTGAGTGTACCATACATGTAACTGATTAACTATAAAACCAAATAAGAGGAATAAGAGGGAATCTGACTCGGAAAATATTTCACTGGCGATAATTTTCCAGACGATGAAGTTATTCTTTTTACTTGTCATTATCTGCTACGTTCTGTGCTTCCTAGAAGCCCGTGTAAAGCAAAAAAAAACCAGAAATTTACAGCTTTACATATTCCTAAATCACAACTAATATCTTTACTTTCCTAATTCCGTTAAGGTTAAATGAATATTGATATATTGAAATCAGTTTTAACTGAAGTTTCAACTTTTAAAATATGAAAATGCCTCTGGGAATTAAACTTGCTCAGTGTATAAGGGAGAGTTCGTATTTGCATGAGTTACGAAATTCGGAGTCGTTTTTTCATACGGTAACACATTATATATATACTTCAAAATGAATTCAGACTCATTAGCAATTTTAATTTGTTTTATAGTTTTATTCAATTTAAAATGTATTATAAGCTCATCTTATAATTCAATACATTATTGGGGGGAAATTTGTTCTGTGACAGAAGTTAAATGGCGATTTTCTGCCTCATTTATTAAAAAAGTTTCTTGAAATCATTTTTTGTTAAATTTCTGAAATCTTATTTAATGTTTAGAAGTGAAATTGTTCGTAAAATATTGTTGTTTTAATCTATGTTAGAAGCGCGAGTCTTTTAAATACAAAGATGATAATAATGACGTATAATAGCACGCGGTATGAACGCCGATGCAAACGAATTGGTTCCTTATTAGTAATAGTAGTGCGTTGTGCACAAAATGTATTAGTGCTTTAAGATTTAAATGAAAAGGTTCTTTTTCAAGCGCATTATGTTATAAATAAAAAAATATAATGTATGTAGCTAATGTTTACAAAATTACTAACTAAAAAATTCACCTTGAAAAAAGGGGTAAAAGAGGTAAATTGTTTTCGAAATATTTTTTCGATAAATTTTCGTTACTGTTTCATTTGTGAAAATTTATCTACGGCTGCATTCTACTTTTGGTCCCAGAAGAAATTAAATTAAATTTAATGTTTAAGCTGAAGATTGAACGCCTACCCCCCCCCCCCCCCACACACAAATTAACCATATGTTTGTATATTTTCGCCTGTGTAATCAACTGTCGTCGAACAGCTGACGACTTTTGCTATCATGTTTCGGAGAAAATGGAAATTTTATTTACCAAGTAGTTTACCTTTTGCCGAGCCTAGATTGTGCGATAAACAAACGGGTTACTTTGATGCAAAGTATAGCGCCACACGTCTTCGATCAAACAAAACCACGCAACGCTCAGTTTTGCGTTCTATCCCTACGAACCAAAACAGATTTTCCACTTCACCTAACATCCCAATTTTTTCACGAGTTTAGCTGTCAGTTATCTCGCATTACTTTTCCTCATTGGACAATATTTGCAATAGTGATTCCGAACTCTCCGCAGTTTTTTTTTTTTTTTTGTGAAAATTAAAAGCACACGCTAAAGTAGACTTGCGTAAATAAACTTTTTTTTTTTGTAATATTTAAATAGAAAATAAAATAAATGCATGACCAAAAATGTATATTTTTGAGTGGAAAAGCTCGAAAAAGTGAGTTTTTTTTTTTTTACAAACGCCTCATAGCCCGTACATAATTCAGAGGAAACGGAAACATAAAGGTCTCCAGAAACCTTAAAAGCTTTTAGATAATGAACGAAATCGACATTGCGGAAACTTTTACGAAGGCTAAAGCCACAAGAAACGGAAAAGAGTGTCAACTACTGTACAAAGTATGCTATATGTCTTCATTAATAAGAACCACATGTGTTACATATTGCTTTAGACAGTTTCCGACTTTTTCAGGGTTTCTTTTTTACAATACAGTTGTAATTTTTTCTATTTTATTTTATTATGACAGCAGTGTTAATGATGAGCATTATTTGTGGATTATATATAGATAGAAAGGTATTGTGGGTATTATGTCAACTTGCTTGTTTAACCCTTTATCTACTGACGGTACTTATAAGTACCACACCCTTTACAATTCCTTCCGGTATACAATTTTTACAAATATCCTAACGGTTCTTCGCCGGAACATTCTTTTAATTCCACTTTTTCAAGATACACTTCAGCATGGGTTCTATTAAGAGTATTTTAGCGAGGAAAGAAGATAGTTTCGAAACCGATGGGATTTTTTTTTTTTTTTTTTGATCTGCCATTTTGTTCAGATTGCTCCACTTTTCTGTTATTTGTTCCAAAGAAAAGGTAAAATTCAAGAATTAAGTCTCTGATTTTTGTTAAGTGTGCTAGTTAACAACTTAGAAAACGATTTGGCGAGATGTTTTAAGTGAACAGTGTATGTAATTTATTTCACAATTGAATTACTCTGTGGTGCTTATAAGCTGTTAGAAAATAAATTTCTGTCATATGAGTATTTCATTTATAAAATCCCTTATTTTCCAATGTAGTTACCCAAAAAAAGTATTTGCGTGAAAAAAATTGCTGTAGATCATAATGCAGTACATAAAGGGTTAAGCATGGAGGGAAACATCGAAATACGCAAGTGTCAACTAAAACTGCTTGCACGTGCTTTGGAATGACATGGGAATTCTTCAGGTTTAAAAAATTACAGCTATGTAACAGAAAAAAAATTAATAAATGAAGTAAAGAAAGAGATATCGACATTTCATGGAAGAAAACCGATGAATAAAAGTTTTCATAATCGTGAGGATAAAATACCAGAACGACATGAAAACTGCTCATCTGTGTTGGTCCATGCATTTTAGAATCATTCCACATTTTAGTTAAAGTTTAAAGATTTGTCTTCCGTACACACTAATTACGAAGAGGTGACGGAACTTGCTAAACAACTTTAAGCTTTATTAGAGTATGTGGTGTCGGAAAGCACACGGCGACCTGCGAGAAAATAGAAAACACGGTAAAACAAATAATAAAAAGAAAGGAATGTTCATTATAGATAAAATAATTTTTGGGAAAAAGTAGAACCGACTTCAAATTATATGTTGCTCTAAAAAGTGAAAAATAAATTAATTCTTTAAACAACATCGATACATTTATACATAATTTTTGAAACCGGCGCAAAATTATCTAATTATCAGTAGATAATTACGCCATATGTTACTGGACATTGAAACTGTTGAAAATTCTGGGCCATTTATATTTGTAATTGATTCATGATTACAAAAGTAATCAAAACCTCTCATAATTTTGTATCGACTTCAAAAATTATGTATAAAAGTCGTATTGATGTTGTTTAAAGAATTAATTTATTTTCACTTTTTAGCGCACCTTATTATATGAAGAAGGTTAAACTTTTTTATAAAAATTATTTTACTTTATTGTTTTTAGTGTGAATACATTTTTTATATAAATACTTCATTTTTTAAAAAAAATCAAATCAAAGGACAAACTTTCTTTGAGTGAATGACACTAAAAATTAATCATTTGTATGACGAATTCCGTTTTAAAGTCGATTTTAAAAGGTCACTAGAGCAAAAACAGATTGGGTTTAATTTTTGTTTCAGAGAAGCCTTCAGTGAAACTCTTGCTAGAATTGCTTTTAGCATTGCAGCTTAATGAAACAAACTCTTTTTTAACAAAGAGTTTTACATTTATTAATAATTTTCCCAGCAAAGAAAATCAAGCCAAGCCTTTCCAATTAAAATAAAAAATACTTATTTTTCACCCATATCGTTTTTTCTAAAAATCAAATGTAGTCAAATTGATGTGAGATATTTGAGTTAGACCGACCCTCTAGAAATTAAAGGAAAAATTATCAAAATCGGTTCATTTAGTGAAAAAATGTAGGTGCAAATACAAAAAATAAGACTACATTTCTGCCTATAACGTTTTTTCTAATTTTCGAATCTGGTCAAACAAAGGTACGGGACCTATGGGAAACCACCCTCGATCGATTAAAAAAATTATGAAAATCGGTTCATCCGGTGAGAAGTTATGAGTGGACAAACAAACAAACAAAAAACGACATACATACAGTATGAATGTATAACTTCCTTCATTTGTGAAGTCGGTTAAAAATCACTCCCGAAGTGTGATTCAACATATCTTAAAAATTTTAACATTTAAAAGAAAAAAGGTTTCGATTTTGAAATAGTATTCTTTTACTCCAATTAAAAGTAATTTTTTGATTATGACAATTTCTTTTCAAAGCCCATCCACACACAGAAGAAAAAGAAAGATAATTTTAAGTTTCAAGTTATAAGTATTTTCTTCAAGGGAAACGCAACTCCGCCAGACAGCATTTTTCATGACAGTTGAATTTACATTCAATGTCTACTTAAATTTGAAATAATCAAAGCTAAATCATATGTAATTAGTAAAGTTCTAAATTTCTTCATGAATTCTTGGTAAATCCCCTTAACAGCTATTTTTGATTAACTTCCAGCGCAATTTTTAAACTTGAAAAAGCAATGCATCTTACGTTCTTGAAAAACCGATAAGACTATAGACTATAAAAATTCTCTTGTTATTAGTTAACTTCTTTAATTTTTTTTTTCCCATAGCTATTAACTTTTGATAAAATAAGCCTCTTAAAGAAACAAAATTAATGACTTTTGATGAAGGAGAAGAGTCTTGTTCATACCCATGTTTAATTACCTGTTTTTAAAGCTGAAAGTTAAATCATGCACAATGGAAAATTTATAGCTTAAATGCTTGTTTTTATAAAGACGGTCACATTTTCTTTCAAAAATGCAACAATCGACCATTTTGCTTATTTTATCTATTGGTTTTTGTTTCGAGTATAAATAACCCATAATTGATGTTTGGGGATATAATGTTTGATAAATAATTTTGGTCTGATTTACTGCTTTAGAGATTGGGTTAATGATTGCCTTTGAGAAAGCAGACTGGCCCATCACAAGGTGTACACGTCACGTAAATCAGTTCACATATTTTCAGGAAATAGTTTTGAAATGAAAAGTAATTCAAAAGGTAATAACAAGAGGGTAAAACTTTCACTCAGATCACTTTCTCAATTAATGCTTTGATTAAATAAATGAAATATTATGATTTGGTAATTTGCAGAAACTTTACCAGACCTAAGAAATTAATCTCAATTGTTTCTGGTAATTGGTTACAATTTACGACGAAATTTCTGTACATAGTTGGCTAACTTAGAAGGCAATTGTCGTCTAGATTTTGTGTTAGGGAATTTGTACTCGCAATTCAAGGAAAGCTTCGGAAGTGAGAGAACGCTTTACTTGACAAAAATGCCCCCATATTTAGGATGATTTGCTCATGAGAGTATATCATCAATCAATCTCGGCATGCTGAGAATGTTGGGCGAAGATTTATCAAAATTAAATTTCAAATAAACCTTCCATTTAACCTGCATTGTTTGAAAATTCTTCTGAAATCTATTGAGGGAGGGGGGGGGGGATTTTTTTTTTTTTTTTTTTTGTATATTTACGTACTAACGTAGTAAAGGTTTTGGAAATCGTTGCAGATCATTATATAATTTTAAAATACTTTACATGAAAATATATGACTGCATATAATCATAATCAGAGATTTTATATCATTTAGGGAGTTATAATAAAGCCTAAAATATGTAGAAAAGTGAAGCCGTTGATTATGATGTGACAATCATAGTAGCTATGTATTTCATAACAGCAAACGACGTTCTTAAATTAAAATTTAACACTTTCAAGAATGACTGCTGTTTTTTATTTCAAAGATAAGCAATTTAAAAAAAAGTAGGTTGGTGTTAATTGTTTTCAATATCGAACTAAATACATAATACTTTTTTAAACGTGATACCAGAATACCGGTATTAGAACTTTTAAAAAAAAGGGGGGGGGGGGGAACATACTTGTTTCATTTCGTCGTTTTATACTAAAAGTTTATAAAACAAAATAAGGTAAACAATTTTGTTAGGAACAAAAATTATAAAAAAAGGATCAAATGTTATAATTAACTATTTATAAAATGAGCAGTATAATAATACTTTTTGACATTAGCAACCAAGAAAAGGTAAAAATGAACCACTACAATACGGAATAAATATAAATATTTGAACAGTAAAGTATAATGCAACATGTACTTATCTAGAGAAAAGGAAATCATCAATTTAAAAAATATCTAAATGTTTAAAGATTTTAAACAATAACACGTAATATCTCTTTGACAGACTTCATTCTTGACTTTTAATGTGCTTTCACACCAAAGGCAAAAAACAGGTCTTTTCTTATTTGCGCAAGCGCAGATCTTAGTTTTGAAAGCAAAAATATGCTCAGCGATTGCGTAGAAGTGAAAAAGACAAGTTTTTGGCCTTTGTCGCCTTTGGTGTGAAAGCACCCTTAGGGTGCTTTTACAATAAAGACGACAAAGACAATATTCGTGTCTTTCCTCAGCTACGCAAGCTCAGAGCATATTTTTGCCTTCAAAATTTTGTTCTGCGCTTTCACAGATGAGAAAAAACAGGAACATTGTCTTCGCCGCCTTTGGTGTGAAAGCACCCTAACACTGCACATACAAAGAGAAGTGCACCTAAATGCACGAAACTGTGAATTCATTACAATATCTAACGATAAAAAGGGGTTTTTTGTGTTCTTCAGACGCTTTGATTCTCTGATACTTTATTAATTCTTGTTTTTAAAGCGAAATTTTGGCTTCAATTAATTAATTTTAAAATATCAGTAGATATGTAATAAATTAAATTAAAATCTCTTAAATTGAAAAAAAAAATTTATTTTTATAACTAATACCGAAAATACCGGCATTTTACCTTAGCAAATACTATTTTTCAAAATTGCGAAATAACACGAAATACCGGTATTCGGTATTCCGGTATACCGATATTGCAATCACTATTTGCGTTATACTAGGTCCAAGTTTTCAAAAAATATATATCATGCTTAAATGTGGGGGTTGCTAAAAGTTATTGTACTGAGCGAGAGAAGAAAAACTGCTAACAATTATTTCAGCGAGAAAAGACTATTCTGTAAATGCATGACTTAGCAATATTATCTAAGTTTTATTAATAATAGTTTACGATTGATACAATTTTTAAAAGCATTAATAAAGTTTATGAAATCTCCTTTTCGGAAGTTTCGTTTTCTTTTATGACTATTTTTATAAATTCATTAAACAGCAAAAAAAAAGGATTTTTTTATATCTTGCAAATAGAAAACTGGATTATGCGTGTAAATATACTTTACAAAAAAAAATAATTTAGGATATGCGCATCTTGAAGCTTAATTTAGTTATATCGATTCAAAGAAATACCTTTCCAATTAATTTCGCTGGGAAATTTAAATTCAATTAAAAGAGAGTGTCCACATCCTCACCAAAAATTTGGATAAGTAAAAAAAATCCTTTTTACAGAAATTTGCTATAAAGGGCACTCTACTGTGCATTAAATGCTTATAAAGCATAGTTTTTCCAAACGCTTCGCATTCTAGTTAACGCGTAATTATTTCACATGCAAAGGAGGAGGTTCTACATTCATACCGCATAAATGTCGCTTTTTTTTTTGCATTTAAAACTTCTCACCGGATGAACCGATTTTCATGATTCTGTTTTTAATCGATCGAGGGTGGTTTCTCATACGTCCAATACCTTCGTTTTACCATATTCGATACTTCGAAAAAAAGTTATGGGCAGAAGTGTAGTCATTTTTTTGTTTTTCATCCGTAACTTTTGACCAAATGAGCCTGTTTTGATGATTTTTTTTTAATCGATAGAGGGTGGTCTAACTTAAATATCGTACATCGATTTGACTACAATTGTTCTTTAGAAAGAACGTTATAAATGAACAATAAGTATTTTTCTTTTAATGTTGGAAAGGCTTACCTTAAATTTTCTTTGTTGAGCAAATTATTAAGTAATAAATTTAAAACTCATTTTTAAATACACTTTGTTGCCGCAGTAGTAATAATAAAAGCTATTACAATAAGAGTTTGAGTGAAGGATTCTCTGAAGCAAAAATTAAATTCATTCAGTCTGTTTTAAGTCTGAAGTTTGTTCTAACCTTTTGAAATCAATTTCAAAACGTAATTTATCATACAAATTATTTTTTTTCAGAAACAGTCACTCAAAGTGGGTAGGCCATATTAAATAGAGTATTCATATGAAAAATATATTTACACTAAAAATAACAAAACATTTTTTTGAAAAAAAGGAGAACAAACAGACTTCAAATTTAAATTGCCCTAAAAAGTAAAAAATAAATTCATTTTTTAAACTACATTGGTACGACTTTTAAACATAATTTTTTACCAATGTTGTTTAAAGAATAACTTTTTTTTTACTTTTTAGCGCAGTTTTAAATTTGAATCCGTTTTTCTTTTTTCAAAAATTTTTTTTCTTCAACTCTTTTATCAAAACTGATCGTTTTACAGACTGAAAGGTTTTTAAAAGGTTTAGAAAAAATTATGATCTATACGATAAAAAATAATTTTATAAAAAAATTAAGTGAAACATTTCCTAACTACCATTTAAATGAGCTGTTAGCTTAAAATATTGCTCCTGAAAAAAAACTTATTCGTGAAGTTGTAAGATATGTTTAGGAGTTATAATGGTAAAAACTAATAGCTTTATTCATAATTAAAGAGTTAGTACGATAAAAAATATTCAAGTACATTTCAAAATATTAAGTTAAAAGGATTAAAAAAGTGAATTTATATATATAAAGGTTTTTTTTTTTTTTTTTTTTTTTTTTTTTTTTTTTTTTTGGGTCGTTTTTTAGAATTTTTACGAAAAAAGAATAAAGAAAAAGAACTTTTTATAAAAAAAGAAAATGTTAATTTCTTTAATAAAACGATTTTTTTTATTGGATAAATGTCCTGTATGCTTTTTTTTTTCCTATGAAAGATTTTTTTTCTTGTAATCATTTTTTTTTTTTTCCGCATGGCATGTGTAAGAAAAATTTGCCATCCCTGACGTTTAGTTCAAAATTAATTAAAAGCTTTTCTCAGTGTTACTTGGATAAGTAGTTATCATTAATGATCATAGCGAAAAGGTATAGAAAACCTTTTTACAAAATGCTACATTTGAACAGGCTAATATCATTACCAACCCTTCCAGTAAAAAAAGAAAAGTTATGATGCAAATGTGCTATCGGTGATTGGAAACAATCACCGATATTTGCTAAATTCAAAACCAAAGGAATAAGTTGTGCAATTTGAAATCATATTTGCCGGTTAATTCGAAAAGCTTCAAACAAATAACTAGAATAATGTCAATCTTGCATCTGTACACTCTAAAAAAATATCTCCTTAAGTTGCTTAGTTCAAACTGATAGCTGGATTGCCTGCACAAACCCCAAAGTAATGTAGTAAATTTCCGTAAAGTTTTAATCATTTATGCAGTTTTTTGCTTTAAAGCCGCTTTGTTACTGTGCATTTTACGGTTTTGAATAACCAGGAGTGATGAAAAGAGAGGGGCCAAAGAATGCGACAATCGGCCCCGTTCTGAAAGGGAGCCGGTAAGTGGCTTCTTTTGTTTTACGATTTGTGTTTTTGTTTTCCTTTTGTTAATAATTGTTAACCCCTTTGCATCATAATCACATAAATGGGCAGCTTCCACAATTAAATTCCCCCCATTCAGTGATACAAATGGATTAAGAACAAGTAATTTTGGTTTTCTACCGGCGATGATTTCTAAAAATAATTAAGTACTTTACAATGGATCATTAAATGAGACAAAGCTATTCTATACAATAGCTGTCAAGTTGCATTAATGTCTTGCATCCTTATTCACAACCGATTTGTACCTTTGTCAGACACTAAAGCCGCGTTTTGATTTATATTAGCGTTCTGATTGGTTGAGGAAGCGTTTGATCTGCAGTTAGAAGGTTGAAATCAGCTGGTGTGAAAAGGCCATTAGCAACCTCCTTGAACTCCTTTATTTTCAACTTGTCAATAACTAGAGAGTGTGAGTGCAATTGCTATGGCGTTATCGTCTATAGGGTCTTAAATGAAACTAACATTTAAGGCCCTAGATGAGAAGGAAATTATCAAATGATCTGTAGAGAAAAAGGGAAAGTTCTCCGAAGACTAAACGGCCTCGCTTGATGCTGATCTTGTGCAACTGAACACGTGCATGAAACAACGTTAGAAAACATTTCTGAAGCCTAGAAAGGGGTCAAAGACCTTTTAAACAACATTTTAAAATAACGACTTGGAGGAATTTTTACACAAATGTCCAAAGCAGAATTCCAGTAACAATTGCAGATAGAGAACGAGCATTCAGTAAGATGTCGCTTGTTCTCTACTGGCTTGAAATTTTAATATCATGAAATTATAACAAATGAGTTGCGTTCCTTACCGAAAGAAAAATAAAATAGCGAAAATAATTATAATAAAATTTAGAATTTTATCAGTCATCTAAGTTAAAAAAAATAGAATGGATCGGACTAAAACAGATTACGTAGCAAACACTTACACAGAAATGTTGAACTTTTTAGATGCAAAACAAAAAATTGTGGCACTCACAAAAACAAATGTCGACGTTCTACCAAAATAAAACGGAACTTGCAAAGTTTAAACATGAGCAGCATTAGTTAACGATTGTCAAGAATTGGTACAATTTTTCGTAGTGTCACGTAGAACTGACTTTTTTTTAATGAAAAATAACTGAAGTAAAAGAAACAAAGCTAAATGATCTCGAATTCAGCATAGGAACATTTTATAAAATTAATGCTTCAAAAAATAGTGACTACTTTGATAAAGCATTCATAAACACCCATACGACGTAGGACTAAAAGTATACGATGACACAAATTTACCACTGGTCACATAAACACTGGTCTGTGCAACAGCTACTGAAGGGCGGGAATTGAAAATCAATATGTAGAACAGCACAATTAAGATGACCTCGTAGTTGTTTCATTGATTATCAATTCTGAAAATTACGGACCTTGAAGTACTTAGAAGTAATGCTCCGGCTGTGTTAAGCTGCAATTTCTCTTTACATCCTTAATGTAAATAGTAGTTACCAACTGATTTATCCCTTGTTATAACAGATGATTCAAGCTACCAGTTATACTATATCATTCAAACAGCCAAATCATTAAGGATAAAAAATTATCATTTAATCAGCGAAAACTGAAAAACAATTAGATCGATCCTTCTCTTTGTTTTTTGTCTATTTATCTATTTCTGTCTATTTTATTTTTATATATAATGAAATGTATAATTTTTGCTGTAATTGTTCGTATCTTTTACTAAACGAATAAAAAATGAGTAAATAAATATGAAGGGTCCACTGGAAAAACGACTTAAGTCACACACTACTTTTTGAACTTTGCTTTATGTTTTATTCAATTATTTTAAAACATAAATGTTAATTTTAACTACACGCGCCTTTTTTTGCGTAACACCCAAATTCAAATTTACAATACATATATCTACAATGCATAATTTATATTCATTTATACTACATAATTCATAATAAAACATAAAGCAAAGTTCAAAAAGTAGTATGTGACAGGTCGTTTTTCCAGTGGACCCATCATATACATAATAAAATAAAATTTATCACATTTTCTTTTATTATGTATATTTATTTACTCGATTTTTTTCCTATACGTTTATTTATTTGTTTTTAAATATCATCAACAGTTAGATATTAAAAATGTGATAGTCAGAACTTTTTGAAGTGTAAAATTAATAACCTAATATCTAGGAAGTATACAAATTCTACTACATTGGTGCGATGAATCCATCAACTGTATAAGAGATCTAACTACGGTATGAAGAATTTAGTTAAAGTTCACTATCTCAGAAGAATATTTACAATATTGTAAACAATAGTTTTGTGTCTAAATCAAAAGAGCGTAACTTGGCCACGTGTATCAGATGGGAACGTTGATGTAACTAGAGACGTTTTAATGGAAAACCCAAGCGTTTGTCGTGTTGAATGTTACTGATGTTACTAAATGTTATGAAGTGGTGCTGTTTTTCGATTCTTAAATTTGGTTAAATTTGTCCACGTGTATCAGATGTGAACGTTGATGTAACTAGAGACGTTTTAATGGAAAACCCAAGCGTTTGTCGTGTTGAATGTTACTGATGTTCCTAAATGTTATGAAGTGGTGCTGTTTTCCACTTTCTACATTATTTTTTCAATTTTAGCTTCTTTCTTAATAAGAAGAGAAAGTTCTCATTCTTTTTCACTTACTCTTTCTTGAAATTTTGAAAAACAAGAAAGGCAGATAATTTTTTAATGCTTTCATGACAGTACGTGAAACTGTTTTCATTTTCTGCTGTAAGTTTAATGAAAATAATATTTATATATGTTTTTGCGCAATTAAGACTTTAAACTAATTTCTTATAACTTCAATCTACCACACATATAATGCATCAGTGAGTTATACAAATCTTACAGGTTTTTTATTCTCCGAACCAGGGCTTTTCGTGTCAAAAACAAAACGAAAATCTTTATCCGAGACTAAACCATTAAGTCGGTTAAAAGTAATTTCCCTACCCGATTTTATTTAAAAATAAGCTTCCTTAAGGACCCTATAAAAGTTCAACACTCTCTTTTATATGCATCTTACGAGCTAACACGTCTTCAAAAGATTGAATATAATGAAATAACGCAGTATTTTCCAGGAACAAAAGACCCATGTTATAAAACACCTTTTAATACAAAGACATAAAATCTTTAAGACAAAACTTAATTATGTTTAAAAGTTTTTGACTCAAAACTTACCCGGAAATCTGTACATAGATGAAGTAAATTTTTGCTGCATAAATTGAAATTATTAAACATGTTTATTTATCATGACTATATATTCATTCATGTTTTAAAATTACGTTTATTTCTTCAAAGTAAATAGATAAGAGAGATTTATTGTTCCACAAAACTAGTTTCAGTTCACCATCTATGTTTTACAAATAAAAATGACTAATTGTAAAAATAGTTCTATTTCAAAATAACAACGCATTGAAGCAAATACAAAAACCAATCATAAAAAGCAGACAGGATGACATTATACGATATGGGATCCAGTTTTCCTATCAATACACTGATAAGAACGACAAAAGTTAGAAAATACTTCTAGAAAAAAAAAAGCTTTAAAATATGTCTTGAGATTGAAAAGTCGGTGTCTGATGCTGCATTCATCTGTTTTGTAATTATTTTCCTTTCATTTATCTTTTCCTTTTTTATAATTACATAAAAATACAAAAAATTGGAATTTTTATTCCTGCTAGGCGTTGAAATAGAATTTGAAATGATACAATATTAAATCATACTAGTATTATGTATTTATGGGTGAGTCTCTGTGTGTCTGTCAGGTATGCTAGCGTATTTTACTTTCTCGGCTTACTATAATTTTATTTCCCGAACAATTTAACTTTATTTCTCTTTCTTGGTGTTTAGGCAATTTCTGCTACCCAAGTAAATTTAAATCTTGAGGCGCTTGCTGTTACGTTACTTATGAGCAGACCCTGGAAGTTCATGACCTAAAAAATCACTAGAAATGCACTAAAAACAAACCAAAAATAACGCAAAAAATGCTAGTAAAGTTGAAAAAATGCACTTAACATTTTGAAAAAATGCATTAAAAGTTTCATTATTAATAGTGCATTTAATTTTTGTTATTTTTTTAAGTATGTTAACAAATGACTTTCTAAAATGAATAAAAAATAAAAACAATGCAGCCATAACTGGTCAACGTGTTTTGATAATTTTAGTAACCTTAAGGAGAAAATTATTATTTTAAATGAGAGAACTCAATCGCTCTGAATAATTAAACATTGTCAAAGACCACTTACGTTTTATATCAGAAAGTAAGTTTTTTTATGTCTTGAAAAACTTCTTTCAATGCAGATCTTTTCTTCGTAAAATTTAATGAATAAAACGAACTAATTTTTAATCAGAAAATTGAAAGGAAAAAAAGCTAAAACATAGCATAATGCTCTGAAAATGATAAAAATACTTAAAAATGCACAATATGTTATAAAAATCTTTCTAAAGTCCTCAAAAATAGGTGAAACGTCGAAAAGTGCAAAAAGTGTAGAAAAAAATCATTATCATCAACTTTTCGGGACTTGCTTTTCAGGCTTCGCCGTGACTGTAGACTGATTATACTTTTGCAAACGATGTGTTTCCTTAATTTGAGAGCATAAAGAGGGACCCAAAGTTAACTCGCTGTTTTGTTTGTTTTTTTTTTTTTTTTTTCTAGCGGATGAAGTGCTATAATTTTTTATCCAAGTCACCATATTGTTACAATGACTTCAATACTGTCTTTATACTTCAATCTAAAACAGAGAAAATGCGTTGTAAAAGAAGTTCGTCATAATCATAGGCATGCAGGAATGTACTCGCGAAGCTCATTCAATTCTGAAAACACTCAAGAGGTTATCTCTATTCTGACACCACTAAAGAGATTCATTCAATTGCTGATCGAGTATCGGAATCATTTGGTATCTGATAAATCGATTTTGAAAATCTCTCGATTATGCCTGTTACTAGTTCGTCAACTGTTTTGGTAACAGAAGCAATCGTAACTGTTCGGGGGAAATTTTTGACTGTGGAATTTACGGTCCTACTCTACTTTGTGGCCGGAAAGCAGAAAGCCAGATGTCTAACAAAAAATTTTTTAAATGAAAAAACAAAAAGAATCATGATAGAAATAGAAACAGTTGACATCAAGTGGAAAGTTACACAATCCCACTTGTTTAAATCAAAAGAAGACTTGAAATCGGTGCTCAAAGAGTTTCATGAATCACCGGCGAATAGAAGTCTAGTATAATCTCGAAAACTCCTGAAGTCGTATTTATCCCATCCGTTACAATGTCTTTTGGGACTATTTCTTCCACCGCAGCCCCAGATGTTTCGTACATCAACGATGTCATGTACTATCAGAAAAAAATTTAGTTGTATGTTCGGGAGATTTATTAAGGTTGTCGAGTACAACAGAAATGATGTCATATGTGGCCACCTGTGCACGTTGGATGTGTTTAATAGTTACTCTCTTTTGACACTGACGGTGGAATACGATCCTAGGTAATAGTAAATATTTTTTATTTCATTTTATAGATGACATTTATTTATCAATTTAAATTCTACTAAAACACACATACACAGATATATATCTACATATATATATATATAGAGAGAGAGAGAGAACGACAATATGGGGCTGATTATGCTGCATTGAAATGGTGCTCGCGTCGAACGTCACAGAAACCCTCTGTAGTCAAGATAAATTAATCAACTTAGGAAATTTTGCTAAAGTCAAACGGAAACACCAAAAATGAATAGATCGAGCTTCTTATAAAAATCTATAGATTAATTTCATGTAGTAGTGGATCGATAATTTAATAATAATGTGTTACATTAAAAGGTTAACTCCTTTTAATGTAACACATTTAAAGAAGTACTTTTCTATTTGTAAACATTTGGGCATTAAAATGAAAGTTTATGCACACTAAATTACAAAAATGATATTGCATTTTCTAGAAGCATACTTATATAAAATTACAAAACAATTTCATGAATAGATTTTGTAGTATTGATCAGAAATTTAAAACTACAGTACCAAATATTTGACAGTCATGCATTTGGTAAATCTATCATCCTTGCATAGTAATGAAAAGAAATAGCTTAAATAAAGGAAAGTGTTTCAACATTTCAGTTTTATCCCTCATAATTTAGATCACGTGCACAGATAGAGACATTCAAGTTATTTTTAGTGTCTAACAAATCAAAGATGAAATTGCACGCCTCATGAAAATGCTCTCATTTTGAATTTATTCTCGGAATTCCAGGAAAGGAAATAGAAAACAAGCATAATTTTTAAAATGCGGAGCAGAACTATATTTTCCAAACAATAAAATATTCTGGAATTTGAATTGCGTTTATTTGAAGATTTTACGCTTGGGCAATTTTTTATCAGTTATGTGTGTGGATTATTTCTTTCTCATTTTATACATGGCTTGTCTAAAAGATAAATGTAAATACTTTTTTTTTAAGTCTCATTCATGATTTTTTTTCCAATAAAAATATTCATTTTGTTTCTTTCAGAAAAAGTTGGAATTTTTATTTAAATGATTTCTGGGTTGATGAATTGATATTTTTTTCTTGTTCAGTAATGCATTTTTTGAATCTTCAGAAGTATGTTTTACTATGAATTTATCTTAGTCCTCATTAAAACTCCTTCGCATATACTTTGAATCAAACTGTTTTCCACTTTGTAGTATCGAATTGATTTTTTTTTAAGTTCCTAATTGTGCAATTATTTTACATGGTCAACTCATAACTGTCAGTCCTTTTACTATTTCTGCATTAATCGCTCTAAAATTTTACTTGAATTATTTGATTTAAATTAGAGTAAAATAACAAAATAATATATATATATATATATATATATATATATAGCATATGAACTATTTTAGGAGAGGAAATTCCTTTCAAGCGACATTAAATAGTAATTCTTCTAACGCCTAAAGACCTTTGTTTGCGTACAAAACTTCGTTGACCAGGGCAATAATCATATGAAAGGTAGCCCCATAGTAGAGCAAATCAATTTTTGTGTACAGAAGATAACGAAGAAGGCATAGCAGGATCTTCTGTCCTATATATATATAGGACCATTTCTATGTACGTACTGCAGAGTACATAAGCTACGGAGCTATGTATTTGCATGATTATGGAGTAAAAAGACAAAAACTTAGAAATTTTTAACAGAAGAGTTGGCTCCATCTTCTGCTTTCATTGAATACCCAAAATGGACTTCGTCTACTGGTTATCACAAAGTACAGAAACAGCAGCACGTCATAATGTTAATTATAATGTAGTACAAAACTGCGTTTAGTGCCCTAACGGGTAAAAACGGGAACTAGTTTAAACAGTTTCACTGTTATTTTCACTTATCTTCGCTTTCGTTTCGGTGGGGGTAATAGGGTTTCAAGCACGGTTCCATCTCAAACCTCCATGATTGAACTTGTCTACTTACACAAGTTTTTGTTTTTATTTTATATGAACAATTTTAAAAACAAGTATATTGTTAAAATTCTTCACCTGAATTTGGACGTAGCCTAAAATTATCCACATGATAGGCAATTCCTTCTCTCATTTTAACTAATAACTTTTCCAATAAACTAAACTTATTTTAAGGTCAATCCTTTGAAGGGATAATTATCAATGAGGCGTATAATGTTTAACATATATTACAACTGGTTATTTTATTTTAGTCCAAAAACGTCAAATTAAATGCAACACATCACAATTTTATTAATAAACGACTATCTATCATTGAATATAATACCTATTATATCATAGGTTGTTACCATTTTCTATAATTTTATTATTTTAATTTAATAATCATTTAATGAAAGCTCGTGATCATCGTAGTACTTCAAAAAAAAAATAATAAAAACTACTATGCCTCAACTAACTTTCAATGAATAAATAAACAGAATACGTCATACAATCAGTCTTCATTAGCATTCCAACATAAAATTTTAGATGTCTTAACTTACTAGTTCTTATATTATATTTCATAGCACCACTCTTTTTTGCTAATCTAGTTAACATTTCTCTATCTAACTAATTTTTCTGTCTGTGCCTCAATCAGCAATGTTTTTTCTAGGGAATAAAATTCCATCCCACGGGGTTTCGGCTACGGGCTGGCTCGTCCCCAAAACTACGAAAAATCCATCGAATGCACCAAAAGGGTATTCAAAGCAGAGAAAAAGAAATTTAACTTCATCTAAAAAATCGCCACCGAAGACAGGAAAATAATAAAAGCATAAGGTTAAACACAAAGAAATTTAGAACTGAATATTCTGTATCATTCAATTTGCATACCACGAGGATTACAATCGAACTCAATTATGCATCAGTGTTAAAGTCTAAACTCTGGAGGGTCACAGCGTTAAAGAGAACGTGAGAAAAGCAAAATAATATTAATCACGGTTATATATATGATTAAAATTTAAATTTTGTGTTATCTGGATCTGAAGAAGTTTTAACACTGTAAAAAATGCTAGTTCAACCTTTCACCAAAAAAATGGAAAAAATGGTGAAATTTAACTGTAAAGAATTCTCGTTCAATCTTTCACCCAAGAATAGAGAAAATGGCGAAATTTAACTGTAAAAAATTCTAGTTCAACCTTTCACCAAAAAAATGGTAAAATTTAGCTGCAACCAACATTTGGTACCAAGTTGAACCATTACGATGGTGTAGTTTCACCATGAATGCGAAACTAGGAACCATTATAATAATTCAACTTTAGTACCAAATGTTGGTTTTCAGATAAATTTCACCATTTTTTTCCATTTTTTTTGGTGAAAGGTTGAACTAGAATTTTTTACAGTGAAGCCTTCCTCCGAAATAAAACATTACTATTATAAATATACAAACTATCCGCTGAGGATAGAAAATTCCCAACTAAGAGGAAAATTGTCTTAACTTGTAGTAAAGACAACGATTAAAATTGAAGGGTTAGCTTCAGAAAGAATATCGCTCATTTAAAGGAAAATAAGTTTTGCATTTAAAAGGGAAAAAATAGCTTGATACAAAATAGGTTTCCATATTTCCAGTACAATTACACAAAGGAATTTTTAAAAATAATTTATCGCAATTTATAATTTAAAATTTTCCTTATGAAGAGTTTTTTTTTTTTTTAACTTGAAATTTGCAGCAACCTCCTTTTTTGTAGAAAATCCTTCAATTGTTAAACGTTAAAGCTCATGTAGTGTAAGCCGTACGAAGATACTAGCAATACACTGCTGTCGTAAAAGGATTAATTGGAAGGAGAATACGGATACTTCTGAAACGTTATGTGTACTCGGTTTTACTGTGTTCATAACTGTCAACAGCAAAGTCATGGATATTAAATTTCCTACTTCCGCAAATAATCTTTTGACTGCCTCAGCATAGACATAGCTAAAATTCCTCAGCAGACATCGTTAATTTCTTGTTGTTAAAATATCTCAAGACAAGTCAAAAGTAGTTCTTAAAATGTCATACTGCCAACACATTTGTAATGTTAATTTTCAAAAAAATGAGTGATCTTGCCATCATAAGTATACATTAATATCAAACCCTATCTAAAAAAAGTTTATTGATGGAAATTCCTTTGATTGAAGACTTCTTGAAAGGTCAATCACAAATGATTCCTTCAAAATAAAAAGCAAATTCACCGAAGATCAGACTTGTACGGTCTATATAATAGTTTCAAAAGGTTTTTCTTGAAAGTAAAAGGAATCAGGACTCCCCGGCCAACTAGAATAATAGACCAGATAACTGTTTGTCACGTAGCTTATTCTGTATTTTGGCTTAAATTAAACGCGGAGAAGGAAGCAGTCAAAACCGGATTTTTTCTCAATCGATGGGACGGATAAAGTCATGTGATTACAGATTATATTATTTAGTTGGGTGTAAGTGTACCCATCAAAAAGAAAAGCGTTTTCTATAGTACCTATGGTACAATCTCAGTGCACCAGCACTTCATGCACAAGTGTTTTCTGTAACACCCAATCGTTCTGTCCATAACTTTAAGCATTTACTTCGACTTATTTTATAACATCCAACAAATGGCTTTGTGCAACTTAGATTTCGGCTTATTCGGCTGCATTTTCATAGTGCAATGTGAACCTCTCAGCTAACGTATTTCATAGTTTATTACAACTTAAGGTTTCTTATTTAATATTTTTTGCTTTGAAGGACAAAATTAACCCTCATCACGTAAAAAATTATAAAATAACTTTGTACATTTTGAGCATTCTGTGTGATCAGAAAGCAGACAATGCTTAAATCTTTTGGTGGCAAAGCTTTTGAATTATGTATCTCATAAGGCGACACACACACACACGCATATATATATATATATATAAATTTATGAACTATTGTTTTAATAAATAGATTCCCACAAAAAGTTAGTTTATTTTAAATATCTTCCACGGAGTGCATTTTATATTTCATATATATTTTTTTAAACACTTCAGTTAATATTATTATCTCTTTAAATAAAAATTATGTCATTGACAGACTAACCACATTCAAAATAATTCAAGAGTTATTGTCTTTTTTACACTTCACGTGAATGTTTCATATTTAAATTTAAGTTGTTCAGAAAAAGGCAAATGTTTGAATCAGTAGCGATTTTTTTATTTAAACAAAGAATTTGTGCATTAATTTCATGAAAAAAAAATACTAAAAGTATCATATGCTCCTTTCCGTAAGTAAAAAAATCTACTTTAAGAAAATGATTCAAAAAAAACAAAAATCGTAGTGAAAATGCTGCTTTTATCGTTTGAGAAAAGTCCTATCAACTAAAAAAATAAATGGAAATACGATCAAAGGCTTTACATAATGATAGGAATTTAAGGAGGATTTAAAGAAGAAATCTCTTTTATACCTCCTTTTTTGTTTAACATTTCCTAGCTTTTTCATTTTAAATTTCAGAAACCCAAGTTCATAAACCAGCTAAAGTAACGACAAATGAACCAAAAATGCTTGATGCCGCACTGAAATTTGATTCCTTATCTAACTGGTTTTATTGTTGAATTACCAATTTTTACACGCATTTTTTTCAATATACGATTTGTTTTTTTTTTTTTTTTTTTAGAGATTGCATCATTGTTATTCGATTTTTCTGAAAGCATGTATTGTTGTAAAAACAATATAACGCATCGAATATTGAAATAGAACCATTCCCCACGTGCATGTTAGAAATAGCGTTAGGGTGGATGACTATTACTGATTCGTTTCAGTTTATTAATTCCAAGAACATTATAATTGACCAGCACAGGTGTTCAGCTGAAAGATTATCAGCTCAAAACTTCCACCAAAAAAGATTCTTTGCACATGATCTATAACTCTGTTTTCGGAAACAGGTTTAATGTCAAGGTTTTTTGTAATTTGAAAACGTAGTTTACGCATTTATTTCTCATTTATATGGTGTATACAAATATTGCATTAAGTTTGTTTTATTTCTTTTATTTACATTATGTGTTAATTAGTTAAATCATAAATGTAGCACTTAATATATTTTAAGCACTTTTATAAAAGTTCTGTTTTACGAATTGTGCAAACAGGATGAGCTTTATTTTTAATATTAAATACGTATAATATCTTATTATGGATAACATTCAAGTGTCTTAAAATCAGGTATCTTCACAGGGTAGCGAAATTTCACTTTTTGCCTGTGTTTTATCTTTTGATAATTAATTCATATGTATTTCTTAGCTCCGAATCCGTTCCCACCGCATAAAGCCGGGTCCAGACGCTACGTTTTGCACAACCTTTTGTCTGCGCAGTTCAACACGTTGCAGATAAAACGTTGCGTGTAGATTGGAAAACTGCGCAGTTTTGAGTCCGGTTTTGATCCGGAGACTGTACAGTGGCAGCGATAACTGAGCTCGAAAGCATAGATATCCTTGAACTGTGCAGACAAATCAGCAGACGGTAGCACCCTTTTCAATTCATTTTGTTTCTCAGTTTCAATTCGTCAGGCGACGATGTCTGACTTTCGACAATGTTCTCGGGAGTCTCTCACATAATTTGTTGCATTATGCGAAAGTTTCCCATGCATTTGGCGTGTCAAATCCAAGTAGTATAGTGACAGGGACAAAAGGGGGAGGCTTATGAGAGTTTGGTGGAAAAACTCAAAGAAATTGATGCAGCCACAAACAGAGAAACAGTTGTAAATAATTAATTCATTGAGATGTGTTTGCCGTAAAGAATTGGCAAAAGTTAATAAATCGATTCGACCTGGGACGGGAGACGAAATCTACAAGCCATCTCTCTGGCATTTTGATTTGTTACATTTCCTAAATGATCAGGAGATACCAAGGCAGTCTAGGAATACCATAGATGAAAATAAAGAGACTGCAGCTGTCGAACCACCAGAATAGGCAACAAAAAAATATTTTTTTATGTAATTATTTGACCGCTTTGAACGCCGGGTACTTTTGAGACGTTCCAATCTTTTTTTTTTTAACATGACACCATGCCAATATTGACCAGAGTAGTACCTCCTCCATGACGACATCATACAAAACTGCGTGAAATATACAGATATCTCTGCACCATGTAGACGCATAAAAAAACTGCAACGTTTTCATTCAGTCTTAAGACGGCGCAGACAAAAGGTTGTGCAAAATGTAGCGTCTGGACTCGGCTTAAGGATTTTGTGGAAATCGCAAATTTAAAAATCTGCAAAAAATCGAAATCCTGTTTCAATCAAATAGACTTAAAAAGGCTCTGTTCTAATAGTTAATTATTTTTGTCTTATAATATGCATTGTTATGCCCAGATATGTTAGAGGGTCTGAGGAAAAGGGGTGATTACTCATTGAAACCCTTAATTTCTGACGAATGGCACAAAATAACCTAAATTTCAGTTTTTAGTACATTTTTAAACTAAGTAATTCTTATGAGATCAGCCATGCCTTCAAAAAATACTCCCCCTTTCTAATACATATAGGATGAATTATGTCAAATTTTACTTCATGTATAAGAGCATCTTTAGATTGCTCACACTTACACATTGCTTCAGGCGCTTTCCTTTTATGTTTTCTTTAAGAAGCAAATCTCGATGTAACGACCAGAAATAGTGAGCCTCATTTCCATTTCTTCGATGTCCTGATATCTCTCACCCACTTCTTATCTTTGGATTCGTCGTTAAAAAATACATAAGAATCAATTATCAAAACCTAAAATACAGAATCATCGCAGACTTGTGTTATCTGTCCATGAGATAATAAGTCACTATTTTGCGGCATTATTTCTAAATCTCTCGTTGGACTCTATTTCTGATCAGAAAGGAAATGGAGAAACTTGCCTTAAGCCCTAATTTCAGGGAAAAGTGTTTTGCGGTGGTATGAACTAAAGTTTTCTGGTCTATTATATTTGCCACAAACGTGAAAAGTTGTTTGCGATATTAGATTGCTGATTTTTACTCAAGATCATTGTTATTTCATTCTTTTTCTTGTTCAGTTGGTTATTATTATTTTATTATCATTATCATAGACTGGGTGTCTACACCCTGCAGGTCACGAAAGTAACGAAAAATTCACGAAAATTAAGAATGGGTCACGAAAATGTTCCATCCAACGACACCGGACCTCAGAAAGGCATTGGACATCTGGTATCCGACGATTTTAAATGTCCGGAATCTCATCAGGCCACTGCTAAAACATCCAGTTATCCGACACATCAATTTTTTTTAATTTAATTAATATGTTTCTTGAGAATATATATAAATACATAAATTACAAATTAATTACGTATTTCTAAGGTGTGGGATTTTTAAAATTAGGCATAGAATATACATCAGAGCCGCATATCCATCAGACAAAGGATACTCGATGTCCGGTACTATCAATATCCGATATACAGTCGGTCACAAAAAGGTCCCGAAAAGGTCTCGAAATTCGTTTTGAAAATCCGTAGACATCCTGATTGAGAAATACTTTCAATGAACTTTTGGCCTTTATTTTCAAGGAAAACCTATTATCAATTCTTCTTCTGATTCAAAATACTGCTCAGTTATAAAGTATAGAGCAACATATATTTATCAATGCTTTCATCTGCCTGATTACTTCTGAGAACACAGCTTTAAAAAAAAAAACGATTTTCTTTGAAAAACGTTGAAATGTATACATACCATACCTGCTTCCTCCCAACATTTCTATGTTTGTGCCCTTATTGATAAAGTTAGTTATTTATATGCAATGAACTACTTCAAATGAATCTATAAATTATGCTTTCAGCTACAAATTCATTTCTTTCTCCATTTTATTTAATAAAAAAAACGAATTTTGTCTGTTTAAATGAAATCGAAACGGAGGCGCATGAGAATTTACGAGTCTTATTTGCGATTTCCACAAGAACCGCAATAGGTTTCAATAAAGAATGAAGATAAATATCCAAAGAATTTGACCTGGTTACTTTTTCAAAGCATAAAATATGAATTTCAAGCATATTTGTTTTCACGGCATTTTTAAATCATCGTAATTTAAACATTATTTTTAAAACGTGACAACAGAAACGATTCATAAAATTTTGAACATTTTACTAGAATTCAGTAGTTACCGATAATTTGGTTTCGTTTTTCTTACATGCCTAGGTATACAAAAAATATAAATAAATAATGCTCTTTAGGGCCTTCATGTGAGCTCTGTACGCAAGTGTTTGATGTATTTCGTTTGATTGAAAAATTATTTGCTTCTAAAGATCATCTGACCGGATGTATGTAATTATTTCTGTGCATGCCTTATCCAGAAATACTTAATTATTTCAAAAACGAACGTTTTTGAGATTGCATGATTTAAAACAACAAATCTCTAAGTCGTTGTTTAATCTCTAAATATTACGCATATAAATGAAAAATATATGCGTAAACATTTAGAGATTAAACAACGACTTGGAGATTAAACTCGTTGATCAGAGGTTTACATCGAGTTCTATCGATGCGCATTACTGCACGAACAAGTCCTGGAGATGGGAGAACAAAATTGTCGTTATTTATTCCGTTCATCTGTTTAGTTTTAAGTGAAGATGTATAGTATCCTTAAATTTATTCATTGAAACGTTTCTAATATGTAACTTTGCTTTTATTTTAGTTGTAGAGATGCCAGTAACAAATACAGAGAAATGCTTGCATTATCCTGAACTTAAAAAATTAGCAAAATAAAATAAGGAAATAAAAGAGGCAGGTATAACACCTTGAAATAGCCCAGCCTAATATAAAATTCAATATTACCACTGAAAAGTTCTTTTTCACTTTCCTACGATCTTGTTTTCGAGCATTAAAAATGCAGTATTTGTTTCCCGTCGGAATAAAACTTCCACTTAAGCAAAAGAGGGATCTTTCTATACATTACTTCTAAACATAAACAGGTAAAATTCAGCGATGAATATTATGGAAATATTTGTCAAATAATTCAGATTAGGCCTTATGGTTCAAATTTTCGAGTAAAGTTTATTCTTTAATTACATTTTTATATTGAATATGTACTTCATTGGAGAACTTACAATGATTTCGATGCAGAAAATTTTCATACAACATTCATGAAAAAAAAATATAATTTTGAAGAGTGTGCTATTAAAATTGTATTAAATGCCTATAAAACTTATCGTATCATTAAAGGGGGAAATGATGTAAGATAACGCATCCGATGAAAAAAATGTCTGTGTTTACTTGTCCGCGTGACATCACACATTGTAGTTAGATAGGAAAATCGCTTCAATTTTGTCTCAAAATTCTGGTATGTTTACTGTCCATTTTTTATAACATTTTCACTCAGACACCTGGAAAAGCGACAACAACGACATTTTTCCAAAAACCTCGAAAACAAAGATTTCTCATTTTTCTTTCATAATTATAAAATATAACCAGAATACGGCGACACTAAAATTTCATTTTATTTTGCACTACGTAAAGTCGCTATGGTCTCTGAGGGAGCTTTCTTACCAAAGGCGACAAACATGTTTTTTCCCATTTGCGCAACCGTAGAGCATATTTTTTGGTGCGAAAATAGGCTCTGTGCTTGCGCAGATGTGGAAAAGACATGTTTTTTGTTTTTGACGCCGTGGTATGAAAGCACCCTAATTGAACATTCACATCAAAGACGACAAATACACAAAACAAGTATTTTTTCATTTGCGCAAACTCAGAGCATATTTTTGCCTTCAAAAATATGCTCTGCCCTGGCTCAGATCCGAAAGACAAGTTTTTTTTTTTTTTTGTCTTTGTCGCCTTTGGTGTGAGATCACCCTAATTCCTTAACGGCCATTTTGTTTGGTTTCTGATTTCAACAATAACGATTTAGTAAAAGTACCTACAGCCAATTTTCAGAAAGGAGCATGTGCTTGGAGTAAACATATGAAGGACCGGTGGGAAAAACGAAGTCCATTTTTTGACAAATTGAGTTTTCAGTACATACAGGTAGCTTATTACAGACAGAATGCATATGCGATGTCATATAGGCAACAAATAGGGAAACGTGCTAAAGACCCACCCATTGATGACGGTTCTGACGAGCAAAAATGATCAAAATTCAGAGGTTGAAACTGTAGAAAGTAATTCTGAGAAGTCACAGGTTTGTGATTATGAGTTTTCTATCGCGGCCCTTCATATTTAAGACGCTGTTAATTCTTGGAATCTGAATTAATGCCATTTTTACAATCATTTTGGTAGCATTTGCTACATTATTTTTTTTTTCTACAATTAACAGTTGATAACAGAGTTTTTTTCTTCTTTTTGTATGTGTGTTGTCTAATTAAATTTGAGAGAAATACTGCTGAAGAGGTAATAACTTCAGATAAAACTATAAAAGTTTGGAATAATTAATAAGCGTAACACCACAATTGTAAGTCAATAATGCCTATCATCCCCAACATGTTGCAAAGTTACCGAACGGTTTAGTCAAATCTCTCAAAAGTATTAACTGTCTCAAAAGTTAAACCGTTTAAAGTTAACTTGTCTCTCAAAAGTTTAAACTGTCAAAATCGATCATAAATGTTTTCGGTCAATTAATATTTTTAACCCTGAAAAAAGAATACAAAAAACAATAGAACGATAAAAGTTCACTCTAAGGTATCTTCCTTTAGCTACTTTTCATTTTGTATCAGCAAGAAAATAAAACTTGTGATTTACAACACTTTTTTAATAAATAAATTTATTCAAAACAGGGAAATGCTGTTTACGGGTTCAAATATCCCTTTAGAATCACAAAAGCTACTGATCAATTATGGCATCATGGCGCTGTGTCACATGCATTAACTTAAATCGAATTTTAAACGTGTAATTTAAGCGGCGTTTGAGATTACCTGATCTGGTTATTAGATACGAAATTTCCATTAGATTTTCATTAAAAGACTGCCCTTTTCAAGGCACTTACGCCTATTGGTATAAGTTTAATACATAACTAAGCAGATAAATGAATATTCGAATTTGAATTCTTGATCACATTTGTGACCGTTCTTTCGTTCTATTTTTTTGCAATACAAAAGTAAAAATAAATATATGTTTATGATTGTAGTTCAAATAGAGCGTATATATATAAAGAAAATGTGTTCTAAATTTGATAAGGATTGATCAAAAACTCTGCGAGCTAGAGTGTACGCAAATTCGGAAATAGTAGTTTCGAGAAAAACGCGTTTGAAAAAAAAAGACTGGTAGTGAAGGTAAGTTTAAGGCAGTAATGAATGAATTTTTTTATATACTTATAGAAAACTAATACTTATAGAAATCTCTATCCGAGATCTCAATTGTTAAAAGAAACAAAAGGACACCTGCTAACGTTTTTCTGTCTCTCTAATAATATTCAGGTCATTCATGAATAACTGACTGCATGCTCGACCGCTCCGAAAGGGCGCTCGCTCAAATGCTTATAACTTTTAAATGACTTGGAATTTTGATTTGAAATTTTCATGGTATATTATTGAAATAGTTGCAGAATCGATTTAGGAAAAAAATTTATTTTTTTGAGACCTCTACACATATTTCAATTATAAACCTTTTCCTAACTTATATTTCATGTGGGCATTTGTTATTTTATCTCAGTGTTGATACATTCTATTTCCTATTTGAATCTTTAGCACAAAAAAAAAAGAACACAGATACCTTTTTATGGAAGAAAAAAAAGCATTCCTCATCTTTATTTTTCTTTTCACCCCTATTTTGGTGAAACCGATGCAGACTAGATGCATCCTCAAAGATAAGGAAGGTTTCGGCTAAGAAAACCGGACGGTATTTCGGTATGCAAGAACTTCGCGTTTCTTGTAAACCTCGAAAACTTGTATTCAATATACTTAGTGCTGTTCAACGTCAGTTTTTTTCCTAAATTATAACTAATCTTGATTTAGATGCGCCTCCGAATACAGCCTTCAAACAGATTTAAGCTTTAAATAATATTTCTTACAAATGTTGCTAAATTTATGTGAAACATAGTTATATTAGCTTAACCTTAACCCAAGAAACACAATAACCATATTTTAGTTCCATACACATTTTCAAGATGCAGAAAATCGTCTGCGCCCATGTCGTATGATTATTCGGCATGTTAAAGATCCCTTGAGTATCCGTTTGGCATGAATACTCTCGGCTAAATTAAATTTCTAGTGCTGTTTGCATCAACGAGAGTTCAATTGCCACCATCTAGGGGGAACTGAGCATGAAAAATTGCTGCAATGGTACCACACTCGTTGTGGTGCCGCTGAAAGAGTTGGTACCAATCTCTGGGAACGCACTAGGTCTGCAATGATTGAGGACCAACACTGCACCCCATTAGAAAGAGAAAAAAAAGTTCCATACACTCAAGCACAAATCATCAATGTTGTTGCCAAAAAAATGTGTAGTTAGAAATTTAATCGCATAAGATAATATTTAAACCTATACCTTAAATCAGGGGCCTATTTTTTGGGAGAGGGTACGACTGGTATTCAAGAACATACGGTATCCGATAAAAAAAAAAATGCTTCTAAATCATTTTGTTTCAAATGATTCACTTAAGTTGTTGCCAGATTTATTTTCCTGATATTTACATAAAAAATACATCTAAGTCATTCTTGATAAGCTGTAACTCTAAAAAGTAGAATTGATTACTAAATCAATAGAAATAAATTTCTTTTATTTAGTATGCGATAGGTAAAATGACTTTTTCCCTCTACTACTTCTTTCTCCTTTTATAGATAAAAACGGATTCTTTAATTAAAGACTTTAACTCGAGGATAGAAAACATGCATTTCCTATTAATCAATGCGACTCTTTTCTTTTTTTTTTTTCCCTTTACTACTTGGCTGCGATTGATTTGGACGTTGCTAGAAAATCAAATTTTTATGTTGAGCCAAGTGAGGAATTTTGTTTAAATTTTTCGTTGTGTTTTTAGCATGTTTTTTCAAGCGCTAAAAAAAATGCTTGCTAAATGTCTCACTCGCAAAAGAAAATTTTCTTTTGAAATCTGATTAAACGTTATCGGTGAAGCTCAAAAATTTCCTTCTTTTCCTTTTAAAAAGTTAAAACTCGTAATCTTTCAATCAGCTTAATGAAATCGGTTATTCCTGCGAGTAAAGCATTTTTTTTTTTTACATTGAAGCATAAAGAAGCCCTTAATATAATAATAAAAAGATAAAGATAATATTTGCTCTTATTACAGTTTTTTGGAAGGATAAAGAATTTTAAATGCTAGTTAGCAATAGCAATTCAAATTAAAAATAAATTTAAATTATATGTTTGTTTTTTCTAATTTTACGTGTTTTGTTTATTTAATTTTTGTATTCACCTATGCTTTTCAAACCCTTTGTTTTTTCAAAAAAAATCCTATTTAAATACTGATTTTTCAGCTTTAATACATGAAGATTTGGAAAATATTGCAAAGAAAAACACGTCATTTAAAAAAAGGTGAAAAAGGGAAAAAAATCTTCACTTTGAAATACTAGAGTTAAAATTTCTAATTTTACGTGTTTTGTTTATTTAATTTTTGTATTCACCTATGCTTTTCAAACCCTTTGTTTTTTCAAAAAAAATCCTATTTAAATACTGATTTTTCAGCTTTAATACATGAAGATTTGGAAAATATTGCAAAGAAAAACACGTCATTTAAAAAAAGGTGAAAAAGGGAAAAAAATCTTCACTTTGAAATACTAGAGTTCGCTTAGCGGTCAAAATTCTATTGCGATCAGCCTTGAACGTTTTAACAACTTTTAGACTCATTAGATTTTCTGTGTCACAAGAGTTTGTTTCAATTAGTGATTATCTCCTCACTGATTGACCACTCAGTTAATTATTCAATTTAATGCACTTATAACACAGATTATACGTAACTTTTATCTTTCTGCAAAACCATCGCCTGTAAATAAAATGTAAAAGCACTTTTCGTAGATTAGAAATACAAACACTCGCTTTCAATTTAATCAAGAGTTCAAAGCAGTACTGCAAATCAACAAACATATGAAACGTTGATTCGAAGCAAAATAACGCGTTACCTCACTTTATATTATAATAGACAATGTTAAATTCAAACTGTATTTTATTTTGTTTTACTTTCTACTGGACAAACAATCTGACTGCCTTATATATATATATGTTTTTTGGAAATGAATTAACACTAGATTTACCAGACCAGTCATTTTCACTGCTTTGAAGCTTTCATTTCGCATAATTTGTTGCTAAGTATAGTGTAACTTTCAATTGCATTGGCTTTTCTTAATACACCGTTTAAAACTGCTGTTTTGTACAATTCATTTCTTTGGAGCCAGGGAAATTTTCTCAGCATAATATCTTCCCCCACCCCCATCATTGGTTTATCTCGCCAAAATCGTTCTTTTTCTATAAATTGTAGTAGAAATGCATTGATGATTGAAACATCGGAGTTGCGCCTCCAAAACCAGCTACATACATTTGTTCAGGAAGAAAAATAAACGTTATCACCTTGAATTTTCGTAATTTGAAGCTTTGGTTCCTGTACATTTTCATAGTGTTTAATGTAATGAAATAGGTTGAAGTATTGACATTTCTATACTTCAGGGCCTGATTAACATAAGTCACATTATCACTACTTTGAAAACTGAGCGTAAAAACTGAAAAGAATGATTTCGTTGTATAGTAACAAAACTGTTATAAAGGGTGGGGCAGAAGGGTTATGACCCGGTTTTGGAGGGGCATTAAAAAACTGATACAATTTAAGAGTTAAAACTCTTTTTATTTTGATCTGCGTATAATCCCATTTTTTTACATTAAGTTTTGAATACCACTTCAGCAAGATGGCGGCCAGCAGCAGCCATGCACTGATGCAGTCCATTTCTGAAGCTTTGGAAAAAATTTCAGTACATTGCAAAGGGTTTGGCGGATATTTTTCTTCGGTAATTCGGTCCTTCAGCTCTTCTCAAGTATGGCGGCGATGTTTCCAAACTTTTTCCTTCAAATAACCCCACAGAAGCTTCCGCTAGGGGCCGTAACATTACGCGGAATGTTGAAACACACGCAAAAATGCAGTCGATTCTCTCTGCGTGGAGGAATAGACTGCATCAGTGTATTTCTGCTGAAGGCCGCCATCTTGCTGAAGTGGTATTCAAAACTTAATGTAAAAAAATGGAGTTATATGCTGATGAAGATAACAAAAAGTTTTAAGTCTCAAATTGTCTCAGTTTTTTTATAATACCCCCTCAAAGCCGGGTCATTACTTCCGTCCCACCTGTATGAGTTAGACTACAAAACATGATTGTTAACATTTAAAAAATATGTATGCTTTATCCCTTGTTGGATAATGTTTGTACAATTAAACGATATCTGAACATCGCCGGTTTTGGAAATACGTTAGTCTGGTCCTGAGGTACAGATTTATTTCCACACTTTATAAGTTTGTAAGCACAATATTTCACATTTTATGGATTTTAATGTAAGTAGCGGTTTTAACTCGGGATTTTCTTCTTAAAAGCGTAGCGGTTTTTGAATGTTTTACTCACGGAATTCTATACCAGTAGCGAGATTTCGGAGCCAATCAGCAATGTAAAATTGCTCCTGAATCAATAAAAAGGGAAAAATGGGTTTACTGCACATGGCGAGTTTTAAAGGCACAACGAAGGACAGACTTATATAGTCTCTTGTTTTGGTTACAACTTTATAATATGTATACAACCAAAGATATTTTAGATGTGCTGTTCGACTGCAAAACGATGCTTTAACACGTTCACGTCGGTGTGACCCACCGGTGGGTCACGCTTGACTGTTCTGTGGGGCGGCGTGCATCACAGGTGAGTCACTTGTTTTCAGAAAAGAAATCGTTAAAGAATAAGTTTATTTTCTTTTTTCTCAGCATTATATATAAAAATTCGAAGGACTTCACGAAGCGTAAGGATACAAGACAGTCCCGCCTCACGCGGAAAAACGTAGATATTTGCCCCGGCGTGAACGTGTTAAAATACTCACTGTAACAATTTTATTGAAAATGAAATTATAGTTCAACAGATTTTCAAGAACTCGAGCAATGCCTGATATTAAAGAATTCTACCCTTCAGGCTTAAAATTTGAAAAAAAATATCAAACACAAATCAAGAAGGGAAAAAAAATCTGTATAACTCTGGCGATCATAATTACTGTCACGTGACAAGATTAAAAGAAACTTAAGAGACTGCATTCGAAAGAATAAAATTTACTTTTACTTTTAATGTTCCATAATCTTCAATTGACAAAGAAGTTCCGAATAATTTACTTCAGGCAGAGATAATTACTCGTGATACATTGTTGGAGAGTTACGCAATTAAATTTGAAACACATTTCTCACAGTTCATCAAGGGGGATTAAATTTAAGTTACGCTCCTTAATTAGATATTTTCCGAGCTATTAAAGTATAGATTACTACCGAACAAAAACGAGCACTCTAAATCTCTGTTTTATGCGATAAAGAATTGACTTGTGTTCTTTCGGAAATTACTTTTTGACGCGTAAAAGTACTGATGAGCCATAAATTGTCATTTTAGATACATTTAACTTATGGCTGGTATATAAACTCGTGGCATTCACATCGAAATTGTTTTTATGATATATATTTAATACGTATAATGTATCTGAAAATATATATATATGAAAATGATAAACAAATAAAAATGAAACGTTGTGCAAAAGGACTAAATATTAAATTTTTCGGTTAACATGCATCAGAAAAAGTATTTTTGATGTTTATTTTTATTTAGAAAGACAATTTTCTCCATTTAAAAAATTTGAAACACATCATGATTATTGTTTATAGCAGCGGTGTCCAATCCTTTTCTTTAGCGTGCCACCATTTTTCTTGTAAACCATTTGCGTACCACTGCAATTATAGATTTATTATATACAATAGAATACTAATAGATTATACAAAAATACTAGGGCGACTAGATTATATAAATTATACAATTTTTGAGAGTTATTAAGGCAGAGAAGCGCGTTTATTTAAATAAAGCTGTGTATAAAACAAAATATATAAAATGTATAAAATATATTTCATTTTGGGAAAAACTCCTTCGTGTCTCCCTATAACTGTCCGCGTACCACCAGAACAGAAAGCAACGCAATGATTCAAAGTCCAGTCTTTCTCTTCGTTTTTTGACCTACACGCGTACCACCAGGAGAAGCTTCGCGTACCACAGTTTGGGAACCGCTGGTTTATAGCATATTTAAAAAATTGAGTGGTGTTCTCCTGAACATTTATTCTCAAAATAATTGGCATAGTATTTTCTTCAACGAAACCAACAAAAATTATATATAATTCAAGTAATTTAGGGCTCATAGGAAATATGCAAACACAGTTCCTAATTTAGAACTTGTTTTCATCATTGCTTAACCCTTTAGAATTGGCTTCAAAATGAGTAACCTGAGAATTCACTCGTGAGAATTTGTCTCAACAACTTATTTCCCTAAAAAAAATTATGTTAAATGAAATATTTTAATTCAAATGCATTTTTATCTATTCTAAACACCAAATGTTATCCAAAACAGTAATATAATTCAAAATCTATCGTACAGGTGTACTGTTTTTATGAAATGTCATGTCGAGCAACATAGGTACTTTTGTAGGGTACAAAATGTTCCTTATCCTCTTCATTCCAAATGTACCCAATCGGGTACATTTTCAAATACTGTTTATTAACTACTCTTTGTGCAATTCGAAAGCTAAAACACCCAATTGTTTTTTAAATTAATCAACAGATAGTTTACTTCGTTTTAAACGTGGAAAACATGGAAATTGGGCACTAATTATTATTTAAACTAATTATTAATTAAAATTTAAAAAAAAATTTTAATTATTTTGTAATCATTTTTTAAATCAGAGAACCGAAAAATTGGGCCAAAATTGCTTGTGCTTAGTTCTGGGGTCTGAAGAGGTTATATAAACTAAGAAAAATTTGTTTTTTCAAATTATGTATGTCTGTTTTATAATATTTATATGAAGCATATTTAGCTAGAGCCATTTGAACTAACTGCCTTCTTCGTGAAGTCCACCTCGAAACAACTGTTCAGTACAAAAAAATTTAAATAATTCAATAAATATACTACGTAATTGATTTGTTCATTTATTTCAGTTCATTTAGATGCACACCTGTATAATATTTGATGAAACAAAATATAAATAAAAAAATAGTTCTCGGGAAACCACACGAACACTCGCTTGATGAGAAAAAATTCACATTAAAAAAAAAAAAAAATTCACCAGAACTCGCACAATGAGAAAAACACTCACAGTTGACTACTCCGACTTGCAAACACCCCCGGCGACAGTTAGACGAAGACTTAATGATTGCGAAATACATCAAAACAGCAAGATAAGGTGACAAGGAGAAGCTAGACAGAGCAGCACCTTCACCAATGAAGTAGAGTACAAGATTTTTTTTTTTCCCTTGGTGTGTGTGAAGCTCACGACGTGAGTTCTGATGGGTTAAAATAATAGTTGTTTTCAATTTTGAATTAAAAATTTTTTTCGTATTTAAACAACCATTCTAGCTCAATGCATTAATCACAATTGTGAACTTTATGTGTGGTATTGAAATTTAAGGGAATAAAGGAATAAATTGTTACTTTTATAAATAACAACAAAATAATGTGTTGAACTTCTCTAGATTTATAAAGGAAATAATAAAAACAACATGAAATTTTTCCTGTAGCCGTTACATGTTTACAGCCTAGTGCTTCAAAAAGCAGTTAATTATCCTTTACTTACAATGTTTGCGAATATCTAGCCCGTTCTGTGTAGAAATGTATTTCAATTTCCAAAAAGGAACTAAGTAATTAATAAAGTTAAAATTTTCCGCAATTATATCGCGACTAAACTTCCCAAGCATTTAAACTGTAAACATCTTTTTTATTTATGCTCCAGATCTGAAGTATTCATAATAAGATATCGGCATTAAGGATGTAATTAATTTTAGCCTTCTGGCAAGCTTAATTTGATTAATTAAATGTCGATGAGGCTTTGAAAGCTTTTTCAAAACATTTTAACATGTAGTTCAATTTCAGTACTTGCGCGAGTATTTCCGGATTGAAAATGAGTAAAATAAATTCTTTTGCTGTTAACCGAATAGATATATTAGAACAATTTAAAGCCTAAATTATTTCAGGTGGAAGCAAAACTTAATTAGTATTTAAACATTTTGTGAAAACTGCTTTTAAGATGGGATTGATGAAATAAAAATAAGGAGTGCGAGTCTAAACATTTACTTTCGCTATTTATTTTTTCATAAATTTTATTTGCTTTGCTGCAATGAGTTATCTGTTAGAATAATAATATTACCTAAAATAAATCCAAATTAAATATAAAATGGAAATGAAGATTTTTTTTTTAACCTTGGTACTGACGAAGGGGACTGAGTGCCTTTGAAACCGGTCTGCCCTTTTAACCTCTTATTTGCGTCCTTTAACCCTTTAACTAGGGGTAACAATAGACGATTTGGCGAAACTTTTCTGTGGTACGAGTAACGTCAATAAGCGATTTATTGACGTTAATTGACGTAATTTACTTTTTTTATTGGTTAGCCAATAACAAAATTTGCTATAGCGAAAGTTCATGTAAGAAACTCATGACATATACATAGAAATAGATGTATCGCCATTTATGCAATTTTTGGATTTTTTTTTTTTTTTTTTGAGTTCAGACAAACTCTTAACATTTCTAGGTTTACCAACCAATGTGTAGAAATTAATAGAAATAAAATCATGTCTTTTTCATAATCACAAAACTTAATTCTAGCAAGGCGAAACCCTTCTTACGAGTGAAAGTAGTTAATTAACTCTAAGATTTCCTTAAACACCGAGCGTTAGCTAATAATGTGGACATTACATTTTTCTGCCCGTCTAAAGAGAAATTGATTGTTTTCAATAAGAATACCAGATGGTGCTCATGCCTGGAGCAAGCACATGTGACTCTTTTGCTTTATTTCGTAATGCAAGTATGTTACTGTTGTTATAAAGCGCAATTGGCAATTTTATGATATTAATCTGGCAGAAATACTGTTTGCATGCATTTGGTTGCAATAATTTTTGCTAAGGGAAGTAAACAAATAAAAGTGTTCTTAAATTTTGGTCTGCTGACCTCTGGAAGTCCGCGTAGCCATTATCAGGGGCCCGCGAAACAATTTGACATTAACTTCACATAACCCAATTTTTCACTTTTTCAAAAAACTCATTTTACAACAATCCTACAAAATCAAGGCTCGTTTACTTACCTAATTATTTCAGAAATTAAGCAACAACTAGTGAAAAGGGTTTTTTTTAACTTCAATCACAGAAAAATTAATTAAACAGTAGCGGGCATAAATACTAAAAGCATTGCAACAAGATCCATTTTGAACGAAATTTAACAAAGAGTTATTTGAGTATAATGTTTTTTACTGCTAATTTTATATTTTTTGTCATACGCCCTAATAAAAATTAAAAATGCTCCAAAATGTTCAAGACCATTTATTAACGCTAAGATAAGAAGCGACACATTTTTAACAATATCTATCATAACGTAGTGTATACGGGTGTATTAAATCCGAAATTAAGTCTCAAGAACTATTTAAAATACCTAGCGTTGAGAGAGGTACCGAAAAAAAGAAAGAAAAAGAAATATTGTTCAAAAGGAGGTCCTCGGGCTGCAAAAGTTTAAGAAACCCCGCATTAAGCGAAGTACATAATATGTACTTCGCATATTATGGTCCACATATTATGTGGACCATTTTTTAATCTCCCTTATTTTTCGTACATCATAGTTCCTACACACGACTCAGACTACGTACCACATAGATTCGGTTAGAAAACCAAATATAAATCTAGCTCATGAATTATAAGACTAAATTTTAAAATGATTTCTTAATTCAACAAAAGATTATTAAAAGGAGAAGAATTCGCGTTTTGTGGGATAATTACCTAATAACAAGGATTCTTGTTGTTGTTATAGGAAATGGAACAAGAATACTATTCGTTTAAGCAAGTCGCGCCTATCACTTGCAGACCTATTCCTAAAAGGGCTGATGCACTGAGATAGAATTTCTAAACATTTAGGAGTATATTTGATGTTTTTCCCGATGTTGATATATTCCATTTTCAACTTGCGTCTTTTTCTTTTGAAAAAGACTCATGTGGTATATTACTCATCATTAAAAAAAACAATCCCTCATCTTTATATCTCCTCTCACCCCTATCCCCTACAAATGGAAGCTGACCTGGCGCATGCGTCAAGTCGCCAAGATAAAACAAGACGGTATCAATGTGTGATTGTGCCCATTCTCTCTTCCTCATGCTTTTAACCGCTTCCCTTACAAATTTTTTTGAAAAAATTGCAAAAAATCCTCACATTTTTTTAATTTTATTATTAAATAAAAGGAAACAAAACAAAATGTGCAGGTTTTAAGTTGAATTTTCATTTTTTACAGGTGTAAAAGCATTACCTTGCATTACATTTTGATATTAGTTTATTATCCCGAGTTATCTCGGGTAAATGGAAAAAGTTAAACATGGGCGTTTGTACGATAGTTTTTGAAACAAGGGACCCCCCAGCACAGCAAACCAACGAAACTTGAGAAACTTCCAATCAAAGTTGAATACTTCCTTTGACAAATTCTGCTTCACCCGAGTTTTCTCGGGATAATAATTAACTGCAATATATACGAACCCGAGATAACTCGGGATAATCAGGCAAGCGATTAAAACACTTAAGTTTTCACACCAAAGGCGACAAAAGACCAAAAACTTGTCTTTTCCACTCCTGCGCAAGCGCAGAAACCACACACCACAAAGCACTACATTTTTCTGCTGAAAAATACAAATTAACCATCTATAGCAGCACCATTTGTCCGAAATCCGAGAATTGATACTGCATATGAATGGCAATAAATAAGTCTTTCGAACTTTATTGCTTAGAATTTCCTATCCAACTCCATCCTAGCAATCCAACTCCATCTTTTACATAGTCAGATCAGTTTTTCCTATAAAATTTGAATTTATATTCCGAAATAGCTACTTTTCCTTTTCTCAATCAAACTTTTCTATGTTTATATGCAGCAAAATATATGCATCAATTTTTCAAAAAAAAATCAAACTTTCTTATTTTTAAATATGTTTCAGTTGAGAAAACCATTTCCTTCTGCCTTATATCTTTTCTTATCAACTCTCTAATATATTTATCAAAAGTAAACATTCATAGAAAATTCCACTTTTTTGCATATTCCTTAACCTCAAGTCAAATCCCAACTTTTCACCTAATTCGGTTTAGGTTGAATAAATATTGATTCGTTGAAACCTGCTTTGAATTGAAACCTTAACCTTTAAAATGTAAAAATGCTCCCGTAGTGAAAATTCCCAGTGTGAAATAGAATTTTAATCTAAATTTTTTTCATACGTACAGCTAAGTTATTGTTTCCTTGGTAAAGTAAAATTCTTAGTTTAAGGTTTAAAACTTAGCTTAAAATTTTATAATTAAGTTGAGAGATCTGGAAAACAGTAGTTTTAGTATTTACAGTGTATATGAAGTTAACACATATTTATTCAATACATAAAATATTTTTAAAAGCTCGAAAAATATATCGCAACATTCTCGTTTGCAAATCAGATGATTTAAAATACTGAAGCAACTGAAGATTTAAAATATGTACATATTTTTTTTTGTTTCCGACACACTGCCAAAATTTGCTGGTGTTAATTATTTGTTTTAGAATCAAAAGATTAAGCATGTTTCTTTCATTATTCCTTCAATGAAATAAAGTTAAGTTTTCAGTTTACATTCAACTGCCAAAAATTAAGTGAAACATATAACTTTTTACTCCACAACGGACTGAATTGAGATAAATTGAAAATACTGCTACAAGTTCAATCCTTGATATAAATTACCTACATATTGTAATACTTATAATCTATACTATAGATCGTAAACAAGAGCATGAAATTTTATTTCTCGCTGATGATTTCACTTTTTTTTTTTTTTTTTTTGCATTAATAACACGTTTTCGTAGTTCCCGAAAAGTTAATCTTATGTTAAATAATTTAATTCATTTTCTTTTCTAGTTTTCCAGTTTATAATAAGTGTATTTCCTATGCGTGTGATAGTTATTGTTCGCTTAATTTTGAAAGAAGTAATTTTGACATAGAATATTATATGTATTTCCCACAAAATCTTTATCATTTTTTAAATAAATACTTACACATCTTAAAGTTTCTGCGCATTTACTGACAAGAAACATCTTTGCATTTGGTTTTATGAATTAAAAGGTGAGTAAAGTATGCATTCAATCCAAGAAAAAATTGTTAAAATGTCTGTGCAACGTTTATATTGCTCAGTATCGTCTCTTGTGATTACGTGAAAGCGTGAAAAGTGGAAAAAAATACTTTCCCTCCTCTATAATACAGGAAAAAGGATGCGTCATAATTGGGGCAACAATCGAAGTAAAGATTCATTTTTTTTTTTAGTCTCCTAAAAAGTTGAATTCTATGAGTTAGTTTTTTTATTGCTAGTTTTTAATGGAAAAGAGTAACAAAAAGAAACTGAACATTTTAAGCCATATGAAATGCATTTTTAATTATGAAGAGTATAAATTATGAGCCGAAGCAAACAGTCAATTTAAAGGTGTAATATCGGAGAGGAAATTTTGTAAAGGAATAAGAGAAAACTAAATACATTTTACACTTATTCCAAGTCACTTATTTTCTAGATTTCAAAAACGTTTTGTTTATAAAACAAGTAATAAAGGGGTTTTCAAGAGCAAAACTAGCATATTTTTCACAGCAATTTCAAGTATTTTTTTTTTCTATAATTTCAACTTGCTTTATAAATACATTAGTTTGCCCCCTTTTTTTGCACAAAGGTAAAGGGGGGTAATAAAATGTTCACTATTTGTAATAATGATGATACCACTGAATTGGTTATTAAAATAAATATGTCTGAATCAACAAAAAATAAACTGCAATTCAGTTACTTATAATTAAAGTTGGATGAGTTTTTAATTATTAAAATACTAATTACTAAATTTCTTCTGTAAATACGATACAGTTTAAATAGAACCATGAAGGATTTCAAGATTGCTCATTTTCCACATCATTTTTCATATACTTTAAATTAACAATTGAACGCTTAATCAAAATACCGCAATTCAAGTTATCTAAGCATAACAACAAGTTAAACCCTAAAACAATTGTTGGGGGAGGGGATGTTGTTTTATGAATATCAACTTCCGTAACTGCAACTTCAATTTCATGAGCTAGAAAATAAATAGAGAAAAAAATCCCTCTATTTTCTCTTAAAAGCCGATAAGACTTCCACCCATAAATATTCTCATTATTAACCTCTTTCTCATTAAAGAGTTTTTTTCCCATAGCCATCATCTTCTGAAAAGAAAAAAAAATGGAGTAATCCTCTTGCTGACATAGAATTAATGATTTCTTAATGAAAAAGTAGAAGTATTTATAGTACGTGTAATGGGCATGTTTAATTACCGATTTTTAAAGCAGGAAATAAGATTATACGCAAAAGGGAAATTCATCACTTAAATGCTTATTATTATAGCGGAATGAGTTATTTAAAAGTTATGGATGAATTCTTTTATTTTTATTTTTCGCTTATTGATTTTCAATATTTCGAGACTATACATGTATTTAAGTTGATGTTTATGTCCGTAATTATTAAACAACTAATATTGAAGTTTTTTTTTCATAGACATTCTTTAATGGGTTTTTACTAATAATGTTGTTTTTAAAGGTAGAAAAATCATCGATGATATCTGTTAGTAAATCAATACGTATATTAGTTTAAACTTTGTTGTTCGTAATTAAGAGAATTCACTGAACTTAATGAAAATAAACAATCGTATCAATTTGTAAATCATTGCGAATATTAGTTTAAACTTCGTTGTTGGTAATTAAGAGAAATCACTGAACTTAATGAAAATAAACAATCGTATCTGTTCGTAAATCAATGCGAATATTAGTTTAAACTTCGTTGTTCGTAATTAAGAGGAATCACTGAACTTTGTGCAAATAAATATCAAAAAATAATGAATTTTTTTTTCTTTCCGATTTCCTGAATTTAAACTCCGAATGGTTTATGATTTTTCTTAGAATTAAATAAAAGACCTTCGTTGAATAAATTACGGGCGTAATTCCGCATAAGCCTAAAGCCTACTAAATATAGAAACCTGTCAGAATATTCATTCTGTTAATGCTTTTAACAGATTTCAACAATCAAAAACTAATGCTGATATTTTATTTTTACCTTCCGAACCTGCCATTTCTAGCTTAACCGTACCTCATGCTGATAATAAAATAATAAAGAACTTAATGAATGTAGACATTGCACCAAAAATCACTAAAATATTAAAAGTCACTGAACGATCATAAGTAGGGTAAAACTAACGTATCTCACAGCGATCCAAAGCCAACACACATTCCTTATTACTGAGGCTGTGTTTGGACCATCGTGAGACAGGTTACTTTTACCTAACTGATGATCGGTCCAGTAACGTTTAATGTTCTTAGTGACTTTTAATTCATTGTCTACATTATTTTATTCAGTCATTGACTTATTAATTTGTATATATTATCAGTATTTGTTTTTGATTGTACCAATATTAACAATATAAAACAAATGCTGATAATGCATATATGGAAATTAATAAGTGAATGAGTGAGTAAAGTAATGTAGACAATTAATCAAAAGTCGGTGAAAATGCAGTAAAACTCTTCCTAACGAACACCCCTCTTAGGCGGACAGTTTTAATACTCCGGCAGCTAAACATTGAGCCAAAAATGAACGTGATTTGCGAACACCTCTCTATTACGGACAATCATTTTTGTCCCTCTGATGTCCGCTATAGAGCAGTTTTACTGTATTAAAAGTCACTGATAATGAAATTCTATAACGGTTGTAGTAATTTGGGGTTGAAAGTCTGTTATGCAACCTCATTCTGAGTCAGTTGGTTTGATAAGGACTTTCTTCTTATCAGAGAGGCCTTTCTTTAGGAACCTTATTAATTCTTGCAAAGAACCTTATTAACTCTCGTCAACACAAGGTCCTTGAAAAATCTCGATAAGCTCGTAAAGTGACACAATTACAGCCGCCCTTGTGTTGACGCATAAACATAATCTCTGGAACCTGCGTACTAAAAGTTTCTCTATGGTATCAGGATTTCATTCGGTTGTCAGTGTGTATAGTGTACAGTGTTTTTCTGCGCGACTGAACCGTTTGTGCTTGGGAATCGAGAAGAAAATATTAAATAGGGGGAAATGAAGCGGGGTGACCCGGGCTGCTGCGATTACCTTTCTGTTTGACTGGGCCTGGAACAAGGGAGAAGCGAAAATCATTAAGCGATGGTTTGGGGCTGGGCCGCCCCGATTATCTCACTGGTTTTCACTTCTCCCTTGTTCCAGGCCCAGTCAAAGAGCGAGACCATCATGGCAGCCCCGTCCCGAACCAGTGAGAGAGAAAGATAATCGTGGTGGCCCCTTCCCGAAACATCGCTTAGTGATTTTCGTCTCTCCCTTGTTCCAGGCCTAGTCAAAGAGAGAGACCATCGTGGCAGCCCCGCCCGAACCAGTCAAAGAGAGAGATAATCGCGGTGACCCGTCCTGAAACATCGCTTAGTGATTTTCGTCTCTGCCTTGTTCCAGGCCCAGTCAAAGGGAGGGATAATCACGGCAGCCCCAGGGGACCAGTTCATTTCTAGTTATCCTTCATTACGCTTAAATTGCTCTAAGATAAATTTCCATCAGTTCAAGATTTCGAGTAGTAAACTGTGCTCGGAGTAAAGTTTAGAGAGATAAGAGCAATAATTACTCTGACTTTATGTCTCTCCGGAAATTTATTGGTGGTTTCCCTGTACTTGTTGCTGTGATGAGAATTTTTTTTTTCCAATGCAGCAGACATTTACAGACATTATCCTAGTGCCAAACAGACATCAAGAGATGTAATGATAAAAACGTAATTAGAAAAGAAAAACACATAAAATCAAGAAGTTAAATTATTCAAAGAGTCTCTGGCCTCCCAATATCGGGAGTAGATGCAGCTCTTCAAAAGGGCCAAACAGTCGAGGAGATGATCGACATCCATCACCGCACCTCTGCAGCAGAGGGGGCAGGCAGGACTATTCACTGTCCGGAACCGGCAAAGATGAGCATATAGACAATCATGTCTAGTCGTGAGACGGAAGGCAGATACAGCGCTGCTTCTTGAGCAATCGGGGAGATTATGGATGGAATTTCTCCAAGATTTTTCCTCCATCCGATCTTTCAGTAAAGGCATGTGTCTTGGCCTAAGTATTTTGTTGATAACCAATGAGGCGGAATTACAAGTAACCAGGTTACATGGGCCCTGATTAACAAAACAGGCTATTCTGGCCAATTCATCCGCTCTTTCGGTGCCAGGGATACCACAGTGTGAAGTGATCCATTGTAGAACAACAGTTTTATATTTTTTACGCATCTCGCTCACTTTTGTGATGAGAAATGGAAAGTTTCGTTCCAATAAGTTTTCTTACTTTCATTTGCGTCAACCTTGTTTCAAAATGTGCAATTTTACCCGCTTCACATCATAAAATTAATTATTAATTCTCACGTTGTTTTTATGGAATACAGTTTTGAAAAGTAAAGAATGCGTACGTTTAATGCCCACGTCAGATAAAAGGAATGCTCCGTAGTACTTTTGTAAAATGTATTATTAAGCATTCTTATTGAAACTATACTTTATATGAACACATTCTATAAACTAATTTTTTAAGCCTAACATTTGAATACAATATTCAAACTAAGAGGATCCAGAAGGAGTGATCTAGAGTAATCTAGGAGATATCCAAAAGGAGTAATCTATAAAATTTAAACGAATTAACACGATGCTATGAGATATATTAAGCTGTATTAATCATAAAGCTCTCTTAAATGGTTACGAAGATATTTTTAATGTCATTATTACTTAAAGCAAGTAATGCCATCATTCCTCTCTAACAATATTTTAAACTTCAAAACCATTTTGGGATGAGAAAACACTTTCCTGAAGACAAATGTTGTACAAATGTTTACACATTGTTTCTGAAAACATTTCGACTGCCAGTCATTAAGTTATTTGGATTTTGTTTCCAAAGAATCATATATTAAATATTTCAATTAATACAGGTTATTACTACGTTTTTACTTATTTGTTTCGTTAATAAACATTCTTAGCTAACACTTTGTTATACAACCTATACACCTAATAAGCAAAACATTTTTGTCTGCCATAAAATTACCATACACAGCGGAGTAGAAGGCTTTTTAAGCACAAAATGCTCATCTCGTGAATATTCATTATTAATAAATTTCTCCTAGAATTGCCTCTTAATGATGCTATTAAAATTTTAATTAGTCTTTTTCATGTTAACATTTAAAATTATTTTCGGCAAAAAATAAATTCTTGTTTAATCTGCTTGAAAGTAAAGTGCCTCATTACGTAAAGTACATCGTTATTGAAACTTAAAAACCTTTCTAGAAAAGTTTTTCTCTTTATTTATTAAATTGCACTGGGGGGTAATTCAAGTACTTAAAAGCTGAAAATAGCTTAATTTACGTACAAAAGTAAATGTCAATAATATTTTTCAAGTCATAACATACAAAATATAATATACAATGAGCAAAGCTACCCCCTACAAAGCGAAAAATCGGGTTGTAGTTCACGAATTTTAAACTCTTCGTACTAATAAAGAAGTATGAACTTCTTTTTGTTGTTTTATATATAGTGAGCTTATTAAATCTAGAAAAACAGTTCATTTATGGATTTGGTTTATTTATATTTTTGAAACAGTATTGAAACATAACCGTTGCCCCCCCTAATTTTTTTATTTTTTAATTTTTTAATCCATTTTTTTTAAAACATTTTTTTAAATTTTTTTATTCCCCCTTTTTACAAATTATATAATTTTTTTAAAAGGAAAACAAAAAATTTAAATTTTCCCTGGGGATAATTCCCTTTTTTATTTTAAAATTTTTTTAAATAAACATTGCCCCTTTTTTTTTCGTTGAACATTTTAAACGAAAAAAAGCGTTTTAAAAAATTAGAAAGGTTTGGAGTAAAAAGTAACCCAAAATTTTTGTTAAAAAAAACAAAAAAAAAAATTATAAATTATATTTTTTTTTTATAATTTTGCTTAAAAGTTTTTAATTTTGGAAAAAATTTGCATTTTTAATTTTTTTTAATTTTTTTTTTTTTTTTTTAAAAAAAAAAAACTCATTTTTTTTTTAAAAAAAAAAATCTTTTTCGAGATTTTTTTAATTTAATTTTAAAAATTTAATTAAATTCCAAAATTTCTTAAAAATTTTTTTTAAAAAAAATTTTAAACTTTTAAAGTTCAAAAACAAACTTGGGTTTTATGATTTTCATAAAAAAAAAATCTTAATTTTTAATAAAGTAAAAAAAAAAAAATATTAAAAAAGGGGAAATATTTAAAAATTTTATAGGGAAAATTCGGTTAAAAACCGGGATCTTATTAAATTTAGTTAAATTTTTTTGGAAAATTTTTTTATTTTTGGGAAAAAAAAACTTGGTTTAAAAAGCCCAAAAACAAAATTTTCGGTTAAAATTTAAAAATGGTTTTAAAACCAAATTTTTTAAACCTTTAGGGGGGAATTTTACTAAAAAAACAACAAATTCCCCGGGTATGGTTTTCAATTGGTTTCTTTCCCCCTTAAATCAAACCCCTTTTTTTTTAAATTTTTTCCCGGAAACTGCTTTAAAATTAACAATTTTTTTGGTCCGATTTTTTGGTTTTTTTATATTTCAAAAACAATTTCTCAAAAAAAAAAAACTTACATAAAATTTTTCAGAAACGTTAATTGATTCCCAATTTTTTTTTAGGGGTTTTGTTTTTTTTATAAAAGAAATTTTTTTTTCTTTTTTTAAAAACACAATTTCAAAACAAAATTTTTAAAAACAAAACACCCCAAGATTCCCCCAAGATACGTATTTTATTATACAAATTTTGGGGTTTTTTCTTCTTTTTAAAAAAAGAGAAAAAACGATTTTTTAAAAATTTATACACAAAAGGTTTTTCAAAAAAAAATGGAAAAAAAATAAAAAAAATATTTCCTTTTTTTCGGAAATTTTTAAAAGTTGGGAAGGAATTTAAAAAAATTAAATTAAAAAATTTTTACACATTTGGTTTTAAAATTTAATTTATGTAAATACAAAAAATTGGGGGTTTCTAATTCCGAAATTTGTGGGGGGTCATATTTTGAAAAATGGGGAGGGAAAAGTTTTAAAATATTTTTTTTCCCCTTACTCTCTAAAAACTGGCTTTTGAAATTTTTTAATTTTAAGTTCAAAAATTTTTAAAGGTTTTATTCCCATTTTTTTGTGGATTTTTTAAAATTTCCCTTTTTTTTCTCTGGGGGAATTTTAAAACTTAAAGTTTTTTCCCAAAAATTAAAAATATTTTGTGTAAAAACTTTTTTTTATTTTCATCTTTTTTTTTTCTTGAAGTATTTAAATTAAACCCAAATTTCGGGGGAAAAAATTACTATTTTAAATTAAAAAAATAATTGTTAACCCCTTTATTTTAAACGTGGTGGGGGTTACCAGGGTTCCCCCCCCCCCCCGCAAATTTTTACCGGGAATTTTAAAACCCACAATTATCCCCAAATCCCCAAACTGTCCGGGGGTGGGACCCCCCCAATTTAAAACCAGTTTGCCCCCCCAAAAAGGGGTATTTACTTTTAAAACCCTTTCAAAAAAAGAACCCTTTTTTTTTTTTAAAGTCTTATTTAAAACGAAAAAAGTTTTTAGGTTTGGGTTTTTTTAATTTTTGAAAAAATTTTAAAAAAACCGTTGTAATTAAATTTAACCTCTAAAATTTTAAAAATTATTTCTGGGTTTTTTTTTATTTATTTTTAAATCAAAAAAAAACAGTAATACCCTTTTTTTTTAAATTTTTTACATTTTTTATACTTTGGGAATTTTATTTTAATAAAAAAAACATTTTAAATTATCACAAGTGATTAATTATTTTAAAAGGAAAGGGGGAAAAAATTTAAGGTTTTCCAACTGGCCTAAATTGCAAAAAATTTCTTTATTTTAAAACCCTGTTTTTTAATTATAAATTTAATGCTCTCTTTTTTTTTCAGTTGAACATTTTAAACGAAATAAAAACGTTTTTAAAAAATTAGAATGGTTTTCGAAAAACTAACCAAAATTTTCAAAAATAAAAAAAAATAAAAAAAAAGAAAAATTATAAATATATTTTTTTTTATTAAATTTTTCTGAAATTTTAGTTTTAAAAAAATTTAGTTTACTTTTTTTTTTTAACGTTTACTCCTTTTTTTTTTTTTTTTCCCTTTTAAAAAAAAAAAACTCATTTTTTATTTAAACCCCAAAAAAAAATCTTGTTCTGAGTTCTATAATTAATTTTTTAAATTTTAAATTTAAAGGGTTCCGGAAAATTCTAAAATAACTTTTTTTTTGGGGAAAAAAATTTTAAACTTTTATAAAAAATTGGGTTTAAAAACAAATTTTTGGATTTTATGATTGGTTCATAAAAATAAAAAACTTAATTTTTAATAATTTTGAAAAAAAAAAAAAACAGGTAAAATGGGAGGGGGAAATATTTAAAATTTCATAGGAAATTCGGTTAAATACCCAGATCTTCCCTCTAATTCACCCTTAAATTTATTTTTGGGAAATTTTTCTATTTTAGGGAAAAAATTAAACTTGGTTAAAATGCCGTAAAAACAAAAGTTTTCGGTTAAAATTTAAAAATGGTTTAAAATAATTTTTTTGGTTTTTAACCATTTCAGGTGGGGAAAATTTTGGGGAAAACCTAAACAACGGGGGAACACCCCGGGTGTTGGTTAAACCTTTCAAATTCGGCCTCTAACATAAAGGGGTTTATTTTTCAATAAAATTTTTTTAAAAAGGGAAATGATTTAAAAATTTAGTTTAATTTTTTATTTGGGCCAAAAATTTTTTTGGCAAATTTATGTATATTCAAAACTTTTTTTTCGCAAAAATTAAAAAACAAACAAACTTAATCAAAAAGGGGTTTTCATTTGAAACATTGGGGAAATTGAGCCCCCAATTTTTATTTACGGGGATTTTTTTTTAAACCCCTGTTTAAGCCCCTTTTTTTTCTTCTTTTTTTTATACACATGCAGATTTGAACTGATAAATCTATATCCATATTTTAATAACAACATACGACCCCGGTAAGATTCCACAACCAAGATGGACGCCCTATTCTTATTCACTACGAAACTTAGTGGCGCTTGTAAATTACGGTCAGTTAAACGTTCTTTAGGAGAAACAGAGAATAAACGATTTTTTTCACAATCAGCGGTTTGAGTATCATCATTTAATGGTTATTCAACTGTTTTAATTAAATATGGTAAAATAACAATCAAATAAATGGTTATATTCCTATTTTCTTACGGAAATTTTTAACAGTGTAGGGTCAGTTATGGTAATTGTAAACATGGGATAAATGTAAACAAGCTTCATAACTACACATTGCGGTGGTTTTGGAAACTTAACTGCTCGTGAGTGATAAACTGGCAGCATAGGCAAGACATTGGAAGAGTTTCGTAAGTTCCGAAATTACTGTGGAGGCGTCACTATTGCTTGAAAATGATAGAGTGAGGAAACTTGTTTCAAAATTTAGTGATCTTGCATTTTCCTCTCCAGCTCATCTACAAAAGCGATGTAAGCGGTTTCAGCAATTTTTATTTGTCATATTTAATGTTGCTAAAAACATTTAGATAGGAATTTCATCCTCCTAGTTATTTTTCGTGTGCAAGTTATGTGTTTACAATTACCCCATATATTTTGTACTCTGGGGGTAATTGTAAACACTTAAATTGTCTTATTTCCAATAAATAAACATTATATTTTGATGTAAATTACACTTTTTTGTCTATTTTACATAACTGTTGTTGCTGTTACTAATGAATGTCATTTGGAAATCCTAGCACCAATTGCAGGGCGACCAGAAATTAAGGAAGCTCCTACCGATTATTAATGAACTCCGCTAAAATGAAGTACACTTGGCTCAGAGGGGCCTCATGATTTTGAAACAGCTCCGAGATGAGAGATCGTCACCTAGGTTGCCCCCCCCCCCCCCCAGCGGGAAGTATTTCTACCTTGGTGGACACTTTCGAAACCACGACGGAAGTTACGTCCACAAGCTCCCACTAGAGTACTCCGTCGCGAGAGGTGGTCACCCTCCCAATTGACCACGACCAGTTGTGCTTCACTTTCAGTGTTCTGTGGGATCCAAGCTTAACCGACTGATCCACTGCGGGACACATTTTACATAAATTTACCGTATTTCATGATTTTTTGCAAGATATTGTTCATTAAATGATCTCAGCGGACTCAAAAAACTAACTCAGCGGACCACATGCGGTCCGTGGGCTTGCAGATTGAGAACCATTGCTCCGGAACATTTTAAGCCTCCAAGCAGACTGTGTATGAAACAGTTTTCTGCTTGCATCAACATCATGCGAAAATAAATCTCAGTTTACATTTACCCCAGAGGCTCTGGAGTATATGTAAACACACTGGGGAAAATGTAAACACGAGATCATTCGCTAACAAATAGAACATAAAGTCAAAATTTCTGTACACATTTACTCACAAAAAGTACAGTATTGGCTACAATGCTCGTAATTTTGTCTCTTAATTCATTAAAGAGGTAGGGAAGGATCAAAAGTTAAAACTTTGAAAAAGCGTTTACAAATACCCCAGCTGACCCTATATGCTGAAAAATAAAACTCCTTTTGTTAAAGTTAATGTAGAATCCCCATTGATAGTTTCCTGATAAATTTTACTGTGTCAATTATAGTATTTTACCAACTTAAAATCGACTCGGATGCATTCCATTGTTAAATTCAAAGACTGTTGGGGATGCATTTCGAGAAAATAATTGATTTTGTTCAACATAAAATAGCAATGGTATTTCTGGGGCAGTTACTATTGAAAACAATTTATTTTCATCTAATTTGAAGTAGAAACTATGGAATTTCCTTTCCAGTGTCACAGTTTCAATTATTTTTCCAACAGAAAAACGAATGGTTCGTATCTGATTAATACAAGAAAAATAATTCTTGGGTTATATTTAGAGAAAATATTTAGGTTTGTTAGGTTGCTAAATCGTCATGCATGTCCAGAGTAAAGGATGCGAGCTAAAACTCATAATTAAATTGAATGTAGAGGAGAATGGTATTTTTCTTACACATTTCACAGGGTAATTGTTTTTTTTTTTTTTCTTTTCTTTTCTTGAAATTAAAAATGACTAATGCGTAAGAAAAATAAGTTTTGATTGTGTTTATAAAATAATAATAATTAAACTTTAGTGAAACCAAATGGTGAGATGGCATTTCGGAAAGATTAAATATCGAGAAATAAAACTCTTTTCACTTAATTTAAAATAAGAAAAATTATGAAATTTTAATTATTACGTAAATTACTATTTCATAGCATAAGGATTTTTTTAACTGTAGCAATTTGACTCTTACATAATTTGAAATTTTTAAAATAAACATTATTACCTTAAATAACAAAATTACGGTTAAAATTCCATGTTATGAAAAACTGGTAGATTATTTTTTTTATAATTATTTGCTTCTGCATCCATTTCCATACATAATGTTTAATCCGACAAATTTTATTTGTGACTCACTTTAGCTTACAAAATAAGGAAACCTTCCAGAGAAACTATAGTATTTCAAGTATATAAAATTTAAGTATTGTTTCACACGAAGCTTTATGTTATGCATATTCATGTATGAAAATTAAAGTTAAACGCGTGTTTGTGCTGCGTATATTATCCTGCTCAAAATGAACAATGAAATGCAAATTCTTTTAGAGACTGAGACAAACCACAAGAGATTTTCTTTTCCAAAATTCTGGCTTAACCAACATAGTTTTTTGTTTTAACTTTCAGGCCCATTTATTAATACCGTTGGTTCAAATTATTTTTTACTAAGATTTTAAAAAGAATTTTTCCGATAGAACTGCCATTTTCCATATTAAATGAATATTAAGCAAGATCGGGGATAGTGGGCGCCGTTTCCAGTTATTGATTTTCATTGCTTTTTGCTCTAATTTGAAAAAAATATTGAACTGCACATTAAAAACACAGAAATTTAACTATAAATACCCAGTAATTCTTAGCTCTTAGCTTTTCCAGTTTATGCTTAACGGAAACCTGAAGCGAGAAAAAAGATGTGCTAGAACTTATCCCGTCGTGGGGGCAAGTTGCTTATCCCTACGGCGTAAGTACTCTTTATAAACTTTCAACTCTTTATAAACTCTATATAAACTCACTCTTTATAAAAACTCAAGTAAGACCCGCAGTTCTGAGAAAACGATTTTATTGTTAGCATATAACTTACCCCGTCGTGGGGCAAGTTGCTTATCCCTAAAGGGTAAGTAGACACACTCTTTATGAAAACTCAAATAAGACACGCAGTTCACAGAAAACGATTTTACTGTTAGCATATGACTTACCCCGTGGTGGGGCAAGTTGCTTATCCGTACGGTGTAAGTAAACACACTCTTTATGAAAACTCAAATAAGACACGCAGTTCACAGAAAACGATTTTATTGTTAGCATATAACTTACCCCGTCTTGGGGCAAGTTGCTTATCCCTACGGGGTAAGTAGACACACTCTTTATGAAAACTCAAATAAGACACGCAGTTCACAGAAAACGATTTTACTGTTAGCATATGACTTACCCCGTGGTGGGGCAAGTTGCTTATCCGTACGGTGTAAGTAAACACACTCTTTATGAAAACTCAAATAAGACACGCAGTTCACAGAAAACGATTTTATTGTTAGCATATAACTTACCCCGTCTTGGGGCAAGTTGCTTATCCCTACGGGGTAAGTAGACACACTCTTTAAGAAAACTCAAATAAGACACGCAGTTCACAGAAAACGATTTTATTGTTAGCATATGACTTACCCCGTGGTGGGGCAAGTTGCTTATCCGTACGGTGTAAGTAAACACACTCTTTATGAAAACTCAAATAAGACACGCAGTTCACAGAAGACGATTTTATTGTTAGCATATAACTTACCTCGTCGTGGGGCAAGTTGCTTATGCCTACGGGGTAATACTTACTCAATTTCGTAATAAAATGGGACTTATGCCCTTTCTGACATATACAGAGTGGGGCAGAAGTAATGACCCGGTTTTGAAGGGGTACAAAAATCAACTAATACAATTTGAGACTTAAACCTTTTTTTATTTTGATATGTATACAACCCCATTTTTTTAACATTAAGTTATGAATACTACTTCATCAAGATAGCAGCCTTCAGCGGCAATACACTGATGCAGGCTATTCTCCTAGCAGAAAGCTCTTCGTGCGCATTTCAATATTTCGCGTAATGTTACGGTCTGTATCGGAAGCTTTTTTCCGTAGGATAATTTAAAGAAGAAATTTTGGAAACATCACCTCCAGACTTTAGAAGATCTGGAAGAGCAAAATATCGAGGAAATATCCGCCATACCCCTGAAATGTGCAGAAAAGTTTTCCAAAACTTAAGAAATAGACTGCATCAGTGTATTGCTGCTGAAGGCTTCCATCTCGCTGAAGTGGTATTCAAAACTTAATGCAAAAAATGTAATCATATACAGGTCAAAATATAAAAAGTTTTAGGTCTCAAATTGTAATACAGTTGAACTTTCCTAATACGAACACGGTTAATACGAAATCACGGCTAAAACGAACATTTTGTTGATTAAGTTTGGTTTACTATTTATTTACATTAAATATCTCACGCATATTACGAAGGATAAAATACAAATTTCCAGTCATTGGAAACCACAAAGTAGGTATTTCGAATCATACGTTGAATCTTACTGAGTATAGAATAAAGCTCATGGACGTGTTGACTTCCAAACATGTCATTCTACTCAGGGATCGAACCCTCTATCTTCGAATCATTCTTAAATAGTAGTAATTATTTTTAAAATATAAACATGCATTTCTAATACTTTTTTTACACAATTTTACTTATTCACGCTTGTTACGAATTACCGCTAATACGAACAAATGCGCGAATTTTTGGCATTTCGCATTAAGCGAGCTCAACTGTACTATTTTTTTGCCCCCTCAAAACCGGGTCATTAGTTCTGCCCCACCCTGTATAATTCAACTACTCTAACGTAACACTCGTACTAAATAATAGAGAAATAGAATGAAATACGAAATGCTTTTTCACATTTCAGCCTCTAACTTTGGACCTCCTTGCAAGAATAAAGACATTCCAGTTATTTCTAGTGTCAAACAAATCAAAGGTGAAATTGCACGCCTCAAGAAAGTGCTTTTATTGCGATTTTTCTGGGAAAGAGAAATGTGAAAAACAAGCATGACTTTAAAAATGCAAAGGAAAAACTATATTTCCAAACAATAAAATATTTTGGAGTGTGAAGCACGATTATTTCAAGATTTTTATGCTTGAGTTATTTTTTATCAGTTATGTGTATGGATTATTTCTTCTCCGTTTTATTCATGGCTTGTCTAAAAGAAAAACGCTAAGATATTTTTATTTTACGCGGAAACAATTGTTTCCAGTAAAAATAATCATTTTATTTTCTGCCGAATCTGAATATTTTATTTTGAAAATGTGCTAAAGCCTGTATGTAAAAAATTAAAATCAATACTTTGCAAGCTCAATGATAAAATTTTTTATTTATTTCCTCATATCGAGAAAAATTCCGTTTCAGTAACTCAATTTTATTTCAACACCTCGATAAATCTTACGTTCTCTCTCTCTGGTTATAAAACTATAAAATAAAATTTTAAAAAGAAATACGATTTAAGTAAATGGGCTTGATAACAGCAGACGTGAACGTTACATTTGAAGATGCTATTTTTTAAAAGTACGTTCTAAGTCACATGACTAATAATAATATTATTAGATTACGATAGCACTTTAAAATAATTTTATTTTTAATTTCATGATAGTAAAAATTAAGTATTTCGTGATATAATGTTTAGAACACATGTTATGCTTCTAGTATACTATTAAAAATGTTTATCTAGGTTGAACCACTTATTAGACTTATTTTTGGTAAGTATTTAAGAGCTGGTTGAAACCAGTTTCAATAAAAATTGTCTAAATTTGGCAGTTAACGTAATTTCATTTCTGTGCAGGGTCACAAAAAATGAATTTCCAACAATTTAATCAGAAATCGGTGATAAATTTGTGGAGAAATTGGCTCCAATTTCTTTTTTTTTATCATGCAGAAATTAAACAGATTTGAAACATGTAGATATGCTGGAAAATATTCTTTTTTCGAAATTAACAGGTGAAATTTACTGATTTTAGGAAAATATACTTATTAATGCGAAGTGTACTAATTGTAAGAAAACCACATAAAAACATTCAATAATATATTCGCCAACTCCAAGTGTCGGCAGTGCTGCTTGGCTTTATTGTTTTAATCTTAACGTTGTAGGTGGCTCTAATATTTTATATTCAGCATCGTATAGGAGGAAATATGTACAGTGTACACCAGTATGGGCTGATTTTTTTTCGTGAGCAGTTGCCTGTATTTAACGTCTATTTTTGTATTTTTCACGAGGTATTTTTTTCTGCCTTCTTGCTGGGACGTTACAAATTTGTGTAAAATGGGGAGGCCTGTTTTCCCTAATATCAGAAAATCGTCTGCGTCCACATCGTGTGATCATGCGCCCTGTAAAAGATCCCGTGAGAAACCATTTGGCTTGGATACTCTCGGCTAAACTAAAATTACCAGTACAATTTCGCATCAACAAAGTCCAGGTGCTTCCCTTTCAGGTGAAGAATCTGAATTCTCATACGGCGAGGGTACCGCACTCATTGAGGTGCCGCTGAAAGAGAGGGTAGCAATATCCGGGGAAGTCACTAGGTCTGCAATTGCGGTCAGTTCAATGCATCCCACTGAGAAAAAAACTTTTCCCTACTAAATAATTTAATTTCCAAAAATTAAAATGTCGAAAAGAAGAGCGTATTTTCGTCCAAAAACTGTTTTTTGCCGTTTTCCCGACCGTGGTAGGGGGCAGAGAAAATTGAGTAATGAAAAATTACAAATAGGTATAAGATGCAGAGGTATTGAAGCAAACTATGTCCCCTCTTACTAATATAAGTTTGGAAAATTCAATATTCCAAAAACATCATATTTTAATAAGAAAAATTGTATTTTGCCTATACACTTTTTGCCCTGGGGGAAGGGGGAAAATTTAAATGATTAAAATTTTTTAAATAGGGGTTGAATATGGAGGTAAAAGAGCAACTTTTGCGCACAATATTGGCCTACACACTTGACAACACGATTGCGTGACACAATTCACAACACACTTTTAGCCCTGGTGGGGAGGGGGAAAACTTAAATGATTAAAAATTTTAAAATAGGGGTTGAGTACGCAGGTAAAAGGGCAACTTTTGCGCACAATATACGGCTTTTTTTTTTTTTTTTTGTGTGTGTGTGTGTGTGTAGAAAAGTGTATTTTGTAATAATGAAGGTTAAAATCCTTCCCGTTCTTCTCTGAAAAATGTTTACACACAGAGTTATCAAACGTACTTTATTTTCTTTTTAAAACTTGTGTTAGATTATATAGCTGCTAAAAGGTAATTCTACTTCACTTACAGAAATGAAGAATTTTCAACATAAATTTCGTTACGTAATATAAACTAAATATATCCTACGGGCTAAACATCTTAATGATTCTTTGAAGTTAATACCCATTAGTCAAAGTTAAATGGAAACAAACATGCCGTCTTACAACGTCTGGGGAAAATATCTACCTATTATGTTTCACAAAATAGGTAAAATGTCTTAGGACCAAATTTCTCTTTCTGCAAAAGATGATAAATATGTCTTGCGCGAGACTAGATTGCAATCCTAAATTCCTAGGAAGACTAGTGTTATGAATGTCTGTTACCTAGGAAAAATTTTCTTCCTCCGAGAAGGAGCTTGAGTGGAATGCTAAAGCATATCACACTACGATAAATCAAAGCCACGCCTCATGCATTTCATGCCTCAACTGCATTGTGATGAATAGCAGTCCTTCCCACCATCCCGCAGATACTTACCTCGCCTCATAATAACTAAGCTAAAAAGAACCAAGGTTGAAAACATTGATTTGTGTTTTCTCTTGTTGCTTAACATGATTTGTAAAGGCTCTTGTTTTGAAATAATCTGGTTTTTCCCATTTTCCAAACTGTGTAGGAAGTTGGAATAATGTGTTGGTGTTGGTTCACTTTAACCCCTTGAAGCTCGAGTTTTTTTGTTTTGTTTTTTTTCCAAAAAAAACTGGCAAAAAAATGAACGATTTGGTTTTTTTTTTTTTTTGTGTGTGTATAGTCTTCAGCAAAGAAGAGTTAGAGGGGACATGATTCAGTTGTTTAAATTCATTAAAATGGGAAATCTTGATGGGCTACAGTTATTTGCTAAAAGTAGAACCAGAGGTCATTGTTTTCAGCTTTTCAAACCTCTGGCTAATCTTGAAATTAGGAAACATTACTACTTCGATAGGGTTAAAGGAAGTTGGAATAGTTTACCGGAGACAACTGTTAATTGCAGTGGGGTAAAAACTTTTATGAAAGCTCTTGATGTTCATTGGGGACTGCTAAATTGACTAGGAACAGCCTAGCTGGGCCCTGAGCCTGCTGCTGGTCGTCACTTTTGTGTTTGTATTTTTTTGACAGAAAATGAATATATAGGTATAGTATAAATTGTTTTTGGAAATTTCAGTTGTAGGGGGTGACTAGAGAGGGGGGGTGGGGTAACAGTTTTATGAAAAATTATCATACAAAGTGCAATTGGTTATTCATTTCCATGGTGTGTGTTTTTCTATATCCCTATCGAATATTTCCCTCACACCGACGCATTGATAAAAATTACTGATGCAAAAGGTCATTGAAAGATTCACATCGCGCAAAATTAGGCAAAATGTTTTCCTATAAAAGTACTTGTAAAATTATAAAACTATTTTTTCTAACCCTCTATCACTCAACAACTCGGATTTATTTGATTTTTTGCATTCGAGATAAATAACAAAAAATAAAATACACGAATTTCTGAATTTTGTTTTTTTTTTAATTGTTTTATTTATATTATTAACCCTTTCTCACTCATGAACTCAGACTTATTAGGTTTTTTTGGACTCGAGATAACAAAAAAAGGAACTGTATATATTTCCGGAAATTTTTCAATTATTCATAAAGAAATTTACAAACGGTATACTGCCTATAGTCTATGGAAAAACTATAAGGTCTATAAAGATGGAAATTGGAATATATGTAAAATACCTGATCTTAGGAAATGCAAAAGATCAAAATAACAAGACTTTTTTTTTCATACACCTAGTTTTTTCTCATTGCTGCCATTATTATTTACTACTATTCCCGTTATTTCAATTAACGGACCCCGTTTAAGTTTTTCAAAGGGGGTAGGGGGCCAAATGGTACGTACTTAATTTTAAAAAACCAAAGTCCACACACAAATATAAATGCATTTCATCATAAAATCAAGAGGGTAGGTCTTTTGCCCGTACTGACAACCCTAAATGACGGGCCTGTTTACTGCCTCACGTTCCGTTAAAATTACTTATTCCAATTCATTAAATATGATCCATAAATGTTGTTGTTCTTTATTATATGTTTCATGTGTCCCGCAGTGGAGCAGTCGGTAGAAGCTCGGTTCCCGCTGAACACCGAAAATGAAGCAACAACGACTTAGGTCAGTGTTTGGGAGGGTGACTACCTCTCGCGGCTGGTTCGTGTGGGCCGTGTACGCTAAACGGAGCTGGTGCACGTTAAATAGATCGTGGCTCCAAAGTCCTCCAAGTAATACGACACCTCTAGGGGTGCCAATCCCAGGTGACGGTCTCTCATCTGGGATCTGGTTCAAAAATTAGAGATCACAAAATTTGAGGTCAAGTCAGTCTTCAGCCCTCGGGGTTCCTCGCTCTAAAATGAAGCTGTATATCACCCTAAGCCAGTGAATTATTGATTTCCTGGACCTGGTAGTAGGCTCTCCTGTGCCAGGGGGATTAGTAGCAACAACAACATGTTTCATGTAATTGCATATTTAATACTTGGATTCAAAGTTCTATTATAAAGTTAAAAAAATTTCTCGGCCACAACTAGAACACTAGGTAGCCACAGCTGGTGAAAATTGCCACTTTACAGTTGAATTGCTTTATTTTCATTATATTCCTTTTAATTGCTAATAAGGTTGTATGTGTGTTAAAGAGGCTTAAATTTTGTATAGAATGACATATTGCTAATAATAGGAGGAGGGGAGGATTTTGGCCTCTTACACCTTTTGTTTTTCCTAAACTGGCTACAATTGGTGCACCTAACCTACTTAAAAGAGCAGAAAACATTTTATGCTCTAATTATCTTTTACATTTTTAGACAAAATATTTCTTAGATATAATAACTAATGATCAAGAATATCAATCTTATTATTTTTTTCGTAAACAATCAAGTAATCTTTTTTTAACTTGAATGGCAGGCAAGAATTCATCTGCCCACCCCCCCTAAAAAAGATAAAATGTTTGTATGCCTAAGTTCAGGACATTTTAATTCAGGTGTGTTAATTTTTCGACACTCAAACAAAAAATTCATCAGGATATTATTTCTTCAAATAACAAAATCGTGCACATAAATATTATTCACATAAAACTCATCATAATAGCTTTTCAAGACGGGCATGTTTAATAAAAGAAGAAAATTTGCTAACATTATAACGAATTTCTTCAAAAAACAGCAAACCAAAAGATGAGCATTTCTACTCAAAGTGTATTCGAGTGTCGAGTTCATTATACTAAGCATAAATTCAATTTAAAATGTTTTTCTTATTTTTTGAAATTTGTAAATTTCTATTCGTTTTAATTATTACTTTTGCGACGAAAAAGTATTTGTACAAAGTTTAAGTGATTGAAAAGGATAATTAATTGTAAAAACTAATTATGAGTTTTTCCCAGCCTCTTCAGAAAAATATATATCTTTAATTAGCAGTCATCGTTTCAGTATTAGTTTAGTCTTTTTTCGGCCATTTTAATTAGCGATTTTGTTAGCTTTCAAAATGTCTGTTATGTTCCTGAAATAATGAAACGTGTTATGCGTATATTTGAAAGACATGAAATTATTTTTAAGTAGAAAGTTATTAAATTTTGCCTGACATTCCTAAAACTTGAAAGGAAGCATGTCAAAACGTAATTTGTTAGCGTTCGTAACGAATGAAATTAGTGTATTTTAAAATGAATTTCTAATTAAGTAATATTCTAAATTTTCTTCTTAGTTTTGTCCTTCAAGAAATAAAAAGCAATGAAAATGTTTGTTTCTCATCGTACTAAATTTGTGATCCCGTAATGAAACTAATTTTTATTTATACCTAACAGCTTGGTGTTGTCCTTGACAACTAATCGGATCAATTTAAATAATTTACACCTAGGATAAAATGTTGTTTTCTTTCAAGCAAGGGCAAAATGCACGAGTATTACCCTAAGTTACGCAAATGAAAAATTTAGTATCGTGAATTAGTTGGACTAAATTGTTAGCGAAATATCAAACTAACGCTTAATTTGAATGTGCATGATAAATAATTTTCTCATTTCACTCGCACGGTCATGATTAGAGCGGAAATTTAAAAAAATTATCAGTTTCGTTCAAAATTTGTCTTCTCAAATGTCATACTACGAATTTTCGAGAATTTTAGCTGAAACTAAGATGCTTAGAGATAGTACATTTTCATATTGTTGGTTAAATTAAGTGGAAAAATTTCCTGAGGCCTTTAAACTCTAGGAATTTAACTGATTTCTTTTTAAATAATAATGGAGCATAAGTTCAATATTTTATTATTTAGTGAAACAGATAAAACTCACTCGAGAAAACGTATTTCTCATCAAAGTAAATTTTCCCGATTTTTTTCTGTTTGCTTATAAAAACGCAATGATATCTAAATTGGTGATGTCTCGTTTTACTCCTTTCAGATTGAGTATTTGTCCCGATTGAGTCGGCTGGAGAGGGTGATAGGGATAGCTTTATATTCCCGTTTGAATCAGTTTTTACTACTGGCAAAACTCAAAAAAAAATAATAATAAGATCAGTTTGTAGAATCACCTTCCCAGAAATTGAGTTATTCGTAGAATAATTGGAATTTTACACATTAATTGGCCCTTTATACATGATTTTTCTTTTGATAATTTCCATTTGGGAATCAGAAAAATTTCAATTTTTTATATCCTGTTTGAGTAGGTAGACCAATTTTGTCCCGATCGAGCCGGTCGGAGAGGGAGATAGGGATAGCCTTACATTCCCTTTTTTTTAATTTTGAACTTTTTAAATTTTCTTTTTATATTAATTCTTTGATTTTGTCCAATTCTATCAATCTCAATAGAGAAAACTAAAAAAGCTAAGAATAAAGTTTTTATTAGATTTTTCAAGTCTATTTAATTCCATTAGACCGTTAATTTCCGTTAATTTTACTTGCAAAAGGAGAATTTTCACGACAAGTATGATCACTTTACAGCCAATTATGGTAACCTTAAGACGCACCGACTCAAACGGGGACTAGTTAAAACCCTTTATAACCCTTAGCGACTCAAACGGGACAATTTTGTACTAGCTTCTCAAACGGGAACTACTGAATCGGCACTAAACCTCTAAAATTGTAACAACAAATTGAAAACAAGAGTCTTCATTAAGTGCTGATTTTCAAGATGTGACTTACAAGATGGTTGTCGCTAAATTGATTGTTGCCACTGAATATTCTATTTCACCCTTTATCTACCGCATTATGATGTGCAGTAATTTTTTTTTTACAGAAATAGTTTGTCTAGGTATTTACACTGAAAATTAAGGGATTTACATAAATAAAATGCTCAGTCTATAAGTATTTATTCTTTTACAGCTAATTTACCCTGTGAAATTAATTACATACTTTTTAATCAAAATATTTCGTCAAATACTTTTCTTAACGAACACATTTAAAAAATCAGTAACTTGATTCTTGAATTTTACTACTTTTCTGGAGCGAAACTCTAAGGGAGCAATCTGAACAAAATGGAAGTTCAAAACTATCTATGTTCCTTTCCTCGCTAAAATACTCTTTATAGAACCCTTGCTGATATGTATTCTGAAAAGGGGGAGTTTAAAGACAGTCCCGGCAAGGTACCATCAGAATATTGGTAAAAATGGTTGCTGGGATGGAGTTTAGAGAATGGTACTTATAAGTACCGTCAGTAGATAAAGGGTCAACCAAAATCAAGTCAAGCCAAAAGCAGTAAAAACAGAATGTTTTCGGTTTAAATTTTTTTTTCTGTTTTACAAAAATTTATAAATTTTCCATTTCATCTCTCATAAGCATATTTACCAATTATTAAGAGAAAGCATAATATATAAGGTGACTCAGAGACCTAATAAGTAACAGAGTTTAGCTACATTAACGTCTCTTCGGAAATGACGCAATTTAGCATCTGTACACCGTTAAATCAGGATGCTTGTTATTGGGACTTATTTTAAAAAGCATCAAGCTCTCTGAATAGCTCCGAGTCAAAATGACCAAGATTTGACAAACTGAGCTCTTATATTTTAAGTAAACCCTTCCACAAAATTCCTTATCCCTTTTCTCAAAAATCGGTCTCATTTTTGAAACACCTCTTTAAAAAAAAAAAACAGATGTTCACTCATATGAGGTACCGCACTATCAGAAATTACACAACACACATGCGAAGCATGTCTACGTCGTCGTCGAGAGCAGCGGACTGCTCAGGAATCGAACTTGGATTTTTCTGACAGCAGGCAAAAGTTCTTTCCACTCTGCAGAAGACATCGAACGGTCAGCGAGACAGCTGGATTACGTACCAGCTTCCAAATGTACCAACAGCAAGTGCTCAAGTATTTCCGTGCCAAATTTCTTCCTAGCCCAATCCAGAAAAGCGTTCATTATCCACTCGTCCATTTTGCTTTCTTGTATTTTTGCGTTCGATCCGAATTCTACGAATTATTCATCTTGTATTCCTGCTCTGAAGAGGCGACCGGATTACTCAAATTCTTTAATCGTTCTGACGTCTCGCCCGATAAATAGTTCCTTTTTTTGATACAAATGCTATTGTTTTGACGACTTAATCGTTTAAGAGCCCTGCATTAATTATGAACGTTAAGTTTCTCCATAAATTTTTCATTTATTGCAGTAAAAATAAAATAGCACTTATCTTTTCTGACACTATAATTTCTAAGTAAGCATCGGAACTTAAAACTGAGAGCGGCTATTGCTCATTTTTGAGTCAAAATTAAATAAGAAGGTATTTCCGCTATTGCAAAACTTGCATGTATTTGGTATATTAAATGCGTAATTAATGCAATTCATTAGCGTACGTTATGCAATCTAAGTTATACATGACTTAAATCGACTAATTTAAGCAATATAATAAGAGTTAAATATTCTTATAATTACTGTCGAACTTCAGAATAAGGCTGTAAATTAAGAAAGGCTTCTTATCATATTTTGGCTTGTTATTACAAAATGTTTTAAAATACTCTATTTTAGCAGAAGTATGCTTAATAATTCAACTAAATGCAAAATTAGTTGAATGTACAACTCGGTTAATTAAATTATTTCAAAACAAACTTTTGATTCACGAATTTAATAAAAAAAAAAAAAAGGCCATACAAAATTGAATTTCGGTTGAATCCATAGAGGAAATTTCAAGTATTGTAAAATCTTAAAGAACAGTATTTTCATGTTCAAAAGCGTACATTATGTTTTTATATTTCAGTTCCATTAGACGTCTTCTATTCATGTTAGCTATCAAAATTAAAAATTATATTCAGTTAAAAGTTAAAAATCTTGTTAGCATTAAACGGATATTTAAAGGTTCATTCTCCAAGAAGAACAAATTTTGAAGTAACCTTTAGAAAATTCCCTTGAATGTTCCTAATGACATTTAAGAAATAATTTCTGTCTGATGAAGAATAATTAAAATTTTAACATGTCCATTTGCAAAGTTTAGAAAATTTAATTGAGACTTCTGAGAATACATCTCGTAAGAGAATTCCTATTTCTTACGAAGTTGAAGTTCCGCAACTAGTAATATATTTTTTCGATATTTCCCTCTTTTTGTTAGGCCACACAATTAGTTGGAAATGTTAATATGAGATACGCTCATTAAGAGTAGAACAGTTTTAACAAAGACTCTTGTACTTTTGTGCAAAAAAAATCAATATGTTTCAATACAACTTCGTCATGTTCTGAAAAATAAAATATTACGACAATGTAATAGTGTTAAGATTCAGCAATGAAAAGAAAAGTAAATGCAACCGAATATATATAAATATCACTTCTGGTCAGGAGTATCCTTAAAATAACTTGTTTTTTAACCCTCTAATTCCCAACTTCCTCAAGGCGGACGGTGATAAAAAAAATTGGGCATTACAGGGTTAACCCATCCTTGTGCTGACTGATTGGTACTTTTACTGACGCAGTAGAAACCGTTAATCCATCAATACGAAGGCGGAGTTACTGAGTTATTAAGAGGCAATTAGGTTAACCACAGGTTTCGCCAATCCGTGGTCTCGCCCAAACCTGTCACCATCAATGGAAGGGGCGGACGTAGGGGATTAAAATAACTTGTTATGTCCGAAAACTTCGATTACTGGTTGGAGGAAATACAAAGGAGACAAAAGGGGCTTTCACACGAAAGACGACAAAAACAATATTCCTGTCTTTCCTCTTCTACGCAAGCGCATATTTTTGCCTTCAAAAATATGCTCTACGCTTGCGCAGATGAGAAATGACAGAAGTATTGTCATTATCGCCTTTGGTGGGAAAACACCCTAAATTTTGATAAGTAACGCTTACGATACCCGGATTTAAGACAATTTAATATTTATAGAATAAAAAGGAAAACGCTTCAAGATAATTGGATTCAAAACCATCACATCTCACACAACTGAAAGGACAGCTATGATCGTGTGCTATAAGCTAGGTTGAATAATAAAATCATTTCGCTTAATTTAATTTAACCGCTTGCCTGATTATCCCGAGTTATGTCGGGTTCGCATATATTGCAGTTAATTATTATCCCGAGAAAACTCGGGCGAAGCAGAATTTGTCAGTATGCTTTGTTTTATCGCAGTTTTACACGGCCTGAAGGAAATAAAAGGAAATATTCAGCTTTAATTGGCAGTTTGCCAAGTTTTGTTGGTTTTATGTGTTGTCCTCTGTTTAAAAACTATCAAAGATTAATATTTAACTTTTTTTCCAGTTACACGAGATAACTCGGGATAGTAAACTAATATTAAATGCTTTTACACATGTAAAAATTTTAATTCAACTTAAAACCTACAAATTTTGTTTTGTTGCGTTTCCTTGTATTTAATAATAAAATTTTTAAATGTGATGATTTTTTGAAATTTTTTCAAAAAAAATTGTAATTAAAGCGGTTAAAATAGTTTTTAAAGTTTCATCATGCAAAATAGTAAATTTCCTACTGCTGCGAGAGACAATTTTTAATAACCCTGAGAATAGATTGATAATACAGTCCCTCTGACTCATTTTCCTTTTTATAAATAAAGGGTGCAGCAGTAAATCGAGAAATTTTAACCGTCGTCAGCAGCTAATGACTAGTGTTATTAACTTCAAACACACGAGAGCATAGAAGCATTTAATTTCATACAAATTTCCCACCATAAAAAGTTATTTTCTGAGAATAACGTTGAACTTCTGGATGGCCTGCCAGACTGACTTTTTTTTTCAGCAAGGCCATTGAAGTGTAATGTCTTTAACGCTCCAACACCACATGAGATTTTCAGGAGTTGAAAAATCGAACTCAGAAAGAAATTGAAGGAATTCCTGTGGAGATGCTGCAAAAAGAGTAATGGGGGATGTTCGCGGGAGACTCACCAAGAGCGCAAGGAATGATAGCTGTTTTTATGAAATTTTTTCTTTTACTGGGAAGAAATTGTAAGAAATTAAATTCTTCCATGTTTACTTTGTGTTTGTGTGCTTAGTCCTTATCCTACCATTAAAAAACGAAAAAGTTTTGCCTCGATATCTAAGTGGATTAAGATTACAGAAGTTAAAAACATAGTAAAATTTACTGCTCGGGGTTTTAATCAATTTTTTTCTAATCCATAAGATGAGACGCATATATTCCGGTCCTAATTAACCCTCTAATGCTCAAGTTTTTTTATCGTCGCCCGCCTTGAAGCGCAGTTGGGAATTAAAGTGTTAATCCCCTACGCATGCACCTTCCATTGACAGGTATGGGCGAGACCACGGATTGGCGAAACCTGTGGTTAACCTAATTGGCTCTTCATAATTCTAACTCCGCCTTCGCATTGACAGATTGGCGGTTTCTACTGTGTCAGTAAAACTACCAATCAGTGAACACGAGGATGGGTTAACCCTGTAATTCCCTTTTTTTTTATCGTCGTCCGCCTTGAGGCGGAGTTGGGCATTAGAGGGTTAACGTTGGGTCACATGTGGCACCGGAAACACAATCTATATATCTCACAAAATTGATCAATACATGACTTGACAAACACATGAAGTACGTTTTAGAAAATTCCATTTATCAATTTCCAACGCAATTGAAGTAACTAAAGATGAAATCTGGATAAATGGTATAGTTTTACTGCCGGGACAGATGTGACACGTCAGTAGTTAAATAGATGAAAAATATTAGGCGTTTTTCATAACGATTTAAACCCATTTCTAGCCTAATACTGTTAAATGTAAAACGGTTCGTTCTATGATAAAGTTCTCGCTCCAAAATCGCGATGTTGGTAAAAATGATCTAAGGTGGACTTGCCAACACTTTCAAAACAAACATAGTTACAATGCTGTTAAGGGCTAAACCTGTTGGAAGTCGTATAGTTCCTACATTATTTTTGGCAAAACTTTGTGATTGCCCTCAACGACTTGACTCTACACTTAATGTCTTTTCACATTCTAGTGCTTAGAAAAATGTCCTAGGATAGACTTTTTTTGTCCATATGATTTAGAGTTCAAAAAAGGAAAATTAAAATAACACTATTGTTCGTCAACTTTTATCGAAGTCCTTCAAAATCTGTAGCATTAATTGTATGACGCAAACTTTTGGCTGAACTCCAGAACGGCTATGACTTCTGGATGATATTAACCATTTAAGTAAATGAGCGTAATTTCTCACATAAATGTATTCAAATATTTTCTGTGGCCATATAAGTCAATAAGTTGGAAAACAAATCATTGAAAATTAAAGGATGTAAAGATTTTTATTTATTATGATTTAAAATTTTACATTAATATTTTTTCCCGTGAAATTAATTTCTTACTATCGGCTCGGTTATGGTGCATACAGACTAAAACGACAACGTAAGAGAGCTTGCGTGAACTGAGCAGTCGGTTCCTGCGCGTAAAACATAAGGCAGCTAGCCAATCCGCAAAGATAGTCGGTAAGATAACTTCTCTAGCATTTGGTAAGTGACAGTCTGTATGCAGCCTTAATTTGAGAATTTGAGCTGTTCTACTTTCACCTGTACAAATAACGTGCTTTTGCTTGTAGTGTCTGAATGTGCTAGTTTTTTTTTTTTTTTTTTTTTGAAGTACCGCGGTAGAATAGCGATTGGGATGTAGAGCTTCGGATCGGAGGATCTCGGGTTCGATACCCGAGCCGCTGAAGACCTTCCATGTACACTTGGGGATACGTGCATGTAAAATCCGCGGACCCTGAAGTCCCGAGGCAGTTTCGAGGGTACCGGAGGGTGGAGATGTTCCCTTCCCTTAACCCTTAGGTCAAAAAAGGAAGGTGGCGTGGTTGTGGTGGCGCCATCTGGTGTCATCCGACTACAGTGTGTTAGGGTCAATGCTGATCACCTATCAGGTGATCCTTCACAAATTCCCATGGAAAAGGGCGAATGCCGACTAGGCAAGTGCTGCCACATTGGAAACAACAACAATTTTTTTGAAAATGTCAACTTAATGTATAAGCTTGATTCATGTGCTAACGATATGTATAAATAAACTAAATTATTGATACCCCGTAAAGCAACCCAGATTTTAAAAAATACATTTAAAAACAAAAATACGAATAAAAATGTATTTAATTAAAACAACTTATAACACAGTGTGGTTTTGCTTTTTTAAGTATTACTTACGTTTACTTGGATAAGACTTTTCTTACACATTTTGCTGTTATTTTTTAATTATTTATCAGTTTTTCGTTTTATTCTAATTTAATACTTTCTAATTAATGTAGTATTAACAAACATAAACAGACTTAATCCCTTTCAACTCATATAATATGAACTTATGTTATTATAAGCTTCTTTTATAAACAAATGTAGCGGGTTATTAACTTCTTTCTATTTACCAAGAATGTAATTAAAAGTCTCAGCTGAACGCCTTTCAAAAACAAGTCATTAGATTATATATATTTATTGTCACAGACACTTTTTTTCATTGAATGTTAATCTAGATTGAACGGAGAAAACATTTAACAATTAGTTCAGTATTTTTTAAGTACTATATTAAATTTTGACAACGTATTCTTTTCTGCATAGAAAATTGAATTCTTCTACAAAACCTTTTTAAAAAATGCTCCGTTGCCTTAAAAACTGACAACACCAATTCAAATTTTCACATTTTATAATCTTTATTTGCACATGAATTCAATTTGATATAAATGCGGGAAAATGATGTTAATTTTACCCATTTTTCCTAATTACTGTTGTCGTAAAAAGGTTTTTACATTGCTTTCTTTTAATTTTGGTGTTTGGTGCTCTCGTATGTTACGCAAAGGCAAGGATAGTTGTTTACTTTCTGCCTAATATTGTGTTCTGATTGTTATAAAGAAATTTTCGTTTATGATATTTATTTTATATAAAAAGTACCTATTTTTATAAAAGCAATTCCATATTATATTTTTAATTCTTAACTTTATTGTATTTATATTGCCACACGATGTTGAAATTGTTGAAATTTCTTGTTGGATTCCTAAATATTAAAGAACACTGAAAATAAGGTAGCTATACACAGACGAAGACTTATAATAATGCGACCCAAGCTGGAAAAGGCTAAATTAGTCGCAGTTTTACAGAAAATGTATGCAGTACATGTTACACAACTTCATTTAAATTGCACTGTTCTGCAGTCCCAGTAAAAATCTAAATCCAATTACGTTTTGCAAACGCTTACTACAAAAACAAACCATTTTGTTTTAAGTACTAATAAGGAACCAAGTTTGAGTTCAAATTGTGATGGTAATAGCTAGCTAAGATAAAAGATTTATTTTACTTTTGTTTATCTTGCTGTTTTCATCACCACTACATATGACTGATAACATGTTCAAATTGTAATCTAATTCTTAGTTTCTTTTGTTGCAGCAGAAGTATCAAGGATTGATACGATGAGGTTGAAAAGACATTTCTATTCCGTAGGTATGTACTTTTAACGCATAAAATAATGAATATATTTGAAACAGCACACTCTTCAAGTAAAAATGTATGCATTAAACCATTTTACCTGAGTGGTAAAAAACAGAATGCGACAGCATGATTTGAAAATCCATTCTAACAAGATAGTTCTGTTACTTGAAATCCGATAAATCAAAATATAAAGAGAAAGTAAAGGATACTTTTTATTTGCGGAAGACTAATAGTTTGTAGAAAATCGAATAAAGAACTAAAAATAAACAGCTATGTACTGATAGGTGGACATGGTATACTATTTCATCTGTCATTACTTTGTTTCATTGAACAAATGACAGTTCAAAACTGAAATGTCAGAAAAAGTGAAAAAGAAATCTTGTTAAAATAACTGAAAAATGTTCAGGGATCAAACTTTCATGAAGAAAAGTGAAAGATATTTTATAGATCTTTCAAAATGGGGAATTATTTTTTCTATAAAATGTTTAAGAAATCTTTTTGTTTCCGAGTTTCATTACCATCTTAGGCTTTTAACTACCTATGCTTGAAAATGCATTTTTTATTTCTTATTAAATTATTCCTTCCAATCGAAGAATTATAGATAATACCGAAGGAAAATGAAATAAGAGTATGTTTCTCCAATTAAAGAACTTGAAGTAAATATCTTTTACTTTCGTAGTTTTCATGTTTGCAATATTTAATGAAAAAAAATTTTTAAAATTGTTTTTACATTTTTGATTGCACTCTTTTTTTATTTCTAGTTACTTCATAAATCTATAAAAAAATTGCGAAATGTGGTATTTAAAAATTGCGTCTAAAGTTTGGAGCAGTAAGTGACAAAAATACATTTTTCTCGCGAAAAATGTTTTGCACCCGGACGATCCATTTATTTTGTGAAGAAATAATACACTTTCCATTGCATATTCTTTTTGTTACTTATTGAATAGTAGTTGCAGTCCTTATTCTGATGAGATCTCCACGTTTATTTCGCTTGAAAGTTAAGTTTAGAACTTAGCAATATGTAGCATTTAAAGTAGTATGTTTCTCCACCCCGCCCCCTTTTACGTGTGCAGTTTTCATGTTCGCGATAATAAATGAAAAAGTTTTTTACATTTTTGATTGTATTCTGTTTATACTTCTAATTACTTCATAAATTTATTAAACAACTGTGAATTATAGTATTTAAAAATTGTGTTTAAAGTTTGAAGCAGTATCAAAAATACATTTTTCTAGCGAAAAATGTTTTGCATGCTCTCGTATTCATGGAGCAGAACCAAAAATAATTTGAATATTTAAGTATTTTGAGCATTTTCTTAAAATTCAAATTTGAATCAAAACATCCTGGTACTCAGGTACTCATGCTTGTTCAAACGCTCAAAAAGCAATTTTGTCATTAACCTCTTCATTTAAAATGTACCCAATCGGGTACATTTTAACCCATTAATGCCTACCGTCCCTTTTTAGGGACAGTCTAAAAAGTACATCTGAAGCACCCAAAAATAAACATTTCAACAAAAAATTGTTTTAATGTATTCCTAACCTTAAAATAACTGGTTAGGAATTACATTAAAACAATTTTTTGTTGAAATGTTTATTTTTGGGTGCTTCAGACGTACTTTTCAGACTGTCCCTAAATAAAAAACGTCAGGCATAAATGGGTTAAAATACTGTTTATTAACTACTGTTTGTGCAATTTGAACGCTAAAACACCCAATTGTTTTTTTAATTAATCAACAGATCGTTTACTTCGTTTTAAACATGGAAAACATGGAAATTGGGCATTAGTTATTATTTAAACTAATTATTAATTTAAACTTTAAAAAAAAATTTAGCTATTTTGTTTTGTAATCATTTTTTAAATCAGAGAACCAAAAAATTGCGTCAAAATTGTTTATGCTTAGTTCTGGGGTCTGAAGAGGTTAAAAGCGAAAAAAGGGAGGCCACATTATTCAGAATCATCGTTAACCATGAAAAGGCCAATAACTATAGATTTGAATGAATGCAGAGGCATAAAACTCAATCATAAAACAGGAGAGACCCCTAGAAACACCGTAGCTCCCTAAACAATAAGTAACGGATGAAACGCATTAACCCTTATTCTCATAGAGTAGCATATATGCTACGTGGGGTTTTCCCTTACTTTCTATTTGTTAAGTGACGTCAGCGCATATGTTGCATTGTTATTTGCTAGCCCTTATTCTCATAAAGTAGCATATATGCTACTTTATGAGAATAAGGGTTAACATCAACTAGATCAGCGTTTCCCAACCGCTGGTTCACGTGGTGTATGAAAGGGGTTCGGAAAAATAATATTGCAATTACGGAATTTTTAATTGCTAATAAATATGAAATGATGAAATAATAAATTAACATGAAATATTAAAAGCAAAATGAAGAAAATTTACATTTAGCTTAACTTCAGTCTTAATATGCATTTACACGAACGTTGCTCTTTTTTTATAACATTTTCTCCGTAGTTTTGCTGCACAATTATCCCCTCTTTCCTAACCCAACTCATATGTTTGGAAAGGGCAGCTAAATGATCTCACAATAGAAAGCATCACTGCCCAAATATCGCTTCTGCTGAGGAAGTTCTGAGGATTCTGTCACTTCACAAAACAAAAATGTTGCTGCAATGCAGTAGCATAATGTTATTTCTTTGATAATATAATTTGCATCTTCAATAAATTCGTTTAACTTATTGAACATTGTTTCCTACCATAACACCTGATGTATAAGATGCAATAAAAGAATGCGTGCCCCATGTTGCATTGTTGATCATTTTTGTAATATAATTTGCTAATAATAATTTTGTAATATAATTTTGACATATTATATTACAAAATTCGATAATATTCAATAAAAGAATGCGTGTCCCATGTTGCATTGTTGATCATTTTTGTAATATAACTTGCTAATAATAATTTTGTAATATAATTTTGTAATATCTTTGCTAATATAATTTGCATCTTCTATAAATTCGTTTAACTTATTGAACATTGTTTCCTACCATAACACCTGATGTATAAGATGCAATAAAAGAATATGCGTGTTCCATGTTGCATTGTTGGTCATTTTTGTAATATACCTCATTATGAATAGATGAAAAGATTGTATTCGAAAGAAAGTCATGAAATAAATGATCACTGTCGTCATAAAAAAAAAGTTATGTGACACACTAGTGCATGTTTTTAGCAATGTGGGCAACGATAAAAAGGTCTTATAATCCCTCCCTTTATGATATCCAGGGCGCAAACATGTCAAGTAATAAGAAGTTTTATTGCTTTAAAATTTGTCAAATATGAAATTACCACTATCATTATTTCATGAAGGATAGGACAATGTTAGCAATGCTACATTGTCCAGAAGTAGCTTGAAAAAATGTCGACATAAATTAACTTTTTAATGTCGACATAAATTAACTTTTTAATGTCAACTTAAATGACATAAAATGTTTATTCTTAAAAATATCACAAGAAAATCTGACCATTTTTATGCGCAATGCAAAAAATATTTATAACATTACTTATTTTATAGTATTTATTTCCTATCAAGTTAAGTTTGTTTAATTTTACATCCATTTCGAGAATAATATATATCCAGATTTTACGTTATTTTTTTTTTTTTTTTTTTTTCCGTTGCATTTCCTACGTATTCAAGTATGAATTAAAACCAATAGATGTAATGTCTGTTTCTCGTTGAATCTTATTGTCAGGTCAAAATCAAAATTTAACTTCTTGGAAAAATGCCAGAATGCTTTTCGCCAAGATCATTGAGCTTCTACTTTGGAGCAGTATTTGATTTTAATCAAAAGTTCGTCGCTTTCAAATGAAGCCAAACGAGATAAAATCTCTTGTGATTGCATTAGCAGTTTTGCTCAATGAAACGCTTCTGCTTAATTGATCCAATTTGCTTAATCGGAAACAAAGTAATCATTTTATTCATTTATGCATTAATTTCGAATGAAGAGGAAAATTCTACACTTGATTTAGATCCTCTGCTGTGGCACCTTGCATTTCAACAGGAGTTGTACCGCCATCTACAGGCAGAAAACTACATTATTTGTGTTTTGTTTTTTAGTTTTTAAACATGAGAAAGCATGTTTTCTTGAATTAATATCGAAATATAAAAGTATGAAATGTCAATTTTAACTATGAATGTCAAAAAAATTTCCAGAATCTGTTTGAATTTAAATAAATTGTAGAAACCTTGTTTTACTAAAGTAAGTTTACTTTACTTTTTGGGATATTCTTTTTAAACTTTTACTCACTAAGTTTTGCTGTGGTAATTCGAAATAATTAACAGTAATAACAATCACGATATAAGTATATGTGTGTGTGTGTGTGTGAAATATGAGTTAAAATGAAGCCCTAAACAGTAAACGAGTTAAAAATAACAGTTTTTTTTTTTTTTTTTGAGTTATCGAGAATAACGAGGCTGTCAATTTTCAAACCTCAAATTAAAAATCAGATAATTAATATGGTGAACAGAATTTTCCCTCAAGATTCCTTAGTAAATGAACTTGAAGTAAACTTCTATTACTATTGTTTCTATTTGTTGTAACGAAAAAAAAAAGAGATTGAACAATATCTATTATAAATTTCAGCAAGAGGATGTTGTTACATATAATATAAACAGCGATTTGCAATGTTGGTTATTCTTTGCATATGCGAAAAGAAGTTCAGAACAAAAAGAAAAACATAACCTGGTTAGAGTTCAATTTGCTCTATGTTAAAAGTGACCCAGGCTCTGACTATCACAGGGGCACCAAGGGCCCATGCCCTGGGCAGGAGCATTCTAAGGGGCAGGAAATGTTTCCATAATGTCATTTAAAGTTCTTTTTAAAATGTGCAATATGAAATGCCTGGTTTAATTATTAATAACCGCTGGTAATTTTTCATAATAACAGGTTATGCTTAATAATAACCAATTTTACATTGACCGTAGCACACATACACATGTATACCTATATACGAGGGTTGTCTCAAAAGTAAGTTACACTTTTTTTTTTTTAAATAACGCCCAGAATTTGTTTAAAAGGTTATATTTGTGAAACTACATATATTAGTTATTTTTCTACGTAATCTCCTTGAATTTCAATACATTTTTGGTATCGTGGTAAATTTTTTTTTTAATCCAGCGTCATACCATTCTGCCGCCAAACTGGTTAGCCATGTCTGAACTTCTTCTTTGAGATTTTCTTCGTTTGCGAAGCGTCTTCCCCCAAGGTGTTCTTTCAGCTGTGGAAACAGATGAAAGTCGCTTGGAGCAAGATCAGGGGAGTATGGTGGGTGTCCGAAAACATCCCATCGAAACTCTTCTAGCAGGTCTTGAGTTTGACGAGCAGAGTATGGACGAGCGTTGTCGTGGAACAAAAACACTTTTTTCGTCAACTTTCCCCTCTTTTTGTTCTGGATCGCCCTCCTGAGTTTTTTTAACACCTCACAATAGCGTTCAGCTGTTATCGTAGTCCCACGTGGTAGGTAGTCGATCAGCAATATCCCCTTCGAATCCCAGAAGACCGTCGCCATAACCTTCCCAGCTGATTCCACAACTTTCGCCTTTTTTGGAGTTTGCTCGTCCTTCCCTTCCCACACCATGCTTTGTCCTTCGGTTTCAGGCGTCCAGTGATGGATTCAAGTTTCATTCCCGGTCACAATTCGGTCGAATAGGCCATCTCCTTCATCCTCAAAAAACTGCAGAAATTGACGAGCAGCGTCAACTCTCTGCTCTTTGTGGTGGTGTGAAAGGAGCCGTGGAACCCACTTTGCACACACTTTGGACAGATGCAGATCATCAGAAATGATTCTGTGAAGCGATGCACGGCTAATTTCAACATTAGACGGGAGTTATGAATGAATTTCGTCTAGCGTAAGGCGACGATCGGTGTCGACGACTCTTCGGACATCTTCGACAATGTTCAGGGCCCGTGAAGTGGATGGGCGGCCGCTTCGTTGTTCGTCGTGTATTGTTGTCCTGCCTTTAATATATGATTGGCGCCAACGAGAAACCATTGGCCTCGACATAACGTTCTCACCGTACACACTGCACAACTCATGGTGAATTTCAGTTACATTTTTATTTTTTACCGTTAAAAAACGAATCACACTGCGTACTTCGCAATCGGCGGTAGGAGTAAGTGGTAGCTCCATAGTGGCTTGATCGCAACTGACAAATGGGTCATGGCGGCCGCTTAGGAATTTTACAGTGCTGGCACCACACCCGGACGAAAGTTCCCTGTGAATCCCAGACGTTTCCTGCCTACCGCGCGGATATAAAAAAATAGTGTAAATTACTTTTGAGACAACCCTCGTATATATCTGAACCATTCGACGAGGGTAGGAAAAATTGAAGGTGCCCTAGGCACGAAATCTTGCAAGTCGGGCCCTAGTAACACCTCTCTTATACCTGTATTTCACTCTAATGAAATTAGTACCATGAAACAAATATCAACTTCTTCGAATGCTTATTATAATCACGTAAATTAGAATCACGTAAATTAGAATCATGTAAATTAGAATCACGTAAATTAGAATCGCGTAAATTAGAATCACGTAAATTAGAATCGCGTAAATTAGAATCACGTAAATTAGAATCATGTAGATTAGAATCACGTAGATTAAATCACGTAAATTAGAATCACGTAGATTAGCATCACGTAGATTAGAATCACGTAGATTAGAATCACGTAGATTAGAATCACGTACCTTTAAAGTGAACTGAATAAATATCGTGTGATTTTCAGCATTTCCATATTCATTTGGAGGAAATTCGATAATTTTCCACAATAAAACTCAATGGTGGCAATACATTCTTTTGCCAAAACACATATGGTACAGCGGAAACTGGGGAGGTTTGACCCACTTTTTAACGATGTATTTTTCTATTTTTCTGTCTACGTGATAAAAATTTCTGACTTGATGATGTTGCGCATCATTTTACCCCATCTTTTCTTATTTTAGTTGTAAACCGCCCTTTCGATGAGATTTTTCAAGAATGTTCAAACTGGGTCAAAACTCCCCACTTGAGGCAAGAACAAGAATTAAAGGTTATTAAAATCACACAGCCGTAATTATATGTCTAAAAAATGCTACTCCAAATCGCAAATAATTCAAATGTCTATAGAGTTACCAATCGTTTACTTAAGTAAATTGAAATTTGATTAAAGGAACAACTAGTCTGAGCCCAAACTATAAACTTAATTTAGGTTTAAATTATACTCCGAAAGTTAGAAATGGCACAAATTTCGTTTTGGAAGAAACTTGTTTGGTGCCTTCAATAATCCTCTAATGAGTAAGCTTAATAACATCTCTTTTGGTTGCTGTTGCAACTTTTTTTCAGCTTAAATACCATAGCAGCTACATGCATCAAAACAAACGTACATTCTGACAAAATTATAGATAATTATGGAAATTATTCTTTCATTTTGAAACGAATAACATACTGTAAAAAAAATTTCATTTGGTTGTAAATGTTACTAAACCAAAATCATTTTCAATGGTACTTCGCAAATCTTCGAAATCGTCATCATTTGAAAGTGAATCTGTCTCTCTCTTATGAACTCTATCTTGTTCATAACTCTATAAATCAATCCATCCCCTTGCATGCAATTTAAATTTTATGTAAAATTAAAACATTAAATTGCTTCCATAACTATTTCAAAGTTATAATTAAGCAAACAAAGTTCATTTTACAAATTAAAAACAGTGGTTATCCGCAGTTTACTTTTGTTGATTTGGTATAAACTAAAATTTTCAACAGAATAAATGTTTAAAATAAAATTTTCTTGCTTTGCGCAAGAGTAACATTTCTGTTTGAAACGCATTACACTTTGTGCATTAAAACGTGTGCTACAATGTCATACTGAATTAAATAGGGAGGTTTGACTTGTGTAATAGCTAATTCGAAGAAAACGTTAAATGTGCTAAAATAAAGAACTAAATTGAGAAGTAAGTATGCTGTCTTTTACCTATACTAGTCTGAGTACACAAACAATTCAACTTTCTTTTATGTACGTTAATGGTATGTCAAACCTCCCTTAATAGCTAATTCGGAAAAAAGCTAACTACTAAAAGATTCCTTGTGTAGGCATTTGGCTTGGATGCTCTCGGCTAATTTAAATTCCTAGTGCAATCTGCATCAGTTAGAGCTCAGGTGCCGCCATCTAGGGGAAACTGAGCGTCAAACTTCTCAGAGTGGTAATGGCATCCTTCGACAGTGGTGGTGCTTGAAAGAATGGATGCCGATTTCCGGGGAATGCATTAGGTCTGCAAAAGGTTAGTAACCATATGCAGCCCCGTTCGAGAGAAAAATAACTTTCTTTTATGTACGTTAATGGTAGTTGAAACAGCACAAAAGAGTTTTCAACGGAAAAAAACTTTTCAGAGGAAAATGTTATCACGAGTGATTTTTCCTTCATTTTACTTGCAAATGACTAACTAATTGAAAAAGCGTGAGATTATGCTTGACCATCACGCTACCATATGGCACTCTTCAGAATATGGTACTCTTCAGTTTGTGTTCAAATATGGAAAACCATAGGGGTGGGTCAAACCTTCTTACTTTCCCATACTTTTGTAAACCCCTTCATGTATTTTATTTAATCTGCAAAATTATGCTGATTTATTTCTGTTGCAGGTAGTAAGATATGTTTCCCAACCATATACTATATAGTTAGTATTAATACCTATCCACTGAATTTTCAGATGATATGGACTGCCTCCAAATATCGTATGGGGCATCAGGACCAAATTTGTCCAAATGACGTGAAGCAACTCGACACAGCATTTAGACAACAAGTTGTTGGAAGCATTATAGACTAAAGATAAAACTAGACTGAAAATTAGGGTTATACTTAGGCTGTGAACATGGTACAAATTTCTCACTACAATCAAGTGACCACCTGGCGACACTATGCAAAGTAAAAATATTCCACACACTCTTATTATTGCTTTTCCAAATAATTGATGTTAAACGTAAAATTAATGAAACTCATTAAAACACAGATCGTGTATGGAGCCGTAAGAAATACAATTTCTGATTCCACAATTTATGCTTGATGAATACTTTCAAATAGAAATGTTTCTAGTATTTTTTTTTTAATGAATACAACAATAATTATGCACATAGTAAGTTTGGTACTTTAGGACATTATACAAAATGCGAAAAAAATGGTATTTATTTAATATTTTATTTTTCCGTAGTTGTTATTTTGTAAAACAATAAGTTTAACCCTTTGTAAGGCCGTTTTCTTCTAGTAGTGGAACATTAAAATAGTTTTCGGATTTTGATTAGTTTTGAAAAAGCAATTCATATAGGTCGTTGATTAAAATTACATGATTTTTACTCCCCCTTTTAGGGGAGAAGGGGGAGGTATGCTTAACACATTTAAAAAATGATGTATTTCGTGGTAAATACACTTCCCACTGCCTTTACAAATTTCTGACACCCAGAGGGGGTAAAAGGCTTACTGTAAAAATTTATAAGTTCATGAACTTAGTGGTAAGTATGCTTACCACCCCCTTATAAATGGTATGGTTAAATAAATAACTTACCATGTTTATTTTGCAGTACAGTGAATTTTAAATTATTAATGAAGTCATCCTCACCGATAAAAATGAGAAAGTTCAGAAGATAATGAAAAGAAATTTAGAAGTGTTAAAAATATTAAATTTCCAAAAATTTACAATTTCAAAAAAGTAGCCTTCACAACCATACAACTAGTACTTTTGCTCTAAGGCATTCATTTCGAGTGATAGAAGTGATTCTAAAACTAAAAAAGTGGTTGATAATTTGAAATGAAACTTTTAAGTATTAAATCCTCGCGAGCGCAAAACAAACGAATAGTTAAAACAAATCATTTGCAGTAAAGAGCTCGGCTTTGAAATTAAACATATAAGACAAACTTTAGGAGATGTAAATGAAATTGAGAAACTTCCAAAAACATCAAGAATGATCAGAATAACTTTATGCATTTGCACGAATATTTTGGCGTTGTTTGTGAACTAAATTTTCCCTCCTTCAGAACAAACTTCTGTTCCCTTAAGTAAACATACTCAAGATTTCAGTATTTTTTCCCCCATTAAACTGAATTATCCTGTTTAGTACTAAACAAATTGCCCTTAGGATTCTTATAATTCATATTTGTCTTAGCTGTATTATTTTTTAAACTTTAACCTATTTGAGACATTTATAACACCTTTTTTCAAAATATGTTCTAACAATGAAATATTTCCTGTTATTAGAATAACCCATATGCTTTATTAAAAAACGGATGAATGTACAGTTGAACTTTCTTAATACGAAAATGGTTAATACGAAATCACGGCTAAAACGAACATTTTGTTCATCAAGTTTGGTTTACTATTTATTTACACTAAATATCTCACGCATATTACGAAGGCTAAAATACAAATTTCGGCTAAGACGAACAAAATTTCTGACCTATTCCCGGAAAAGTTTCTCGATTGCTATATGAGTATTCCTTTTTTTAAGAAATTGTTGGTTATTTTGAGTCATTGTAAAATACCAAGTGCGCATGTGATGGAATTCAATGTACCTAAAAAAACAAGTAACCATTAAGGATTTTTTCTAAAATTGTTAAAATTTAAACTGTAAGTGCACTTTTTCTCAATGTACTAGTAAGATTTAAAAGTGTATATTAGTAAAAATAAATCATTTGTTTTCACTATTTATTTTACTCTGTATTATAAATAGCAGTAATATTTTTTTAAATATAAACATGCATTTCTAATAGTTTTTTTTTTTTTTATTCTTACACAATTTCACGTATTCACGGTTGTTGCGAATAACGGCAAATACGAACAAATTCGCAAATTTTCGGCATTTCGTATTAAGCGAGTTCAACTGTATTTCTGTTCTTGTCAATGACCAGATATTTTCATTTCAATATACAGATTTTTGAATTACTTAGTATGTCTTCCGCCTCGACTGTAATTGCTAAATAAATTTTTAATGAGCATACACTAAAACAGTGGATCTTTAAGGGAACACGTTGTTCCCTAAAGGAAATGGAGGACCTAACAAAGGAAGGGGAGTTTACAAATCGGTTGAATGGTCTCTTGAGGTTCGTCCGCAGTTAACCGCTCCAGTTGGTTTGCTTTAATACGCAACTACACCGGCGGAAAATGAGATCCCAACACCTGAAAGGACTTGATTTAGAGGAATGAAATTCAGACAACGCATTTGTCTCGGTGATTCATTTTAGTTTCGGTCAAGATTCAACGTCAGAAGTAAACCTGTGTTCAGAGACTTAAAAATGCGAAATTTCGGTACATAAATAACAGGGACCGTCCATGCAAGGTTGAATTAACACATTATGAGCGGGCGGCAGGTACTAGTACCCGTTTCGTGCATTGCCGTTTAAAAGCGGTGCTGGTATTTGTACCCGTTTAAAATCACCACTTTTAAGTCACACAAGGGAAAAAATAATGTTTCATATACTGTATGAATTGGTGTATTTTTTTAGAACATTTTTTAACTTAGTCAAATTAGCCAGCTACGCACCATAGTTGAGAGTGCTACGTCGCCCGCTCATAATTTGTTAAGCATGTAAAAATAGGGCATGGTATGTATTATGTCGTACGGTTTTGGTACAGTTCGACCAGGGAATTTTCATAGTTGGACGCTCTTGCGCATGGCTGAAAAGAACGAATCCATTCGAGTTTTAGGGAAGTTTGCTTTACAGGTGCGTCTATTTAGTAGACGAATCAGAATGTGCTTCTCTGTTTGTTGAAAGTAACTAAATTTATAAACTGGCATTTAGCATCAGTTCCGAAGAAATAAAGTATGCTAAAAAAAACTAGAACGAGAAGATAGAGGTCCATTCTTTATACCAACAGTTCCTCCCTTGAAGATGAATGGATTCTTCTTGACCCTCTGCAGCCGGCTTGCTTTGGTTGATATACTATATCCTGATAAACAGTATACACTAGTTGACATACAGCACTACTGTATATCAGCTATGGATGCGGTTCCACGTCTTTCCCACCGGGTGGATAAAATCAGCAACGATTCTTGCTGACTGTGTGTTCTACCATGTGAAATCTCAATTCATCAACCGGCCGTTTCATCACACATCAGGTTAACGTTACGTCAGCTCGTCGTGATTCACAGTCGTAGCACGTTAGTTTATCGCAATCTCAATTCATCACGATATAAATTCATCGTAGTCTGGAGATATGCTTATGCAAACCTATTCATCGAAGTACATTATTGTTTGTTGGCGGTTTATTTTGCCTACATCATGCTTATGCTTATGGGTAAGAAATGGTAATGGACGAAGCAGAAGCAATCGCTCCCTCTGAAAATTAGGTATCTTTTTCTCAATCTATTTTTTTTTTTTTTTAATATGTGGAAAAGTTTAATAAGTAATAACTAGATAATGAAATAAAGGATTATTTCAGGGAAGATGTGTTTATTAATTAATATCTAACTAGCTTAAAAGTTAATTTTAAGATTGGAATTCAACTGGAAATTTTTTTAAATATAGTCCTCATTACGAAAATGAATGCTGTGGTTGTATTCAATGTGCCATCATACTTGAATCGCGTAGAAACCATGGCTGTGATAGCTATTATATAGTTATTGTGGTATTAACTCCGACTACAGTTATAACCTCTTGAGGACATTTGAAGAAGGATCTTGGCGTTATAAAATATTCTCAGTTCTACGTCATGAAGATCGCACAGATCATAGAAAAAATTTCAACTGTTATTAGTTTCTAATCAAAATACAAAAAGGATATTCCTGTTTGAAATAAAATTTAGTCATATTTCTATAATCAACTTGCCTCTTTCCTCAAAATACCCTTCCGCAGAACTTTATTTTCAAGTTACTAAATAACCCTTTGCTCATTTTAGCAAGCGCTGGTTCGCATCCAGTAGCTTTTTATACCTATTTTTTCAAAAAATCATTAATTTTTCACAGAAAAGAAATTTCATATGTTTAAAAAGTCCTTTGTATAAGTTTGGATTTTTTTTTTTTTGGATTTTTAGAAAATATTTTAAACTGTTATATACACTAAAACTGCCTTTGCTTTCTTTTATGGAGCCTGGGGCAAAATTCAGATAAAATCTCTAAAAAATGAAATTGAAAAAAATAAAAAGGATTCATCGATGTTAAGCAAACATTGGTTTAATTGCATTTATACGAATAATTTAAATTACCTTACACATTTCAAAAAGCATGAAGAATGAGTTTCTTTAAATTGAAACACTCTGGAAGCAAGCCATTTAAATACTTTTTTTATATATATAATATATTATTATTTATTATTAAAACATTTCAGTTTATCAATTTCCTTTCATATGTTTAATTCATCGGTTTCTATTTTTTTGCACATTCTATACTCTATTGACAAAAGCATTAAATTCTAATATCCCTTGGGACATGGTAGTCTTAAATTGCTTAAAATTTCCTTTAATTTTCCTTTCTTTCTGTGCAATTAATATTTTATTAGTAAATAATGTTTTTAAACTAATGGTGATATTCGGGACAGTTTAAAAACATTGTTTTAAACTAACATTCACGGTTTGAAAAACCGTAAGCTTTCAATTTTAATTGATAATTGAGTCCAGCACAGGAAGTTTGTGCTATCAATAGCATCATTTGTAATTATATACAACTTTGCTACAGTTGCTCTTCGTGATATAGGTTTTCAACATATCACGTCTTCAATTAGTTGCAACAATCTCAAAGAATACGATGCAGCAAAGCATATGGGAAACGTTACTGCTGCCTGGGGATCAAACCTTTTGTATTTCGCTCTCTCTCTTTTGGCGGCCAAAATACCATCAGTAAATTACCTTTCTTTTGGTAACCATACATTTATGAACATTAACAAATACATTGGCAAGAATTTGAGATTCGGTGCACGAAATTGCAATATTTGGCGATTTTTCGCTTGTACCCAGCTGACGGAAAAAGTACCCAGCATTGTTACGTTGGAAATTATTGTAATGATTGATATTAATCAATCTAATAGTTAAAAATATTAACAAGTGGCAGAGAGCCGAGCAATGTGGACAAGCTTAGATTTGCACATTTTTCAACGGACTTGAAGTCGACGTAAAGACATCAAAATTACTATACTTCAACTAACGTAGTACATAACAGAATAGAATTTCTCAATCATCCTATGAGAAAATTAAATACCTGAAAAAAATTCATTAAAAAAAATAACCCAAATGGCCAATTGCTCGACACGGGCGGACAAAGTAGACACTCAAGCTTTAAAGTCAGAATTAGTGACAAAAGCGGTTTACTTAGGAAATAATGTACTTTATCTGTACGAAAGTTACAAAAATTTACAACTCTTGCAAAAAAAAAACTTTGTTTTCCTTCTTTTTTTCCTCGTCACCCGCATTTTTGTATTTCTTTTCTTCCTCTTTCGCCTCTTTTTCATCCTTTAAAACTTCAGTTTTATTTTTACATGGACTTGATGTCATTGTATCCGCAGTGTCTTACTTTTTCCGTTGCCAGAAGATTTTAAAAAACGTTTGTGATCCGTGGGCAACAGCCACCACCCAGATTGGTAACTTTGTCCGGATTTATGTCATTGCGCAGCGGTTGCCATTCTTTAACAACCTGATGGAACTATTCGATTGCCAAAACAGAAGTTTTTTGTTTAAGTTAATACCCTTTCGAAATAATTTCCTTGAAAAACGGTAAGCGGCTTTGCTTCATAAAACGTGCAAACTGGACCTTACATTAAGTTCAGACGTTTCCTGGACTTTGGAAAACTCTTACGAACTCTTTCGATCACTACAATTCCTGTGACCATTCTACCCGCCTCCCCCCTACAATGTTAATAGAAGTACTTCATGTGATAACTTGTGTACGAAAGGATTTGATATTAATGTATAAAGTTAATACTCCTCTAAAAGAGAAAGTATTCTCCTCTAAAAGTGGCTAAAAATACAACTTTAATTTTGCGTTTTGGATAAATGTCACTAACACACTCCATCTTAAATTACCTGTGCTTTTATTTATATAATAGTTCAAAATAAATTCATGAATGTGTTGTAAAAGAATTAAGTGGGTAGGATATTGTCCTTGATTAATGACAATAATAACAATAATAATTAATGACCTTAATTAATGACAATACAATAATAATGACAATTTAGAAAAATGAACAATATTCATTTTTCTAAATCTAAAAGAGACTTACCTTAACACTACTCTTATTATAACATACAATATGTAAATAATGACTAGAATCAAGTAAAATGCCTCTGTTAATTATGCGGCGTGTCAAATTGCCAGATCACCAGAAGGTTAAAATGAAAAATAATATTAAATTCCACCAACATAAAAAAAAACAGCATCGATTATCTTTATTGAACTTATTCTTTGTTTTAAACATATGACGCATCTTGAAGTCATTTTCTGACATCATTATTCTATTAATGCATTTGTTTTTCTTACTTTATTCCCTCCTTTACAAGCTCAACTATTTCATCGATAAGCATTCGTGCCTAAATGCCATGCATTTCGCTTAACTGTCCTTGAGTTTGTGCCAAAATGTGATTTTTATTCTTACAGGGAGCAATTATTTACCATTGTTTCTTTTCACTACTTAACAGTTCATTATTTACATTTTTCTTTGCAGTCCACTTAAGAACAATTAGTTTTCTTAGAGATTCTTAATGAACAACATTTGTGCGACTTACAACTCTAGAAAAGGTAAAAAAACAAAATATTCAAAACGAGAGGGTGAAGTTAATTAAAATAAAATGAATGTTTATGTTTTTAATATCGGTGTTTTCCGAAAAATCTGCCAACATATCAGAAGTTTTATGACAAAAAATAATGATTTTACTCAAAATATAGCAATCTGGTAAAGATACATCTATTTTAATGAATGTGTGGCAGCTCGTTAAACTAACTTGAATGCTTATACGCTTTCACTTATGTGTCAGTTTTATTCTGGGTTGAATTGCCCTTATTTGAGTAATTTGTGTTAAAAAAGATAATCATTTTGTGCATGTTACAATGTCGTAAAGGGCATGCCATTCAAAAATATACATTTCGCACATAAAACTAATTTTATGTGATACATTGCTCCGTATATATGAAAGATTTTCATTTTAAAAATACTTCAGCTTTTAATAATATTTTCTTTAATTAATCCTTTGAAAGGCTGGGAGGAACAATTTTTCACGAAATTCAGCAAATTTGATTGTCTATGCGCTTTGACTTATGTGTCAGATTTATTCCGGGTTGAATTGCATTATTTGAATAATTTGTGTTAAAAGAGATAATCATTTTGTGAAAAATTGTTACAATGTCGTAAAGAGCATGCCATTCGGAAGTATATATTTCGTACATAAAACTGATTTTATGTGATACATTGATCCGTATAAATGAAAGAGTTTCATTTAAAAAATACTTCAGCTTTTAATAATATGTTCTTTAATTAATCCTTGAAAGGCTGGGGGAAACAATATTTCACCAAATTCAACAAATTTGATTGTCTATGCGCTTTGACTTATGTGTCAGATTTATTCTGGGTTGAATTGCCCTTATTTGATTAATTTGTGTTAAAAAAGATAATCATTTTGTGAAGAATTGTTACAATGTCATAAAGAGCATGCCCATTCAAAAGTATATATTTCGCACACTAAACTAATTTTATGTGATAAATTGCTCCGTATATATGAAAGAGTTTCATTTAAAAAATTCTTTAGCTTTTATATGAGTACAAAGATAAAACAACGTAAAAAAAGCACAAATTCAGAATAAAAAGTATCGCAAATAGCTTTTTCCCGAAGCTACAATAGAGCCTCTTCATCAGTGCAGAAAAGATGCTCTCAATAGCTAAGAGCATGCGACTAGACTCTTCTGCCCTGAAGAAGAGGCTCCATTGTAGCTTCGAAATAGCTATTTGCGCTACTTTTTATTCTGAATTTGTGCTGTTTTACTTTGTTTTATCTTTGTACTTACATTTTAGCACAAAGCATTTTGATCATTTGTCTTATACTTTTGAATTAACCCTTTGAAAGGCTGCGGGAAACAATGTTGCACCAAATTCAATAAATTTGTCTAAAACAACTTTCAACAACAACATGATTTTTATAGAAATTTTTGCGTAGTTCATGAAAGGTGAAAAAATGCCTAAAAATTATTAGTAACTTTTAATCAATCTTAATAGTTTTCGTAAAAGTTAAACATTCCGAGAAAAAATCTAAATAGTGGATAGGTTGGGAAAACACAAAATAACTTTTTTGTTTTAATATAGCAGTAAGGGTGCTTTCACACCAAAGGCGACAACGGAAAAAAAGACTTCTTTTCTCATCTGCGCAAGCGCAAGGAGTATTTTTGTCTTCAAAAATACGCCCTGCGGCTGTCATACAAGTTTTTTGTCACTGTCGCCTTTGGTGTGAGAGCACCCTAACAGAAAAAATAAAAGTTAAACAGAAATTATGGCGTTATTACATTAAATTATGGCCTTATAAAAGTTATTGTTAATACACAAGATGTTTTCAACAAGATTTTGCATAGTTCCTGAAAGGTGAAAAAATGATTAATAACCTACAATTATTTTGAAAATTTTCATACAAATTGAATATCCCAAAAGAAAAAAAATCTAAATACCAGAAGGCAGGATTAACAAAAAAAGCAATCTAGTATAACGAAATAACATTTTGTAAATAAATATATTCGCATAAAGTATTTTTATTAATTTCTTAATTAACATTAAGTGAAACATTAACTTTTGCATCAACTATTATCGATACAAATTAAGAGATCACGTCAAAAAAAAATGAAATCTGCAATAGTATTTCTATCTCATTATTATCAATTTCGTTTCTGGTTGTATAACAAGATCTTTTTTTTTCTTCTTTTTTTTTTCTGTATGAGGGTAGCTTTTGACAAAATTGAGTGATCGCCCTACCCTGAATGGTTGGGTATCAGAAAACAATTAGCAAATACGGAGCGAATCGCTTGCTTTTCTTATTTAGCGAACCACATAAAACTCTCCAAACATTGGTAATTACCATGGATAAAACTAGATCTAAAATCAATACGAGTCTTGTCAAAAGACATGATCTACCACTAGTGAACGTCACGTGAGTTGAAAGGTCTGATGTTTAATACGTGATGAATGACCATTATTCTAGAACCTTCATATTTTATCAACATCCGATTTTTTTTTTCTTCAGTACTTCATTAATAATGGATTTGTCTAGAAAATGTCTGCTGTATTTCATTTGTTTTCGTGTAATAACATAAAAAATAAAAGTTTCAACTAACAAGAAAAATTTAAAATACATGAATCTGGTAGGCGATACATATATCCTTGTATGTGCGATTTAATAATCAAAGAAATTCTTTGCTGATTCAAGCACATGAACTTCGAATCCAATATGTGTCCCCCATCTTCTCTATGAAATCAACCCCCCCCCCCCCCCCCCCACAGACGGGGAACCCCATACTTTAAAACTCTGCGCACATTTATGTAAGTATTGGAGCCTTTAATAACGTGTTTCTAAGCAAAAGAATAATTTTCATAATCGATTACATCGGCACGTATAATCCGGCATTATTTTAATACCAATCAATACATTTAAATGATTGAGTTTAGTCGCTCCAGTTAGACATTTAAAAAACAAGAAAACCCTTTCTGAAGCTAACTATTATTTAGGGTTACAACAAAAAAATTTTTTAGTAAAGAATTATATTATATACAAAAGTTTTAACTTCAGTTACTCTTTTTCACTCAGTTGCTAAATTAGAAGAAAGCATCAGATCGCTTCTTGAAAATTTATAAAAAATAATCTAAAATTCTTTGTGATGAATTCTTTGGATATGAATACATGTATAATCAACATAAATGAAGCACAAATAGTCAACGAACTATAGCAATTGGCTACTTTACGGCTTCTGTGGAGACTCTTTATTTACTATTTTTGTGTAAACTACTACAAATTCAAATAGTGAAGGCAAAAGTCAATCATCTTCGTTCCATCTATACGAAATCAAATATTTCTAATTGCGTTGTTAATTGTTTTAATACCATATTTTTCAACTATTGTCTTTTCCCGAATAAAATCACCTTTATTTTAGGAAATCTACTTATATAGCACTTTGAGTCCGCATAATAATTTTCATAATTTTTCAAATGCAATTTAGCAGGTCCGTAACAATATCAGCCAAACCGGGATATAAATATTACCAGTTAATCATTTTCCTGTTTTGACGCTGAAACTACAGTAAATAATCCAAACAAACTTCAGATGATACAACTAATATGAAAAGTAAATTTCTAAAGAAGTTTTCATTTCATTTAAAATTATATTGCTACATTGATATTTAAAATTGAAAGGTCCCCTGGAAAAACGACCTAAGTCGCATACTACTTTTTGAACTTTGCTTTATGTTTTATTATAAATTATGTATTATAAATGAATATAAATTATGTATTATAAATTTGAATTTTTGTGTCACGGAAAAGTAGGCTCGTGTAGTTAAAATTAACATTTATGTTATAAAATAATTGAATAAAACAAAGCAAATTTCAAAAAGTAGTAGTATGTGACTTAGGTCGTTTTTCCCAGTGGACCCTTCAATTAAAATATCTCTAAATAACTCCAAAAATGAGCTTATCCTACGCTGAAATATATACTGGCGAAAAAATGATTTATTTCCCAACAGCTATCAACGAATGACTACGCTATTTCGAAGCGTGATGAAAAGGGAATTATAAAAGATTTATTTATGAGGCGTGCATTGTAAACTTTTCAATATCATTGCGAATTAGTCAGGAAAGGCAAAACATAAAAGCAAAATCATCACAAAAAGCTTGCTTATTCGCAGTTCGGAAAACCATTTAAAGAGTATATTTTTAGCTGTTCGCATTTACCTTAAAAGCTTTTTTTTTTTAAGTAATGGTGCTACTAGTATTATGATCGAATATTTCTGCAATTGGGCGTTGCTCCAAAAACAGTTTAACTACTGTGAAAGAAAAAGTCACAGCATAAGAAGTCACTTAAATCGAGAAAACTGATTTTTGTCGCGTTTCTTAAATGTACTGCAGTTTGTTTCTAAATTGCTGAATATATTAGGCATTGATTTTATTTAGTTATTTATTTATTGAAATCAAAATAAGCTATGATACTCGTGCACCTAATCAGAGCTAGAAACAAAAACGAGTAAAATTTTTTACAGCTATTTTGTTTTCCCCATCAATTTGGGGCATTGCATAAGAAAGCCATTGATACAAGATAATGGTCATTATCTCGGAAAACGTCCTTTTAACTTTACGGATGGTTTCTTTTTTTGGTGGGGATGTGTACATAGTATTACGGTATTTTCTTCAATATACTTATTTCTAATTTTGCAGGATTTCACCATAATTCACCACGACATTTTCTTTAATATACTTCTTTCTAATTTTGCAGGATTTTACCATAATTCACCACGACATTTTCTTCAATATACTTATTTATAATTTTGCAGGATTTCACCATAATTCACCACGGCATTTTCTTCAATACACTTATTTCTAATTTTGCAGGATTTCATCATAATTCACCACGGCATTTTCTTCAATATACTTATTTTTAATTTTGCAGGATTTCACCATAATTCACGACATTTTCTTCAATATACTTATTTCTAATTTTGCAGGATTTCCCCATAATTCACCACGGCATTTTCTTCAACATACTTATTTCTAATTTTGCAGGATTTCACCATAATTCACCACATTTTCTTCAATATACTTATTTCTAATTTTGCAGGATTTCACCATAATTCACCACGACATTTTCTTTAATATACTTCTTTCTAATTTTGCAGGATTTTACCATAATTCACCACGACATTTTCTTCAATATACTTATTTATAATTTTGCAGGATTTCACCATAATTAAACACGGCATTTTCTTCAATACACTTATTTCTAATTTTGCAGGATTTCATCATAATTCACCACGGCATTTTCTTCAATATACTTATTTTTAATTTTGCAGGATTTCACCATAATTCACGACATTTTCTTCAATATACTTATTTCTAACTTTGCAGGATTTCCCCATAATTCACCACGGCATTTTCTTCAACATACTTATTTCTAATTTTGCAGGATTTCACCATAATTCACCACATTTTCTTCAATATACTTATTTCTAATTTTGCAGGATTTCACCATAATTCACCACGACATTTTCTTTAATATACTTATTTCTAATTTTGCAGGATTTCACCGTAATTCACCACGACATTTTCTTCAATATACTTATTTCTAATTTTGCAGGATTTCCCCATAATTCACCACGGCATTTTCTTCAACATACTTATTTCTAATTTTGCAGGATTTCACCATAATTCACCACATTTTCTTTAATATACTTATTTCTAATTTTGCAGGATTTCACCATAAATGTTTGCACTATTCATCAGCGGATATCCATCAATGAATACATTCCGAGAGCCTCCTAAAAAAAGTATTTATCGCGAGTTAAGTCGCATAAATCTGGGACTAGCAAGTCTGCTCTGCATTTTCTAATCCAATAGCTTTGAAGCTGGGTGGCACATCTCTGAAGGCTTTTCATATCCTCAAAAAAAAAATCAGAGATTTTTATAAAGCATTATTATTGAATAATGTTTGTATGAGACGTCCTGATGGATATCTTTTCAACGAAAAACGTTTTGTTCTAATTGGACTATTTACTCCAAAGTTATTGCGGAAGACACATAGACCGACTGAATTAGGCATGCCGACAGACATAAATTTCCCTATCTCAAAACGCTACTATTTTTTTTTTTTTTTCTCAATGTTTGTTTAATTATTTAATTATTTTTAACTAATAACTTTTGAACGAATTGTCCGATTGGGGAAAAAATTTTTTTTGCATTCGAAAGATCTCGGCGAGGACATCTCATTTCTATATTTTACTTTTTGATGTGAACAATTTTTTGTTCAATTTTGAACAGTTCAAAAAATTTTAACATTAGCGCCTAGGGACAAAATTGAAGCAAATTCTGTAAACTCTGGGCACAAGAGCCAAGTTCCTGTTGAAAGCTTATTGAAAGGAGTTCTCGGCGTGAAATATTGATTTGAACAGTTTTTGTTCATTTTTGAACAGTTCAAAAAATTAACACAGAGCTTACGGGGAAATTTCAACCCTATATAAATCCTGATCTAACGGACCGATTTGCTTGGAACAAACTTTATCGGAAAACTCTTATAACGTAGAACATGTAGAAATAGAAAGTTTATCCAGAACTTACGAGCCTATTTTGCTATGAAATTTTTTGATCGGGATTTTCAAGGATATTTCTCAGTGACTCAATGAGTGAAATAATGAATGAATGAATAAATGAAAGAGTGAAAGAATAAATGAATGAGGAAAAGAATGAATGAATAAATTATTGAATAAATGAAAATATAAATAAATGAGTGAATAAATACATGAACGCGTAAATGAATGAATAAACACTTGAATGAGGTAACGAATGAATGAATAAATGCATGGCTGAATAAATGAAAGAATGAATGAGTGAATGAATGAATATGTATTATCCGTTGAAAAAGGTATATTTTCAATAATTAGAACTAAAGATAAATAAGAAAGAGAGAGAAAGAGATAGCTAGATTATAAATTTGAATTTGGTGTATACGGGAAAGTAGGCTCGTATAGTTCTAGACGGAACTTCTTGTTTATGGTTCTTTTACTTTAACTGTTACCGGAAAGTAATAAATAAATTGGATTGCTTATTTATTGAATTGCAGCTATAACAAATTAAGTTGCTGTTCTCAAGTACAATTTCCTTATTTAGTTTGCTGAATTATTTTATTAAACACTATGTTCCTTGTAAAATAATACCATATAAACACTAAGGTACACAAAGGTGCATTCACACCAACGACAACGGAGACATTTTGGTCTATCGTAATAGACTGCTGCTCTGGTAATCAAACTAACGGCGAAAATGTAGCTGTTCCATAACGCAATCAACAAATCACGGAAAGTCACTCTCAATAACGCAATAAAGAGTGAAAATCGCGTGGGCGTGGTTATTAAATTACTAGCAAGCCCGGCGGTCATACGAAATGACCGCTGTTCTTGATGTTATAAATATACAATTCTCCCAGTAACCGGAAATGCACATCAAATCAAAGAGATATTTATCAGGTAGAACAGTAAAGTTTAATGAATAAATAACAAACATATAATAATTTCGGGAAAAAATATTCTTACCGAAAAATAACATCCAAATTATAATAATCTGTAAAGTAAAATTATTATGTACTATATAATCAAATTGTTTGTGAAAAATATTTATATCCAACATAATCATCGTCAAAACAATAGTTTTAACGAAACTGGAAAGAAGAGCGCTGCCACTTTAATATATATTAAAAGCGCAGACGAAAAATAAATTAAAACAAATAAAGAAGGATTAAATTAAATTCGATTACACTGCTATAAATTCGCCAAGCTTTTGGCGAACTTCTATTTTGTAGAAGTTCGCCGTAAGTTCTCTTCCATAAAAAACGTTAGCATTATAGAAACAACTGTGTAGATGGCAGCACGATGCAGTTTTCTCGGAGCTATCGGCGACAAACAGACACTTAAGCGGCTTATATATAAGAAGCAGAACCGATGATGTGCGCTGATAGTTATGTTGTCTTCGCACATCCCAGTTGTCACTGGTACTTTGAATGCACCCTACGGCAGTCCACCGCGACAGTGACAAAATGTTCGTCGTACACGTCATTGGTAATACCTCATTTAATTAGCTGCCCGCTTGCGCACTCATTGGCATTTTTATTCCATCGTTAAACATTACTTTTACCGAGAACATCGTGATTTGCTTATTGTGCTATGCCGTCATTTAGAACGGATAAATCCACGGCGTTAGTTTGATAACCGCAGCAACAGTCTAAAGCGACATGATTTTCTTGCTGTTGCAGCGATAAGTATGGATTTACTTCCTATATATTATCAAACTAGTTGAACCGTCCCGCAGTGGACCAGTCGGCAGAAGCTCGGTTCCCGTAGATCACCGAAAGTGAAGCAACATCGACTTACGTCAGTGTTTGGGAGGGTGACACCCTCTCGCGGCTGGTTGCTGTGGTGTCCGTGTACGCTAAAGGGAACTGGTGCACGTTAAATAGGTCGAGGCTCCAATGTCCTCCAAGTGAAACGATACCTCTGGGGGTGCCATCCCCAGGTGACGGTCTCTCATCTGGGAGCTGGTTCAAAAAATTAAGAGACCTTTCAAAGGGGCGGAAGTCGGACTCCTGCCTATAAGGGCCCCGTTAGACTCAGGAGCAGCGCACCCACTCTTCCTCGCTTCGCCCAAGGATACGACAACAACAACAACAACTAGTTGAACCGTGCGGAGTTCCGCACTAACTTGGGAAAAAGGACATTATGAAGAAGAATAGAAAAAAGTAAGCGGGTGTTGGTTCAAAAGTAGTCATGAAACTGAACACATCAGAAGTAGCTACTACAGTTTTCCCCCCACTATTATTTAGATATTCAAAGTAATAAAATAATCACAATAATAATGATAATTATTTTCATTATTAGTTTGCATAGCATTAAAATAAAATAACGAAACTGTTCCATTACCGAAAATATAGTTACTGTTGGTTGGTTAGGCTCTACACATTCACAATATAAATGAATGTGTAGAGCCTAACGATTAAGTTTAACACACAGACTCAGCTACTGTCCAATTTTCTGCACAAACAGAAGAGTTTCTTGTTTGTTTACTTGATAGCAGATGGCGTCAGCATACAGAACACCAATTTGGCATCCATTAAAGCACCTCTTCTCAGATTATTTTAAATCTCAAATTTAAGAGAAACGGTACATTTTTAGACCGTGGGTCTATTTTTCATCATTAGCCGGCATGATAAGCTTTAAAATGAGGGGCAAATCATGGAATTTGATAAAGAAATAAGGAAGATCTCGCAGAGCGACACAAAACAGGCTAGAGAAATAATATATAAAGATTAAAATTTCTTCTCGTTCATGAGATCAGATAAAACAAACTGCAGTCAAATGAGCCACATTGTAAGATCACTCCTATGAAATTGATGTCCATTATGCTTATTCACTGATTGGAAAGCTAAACCGTATTAGTTGACAAAAAGTAAGATAAAGATTACAATGGACTATAAGTTTCACAGAAATGTACCTTTTGTGTGAGCTTGTTCGGTAATTTCTTTTTATAAGAAGATTTATTTTTATTTGTTACTAAACAATGACTTTTGAATTATTAATAAATTGGTAATGAACATAGCTCGCCTCATTCCAGATGCTCTCTTTCTTCACAGGAATAAAAATGATCAGAAAAACTTTTCGAAAGTTATTTTATGTTTTTGCTAAAGATACTTTTAAAACCGTCATATTTTCACAAACTAAAAAAACTTAATATTTGGTGCAAATCGAGTGCATAATTTATGTTGTATAAGAAGAAAAAGTTTAGATTTTTGCGCTAACAAAATAGTGAGAAAACATTTTGTAAAGCATAAGTTTCAAAATATATGTTGTAATTATTTCAGTATTGCTCAGAACCTCTTTTCGTTGCAAAGAAAACTTTATTCTGAGTGTTGCTTAAGCGGTTATCACACGACAGGAATTACAGGCAAACGCAACCGTAACAGGAATCGTCAACTCTATCGGAAACTGGTTTTTCTACCAATTTTCCCCATAGTTTCCTCAAAATGCTCGTGTGCTATACCAACTCACGGTTGCTCGAATTAGAAGCAATTCGTTATCTGCGTAAGAAAAAAATTGCTTCTAGAACGTTTAATTTAAGGCAAATCAAGAAAGGACCCAATCATGGAGCTGGAATTTCGTGACGTCAAATCAACTTTCCAGTAATCATGGCGGTGAAGGATTTGAAGAGTGGCGGTAGAAGGATAAATGTTAAAAAGAAAATGCGATTTCTAAATTAGTTTTTTTTTTTGGTTTAAATTTTCGAAATCATGCCGAAAAAGCATTTGTAAGATGTAAAGTCACTAATTTACTAGTGCAAGACATTTCAAAGAGTTTCTTATGATGAAATCGCTACCAAAATGCCAGTGCGTTTCAAGTGATAAATTTAGAGGCAATATAACAACCTTTTTTTTTTTTTTCTTTCTGTTTTTTTCTTAATTTATATATCATAGACAACCATTCCATAGCGTTATCAGCAATAATACTCAAGGCATCATACACTGTTTTACATTTTTGATAATTTTTTAACTAATCTCTGTCATTTTATTTTAATTAAATTTAAACTGCAGTGCCATTTTCTGTTTCGTCAGAACTCGAAGCTTGATGTCCAGTAAATTGTCGCAGTGAAAAAACTTTTAATTAGAATGATATTAGATGAGACACAGAATACAAAATATTAATATTTTACCAAATTATATTCCTTAATCAGTAATGTCACTACGGAAGGGCGGCGGAGGGGCCGCTTCCCCCCTCCCCTCCCCCCCCCCCCCCCCCGCGCGTGACACCCAAAATAAGGTATAGAGTTTTAGAAAAATACATGTACTTTAATTGTACAATTTTACGGGTGCTATTTCAACGTATCGTAGCTGAAAATAAATATAGTTTAGTGAAAGTAACCCCAACTAAATAAAATAAGATTTCTAAAGAGTTTTTTCTTTTTCCACTCTGAAAATAATATAAACTACAAAACTACAAGTTCAAACAACACAACAAAGTTTCTTTCTTTTTGGAGGGGGACACCAAAAATTACCGCCCCCGTTTGACACTTATGCTAGACATTTCCATTAAAATTAAAGATCTTGTTATGAATAAACTCATGACATCTAATTTGTTACTAAAATTCGTAAGGTATGTAGGGTCAGTTGGGGTGATTGTAAACATGGGGTAATTGTAAACAAGCTTCATCACTACACTTGTGGTGGTTTTGAAAACTTAACTGCTTGTGAGTGATAAACTGGCAGTATAGGGAAGACATTGAAACAGTTTCGTAAGTTTCGAAGCAACTGTGCAGGCGTCACTATTGTTTGAAAATGGCCCAGTGAAAAAAGTTGTTTAACAAAATTTAGTGATCTTACATTTTCCTCTCCAGCTCATCTATAAAAGCGATGTAAGCGGTTTTAACCATTTTTATTTGTCATATGGAATGCTGCTAAAAGCATTTAGTTATGAATTTAATCTTCCCTGTCATTTTGCATGTGCAAGTTAGGTGTTTACAATTACCCAATATATTTCATACTCTGGGGTATTTCATACTCTGGGGTAAACACTTAAATTTTTTCTATTTTCAATATTTTAGGGGGACAATAAGTATTATATTTTGATGTAAATTACACTTTTGTGTCTATTTTACATAGCTGTTGTTGTTGTTGCTAATGCCACTTGGAAATCCAAGTCCCCCCTTGCAGGGCGACCATGAATTAAGGAAGCTCCTACTGATTATTAATGAGCTCCACTAGAATGAAGTACACTTGGCTCAGAGGGGCTTAATGATTTTGAACAATCTCCCAGATAAGAGATCGTCACCTAGATTGGTCCCTCAGCGGAAATTATTTCTAACTTGGTGGACATTTAAAGCGACGACGTATTTTACGTGCACAGCTCCCTTTAGGGCACTCGGTCTCAGAGTAATCAGTAGCGGGAGTTGGTCACCCTCCTAAGCGTTGACCACGTCCAGTTGTGTTTCACTTTCGGTGTTCTGTGGGATCCAACCTTAACCGACTGATCCACTGCGGGACAAATTTTACATAAATTTATTGCATTACTTGATTTTTTGCAAGATATTTCTTGTTAAATAATCTCAGCCGACTCATAACATAACTCAGCGGACCACATGCGGCCTGCTGGCCGCAGATTGAGAACCATTGCTCTGGAACGTCTTAAGCCTTCAAGCAGACTGTGTATGAAACAATTTTCCATTTGCATCAACCTTATTGGAAAATAAATCACGGTTTACAATTACCCCACATCTCTGGGGAAATTGTAAACACACTGGGGTAATTGTAAACACGAGCTCATTCGCTAACAAATGGCCATAAATTCAAAATTTGTGTACACATTTACTCACAAGAAATACAGTAGTGGCTACAATGCTCACAATTTTATCTGTGAATTCATTCAAGAGGTAGGGAAGGATCCAAAGTTAAAACATTGAAAAAGCGTTTACAATTACCCGAACTGACCCTATAACCTTTTAACAAAACTTCTTAAGATTTCATTCATTTCGCCTTATAACATAATAACAATTTGCATTCAAAATTTTTTGACATCTTTAAGCAGGCAGGGCAGTCTCAAACTTATATTTTTTAGGAAGGGGAGGGGGTAATTCTTAATTACCCGACTGAAGCTTCGTATTTTACTGAATCGCGAAGCTCAAACTTAATAAACCATGATCCTATTGAGAATAAGTGATCATTATATACATAAAATAAAACCTGATGTCTTGCATTTGCTATTGACAACTGTATAGCTGTTAGTCAATAATGTACCTGTATAATAAGTACAAACATGTAGGAGGGGGGGGAAAGACAAAAATTATTGTTATACCAAATGGTCTAATTTAACATGGTCACTCAGAATTTGCAAAATAATGACAATTTTAGGAGGTCACAGTGACCTTCCGTGACCTTGCATGGGAGTGCCCTTGAATGCAGAAACCTACTTTTTTGATCGAAATTTCAAATATAAAAAATGTAAACAAATGCCTAACACGAGGATACAGATTAGAAAATGATAGCTCGTTATGAGCAACCGTCTGAGAAACCGGTGGCAAACCTGTGGGAAACTCCGCATCGAAAATTGGCTCTAGAGATTGCCGATAGAACGAGGTGGAAGTAACGTTTGCTTTAAAATTCCTGTCGTGTGATAACCGCTTCACACGAGGATACAGATTAGAAAATAGTTGCTCGTTATGAGCAACCGTCCGAGAAACCGGGTGCAAACCTGTAGGAAACTCCGGATCGAAAATTTTCTCTTGAGGTTGCCGATAGAACGAGGTGGAAGTTACGTTTGCTTGAAAATTCCTATCGTGTGATAACCGCTTTAGAGTCACAATAAGAAAAAAAAACTATTAATTAGATTGATATTACAGGAGACACAGAATACCAAATAATAATATTTTACCAAATTATATTCCATAATCAATAGGGTCACTACGGGGGACGGTGGAGGGGCCAGGCCACCCCGGGTGACACCCAAAATGAGATATAGAGTTTTAGAAAAATACATGAACTTGAACTATACAATTTTAAGGGTGCTATTTTAAGGTATCATAGCTGAAAATAAATGTAGTTTAGTGAAAGTTATCCCAAATAAATAAAATGAAATTCCTAAAGTGTTTTTTTTTATGCACCTCTGAAATTAATATAAACTGCAAATTTATACAACACAACAACGTTTCTTTCTTTTTCTTCTTTTTTTTTGGGGGGGGACACCAAAAATTATCGCCCCCGGGTGACACTTATGCTAGGAACACCATTGCTTTAATACAATTCCATTAAAATTAAAGATTTTGTGATGAATAAACTTATAGCATATAATTTGATACTAAAACTCGCAAAATATGTACAACGTCTTAACAAAACGTTTTCAGATTTCATGTGAATGTATTGCATTATAATATAACAACAATTTGTGATCACAATTTTCTGAAATATTTAAGCAGGCAGAGCCGCCTCGAACTTATATTTTTGGGACGGGAGGGTGATTTTTAATTTCCCGACTGAAACTTCGTATTTCACCGAATCGCGAAGATCAAACTTAATTAAACATGATCCTATTGATAATAAGTGATCATTATATACATAAAATAAAATTTGATGCCTTGCAATTGCAACTGCTATTGACAACTATATAGTTGTCAGTCAAAAATGAAAAACTATTGTTATACCAAATGGTCAAATTTGTCATGGTCTGTCAGAATTTCAGGAATAAGAACAATTTTTAGGAGGTCACAGTGACTTTCCGTAACCTTGCATGGGCTGCCCCTGAATGCAGAAACCTACTTGTTTGAAAGAAATATCAAGTATAAAAACTGTAAACAAATGCCCAACACGAGGATACAGATTAGAAAATGGTAGCCCGTTATGAGCAACCGTCCGAGAAACCGTGTGCAAACCTGTAGGAAACTCCAGATCGAACATTTCCTCCCGAGGTTGCCGATAGAACGAGGTGGAAGTAACGTTTGCTTAAAAATTCCTGTCGTGTGATATCCGCTTTACTGTCCTGAAGTTCAAATGCTTTAGCACTGAAAGAAGAATACAGTGAAACCTGTGTAAGTTGACTACTTGCGGTGCAGCAGTTTAGTAGGCAACTTATAGAGGGTGAAGAGCTAATTCCGTTCCTGACAAAAGGGGTCAATTTAGACAGGTGGTCAACTTATAGAGGGTGAAGGGCTAATTCCGTTCCTGGCCAAAGGGGTCAACTTAGACAGGTGGTCAACTTATAGATGGTGAAGGGCTGATTCCGTTCCTGACAAAAAAGGTCATCTTAGACAGGTGGTCAACCTCTAGAGGGTGAATGGCTAATTCCGTTCCTGACAAAAGGGGTCAACTTACCAAGGTGGTCAACTTACAAAGGTGGTCAACTTTACAAGTTTTACTCTATCTTGTAGCCCCAAAATTTTCTAACCCGCTTTTCAAAGCGTATGAAAATAATTTTTGTACCTAACCGACCGGGCTTTCTCGGCTTTACATTTGAAGGCTCCACTGGAAAAACGACCTAAGTCACATACTACTTTTTGAAATTTGCTTTATGTTTTATTCAATTATTTTATAACATAAATGTTAATTTTAACTATACGAGCCTACTTTTCCGTAACACCCAAATTCAAATTTATAATACATATATTTATAATACATAATCTATATTCATTTATAATACGTAATTTATAATAAAACATAAAGCAAAGTTCAAAAAGTAGTATGTGACTTAGGTCGTTTTTCCAGTGAACCCTTCATTTGTTTATTGTAAGAATTGCTGCAATTCCTGAACCATGAATTCAAGCACAATCTCTTGAAAAACAATTATAATCTGTCGGACATAGCATCAAGTATTTAAGGTCTCAAAAAAATTTCAAAAGCAATATCTGTAACGCATTACTAATGAAATTTATTTTTGGATTGAATATGTCACTTTCTCAATTCGAAATAAAGCTGAGTTTTCGTTAAAAATTATTCCAACGCTTTGAGTCAAAACTAAAATGAAATGCTATTTTGAATGATCCCTTGATGCAAAGTAGTGAAAATACAGAAAACGCAATCGACTTTTCAGACATCCGAAAAAAAATTTGTTCATTCTACATGTACGCGGAATGAAAAAAATACTTCCCCGCTCTAATAAAATATTTCCCTCTTTCTGCGAAAATATATTCTTTAATTAAAGTCTTTAATATCAGGAAATGGCAAACACGTTTCTGATTAATCAATACGATTCCAATTTCCCTTTTTCCGTTGTTGGAATATATTGATTCTTCTTTTACTTAGAAATCTGATTTTTTAACTATAAGCGTAAGTGCTGAATTTCAAAATGCACTTTTATTTGTTACTGTTTGAAAACTTCATTAGAGATGGTAATAATATGTTATTCTGTTTTTTTTTTTTTTTAATCTTTTTCGAGAAATGTGAAGTTAATAAATAGAAAGTTATAGTTATAGTTATATAGTTAGAAAAAAAGGCGACAAACGCTTTTTTTTCTAAAGCATTTTTATTTAACATTTTTGTTAGAACGTCTAAGTCTCAATCGCATATCTAAGTAACAGCATTGGACTTGAAATTTGTTCTTTCATGCGGGATACACCGTTCAAATTTTAGTTATTATTGAACGGACTTATCGCGAAAAGCTTGAATTTTAACTGACATTGCGCAAAACTATTCGTTGGGAAGTTTATGCTATTTGCACAGCTTTGTGGAGAACAGTATTTCTCCAAATTGTGGCTTAATCTTTTCAAAAGGTTTAAAACTAGCAAATCAAATGGTTAAATTTTCAATTACATATACACACAAATAAATGTTTAAAATTTTGAATTACATAGCAATTAGTGGATTATTTTCTTCTGTTGTTTCTAAAGGAGCTGCGTTTATTGGTTCTGTACCATTTTCAGACCAAATGCGTTCCCCAGAGACTGGAAATTGTTCTTTCATTTGGCGTCACTATCGGCAGGTGCTATTAACACTTGAGAATTTTGATTTTTCTGTTTCTTCACTATAGGGAAACATCTGGGCTCTGACAATGCGAAATTACACTAAGAATTTAATCCTTATTCTCATAAAGTAGCATATATGATACTTTATGAGAATAAGGGCTAGCAAATAACAATGCAACATATGCGCTGACGTCACTTAACAAATAGAAAGTAAGAGAAAACCCCAGGTAGCATATATGCTACTCTATGAGAATAAGGGTTAATTTGGCATTGAGTACCCCAGCCGAACAGATACTCAAGGTATTTTTTACATTCCACATAATCATATGACATGGACGTAGTTGATTTGCTGCATCTCGAAAATCTAAACTTGGGCCGACTTTGAACCTGCAAACTTGGCCGTAAGAGGGCGATCTGATCAAAGTATAGAGTAAATCTTACGTTCTATTTTTTAAAAACTGGCAAACTTCTTATGCTTCTTTATTATATTTGAAAATCTGCATTACCAATAGCAATATTTCTACTATTTTGCAGGCATAAAAGTTAATGAAAATTACGGTGTAGTTCGACAAGAGTTAACTTGTTGGCCAATTTTCTAAACAAATACAAACTTTCAAATTTGAACAATCTAATGTTTTTAAAAAATCATTCTTCGAAATACATGCACATATCATTCGTATTACTTGTATTTATTTTAATAACCCCCCCCCCCCCTAATGCTTCATACGTAAACTAATGCAATCTCACATATCCTTCCCAAAATGCATCTATCAACATGTTTATTTATGAACCTCTTTGTTCAGCTTGTATTAACAAATTTCATTTTTTTAATAACTTAGAAGATGCATATTATTTTGTGCTGAATAAGTCATAAGCAAAGAATGTAAATAATTGAAGAGTAAATTTAAAGTTACAATAGTATAAGGTTGTTTTATAAACACTCCTCTTGATGAGCGCTGAAGCATTTATTAAACACGTTTTAAGCTAAACCATAAGATAACCGAAGAGAATTACAGAAAAAACTAAAAAGAGTTACTTTGAATCCATCTGTTTCAAGGTTGGGCAATTCGAACATACAAAAGTAAGCTCCTAACCACTAATCTGAAGCACGAACCAAAGAGACATTGTACATATTTATTTGCCAAAGACAAAAGGAAGAACAAAAAAGAGCGTTTTACAGCAGAGAAACAATAAAAAATACGTCATCCTTACTACCCCAGAAACATTGTGTCGTCGAGTACACCGAAAGAAACGTGAAAGAAAAATCAGCAATATAAATAGGGAATTTCCAGATACGAAAGATCAAATGAACTCAGAATGCAGATAAGAAATTTTTTTCATACTTAACATGCACGTCTGAAAGCGCGTCTAGCGAAAAAAAAGATGCAATATTATAAACTGTTGTAGTGAAAAGGAACTATTCATTTCTATGCGCTACTTCTACACTCTCAGAAATAGAGCTCTCACTTTTGACGATTTTTCAATCGTCAAGAAAATTTCGTCATTTACAACGATTCTTTCTTCGCGCGATCACGTGACTTAAAAAAGTTACTACACAAATTTCGCCAATTTGACAAAAGGTTTACTCGGAGCATTTTTCACGAAGCCATTTCGTCAAATACGACGAAAGTTTCGTGAGATTTGAGCATGCGTTTCTAAGAGTGTAGCTGCACGTAAAAGTTATATATCTTTACTCTCAGAAATAGAACTCTCGCATTTGACGATTTTTCAATCGTCAAGAAAATTTCGTCATTTACAACGATTCTTTCCTCGCCCGATCACGTGACTTAAAAAAGTTACTACACAAATTTCGCCAATTTGACGAAAGGTTTACTCGGAGCATTTTTCATGAAGTTATTTCGTCAAATACGACGAAAGTTTCGTGAGATTTGAGCATGCGTTTCTAAGAGTGTAGCTGCACGTAAAAGTTATATATCTTACCAATTATTAGTACTTATCTTATGTACATAAACGTGGTTAAATGTTATTTACAGTTCAACAAGTGAATCACCGTGCTACAACTGAACTGCTGCCAAGTGAGCTTTCTTGAATTTCTGAGAGTTACTGTATTCACGAAAACGAAATCCCGTCTCCCAAAAAAACACTGTGCACTCGTAAACTTTTGTGTTCGTAAGAATTGCTCTTAAGATAACAAAGCAATTTTTTAGATATTTGTCCCAAATAATAATAATAATGGCGCGTTAAAGTGCTGAAATATAGATTTTTTATTAGGATTTTGGGGGAAGGGCAATATAATTCTGAATTACTGGAACGCAATTTATCATTCTGAACGACTTAAATACTTTTTGTCTCGATTTAAATAATGCTATTTGTTTTAAGATCAAGATTCAACATAAATGCTAAATTTTAAAAATAAATTAGAAGCAGTTTTTATCGCATTGTAACTTTTGAATCAATTTGTTCAGCTATTTACAGAAAAATTCAGCCCGATATTTAAAAAAAAATACAGCAAAAAAGCTTTGAACCTCTAACAAGAAGATCTGGAATTTACTTTTGTTTAAAGCAACATAAATACGCCATCCACCATTCTCTAATCCGTTTGATCCAGTTGATTCATCAGTAGCATTATCTACTACAGATCATTTGTGGTTTTGGCAACAGAGGTTTTTCATTTTTATTGCGAAAATAAACACCAAAACCCTTTGACTTAACAAGCAGGTTCCATCGTAATCTCCTTCAATTGAAGCAAAGGAAATTCTCCAGTGCTTGTTTGCATACAGGAAAAAGAAAGCTTAAAGCTATAAAAAGAAAACACGTTAGATTTAGCTGAAAGATTGCAGAATAAAGCTTTCAAAGGCCTGAAGTAAAAAATATATTTTTTTTACTTGTATAGTGATTTTAAAAAATAAAGGAAACCCGTGAAACGCTTTTGCGTATTATTTCATCTCAGAAAAGAAGATTTTTTTAGGCATTTTCCATGAAACCTCTTGATGTTTCTCATTTTTTAACAAAAGTTTCATATTTTGGCATTGTGATTTGTTTCTATTTTAGCCAGATTTTGGTAATGCAGAAAAAAATGTGTATCCCAAAGATAAGTATTGATTAGAGTATAATTTAATCATAATTTTTCATATCATTACACAACTTTCCCACACTTTTGCTAAGGGAGAATCAGAAATGTGAAAATTACTTCCTTTTCGGATAATTTCGCACATTTACCCCTGAAAATGGAACCGGAAGATATTGATGGATTAATTTAAATTTCTTTATTTATGTTTCTCATATATTCGCCATTATCACAAAAAGAAAATTGTTGAACTTTGCCTTAATTTTTAGTTCCTTGCGTTTTTTAACCCAAAACTGGAACCGGAAGATATAAATTGATTAAGTTAAAATTTTGTGTGTATGTTCTTCATGCCACCCCACAACTCTTCAGCTGTTACGCAAAAACAATTTTCAAAAAAAGTACTTTATGCTCCGCCCTAATGTATATGCATAGATATATATATATATATAGACATGTATATACGCACACACATACATATATATATTCACACATATATACACACACACACATATATATATTCACACATATATACACATACACACATAAATATATTAACACATATATACACACACACACAATATATATGTATATATACACATATACACTGTTACACATATATATATGTATATATACACACACACACACGCATATATGTATATATACACATATATATATGTAGGATGCGAGTGCGAAGAGACATTGACAGCAGCGCCCTCTGGCGATAGGGAGCGTAAGCAGTTAGTTTTGAGTAAGACTCCGTTCTGTGTGGACGTAAGCGCTGCGGTGCTCGGATGATGTTGTTCGTAATTGAAGTTGTTCTGTATATAGTTTTGTAAATAGGAAAGTGTAAATATAGTCAGTTTTTATATCTTTATGGTGAGTGATGATTTTAGTAACCCCTAGACACCCAAGTCAAGAGCCTATATATATATATATATATATATATATACACATATGCACACACACACATATATATATATATATATATATATAATAAGTAATCTAAGTTTGCTATACAATTGCTGGAATGAAATACCACTCGTAAATGTTTCATGTTATTAGAATTAAATTCATATCTTTACGCTTCCCATAGTTCATCTGTTTGTATATTTAGAAAGAATATGATAACCGTTCAATGCAATCTAGATATATTACACAAGATATTTAAAATATATAATTAATTTTCAATTCCTGTTTAAAACAAACCCTTTGAAACGAACGTGTAACAAATAAATAAGTTTTCAAATAATCCCCTTTATCTAGTAAATGCTTCTTATCCAGTCAATAATTACACAAAAAGCAAACAGCGACTTTGCATTAATCTTTTGCGATTTTGCGTCTTTTGAAGTCTCATCTATTATGCTGTTTCTATGGTTACGTCAGCGGAGAACCAATCAAAAGTTCCCATAACTTGAAAATGATGCCAAGGAAGAAATTCGTTTTCAAAAACATACAAAGCTTTAAGTGTAGAAAGAAGCATTCCTTATCAGATATTTTGTTCTTAAAATGTTGCTGAAAAATTTGTTTCTCAAACGCATGTAAACGGAGTTCCAATTTTCTTCGGGTAGCAGTAGGTAAGTAGATCCGAACAAAATTTTATGTAAAAGTTATTTGAATGCATAAAATATTACATTTGTTACTTTGAGTAATTGAAGTTGGAATATCTTCAGTGTGGTCTAATGACTTTTTAATTTGAAAATAATTAATTTTAAGAATTATTACAATAGAATTAAATTTATCCCCAATCCATTTTATAAGAAGAGCATTTTAAGAAATAAAAACATTATATTGTTTATAAAAAGTTTTCGTCCCCTTGAATATTTTTTTTTTATTATTATTTTTTTTTTTTTTTTTTTTGTATCGTACATCGTACCTCAAAGAATACGAAATAAAAAACTGACGTCATAATAAAAATTAATTATTATTTTTGCACTTTAAAATAGTTCTATTAAGTTCTAAAATAAACAAGCAAACGACAAAAAACGATGCTACTGAAAGTTCTATAAATTATCACGATAACTCGTTAAAATTTAAAATAAATTTACCATTAGTCTCAAAGGTTATACTCGTCTACTTTGAATTATGAAATTCATAAATAATTAATAGTAAAATAATTTAAGTTATGTGTTTTTGAGCTTTTTTTCAAATTGTCGCATATATCATAAATAATTAATAGTAAAATAATTTAAGTTATGTGTTTTTAAGCTTTTTTCAAATTGTTGCAAAGATCATAAATAATTAATAGTAAAATAACTTAAGTTGTGTGTTTTTGAGCTTTTTTTCAAATTGTTGCATAGACTATAATTAATTAGACAAAGAAAAATTGCGAATTATATGGCTGGTGGGGGATATGTGATTGGGAAAAAATAGTAAAGCAGAAAAATTAACATCCATGTTCTGAACGTATCTTTTCAAGAAAAAAAAGGGATTTTTAAGAAATCAACATTGATTAAATGCACTTAAATATGTATCCATAAGATTTTAAATATGAGATCTCAATGCATAAGCCTAAGTTGTGGTGCCAACAGAATTTTGCATATTCTAAATGGTTTTAGTTATTAATAGGAATGGGAGATGATAGTTATGATAGTTTAGTTTGTTGATATTTTGCTTGTATTAGAATATAAATATCAATTACCTTAAGTTGTATTTATCCAAGAGTAGTATCGTTTAAAAGGGATTGGTTAATCAGAAATTGAAATCTGTAACAATAGACGTTACATATAAACATATTCTTAATGAGCGTACATTACTATTTAAATAAAAAAATTTAGTCATAATTTTGGCAACATTGAAGCCCATATTTTGCGATATTATTTACTCATCACCACTGTCTGAACAGAACTTTGCAATAGAAGAATTTAACATTCATTATTTTTATGGCTTTTTAGCCAAAAAAAAGTAATAATAATACTCATAATTTCGTTGATGATTTCAAGACTTAACCTGCAACACATCAAATTCGTCTTACTTTTTATTTACTCATTGAAATTTCACAGTTACAGTTAAATTTATTAGGGGAGAACTGTCCATAAACTAAAGTTCAAATCTAATATTTCATTTAAACGTCCTCACCCCCCCCCCCCCGCCCCATCCTTATATACCATATTATTTCCTAAACTTCCAATGTATGCTAGTTAATTCTGGAGATAAAAGAATCAATTTTGCATAAAATGATTTTAATTTCATCATGATTATTTTTACATTTCCTCCTGAATGCCTTTTCATTAGTATTTCATATGGGAAGTAAGGTTTTATTTTGTGATCGTTTTGTTTGAAAAACTACTAATATGCTGAGCATGTTAAGAAATTTCTGCTAATTGACACAATTAGTCAATTATGGATTCCTAGGAAGGAATGTATTGTTTAAAAATCTTATTCCTCCAAAATCTCAGAAAATAAAAAGATTAAAAAAGTTAAAATGGTACCTGATTTATCAGCCTTTACATTCTGAACAACTAAAAGTAGACTTTATCCAGGTGTTGAGTAAAAGGTCAGAAGAAATTATCCTAAGAGAAATAAGAAACCATGCATTTTTTATAGAAATGCTTTTGTTTGGCTCTGGTAAATTCACGCGTGATCTTGAGAGCGTTTGGGAGTTCACTGAAAGACGAAACGGTTATTGGCGCTGAGTTGAGTTGGGTTACCATTGCAGTACCGCTATGAAGAAAAGACAGCTCAGTTCAGCACTAATAACACTTCATCCTTTCGCTAAACTCCTCAAAAAGAAATAAATGCACTCAACGTCAGGCGTCATGTTACCAGATTTGAACTATGTCTTTTAAATAATTTTCCTACATATATTTTCAAAACTCGAGGGACGGGGGAAATTGCCCCGACAAGCCCCCTAAATGATTTTTTAAAAAAAGTAAATGTTGTTGGGCCCGGTATATTCACTCGTGATTTCCAACACTTTGGGGTTAAAAAAAGGAGGGTTTGAGTTGGGTTACCTTTGAAAGATTGCTATGAAGGAAAGCCAGCTAAAGTTCGGGCAAAAAAGCATTTCCCCTTTTAAACCCCCAAAAATGAAATAAATGCACTAAAACGTCAGGCGTCATGTTACGAAGTTGAACTATGTCTTTTAAATGTTTTTCCCTTACATATATTTTCAAAACTCGAGGGAGGGGGGAAATTGCCCCGACAAGCCCCCTAAATGATGGGGCCTGGGGTTAAAGAAGTAAATGTTGCCAGGCGTATTTCCCTAAACATTTCCAACACGTTGTAAAAAAAAAAAAAAAGAGTTCAGTTGGGTTACCTTTGCAAGATTGCTATGAAGGAAAGCCCAGCTCAATTCAGTGCAAATAGCATTTCCTACTCAAAATGAAATGAATGCACTCAAAGTCACACGTCAAGTTACTGGAGTTGAACTATGTCTTTTAAATAACTTTCTTACATATATTTTCAAAACTCGAGGGACTGGGGAAATTGCCCCGGCAAGACCCCTAAATGATGGGCCTGTGTTTTAGAAGTAAATGTTGTCAGGCGTATTTCACTCAAATTTCCAACACGTTTTAAAAAATTTGTAGTGTGAAACGTAGTATTTCATTTTAAAAATTACACGTGGAACACATTTTGCTCTTCGTATACTTCTTCACGAAATATTAAAATATTCTCCAATAACAAACATTACTAATCAAAAACTTAAACATAAAATTCAGTAATTTTTGAAAAGCCGAGAGCTGGATGAAGTAAGCTTTTCACGTTTTGAGAAATTGTCATCTCGTATTGTAACATTCAAATGGTCCTTGTAGCAAGTAGAAAAATAGAGTATTTTAATCCAAAATTAAGAAATGAAAGTCAATTCAAATGTAAAATGAAATTTTCTTTCAAATTATAAATGTAAGTAATTGAAAGAAAATAGAATGATCGGAAGTAATAGAGTCTGGAATTATGCATTACATCTCATTAGCCATCAAATCACGCTAGTTGATGTATTGCATTTGCCGATATGCTTTTCGAAAAAAACGTAATTGACTTTCGTTTTTATATTTCATGAAAAAGAGCGAACGAGTTGTATTGCCGTCGTGTTTGTCTACGATAAGAATTGTGCGCGAAGGTGTTAGTTTTCTTTCCGAATTAAAAATGAAGTATTGTAGCCTGAGCAAAGTGGAATAAAAAAAAATTCAAAACATGTATTGTTCATGGATTTGCGTATTTATAAGACGGGTGGATTTTCGGGTGTGTCTGTCATTTCGAATTTTTAGGGGGGAAGGAGAGGCAAAGGTTACTCCTTACATATTACATTTAAAACACAACAAAATACATTCACATGCACAAAAGTACATACACCCCATTCGGAGAAATACACATATTCAAACCTAGAGCGCAATGTGCCTCCTTCTGACCCCCCCCCCCCTCAACTGACAGGCCTGGTTTCAGGCTCCTTTACCGGGTATTAATTTCATTAATGTTTGAATATTAATTCAATCATGATGGCAAAATTCTTTAAAACAGATTTATGTTTCATTCTTACTTTACTAGCCCCAAAGCGATTTTGTTTATTTCCCCAATTTATTATTTCTTCATATCTCGCTTGTCGTCTAGAGCAGACTACATGCACATAATGCAAAGGGTATATATAGTCACTCAACACTAAAAGTGTCACCTCAAACACTAAAAGTGTCACCTCAAACACTAAAAGTGTTTGAGGTGACATACGAGAGCAAATATTTGTATTAATAGTCGTAATGTTATTTACAGTCGTTTTTGGTAGTATTTTTACCGCAAAACTTATAGGTGACCTTAGCAAATTTGATTTGTATGCTCAGATGAATTTATTTTTGTGAATTATTAAATTGTATGTCAAAGTGTTTTATTCTTAAAATTTATTTAATGAAATTATTAAAATTAATGAAACTTAATTGTTTTCCATAATATCAGGCAATTTTATAATTTGAATATCTCTTTTCGCGCCACTAAAAATAATGTAATTTGAACGGGGAGAGATAATTCGACGCGTTCTATGTTTGAAAGAGAAAATAGGTCACAAGCATCTTCATTTCTACAATATGGTCACTAAACATGCTCATGGTCACTAAACAGCCTGTCATTTCAAAATTTTCCGGGAGAGGGGGGATGAAAGGGTATAAACTCAATGTACACAGTATGCCAGACTTTTAAGACTAGGTTTATAAAATAAAATAAAAACTAGTGATTATATTTTTAGGTATTTTTATTCAAAATAAGCTCCTCAAATAAGCTCCTTCGGCGTTAATACATTTGTTACAGTGGTTAAACAATGATTCGAATGCCTGTTCCAGCTCACATTGTGGGACTGCCTCCAAAGATCGCGCCGAAGCTGTTTGCATAGTGTCAATGTCATCAAAATAAAAAAAAAATAGTAAACAAATAAACTAAGGTTTTGGCAGTGGATCAGCTGATAGTAAAGGAGTTTTACGGAATGCTCGATAACACAGATAGCGCCCCTGTAAGTTTAGTTCCAGCTGTAGTCTTAAAAATTCTTTGACACATTTCTTCGATGCAAGCTTTGGAGGCAGTCCCATAATTCAACAAGCATTCGAATCGTTGTTAAACCGCTGTAACAAATGTATTAAAGCCGAAGGAGCTTATTCTGAACAAAAATACTTTTTAAAAATATAATTACTAGTTTTTATTTTATAAACCTAGTCTTAAAAATTCTTTGACATACTGTGTATATTGCATAAAGAAAACAACAAAATACTTGTACATACATATAAATACATTTCGCAAGCCAGGGGGACCAGAGCATGCCTCACGACCCCCTAAATGACGCGCCTGGCACAAGGTTCTTAAAATAATATATTATCTTCATAGGAAAATGTGAAAGAAGTCTTCGCAACTGAATCCAGGGCCTAAATAACGATATCTTCTAGCATAAAAACACGATTATGACAAAGGATTGAAATTCATCTTCATTTATTCCATAATAAGCCACGGCTTGTTGGTTGTCAACATAGCAATAACTTCATTACCAGAAAACTCAGTCCATAGGATGCGCAGCATATAAACAAGGACATGCAACTGAAGTAATTAATAAAAAGATAACACTGGTCGTGCTAAGCACGAATGTGGTATCTGCAGCTGAGTTCAAAATACGATATTGACGATCCATTTTTAATATTTCCTCTTCACATATGACTCCAAAACAATGAAGTTTGGTAAAATAATCGACAAAGAACCACCTGGGTGACAATAACTCAATTTCGCGGAAAAGTGCAGATACGACTTTTGTTCTTTCACGGCAAAATAAACACTGAATAATATTCTGAAGTCGTTTTAAATGAATGCTTCTGTTCCATAAATCAGCTTTGTGTCTGACTTATTAGCTTTATTTCTATACTTCTGATTGAACTAGATTAATTTCCGCTGTGATGAATCAAGTAACACTTATGAACTAGTAATTTTGGATTGAAACATCCTATTGTTATTAATTGAGGATAAATGAAATTAATAAACTGACTTTCCGAACTTTTTTTCTCAAGAACACATTAAGAATTAATAAATGTTGAACAATTTTCTGGCAACAAGTTTTGCGGTTTTCAAATATTTCGGAAAGTTAGAAATTATATAATTTACATGAGTTTGTTATGGTAAAATGTGTACATATGTGTTTCACAAAATCTAGTTCATTTGCCTTCATGAAACAAATAATGTAGTGCAAAAGAAATAGATTTGGTTGTAAATTTTACTAAAAAAAATCATAATTTTCAGTGTTTGTTCGCGAGTCCTCAAGACTTTTATCGAAACATGTATAGAAGTGCGTACGTAAGCCTCCTCTAAACCGCTTTCTATTTCATACGAGTAGGGGAGAGTGTTGTACCTTGGGTTGCTTGTACCTTGGGACATTGGCAATTTCTAAAAACCTATTGGCAACATTAAAATTTTTTTTATTTCTAATTGTGACCTTAACCAGCAGATAGCATCACAGTAAAAGGCAGAATTAGAAGCACTGAATTGATGACTTGGTGAGAGAAAGAAAATTTCATCACTCAAAACTAAATATCTTTCTCATTCTAATTTCATTTACTGAACTAGCATTTGTAAAACTATTCTACTGAATTTTAATTGGATATTGAACAGAAGATTTTTAAATGTTTTGGTTATGAGAAAGTCATGATACTGCACTTTGATTGACCACCATTTTGATTTTAATTAAACCATATGATGATTGTACCTTGGGACAGTAAACCGTGTTGCACCTTGGGACATGTCTCAAGGTACAACATACACATGGTTCTTAATAATTTGGATATATTTTAGTATAAAGAGAGATATTCTAATCAAATGCAGAAATTTGAATCTAATTTGTAAATGCTGTATTTACAAATTAGGTTTTGAACTTTGAAATTTATTATTTGTGTAAATTACACAATATAGTAATGTATCTTCTTAATTTAGTGCTTTAAAAAAAATAAAGTTTTTGATTTTTCGTATAAAATTGGTTATGTATATGACTGTTGCATGAATCACGAAGTATGTCCCAAGGTACAACAGGGTATTGTACCTTGGGACAGTTTTCAGTTACTACTTAAAATGGCTGGCATTTTTTTATTTTTAAACTGTTTGAATTTGAAAAAATATATTATAGAGGAGAATGTTGGTGCATTTAAATAGTGTCTTCAGACTTTAAATCTAATTTTAATTTTTGAAGTTAAAAATTAAAATGTGAAAAGTATCCCAAGGTACAACACTCTCCCCTATCATTACTCCATTAAATTTCATATTTTCTAAATAATTATTAATATAAATATGAAATTTAATCTGTGGACTAAAGTTAATCAGAATGAACTAAACCTAAGTTTAATCTGAAAAAATCAATCCATTCTGATAAGAATCGCTTGATTAAAATCAATTTGATTTAGTTTGAAATAAAATCTGCCGAAAAATAATTTTTTTTTTATAGATTACCCAAGTTGTCTGAAACTAATTTAATCATTGTCTTTACAAGTGTATTTAATCAAAACTTTTCTTTAAATTAATAATTATTGAAGTGAACGTCCAGACTAGAGCACGTTCAGGGTGAGCATGACGTCACGAAGACGAAAAACAGCTTCTGCGCATGACCAGAACATGCCAGCAATCGTTTGGCTGAGCGGATTGCCGCTGCTCAAGGCGGGTTTTTCTCAAGTTTGTACGCACCCAAATAGAAATAGAATTAAATGCGAGTCATCTTACTTTAGTAGATTGAAAATTTGTTGATTAATTCCCCCCTCCCCCACAACACTGGTTCTCTAATATAGGTTCGTAAAACTGGTAGGGAATGAGTGGGTAGGTGGGTAACTGGAAATCTGCAATAAATTGTGAGTAAAAGTTTCTTTTTTATTGTATTACTTTATGTCATCTCATAGGAAAGAACATTTTTACCAACAAAATACTTGATATTTTCAGGAGAATTTTATTTTATTATTTTATTAATTTATTGACTTTTTTTATAGTGACTTCAAACCAAAGTTCTTTCTCTTCATATGCATATTAAATTAACCTGTGGAGAAGAGCTCTTGAAACTTTTGAAAATAAATTCTAAGTTTTTGAGTTTTACAAACTCTTTAGACAATTTTTATTGTTGAACAGAAGCACATGACCTCGTCAAAAACTCGTGGTGGCATTGGTGATTTAGCTAAAGACTTTGCGACAAGTGCGACAACCCATGGACTGAGAAGAATTTTTGAAACCAGAAGCTCTTTTGGAAAATTAATATGGATTTTTATATTCCTCAGTGCTCTTGCGGGATGCACTTATCATTGCTCCTTCCTTATCCGCAAGTATCTAAGTTTTGGTAAGGTAACAAGCACAGAAGAAATCCACGCCAAGGAGCTTGATTTTCCAGCACTAACAGTATGCAATTTGAACATTGTGAAAAAAAGGTTTCTTGAAGAACAATTGGAGAAGAATAAAAACTCGACTTATGAACGACTTAAAGGTTAGTAAAATGCTCAAATACGTTCAAAGGTTAGTAAAAAGAACCAACTTATGGCTGGTAATGCATGCTTTAAATTGAATAATAGTATTTCATTTAGGAGAAGCACGAAGGAAGCCCTTAAAGCAAAGGGATGAAAGTGACAAAATTGAAAACTTGGAGAAAACTAATGCACATATGAGAAACACCCATATGTTTTGTGGCAAAATTTTTTACTGGTAGTTTAACATGTGTTGCCATCCAACGTGATTTAGAAAACAAATATGTCAGGGCTTCCACAGGGCCCGACTTGCAAGTTTTCATGCCCAGGGCACTTTCAATTTTTCCTGCCCCCCTTTGAATGGATCACTTACTTTATATATAACATGTGTCTGCTCCAGTTAATGTAAAATTGGTTATTATTAATTAAACCTATTATTTTATATTATGATTTTTTAAAAAGAAATTTAAATGATATTATGGAAAATTTTAATGCCCTTAGAAAGTTAATGAATAGGGGACGGGCCTTGGGTGCCCGTGCGCTAGTCAGGGCCTGGGCTTCCATTTGGTTCGAAATTGCACGTGATTTATTCAGTACCTTTTTTTTTTTTTTTTCAGTTACATCCCTTTGCATCTCCCTGAATGAAATATGCAAATGCAGCGAACACATTATCATGCTTGTTTACACTTTACTGTTTAATATAAACAACCGTGTTTGAAATGCTATGTTATTAGATAGATGTGTTGATGTATGAGAGAATGGAATGATTGCCTGATTGATTATGACAAACACTACTGCATGGCTATGTTAAAATATATTTGAATAATATTTAACTGTATTTCAAAATAGTCAGGCAGCGTAGTGTTTGTTACTCATGACTAAAATATGTGTTGGTAAAATTGAGATAGTGAAAAGATTTGAAAGATGTATCTGTGAGTAATATCATTCAAACGTTGTTTTTCAAATTGATTTTTACCAATCAAACTTCAGGATATATGTCATTACCCAATTATAAAATGACATTTACCTCCAAGAGATTACATTTTTATTTTGATTCTTGAAAGCAAAATTTTAATTTAGCAGTAGATTTTTCTTAAATAAAGATTATCTACTATGGTATTATGCATTGCTGTTTCAAATATATCTTTCAAGTAATTTGAATGTATTTTAAAGAACCTTTTTGTTTTTGAGCGGCATTTTACGCTTTTTTTTTATTTTCTTTTATTATGATTATTAATTAATTCTGAAACATTAGCGGCTTCCACTATGACTTTTTGAATAACTTCGAAACGATCTCAATATGTCAGTTTATACTTTTTTAAAAGAAGTAATTGTTTTTCATTGGCATTAAGGTTTTCTTCTATTTACTTTATGTTACATTTGAAGATGCATTGCAACTGTTAGAGCCGCTGCCCGTTTTTCTAAGTCGAAACCTTCATTCGTTTTACGCATGCGTCAGGACTGCTTCAATTTCATCGAAATAGGGGTAGTAGAAGAAATAAAGATGAGGATGTGTTAACTTTTTGTAAAATAGCAAACTAGCTGCGTTCTTTTTCTTTTATTTTGGTGCTAAATATTCAAATGAGAAATGGAATAATTCAACGTCGAGAAAAATCAAAAATTAGTTGGCTAAAATAAAACTTCGAAACACCGTATCACCCCTTCGGCAAATGGAATAGTTCCCGACTGGTAGTCGCGGCTTTCGAGAACAAGCAGTAGTAAACATTTCCTTTTTTTTTTAAAAAAAGGAAATCAAATGAGTTCTTAAATGGCAATCAAATAAATTTTAAGACGGAAATGATTTTTTTTTTAATTTTCGTTCACTTTGATAAATATATGGTACAGCGAAGCTTACACTATCCCTGAAGCAAATACGAAGGATAAAATGACATTAATAAGCAAAGATGAATAACTTGAATTTGTTAAATACTGAGAAAGCACTGTATTTCTGAAATATAATTAGTTCCATATGGCGCTAACTCATATTGATAAAACGTTATCTAAGAGTCTTTCCCTTACACAGCAAATTTATTTAAGTTGCATTGTCATAAATAACTTTCTCTTTGAAATGAATTGTGAAGATTTAATGGCAAAATTAGAGGAACAATTTTGACAGCCTCAAAAATCTATTAATCAAGTATTTCCTGGGCTTGCTTATATCGCGAAGATTAATGGGATTCAATTTGTTGATTCTCGATAAATCAAGCCTCTCTTCATGAAAAATTCACCACAATTGGGATTATTAATTATCATTAAACGATATCCTTGAAAAATGCTTGCACATTTCATGAAAATATACAAATCATTTTGATTAATGTTTAGTTAATTAAACATTACTAAATGTTAATCAGCCTTTAGAGGGATAAATTCTTTCGTCTTCAGAGAAAATTTTATGATGATAGTGTAGCCTTTTAAATGTGTTGCGTCATTTAATTTGGTTAAACGCAATTTACATTGAAAAATCATTGAAATATTAAATAGCGTGTGCTGCAGATTTATTAGGATTTTATGTTAAACAGTTTTAAATTACTGATATTCTGCTGTGTACAATGTTATTGCTTTTAACTTTTATTTTTTGTTTTTCGCTAAATGCTTCTGATAAATACGGGAAAATAATAAAAATTTAATATTCATTCATGCACGAAATATTTGATTTTTTTTCAATACAGAATGATTATTTATTTATTTCAGAATGTATTTGCTGAACTGGATTTTTTTTTTTTTAATTTTATAAGGAACCTCTTCAAAAATTTACATTTAACATTGTATCCTCATTGTTGAAAACTTGCTTTCCTCCCTCCCCCGTTTTGCACACTGCATTCGCTGCACTCATAACTACATATTTATTACACTTAACTATTTAATTAAGATTTTTATGACTTTTATAACAGGTTTTCATACGTAAATAGTCTGAATTCCGTAAAATATTCACACAAAAAAGAGGAAAAAAGCGGGAGCTAAGCTTCTGCATGATCCCATACAAATAAAGTCCAGTATACATATATAAACTATTCACATTACTCATTCGCATTTTGTTATTTAGGGTTTTGCTTTGAATCAGAAGAAATGTTTTTGAACAAAAGTAATGCCAAAGATCTAAGTGACATATGGGAAAACCTCGGAGTAACTCTAGATCACTTGAAAATGTATGGACACCAAGTGTACGATCTGATTGTCCAATGTACCTACAATGCGAAAGATTGCTTTAACAGGAGGTATGTTAAAGTCATTCTAAGAATCCCTTGCTTCTTATAAGAGTGCTGGTTCTAAATTTATGTAATGATCAACTCTTAAACAATAATGCACTAAGTTAGGTATCGAAAATCAACTCACATCTTAGAAAAAACGAAGGAAAATATTTTTCCTCGTTATTGGTCTAAAAATATCTATTAGAAAATATCAATTACGTAACTCAATATTTTAACTGTCAACTTTTTTTTCTCTTTTTTTTTTTTTTTTTTTGCTGTAAAGTTAAAAGCTCTAATAGGCCTTACAAAAACATTTTATATAATCCATTATTTTTATATTCTAGAAGAAAACTCCAAGAATTATGTTAAAATTAAAATATTATTTGTTTCTGAAGTTTTAAGGTGATATATACATATTAGTAAGCCCGGCGGTTATACGACATGACCGCTGTTCTAGATATTATAAATATACAATTCTCCCAGTAACCGGAAATTCACATCATATCAAAGAGATATTTATCAGGTAGAACAGTAAAGCTTCATGAATAAATAATAAACGTATAATAGTTTCGGAAAAAAATATTCTTACCGAAAAAAAAATCTAAGTTATAATAATCTGCAAAATAAAAATATTATTTACTATGTAATCAAATTGTTTGAAAAATATTTATTTTTATCCAACATAATCATCGTCAAAACAATAGTTTTAACGAAACCCTGGAAAAAAAGCGCTGCCACTTTAATATATATAAAAAGCGCAGACGATAAGTAAATTGAAACAAATAAAGGATTAAATTAAATTCGCGTTTACATTAATTTTTAACGGAGATTGCAAATCTAGCGATGCCTCACTCAAAATGCTAGAGAAATATTTTGATTATTAGTATATTTGACATGTGTTACAACAATGGCAACTGCATTACAGTTACGCAAGCAACCAATAAGCTATCGGCGACAAACAGACACTTAAGCCGCTTATATATGCGTACCTAAATATATACAACGGACACCTAGAAATTTGATTTTTTTTTTCGCTGTTACCTCTGCTCTGAAGCTTCCCTTTATAGATCCTTAGTGTAAAATAAACTTTCCTTTGAAGATATTTATAACTTTTAACTGCAACTCTTCTTTTCTCAGCACTTACATTTATAGCCAATGGAAATGAAGTCTTTTAACCTGCTGGCTGCTACTTTTGCGTTTTATTTATATATCGCGTGTAATGTTCTTTATTTATGTGTTTTGTTTTTTTTTTAATCTTATGTATATTTTAAGCATTTCGATTCGTGCATTTATGGCAGATCAAATTTTATGTGTATGAAATGTACACAACGTTCTGTTAAAAAGCAAATTCTATCAACATATTCTTTAACTTTTCTTTTTTTTTTTTTTTTTTTTTTCAGCATTACCAAGGACCTTCCTTTGAAAACTGAGAATATTACTATATCAGACTATCCGTCAACAAGACTTGGATTCTGCCATACCATTAAGCTTAATGAAACTACTTTGGGAAAAGTTAAAAGAACCGGACAAACTTTAGGTAATAACTTTAGAAATTTTTGCTATGTGCTTCTATGATATCAAAAAAAAGTGACAGTGGTTGCAGAAATCATATAATGTCGGAACTCTAATGTTATTGCTTGAGCAAAAACAAGCAAATTTTGCTTTTTTTTTTTCTGAATTCATATTCTAAAATCTGATACACACGGTAGTCTTGTTCAATTACGTGATAAAAATACCCTTCCGCTCTCATGGAGTCAAAATTTTGCCTCTTTATTACACTTCATCCAAAACAATTGCTATTGTCACAATATTCAATTGTTTTTTTGTTTTTATTTTCATTTCTCCTTCATTGCTGCTCGACTTATTTTGGGAAAATAAGTAAACTAACAATGATGCATAAATCGGAACAAAATTATGTAACCTTTCTTAGAAATGTATTGTTATACTCTCTTAAACCTCCACATAATTCTTGTCTATGGAAAAAATCTTAACTACCGCATTTGGAGAAAGTTTTAGTTTATCCATGTAAACTGAACTATACCAAATAGATCTGACTTTTGTAATAAAAAAATAATCAATACAAAACTTAAGTAGGAATCAATTCAGTTTCCAAACAGTATTCAAAACTATAATAATTTACTGTGTGTTAGCATAGTGAACAAAACAAGCTCTGACAGAAGAGTCCACTTTTTTGCCATGCCTGTCTCAACTCTTTTTATATTTTTTTCATTATGAAACACATTTTAAAAATAAATGCAAAAATGAAGTTTCTGGATTCATTTCCTTGTTAAGTGCTAAGTTTGAATGAACACTTGATTAGTATTTTGGGATTAGAGAGGAAGCCGCAACAAAAACAGATTACTAGTTGTTACTTTATTTAAAGAAAATAAATATATCCTCACAAACAGTTCTCTGTCTGCTACATCTGCTGAAATTTCAATTCAATCCTGGTACCATGCGGAAAACATTGGAAAGAACTCGCAACACTAGTTTTCGCACCAAAGGCGACAAAGACAAACTTGTCTTTTCTCATCTACGCAAGCGCAAGGCATATTTTTGCCTTGAAAAATATGCTCTGTGGTTGCGCAGACGAGAAAAGACAAGTTTTTGTTTTCTTTGTTGCCTTTGGTGTGAAAGCACCCGTAGGGCGCTCATCTGCGCAACCGCAGAGCATATTTTAGAAGGCAAAAATATGCTTTGCGCTTGCATAGATGAGAAAAGAAAGGAATTTTGTCTTTGTTTGCTTTTGGTGTAAAGTACCCTAAGGGCTACAGAATGGGGCAAATCTTCAGTACCTTCCAGTTCCTATATATATATACCTGCCCTTTTCCCTAATAGATAGGATAGAGTTCTGGAGCATGTTACATTGCGCATGAGAGCACGTTTTCTGATGGCAAGAAAGGTCTAATAAAATAGGAAAATATAAAACCCATCTTTATTTACCTCTAATTTTGCACAATATATATAGATTTTATGTGTAAACAAAATCTAGATATTATGCAGCAGAGTTTGTCTTAAAACATTTTCAGCAAAAATTCAGTGAAAATCATAAAATTGGCACTATTCACTATTGGGTAATTGGCACTTTCTGAAACGTGTTGTTTCCGACCTGGTTTGCTGTTTGTAGAAAAAAAAAAACTATAAGACACTAGCCTCTAAATTACCTTATATCCGAATCTTTTTTTTTTTTTTTTTTTCAAAGCAACCAAGCTGCTATTAAAAAAAATCTTACAAACAACTTTCAACTGTATCTGCACTATAACTGTTATTTAATTGTACCTAAAAATCGATGGTCTAATGTTAATAATTTAAAAGTAACTACAAAACCTACTTGAAATTCACTTCAAACGATCGTAAATACGATATCTCTATACACGAGACATACGTCACATCGAGATCACGAGCTTTTAAAACTACAGATGTACGGATTAAAACTACATTGAGCTATACCTTATTTCACGATTCACTAATATCACTGTCACGACCAATAAGTAGTAGTGAATTTTGGTGAATAGGCGAGTTGGATCAGACAGCAGGCATGATACTAATTCCCGTTTGCTATAATTACAGTTTCCAAAATTTATTTTACGTAGCATTACTGTCACTGAATTTTGAGATAAAGTTTATTTACTTTTTTATGCTGGATTTTCTAGGTCTTACTCTAACATTGAATGTAGAACGAGACGACTATTGGGATCTCCTATCTCCAGAATTTGGAGTTAGACTACTGATACATCCGAGGGAAGCTTATCCCACTCTTGACAGAGGAGGAATTGTTCTTCATCCTGGAACAAAGACTTATATCAGTATTCGTCTTGTAAGTATCTTAGCACGAAAGCACTCAACTTGGAGAGTTATACCATTAAATTTTAGGAACAAAATTCTTTTCATTCATTTTTCTAGAAACGTCTCATGTTTGGCATTTCGATGTGCTTTTTTATGCTCTAGATCAGTGCTTTCCAAACTGGGTGTCGCGTATTAGCAGCAAGGGTGTCGCGAGATTAATAAAATACTATCAAACATCCTTTTCTTGGTTCAGTGTAATCAATGTAGTTCAACTTGTTGAAGAGGAGGAACTGGCAGACCTGAAGAACAACCGCACTTTAAAACTAACATACCAGGAATCAGATTTGTGCAACTTCTAGATTTCTATTCGGCATGATTATCCTCACCTAAGTAGGAGGGTATTCTTAATTTTGCTGAAGTTTTCTACAACATATCCGTGTGAAAGCGCATTTTCTGACAAATTCAACATTACTCGGACAAATTCAGACAACATTATTCAGACAAATATTGTTGTCCCGTAGGTGTTCGCTATAGAGAAGTTTTACTGTACTAATATGAAAATCATGTTGGGTTTATTATTTCAGCTTATTATCAGTTGTTAAAAAGAGGGGACTCCAATTATACTCTGTATTTCAGTATTGGTTTGATTCATGCAGTGTGAATTATTATGAAGTAAACAGTTTACTTTATTTCCTTATCAACATCATGTACATAATGTCCTTCAAATTTGGAGTGCAAATTATTGTTTACCATCCGAAATCAGTTTTCGTATTTTTAATACTATTCATTGGTAATATACATAATTTTTTTTTTTTTGTTTGTTTTCAAGTCGCCTTCAAACTTTTGATTATGAATTTGACAAGGTTTTTACTGTGTAAGATACGTAAAACAGTTAAACGTAGTAGTTTGAGAAAGTTACATGAAGAAATGCGTGTGAAATTGTCTTACATCTAATATCTACCTAATATAAGACAGATTTGTAATGGTCGTCAAGCCCATGTGAGCCATTGAATTCTTGATAGTATTAGAAAATTTTGTATCTGTAAAAAAAGTGTTTAATGTATTAATTACACTGTACTTCCAATTCACATATGAAATAATTATTGCTTTAAAATACCATTTGTTATGATAAAATCAAATATGTTTTATTAGTATCAGTGAAAGGGTCTTGTTAAATTGTATGTATTGAAAGGGTGTCGCCATCAGGGAAAGTTTGGAAAGCTCTGCTCTAGATACACTGGCGTAGATAAGGGGGTGGTTTTGGGGATAAAACCCCCCCTGAAATGGTAAAGATTGTCTAGAATTTGACCAATTTTTCTTGGAAAACAATGAAATTGGCCGACTTTTCCCGAAGAAACCCCCCCTGAAATCCGGGTCTAGCTACGCCACTGTCTAGATACTACGATGTTTATATGCACTGTTGAATGATGAAGTATTTTTCTGTAGTGTCCCATAGCCTAGTACATTAAATTTTTGCACAGTTATACCCTTCGCTGTAAATCTTCTTATTCTTCTGCAGATCCAGACCGCTACCCCAATGTCTTTCAATTGACTTTTGTTTGTTTGCGTCAGCCGCGCTCTCCGAACTTTAAGATATTGGTACTGAATAGAAAATAGGCGAAAGATCTTTTGAAAATTGATTCGGAATGAACTCCATTCTAAGCAATTAATCCAGACCCTGTTTTACAAAAGATAAAGTAGATAACAACAAAAAAGATGGGGAACTCTCTAGGTGAGAAATTTGAGATCCATGACCAGAGAGAGGGTGGACCGGAAAAGGCTTCTGAAAATAGCCAAGGCTTATAAAAAGCCTATCATACCGATGACTAGATGCTGATGAAATAATTTGAGATTGCGTTTTCAGCACTATCAATACATCTATTTTTCGACTTGTTTGCAAGTTTTGCAAATGGTAGTCATTCCGACTGGGAATGGTATAATAACACCCTTTAAATGGTGTTTCATCATTGGATTTGCAAGCCTTTATGACTAAAACAGAATCTGGGGATGTATAGCTCTTATATACCTCACTGTTATATAAGATAATGATTATGTGTATACTTTTCTAATTTCTTTCCTCTCAGAAAAATACGTAGATTAATTTCTCACTCTTAACTTAAAATGAACATTTACAACCATAAAGCAACATGATTTGTAAAATAGGTACTCAATAAGGAGATTTCAACAGCTTTTTGAGACCAATATAGCAATTATTTGCCATCACTAAAACTTTTCTTACATAAAAGTTAAACTTGTTATTGTTGGTTGCCGTTTCTCCTATAGATTTGAAAGATGGCACTATTCGGAACAGTAAAAAAGTGCAATTTCCCATCTCGTCTATCAATTATGAATGTAGATATACAATCATAGCACTGTTTATGTCTTTATGCCTGGTAAGCACTCGCATCTGCTTTTTGTCATCGAGATCAGTATGTTCAGCATTTTATTTATCCAAAAATAAAAGAAATACTATTCACAAGAACGAAAACTAACCAAAGAAGCATTGTTACCAGATAGCAGTGATGATGAATTTATTATGGACGAATATGGAAGTGACTGCTTTATGCGTTCATGCTCCTAATGTGCGACAGTTAAATGACAATACTATGATTCTAGTGAAGCAAATATGCCAGCAAAATTAGATAGTATTACTAATAACGGAAATTGTCCCTTTAATATTTGGGAGAAAAGCTTGATAAAGTCCCCATTCCTTAAAGGAGCTATTGATAGTTAACAAGAAATTGAGTGTAAAGGGATACATAAAATTTACGATGTGCTTTTCAGTAGTTACGAAATAAATGAATTTCTATTTTAGCTCTAAGTAATTTTGTCTTTCTATTAGAATTAACGATAAAAAAAATGGTTAACACGTTGAGTACCACGTCAGTCACCGGTGACTGACACCGACCTTTTCGTTCAGGCCGCGTCAGTCACCGGTGACTGACAAGAAGTTACTGACATTATCATACCCGAAGTGGAATTCAATGTAATCTTATCTCTAGCGGGCCAAACTATAAACAAAATAGGCGAGGGGCCTAACGTGTTGAATGAATGCTTATATAAGCATTCCCTTTCGAACAGAAATATCTTCCGCTATGCTAAAAAAACAAAGGCCCTAATACGTTTTAAAATTTCCACCGAGTAAATTCTAATTTGCCAGTATTGCGCTTCGCATTGCTGTACTACGATACCTGTGCGCGCGGCTTGACGGGGAAGTCGCTATAAAACCGCGTGGCACTCAACGTGTTAAAATATTTTTTTCCTTTGTTTACAGCGGGAAATTATTAGGCTACCTGCTCCGTATGGCGATTGTACCAAAACATTTCGAGATTCTCCCTTGGCATCGCTTTTGAAGCATAGGGACGAAGATTTTCTTAAATATCATTTCTATTATACATATGAAGTAAGTATTTATAAATATGTTCAGCAAAATGTATATTTTTATGTACTCAAAAACCAACCCAGAAGTTGTTTGAATTTTTCCTTACCTTTAGACTTCAGAAACTTTGTTATTTTAGTAATTTACATAAAATAAACTACCTGATTAAGATTATAGTATTTTGATTAGTTTAGCCAACTTTATAGTCATAAGTGCCAATTTTTAAATCCAGATAAATTTCATAGCTAATGACTACACCATTAGTGCATAAGTATTTAATATATTTATTCATCCCAAAGATCAAGTATCCAAAAGCTTTTATTACAAATAATATCGCTGATATTATATAAATCTATATAGCTAATTTATAAAGTTTAAACAAGAAACTTTTCCGATTTATTTCTAAAAGTCATACCAATATTCATATTTTTTTTAAATATGAATATTGGTATGACTTTTAGAAATAAATCGGAATATTGCGGAAAGATTTTTTTTAAAAATCAGAAATTTATGCTATTTTTATGATATCAACGGAAGTGGGCAACCCACTTCCTCCGAAGTTTCCTTTACTGGATTAAGAAAAAAAAACAGACTTTGCTATTTTTCTCGCATTTAGCAGTCAATAATACGAACAGAATCGCCTATTCAGAGAGGAATGCGCAAGTGTAGCAAATGCTGGTGATAAAATAGCAACCTTGAACGTTTATTTCCCGTGAGACAGACCATCTGATTTATTTGGTTTTACAAGATTTGTAAAACCAAACAAATTGTTCAATAGTTTTTGTTTCTTAAGAAAAAAACAATCAGAAATTCTTCCACACACTTATTTAATGTATTCACAAATAAAAAACATAATTACGAAAATTAGAGGCTTAATGATAAAGAATTGTTTTTAAAACTTTGTTTGAGAAGACATAGATTCATCAAAATGATTTTAACTAACGACTACAAGGAAAGAACCACACAATTTTGAAAATGTACGAGGAATGAAAATTTTAATTTGAAACAATGTCACTTAAAACAGTTATAGAAAACAAAATCGTTTCTTTCCCTTGTAAAAAAAGGCAACTTAAAATGTCGATGAAAGGAATCTTAATATGTACGAAAGGGAACTAAAAGGGCACTAAAAGTGTATTACAGAGTCGATTTAAAAAAAATTTGCGAAGCGCCGCGAAATGTTTATAATAAAACTACACTCTTATAAAACATGACGAAATAGACAAAAATGTATTAAAAATGCAGTATTTTTTATATCTAAAAGTTGAAAAGTTTAGTTCATAACTGATTTTAAAAGTTCCGCGGTATAGTCTGATAGATTCAAAACTTTTGCGGAAAGATTTTTTTAAAAAATCGGAAATTGATGCTATTTTCATGATATCAACGGAAGTGGGCAACCCACTTCCTCCGAAGTTTCCGTTACTGGATTAAGAAAAAAAAACAGACTTTGCTATTTCTCTCGCATTTAGCATTCAGCTTTGCAAGCAAATATCTTTGCACTCATGAAATTTATTTGCCGGCAATTAACATGCTAGTAACAGTCTTAAGACTAATAACTATAAGCTAGGCACTAGACTGGCGTCACAAGATTATATTGTTTTCAATAAAATTTATCTTATATTTTTCCAAAAAAAACTATTAAATAAAAATACCACTGACCCAAAATGTCTTCTTAATGCATCCATTTTGGTTGATTTTGACTTGTAGCTAAAAATAGTTGATGATGGAGAGTATTGCTCCAATATCTCTGATGCGTGCACTGTAGTTATGTCTATAGATTTTAACCAATAGTATTTAGTGCATTTAAATTTAAGCTCATTTTGTGTAATCAAGAAAATTATCTTGCTTTGAGTTCAAGTTTTTTTTTTTTTTTTTTTTTTTTAGAAAATTGAATATGTGGCAGAGTAAATTTTTTGGCAAAAATTTATTTTTAAAGAAAAAACAGCATTGATTTTTTTTTCTTCATGCTACAATCGTCAAATTTACAATTCCCAAAATCACATCACAATGGGATAAAAAGGTCAAGAAAAATATGCTATTCAAAATGATAAAAAAATATAAATATTTCTTATTCACTTCCTTTAGAAAAACCATATTAACTTTGTACATGAGGACCTAAAAGCTAAGATCACAAGGATTTGTCTTTTCTAAGGGCCTCATTAAATTTCTCACAGAAAATTTTACTTAACGATTTTGTAAAATCTCAACACTTAGCTGGAAAAACTAATTTCCTTAACTGAGTAAAATATAATATTAATGTTTAGTTTTGAAAAAAAGATTAGGCTCAAATCGACTTATTCGGTAATTTGACTTCAAAGCTAAACAATAAAATCAGAGGAACCAAGGAGCGCACTAAATTTATATAATGCACTTACCGTTGAATATGTCCAAAAGGATAAATGGTCTCATGGTTAACATCGAGCATCAATTCAGTTTGCATAGGCTTCAAGAATAATAATTAGATAAGTAATGCAGCTTTTTTTCCTCGCCGTCACACAATTTTAATCTTTAAGATATTGTTTATTACATTAAACTGTATGTATGGTTGTACACTTCCAGAATTCGCAAGTTAAATATTTTCTAACCAGATTTTGCTCCTTCAACCCTTTATTGGAGCTTTTTGCTCATATGAATTCAGAGTAATAGCTCCAATAAACAAAATTGAGATAAATGTATTTATTATGCAATGATGATTCACTATCGCAAAGTAGTTTAACTGAATGCAGTTTGAAAAACAAATTAACATATTTCCTTACTAAAACCTATGGTCTAAAAGGAAAGCAGGATTACTTTAAGTTTTTCTTCACCTAGTAGTAAGAGCTCTGCTTTTGCGATTCGTTGAAATGGTATTTTAGTCGATCGATAGAGGGTTGGTGGAACGTGTGACTTTTCATTGCAACTTATCACGAATATGAGGTGACTTTTCGCAATACAACGAAGTTAAATGCACCACTAAAACTGGGCAACCTCACACCCAATTATATTTCCTCTGGAAACTTGTAAAAATCAAAGGAACAGTCGGTACATTAATCCGGAGCGTTTTGGTTCGGCACATACTGTAATATGGAAATTGTCAACCGTATCTCGTTTGGACTTTTTCGGGAAGAATACGGTGTTTGTTGATCTCATTCTTTTTCTTCCAAAGAAAGCAACTCATTACCACTTGTTTTAACCCCTTCCTTCTCACTCCCGTGAAAATGACGGGGTGAGGCTTCGCTCTTTATTTCTCGCTTTCGTGAAAATGACGGGGTGAGGTTTCGCTCTCTATTTCTCGCTCCCGTGAAAATGACGGGGTGAGGTTTCGCTCTCTATTTCTCGCTCCCGTGATATTTCCGGGCTGGATTGTTTAAAATTTCAAAATAAAAACAAATCAAAAATTAAAAATGATTATACATATATTGTTTATACACATATTTTTATATAATTTTCAGGGATAAAAAAATAGGCACTTTCATGACCGTTTTCTTGAAAATTAAGCGATCGTTAAGGGGTTAATTAGCATATGCATCGTATAAATTTTTCCTAATCATACCCGTTGAAACTACATTACTCTGATAACCAGGAAATGTCGTAGTCCCAAACGTGCTGGATTTCGGGGTTTGTGACTCGAAAATGATAACAGGGAAATTTAAACCGAACAACTAAATATTTATGAGTAGAATTTATTCCGGAATATTAATAGCTTATAAAGATTTTTCCGGAAGAATTTTTAAAAAGTCCAGTAAATCTCCGAGAACACTTATCCCAATATCATATCACACACATTCTTATTTAGAGCTATAAAATAAATCGAAGCTACCGCGCCTTCATTATATATCTTTATTTGTTTTTATTCCCTACATTACATAAATTCAGACAGACAACACACGTAGAAAGTCGGACACTACACCCAGGGAAGGAGTCGGAACTGAACCCACAGATATTTCTTCTTTTGGCTTATTTTTCTGTTATACCGTAAAATCCTACACTTTCATTTTGTTTTCACACTTACCTTCATCTAATATTTTCCCATTTCTCTTCAAATCAAATCACACAAAATATTAATGTTTTTTCCTCCACTCCTCACAAATAGTTTAAGTAATAGTACCAGCATGTATCCTGTCTTAATTTTCGTTCTCATTTTCAGCAGTAATTCAAATCCAACTCGCAATTATCGGTAGATAATAAAGCAAATCCTGTTGAATTAATAATGCCTTTGTTAACACCCATCCTGCAAATGCGCATATATAATGTTTAACATAATGGATCGCATGGCATTGATTGGATCCTGAATAGGTAGTGTTTCTGAGCGAATATATTGGCAGGTTATGAACTGTTCCACAAATATAGAACTAAATATGTTATAGCGAGAGTATTATATAAGTCCTTGAATATAATATCACAGATGGCTTTACGTTAATGGAAACGAAGCTAATAAGATAACAGTAGCATCTAATGACATTTTAGCATGACAATGCAAAAACGTGTACATGTTGGGTCCTTCAATATGATTCGAATAATTAGGGGGTTGATGAGGTTAGTATAGATAGTCTAAACTCCAAACTATTGGTTATCTCTCTGATAAAGTACGAAGCGCTGAGGTTAATATAGATAGCCTAAACTCTAAACCGTTGTTTATCTATCTCTCTGTTAAAGTACGAAGTGCTCTGCAGGAGAAGGAACCACGTGAATTTATTCTCTTTTCACCTATAAGCTAACTTTTTTTCCTTTAATTTTATATTAATATTTTACACTTTAAACGGTCCCGCAGTAGACCAGTCGGTAGAAGCTCGGTTCCCGTTGAACACCGAAAGTGAAGCAACATCGACTTAGATCAGTGTTTGGGTGGGTGACAACCTCTCGCGGCTGGTTGCTGTGGTGTTCGTGTACGCTAAAGGAAGCTGGTGCACGTTAAGTACGTCGTGGCTCCAATGTCCTCCAAGTGAAACGATACCTCTGGGGGTGCCAATCCCAGGTGCCGGTCTCTCATCTGGGAGCTGGTTCAAAAATTAAGAGACCTTTCAAAGGGGCAGAAATCGGACTCCTGCCTATAAGGGCCCCGTTAGACTCAGGAGTAGCGTACCCACTCTTCCTCGCCATGCGCGAGGACACAACAACAACAACGCTTTAAACGATTTTTTTATTGTATATTTTGCAGATAAGGTGAACTTTCTACTCTTTAAACGCTTTGTAATGGGAGGAAACAAAGTTTTTAGTATTAAAATTAAGTCGGATGGCATACGTCACTCAGAGCATTATGTATCTATAAAAGGATTCCTTGTAACCCCGAAACATGTGTCGCAATATTTTTTACATTTTGTGCAATAATAAAGTGAATTTTCTCATAAATAGCTTTCGTGCAGAGATGAACGTTTTACTTTATAATAGCATACTTAATTGATAAATTCAAAAAATACCAAACTCCATGTAACCGCACTGAAGCCTCAAATATTACATCCGCTTTCAACTTAAGAGTTGCACTCTCTTAAAAACGCCAATAAAAGAAGTTTCATATAAAATCTTCTCAGTTTCTTAGTAAAAAATCAAAGCTTCACCCAAACACTATAAAATAGAAATATGATCAAAGGGTACAAACATTTATATTTGCGTTCTTTTACAACTGTTATCTCTTAAAACATAGCTACAGAAATGCTCATTTCACCTTGGAGTTTTCTTATTCTTCTTCTTCATTCGCAAAAGAAGTTGAATAAAAATGAATTTCAGTAAAATAGATTTCTAGACTTATGAATAATATGGAAACAATTGCTAAGCGTTATGCTTTGTCTTCAGTTTAAACAATGGCGATTGTTTCCAAAGGAAGTATTTTCAACTTATTTATAGAGCAAAATGCATCTTCGACTTATAATACACCCTTCGACCTCTACTTAATATTCCATTGCAGACGGAGTAACGATAAATTTATTAGACTAATACATAATGTAGTTTTTCCTGTCTGTAGAATATTCATTTGCATCTTACTCACGTACAAGAATAAATTTTAAGTTTCACCATTGAAACTTCTATATTTATCTCCAAATCGGGTAATATTAAATTTTACTTTCTCAAAACTAGTTCTGCCAAACCTTGTGTCGTGAAAGTCTTCTTCTGCAACAGTGCAAGTGTGTAGAAGAGCAAATTAACAGTACGCATAAATTTTGTAATCCTTGTAATAAGGCAGAAGGTATGTATCATTTATTAAGTATTAATAATCTTATTATTAAAAGTATTTCTTGAAGGTTTTCAGATTTCATCTGCGTTTTGAACTGATTTCTCTATTTTCTGATTTATTTTTTCCTCTACTGAAATCTGAATTCTAACAAGAAACTATCTTATATATTATTTCTCTAGCCTGTTTTTCTGTCGAGATCTTCGTTATTCCTTTATCAAATTGCATGATTTAACCCTCATTTTAAAACTTATCATGCCGACTAATGACGAAAAATAGACCCACGGTCTAAGAATGTACCGCTTTTTTTTTAATTTGAGATTTTAAATCATGTAAGAATTTCAATGCGTGCGTCGATTTTTCGAAAGATATCGAATCGGATATCCACTTGAAACATCAGCGTTTACATATTTCTTTTTTAAATTGCCCTTCCGTCATAATAAGCAGAACGTATGATAAAGAAATCTTAGAGGATCCCTCAACTTAACCAAAAAATTCCACCAAAAAACCACCTATCCAAAACTTCTGGCACGTCAGACTTTTCTTATAAGTACTTTTGAAATTACTGTTAACATTGCGCAGTGCGGAATTCCGTAAGAGTCGACTACTTTCATATATTCGCGCTGTTTTTATTAAAATTAATCATTTTAACCCAAGTTATTTTTTTCCCATCGGGCAACTTTCGTTTTTTACACTTCTCGTGAAAATAATTAATATTTTAACTTATTTTAAAATTGTTTTATAAAAATGGTAAGATTAAGGTATTGATGATCAGTTAAATAAACTAACCCTGCTGGTATGATCTCATTTACGATCTGTTCATTACTTTTCCATCCGCAAATAACATTCAGGTTAATATGACCTGGACATCAGATTCAAACTGCAGACGCCAAAGTCACACAATCGAACAAATGTTTAGCGATAAACATTTGATCGATTAAACTGAATAACAGATAATATATAACGGAAATAGGTATTGAAAAATACCCCAATGGACTTTACAAAATGGGGAAATGTACGTAAAACTAATGTGTTTCAATATACTAATGGAGGGACTAGAAGTTGACATCATATTGGCTATACTGCCGTGGGCAGGTAAACGGCAGTATCTACACAAAATGAGTTTTCGAGATATTTGAAGAAACGCGTTTTTGAATTCCCACAAATAACAATAAAACACTGAAATTTGAAGTAAAGTGAGTTTATGTGTTGACATTAAGATATTTTTTTCGCCCCAGGTTTTATTTTGATTTTGCATTCCTATTGATTGTAAAAGCAGTTACTGCCGTTTACCTTCCGCTCTCAGTAGTAATTGTCATATACAGCTGGCTGGCAGTTCGCAGTAACTGCACATTTCTTTATTAAATGCGCAGTAGTTAAGCATTACGAAGTGCATATGATGCAAAATAGATAGGTTATTGCGAAAAATATTATTACGAAGAGTGTATGTATTTTTATTTTATTAATGACATTTAAATAAATACTATGTAACCTCTGGATAAAAATTTAATATAAATAAAAAATGATATAAAACATACAAACTATAATATATTTTATTATATAAAAAACATATATAAATTTCATGCATATGTTTCATATATTTAACATAAATAAATAATAATATAAAATAATAAGTAGCAATATAAAAAAATGTAAGTAAATTATATGTGCAGTGCCAAAAAGACACACATCAACTTGATATAAATTTAAGATTGCAATGATTGCATAACGTCAAATACCAGAAATATTTGACTAAGTAAATGGGCATAGTTATAACAAAAGCATTTTCAGAATCCAGAAATTTTAAGTTAAATTAATCACTGAAAAATAAAAAACTTCCTGAAAAGATTTTTTTACTCATCTATTAAATCTTCTGATTTATCATTGACTGGAAGTGTCTCCCAAAAGGCTCTTCAATTCTCTGGCATTAAAAGGCACAATTTCTGAATAATGTCGTGTTTTTAAGTCGAATTCTTTGAACCGACGCTGTTTATGATCCTCTTTGTAGAAGAGATTCCGAGATCCTCGGCGGAACTCAACTTTGACGATTTATTATGTCGTCTAAGTACTGTCTGTCCTTGGACTTCAGTTTCCATTGGGATTGTCCTGCAGGGAAGTCCAGAAAGTGAAGTACATTCATGTTGATAACAGTCATCTTCCTGCTGTTGGAGGAAGCCACAACTTCTTCCAAGTCGGGGAAATCAAAAACATTACCTCCTCGTCTCCTCATCTCCTATTCCCATGCCATGGTGAACGGAATTAGCGCTCATGAAAGTGCGCCCGGGTTCAAAATATCAGAAGGAAATTGTCTCTGCGCTTCTCTTCTTGCTGTTTACCATGGCAGTCATGGTGGTAAATAGGCACCAACTTTTATTTTGCGCCGTACAATTGTCCAGCCAGTAGACGACTGTTTTGCTGTCTCTCTCTAGTTATAAGGCCTTGGCGTAAGAGGAGGCAATTTCTTCGGCACTTCGCCCAGCCACAGCTTCATGCCAGATCAATTCCTCTTTGTGTTGGATACATTTTGATTCTTCCTTTGATCTACAACTGCAGCGAAAGTCTCATGAAAAACTACAAACTTTTTTCGTAAAGCAGACTGATTTGTGACCAGGTACTCGGGGTAACATTATGACCTACTGCAATTTGACGCTGCGAATGACGTGATATGGGTGAGAAATTTGTAAAGAATTTTCAGCATCAACCTTGTAACGATCCCGAGGATCTTTGGTTTTTGACATGACTTACATACAAAGCAGTCGGAATGTATGGCATGGTTACTATGGTTTTGACGTTCATATTCTAAACATGTGGAGAAGTGTTCCCCTCCGAGTTTGGGAAAACTAATGTTCATTTTAGTTACCTCCTTTAGGTAAATCTAGTAACTGCAGGGATTTTCCGTATGTTTTTCCTTATAATCCTTGTGCATGGAGTTTACTGTAAGTTGCCCGGAAGATAAAGTCATTTCGGAGTGAGTTCCCTCCTATAATTGCTTGTGCATGGATTGAATGACAAAATGTGGCTCCATATAGGCTCCCTCTCAATTTTGTTCGGGGGAGTTTGGCGGCCGCGTTGCGAGGGACGTGGTGAAATCAAGTCGAATTCAGATGTCCTAATTGCCGTCGTAATCATTTCTCATTTTTCGGTTGGAATCCGAGGGTGTTTAAAAATGAAAACTTTGCAAACACGGTAGGTTCCGGTAGATATCTGGAACGAATACCTAATAGAATTTTTACGTCGGATCGTTTCAGTGGTCTTCCTTTTTATTGCTTCTTTTTGAATTCTCTGTAAGACCAAACATTTTTTTCTCGTGGTTACACATCTTTGTGAAGTATTCATGAATTTTCCTTTTTTCTTCAAGGGAAATTATTTTGCAGCAGTTCAGCTGGCAAGTATCTGCATTGCAAGGAGACCGCAGCTGTAGCTTTTCTGCGTCTCTAGCAATACGTTCAGTCTGAGTTCGGCACCGCTTCTTTTTTTATAAGCTACTCGCTATTTTTTGCATTAAGAAGCGACTCATCTTCCCGCATGGGATTTTGGCTACAGGTTGACATAGACGGGAGTTCTTGATCCAAGTTTTCTGACACTGAATAGGAAACAAGGGAAATTTTTCGACCATCTACAGCGCTCACATCCATTTTAGGAAGCAACAATTAGTTACAATAAAGTAACTAGTTAATTTTTCACACTTTGCGACAGAGCACTAAATCACTTTGAAAGAGCAAGATCAAAGAAAGTGGCAAAACTGGTTTTTACGCCTGTGATTCCGCAATTTTCGATCGCCAAGACAACGCTTGTGGGAAGGTAAGTATGTACATACTGCCGATTACCTGCATAATGTAGCGTTAAAAGCAGTTACTGCTAATTGCCACTGCCAAAAAATGGTTTATTTGTAGTGTAAACCAAATAAACATGTTAGTACAATAAACTTGAAGTAATATAGATTACAAAAATGCAAATAAACGAAAATCGAAAAATTTGTAGATACTGCCGTTTACCTGCCCACGGCAGTATAGGATATCCGATATTCAAATGAAGACTTATCTGTAGTACTCTAACAGAAAGTTCGTAAAAAAAAAGTAAAAGACTATTTTTCTATGTACGGGTCACCACTTACGGATGAGCATTTAGCATAAAGTTTGCATGTTGCCGATACCTTGTTAGTGCGTGTTTACTTTTTTGAAACTTTACTTTGTTCTTTGTTTGAGCACAAAGAAAACATGCATGGAACTCACCAAACGAGATTTTATGTTTAATTCTCCGGTACTGCAAAAAATTAATTTACTATCATTGTTTGGTGGAGTGCGGTTCCATAGATGATGTGTAAGAAAGTAAAATGCTTCAATAACAAAACAAAAAACAAGAAAAAAGTGGTTATGAGTTATTTCAATCCCTGTTGATGTATATGTATCCAGGGTTCGCGCTAGGCCGCGCGATCGCGCGATTCCCGCAGTATTTTTTGAAATCCCACTCAAAAAAAGTTCGTTTGCGCGCTGTTCCCGCAACTAGCGAACACACGTTCAAAACATCGCGAAACGAAACTACTATTCTAAACTGATAATTCAATGCAAACTAAATGGAGTAAGTTAATTTTCAACTGCCATCTTATCCTCATTAATAAAAAGAAGAATCTAGGAACCCTATTTATCATATATAATAACATGGGGGAAAGATTGACAACATTCCTTGGGATTATTGAACAATTTAGGCCCTTTGTGAATGCAGACTTATCTTTATTCATTCTATTCACAGAGGACAAAAACAAAAAAAGGAGTGGAAAAAGGGAATCGTCCTTGGTCACAAGGTTACAAAAGAATGCCTTGTTTTTAAAATATACTGTTTTCATTGAAAAACATCAATGAATCAGTAAAAGTAGAGGAAATAAACTAATTTTTAGGATTTTTTTGTAAAAATCATACATCAAAGAGTTTTGGTTAAATAACCAAAATACCAGAGGAAATTTTTTATGCTTAACAATTAATAAACCACCCATTTTTGCTATCGCGAATTTTGTGAAGGATCCGTTTTCTGTTAACCTTGTTGGTTTTTATTCTTTCTTTGCTGAGCATAGCTTAGATAATCATCTTTTATTACATAGTTTGTATTGATCATGATCGGACAATTTAGTAATATTTTTAAAGACAAAACGAAAATTCCCACTTAAATTTTAAAAATCCCACTTAAAATTTTGGTCAAGGTGGGAAATCCCACCTTGTATTTTTCCACAGTGTGAACCCTGATGTATCGCTATTAAACAGAAAAATAATTAATGCTATCGATGCTTTTGATACAAACTAGATATGCATACTTTTCTTTTTAAACTCCTTTCCCTTGTTTTAGTGAATAACTCCTTGAAGTAATGCTTTGTTTTACAGAAGACTGTAAGGAGGAATTTAAAATGAGTTTCGATGATAATGACACTAATGCCTGCACGCAACTATGCAAGCCAGCCTGTGAGTAAGTTAACTTATTTTGTTCATGTTCCTGTAGCTCACAGTAGCTGCTTCTACACATAATTATGGCACTCCTGTTCAGTAAATACTCCAAATGAGCCACTAGGTTGACCTTGAGGAGAATTTTGATGACTTAAGTGCCAGAAACGGTTAGGGTGCTTTCACACCAAAGGCAACACAGACAAAAACTTTGTTTTCTCTCACAGCTGTGCAACCGCAAAGCGTGTTTTTGAAGGCACAAATATGCTCTGCGCTTGCGCAAATGAGAAAAGACAGGAATATTGTCTTTGCTGCATTTGATGTGAAAGCACCCTATGACCGTTAAGGGTGGTGTAACTAGAGGTCAAATTATTTTTGTGTAAAGTAGTGGTTTCCAAGAGAGCGGCGACGCTTGCGTTACCGTTTTTCGCTGGAGAGGAGGGAACTGCGCATGCGCGGCTTCAAAACGCAGTGCCTTCCGTCCGCTGCGGAGCCGATCCAGGCTAGTTTGATTCCTGCGTCGTGCGTCGTCGTTTTCTGCAACGTGTCTCCATTTTTGCTCTGTTATAATGTACATACAAGAATTGCTGTTTTTGAGAAGAAGGTGGCAAAATGTATATTACTTTATTCTGATTCATAAACTTTTATGAAAGAAAATAAAGAAAAAAAAGTCGGCTTTAAAAAAATATTTTAATTTATTAGTCTTGAGATTTCTTTGATGAATGAAGATCTGCTTTACTTTCTACTTTGTGATGAATAAAATATTTAATAGTTTAAAAGACTGCTGTTGCAGGAAAAAAAAATCCAATATCAAATTACATTATTTTCTTTTAAGCACTTAATTTTTATTTATTTATTTATTTATTTATTTTTTGCTTATATTCATACTTAAGTATGGCTGGAATGGGGTCGGGTATCTAATTGTTTATTATTTATTTAAAATTCGTAGTTTATATGTTTTCTGGAAATTGTGTGAGAAGTTCAGATTTTTTTAATTGGAAATCACCCATGATTACTTGAATTTATGATAAAAAGAGAAATGCTTACCTGAGGGTTAAGCACTGGCGTAGATAAGGGGGTAGTTTTGGGGATAAAACGCCCCCTAAAATAGTGAAGATTGTCTGGAATTTTGCCAATTTTTCTTGTAAAACCAAGAAATTAGCTCACTTTTCCCGAAGAAAGCCCCCCCCCCCCTGAAATCTGGGTCTAGCTACGCTACTGGAATTAAGGACAGCTTCTCGTGTGGAGAAATCGGTCTTTTATGTCGATTGGAGGAAGCACTTGAAATTTCATCGGAAATTTGGCCCAAGACAAATTTATATAATTCTGGAGTCAGTCGAAAATACTCCCTAAATTTCCTACTGTCTTCGGATAGATGTCTGTTTATGAGCAAATTAAATGCCCCTTCTTCCTTTCTACTTTTTATAATGGGGTTCGTTTCTTCCCGCGGAAGAAACTCACAAAATTGAAGCATTTCATCGTTTTCTTCCTCTTCAAGCAGCATTGCTGTTAATACAAGAGCTTTAAAATCCATGTCCGCTTTTTTTATCAATCACTTTAAAAATGCCCACTATCTGCCGCGCTTCTGCTCCGAAGGAAACGGTTTGGTCAGTTTTTCGCGCGCGATGAAGCGTCTTCTAGGAAACCACCCTTTCCGCTGCAAGACGCTCTCCTCCCCACTGACGCACAGCAGAGCGACGAAAACGCTCTCTTGGAAACCATAGCTTAACGCCAGGGAACGGCGACCTTTTTTGTTTTAATATGAGCTTTTTCCCACTTTTTGATTTCAATAACAGATTCCCGTATCTATAAGATTCTCTATCCTACCTTTTTCCTCCAGGTTTACACCACTGCGCCCTCTTAATATTCTTGTTAATGGAGAAAAGTAATAAGCAAGACACCGCAGCACAACATCGAATTTCTGGTAAAAGCTTAGAAAGGCTCGCAGAAAATCCATGTAATAATATCTGATTTAGCCGATTACTAAGAAAAACAGCTGTTTCCGGAAAAGCTTAGAACAGCTCACAGAAAATACATGTAATAATATCTGATTTAGCCGATTACTAAGAAAAACAGCTGTTTCAAAGACTGACTTTTAAATTTGATTTTTGATCTATGTTTTAAAAGCATGATCATACTACATACTACTTAGGCACAAAAGTGATAATAGTTTTAACGTAGAAAAAAACAATGAAAAAGAGATGTTTCTTTAACACAAGTTTCTCAGTTCCAAGAACCTTCGAAACTGCACAATAAATACAAAAAAAGACGAAAGATGCAGGAATTATTGATCTGCGAGCTACAACACTGGTCATTGTCCTACCTAATAAGCGTTTTTTTTTTGGATTTCATACTGATCAGACATACACAAAGAATTTCTCAACGAAAACCATTTCATGTTTTGGATGAGACTATCTCTTGATTTTTGGGAAGCTTATCACATTTGGAAAAATTCTCATTCTTTAGTAAATGATTTTTCCATACTTTCCTCACATTTGGAAACATTTTTTATAATTTTTCTTTCCTTTCCTGTTCTTTCCCGCCTTTTCCAGTTCGTTTCCCGCCTTTTCGTCTTGGGCTCTGCTCCCGCCTTGTTCCTGGCCTCTGATTGGTCAATCGCTAATCCGACACATTTGGTATAAATACCGGTTGTCTCTCTGGTTCTTCCCTGTTCACTCTCAGCTTTCTAGCTGCGTGTTGAGCGTTTCTTCTTATTTGCACTGATGAAGAGGCTCCATTGTAGCTTCGAAATAGCTATTTGCGTTACTTTTTATTCTGAATTTGTGCTTTTTTACGTTGTTTTATCTTTGTACTTACTATCTCTTACATTTATATACCTATACAGAGGAACAGTTCTTCTGCATTGGCGTATCCACTCATAAGACCGAAATCTCTTATCTGGGAGCTGGTTCCAAAATTGAGAGACCACATAAATGAGATTTATAGTCAGTCATCACCCCTCATAGTTCATCGCTCGAGTAAAGCTGCATATCAACCTTAGCCATGGATAAATCGTCCTTCAGGTGACATGATCTTCTGGACCTGGTGTAGACTTTCCTACGTCAAAAGGGATAAGAAACAACAAAAAGCCGAAAAAATATTAAACTCCTGAATCCACACATTCGAAAGAAAAAATATTATTACAGCATTTCGAAATCGACAATAGCACTAACGGTCTTATTCACCAGCCGATTTGTACCTTCGAACTACAGTTCAAAGGCTTCCTCAACCAATTAGAACGCTCAAATCAGCACCTCGATGCTTGACAAAGGTTCACATAGGTTAGTGAATAAGGCTGTAAATCTACCAGAGCGGTCAAATGAACGTTTTTGATACATAAATCAAAATTGTTAAATTCCAGGTTTGCATTTGTCTTGGAATTTACTGCACGACCTCTTCTATACATTATATAAAACCTGGAATTTGCCAATTTTGATTAAAGTCTCAAAAGCGGTTATTTGACCGCTCTGATAGGTTTAGTAATAATTAGAAGCGTGTGATAGAATGTGTGATAAACACTGCAAGTCAAATATGTTCTATAAATATGTGAAAATAGTAATGCCCAAGAAATGTATTTAATTCTATTATCTCCACTCTATAACCAACTTGTGTTTTTTATTATAGAGATACGAGATATGATGTTACTTTATCCACCTCAGAATGGCCAAACATAGAATTTCAAGAATTTGTCTTGAAAAGATGGCCTGAATTAAAGTCAGATTTTACTGAAGAAAATTCGAATGGCGCTGTCAATGAAACTTATCTTAAGTAAATATCGTATTCAGTTCTTACATTGTTATCAGAACACAGAAAATACCGAAAAAAATTCTAGCATTAGTTTTTAATAATCAAGGTTAGAAACCACTAAACTGTCTATGCAGGCCCTGTCATTTAGAGGGGTCAGGAGGGGTCAACTGCTCTCCACCCCCCGGTTTTGAAAATATAATGTATTCACATGTATGTACATTTATTTTAATGTTTTTTAATGCAATATACATTGAGTATATACTCCTTGCACCTGGAAAATTTTGAAATGACGGGCCTGTGTCTACGAATGTCATTTTTCTCATTTATACGTTTTCTATACATTCTTTGCTTTCTATCATAAATTACATACATTTTATCCCGGCAATGCAAATACTGTCGGTACTGGTCGGGAATTTTATTGCAATTTTTAATACAACGCAGTTCTAAACACGATGCACGTTTTAACTGGCAGTCCTTCATCAATTTGTAGTAACTCTGCGTATGTGTACTTGCGAAAATAGCATTAAATATAAACCAACTTCTCATTTTTGTATCAAAATATTTCTGTGAAACTGTGTGTGCATATAGCGGGTTGCTCAATTATTAAAAATGGGGCCGCGACTTGGAAAAGGTAGGGAACTACTGATTTCTAGGAATTTAATAATTTGTGAATTATACGAGAACTGTTTTCCCATGCACGCAAAAAAAAGTAACTTTGTTTGCTCAACTTGCTGAAGAATAAAATTGTATATTATGACTGTAAATATTTTGTCCATCGTTCGTTTAATTCTTTAATCAACACGAAGAGCATCAATCCAATGTTCTTTTTGTTCAATTCCGGAGACTAAACTAAAGCATTTTCAAAAAGTAATAAAGGAACTTTGTGCACAAGTAAGCTAAAAAATAATAATTGCACGCTTATTTAAGCACAAATGAGCATTAAAATGCAGACATATGTTTCGGGATTGCTTGAAGGTCCTTTTTCAATGCAATAGTGGATCTTCTAGATGCACAAATATCCAAATGAAGCAGACAAAACAACAAAAACATGGCTTATATAGCCTAAGATTTACCTGCGAACCAATGAAAATAAAGTCAGCGCGGAAGTGGAAGTAGAAGTAGAAGTAACCGGGAAGGCACCAATAAGAAAGCACCAAACGAAACCACTTGAAAGTACTCAAAGTAAAAAAGTAATATCAAATCCAACAAAGCAAAAAAGACCACAGCATGCATAAAAATGCGAAAATACATGAAAAATGCAAAAACATTAAAATAAAATACAAAGGATTAAAATAGAAATAGAAATAAGTACAGAAAGAACCAAAACTATAAAAATTATAATCTTTAAAAACTACATTTTAACCAGCACTTATTAAACTCTCTGAAACTTTTACTAATAACTACACATAGCAGTAAACTCAGTTAAAAATAAGAGCACCCTCAGACAGTTGAACAGGTTTTTTTTTTTTTTCTTTTTTTTTTCATCAATAAATTTTAAGCATTTCTTACATTTGGAAAAAAAGAGGGAGGAGAAATGGATGAGAAGTTATTATAAGCTGCAAAGTTCTGTCTCAATTAAAATTATTTAAAAAAAAAAGATTAATGTACTGAACTGGGCATTGTTTTTTAAAAGTGCTTTCTCATTTTTTCAGCAAAAACTTCTTGAGGGTTCATGTATTCATCCAAGAAATGAATTATCTGCGTTTTAAAGATGTGGAAGCCTATTCAGTAAGAAATTTTTTACAACAAATTTTATATTTCCTCATTATACATTTTTTTTGTATTTATTTTCCTAATCAGGGCCGTCGAGAGGAGGTGTCAGGCATGGCTGATTCATGAGGCCGGGTTCGGCAACGGAGTAGAGCAGAGGGTAAAATGTTTCAATGGCTAAAATGCAAGCGCAATGGGCGGGGGGAGGGGTATGCCGGTGACAAATCCGACATACTGCCTTTGCCCTGGACGGCCCTGTTCATAGTAATAATCTATTCTGTGTTTTGCAGTTAATGTTAATTCAGTATCTAAAAAAAGACCATCGACCTATTTTGTGATGTATCTTCCTTTAAGTCGTTGCGTCACATTTGTCCCTTTAAAAAAATAATTCTCACAAATTCCTGGGACTTTTTTCGTTTTTCCTTTCTATCATAGATTCAGCACAATAAACCTTCATCTAAAGAACATTTCATGAGAAACTATAAGTTTTGCACGTTAAATTTTATGTTTAATCGATTGCTTTAGTTTCATTTCCTCAAAATAATGCTAGAATCCCCTAGAGACGCTATAAGGAGAGACGCGACATATGCAGGGATAAAGAAAAGCCGACTTTTAACCACCTTAGGGCTTGTTGGGGAACTTCTCGTAGACTTAACACAGGAGAAACGAGAGGGGGTTTACAAAAACGCGTATTTCACGGAAGCAAGGTTTTTCAGCAAAATTTTAGTGCCATGTTCCAAAGGAGGAAAACACAGGCTTCAATTTCATACTATTTTTATGTGTCAAAAACGCATATTAGTTGTACTAATTAATGTTTTACTGTTCGGAATCTACCATCTTCTTCCAAACTTCTGATGGGAGAAAAAGAGAAGTTCCTTGGCTGTTTTTTGGCGGAAGTAGTTGGCGCTGTAAATAATTTATCGAAGAGTGAATGTCCAAACACTCTGATGAATGATTTTTGAGGTTCTTTTCTTTTTTAAATTAACATGCAAACTGTGCTGAATTAACAGAAATCGTTATTATTAAACAGTTGGGCATTCAACACTATTCGCAGTTTTAAGAATTCATAATTAAAAAAATACGACAGACATGATATGCATATCTATCACAATCGTTCTCATCCAAATTAGTGAAGCATTATGTTCGTGTAAGTGTGTGACATTATATAGATTGTGTTTAAATGAGTTAATTATTAATTAAACTTTATTTAGTCGTTCTAAATCTATTTGTTTTTTATAAAATATGTCAATACCAAAGGAATTTCTCACTGGAATTTTCATTCATAACAGAAAATTATGTTTGAATAGACTGTATTTTTTTGACAGGACGGATACACATTTATTTAATGTATATCCGTCCTGTTGTCTAAGACAATTTTTTAGCAATTGCATCTTATGTAATTAATATATATTTGCTGGATATGAATAACTATCAATTATCCAACAAAGTACATCTGATTTTGATGTACAATAACTAGAGAAATAGTAGGAAACTTTCGTATAGGGGGATTAACGTCATGTTTATTATTGAATATTAATTTAGAGAAAATAACTTCACTTCATTAGTTTAGTCAGTGCATTACTGAATCAAAATCAATTGAAAGTCAATTACTGAATAAAAAAACCCACCATCACTGTGACTTTCCTTATGCTCAATCTCATCGTTATCCAGCATTTTTAAATTATGTAAATTTGTTGATTGGATTCTTGTCATTATATTTATCTGCATATCAATTTCTTAATGTATACCACGATCACGAATGTCCAAGCCTTCTCTATTTTCAAAAGCTTGAAATATGAACTTGGGTACAAATAATAAAAGCAAAAAACTGCACCACTGATCTCAATTCAGTAAAATTCTAAATAAATGAAAACAATATAATACAAATATAGCCTTGAACTTACATTCAATCTTTACGAAAAACCTTGAAATATTTCTAACGTATCTTATACATTTTAAAAATTATCTTTATTATTTTGAATTTTTCCTTGCATTTTATTGGAAATCATATTTTTAAAACGCAGATCTTTAGTCACCCGAAAGAATAATGTATAAATAAATAACGAAATAGTATTAATAATAAAACAATAGAGGTAGTAATAAAGAAATTAACTTTTCTACATAATGCTGGATATAATACGTCTCTTATAGTACTGAACTGAAATACAAGCTTGATACATATTAAGATGTTTAAAACTACTTGTAGTTTTTAAATGTTATATCATTCAAGTGGATGCTGAGATCATAACCTTCTTTTATCCTAGGTAAAATTTGCTTTAAAAGTGCTTTTTAAGGATCTGTACTTACAACATTTCAAAATATGTTTCTTATTCATGGCGAATTTTGTCATACGATTCTGAGAAACATAAAAAGTTTAAACTTGATAGCGGAACGAATTATATAACATACCTCATATTGCACCATAACCCAAAAACTCCTATTCAAAACATATATTGTATTTGTTTCAGGGCTCGAAAATTCTTTAAAATTGTACATGCCCTGTCGGGCATATTTGTCTAAAAAATACATGCCCGAACAAAATTTTTACGTGTCCAAAAGTTGTTTTATTGGATATTAATAAACACATTTGAATTTGTAGTATAGCATAAGTCAGACAAAAAAAAATTAACATCTTTATATCTGAATCAAGAATTATTTAAACGTTAATCTAAATCATTAATAAATTCCATCACATATATAAATATTATATAATGTCGTTACAAGTCAAAATTTGCAAAATTTAATTTGTATTACCAATTTTATTGTTGAATTGCATGTCCGTCAACGTGTCAATGGAGTAAGGAGGGGGTGATTTTTCAATAAAATACGAAACAATAAAGTTTTGGAAAGAAATATTTGATTATGTAAGAAAAATATTTGTACATTTAAAAAAATAAATATAAGTATATAAAATCAAAAAACTTAATCCGGGACTATAAATATAACTGTCTATCTAAATATATATTACATCTATATATTTAGTGCAAAGAAGAAACGTTATTTCGTTTTTCGCTAGCAATATACATTTTATAGGGTAGAAATAATTTTTATAGCACGCATAATTTGCGAGCATGTGAGAACAAAAATAATCAAGTAAAAAAAAAGTTCTGAAACGGTGATTAAACTTTAAACCTAGAGTCCTGGCTCCTTTGCAGCAACCTTTTGTTACTAGAGGGGATAATTAGCTTAATGGCAGGGACTTGCCGAGACCCCAGGAAGTAAGACGCCCCCCATGCTGGAAAGGCAATTCTTTTACCGCCTCGAGAGCAAACTGGACCCAATAATGTCATCTCTTTCCTTATAGCCTCTTTAGAATCGCCATCCTTCCTAACAAAGATCAGATTAATAAAAACCTTATATGATGCAGGTGGAAAAATTTTTTGCTATGGTAGGCGTCCTCGGTAGTATAGTGGTCAGTATCCCCGCCTGTCACGCGGGAGACCGGGGTTCGATTCCCCGCCGGGGAGCATATTTTTCTGTATGCTTTCTACGCAAGTTTTTCTTTCTCCCCCCAGACCAAAAAAAAAAAAAAATATTCGAAGTTGCTTTTCATCGAGTCATTCACAATGAATTCCTGGAAAAATTTTTGCTTATTGTTATTTATGTTTTTTTCATTTTATTATTTTTTTCATCGAGATAGAAAGGAGATATGCTGTTGATGTTGCTTATGTATGCTTTTTGAATTTGAGTTCAGAAAAGGTTCATTTCATCACGTTATAGACTTTTACTTCAAAAGTGAGATTAAATCTAAGTAAATATCAAAAGCTTTTAGTATTTTATAATTTCACTGATGTTTTTTTTTTTTTTTTTGTCCTTTTTTTTTTTTTTGTCCTTTTTTTTCTCTCTCTCTCTCTTACTCTCTTCAGTCAGACAAATAATATTTACGAGCATGGTTTTGATTTTTTCGCTTCAGTATCGCAATTCAAGACTTTTAAAGCAGAACTTACTTTTGCTTCTCGCCAAATAAAGTTTAAACCAACATAATTTTTTGTTGGTTAGAGAAAAATTGAAAAAGATTGTTTGGTAATTTCGTAATCTGCGATTTACCGATATTAGTTGCTTAATGTAGTGTCAAACAGCGATAATATAACAGTTATTAAAGTAACTAAGTTTAACTACTACTTAGTTAATTTACTTATATAAGCCTTATTTAGTTAGTTATATTGTAATTAAGTAGTACCACTTCAACTAGTAGAGCACACACACAGTGCAACTTTACAGAGCTTTCTTTAACTAATGCATTTCGTTTTAAACTTTTGCAGAGCTAGAAAAACTTTTAAAAGTTTAAAATATTGTTCGTGAATGGGAAAACGTTGTGAAGCATTTTTTTTTTTTTTTTTTTTTTTTTTTTTTTTAATCCTGTACTTGAGAGCAATATAGTACCTCAAGCTATGATTTAGTATCAAGCATGACTTTATAGTATCTCCAGTCCCACCGACGGGCGACGGCTAAAGCTCCTATCGATCATCTTTATTCTAAGGTTCGCACGGAAAAGTCTATTATAGTACTAAAAATGTTTATTTCTTTGCTTCATCGCAAAAACTAGAAAAATGGACTTAAGATAAATGGGTCTCAGGTACAGAATTGTTCATTTATTTTATTACACACGCTTTTATTTCTTCTTGCATTGTTATAACGATTCAAAAATAATTAGAAAAATATTCTTCACTTATCTAATTTTAATATTTTTTTCGCTTACAAGTATATTGGCTTCGAGTGAAGCGAACATCTTATGAAATGTTTGGTTGTGGACACTGGCATAGATAAAGGGGGTTTTGGGGATAACTCCATCCCCTGAAATAGTGAAGATTGACTAGAATTTGGCCAATTTCCCTGTAAAACAATAAAATTAGCTCACTTTTCCCGAAGAATTCCCCCTAACTTGGTGAAGATTGTCTAGAATTTGGCCAATTTTTCCTGCAAAACAATGAAATTATCTCACTTCTCCCGAAGAACCTCCCCCCCCGCCAAAAAAAAAAAAAGAAATCCGGTCTAGCTACGCCACTGATTGTGGAGTAGATTTGAAGAGCATTTTTCAGAGCTGCGTAACTTAATTTCTTTTCGTATATATTCAAAATTAGTAACTGCTCAGCAGAAATTACATTATTTTTTTGTGTTTTCTTTAATTAAATAAAACACTATGAAGAAAATTACTCCATAAACTGATGTTAATTTTTTATACCTTTCAAAAGTGTAAGACCCCTTTTTTCCGACGTTATAATCCATAAAATTTAAAAACTATTTTTTTTTTTTCGAATTACTTTTAATTTGGTGCATTGTGAAATTTAATACTGTAATTACACTAGTTTGACTTTAAATTATGACACATAACTGTAACTTGGATGAAGTAACAGTGCTGAATGTAATGAATACTGAAAGCTTCTTTCTATTCAACTATCAAAACGACTCTCGGTTAACTCTTAAAAAATGAACTTTATTGATATCTTTTCCTAAAGATGGCGCCAGGAGCTTGTTAATGATCAGTGAAGATTTCTTGCCTTGCGACACCTCCCTCTTTTTTGGCCAACTGTTCCGTAAAAGTGGAGGGGGTGACAGAAGATTCACTGTATCATAAAAATGTCGGTAGTAAGGACAAACAAAAAAGTAAATTTTGTCAAAAGCAAAATAAGTGAGAAAAAAGGGTAGAAAAATAATAAAATTTTTCAGCTCCCCCAGGTGACGTAACTGAGGGGAGGGGCAGATGGGAACTGCGTCCCGGCCGCCAGATTTTCGGGGCGCTAAACTGTCAAGTGTGCGGAATAGAAGTTACAGTCAATAAATTCACATAAAAAATTTGAGTGTGTAGCATAATTACTTCATTTGCCACCAAATGCGTACAAACTTCGTCCAAAAATATACAGTGAATAAGTACATTATGTCACCATTTCGACAAAATTTATTAGACAGAAGACTCATTTGCGACAAATTAAAAAATTGTCCTGCTCACTTTACATTTTTATGTGAACGTAATTGACGCCAACAGCACCTTTTAATCACTACCCATGATCGAAAACAGGAAAAAAAAAAAAGTACTTTTTCCACCCCACCCTACTCTACAATATACTTTCTAATATACAAAAGGCTCAACTGTCCCATTGCTTTGATTTCTTTGTGTTTATAAGTTAGTTTTCTTGTGTGTTTTACTCACTAAACATACTTCTAAACCAATATCTAAAATATATATTTTTTACGTCTTACCTCTCCTCTTACAAACAAACGAAACATTTTGAATGTCGATCTTAATAACAAACGAGTTGGCCACCCCTGCTGTTTATGATAAAATTTAAGTAATATACGCTCATGGTTCTTATTATTTTTAGCTACCTGAATTATTTGCTGATCTTGGAGGTTGCCTTGGATTGTACATTGGAGTATCTCTAATATCTATCATTGAATTCCATGAGTTACTTCTTCATATGATGGCCATGTTTTACAAGAGTCTTAACAGAAGTTTTCAAGTGGATTCATCAAAGGGTATGGATTCAAGAGGGCATGAAAGACGATCCAGAAGTAGATCAGTTCAGCGTGTAATGGCTTTACCTAACAGAAATTATGATCACTTCCGACCTCAAGCTCCTACTCCTACAGTGTATTTTGTTCATGGGCGAAGGGGAAAGAAAGCCCTGCAAAATATTTTTAGAGCAGCAAACGTCGAAAGTTTATAGCAGTTAAGTTATTTAAGCAAGTCTTGAATGAAAGTTCGCTAAATTTCATTGAAATCTCGTCAAAATAATTAATAATAAATGCATGCAACAATTACTGAAGCAACTGTTTTATGAAGCATGTTGCCTTCAAGCCAATATAAATTCAAATCAAAATTTTAAAAATGGAAAGATTGGTATTTTATATTAAAATATTGAATTTTTCTAGACATCAGAATTACAGATTATTGACAGAGATGACTTTACATTATTTGCATTGAGCTGTATTTTGCTCATTGAATTTTTAATATCGGCGCCCTGGGGCCTCGGTGGCCGAGCTGTCTTAGTACCAGTTTCCGCCCGCTGCTTGCGCGCAGTAACGAGGTTGTGGGTTCGATTCCCACCTTGCCCTGGGTGTATTTCTGTTATTTCTTCTCTTTGTGATGTAATAAATTCTTTCATGTATCGTCTTGTGCTATCTGTCATATTGAACGACAGTTCATAAGCGAGTCCCGAGACTAAGCACACGAACTGGAAAATAAATTTACTTCAATTCAAATTGTCGCCTTGTTGCATCTTTGGTGCTGACTTAACCTCAATGGACTCTAAATTGGATCTCGTAGATATGTAAAACAGAGCACTTCTTTACAGCGGTATTAAGAAAACTTATTCTTTTACTTCTGTATGGTGCACGACCATTTGCTGTATTTGTCAAAGACTTTTCTATTTATATCAAGAAATAAAGTTATTATCAAACTAAAAAAATGTATTCCTTTCTTACTACATTCAGTTACATAAACATTTTAAATCCTTTCATCAAGTAATTAACAAGAACTTGCTTCCTATAATCTATTGCTGATGAAATCTATTTTCATCGGTAAGATGATGTACTGATCAAAATTTTCGATAAGCAAATCAGTTGACTTTTAGTATAAAAAAATATTAATAGAACAAAATGAATGGTTTGTTTTTGCACTTTAGCCGATTCGTTACATCTACTTATAAATAGGCAAAGACAAAACAGTTAAGTACTATTTGCTCTTCTGTTTGTCAACCGATTTTCTTACTTTTTTTTAAATTTAGTAGCTACTGATGAGTTTTAGCGTTATCAATAAAAAATCCTTTGGAAATAGTTAATTTTTTCCTTCTTTCGACTTAGATTCTAAGCTTCTTTTTAGAAGTCTTTATTAGTCATGCTTTCATACTATTCCTTACATCTACAAGCTACAATATTTGTACAATACGCAATACATTTTTTTACTATTTAGAACATAGATCTTTCCTGATGCAAATGCTATTTTTTTTAGTTTCTTTTCTTCATGTCCCAAATTCTTGTGTGCCCCAAAATGTATCAAAAGTTTTTTTTTAGTTTCATCTTATTTTTTATAATTTAATATTTAAAAGCTTGAACGAAGAAGAATATTTTCTAGATAGATAGCTTTTTTTTTTTTCTTTTTTTTTTTTTTTTTTGCTGTTATTGTAATTACGGTTTTTTTTACGTAAAATTCAGCCTATTTTGGTATCCTTTCTTTTCTTTACATTTCTGTTTATTTTGTCATTTTTTTTCACTACAAAGTATGACTGAAAGGGATTTTGTCGTGGCGTGCGTCAGATCCATCAATTAAAATTTTCAACTAAACAACGCTAGATTATCAATAGTGCACATGGGTGTTATTGGCATTTAACTTGTCTTAATCGTTTCAACAACAGGTCATTAGAAAGCAATTTCGCAATTTCTTCTCAGATGGCTACAGATGGTTATTACACGGCTCTGAAGTTTCCAGACTAGAAAGTGCTGAATTCCTACTCTTTTAATGCAAATTAAGTTCACCCAGCAGTCGAAATTCGACTGTAATTCATTAAATTTCCAAGTTCCGCCTCGAACGTTTAAACAGATTTTAGACATTTTAGGTTTTCTATTAGACACCAGTTTGTTTTGTTTAAATATTTTAATGAGCGATAATTTCTCCATCGTGCGACTGATTGACCACTGAGTTATTTAATTTAATGCATTTGTAACAAATATTATACATAAATTTTAGCTTTCTCCACTGCTTCCCCTGTAAAGGAAATATAAATAAAAGTTTTTATTACACCCTATTATTATTGAATAAACTAAAACTACTCACTTTCAATTGAATCGAGAGTTTAAAACGCGAATGCAAATCAACAAACTCACGAAACGTAGATTCGAAGCAAAATAACACACAGCATTTATTATCTCACTTTATATTTTATTAGACATTTTCTTAGCTTCATATTGTATTTTGTTTGACATTATACCGGACAAACAATCTGACTGACATATATATATTGTAAATGGATTAACTGGCATATTAAGATTAGTATTATTCTGCTTTGACATTCATTTAATATATTGCAGATTGTAGATGTAAAGAGTAGTACGAATGTAAGACGAAGAAAGACTTCTAAAAAAAAAGCTTCGAATCTACGTCGAAAGTTGAAGGAAAAAACAGTTAACTATTTCAAAAAAAAAAGACTTTTTATTAATAAAAACACTAAAACTCTTTAATAGCTACTAAATAAAAAATAAAGTAAGAAACTCGGTTGACAAACGGAGGAGAAAATGGAACTTGACTGTTTTGCTTTTGCTATTGATATGTAGATTATTCAACGGTTGTTTGAAACTAAAGAATAGCAATAGGCGACCCATTATCGAACGTGCTGAGAGTTTGCGACGGAAAGTTTAGTAGAATAACAAAACGTACATTCAAAATTGGTCCCAATCTACAAGCACCAGCCATTTAAGAGCTCTATTGTTGGTTATTATTAAATTATTTTCAGCTATCAATGCAACAAAAAGAGAAACAAACTTTTTCGTTTAAAAAATTAAGTTATTATTAACGCGAGAAAATGCTCCAGTATTCAACCTTGGAAACTCAGTGCACAGCCTTGTATCTGTTTCACTTTCATTATTTTTATGAGATATGTAGAAAAGCATTTTAATAAAATTCTATGCCAAACTTACTTACAAAATTAGTTATTACAATATTTATCAAAGAATTCTTCATTCTTGATATCTTAGGAGATTTAATCTTTATAATCTATACATTTTGAAAGGAACCTCTTTGGTAACAAGTATCACATTGAATACCATTTTCCATTCTAATAATCTAGATCACTCACTTATTAACCCTTTCGCGCCGACTGTCACGCATACGTGCCAGCAAGAAACGCACTGTGCCGCCAACAGACACGCCGGCGTGACAGAGCGCTTTTTCGACGGCTGTCACGCATGTCTGCCAGTGTCTTGGAACGCTTTAAAATCTATAATTATAGCCACAAGAGGACATATTATGTCCATAGGATTCGAAATACATGCAGATTTGACCTTCTACTCGAAATCAAGGGCATTTTGATTGCATATGAGGAGGCGAGAAACATTCTGGTGTAAGTTAAATGCTATGTATTTTGAGAAAAACGGCATTTTGCATTCGGTTTTAATGTTACGGTATTGAATAAGAGAAAATTAATGGTGCCATATATGTTGATGAACTTTTGAAGTATTCTTTAGTTTACTCTAAATAAAGGTAGATGACATACCATATTATGGAAAATTGAATTAACTACATTTTCAAAAAAATTTTACTTACACAAGTATGTTTTTCACCCTCTCATATATAAGTATATAAGACGAAAGGAAAGTTTCGGAAGCGCCTGCTTTATGACGGCTCTTGAAATGAGCACGTGGCTTATTGTTTATAGTAATTTGTGGAGTTTTATTTTCACTAGACCATTGGGTATTTTAGTTTGCAGTGAAGTTTTTAATCCATAATTAGACCTTATAAATGTGAAATATTCTGATTAAACTGTTACAGTGTCTAAGCGTCGATTTTTTTTTTTAATATATTTACAGAAGAAATGTTTTAAGTTAATACAGCATGAAATTGGAAATATACAAAGGTAGGCCGTTAATATGCTTTACAGAACATGAAACATTATGCAACGCGTTCAATCGGAAACTTCATAGATTTAGGCTTAACAGAAAAAAAAAACCTCTCCTGACTTGGCTGAGCACTGGTGCATTTAGCTTATTTAACTTTCGATATTTAAGTCAATTTTTAATATCAGACTTACTTTTACACTATAATATTTCTAATTCACCTTATTATGTATGCGTGTGGAAAGTACAGATAAGTGCTCTTTACGCCTTGTTGGGGGGGGGGGGTATTGAATGCTAACTACGGTCATACTGTACGTAGCATCTAGGCCTTCACAGACTACCCCCCATACGAGGAGGTGCGACAGCAGCGCTGTCCTCCTTCGAACTTCCCACAAACTCTCTAGACACTTGACAACCAGCACCGGCCATAAAGGGCTGGACTGGCAGAGCGTTGCCTGCCTGCTTTACCGACCCGGGGTCCGTAAAGCAGGCAGCTACAAAGCAAGCCTTACGTAACCCGGATCGGATAATGCTATTTTAGTCGCCTCTTCCGACACGCATAACTACGTCGGCGCTATTCTACGCCGGCCACCGCACGGCGTGGGGGGGGGGGGGTATACCCTTCGCTCTGCGAGTTAACAAAAAATAAAATATATTTTTTAAAAATATTTACCTTTTCAAAACAAATAAGTTTGAATGAAAAACAAATCTAACAAACAGTGAAAAAAAAACTATATAATGCTTCCGAACGAGCCTATAGATGTCTTGAATGGACCTGTATATGCTGAGTACTCTGATGAAAAAAGTTTTAAAATATCTTTGAACTTTCAAACGCGTCAATCTTCACACTACCTTTTTCTAAAAATTACATTCGCAGAAACGTTAGTTTTAACCATAGCCCCCTTAACTAGATGCCTAGCGATTTGCGGGGAAACTTGGCCGCGGATTTTAGTTACCTTTTCTCCCACTAGGAACGCTACTTATCTGCTATAACAAACCGCGCTCTTTCCATTAGTTTGAAGGGTAGAAAATTGGTTTTCCATTGCTATTTCTTCTTTTTTTCCCTAATAATTTGATTCTTTGGGTTAAAAACGCTCCTTTTCAGGACCAATGTAATGCAACTTAAAGAAAGATGGTTTACTGTGTTGTTCCATTTTGCACATCAAATTCAGTAAAAAAAAAATAGTTTCAATCGGACATTAGTTTGCGTGAAAAATGGATCTCCGCTATATCAAGACAAGGGAATTATTATTTTTTTTTTTTTATGTGTGTGTCTTTCATAACGCCTATTTCGGAAAAAATTTAAAACAAATTAATTAATAACAATAATATAGTGCAAAACTATTTTTATATAAATATACATAATTTATCATGTTGTCCAATCTTTACTGTAGCTTGTCCTTGGAATACGGTTGATTATATATTATGATGCATTTTATATTATGCAAATATTAATTAAATTGAATTTATTGATTTTTTATTAAAAAATTTAACTAGTTATACGAAGACATGTATGAATCAATAAGAAATAATGAAAGTTAGTAAGGAAAGAAATACAAATTATTATTCATGCATAGAATTGAAATCTATTCATATTTCAAGAACATATTTAATTCTATGGATGAATTAATGAGAATAATTTGGAAGTAATATTTGTCCTATTCTTCATGCCTAAAATATCACTTCAGTACAATGCATAATAAATTGTAATTATTCACATATTTAACCATCTTTATTTTATTTATGTATAATTTTTATTTATTTATTTATTGAAACCAAAAGGACTGGTTTTTTCTTTCGGGGGGGGGGGGGGGATAGAGCAGATTCTATGATAAGATTAAACATTTGTTATAAGAATAAAAACTTGACTTTTATGCAAAATTTTTATAACTTGCCTAAATGAAGAATTTGGTTCCAAGTTTCCCAATTTAACGTCCTCATCGTTCTGCTCGTTTTTTGAAGCAATGATTTCTTGGAAAATATTAGATTGCGAGAAAATATATCTGATACTCTAAGTACACTTAAAAGCATTTCAAAATTTTGAACATCTTTTCAGAGCCTTTGCAAAAGTCTTGACTTTTAAAATTCAGGGGGAAAATTTTAATTTTCAAGATCACTATAAGTAAATAATAATAATAATAAGGCATTCTTCTTTTCTAAAACAAATGAGTCCATATAACTATCTACTCAAATATATATCACATGTATAGCTTTGTTGTTAATCGATCTTGGAAGTGATACATTACATCTTCGCAAAAGTTTTCAAAATGCTCCAAATAAATCTTTAATTATTTTAACCATAGCATCGTTCTGAAACAAATATTAAAATTAAAAGTTTTAGTGAAGAGCTGGATTTTTATTTGTTTCCTTACATCAGTAAAAATGTCAGTTGAAATTATGTGTATTATATTCTTTACGTATGAATTGCATAAATAATTATTCTCTTTTTTCGCTGCATTATTTATTTTTTTTTTCTAAACATTTTTTAATGTTTGCAATAGAACCTTCGATTGTAACAAAATTAATATTTCGTAAGTTCGATTTTGATTTAAAATATGAAAGTATTTGAAGTAGTATTTCGTAATCGAAATTTGACGTATTGTCTGTGGTACAAGTTGGTTGAGTACGCGAGTGTTCTCAACTTTTGGAACTGGTACTATAGAAAAATATAATTTTTTAATGGAAATGCTTAAAATTTCTTTCTTTAACCACTTCTTTATATATATATTCCATTAAACTCGAAAATAATAATAATAACAAAGTTAAAAATAAGTGATGACATGCAATTATAATTTTAAGTGCATTTATAGATTACAGAAACAAAGTTTTACTTTTTCGGTAGTTGAATAAAAGTGATATAGATTTTTATTACATAGCTATTAAAGGATGTTGCTGCACAGTACGTTTGCAAATTAAAAAAAAAAAAAACAATTGTTTCAATTGTTCAAATACCTACCGTCAAACGGGGTGACTAAGTTCCAACGGGGTGACTCGGTGCCATCCTGGGTTTTCGAACTCAAGCGGCCGATGGCGCCAGAGGAATTAACCGATCGAAAAAGGAAAACTACCACTAGGTAGTGGGATAGTAGGACTATTTAAATTGGGGTACTACACCAATCAAATTATAACAAATTGTATCCTACCATTGTTTGTGTCTACGTGAATTTGTGGAGTTGTGATCTGGAAAAGAAGTGTGGTCTGGTAATCATATTTCAGAAGCAGCCAGAAAAAAAGATAAGTTCATTTGTTTGTTACCAATCTATCAAAGAAATTCTACACGCTTTGACGTTTCAAAATGATTTTTTGTTTACCGGTTACAGCCCTTAATGCAATTTTCGATGAAGTGTGGGGTGACTAGGTGCCATCTTATTTTGCAGTGTTTTGGTCATTTTTAAGTTTCTAGAGTGCCATTGATGTCCTAGATGTTGACCACCTATCTACGACAGTCTCTGGTCAACCGTTGACTGGCAGTGAATCAGTCAATGACGCAAAAAACACTGGTCCTGTGCAAGGTGACTTTGTTTTAGTAAAATATAAAGGAAAAATGCACCCGGGTCAAATGATTTCTGATTTCGACGGTAGCAACGAGACATGTGTGAAATGCCTGGAGAAAAGTGGACAATTCTGGAAGATGCCTGACACCCCTGATGTTTTGTGGTACAAAAAGAAACAAATCCTGAAGAAGATTTCTCCTCCCGAACCTCTACCAAATCCCGACAAATTTCAGGTTATTCTAAATTCGGATTGACTGAAGAGAGATTTTCTATCTCAAATTTGTAGTTTGTGTTTCGTTTAATAAATTGAGTTATTTTGAAAAAAATTTTGAAGAATTTCTTTAACAAATAGCATTTTTTCATAGGTATGGCCTTTTTTATTTTAAAATTTGAAGGTATACTCATAAAAAAAATAACTTATAATAGCTAAAATGACAAGGAAATGAATTCTGAAGGGTGAGAAGTTGCCAGCGATCATTTCTAATAGATTTAAGAGGAGGAAACATGCGTGGCACTTAGTCACCCCATGTGCGGGGTGAGTAAGTGCCACTAAGAAAAAATTATATCTCCCCTCCATGATATCTTAGAATCATTTTTAATATGTGAATTAAAAGCTAAGATGTGTAATTATGTTGCATTAAATACTCAACCCGATAGGTGAAAAATTAGAGGAAATATGACACGAAAACGTCAAAAAGTGGCACATAATCACCCCGTTTGACGGTACAATTAGAAGAAAACTACTTTAATAATATTAAAGTTTTAAGTTGATGCTCCGTTAAAATGCTCCTACACTAACGAGATATTAAAAATTAATAATATCACTTAATTTCCCACTGTTTTACTGCACCATAAAGTAAGAGCGAAAAAAATGTAATTATTGAGTCATATGATTAAATATGAAAGAAAAATCAAATGATTTTTTAAAAAGAACAATTTTTATCGCAATAGCAAATAGGTAGTGCCCTCTAGCGGTGATTTCGTTGTCAGCGGGAGAAAATCGTTGCCGGTAGGATAATGTGTTTCCCTCCATTTCGGAAGGCATCCAGTTAAGGGGGCTATGGTTTTAACGTAAGTATTAAAGAAAACTAATTAACATCAGTTCATTGTTTTCACAAGATATAGAACTGTCGAATAATTTTAATTGCATGTTTCGGGCCTACTTTTAAGTTATCTGCCGCAAATATTTCCTTAACAACGAAACTTCCATTCAGCAATGGCAAATTATTTATACTGCGGAAGGGCTGCCTGCATCTTATAAAATAATTCACTTTTCAGAAGGAATAACTGCTGAAAAATCAAAAACTTTTTTTTTTAATTAATTTATTTCCCTTGAAAAAAAAAAAAGCTGTTTATAAGATCATACTTCCATACTTCTACTACGATGGTTTTTTGTCAACTTCGTGATTTTTTTATAGTACAGGTAATTTTCCAATTACATAATTCAGAGATCTCTCTTTTATGGATTGTACATTTAATCTTCGCCATGTACAATTAAGTAAACACAGAATAAATGTTAACAGACTCGAGAATTTAAACTACAGTAAAACCTCCAAAGTTGACCACCTCCCTACGTTGACCACCTCTCTATGTTGACCGAAATTTTTTAATTTGAATGGTCACAATGTATTTTCAATGGAGATTTTCCTCTCTATGTTGACTACCTCCATAAGTTGTATGTTGACCACTTTTTAGTAGGTAATTTGAAATAAATTGCTATAATTTACTCTCTGTAACTTGACCACTGCCTTTTGTTAAGGAGAAATGATATTCTAGCCCTTTGAATATTTTTATTTCTTAGACTGCATATATTGTCTGTAATTGCGTCAGGGAAGTGGGGGATGTGCGTAGAATTGAACTACTACTCAGAAATATATAACGTGCATCGCTCGCCACATTCCGTTCTTTTTTCCTTCTTCTGAGCAACTTAAAGATTTTGTTGCCGAAAATGTCCAAGCATGCTTAATGGACTTGTAATCTGTGAAAGTGCTTTCTGCAATTAGCTATTGAACATAGAGGACAAACAAAAATTTAATCACTCCTTAAAAAATTGTAAAAATTTGCCTTACCTTCGGTAAAAAGGGCTAAATTGTTGATTAAAAAATACTAAAAAAAGTTAAATAAATAATCTCCAATACTGAACTAAATTTTTTCTAAAAATTCCCTAAGTTGACCACCTCCGTATGTTGACCACTTAGTTACAGTTCCTAAGGTGGTCAACTTATGGAGGTTCTACTGTATTTCCATATAACTAGAATCAAAGTTGAAGATTTTCTCCTGCACAATAAATAATAAATTACATTAACTACTTGGACACATTGACAGAAAGTGACTAATTATGATTCTCGCACAAAATTTTAATTTGCTGTTAAAAGCAAAAAACATAGAAGCAAATTTGAGATTCGAATATCTTAGCAAGCGCAAAGTAAATGTCCTGTAAGCAAACTGTAATTCAGAAAAAATTTTGCCAAATGCTAATGCCCAGAAATAATTACTTTAGTAATTATTCAAACAGAAAACCTCAAGGAAAAGTAGCTTAAATATTGGAGGCTGCTATTTCATTTTATGCACTAAAGCGGCACTACTTCTCTTCAATGTAGGTTTGCAGCATTTGTAACTAGAAAAAAGGCATTTTAAGAAGAAATGTTTATAAATAATTTTACTTAGAAATTAATTCCATGTTTAAAAAAAGGTTAGCAATGGTGTTTTTATTTAAAAGTGAAACCTAATCAAAAGCCCTAATCCGTCCTCGAAGTTACAGCATTCTTAATTAAGCGATTGTGATTGCTTCCATTCCCATAAAATTTAAATTTATCTTTCTTTACACTATCAAAGAACAATAACTGATGTATTCATTTTCAAAACTTGCAAAATTAAGTAAATTATATACAATTTTTCTGGAAAAAAAAGCAATACCAAATTCACACGAAATCTCAATTCAAACAATACAAAAGTCAAATACATTGTTGTCATAATATGCTAAATTAAAATATATGTATACAACTTTTTGAAACAATTCAAAATAAAATAACAATGGAAACTAGGTCTACTACTTACCTTACAAAACAAATTTCAAGACAGACACAACATAACTAAATTAGACTACGTTCTCAAGTAGAAGTTCACTTTATAGTCGGAATTCCTACCGATCTAAAAAAAAGTTTATCACATTGGATTTCGACCATCGAAATAATGAATTTTTACTCATTTGAAGAGAACAAATTTTACTTTTTAGCAAGCAGTGTCGAATTGCATCAGTCGTCTAACGTTCCTTCAGTCAAATGCATTGACAAATTTAATGAAGGATAGTTTACAATAATGTACTTTGGCGCATTTTTCGCACATGTGGCCTTTTTTTTTTTTTTTTTGTAAATGAAAAGTTACGCAATGCTTGAAAATGTTCTATTGCTAGTACAGAATAAATACGAAGCTGTAGTTTTTGGCGTCTTCCAACTGATTATGAGGTAACTAGTTTCAAAGAAAATGCAAAAGCTCCAACGGTGTGCCCAGAATTTGCTCTTGAGGAGCTATGTATCGAGCTAAATAACAGTTGAACTTTTTTTTTATTTCTAATAGGCTGCGCATATTGGCTCTTAACCATTGCAGACCTAGTGCGTTCCCAGAGATTGGTACCAACTCTTTCCGCGGCACCACAATGAGTGTGGTACCATCGCCGCAATTTTTGACGCTCAGTTCCCCTAGATGGCGGCACCTGAGCTCTAATTGATGCAAACTGTACTAGGAATTTAATTTAACTGAGAGTATCTACGCCAAACGGATACTCAAGGGATCTTTAACATGCCGCATAATCATACGACTTGGACGCTGTCGATTTTCTGCATCGGCAAAATCCACCGACTTGCGCCAGGTTTGATCTGCGAACTTGGGCGGATGAGGCCTGCGCCTTACCACTACGCCACCCTGCCGGCATAGTTGAACATTTTCCCAACGATAATTGCTTAAAAACTGAAAGCTTTTATTTTCGATACATTACATGATTGCAAAAAATTAGTTCTCAAGTTTTGAGGTGGCCTAGAGGAAGGCGCCTTATCCAGAAGGGAAACCCACGGGCCCGGCCCCTCCCTTCCCCACCCCGAAATCCTAAAAGTTTTTCCTGTCTTAGCATAAATTTTTCCTCCCTGAAACTGTTCCTAACGTAGTGCGCCAAAGTCAGCCCCTCCTCCCCCTCCCCCCCCCCCCTTCGAAAAAAATTTCTGGATGCGGCCTAGGCCTAGAACAATTTTGCATCTGTTATTTAATTTTCTTATTCTCTCAAGAATTGTGCAAAACTGATATTTTGTCTTCAAATGAGTAGGTTTGTAGCATGATGGTTCTTGGTTCAACGGTAAGATTACGTTCAATAAAAGGACTGATTTTACCCCTTCTTTTAGTCGCATCTCATGCGTTCGGCGTTATACTGCGTGCGGTACTGCGACGAGGCGAAACATTTTACAGTCGAACTTGGATAATTCGAAGCTGAAGGGACCACAGCTAAACTTCGAATTACAGAAGTCTAACTTTTGTAGCTTAGTTTACGAATGCGCCGATAATATTTATTCTTTTAAAAACAACGTCAATAATCTTTTCTGCAAAATTTCAAGGCATATATGAAATAATTAAACATTGAATTTTGCAGCAAAATAATATTTATTTTGTGCATAATATAAAAGATGAAACTATAGCATATACATACGAAAATAGGAATACATAAGTATAGTATTACTTTTACGAAATATTTTTTGGTTAAGTACTAAAATTATATAAAAAATTACCTGCTACAGTTTAAAAAAACATTGAGAAATTTCGGATTGCTTCGCTGAATTGAGTCTTTTGATTTTAAGAAATAAGAAAAATATTGTCTACCTATGATCGAGCAACCAGTAATCAGTCACGTGTCGAAGCATTGTGAAGAAAGAGGGATTAGCCGCTAATCTACCATTTGCAGCGAACAAGCAAGTTGGGTAAAATTTTATCAGATAAAAAAGTATTTCAGCGTACTTTTACCGATTTCGGATGAGAAAAACCTTCGAATTATCCAAAAATTTTAACATTGATTTGAATACAAAGTTCAAGGGACCAAGCGGTAACTTCGAATTAAAGAAAAATTCGAATTATCCAAGTTCTACTGTATTATTGAAATTGAATTCCTCATTACCCAACCGTCTCGTTAAATTCAGCGAGTATTTTTGTATTCTGAATAAAGTTAAGCTTTGTATTGCGATGGTCCTCCACGTCCCCAGCAACATCTACTTTCTTCACAACTTTCACAGCGAGATTTCCAGCCTAGCATTCAAATCGGATTATTTTGAACTTTGTGTAATCTTGCTTCCATTAGCGCTATTTTTGCATGTCAAAATAGCTTCTATGATCGATTCATAGAGAGATTCGAAGATTTTTTTTTTTTTTTTTTTTAATTTAAAACTTCCGTACATCGCAGAGAAAACTGGTCGTCACATATTTGACAAGGTCCAGCAAAAAATCTGCTTGCTGTTAAAAATAGTAAATTAGTTTGCATTTTCGAGGCTAGAATAAAACATATTTTGATTTTCAGGATTAAAGAAAAAAATACTTTTCTTGAGTCAGAAATTCTAAAAATATTCCCACCAAGAAAAGGTTAAAATCGGTGGGGTATTTCGTGAGCCGTTGCGAACGGCAGTTATCGTAACGTTGTTCACTGACTGAATTACAATGAAACAGGACCTGATGTTTCAATACTTAATAAAAACGAATAAATGAACGCCAGCATTGGAGGAGAAAAGGTGCAATAATAATAATTGCTTTCAGCATTCCGCAATCGAATTTGAAACTTTTACTTTCAAATACACAACCAATGAACTAAAATACACCACGTACCTTCAGATGTTTACAGACATTATAAACTAATTAATCACAGTTTCACATTAAAAGTAAGGCGCATACTTGTGACTTTAAAACTTTAGTCAAATAAATGTGATCATAAGCATCAGGGACCTGCCCCCCCCCCCCCAACTTTGTCAGCTTGTAATCTTCTGAGATATGTATTAAATCAGGGGTGCCCCTCAGAGCAATGGCACATCCTCCCTAAAAACTACTGACCCCTCCACCAAATTGTTGACCCCCTCTAATTTGCCAAACTGTCGACCAAGCCCCCCTCCCAAAAGCCCCTGGAGACACCGCTCCCACTCCCACGCCCAAGTTTCAATGGCACATTCTACGCCTTAATCCCTCCCGCCCAGGGTGCACCCCTGATTCATCATAAGCAGCACAGACCCGACAGCCGCTTTGTGGACCCTGTCCTTCCTCAGAAGTTTCTCCCATTCTGCCCTGTTTCCAGAAATTGACCTCCAGTTTTTTGTTTTAAGTACAGCAAAGTCTTCTTCCAGCACCCCTGATTAAATACTTAAAATAGGTGATTAATCCCAATAATCTAATAAATCCGTGATTTGATAACATACCACAGAAAAAATCTTTTAAAATGTGATAAGTGTTAAAGATTAAGTTATTGCTTACAATGAAAAATCTGCATAATTCTATTTTGTGAAAATTTCAAGCGAGTTCCAATAAGAAATTATTGGGCAATATTAATTCAACGTTAGCTTTTCTAACATGAAAATCATAGCATTTTAGGTCTCTGAACAATAGGCTTTGCTTAATAAATACGATTAATGTTCGTCATAATTAGGGTGTGAATAAAGGCTTTGAATTTCAATTTGTTTTCATTATTACATTGTGAACAAATTCACAATTCAAATAATTATTTAATTTATATTTAAAAGAAAATTTGGCTAAGAACTCCACTGATAATTGAATAGTGACCTTTGTATATTGCTGTGACCAGATTTATGCAATATTACAAAAGCTGGCATTTATATTTCCCACAGGTTGACACATCTCATGTTTATTGTCTTGACAAGATGTACGGAATGTTTTCCCCAGTTTCCTGCAGTTTTTAGTAGTAAATATTGTGGCAATTTAATGAAATTCCAATAAGAGCAATGTAATGCTTATGAAAATCTTTATACAAGATGTCATATTGACCTGGAAAGTCTTTATACAATCTTGCAAGAATTTTATTTTGCTAGCTTGGTATAAATAACTCAAATGCATGCAAAATTTTAACTATTCCTTGGTACAACTGCAATGTTAGTTTAACTTTTGATTTATAAAGCAATATGTGTCTGAAATTCATACATTAAGTAACATTAATTAATGCAAATGTTTTATGTCCCCTGAGTGCATGCCAGAGGAAAAGGTTAAATAAAGTATGTCTTCAGTGTCCATATATTGCAACTTCATTTTTAAGCACATATGTATGTATGTGCAAAATGGTTAATGTATAGCTTCAGTAAGTTATGAGTAATATTAACCAGATTCATTACATCATAAAATATATATACGTGCCTGATGAGAACAGTTTACTAATATACAATTTTTCACCTTATGTGTGTGTCGTGTTCATGTAAAAATGGCACCAATTATTATTATATTCTTTATTGAAGCTTTAGTTAAATGGTGCACTTAATGGTTAAATAAGTACAACAAAGCTAATAAAATTCAAATCATAGAAAATTTATTTCTCATGATGTGGCATTTGAATCACTTCATTTATCCACAAACAAAATGTGAAAAATTAACTTATAAAAACATCAATATCTTGATATTTATTAAAATATAGATATACACACATACATATATGCTTGGAACATTCTAAAACAAACACTTTTATATATAGTAAACATTTATAAAATCAATGGCAAGTATGAAAATGACTAGTACATACAATTGCAGCTTAACATATACAACATAATCTACTTTTCAAAGTATTCAAAAATGCATATTCAGTATAAAGTCACATATGCACTCATTTTTGCATATATTATGCAAGGGTTAACAACTGTGAAAGTGTTACTAGTAACTCTAAAAATATTCAACATTGTTTTAAATCTAATAAAACTACATATATTAAACTGAAAACTTACATTTATGAATGTAAGAGAACTTTTGCTTTTCATGATTTTTTGCCTCTCTGGTAAAAGTATAATATAATCAGACTTGGATTTTGCTCAATGTTTCATGAATTACTTCAGTAATCTTATAGAATAACTAGAAACTAACATTTAACGAATACACAGTCTAATTCCAGAAACTTCATAAGGTTCATTAATATTTTATCTACAAATGGATCTGGTCATTTTCAATATCAGCTTTTAGTACCATCATTTCCTCCAGTGCAAACTATCAATTATTGCAGTGCAAAATCATACATGAAAACAGCTGAAACTGAGCCTGCTCTAAATCTTACTATTCTATTAGCACATATTTTCATACAATATACTGAATTGATACTTTATATACAAAATTCCCCCCCTTTTTTTCCTTTCAATTAATAAAACATTTTTGCAGGTTCAAAAATCAATTTCCAAACTAAATGATAAATTTTGCTAACTGTTCATTAAATCAATCACAACATATTTTACTGGACAATTTTCTGTCACATATTATTTTAATCCCATTCATTAGATCATGAACACTAATTTAAATATATCTTAATACCTTACTATTTTGAAAGTGATTCTGTGTATATGGAGGAACTTTAAATAATGAATTGTGAACTAAACATTAAGCAAAAATTTTTAATTATATAAATTGATTAGAAACACATATGTCATATCTATTTATCCTCTTCACTCGTGAGGCCAACCATACATAGGTAATACCTCTCTTTTTGCTTCATAAAATCTGGGGGGGAGGGGCAGATTTTGATCACACTTCTAGAAAGCTAAAAGGTGTATCTTTGAAAAGATAACAATAGATGGCTGAAAGAAACTGGACTTATTTGTGGGATCAATTTTCAATTATTTATATTTAGGAAGAGTATGCTTATTTATATGGACCCAGGCTCTACAGGAGTGAACCTAAAATTACAAGCGCCCCCCCCCCCCCCCAAATATTAATTCCATATAAATCTTTCTGTGGCCTATGATGTCATTATATGTTTGTAAAAGCTAAGAATTTAAAGGTGTTTACATATTGTTTTGATAACTTGAGCAAGAGAATATAGATGTAACATCAATAATTAAGTGAATATGGAAAAATACATAAAAAAGACTTTGTAATATACTGATTTCACAATTGAATGAATATATGACATAGGACATTAGGATGGAACACGAGAAGCAAATGTATGATATAAGGATTCTGCCAGTCATAAAATTAGATTAGTTCTACTGATAAATATCAAGAATTAGAATTTATAACTAGGTTAAAATACAAATTTTTAAAAAATATCTGCTACAATTTTATAAATTTGAATTTTAAATTGTAATGCATACATACATGACAGCGTTCCACCGAAAATTAGTGAATGGAAAATTAAAATGCATTTTAAACAATGTTAAGTTAACAGTGATTCTAAAATACCATAATTAAATCATTTTTAATAAGGAGTAAGTGAGATGCTTAAAACTGATATAAGAGCTGAATATTAGAAATTTTACAATCTGCAAAATTAGTCCTCAAACATGCTTTAAAATATGTTGCTTATAACAAAAAATTCAATAAAACTAAATCAACAATTTACAAATTAAAACAACTAATAAGGCAGTAAAAAGAAATTAATCAAAAAATGTAGAGGCACCATGTCTGCTTTTTACTTTCTTACAGAAAATCTTGAAAAAAATTCAACACTTATCAGAATCTTATATTTTTTTTACTGACAAAAGATGGATCTATAATATAATTATTTGATTATAAAATGTAATTAACTAGGTTTTTTTTTATAAAAAGTAAAGAAATAGTTACTTTTCCTTAGAGCACAATTATTCTTTAAAATAATGAAATACTTTGTGCACTTAAAAGTTTTGTCTATTTGAAATTATTTTATAAAATATGAAATTATTTTAGTTAAATTTTCAGATGGTTATTATAAATATGAACAATAATTATAATTCCAATCCAAAAAATTTAATGAACCTAAAAATTAATATATTAAAGCATATTTTACTACCAACACATCATCAATGGCAGAAACAAAATGGATCTCACATATATATGTCTATATTTCTTTAAAATAGAAAAAGTTGCAATAGAAAAAAAATTCCTCAATTTCCCAACTGTATAAATTTTAAATTTTAATTAGAACTTTAGAACACAAAAGCATTGTTTAGTTATGCTGGTTTATCAGATGAAGCACTTTTCCAAATATAAAGTAATAATGACAGAGGTAAAAAAATAAAATAAAAGGGTAAGTCAGTTTATTGTGTAAGTATTTCTGGTCAGCTGTAAATTAAGTACGGTGGACAGAATATGGCATGAGTCATTCATTTATTACGAATGCAGTCTTTGTGCAAGTAATCAGATTAGAATATAAAACAAATTTGAATAACAAAATTCTAGTGTTTGTGCTATTTGTGAAACATAATGTGTAGTTCCAATTTTAAAAAGAGTGCAACTAAATTCAACTGTATAATTCAAACTTACTTTAATTTCACTGTATTAGGAAGTGCAGTGTAACTTTATATGTATGTAGTGTTTGAAAGTAAATTAGTATGAACCTTTGACAAAGTATAAAACTTGCATACAAATTTACATACAAACATGTCGAAGAAAGAACACAAGTTTTGAGAATCTTAATAAAAGTGGTAATCAATATTTCACTCATTTACTGCATCTTCATGAATGTAAAAAAAAGAAAATCCCCATAAAAATGTTTAAAGAGGCCAGAAAATTGAATGTTACAGTTTAAATGTTTAATGTTTTAAAAATCAGGTATAGTGAGCTATTTGATCTTAATCAGGGGGTGATTACAGCCAATCAACAAAATGTCAGAAGTAACAAAATCACGCTACCTACCTTAATAATTAACAATTCCTCAACAGTAATTTCTTTAAAATTTTGGAATTGGATACCACAGAATCAATGACACAACCTTTAGAGCCTTCAGGCCCTAAACACTGACCCCTTCAGTCTTTCTAGGTATATTTGGATTTCCCATCTTTCTAGTGTTAAAATGTCAGAAACACATTTCTAACAAAAAAATCTAATAAAGGATAAAAGACTCTGGTATTCTTTGTAACCCTTTTTAAGATTAAAATACTTAACTACCTTGATAAGCTCTAAAGTTAAGGATGGAGTCTGATTGAAATTTTAGAATTGTGAAATGAGCAATGCAAAACTTTGATAATTAATGAAAATAGAATCTGAAATTTTCTGGACTTATTTATTTTTTTGTTGTCATAATTACAAATTAAAAAAATTCTTGACCTAATTTGGATGAGTAGTAAAAATATTTTTTATCAATTTGATTTTTTATTCATATTATATGTTTTCATAGCAATAACACAAAACAAATGATTTGAAGTTTATTTTTTCCCCTAGTTTTTTAAAGAAGGTTGTTTAACATCCTAATATACAATTGACAACTTTTTAACTTTAAACAAAGCAGCAAAAAGAGGTCATTTCATCACATTAAGTAGGTCTTACTGATTTTTTTTAATAAAAAATTTAAACACCATATTCATAGATGTATTCGAACTGTATACATAACAAGTAATGGAATCCTTTGATTTACACATGAAATACAACAAACCAGAAAATTGAAATATTTAAAGCTATCACAAATATCAACATGCATAACGACTATATATATGTACATTCACTTAACAGTAAAATAGAAAATACAACTACTATGCTTTCTCGGAAATAACACCCAAGTAACATAGTATTACAGTAGCTGACAAAAAACAGCATCACTTGCAAAAAAAAATCTTTTTCCAATTTAATGTATTTAAACATTAAATTAATTTAGTTACTACAATGCAAAGAATGAAATCATCATCTATCACTGTTGCAGCATACAATAGCTGCAAAATATTTCATCATCTTCTTTCAATAAACTAGGCACCAAAAAGGGAGAATGGTTAACTGCGATGATCTTTTTATGAGGGGAAGGCATGGTATCTATGTTCAATTGAGACCATGGAAAAAGTGTTGCAGTCGCTGTAGCTAAAGATGAGTCTCTCATCTGAATGGCAGCAACATGAAGTTTGTAGAGTGATCATATTAAAGCACGAAACTTGTAACATCAAGATAAGAGCTGAATCATACTGAAAGAATGAAAACTACGACATCCCCTAAAACAAAAAGAACTGCTGCTTGCTGCTCTTATAAAGAAGAAACATTGGTGTCACGTGTAATACTAGAAAGCTTCCATAATTCAACTGCTCTTCAATAAAAAACACATTAATTAGATATTTTTAAGCTTTTTCACAAGTGATGCAGTTTGTTTTTTCTTTGTCCACTCATGTGGATCCAGTAAAATAAAACACCATAAATGCATAAACTTTTAACATATCATCAGATAACTTGTACGCCCAATGAGGAAAATAAAAATCTTAAGAAAACATAAACATAGACTAATTTCAAGTGCAAAACACGGGATATACTTTTCAATGAAAACAACAGCTCATTTATCACTTTAATGCCAAATCTTCATTTGTATCATTCTTAGAACGTATGATCACTTGTCTATATAAAAATTATAATAAATATTAAAGTACAATTACGAAATAAAAGCATAAAATGTTATATTTTACACTGCTTCATTAATATACCTTAAGAGTGTTTAACCCTCCTGGCAAACATTATGTTCACTCAATGTAAAACAACTAACTGCTAGAAGAGTTATAAGTTATTTTCAAGACTGAAAATTTTAATTTTACATGCTATTTAAGTACATAAACAAAAAATTGACACAAATGAGAATTACATTTAAATAAAATTTCATGCCTATCAAAACAATTTATTATTTTTTTTCTTTCTTTCACAGGGAAATTATCACAGTTCATTTTTATGAGTAAAAAGACATGCACAAAAATGATGCATTTGCTTAATATAAGTACAGCTAATAAATTTTCTTAAAAATTCAATGAATTCACACGAAGTGAAAGAAATAAAAACTAAATAAATGCTTATACTTTTGAAATAGAAGAAAAATTGAATTATGAAAGTTAGTGTGAAAATACTATTGACTTTTCGTCCTATTCATAAAAATAGAAACTGGAACTGGGGCTTAAATTTTAAAAAAAGAAAAAAAAGAGGAAAAAAGGAAAAGAATTGAGTGTGTGAATTAATAATTAACAATATTTGTATTTCCTACAGAAAGTTAAAGACTTAAGTGTCTGAAGATGTGTTAAAAATTAATTTTATTAAAACTAAACCTAAAACTTCATTTTATTCTTAAATATCAATTGCAAATAGTCATCTACTTAATAATTTTACAATAACTGAGGCCTCCCACAGAAAGATTTAGACTAAAACTTCTAATTTAAGCACTTTACATGCAAAGTTTGTTCCTCAGTTAATCGCCATGTATGTATCCAAACTAACTCCACAAGGTGTAAAATTCTCTTATTAACAAAAATTTGCCTTATTATCGAAAGAAAAAAGATCGGTTTTAGACACTTTCAACATGCAAAAATGGGATGAGTGATAATATGATTGATGACATTTTACTTGCAAAATCAACACATTAATAAATGAAATAAAGCACAACCAATATTATAGTAGCTTTTAAACAAACCTTATAGTTTAACATATAAGAGATGACTATTTGCAGAATTTACTTATTATGGGGTTGGAGCTAACAATTGTGCATAAGGAGTACCCACTGGATTTGAAAGTTCAGGGCAAGCTATATCTCCAACTCTTATATAACTACATGTACTAGTAGGTTCAGGTGTGCTTTTACAATCTGATTTACCTTTCGGGAGTAGAAATAGAATGGATAATGCAATAGTAGCATGCCAAGCACTGTGGACGAATGGATAATTATCTTTAGTTTCAAAAAATGCATAAATAACCAGTCCTGAAATTGCTAATACTGCACCAGGAAGTAGGCAAGAAAGCCAGATTCTACGAGCTGGGTAACATAATCGTTTCTTATAGCAACGTGTTACCTGGAAAAAAATGAAGTAAAATTAATAAAAATTAAATTCATAATTGATAAAAATGGATTCTAAAAATTAAAAAACACGTCACAGAATTCATGCTTTTAAAAAGAGGGCTAAAATACAGATATGCTTCTGTTGTTTCATAAAAAGCAAATAATTATATGAATAAATGTAGTTATATTATTGTAGTGCAGTGCAACTGCTCAAGTATGTACTTATTTAAGCCAAAAAAGAGATCTGATCACAAACTATCTATAAAAACACACTTAAATAAATAATGATATTTACTTCCTTAGCACTGTAATGACTCAATTTGTCAAATTTACGCAAGAATGATCACACTGGCAATTAATACTATTACCTCTCTAATAACAGAGATTATCAATAAGGTTAGGATCAAAAAGGATCCCTAGGTATCATCCTTGATAGCTAGAGAAAAGTGTTAGTGTTTGAAATCATCCTGGAATTTCTGACTGGAATTATTACTACATCTGGAAAATCTATGGTAAAAAATCAATTTGAGTGGGTCAATAACCTATTCTCTTTTGAGGATTAGGTAAGTAAAAAGTAAAATTCTAGATTGAGTGGAGCAAACTTTGAAAGCTCTAAACACAAAAGTTAAAAGTAGCATACTTTCATACTTATTTAAAACATAACATTCTCTGAAACTTGAAAGCACAGAAAAGAAGTTTCAGTAAAACTTCATTTTTGTTATTGAACTGTATTTTTTTCATATTTAACATAAGAATAAAATTGTGAGCATTTAGAATATGTTTCAAAAATGAAAATCAAATTAATTGCAATGTTACAAATCAATAACTAATAAAAAGCTTGAATTTGACTTAATATTCTTCTACAGTCAAAAATTAAATAGCATAATGAAAGTGCATCTGAATGTAATGAAAGTTTCCTCTTAGATTCAGAAAATAAGTATAACAACAGTAAAGTAAAATGTCAACCTTCTTGTTGACTTATTCATAACAAATGAACCAAATCTCACTAACAACAACCTTTTCTAATTTCTATTCACATCAAACTTCACATTCAATGTGTTCTTTTAGGAATGGCAAACTTTATTTGGTTAGTGTGCCAGTTAAGATAGTTTATTATTTTCTGGTGCCAGTACAGCACTTGTTATTTTTTGTTTTAAAAGTCAGCTGTAAAGATCCTCCATTTTCGTAAAGTGGCTGCTGGTCTTGGAACGGAAGTTCTTTTAGTTTTCCCCTCCTTTTATTTTATTTATTTATGTTCTGATTTTTTTTTTCCCCATTTAGTAAATGTAAGTGAATTAAAGTAATTTAATGTGCACCTGTCAGAGTACCACTGAAATGTCTGTTGCATGCCACTTACTGGCCCATGTGCGTAGGTTAGCTATGGTTAAAATCTAATGTAATTGAATTGCATAATTCCTAGAAAATCTTTTTTAACAGAAATTTAGTGCATTTTTTTTTATCATACTGCAAATTAAAAAAAATAATTAAATAATTCCTTAAATAATAATTCCTTAATAAAAAATATTTAAACTTGAATGAAATGAGGGAAAGGGGGCACAAACGACCAAGTACCGCAACCAGAGGTCTATTGTATTAAGGTATTTAAACTTTAAACCGCTTCATTAATTTAAATTAAACATGTATCAAGAATGTTTTTAACTCTTAAACTTTTACATAAAAAAGAGGATCCATTAATTTTTGCATTTAAAAAAAAATATTTCCTTGATAAACTTCATATTGATTTATTTCCTTATACATTTGATATATTTGAATTATTAAAATATATGCAAAAAATTCTTACCCAAGATGTCAAGAGAATTACAAGGCCCATACCAGCAGGCAATGCAAAGACCCATAGTCCAGTTCGATCATACTCAACACCTAATGCCACTCCAACAGCTCCAGCCATATGGATAAATGATTGCACTTGATATGGCAATTTCGCCATTGCAATCAATGTAACCCAAACAGAGAGAATGGCAGAGTAAAAATCACAAAATTGAAGAACACTCAACCGTATTAAACAGTAAGAATATACTTCTGCATCACAAGCATGATAGAACTGAAAGAGAAGTTTAATGTTAGTACAGATATTCCATTTCAGATCAGGCAGAGGGTGTCACATGACATTCACAGATTTTTTGAAAAAATTACAGTAGTTACAACTAAGGGATATATAAAATACCCCAAAAGGATTTTGCAAAAAAAAAAAAATTATTTCTCTAATTACAGACTTTTAAAATTTGGGACAAAGTTGGACGTTTTCAGAAAATCAGCAAAACACTCACTTTTAAAATGGCCGCTGTTTCAAAAGATTTAACCCATTCGAATATTTTTTTTTCTATAAATAATGAAGGGATAGTATCTTATTTAGACGCTAATTTTAAAAATTTAGTTGGCTTCATTGATAAAGAAAAAAAGTGTTTTTGAAGTGAAAAAATCATATTTTTACCGAATTTATGTTTTTTTTTCTTATGAAAGAAATTTATTTTTGACAAAACAGAGGTGGCAATCTAAAGTGCTGTTATGTAAGTTTTGTATCAAATTTTATTGTAAACCTGAGATGCATATCCCCTCAGAATTTAAAGTTTGAAATTTGAAAATGTTCAAAAATTAGCTTTTATTATGTCAATAAAAAAAGTGATCAACATTTAATAGCAAAGGTTGTGGAGAGAAACAATAATGTATTTTAAAAAAAACAAATCATTTCACTGTATTTGATATTTTTGGCACATAATCTCGGATGGCTATGTGATTGATTAGGAACTAGTAGATTTTGTTCTCTTTTGTTGCCCTCTTTTTACATGAATGGAAAACTTTTATATGTAATAATAATAGGTTACATTTGAAACTTTAAATCAGACCAAAGAAATGATGATGTCAGTGTTTTCAAGGACTTGTTCTATGCTTACTAGTCTTAATAATAGCTAATCCTTCTCAAAAGGTAGGAATTAAATTCAGAGGAAAAGTCGAGAGCACTAGAAAATGGGAAAAACAAAAGATTTGGTCTTCTGGTCAGAAAGTCCGAAAATCAGTACAAAAAAAAAAAAGTATGATTTAGCAGGCATGGTTAAGAGTATAATTCAAAGTGAAAAATTATCATTTAGTATTAAAGTAAAAACATTGTTTGAAATATTAATCCATCATCAACCTTTAGTTTCTTAAATTCAACTGCTCAAATAAGTATTAACTAGGATTTCCTAAGTAGCAAGTTACATTTTCAAAATGCTGCAACTGCATTTAGTACAGTACATAATATTGCTTGTATGTTTCAAAACATAACTACTTACAGAAGAAGAAACCATAGTAGCAAAGTACACAAATGCCTCAGTAAAATATTTTCTGTAGATGCTCAGAACTATTGCGGGTAGGAAGAGTAGGTTACTCAAGGTAAGTAATAAAACATCAAGAATGAGTTCCCCATCAGATCTGGCAGAGCTGTTGTCTGTACAACCCCAGCCTTTCCGACCTACAAGTTAAAAAAGTGTAGAACAATAGGACTTAAATGCAAAAATGCAGAGCAAATGGTATATATTTAACTCATTTTATAAGTAAAAAGCAGCAAAATATGTTAACCACCTGTATTGATACAATATATTTCTAAAAGTCAGATACGCATGACCCCCCCCCCCCCCTTTGATGGCATAAGTGATGGGCTTGGTTTATATATCTAGTCAAACCTGTCTACCTCGAACCTGTTTATCTCGAAAACTTCTATATCTCGAAATTTCTGGAATTTCCTTCGCATACAATCTAAATTTAGTGCATTTTATATTTTTATCTCGAAAAAATTTCATTCGAAACCTGTTTTTCTCGAATTTTGGAAAGTAGAGTCAATTACAGAAAACGATGAAGCCAACCCATCTTGTGCGATAGAAGTTTAGTAAAAGAAATTTTGTGGCCGCACGGGTTAAAGGAAGCGTGGGGGGGGAGAGACTCAGGAATATGTTGGCCTGGCAGCTCTTGCAAATTTTAGAAAATTAATTGAAGCAAAGAAAGACATCAATAAAACTTTGAAGGATTATTTTCATTGAAAAATATTTGGACTGTATTTTTCATTCATTAAGCTGTGTTTTTTATTCATTGAGCCGTAAACAATAAAATATCTACAATAAAAGTGAGTAGTATTTTTTTTTTTTTTTTATTTATTTATTTATTTATTTATTTATTTATTTTTTTTTTTTTGCATTTATTTTTTTTTTTTTTTTGTAAACCTGTAAAACATTTGAGTATTTCGCCAACACTAGTTCGCAAGGACAAGAAATGCTGATGACTCTTAATTATTTTCTCAGCTCCTGCTGATTTCTTTGCACTCAGGATGGGACAAAAAGTCTGATACATATGTTGTACCACAGTAGTAAGGAAGGCCAAATTTTTCTGTGGTACACATGCCGTACCCCTGAAAGCTAAAGATTAATTTACAATTTTTACATATTTTTTTAAATGTATTTAATATTAAAACAGGTAATTTCTTCCTTCTTTCTTTTTCCATAGTCTCTGAATAATGTACATATCATTTATTTAATCATTTTTGCTTTGACTTAATTTTCACAATGATCAACAATCTCATTTTGAAATTACAGAAAATAGGCATATTTAAATATTTTACATACCAGCTATACAGTTGCAAGTGCTGAATATCAAACCTCCACTGACATACTGATAGCATGTTCCATATGACCCACAATGACCTAATATGCAAGGTGTTGATCTAATTCTCAGAAAGACTGATGTTTTGGGTAAGTCACATACAGAAGGCGAAATGCTAAAGAAAACATAATAAAAAATATTAAGAAGTTACAATCATTTTAGGAAAATTAAGAGTAGAAAACAACTGCTTTAAAACAATTTTTTAACAGTACTTCAATAATGTTTTCATACAGTTGAACGTGATTAAAGTGACATCTTTTAAAGTGACAACTGCAAAAGTTGTATAGCGCCACAATGTTCTGGGTTTTCAGCCATCCTCACCTAACGCCATTTAGTTTTGTTAGACATTTCTGACACCCAGAAATGCAGAGCCCAAAAGGATGCCTTTTATAATATTCACCAAAATTGGTCATATTTTGATCAGGCTGCGAGTTCTCACACATACACCTTAAAATTTCCACACGAATATGGCCAACAGCTAGTGATGCTGTAAGAGTTCCACTGTACTTATGTTTTAGTAAGGTATACTTTATTTAGGTGTGCAATAATTCTCAAATATAAAAATTATACTGAATCCTTCTACAACAGTAGGACAGCCAATGAAATCATGCCAACGACACATTAAAAAAAAATTGAAGCTCCTGTCCCAGCAGATCCTGTGACTCAGGAGCTGAGTAATGAAGTGCACCATAAGGGATATTCAGGGCAAATTATTTCGCAGGCAGTAGCAACTTACATGCCTGTGTGGTGTTTTTTTTTCTTTTCTTTTTCCTGTTCATGTATTTTTTCGACTTCATAGGTTAAGGAATAACTTATCTTTCATAGAATATTCTCAAAATATAACTTGTAATGTAAAAGCCATGTGTGATGCAGGCTGTTGACAATAAGCTAGGGAAAATGAGCTCAAAACCAAAGTGGAGGTTGAACCAAAATGATTAGATGACAAATGGCAGGGCAGGAAGGAACTACTTACTCATCACATTTCTGGAAGTTCAAAAAGAAGAAATAAAATGAACTGCTAGAACCAAAAAAGGAGGAAAAAATATATAATAATAAAAAAGCAAAGACGCATCAAGGAAAGCCAAGTGTCCTAAAATATCAAAAGCAAGTTTAAAAAGTAAAAGATAGTACAATACATCAACTGGATTAAACATTACCTGACGAGTCATAGCAAAAGAAAAGCATTTTACTTTCTTAACAGTTTTCACTATCCCTAATCATGCCTGTTAGGTGAGGTAACGTGCAGAGTAATTCGAAGATTTTAGACTAACTGCAAGTTTTACTAAAAAATTGATTACTACAAGTTTAAATACAAAATTATAATAACATAATATTTTAAATTTTATTGGGATAGTACTAGTATATTAGTTTACAAATATTTTTTGAGGAATATTATAAGAAAGTTTTTGCAAGCTTTGCCTCCATTCTCAATATTTTCCCCTCTGCCATAGACAGTGGTTTTTAAAGAGGAGACTGGAATGTTCAACTTTTTATAGGAATTTAATTTTAGTAAATCCTATTTGTCATATTTTCATTTTTATATTTTAATGAGTGCTTTGTGCTACTAAGAAATTTTAACTTTTAAGAAAAAAGCAGAAAGATAAAAACCACAGGTAAAAAACAGCACTTCGAGAAGGAACAGCATGCTATAGCAAAACCAGATTAATAACACTTATGATACAACCTTTTGATTGAACTTCTCAATGCCTGTTCTCCAACCTCCTGAGTCTAACATATTTAATCTGTTTTCTAGGATTCTCCATGTTAGGGGAGGGTGGAATACAGAAAAAATGAATGAGGAAGAAAGTTTGGGATGTTTAGAAAGAGAGAAAATAACATGTAACATAAATTTACATTGTAATAATGAAATATTTTAACATTACAATGGTAATGAATAAACTGGAACTGGGGTGAAAAGACTATGTAAACAACATATAAATGTGACAATAATGTAAACATATAAATGTGAGATGTAAAAACAGTGCATTATACTACTGTGTGGTTTGAAAACTCTAATGAGTACATTATGAATCCATACAAGCATATAATAAACCTAAAATGTCTGGAATAAAATTAATATAATTATTATTCCCTTAATTGCACATCTGTATTGCCACAGTTTTACAAATTTATATCTTAAAATTAGTAAAGCAAAATATATTAAAAATAAATTATCATGATGTTCAGTAAGACTTTACCTTGAATTTCCAGGATTTGTAGAATAACAAGATGGTTTCAGTCGAAGATACCATGTTCCTGCTTCAGGATAGGGCACAAAAATATTTGTAAAACGATGTTCCCATGATGAAGTATTCACAGATAATGATCTTCCCTCAACACAATCGACATCTTCAAAGCTTGGTCTGATGCCGTATGATAAACATCCAAATACAGTAACATTGATGTGTGAAAGGTTCTAACAGTAAATAATAACATAAAAATAAAAAACGACATAAAAATATGACACATACTTTTAAAAATACACTTGCAAAGTTTTGTGGGCACAATGATATGGTTATTAATGAAAACTAAAAAAATCTGCTACATTACATCCAGTGATAGCTATAACTGTCGCAGATTCTGACAGAGAAAAATCTAAAGTAGTACATTCATGTTTGAGACTTAATTACAATACCTGTGAAGAACAATTAAGAAGTTATTTTTCCAAGAACTTTCAGGTTTTAAAACTTCATATTTTCACTCCTTATTTTATGCTTATTTCTGCAAATATTAAAATAATTCTTTTAAAAATGTTTATTTGTAACTTTTCCTTTTAAAGCTAATAATTTTTCTTTAAAGCCTTTAAGCCCCATTTTGTATTTCTTTTAGAAGTTTTTTCTTTCAACACTGGTTAAAAAGTAAAGTATAGGTATTTAAGAAAAATGCACTTAGCGCAGTTTAACAATATAAATTTAGCAAGTGTGTAGCATATGACACTTAACAGAATGCATAAGACACAGTCCAACTTTCAATGATGTGAGAAAAGTCTGCAAACAAAAAAGTTATCTTCACCCCTACAATCCCAGAGTCTTCTTTTCCCCATATTGGAAATATTTTTGTTGATTTGTCTTCAAGTGAGTAAAATTTCCCAAGAGTCTTGCTCCATAGAAGGCAATATCAATCGGAATATATAAGAATATATTTTATTTACATGCATTGCATATTTTTTTTTCTTCTTTTTCTTTTTTTTATAAAAAACTGCCTTGAAAAAGCAAGTTTTCCTTTTTGAAAATCATGTAAAATATTTTACGCAAATTCACATAAGAAAAATTTGTAAAAGAAAACTGAACCTATCCTTTAGAGAACAAACTCATAAGTTTCAAAGTGGATACATTAACCCACTGGCGGCTTTGGCCTTGATATCACGGCCTGAGGAATGTGCGGAAAAGCGACGCCTCCGATGCACCAGGGAACCTGTTTGGGAAAAGGGGAAGGAATATTGCAAATATACGCTCCAGACCATCTTGACGTGGAAAAAGCATATCGTAATATCACGGCTTCAACCATTTTCAGAAAGATTTATCAGGGCGTGACGTCACAGCCCAAACCGCCAGTGGGTTAATAAATATTTTAAGCTTACAGTTTGTTTCTTCCTTATCTAAATTGTACAAATAAACTGAATAAAGTTTTGTTTTATATTCTGAATTATTGAAATACATACATTTTTAAGTTGAGGTTTTGTAAACTCTTTTGAAAGTTGTCTTGTAAATTACTGTTCCCAAACTGGGTATTGTGGCACCCTGAAGTAACAAAGCAAGAGTTGAAAAGTGTTGTGTGGGACTTATGATATCAAACTGTCTTTGCTCCTAAGTAGCTGTGAAGTTTATTTTTCCAAATAAGATCTTCACAGGCTTTATGGTGTTAAAATTATAATTTGGATAGCTTTGCTTATGCAGCAATAATAAAAAATAAAAGTTTATAAGTTCCAAGTAAACGCTGTATTTGGTTTTTGTAAATTAGCATGCACTTTTGCACTTTTATAAGCTCTTCAGGTTGCTGAGCCTTAACAAAGAGAAAAAAAAGAGACAATTAATGCATCATGCTAAATTTTTACTTACCAATAGAGGTGTAACTGCCAATTCAATGACAAGTGTTCCACCAATGTCAACCGTAGAAAACACTTCAAAACTTGTAAGAGTATATTTTGAATTGGAAATGTTCAGCACAAATGGATATGAATCATCTTCATCTGGAGGAAGATTATATTCAAATGCCAAATTTGTAGGCAATGAAATACGAGTTAAAGGGATGTTAAGCCAACATGAATTAACCAAAGAACTGTTAGCTTCACTTCCATCATTAAAATATGCAACATCATTCTGATCTATGTCATTAAAAGAATCCTGATTCTCTAAAGATTCCTCTTCAAATAAGTGATAGTCTGCACAGCCTAAAATACAAAAAGACCACAATTATTATAGCATTATCACAGGACAAAATGAATAAAACGTATTCTGTAACAGTTTTGAAACAGAAAATTTTAAATTTGAAGTACAAAAACAAATTTAAAGTAGTTAAAACATTTAAATAATATCCACCTCAATTTTAAATATATAAAGTTTTTGATGCAATTACTACCAATGTCATAAAATTCAGTTTTAAAAGATTCATACTGTTATGGGAAAAGGAAAGAAAATTTCACCGATTGTTCAACAGTTAAGAATAGAATAATCGCAATCAAATATAAAATTTTTAACCTTTATTAAACACATAAAGAGTAGTAAATGACAAAACAAAATTTTTACTTATTTATTTATTTAGGAGCAAGTGAGATCAGATGATAAAGCAAGCAATATGATAAACTCTATTTCTTCTATGCATTCATAAATAGACAACTTGTTTAAGCACTCATTGTACTCAAATTTTAATGTACTTATCACTTTTGCTAAGTAAAATTTTTGAAACAATTACAAAATTTATGCATTACATTCCAATAAGAATTTTAGACAATTTTTTGTGTACATGATTTTCTTGATTTGAAGCCTACTTTCATAACTAAATAATTCCCTTTCTCCTTATTTTTCAAAAAGCAATGGTACAATCACTTTCCTATTTTCTATTTGCCATTCAACATAGTTAAATTATGAGAAGTATGTTTATTTCATTAAAAAATTGCAAGACCAATTCCAGTTGTTTATTGTCATATCTTTGAAAACTTTGGTAAACACTGCAAAAATATTCTGGTGGAAGGACCATTCCCTCTCTGAATCAAAATCCTCAGCATAGCTAGATAAATTATGGCCTGTCTCAAGGAGGGTTAATTATAAAAGTCAAAACAGTCTTAATACTGGCTATAGAAAAATTTATACAATGTTATGACATATTAAAGAATACTTACTTTCAGTATTTATAGTTAAACTAAACTTCAGCTCTGGAACTAAACTTTGAATTAAAATATAATTCCAATCATTTATTATTGGGATAATCTTTAAAGTGCAAGCATTGGAATCATTACAATGTGTAGCAACAGACTCATGAGATGCAGATGGAAGTCCCAACTGACGAGCTCTAATAACAACAGGGCAGGTTCCAAATTCATTGGGCAAGCAATCTTTTATGGCTATTTCACTTATCCAACTATTTTTTAATCCAAAAAACCTGTAAAAGACATTCTTCTCTTGAGAAATGAATGTACTTAAAAATAAAGATCATTACCTTTTTTAAATGTATAAACAATTTAAATCAGCAGATATATAGCTCAGATTTTAGAAACAATCATCTCATACACATTTTTTCTACTGTAGCTTATTACAAGGTTAAGTATGAACAAAATATAAAACAAGATTTCTTCCATCCCAAATAACAAAGTACATACAAAACCTATAACATAAGCCCCCCCCCCCCCCTTTCTCATCCATGGCCTCCCATTTTTCACTCTGTCTTTCTCTTGGCATGCCCTAAAGCCTAAAACCTTGTCCAGAATTTTGGTAGCTTATACATTCCATCTTTTTAAAAAATGCAGGCATTGAACTGTCAACCATAAAAAAGAAAAGAAGGAAAGAATTCTTTGTTCTAAACCTCCTGACTACTCTAAAATCATACCCAGGGGTGATTGCGACACAAAGTAAAAAACCTTGAAAATTTTTTAAGCAAAAAGTTGGCATCACTTTTTATGCACCATAAATTATACGACACGATTTTTATACACATATAGTTACAACGGCATGTTTAAAATACCTTTTGAAATTAAAATTTATATTTTACTTACCTACTTCTAACTAATAAGAAAGATTTTATTTATTTTTTGCAAATAAATTGTAATTTATAGTGAAACATAATGAATAGGATTTTCCCATGACTATATATTTTTTGACAAATTTTTGCAGTGATATACTTCTTCTATTTAGAGTTATTATTTTTTCATTTATTAGTCAAATATTTGCAACTTTTAAAATAAAAGTTGAGAAAATAACTTGAAGTCTAGCGCCGATTTCAGGAAAAGGACATAAAAATGCATTATTATGCAAAAAAAAAAAAAATGAAGTATGAAAAATGAGTTCAACTTTTGCAATGTTTATCTGAAAAATTTCTAAATCCAAAAAAAAACTCCAAGTTTTTTTTATCGTTCTTTTAAAAATACAAATAAAGTCCAGAAAGATATTACCACTTTTGGCGATGTTTACATCGGGAATGTAACGGTGTAACGGCGCCAACCCCGTGGTTTGGCGCCGAAAAGAAATTTCTAAAATGGCGCCAACATTCAGTTATCGGTAACAACGAAAGCACGTGGGACGTGGTATCGTTCGTTTTTGTAACAAAGATGGTTGGCGCCGTTACAACCTTTGCTGTGTAAAAGGTTGCTACGAAGGGAATGTTTATCGCTTTTCGGCATATTCCCATTCGCTAAATTTTTAATTTTGAAGACTTAAAAACTCCAATTTTTAACACACGGAAGGAGGATATGAAAAACCCAGATTTCCGGAATACCCCCGGAATGCAATCACCCCTGCATACCACCCCCCACCCCCAGGGTAAAAGTCTGGCAAATGATAAAAAATTTAGAAATTTTATTATGTTTATGTGCTGGCTAGTAATAGTTCATTGGTTATAACTGATTACATTTTATGTAATAGTAATTATTGATTAATAGATTACAAAAGTTGAGCAAGTAGCCATAAATCTTTAGACGAGTGAAATGATGTGAGGCATATGAAGCGCTTCAGCTGGAAAAATTTACCTTTTTGAATAAAATGGGGAGGGAGGTAGTTTCTGGCAATATATATCATTAAAATTCATATCAACCATTTACAGTTTTAATTAACACATGGCCCATTTTGTTTGGCTTTTTAAACCAAGGTGAATGTCAAAACTTAAGTCACATGATAAAAAATTGCCCAGTTAAAACAATTCAATCACTTTCGTTGGATGAATGAATTTGTGTTACTTCCCCTTTTTTCTTTTTTTTTTTTGAAATATTTACATTTTAAAAAACATAATCTTACCTGTAAATCTGGCTTCCATTTACTTTTTGGACTGTGGTTTGTTGATGTAATAAATCAATTACTTCAGACACAACATTAACCTTGAGTGATGAGGATAACCAACTTAAACATGGAGTAAAGAGACCCTAGAAAACAATGTTTAATCTAAAATTATTTTTATTGTAGTTGATATGAAAGATATAAGAAATAATTAATAAATGAAAGATGTGATTTATATAACTTTGAGAAAGAAAAGAAATGATACAAAACTCATAACTCCAGTTTACTTTTAAAATTCAATGAAGAATAATAATAAGTCCAATCCAATAATTGAAGATCAACACAATATTTCAAAAGAAATATTTTGGCTTAATGAAAAAAATCACTTTTGAAAGCATCAAAATTTTCAGAAAATATATGTTTCTCGTCGTTAATACTCATAGTTTCAGATGAAGTTACATTTATTAGAAGAATAATACAAGTAGAGTTGGGGTAGAACTTCTTGGTATAGTGAAACCTCTCTAGCCGACAACCTCTATTAAACACCACCTCTCTAAACGAAAAAAATTTGCTGGAACAGAATTTCCCCGCATTCATTTAATGCTAACTTGACTTCCATTAAGCGACCACACTTAAATAGTTCCCCTCTCGAAACGACCACATTTTCTTCCAGAGAAAAAAAAACTACTGTCACTTTTATTATTTCTGCATCATTCAATTGCTACAATCAGTAAAAAACTGTGCTTTAATTTTTGTGTCGTTTTCTACTCCCCTGGAGAGACATGTAACCCTTTCAATTCAGATGTCAATAGTTGGACATTTTTTCCAGAAAGTCCTCGAGGAAGTTAGCTTTCCCAACATATGTGCGTTGAATAACTCCTTCTGGGCAGAAACACATTAGCCCACACAAACAGGCCTGCAACATTGTCCCCTTGATAAGATAAGGATAGAGTGATATCCTCATTTTTTCACCAACAAACCCTGAGGTGCGTTGTTCTTACCCCATTTCCCAGAACCATTGGTGGTGATCGAGCGGTGGGAACAGAAGTCTTTTCTTTCAGTAGAGAATTCATTTTGATAACCAACAATCGATATTGAAAGAACATTTTTTCAACGTTTTATAAGTGGCATCTAACAAAAAAGGAATTCTTTACTTACGAAAATAGGATAAAGGAGTATGAAAATGGTAAATCCGAAAGGAAATCGGCAGAAAAATTTAAATGCAGGAAAACTCAAATAGATGACAATTTTAAAAACAAGGAAATGCTCATTAAAGGGTGGGCACAGTCAAAAAGAGTCGAGATCAGAAAATTTTTCTTTTTGTTATTTCGCAGGTTATGATGATAAAGGCATTTATAATCTTGATGAATATGGAATTAAGAGAAAAGTGGGAGGATGCAAAAAAGAGGAGGGGGATCGAAAGAGCGCTTAACTTTAGTTTTTTGAGTCGATGTGTTAGGTGAGAAAGAAAAAGCTCTTGCGATCGCAAAATTTTTAAAATCGCACTTATGTTCATTTATTAAATTAATTATTATTTATTTTGGACACTTCTGGATATGTTTAACGTCATTATTGAATATTTGCAAGTAACCTCCATTGAGCGACCACCTCCCTCAGCGACCACTTTTCGGCGAAATGAGAGGTGGTCGCTTTAGAGAGGTTTCACTATACTGGAATTCTGATTTTCGTATACAAAATCCAACAAAGTATAATAATACTCATTACAAAAAAGGCAAACAGAAAAAAAGATTTAGAATGTTTAAATAAGCTTTAAGATTTGCAGTTTAGCTTCTAATAAATTGCCATTCATGACTGAGATACATTCGATGCAAATGGCAAAGGCATAGAAAGAAATGCCACCAACAAGGTACCCAAACTAAATCTCAGATGTTATTGGTAGAAGTAAAAGCTTTTTGAGTTTGATTACAATTGTTTCATAAATTTAACCATACATGAATATGATTTATTTATGACATCCTACATTTTTTTTAATTTTTAATCATAAGAAATAACTTCATCAGAGATTGATCCAGCATTTTTTAACAGAGTCTGGTTTTTGTGAATTTTAAAAAGATTTTTATGTAAAATCAAATAATTCTGTGGAAATTCAAAATTTAAACATACAGTAACAAAAATTCTTATTATTTTTGGCCGCTTATTTAATAAATAATTCTGCAAAAAGTAAGATTTGGTAGCTTGGAATTTTGTGAAGGTTGTGTTGATTTGGTTGAATTTAATTTATTTTGTGAAGGGTCCATTTTGATTGAATTTAATTTTGTGAAGAGTCCGCTTTGATTGACTGCAATTTTGTGAAGGGTCCGTTTTGATTAATCAGAATTTTGTGAAGGGTCCATTTTGATTAATTGAAATATTCTGAAGGCTCCATAACGGACCTGAATTTCCTCTAGCGTGACCCCAGTTCATAAATAATACAAGAGCTTTTATGCCCATAGGGGTCACTCTCTTCATGACATAGCACCTGTAGAATTTTATGTGTTTTGAACATGGTGATTTAGGTATCTGAACTGTATGATATAATGTGCGGCAATAAAGTTTCCAGAAGTTGCTCAAAATTACATAACTAGATTGGGATACCATAATTCTTATTTTAAAGATTGATTATTAAATAAATATGAAATTCCATAACTTAAACAACATAATGAAATAAATTAATAAATAAAAGAATAATTGCTCAATTGCAATGCTACGTTTAAGGTGTACTTATACTTATATGAGCCACTAAATAAAAAAAATTGCATCATTTAACAAGAAAGAGTAAAAGATAATTGAATTTTTTATCATTTGAAGTCAAGACCCATCCTTTCTTCTTAGCCTGTAAATTTCAAAAGTGGTCTGTCCAGTTTAGTGAATGATTTAAACCCAATTCTTCACTTCTAGAAGTAAACCCTTCTTGATTGATAATGCAACCATGTTGCTCAAATAAAAATGACCTTTGTTTTGAAAAATAATAAAGAAAACATTAAAAAAGGCAAATATTTTGTTTAAAATAAAAAGAAATGTTGTGTTTGACTGAGGTAGAAACCGAATAAAACCTGATACAGTAGTCATTTGTTTAATTATCAGATTCAGTCTCCAGATGTACCAAATTAAAAGATGAAAGAATTCCAAATAAAAAGAAAGATAAAAGGGCTTCTAGAACAACCTCTCTTAAAAATTTCAGTGAGTGGTGCAGTCTGCACTATACCCTCTTGTAGACACCCCGGCATTCTCTATTGATAAGAACTTGATATTAAAGCACTCAACATTTAAGTTGTGAGTCGACTTGTCATAAAGAAAACTGCACTAAAGTATTGCTCTTTGAAAGAGAAACCTCACTCTTTACACGAAATTATTTAACACTAGAATTACCGAGGTGGGTCATCTCTGACCCAAGACGTGATTTTTTGCTTGTTTCACAGCGGAATTTCAAAATTAAGACTTCAATTTTTTTGACTTTTCCTGAATATTTAGTGTATTGCCTTAAACCGAATTTAGTTGAAATCCAATAAATACTTTTTTATTTAGTTGTCTATATATCTAGAACTACCGTGAGGGGTCATAGCTGACCCTAACAAGATAATGACTTTTTCCTTTATTTCAACAAAGATTTCAACCCAACAGTTTTTAGTTATAAAGGAATAAAGTATGGTGATGTATGGCACCTGCTTTTCAGAAAGGGGGAAAAAGTGGAAGGGGACGTTTCCACATATCTAGCGTGCACCTGTCAGACAGATGTACGAGTTTGTGTGATTGGAAGCTATTGTCTCTCTCTGTATTGAAATGTTCTAGAATGTTTTATTATCTCAATTATATGTTACACGCTAAAACCTAAGTAAAAAGAGTCTTTCCCCTGTTGAAGACTGCACGGAAGCAAGTGGCAGTTCAGTTTTGCAAATGCTTAGCCACGGCACCCAGCAGGAGGGGTCTTTCAAAAGAAGAAATTTTGAAACTGCCGAAATACTCCGTGAAATCTGCATCAAGGCGTTGGCCAGTGCATGTCTTCAACATTTTAAATCTAGCGGTGATCAATGCATGGGTAGTTTATAGAGAGACAACAAGTTCTAATCTGTGCAGAAGAGACTATATTCTAAAATTAGCAGAGGAACTAAAGGGTAGAAATATATTGCAAAAGACCCAGAAGTTATCCTCCTACTGACTACCCCAGAAGTTTCAAACAAATGAAAACACTGCCTGATAAAACAATGCAAGGATAATAAAACTAATACTGTGTGTGAAAATGCTCAAAATTTGTGTGTGGATTATGCACAGCAAAGAAAGAAACTAAGACTATTACAGTTTGTTTGAAATGTTTCGACGGAAAGTAAAATGTCATGTACATTTAATTTTTATTGTGATTTAACATTTTAGTAATCTATAGGAATATTATGTAACTCAAATTAACACATATATTATTTAAGAGATAATTCTTATATTTAATTTCATGCCAACCGCCAAAACATTTAAGTATTTTTCTGAAATTAGAAATTAAATTTTTTATGGTAGCCATGGACTAAATTTCATATTCAGTAACATTCCAGAAGCTAAATTTCATAAACCAATTAATGCAAAATCATTGTATTAATCATGAAATACTTTATTTATATCTGTATTGCTCATGCGAATAAAAAATGACATCACTGTAGTCCATGGGTCAGCTATGACCCACCCCAGTGGTTCTAGGTATACACGAAATGCGTAATTCTAGTGTTAATGACATCAAACATGAATTCATTTACATTACAATCATGTAACAGATAATTTAGACTTTGGGAAAGTATCATGACGTGAAAATCAGGAGATGGGATAACAGGGTGTGACTGTACATACATACACATCGTATATATATTCATGCATACGTACAAAAAGACAGTTTTATTTGCATAATTTAGCAATTTATGCATACCTTTTGTGCAATTCTGTCTGTATTTTCAATCAAAAATGCAGCAGCATACCAATTTCCAGGAAGAGGATTAGAGATATTCAACATTACAGGAATAAAATTAGAAAGCAATGTAATGTTATAAAGGTACAACCTTCGAACAGCAAAATGATCTGGATATGTTGCATTCTGTAAACTCATAACTGGATAACTGCCATACTGCAAGTATCTGAAATATATGCATAAGAACAATATCTTAAAACTTGTACATTCAAGCTCATTTGTGAAAAAAAACAGAAACCTAAAGTATTCAGGGGGGAAATAATATACAGTAGACTCTCGATTAACCGGGATGGTCGGGAATTGCCTCGTCCCGGTTAAGCGAATATCCCGGATAATTGAATTTATACATATTTTGATGGAATATTAAGAAAAATTGAGAGAAAATATAAAATTATTGTACAATAAGACAGTAAGGATTTTATTTATTATAGAAGGAAGTGAATGACCATAAATGTTAATGTACTTAGATTTACAATTAGAATAATTTACAAAACAGAAAAAAAAAAGAAATTTAGTTTACCTCACATGTTTGTGAAAAATAAAGTTATAGAAGTCTGTTTTTGTTTCTTATTCACTCATCAACGAATTTTGCTACACAAATTTCTCAACATTTTTTCAGCAGGTGTGCTCTCATCTTCTTGTTCCAAGTAATTATGTAGAGCCTCAGTGTGTGCTAATGCGGCACCGTGGCTTAATTTTTGTTGAGTTACAAGATTTTTCTCATCGCTGTCAGAGTATTCTTAGTAATCCCTTGCTATTTCGGAATCACAAGTGACTCGTAACACGATATCATTGTCACTTAAAATTTCATAACATTCGGCGATCAAGTGAAAGCCTGATTCCCCCCCCCCCCCCCAAAAAAAAAAGAAAAGCTACCTTCTCTGAGGAACAATCCATTTTTTCAGCTGCTGGTGGTCAAGCCCAGTCTCGTCAACTGAACGAGTCCATTACAGAATGAAGGGTTGAGAAGAAAGCATCCAGCACATTTCCGTATTCAGCTCTTTTTTTTTTTTTTTTTTGAGCCGTCCCGGATAAACCGATTTTGGTTAATCGGGAATCTACTGTATCATCAAAACTTTGAAAATACAGAAGATCCTGGATAAAACATATTGTCAGCATTCTGGTAAAAGTTACTAAGGCTCAGGGTTCGTGATTTTTTTTATTTAAATTGGTTTTGGATGTTTTTAAGTAGACCTTTAAAATTTTTGATACTTATTATGTTACATTCGTAGAAATAATATGGCATGTTTAACACTATACAAAAACACACTTTAAGCTATTTTAGCAATAAATATTTTTTAATAATAATAATGATAAACACATTTTAATAAAAATGCATAACTCAAATAAAACTTAACTCTACTAAGAATGATAGTACACTTATAAGTACAGAGAAAGTGAACAATTTTAACCTGAATAATTTTGTTGTTGAAATCTGAAAAAAAGTAACATTTTGTGTACACTTAATTTTTACCTTGAGTGCACTTTAGTTATTTTTCTATTTCATAAATGAAATAACCTGAAACTGAAACATTTTTACCCATTTAGTAAAATCATATGCTTACACCAACACTAAAAACAAACTTTTTGTTTTAATCAAATATTTTTATTGAAAACTTCTATGATAAAAAAATTTTTTAGAAGGTAAAAAAAACCTTAAGCTATTATGGGACATGGATGAAAATTTAAGGATACTTATTCTAAAATCTAAACTTATTAACTTCTATTAAGTCTGCCTGAGAAATAAGAATAATATTTTTAAATTAAAAACAGTAATCAGTTCTAAACTTATGAAATATGTTATGCACACACACAAAGACAGATGGACCTAGAAGGTTTTTGTCGAAATATGGTTGCAAATGCAACACATTTCATTTTCACAGCACTTTCTAACACCAAAATCTATGATTTTTTTTCAATAAATTACTTGATTTAAATCACGATTTAAATCAAGCTGATTTCACTCAACGAACCCTGCTAAGGCCACAAATAAATTTGACAGTCTACTGCAGTGAATTAGAATTTGGAATTAGTTTTTTCAAGCTATAAAGTAAATCTGTAGTCAGATGGCAAAATGTGATATCTCACTTTTTTAGTGCACATGAGATAATTACATAATTGGGGTCTAGGGGACATTTTAATGAAATCTATAAGGTAGAAAAGTATAATATAGGGTAAAATATACTATAAGGTAGCTGAAACATATATAAATTACCCACTTTTACAACATGCAGAGAATTTTGAAATTGTTCGCTTGCAAAATTAGCAAAAACTAAAATGTCACATTTTCCCATCTGACTACAGAAATAATCAGGGCTGGATTACCAAATAGGCGAAGTAGGTAACTGCCGAGGGGCCCCGCGGCTCTGAGGGACCCCAAAAAATCCTAAAGTTATAATGAAAAAAAAAAGAAAAGGAGAGGGGTGGAAAATGTCTCTCTTTAACCAAACAATTTTAGGAAGTCCAACCCTCAAAAGTAAAATTTATGCTCCAGAATCCTGTTCCCTCCCCCCCTCCCCCATATCTCGTTGTCATTAATTCCATTTTTAATTGCTGTCAAAAGTGTTTTCACTTAAAGCCGAAAGAAGACGCTCTAAAGAATTTATGGTTTTGCAACATCAGGTGTTTCCTCAAGGGACCATCTAAATTACTTTTAAAAAAAAGCCCCTATGCAAAGTTGTTGGCGAATATAAAAAAACACGTCCGCTATTTTCTCTCCTGCCGCTACTTCCCTTTAATTTCTTAAAATGATGGATGGCTATTTACCCTTTGTGACAGTCAATATTAGAGAGGTTATTGACAGTGCCATTAAGGCCAACTGAAAATACAAATGGTCATGCTGTTTAAATTTGAAGGCTGTGTTTTTGCCTCGTGTTGTACACTATCTCTCATCTCTGTCAGCCCAGAGGATCACTGGATAGGGTATATTCCATGAAACACCAGACTGACCAGACACAATGATAAAAGACTGGAGTCCAAGAGGAAAGACATTGTGTCTGCTTCCAATAAAAAATGTCCTTCAAGTGCAAAATTTATAATGTTTTATAGGCAAAACTGATAAAAGGTACGCTCCTTTTGCTTTCTGCTTTTTATCATGATAATGTTTAAATAAGCTAATTGTTAGAAATTAATTTAGATAGTTTTTTAATTAAAATCATCAAGAGGAATAAATTGTCTTTTTTGAATATGAAATCTAAAATAGTGCCGATTCCTCCCCTCCAAAAAAAAAAAAAAATAAATAAATAAATTCATTTCTAGTAGAACATATGTGCCCCTCCTAAAGGGATGACAGAAATTTAATTAGCTCCGTCAGGCATTTTTTAACTATTTTCTCGACATACAAAATGAATTTTTAAAACTATTGTGTAAAACATTAAAAAATATTTGAATAAAATCTATTTTGTATGGTGTGTGTAAATTATTATAACTTTTGGATAAGGCCCGTGTTAGTTATAAGTTTGTTTTTCAGCGCCATGAGTGCTCCCAAAAAATAAATTGTTGTAATTTCTAAAAGGAAATAATTAATCGAAGCAGTGCAAAATAGGATAGCAAATCTGATGCAGCCAAAACCTTCGGAATACCGTTATCCACAGTGATAGCGATTTCAAAGAACAAAGATGCAATCCTTGCAAGGAGGAGGGAGAGAACGATAGCACCAAGGGGATTTCCCACATCTAAAAGCACGTTTATTCAAGTGGATGACTCAATGTTGTAGCCAAAACATACCGATTGGAGGTGTAATACCCATACTCATACATATTTAAAATTTCTTGTGATCTCGCTAATAATTTTTTTTCTTCTTCTACTAATTTTGAACTATTTAATCAAACTCTCAGTAATTTAAACTTTTTAGAGGTCCCCTGAGGTTCAAATTATCAAGAGTCCACTGTATTATATACTTTTTTTCCCCACCAGCATTTAATAAACATTTCATTTTAATCTGCCATATTCTAAAACAAAGTATGCATTTACTGGCAATGAATGACAGTGCGTTTTCCAAACTTACTTTTAACATTTTTGCATGTTTGAAGTTTGACTGATTACTTTTAATAATGAGGTAGAAAGGCTTCTCATTTGTGCTGTCTGTTTTTTACGTCTCTCTCTCTCTCTCTCTCTGCACTTTAATGAGATCCACATCAGAGGTTAACATCAGCCTAAGAGGCGTTGGGAAAACCCCACAATTTCCAATGAAAAGATGTTACAAATGTGACATATATATATATTTTACAAACTTTAAAAAATATGGATTTTATGAATTCGTAGTACCGACTTATTATTTTTATTTATTTTTATTTTTTTTGCCCTTGCATCGACTACTTGCTTAATGGATGAACTGATTTTTTAAAATCAATAACGTTTTTTTGTTCAACTTAAGTCCCATAACTTCTTTGGATCATATTTATTGATAAGAAAGAATGTTATGGGTGAAAAACCAGTAATTTTCTAGCAATTAGGCAAAGTATTTGGATATTTTTTTTACAAAATAAATAATTAAATACGGAACTGATCGTTTTAAAAAATCTTCTGCTGTAAAGCAACAATGGTAACTAGAATAAGAGCTTAGGAAGAAGGCTTCTCAAAAATAAACATAAATTCATTCATTTGGTCTATTTGCTCTTGAGGCATTTTTAACCAACTACAGAAAGATGAAGTTATTAATTTGCACTGTGCATATGGTTTTGTTTGCTCATCTGCAGGCCCGTGCTTTGCTCTCAAAAAGAGTGGAGAAAGATGGGTTGCTGATAGTGTGCCAACTTTTTGAAGGGGGAGCCATTGCCTTTGAAAAGTTAATTATAACAATTTTGTTCATTTCTTCAACAACAAAAAAAAATCCTGCATGTAAAAAAAAAAAGTTCTTCAGAATGCACTTTTTGTTTCTACTGATTTCCTCGAATAATCAAAAATGGGTTAAGAGATAAATGTTCAGGGTCTCTCTCCCAAAATTCTCTTGAAACAAAAAAGTCATGAAAACTGATTTCGGGCCATTTTTCGTGATGTTAGGAAAAAGTTTGTTTTGAAAGGCTCTTCTCCAGATAGTTCTTGAAATTTTAAGTGCTAAAAACACTTTCAGATCATCTTTCCTTGGTGACATTAGAGTAAGCATGCTCAGAAGTTACTCCTTGAAAAATTTTTGATTCCTAAAAACAAATTTTTTGGCCATCCTTGACTACGTCAAGAGAAGTGTGTAAGTGGGTTTCCCTTCTCCAGAAGTGTTTCAAATTTGAGCCAGTAAAAACGCAATGTTATGCTATAGTTGGTGGCATTAGAGAATGTTAATGAGCAGTGGTGTAGTTGAGGGGGAATGCAGGAGGACGCTGTCCCCCTACTTTTTTAATATACGCGTCCCCTACAATTTTTTACATTTTAACTTAAGTGTCCCCCCAGTTTTTATTTCAATTGCTTAGCTTTGTATGTATAAGCGCCCCCCAACTTTTTTTCAGGACTACAGCACTGTTAATAAGGGGTAAAAAAATATCAGTTAGCTTTGCACTACAAAGTGAAACAACAAAAAGCCACTAAGCTTCTAAAAGCACTCTTGGATTTTTTGACATAGAAGAGAGCAAATTCTGATCTCTACGTGAATAAGAGCAAGTGACTTTAAATATTCTGATGAGAGTGTAAGCAATAGAAATCGTGCAAGGAAAAGCATTTCAATGATGGCAATGCGAAAGACGTGTCGCTTCAAGAGGGAAAAGAATTCAAAGTTGAAACATAGTGCATACTAATATTGGAAAAATTAAATCTAGAGCTATCTCATCATTTAAAATCTTATGAAAAGTTCATTCACAATTTGGTTTTCATAGTGAATTCCCTTCTAAAAATGATACAAAAATTCGAGAGTACTCTGAAGTTTGTAGAATCTTACTCTTGTGATATTGAACTTTAATTTGGTGATGAAATGGTCCATTTCAAACATTTCCATATTTATCAACTTAAAGACTTCTGTAAGATCTGTCATTCTAGCATCTCAATCATACAAAATAAGTTTGAACACAAACTACAGTCAATGTTTCTAAAAGTAGCGACTGCTTTGAAAACATATCCCACGATGATGATTAAAATGCCACAAAGAGAAAGATATTTTTCTAAATGAAAATAATAAAAACTCATTGATCATTAATGATCCACAAAAAATTAAATGCTCATCCCATAATGACAAGCATAAAAAATTTCTGAAAAAGACAGAAAGGAAACCGAGTATTTGTAAATTCACAAACTAAATAATCAAATTTCTTAATAATAGTTTCTCAATAAAATTATTGCTAAGCTTTTCTGCACAACTACAGAGAAAGATCTGTTAAGTTACCTAAAACTGAATACTTGAGATGTGGCTACCAGTTTAAAAATAGTAAACAAATGCATAATTAAACACTTGAAATCTATGACTACCAGTTTTCAAATTTTCTAGTAATGCATTATATATTGTTGGCATGCAATTTATTTTCTACTCTAGTGCGCAGTCTAGCCCTCGGCAGCCAGTCCCCCAACTCTGGAAGCATCTTTGTGAGCGGCTTAAGGCACAGGAATCAGAACAGTGTGGGATCAACTGAACTCACCTTCGATGTTGTATACCAGAAATAGCAATTCAGTGTGCTCACAGATGGTGCCACTATCATGGCACATTATCTGTTGCTATCAATTTACATTATGTTCTCTTTTTTTTCTGTAATTTTACATCCGACTCTGAACAAATGATTTCCAGGAGATTTGAATGTATTTTCTGGAAAAAAATTCTGAATGTATGATACTTTTAAGCGGTTAAACTTTGAATATATTTTAAACAGAAATTTTGAGCCAATTTAATGTTGAACTTGTTTCTAAAAGTAGCTATAGGTGATGTTACGACATTTTGTAAAGTATAACTTTAAATGTATTTGAACAAGATTTTTTATGTTTTGCATTTTCAGTCAAATGTTTAAAAATTTTAAGTAAATTTAAATATTTATCATCTTTTAGTGTTATGTGTTTATTTTTAAAGAACTGCGTTAATGTTAGTGCATCTCAGTAAATTAAAAATGTACTTAATTTGTCCGAAAAAACCTAATTTAAAAGAGGCCCCCTTGCAGATTAAGTGCAAAACTTAAGTGAATGCGTGTACTTTCATTTAATTTTTGCCTTTTCGAGAAAAACTAAAACTTTATATGATCAGTTCAGGGGCAGATCCAGTAATAATTTATGAAAGGTGCCTGAGAAAGTAAAAGTGATTTTCCCTCATAAATATTTTTGCAATAAAGTTCTTATCAATGCTTTTAAGTTGTTTAGGGTCCATCAAAATCAATTAATCTACATTAACGAGCAGAAAAATAGGTAAAAATTATTTAATGTAATAATTTTAAAATTTATTTTATTCCTTTTAGAGGGAAGTACGTGCTGCCCCCCCCCCCCCCAAAATATGCCACTGGATCAGTTATTATAATTATGAAATAATTTTACACTAGATTTTAATTATTAGAATTATTATAAAATGCAAATATGAGAGGGCCATATCACTTCTAACGCCTACAGGCTTCCACATCCTTAATCCGGGAAGTAATGCAAGTTAAAAATTACATAAGTAAACCTACTGTAGGAGTTAAGAGTCTAAATTGATTTTGACTATTTTTAATAACAATTTGAATATTTAAATTGACAATATTTTACAAGTGGAGCAATGGATATGGCGAATTTTAGCTGAACGCTGACAACAAAGATCAAATTTACTGTAACAGAAAATAGAAGTTTTCAATTTTAGAACAAACTAAGTTTGCTTTTAAATGATTTAGCTCTCTCTATTTTTCCTAAGAACTATAAAAATGATTTTTTTTTAAAATGGTTTCCTTCAGGGCATAATGAGAACTTTCATAGCAGTTAAATACTTGTTTTAATTAGATTTTCTTTAATTATAGAGGTGTATACGCCTAAATACAGCTACCTATTAAACAGCGTCCAAACACATCTATTGCACTTACATAGCCAAGAAATTTGCCACAGTCTGAAAGCTAAGAGCACATCCTAAAATGCAAATCTTCAATATCGTCAAAGAAATTTTTTTTATTCAATATTTTACCCTTTTCTGACTTGCTGTATGAGTGCATTTGCCTGTATTACAGATGTTAATGACTACAGAAGAAAATTCAATGCCCCAACAGATGGAATGAACAATTTTCATTCTAAAGAAATTTGTTTTGAACACATGACATAGTCAAACAAATATTCAAAATGTCCCCTTTAAAAAAAAAAATTAAAATTAAAATTCTTGCACTCCAGATTTTAATCCTTTCATGCTTCTGAAAAAACTTTTTGTGAGGTAACTACCCATTTTGGATAGACATATTCAATTCATATTGTGTCATTTTGTCTTTTCATGCCAAATGGTGCCTTCACCGACTTTTTTTTTTTGCTGGGTGGCTGCTTAAGTATTATGCATTAGATGTAACCATTTTTTATACCTGATGAATGAAAAATTAATTAATAGCATTTTTCCTTATGAACCAGCTTACATCTTAGAGGTTGAATTTAGATCCTCAGCTCATAAGATTCAAGTTGATTTTAATCTCCTTGGACCTAAGGCCAACTTTGAGGTATACATATACAGTGGCGCACTGTTTATATGCTTTTCAAGGGACTGTTCCCAAAAAACGTATAAGTGAAAAAAAACATATAACTGAAAGCATTATAATACAATGTAATGATTTGGGGCCAAAGTTAAAAAACGTATAAATGAGAAAAACATATAAAATATGCTCCACTGTACGTTGGAAATTGCAAAAATTGACACAAATAAGCATTTTTGTTTTTTCATTCTAAAATATTCACCTGTTGATTATCTTCAAAATGATATCAATAACTTTCTTATTGGCAAAATACTTTTTTATTTACAATATTTTTATTTTTGAAAAAATTGATTTTTCTGATATACTTTTCATGTTAAATGTTATAGTTCAATAAATATTTAATTTTTTAAAATACTTTTATGGAAACACGTTATATTTTATGCACCTACAATCTTTACAAAATTTTATAAAACTGGCATAAAAATATTCTCTTTTATACCAAATTGTATATAAATTTGCTGTCGAAAACTTTAAATTCATTTTGTGCAGAATTGCTTTTTTTTATGGTACGATTATTCTCCAACAGTGATACCTTAAGATGTTATTAACCGATTTTTAAAATTTCGACTCTATAATTTAGGTAACAATTCAGAGAATGGGATCTACAAAAATATAACAGTTTTGATAAAAAATGGATTTTTTGGTTATTTTACAATATTTTAATTTTTGTAAAAAATGATGTTTTTATGATACGTTCCAGGTTAAACGTTATAACTCAAAAAATAATTAAGTTAGACATTATATTTTGGTAGGGCCCATGTAAGAATACCTTCTCTTTGATTTCCAGTAAGAAGTTTGGTTCAAAATTAATTATATTTTTGTTAATTACCATTGCGATGAAACCTTAATAAGTGAACTAAATTTTTGCTAATTAAATATTAATTATTTTTTTGAAAAAAATTTTATGCAAATATGTTATTTTATACTTTTATAATCTTCTCAAAATTTAAAAAGACTGGCATTAGAATTTTAAAAAACTTGCCCAATGTATATGAATACCTTGAATGATAAACTTGTTAATTTTTTGTATTAAATGGTTTTGAACACATGGAAAAGTACTGAAAAATTGTTTCTAAAAATTATCTTAGTTTTTATTTCAGAGAAAACAAGTTTCCCAGAGAAGATATTCAGTATCGGATTTAGGTTTGAGGGCCCCCTAGGCCCGAGACGATATGGCGCCCTTTTTCTTTTGTAACAGTATTATATATATATATATATATATGTATATGTATATACATATATATATATATATGTTGTATTATAATAAAAAGCAAACAAATTTTACAATTAAATTTTGAATGAAAAATATGAAAAAAAAATCTAATTTCGTAAATAAATAATCTTGTAAATAATTTCGTAATATGCTAGTGTTTTTAAAATCTTTTTGTTAGATATTTCAGATTTTAGTACTAGCCTGATTAATTATTTTAACAAAGAAATTCTACTCTCAAAATGGTACTATGTTTGGATAGTAAGAGCGCGCGCAATAAAATAACTTAAAATTTTGTATTACAGTTTACAGAAAACCCAATCGATTTTTAATTTTAGTCATCTTACAAATTTTGGCGCCCTTCAAAATTTGCCGCCCGGGCCTAAGCCTAAATCCGCTACTGAAGATATTGAGACAAACTGATATTCACCTTAGAGTTGAAATCTACCGAGTTATTTTTGCACAGTTTAAGATCTTGCTCACAAAACATTAACCATTAAGTCAAATTATTAATGATGATTTATGCTAAGCTGAAGATTTTTTCCTAATCATCATTTCAAATCAAGTGATTTTGAAAGTCATAAACTCAATGTCTCTTACAAGGGACACTGAAATAATAACGTTCAAAATCAAAAAAAGGAAAATTTTAGTGTGAAACTAATGATGTCTCATAAAAACACAATGCTTAAGAAATTCCACAGTATATGTATTAAGTTTGTACTATACAAATAATAAATAATATGGGCACTTTCTGGTCCACAAACATGTCATTTTCTTTTTTTTACAGAAAATGACATTTTCATTTGACCATAAACAAGCGACGAATAAAAATATATCAATGAAAAACTTTTTTTTTTCAGTACTACCATTTATGAATAAGGAAATTGACAGATTCTGAGCAACACTAACGCCTGTTACCTTGGCGGCATTTTTTAAAAATGTTGTTTAGTGTCTCCTACAGGCGATGCTAGATGGTTAAGGCCCATTTTGGAGTATAAAAATTGTCCAATGAACCAGAGAGAAAGGTACCATAAAGATTTTCACTTATTCATAGTAATATAAAATAAACAATGTACAATAGTTGAGGAAAGCAATTTCTTAGTGATTAATATAAATAAAAAAGAGCCTTACATAGCAATAGTTTTGGCAGGACAGTTGAAACTCCCATTAGCTTTGTACTGAAAGCTGGCAAAAGTAACTTGAGGCGGTATAGTATAATGGAGTAATTGCACATCTTTATAAGCTCTAAATGGAAACAGCTGGCGAGCTTCTAGAATCTGAGTTTGAACTGAATCTAAAAATGCAAAAGTTGTTCAAGTAACTTTTAAATAAATAAAACATATTTCAAATATTTTAATCAATTTAATTTACCTCAGAGTACATAAATTAAACTGCCCCAACAGCAATAAAAATATATACTTAAAACTAGACTTAACATTAAACAAAAGCTGATATGGTTTAGAAAAGTATAATTAAAAACTTATAATACTGAATTATATAAAACTTACTTGATGGTCAAGACACGGAAGCTACCAGTACTCTGCTATTTTATTACTTAAATGCATAACTTTTAACAGAATTCCTTGACAATTGTAACAAATATTTCCCAAATTTTGCACTATTCAAAAACATTCAGTAAAAGAAAGTGAAAAAATATATTTTCAATTTAACCTCTTTAGACCCCACAAACAATTTTGACACAATTTTTTAGTTCTCTGATTTAAAAAATGATTACAAAAAAAAAATAACTAAAAAAGAATTTTTTTTAATTTTAATTAATAATTAGTTAAAATAATAATTAATGTGCAATTTCCATGTTCTCTATGTTTAAAACGAAATAAACTATCTGTTGATTAATTTCAAAAACAATTGGGTGTTTTAGCTTTCAAATTGCACAAACAGTAGTTAATAAACAGTATTTTAAAATGTATCCAATTGGTTATACTTGGAATGAAGAGGTTAACCAAATTTTTTAGGGAGATGGGGGGATCTGGAAGCTAAAAAACATTGACACACACTCAAAATCGGCAACAGTTGGCAAGAGTTCTCAATTTTTCAAATGTAATTTATTGTACTAATCATTGATCATACATTCTAAGAGTTCCATGCTATGATTTAGTTTTTTAATTATTAAATTTACAGAGTGCTATGCATTCTAAAGATGCTCTTAGCTTTTCTCTCTCTCTCGCTGAGCATGAGGATCGTTCTTAGAAATTCTGCAGGTTTTTTTTTTTTTTCAACTTTATTATTTGTACATTAATAAATTTAACAAGAACATCCAGTAGAGCTAATTGAGCCTACTTTCTCATCCAAGAGCAGATCCATAATTTCTGACAGGGGTGCCAAAGGTGTTTTACCTCGTAAATATTTTCAGAATAGAGTTCTCAACAGTTTTTACGTTCTTCAGTAACCCTTAAAACCAATTGATAACAGTAAAATATTGAAAAATGAGTAAAAAGTATTAAATGAGATAATTACAAATCACTTATTCATTTAGGAGGAAGTCGTGTCCCTGTACCTCCCCCCCCCCCCCTAAATTTCTCCACGATTTCCATTATATTTCCATCAACTAAAATGGGTTTTGTGAGAATTTATTATCACAAGGGATAGAGTCTGCAGCTTTTCATTATTTCATACTTTACGCTTCATTTATAAAAGGAATCATTTTGAAAACTAAACACAATTTTTATACAAAAAAAAATATTATTAAATGCAAAAAAAAAAAAAATTAATACTTTGTTACACATAAGACATTTGTAATATCCCATTTGTAACAAAATATTAATGTTTTTGAAATAAAAAACTAATTGCCCATTGAAAAGAAATTTTATACTAATGTTGGGGGAGGGGGGGTGTCTTTAAGTGTACAAAATGTACTAAAAAATTTTTGAAATCCTTTCATTAATATTTTTATAATTAAAAAAATACAAATGTTCCAAAATTTTGTTTTAAAATGTACCCATATGTAGGACAAAAATGCTGTGGAATGACCCATAAGTGCTGTGGTGAGCTATACAACTTGCTCTTTTTTTTCCTAACGTAAAGGCTAGCCTTTTTTCACTTCTAAGGGAGAACAACAATTTTCCATCAAAATATTTACACTGATGTAACAATCATGTTAAATACATGCTATAATCAAATGTTTCTTCTATGATGATACTTTTTTTCAACACAACAAAAACATAAGAACGAGAAAATATACAAAAAAAAATCAACATATGTAATAAATCCTATTATTTATAATGCTTTCATTTTGACAATGTAAATTAACTGAAATTGGACACGAGTAAATGATGCAATAAATGTTGTATCTAGTTCGATAAACAGTAGTAAACATTAAATACGATATTTATTTATTTATTTATGTAACATTTTTATCGCAAGACCATGTCAAATATAATTTGCACTCATCTACAATAAGCGTTACTTTTATTTCTCTTCAACAAATTAATATTTTCAACAACAGAAGCATAAACAACAAAATCAAAATGAGTGGGTGTTATCAAAAAATGCCATAAACGAAAATAATTTTATAAAACTAAGTACATAACTAATTCTAAGAAGGAAATCCAAATAACTTGTCACAGATCAAGACCAATACTATAACAGAATCACAACAAAATAACGATCATTGAAACAGTACAAACAAAGATCCAAAACAACATCAGATTGATGCATTAATATTCTTGTTGTACAAACAAATAATCGAGGGTGAAAAAAGAGAAAATGGAAAGTCAAAAATACTTTAAATCAAACAAATAGCGTACCACAAGTGATCTTTCCAGCTATGCTTAATAAACAAATAACTAATATCCTAACAGACATCGCGATTTTTAACCATCATCTGTTACCACAAGCGAACGGGGACTTCCATGCTGATTGACAAGGGTTTTCAAAAGAACATAAATGACTCTTATCAAGCAAACAGTAATTCAACTCATGAGTCCTGAGTTGATTTGAAGATTCACCCAATTTTGAATGGACTCTACCCGTTGCCCTAGGTGTGGCAACGGGTAGTTTAATTCGTCTGCTGCAAGAGTTTAACTTTTAGAGGTAAGTGGTTAATGATTGACGTTATAACGTTAAAAAATAGTGTTTTATTTAAAAATAATGGCATCTTTAAGATTTTTAAACATGCGTAAATCTTATACCTACTTAACAATACATTTTCAGAGCAGTGAGAAAAATGGGTAAAAGAAACAAATACCTATTGTTAACCGATTTTCTGACCCGGAACGCAGTAGGCTTAAAATCTGGTATATACGATTAAAATAGAAGAATTGTTTTTTTTTTCAACATTTAAAAAGGAAAATCGCTGAGAATGAGTCTTTGGCAGACAAAAAGAAAAACTCATAAGTGTAAAAAAAAAATACATGCATTTGAGTTACGGAAAATACACGAGCTGATATACACGTATCCGAACTTCGTCTGATGCGTATCTCATACACCAACAGTGACATCACGTAGGTAGGAACCAATAGCGAAGTTTCCGATCTGTACCACAATCAGGCTATAAAAATAATATATCTAAAACACTTTACAGCATCTAAACACAGAAGCAAACATTCTCTTTTAGACAACTCTCTATCAGATTACGCCTCTCATATAAGGATTTTCCTGGAAGGGGGTGAGGCAAAGAGTATACTAAAAGGTACAGGGAACCATAACCCTCCAATGGTATTCCTTAAGTATAAGGATATCAAGGAGGGCCAGGTCCACACATTAAGAGGTAGGGAAGCTGGGCTGGCGGGGTTGATGTACGCATATCAGTCCAGAAGAACTACCTCGGCGCAGCTGGGGCCACCGTAGTCGACCGACGGCCATCGGCTCTCTACCTAAGGCTTCGGCTGCAAGGGTGTCCGATGGAGAAAAGTGTACAAAAAGGTACAAATTAAGTACACAGTATAAATGTTCGAAGTTGTCTTTCGAAGTCAGGGATTGCAATTGCGAAAATCGGTCCATCTTTCAGTGTCGTCTGCTAGAAGAACCCTTCCGAGCAGAGGCGTAGTTAGGGTTTTCAGCGCCCGGGGACAACTGAATATTTTGCGCCCCTGGGGTGCCTAGGGGCGCACCTAAGGGAAATTTAAAAAACTTTTATGCTTCCTAAATGATAAATAGCTTTAAAAAGCAGTTGTTTTAACTTTCATTTTTATTTGCGACCATTCACCTATAAAGGCAAAATGGGACACTTTTGGGCTTCGCAAAATTATTTGTCTGATTTCCCACGCACTTCTGTGCTACATTGGTCATTCCCTATATGATTTGCGGTGCTCCCACTTTTTTGTCGAACATATATTCACACCTCTTCAGTTCAAATAATTTTCTTTTCGCATTTAAAAATAAAATAAATTATCATTAAATTGACGCCCCTTGACGCTGCGCCCGGGGACAGCTGTCCCTTCTTCGCCTCTGCTTCCGAGGAAAAAAGAGACTCCGCCAGTTATAATGAGTCTCATTATTTAGCATTTTTTACTCTTTGTTTTGAAACTAAAAACACTTTTCGTGCATTAATTGAGCTGCTCAGAAATCAATTAATGACTGCAACAGTGTAACTAATTGCACTATTTGAACTCTAACATTTATGGCAAGTTAAAATTATATTGATTAATAACTTATTGCAGTCATTTATCAAACACCTTAAATAACTAAACATCAATGAAATGGGATTGAAATAGTACTACAGTTTGAATTCTGAACAGCTGAATGGAGTCCTGCTGAGTTGCTACCACGCCATATAGGTCCGGGGTTTTATCCCAGTCCCCGAGCAGGTTCGACTCAGTCTTCATCTCTTCAGTGGATCAGTATAACGAGGACCAAGCATGCTTCAGAAATAAACACTGGGGGTTCCGCGTCAGGTCGAGCACCTGACCGGGCCATCAGTTTCTGCACCCTAGGGCCCTCGGTCTCGTAAGTTGAGATTGGCACAGCAGGCATTGACCCTCCACTGGTTGTCGCGCCACTGAGTTTAGTAGTAAGTCTGCGTTTTCCAGAAAATTTATAACGAAGCTGGAATAGTCCATTCTTGGCCCCACCCAGTTAGAAACAACCTAAAATCCCTCTGTTTTCTCATTATTGTAAGTGTGGATTATTGTAAGCTGTCCCCTTACTTTCAATAAAATATTAAAATTAGGAGGAAAAGTAAGAGGATCTCCTAATTTTGAACCAGCTCCCAGACAAGAAACCGTCTGGTATCAAATACTAGAAGACAATCTTCACCATTTCAGGGGGATTCTCCCCAAAACTATTATCCTTATCTGTGCCAGTGCGAGCTCACTTCCGTCGTCGAAACGTTATGATTTCGGTCGCTCTGATATATTTGAAAGAAAATGTTATGGTACAAAATATACTTTATTCATTTAAAATAAGTAAATTAGTTCAAACTTCAGTAAAGTTTAAATTTTTTAGCATTCAAGAGAGGACATAATGTCGTTATCATTGGTCCTATTTATTATAGACTTCAACTGCACCGTTACACTTCCTGCCTTAAAACCTAATGAAACTGGAATTTTCTCCTTGATCTATTTGTAATAAAGGGTCAAAGACATTACAATTTGCTTTTGTGAAACCATTACAAACATTTCAATTCGCATAAGTTTCTCTGGCTAACGAATGATCTAATTGAAACTGAAGGGGCGTGACAACATTCAGTGACGTTATTAATTACTCCTTATATAGCAAGGTAACTCACGCCTACGGAACACCTACATGCTTTCACTTGAAGCTGTAGCTTTTTTCTTTTCCTTCTTTTTTCCCCCCTCATCGCCAACGCTTTTAGCCAAAAGACATTAGAGCGGAAACTAACTTGTGGAGTAAAAGCACTCCAACAAGGTGTTTCCTGTTTCAGCTTACGGATAGCCACTGCCATATCTGCTGTCACATTTAACGGTAACGTCTCGCGAGATGGAAAAATCAACTGAAACTTCGTGTAATTTTCTGGACTTCAATAAGATGTCGAAAGTAAAAAAAGTGCTAGATGATGCAAAGGAGCAAAACAATCCTGAAATTGACCTCGTGGACAAGGGGATCACGTCATTTGAAGAAATGCCTGGTCTTCGTAAGTGTTATGGTTTTGTTTTTGTTGTGATGATACTATTTACGCTATTGCCTAATTTGGAGATCCTATTTTAGAAACCGGTTGGTTAAAAAAATATGGTTGATTGGTTGGGTGTGGTAAAGTACCTAGTAAATCATTTATTCACACCTGTTTTTTTGTATATATGTATATATATATATATTTATAACAAAGTAAAGAGAAAAATGTAAAACATTTTAATTTTAAAACAAAATTAATCTTAAAAGAGGCGCACAGCAGCAAAAATTTAACTAAATAGTGAATTCTTATGGGGAAAAAAAACAATTATCCTGAAGCAATATCTTTAGGATTTTCGCAAGAACAAACTTCAAGATTTTCGAGATTGCTTAATAATAATGTATGTTTATACCAATATTTTATTTGTGGGGGCTAGTGGCCCCTCCAGTTCCATTTCCAACCCCCTCAATTACTCTGTTTTTTTTTTTTTCTCTCACTTGGAGGAGTTGATGAAAAACCCCCCTGGTTGTGAATGGGGAAAAAATGCCAACAGTATTATATCATTAATTTTTTATATTTTGTTACCTAAAAGTTTGTTTACTTGAAATATTCTGCTAATTAAGTTCAGGTTAAAGGTTCAATCTTGCTTGTAGCTTTATTTGGAAAATGCAATAGAACTTCAGGATTTTCGCAAGAACAAACTTAAAGATTTTCGAGATTGCTTTTTTCCTTTCCAAATAAGCAAAATAAAAAAAATGTTTTGTATGGAAGACTTAATTTCATTTAGTTAACAAATAAGGCTGAATTCCATAGAAATGTTAAATCTGTTGGAGAAATTTTAAAAATGTCAAAAGGAGGAAAAGTTGGGACAAAAATTTTAAATGAATTGAATGTTACCCTAGCATATAATGCATCTAATCATAGTTTAAAAGTGGATGTCATGGAGTAGAAGTTAAGTATAAATGGATTTCATCAAAGCAATTTCCTAACCTATTCCTCTTCCCACGAGAAATAGGATTTTCATTTAATTTAAGCCAGTGGTATAGTCGGGGGGGGGGGGGGGGGTGATGCAGGGGACTGGGTCCCCCTACCTTTTTATTTTAATACAAGCATCCCCTTAAATGTTTTACATTTTAACAGAAGTGTCCCTCCACTTTTGATTTCAATTGCTTATCTTCGTATGCAGATGTGTCCCCCAAATTTTTTTTTCAAGACTAAATCACTGATTTAAGCAATTTATAAAATCATAATAAAAATATTCTTTAAGGTTATTTTTAGTCAAATAGCTACATAATATTGCGTTACATTATTTATATAAATATAAGTTTATCAAAGTTGTAGTACATAGGCAATTTTCATAGTTTTGGGCCATTTGATGTCTGCTGAAAAAGTATTTTTTCTAGAAATTTTAATAAACTTTAAATGATTTGTCTTTTTGCTATGTTCATTAGTAGACAGTTTCCAGTACAGAAAGCATTATTTTAGAACTGTGTTTAAATAAATTAATTAGGTTTCGCCCAAGTTTTCATTTTTGTTGAATATTTGTTTCACTCTAATTTTGTTGCCAATGCTTTATGTATGAAATGAAGAATATTCTGGTAACAATTAAAAGAAAATTGATGTTTGACAATTTAGAGGACTGGAAGTCGAGAGCTACACTTCAGCCAATGACAAATGATCATTTAACATTTTTCACTACATATATATATTTAAGTTTATAAGCAATGCGAATAAACTACTTGTTTTAATAATAAAGTTATTGGTGCTTTTTCGTTTAGTTTGCTTCATATTTAAATGTTTTAACTGCTTTTATCTAATAACTAAACTTTTAATTTTCCAAAGTTATTTGTCAGAGTATGGTTGTAAAATTGTAAGAAAATATAACTTTAGTTGCTATAAATAATTTTAAATTTATCAAAAACGTATTTTTAAAGTATAATTAATTTGTTAAATTTTTTATAAATCAATTTATTATTTTTGCTGAATATTTTTATTAAATCTGGATAAATAAAATATTACTATACTCTGCCAATTCTTTAAAATTATATAAGAAAATATTATTTTAGTTGTTATAAATAATTTTAAAATTTATGAAGAATATATGTTTAGAATATAATTTCTTTTCTAAATTTTTTTATGAATCAGAATATTATTTTTGCTGTTACTTTTATTAAAGATGGCTTAAATAAATAAATAAAATTACTTTGATTCCTTTTGCTTTTAAGTTTTTCTTTCTACAATTGTTACAAATTGGCATATATTGAGCCATTATTTCATTTTATATAATTTGAGTTGTCGTTTATAAAAAAATTAAGCAAGGAAAAGAATCCATTTTATAGTTTAATTGTCATGTCAGAAACTCCTGTAGAAAACTTGGCTGAGAAATTTAATGATGGTAAATTAATTTAAATAATTAGCTTGGTTTCTGTTACTGCGTAAGTAATCTTAATTTTGAAATTAAAAAAACAAAAAAACATTTTTTTTTACTACAATGGGATACATTTGATACATCCGATGGTGGTGGCATTGTAACATAATGAGATTAAATTTTATATTGGTGTGTATAACACTTGCTTTGAAGTTAAATGGTTTTTTTTCAAACATATTTTTAAAAAAAAAACCCTTTTGATTGGGTTTTTTTTTTTTGGGGGGGGGGGGGTAAAGTGGGCTTTTCTAAAAAAAAAAAATCACCCGGGTTTTATTGGTTGGGTGGGTTTTTTGCAACCCTGTAAATACCTCAAATTCCTAAATGGCACCAAATTTTGAAAATGATCTACATGTCTTTGGAATTAGGAGATTGACTAGATGATATTTTGATTATTAATTCATTTCCATATAATCTTAAAATTACATAAAACAGTTTTCAAAAATATTTAGGTTTTTTTTTTTTTTTTTGTGTAAAATTTACTTCAGCAAAAATGTTGTTCAGACAAAGTGAAAATACTATGATGAGACCATCGATTGTCCCAATCCCACTAATTAAAACTGGATTTATACGATGTTGTATTTGTGGAAAATTAAAAGGTCATGATTCACGGTCGCCGCTCGCCACGTGGCGACCTTGTTTGAAAAGATGGCGATTCAAAAAATTATGAGCGATCGCCACCTTTCCTTTTTTTTTATTTTTAAAGTAAATCTTTCCCTTTCAAATACATCTATAGAATTTAGAACTCTTGCTTCTTTCATGCACACAAGCACAATAAAAACGCATCAATTCGGCATTCAAGTAACCGAATTTCGGCCGATAATCTTCATTTATCCTTTCACAAGAAAAAAAATGGCGAAAACGTTTCCCGATTGCGCTGTTTTTTTTTTTTTTTTTTTTAAATCTTTCTCTCTGCCATAATCTTTTACATACAGTGGGAAACAATCTAAATCTTGATTTTTTTTTCCCTTATAGCCGCAACACTTTCATTTCAGATCGGCCATTTTTACAAAAACTTATAAAACAAGTGTCGCGCCATTTTGAAAATGGTGTGAAAGTTTGAAAAAAAAAGTTTTGAAATGAATGAAAATAAAATGTACTGAACAAATTTAGAACTGGAAATATGCATTTTTTTTTATAATTGTGTTCGAAAATGGTAAGTATTTATGATCGCTGTTTTTTGTAATAGATTCGTTTCTGTAATTGGGATTTTTGTTATATGTTGCTTCTATTATTAACAAAAATTTTACATTTAAATCTTTTGTACTGTATAACATTCAACACAAAAAACTATATCGCAAAAATTCATATTTCCTTAATTTACCATCGCCAACGAATCTAGTTTTTTCTTTTTCCAATTTGAAAGTCTTAAGATTTTTTTTTGTAAACTTAATAATTTTGACAAATTATTATGTTGACTGAAACTAAGACATATAAGGAATTGCGGGGGAGGGGGCATGACCCCCCCCCCCCCCCGCTTCGCATAGGTGGCCACCAAGTTAATCAAGTAGGTGCCTTGTAGGTATTGATGATCACCAAATACGGCATCAAGGGCACTTCGAACTGGGTCATTACCACATGCATAATTCCACCTTATAAAATAAGGAATGCTGAATTTTTTTAAAAAAGGTGGGGAAAAGATTTATGGAGATTAATTTATTGCTGTTCAATCTTCCAATATAAAAAAAGGTTTATTTTTCCAAAGAGAGAGGAAAAGAATAGCATTAATTGCAATTACAATTTTTGCCTTAAAAATGCAATTTTATGCCATCTTTGATCAAAGAGAAGAAAGGGACTCGGGAACTTTCTCTGAAACATTTTTGAAATTGAAGCCCTAAGAACTAAATTTTAAGTTATCTGTGGTCTCAGCAGGAAAATTGGGTTTGAATTGGGAGAGAGAGGTTCTGCCATAAAACACTTGGAAGGTCCATACTGCTCAATTTCTTTTTTAAGGCCTTAAAAAGCCTTTATTTTTTTAATTCCAGGTGCTTATTGTTTTTTGTTAGAATAAAAAGGTACCCATGCGTTCTATTTGTTTTGCAATCTTTTGCATCCCTCACAAGAATCAAACTTCTTTCATTTTAACTACTTAACTGAACCCTAAATTTAGCTTGCTCGAGACAGGAACTATTAATGGCTTTCGGAATTTGCTGAATTTCGGAACCTGACCCAAAATGGCAGATTTACAAGACCAAAAATGATGGATTTATGTAAACATCAATGCCATTTTACTTCAAATTGCAGTGTTTTCTCAACTGGTAGATAAATAAGAACCTTTTTTTTTTTGAAAAGGTATGATAAGTAAATCAATGTGTTATAATATATTTTTACCAAACAAAAAAATATTTATTAGTTATGTATTTTGATAAAATGCTTCGATTCAGCTAAAAGAAACTGGTACCCACCCACATGGTACCCACCTAGGGTTTTCCTGTTCTATCTTGGTTTCCTGAGTTTAGCTCATGTAAATCAGAAATTATATCCACAAGAATGCTTCCATTTGACACAGAACTTACTGGTATTTATTGATTTAACAGTTTCTTAAAGTAATATTTTTTCTGATTTTACAAAAAAAAAATCGGGAGTTTTCAAAAACGGGCCGAATTTTGGGATTTCAAATTTGGGATTTAATACTATTTATTAAGTTTAGTTACAAAATAAACAAAGAAAAAATTTTTTTCATGAGAATTGTATTTTGAAAATATAAACTTTTTATTTTAAAATATATAACACCAAGTTTAAAGTTACTAACTCATCTAAATTCTAAACAATCATTAATAATGCAACCCTCTCATTGTGGTTTAATTGGTGCGGAGGAAAATGCTCCTGTGACAACTGGATTGCTGATCTCTATCCTTTTTCTTGGTCTTTTGTTTGTGCTTTACTGCGACTCCACGCTCTCGATAAGGAATGACAAGAGGGCCTGTGAAGGAGAGTATCACTCTCATCGCCTTGGGGTACTCATGCCTTGTCCAGTTTTTCTAAATGAGTGGTAATCTGTCTGCAAGTCAGAAAGATTTCAGGGTAGATACGAAAGGGGAGACACTGCACCAATAGAGGAACCAAATGCATCGGCCATTTTGTTTCCTTACTCATTCAAAACATATTCACACGGTTGTGTAGGCACAGCATCGTTGATCAGTCAAAGCGTTGAAAATATGCAAATCTTGAAAAGTAAAGCAATGAAGCAGTTATTTTTGAAAGTGCATTATGTGTTTGTTCTTTTACAGAGCCCCTATGATTTTCATCCTTCTGTGTTCAGAAATCATAAGCTTGAGCATAAGAAATCATAAAACTTGAGCTTCTTGTTTTTAGTGCTTAAACTGTTGATAACTAGTCACTAGTCATGTTTAACATCAGAATTATTAAAATTGTTGTTTTAAAAGTTTCTAGATTGTTAAAAAAAAAAAAAAAAAACGAAAAATGGATGTAATAGTGAAAATAAAAGAAGCATATGCAAGCGATTGAACATATAAATCTTTTATGGTTAACTCTAATATGTAATAATTAATTCATTTTAAATATTCTTCAAATACTTCAAACGGATGTGTTTTGGGTTTCTCTAATTTCCTGATTCGTTTTCATTTTTCTACCCAAAGCAGTAAAACAATTGTAACTCTCTACTTCTCTCTCTTTCGTTTTTCAGCCAACATAAAGTAGCCAGTTGAATAGAAACATAAACGTTATTCATACGAAAAACAAAGCTTGGGAAACAAATAGCGCTATTCAAAATAATAAAAATCAAAGCTCGTATTTTAAAAATTAAATGCAATCTTTACTCAAATAAGTTTTATAAATTAAAAGGAAACCAAACCAAAGTAATGGCATGCTTGCTTCTAACATTAAATTTGAACCAAAATATGTAAATGTATTCATTTTTATCCGAGTGTTATGGTCCAGACCAGAATGAACCATAACTGCGGATGTGCCTATTCTACTATCACTTGTGGCCGTTCGTTCTGCGAGAGTGTGGATGCCTCCTGGCCTTGTTTTTTCCCTCGCCCCTTTACCAACCTTTGGCTAGCAGGCACGCCGTGAGTCATTTACGTTTTATTTTAGAGGAATGCAAAAATCTTATTTAAAAATTAGCTCTCTTTTACGAATCGTGTACATTACTCTTATGATAGTAGAACAGCATTCTGTAATTGTGAAGAGTCAAGAGTTGCTTCGGTCGTTAGCGGAGGGAAAAGTTGACATGAATGGATGCAACTTCGCTGATAAGGAAAGGTTTTCCACAGAGTTTTCCTGTGCAAGTCCCTCTTTTTTTATAGAGAACAGTGCAGGTGCCTGAAACTTGACTCCGTTCAACCATAAAATACTTTTATTCATAGAGCCTAATTCTCCCATGCTTGCATGGGGGAGTAAAGAGAGATGGAGAAATTGGATCATCTTTTCAAAAGCTAAGATTTATTTTTCTACATTTTGTTTCATCGGAAAATGGATTTCAATATATTTGAGGGACAGTTGTCTTTTTAACTGTTATTATTATTTTTTTAATTCCATGCATTGCCTACAGAAAGTAAAAAAAGGAATGTTAAGTATTTTTTCACTCTTTAGTTTCTTTGATGACTCTGCGGTTGAGTAATTAGTAGTTCGTAAGGGGGTTAAAATGCTCTTTAAATAGTTGCCCAGTGCGCCAGAGGCCTTTTAAAATTTAAAGCCCTGTTCTGCCCCATGTGAACAGAGGTAGATTTCTTGGTACCCATTGTAAAGCAGCTGGGCATTGCTTTCTTTTTTCATTTATGAGTTGTTGGAAGAAAAGATAGCCAGAAGAGAGATTGTCACTATCATGGATGGAATCATGAGAAGTGTCCAAACTCTGAGATAAGCCCAAAAGTGCAAAAAAAAATTTGCATTTTGAAAAACAATCTGGGCTGTTAATTGTTTTCAGTAGCAGGTTTAAGTTTTTTGATTTCGGACTAATTTTGATATTATTTCTTTTTACAATGAAAGATTTATGTATTATATCTATCTTCATTCAGTGTTACAATGCAACTATGGGGGCTTTTCAGGATTAACGAAATATTGAGGGGATGTGCAATTTGCACCCCTTAAACAGTCATAAAGAAGTTACACATCTTTCCTGACTCAATTAATGAGATAGCCACTCTTAGCTGTCAACTTGTCCACTGAATGCATATCCACAAGATGATCACTTTTTTTAAAGCTGGTAGAGCCAAGGAAAGTAAAAGCTGTACTTCAAAAAGATCAAATTAATTACTTATTTCTACCTATCATGCAAGGTTGCTTTATCTAATGTTATCTTCTTTTTTAATTTTTTTATTTTATTTTCTTACCCTGGGCAGCTACCTTAAGAAACTACTTCTTATGTCTGTTCACAGATTGAAATATTCTTTAGGCTTATCTTATGCCTTTTACGTTTATTTATTATAAATCAGGTTTTGCTACTTTAATTATAAACTAATGCTCTTCAAACCAAATTTATTTTATATGTTTCAATTGCTTGAGATCATTTCTTCAAGTAAAGTATTTTAGATATTTTAATCTTCAAATTTATAAGCAATGGCCTTTTTATTATTTTTCCCCTTTTCACCCCTAAAGTCTCCCAGTCTCAGACTCTCCTATAACTTAAAAATTCCAGAATTATCTGTAAGAGATAGTATGGTATGTTTTAAATATAGTTTATTGATGAAGATTAATTAATTGAAGTAATGTGCTATAAAAATATGCACAAATGTTTGAGATTTCTGGAATAGTAATATAGGATTTTTTGAAATTTGTTGCATAATTATATACAATGTATGTAAAACAATTTTTCTTATTATTAAATGTATATTTTCTGCTTCTCTTGCAGTCATCATACAGAATATCACTCGTCTGACTTTAAGCCATAACAAAATAGTTGGTAAGTCTTGTTGCATTAAAGTATTTAAAATGATTTTGCTTTGTACAACACATAAAGCAGTGTGAAGCAAAGGGATGTAAGTGACAAAAGTGCAATTCTGAGTAATGGGAGCTTTAATGTTAAATTTTTACTAAATCACGTTGGTGTGTAGCATCTTTTAGGGATGCCACTAACATTTATTTCCTTCGTTACAGAATAGTGTTTCCCATACCATTTGTACTAGTTATTTCCAAATTTTCAGTTTGTCACTTATACCCCTTTGCTTCTAGGCATTTCATATATGTTAATCATTAAAAAAATAATTTTGGTTTCTAAAATGTATTTTCATTATTTAAGCATTATGATCAACATTCAAATGATGTTTTAAAACATTTATTTCCTAAATGAGTTAATTTATATAATACCTTATTTGCATCAAACAAATTTATGTTTTTAAGTCTCTTCTTCACAAAATATTTTTTTTGGGGGAATTTAAAAAATATTTTTGTGAAAATTCAAAACTTATACTCGGTAATGACAATTTTTTTATTGTTTGCCGCTTTTTTAACGTTATGTCACGTTATGTTGCATAAGCAGGGATGTCCCACTGCTCGTCCCCTTCTATTTTCACAATTTCAAGAACCCCCCCCCCCTCCCCCTCAAAGCGTGACATCATTTATGAATTATCCCTTGTAAGTTGAAAGGATAACCGTCAAGGGGCCAAAACCCACAACTTGTATCCAAATTTTACTTGTTTTCCCCATTTTTTTTTTCTTTTATTGGAACTTAAGGAACGTTTTATCTTCTTTTCAATCTTTTTTTAACTGATACTTAGACTTTTCCATCTACGTCCTGAAGAAAATCAGTGCTAAGAGTAATTTCGTTTTCAGTGACATTTTCTTCATCTGTAGCAAGGCTAGGATCAGGGGGTAAACATACAATACTGCCTTCATTTGAATAGTTATCCGAATCAAGAGTTTCAAAATAATCTAAAGCCTGCTGAACTGTTAAAAACATAACAGGCATTTTCATTTAGCATGAGTCGGATCCCGAGATATCAATTTTGAATGAACGAGCAGTGAAACGAAAATGCTCAACATTTTAGCATAAGCTATCAGGAAAACAGCAGTTACAAAACATTGTTCTACGAATTCTTCTTCTAAAATTTAAGAAAAGCACCTGTTTTGTGACGTAGTAAAACCCCCCTATGTAGCCGAATTCCTTTCCTCACTTAATACACTCACAGACAAAAGAAGGGGAAAAGACTATCCAGGTGCCAAAGCATCCATATCGGGAACAACAGGTTTCAGCGTGTTTAGCGTAGCTTTGAATGAAAATATTCATTTCCGGTTTTGTATCTGCTATTGCTCAAAATCTTGGCTTCAAATATGCAGTGTACTTAAAAAGATTTAACAATTCATTTATTTTCTTTTTAACGTGAAAAGGGCTAAGTTCCATTTTTTGAAAATATTTAGAAAAATGAGAAATATTAGTTTTTTTTATAATGTACTCAACACTATAAATGTTTCCATGAAAAATATTTTTCATAAATAACTTGAAAACATTATGAGAAAAAAAAAATAAAACTACATGTTCCCGCAACGGGACCTTTGGCGGTTAATGGGTTAAAGTGATAAAAAGAGTAACATTCACTATAATACGTAAGTTTTAGGTAACTCCTTACGAAATGCTGTTGTTTCGTTACGATTCGTTCAACATTTTCCATGTCGTGGCCTCATATTTAACAAATAACCACCATGCGACCCTAATATATGTACACACACACACTTTCACACAAGTATTTTGACACAGAAACGATACATTACATTCCAAGACCTCTGAATCCAATCGCCACTGTAAATTTGTTCATTTAATGTTTAAGAACACTAAAATAAACAAATTTACTGTGAATTGGACTAAAATATTGGACATTTTACTTTAATATTTTTTTGTGCCCACTCTAATTGAAAACATAATGCTTGGAGTTGAATTAAATTTTGTACCTACATGGACCCAAACAGACAGTAGTGCTTATTAGGTAATCCCATCAAGAGGGATGGCACAATTGAAAATATCTCTTGTAACACGTTACTGCTCCCCAGAAATAATGGAGAGATTCAAAGAAAAATTGGTAGTTGTTGTCATATAATATGCACAGACCTTCTTCTTTTTCCTATTTATTGAAGATCTACTTTTTACAATGCTTTTATTTTTCTAGCCCTGACATTTTCAATCATTTTTCTCGTTGCACTTTTTAGCTTTTGTTGTTTTTCTTTATTCCTTTATCCTCTTCCTTCCATTCTAGTCTGGAAAGATTGTATCATTATCAGTTAGCTGGATGACTCATGGTAAGTGCATTCCTCCAAGGCCTATGGCCTTGCATTCTCCGGAGCCTCCACTGTTATAAATAGAACCAGAGTTTGTACAGGTCATGGAAAGTCATGGGGGGGAAAATAAGAAGTTTCAGACTTTGAAAAGTTATGTAAAATTAATATTTTGATTAAAGGTCACGGAAAAATTTTCTTATTGAACAGACTGTTCCTAATCGAACTTCATTTTTTTTACCGAAGAAAAAAAAACTATAATGCTATATTTTTACTGTAAAGTGAGTGTTGTTGACACTAAAAGCTCGAGGTTCCATTCAAAATAGCCTTTTTTCTTTTTTAGTAACGTTTAATTTTCATAACAACAAATAATTTTTTAAATCCTCAATTGTACTGCAAAATGTGAGATTAAATAATGCTGCCTTCATTTTCTATTCGACCAACATGACAGCTGCATGAATATAATCGCCATGTTTGATCATTCGAGAAGATGGAAGTAAACAAGACTCCAAGTGCAAAAGTTTCAGGAAATAAGATTGTATGTTTATTGCAATACAAACTATGAAAAGCTGCAAAATGGGATAAAAAATTTTCATTTATTTTTTATAGTGTTCGGCAGTAGTTAACTAGAAGTAGTTAACTAGAAGTAGTTAACTACTAGTGGCAACTACTAGTTAACTAGTAGTTAACTATTAGTTGTAACTACTTTTGTTTTGAACTAGTTAACTACTAATTAAACTACTTTTTCCCCAACTACTAGTTACAACTACTTTCAAAATTCCAACTATTTTCGAAAAAAATTTTTTTTAATTTTTAATCTATTTATTGAAAAAAAAAAACTATTTTTTAAACATTAAATTATTTAAATTTTGGGCTTGAGAATATTACTCACACAAACGTATGTTTTATATAAGGAAAAGTACTCATAAAAAAATCATAATATTTATTGCAGTATTTACGCAAATGAGAGAAACCTTTCTAATATAGTCAATAAATAGCGCCTGCACCAGCACATGCACAATGAAATTTCATTTAAAGACCAAATCTTTATTATAGGGAAGCTTTCCCTCTACTCCAGTACTATGCATGCGTTTGGGATACCATAAAACAAAAATAGAAAGAAAAAATGCTGATTTTTAGGAGTTTTTTAGAAGAAAATACTGATTTTTATTATTTTCTTTCTAGAAAAAAATAATGATATTTATTATTATTTTTTAGACAAAATATTTATTTTTATGATTTAAAAAAAAAATCTATTTATATCAGCTTCTTCCAAATTATTAAAATATAGATATTTTTTTATTATGAATTTTAATATATTCTGGGTTTAAGTAATTCATAAGAATTTTAACTCACCAAATGGAAGCCTTAATGCATCTGGTCCTCTAGAGAAAGGTGGAATAGCTTTGTTAAGGTGTCAAAGAATGACATTTTATCATAGAACATTAAGTTTTTGGACATGCTGACTACAGCAAAAGCATCAACAGCACATGGAAAGGATTTTTTCTACATTTGGAATAGTGCACTCAAAAGTAAGAAACAGATTGGGGGGTTGATAAGGCATCAAAACTGGTATTTTTGATGAAACATCTAAATAGTAAAAATGATTAAGCTGTAGTAAACATTCTATGTGACATTTCCTATCTCTGTTTATATACAATATACATAATCATGAAATTTGTATATACTCAGAAAATTATAATAGTAAAGTCAACTTATTTGTATATATTCAAGAAATTATAATGCATTTAGTCCAGAAATATAAGCTTTCTCATCTTTCTCTTCTGTTTCTTGTTGTTCTCTGTTTATACATTTTTCATACGAGTATAATATAATTAATTGATAATTAATATTGAATTGGTAATAAATAATTATTTCAACTGAAATATATTACAATTATTTGAAGACATAAATAATTAACTGAGTTGGTTACTGTATTTGTGTGTGCATACTTATTTTGCTGAAAGAAATACAAAATATCTTATTTAAATAAAAGAAATACTATTAAAAAAATATTTTACATAAAAAAATCCTTCCTTCAACACAATTTGAAATAATATAATCTAAATTCTAAAGCATGCGCGTTAGAAAGATATTTTGTTAATGAATGGGGGTTGGGCAGAGGGAGAATTTTAAATTGACATTAAGGATAAACCTCTTCATTTTACAACTGCTGAAAAATTGCTGTTTCTTAAAAACATAAATTATTAACTTTATTAAACAAATACATATTAAAATAACAGTTTAAATTTAGAGAAAAAGGTTTTGTCTTTATTCATATTCTCTTGATGTATTAATTGTTCAGTGTTATTTGGAAATATTCAGTCTTTGAATGCTTTACAGGAATTTCTTTAAAATTGTTTTAGTGATTAAAAATAATATTAAGTTGAATTATTAATATTAAATACTTAAGAACAATCTTAAAAATGGGAATTCAAATGAATTATACTTAAAAGTAGTTAACTAGTAGTTGACTACTTCTGGAGAACAGTAAACTACTAGTTGCAACTAGTCTCAGAAAAAAGTAGTTAACTACTAGTTGCAATTAGTTTTGTTTATAGTAAAGTTTAGTTGGTAGTTAACTACTTTTTGACAAGTAATTGCCGAACACTAATTTTTTAATTCTTTATGTATATATGTATTAATTTTTCCAAATCTACATTGTTTTGAATTGCGATATGGTAAATAAAAATGACTAATTTCCTTTCTTATTTTCCTTCGGGGTTTTCCAATTGTAAAATTCTTTTCTGGAGAAAATTTATTGTTTTTAAAATTTTACTTGTTAGTATTTATTTTTTTCACTTAAAAAAATGCTAGGATAATAATGCTAAACTGCATGGTTTTTTCTTATTTTTTTTAATGATAATTCTTTAAATAATACTTTAATAATACTTGATTTTTGTGTTTTATAAATATTTATGTAGTAAAACTTTGTTTAACTCGCTATTTCATTCTCAAAAGATTTGGCATACAATTTTTCATCTATTTTAAAAATTTAAACTTTAAAAATAAAGTATTATGTTTTAGATAATATAGCGTATAGCCTAAGAGTGGCAGATTTACAGTGTAGATGATGATGTTGATAAACTGTAAAGAATTTGAATCTGAAGGAAGTGATCGGATGATTGATGCTTTCTGGGAGAAAGTTTCTCATTTAAAGAGATGTTTACTGGGAAAAAATATTAATCTTTCAAACCTCAGGAAAAACTGCGTAATTATGTATCGTAGTAATTCCGATGTGGAGCGTAGTTTCTCTTTAAAAAACAATATAATATCTAAAATCCGGTTAAATCTTTCTAAGGCGACCATAATCCGTTTAAGACATTTCAAGTGCACTGTAAAAAATCATGGAGACATTTTCTCTTTCCATAACACAAAAGCTCTTAAATTCTGTAACAAAAAGTTATTCTGCTTATGCTGTAGAAAAGGAAACATTATCAAAAGCTGCTGAGGAAGAAAAGAAAAAAAAAAAAGCTTTATGAAATGCAACAACAGCAACCGAGAAGTGGGAAAAAGTAAAAAGCAAAAATTACAGTAAGAAAATTGACAGAAAAAATAAAATATTCACTAGAACTAAATTCTGCTAATATTTGTATTGCAGAAAATAAAATTTGGAGATGCCTTAAAAAAAAGACTATAATATGACTATAGCACTTTTATCTACTTCGATCCAGACTACTACAAGTATTATTCAGAGCATTACTGTAGAACTATCTAGTATTCAAAAGGACTTAAACAAGCCTCAAATGTAAACATAAAGTCACTTATATGAAATATTAAAAGTTAATAAGTATTTAGTTCAAAAATATAATTTTACAACCAACTTTATTGTTTAAATTTTTGTCTTATGTTTTGTATTATTTGCAATTGCATATTTATGATGTTGGTGGAGACAGTTTTACATTTTTCCTGCTATATTTAGCGATCTTTTTTCCAGCAAAATCTTGAAACGAGACGATTCTGTTGATGGTCCTAAAGAGTTAGTTGCATGGATTCTGTATAATGTGATCCATTATTTTTGATTGAGCAAAGAGCAATCTCCAAGTGGCACTTAATGCTTTTTACTTAGGGCACTTAATCTTGTCCCTAAAATTTTGGTTCTTTTGATGTAATTCATTTATTTACTTCATCATTATTGTGCAAAAATGACATTCATGTTTGAATACTACACAAATAGATTAACTTTGCAAAATAATTAAATCGGGTCGGAAATTTATTTAGATACTAAGAATGGAGTTTACTTATATACTAAGAATGTTTCCCAGGATGTCTGTTTCTTTTTTCCAGGAATTTCATCAGGTGTCACATGTTTATGTTTCTAATCTAGGTAGTTTTCATTATCAATTTTTATTCTCTTTGTATTTTTATACTATTATTTTCCTCCTTTTTTTTTCAATTTTCTTTTCCTATTTTTCCTTTTGTGAAAACCCACTTGGTCCCTGCATATAATGAAACTGCTTTGTATCAATGGTGATTCTTAATTACAATGAGTCAGGCAAGGAAAGTTTTGATGCAATACAAAACTTTACGTGTCAAATTTGGCCCCTAGGTTTGGAAATCGAAGCATCAAATCAAAATTTTTGGTCACAAAATGTGACTAATGCCCGATCATTTCTAACACTTTCTGCATCTATTTACGCTGTCGATGTTCCAGAAATTATTAGACAAAAGATGTGGTTTTATCAAGATTGGCATGGGCACCTCTCTCGTCAATTGTGGTAGGTGTAATTGCGCACATTTGAACGTACCTTTTGAGCATCAGAAAATTTAGCAAGATTTATACTTTGAATTTTAAATTTAGAAAAGTCACTGCAATTAGGCTTTTCCTGTTTTTTTCTGTTATTACTGTGTTAGTATTTATTTTAACATATATTTTTTCCAAACTGTACAATTTTTTAGTGCAATTTAAATGTTTAAAATGATTTCCTAAGTTTTTTTCTTATTTTAAAACTTTACTTAGCATTTTAAGTTTCATTATTTTCATTTCAGTTGTCTCTCCTGTCATTGCAAATCTGCCTAATCTTGAAACACTTAATCTTTTCAACAATCATATTGAGGTATTTTATATTATTATTGAACATTTTCAAACCCTGCTGATGAATTTCCCTACTATGAATTATATTTTCTGTTTGACACGTCAATTATCTTATTAGTAAAAGTAAAATTTGTAAACCAAATAACCTCTGCATTTATAAAATTGATTTCATTTAAATGAACTGCCCAAAAATATTCCCTCTTCAAGTAATAATTTTGTCACCAATTTTAAATAATTCATATTAAACCATCATAGTTGCAGATTTAATATATATATATATATATATATATATGTTGTGTGTGTGTATACGCACACACACACCCATACATATATATACGTATTATAGACATTTTGAGTTATTCTTCCTTGTTTCAAGTTATTTTGTTTTGCGTGCTTTTAGAATATTTTATTTTTCATTATTGTTATTGTTTAAATATGAGCTAAGTATGAGAGTCGGAAAAGTATAGATATGAACTAACTTGTATTAATTATATTGATTTGTATAATTTATTGTTACAGAATGTATTTATTTTTATTGTTTAGTAGAGAGTGTCAAAGTATACCTTTTAATCATGTTAATCTCAAGGTATGTTGATAGGAGGATTGTTCAAAAAGGAGTCAAGCTGCCAAAAGCCCCTCAAAACTGCTGCCTGTGAGTTAATAACCTCCGCCCCCCCCCCCCCTATTGATTTGAATGTTTACCATTTTGATGATAAACAAATATTGATTTTCCTGTAATGCTTCAACATTAGGGGAAAATGGAGACTGTTAATCCACGATATATACATGTAGGCTTTTTGTGTTGGTATCTAGGGGCTTCTTCAACAATGATCCGCGATTAAAGATATAAAGTTAAATATGTTGACATTAATTTACAATATGTACAGGTAATTACACTACTCTGACCGAAATTAGCATTAGACAGGCACACGCAGTGATAATACGTCCACACAGAACATAGTCCACAGCTCAGCTCTCGTCTTCCATTCCTTTTCGCCTGATGGTGCTACCGTCGATGTCGCCTTGCACATCGCATCCTACATGCGTGCATATAAATGTAAACTGACAGACAACTCTGGTACTTATGAAGAACTAATACATATCCCTCTTACATATATATATATATATATAGGGTGTGGGTGTGTACACACTGTAAAATATCTTTCCATTGTTCCTGCATTTATCATTTCCATCCCTCGGGTATAATCTTGATTTAATGGATCTGTCATGCCGATTATGTTTTATGATAACTCGCATACATTGTTTTTCCATTTGCATCAGTTAAAATGAATGGTCCTGTGAGAAACGATTGATCAAGGTCAGTGGTGTAGTCCTGGGAAAAAAGGTGGTTAGACGCTTGCATATATGAACATCAAAAAGTGGGCAAAAAGTCTCTTGTGTTAAAATTCAAAATAGATGGGGGACACTTGTGTTTAAAAAAAAGTAGAGGGGACTCTGTCCCTGTACGTCCCTCCTCGACTACACCACTGATCGAGATTTCAGCTGTTTGTGCATAAGTAAATATATATGTAGTGAATTAAATAATATAAAGTCATGTTAAAAATGTTTTCTGTTAATTTTCTTGCAATCTTGTAGAATTTGCAAATGTTGATTTTAAAAATTGTTAAGCTACTTAATTTCTTTTTGCAGGATCTTCCTACTTCTATATCATCACTACCAAAGTTAAAAATTTTAAACCTTGGGTGAGTGTACAATATTTTCATTTTAAAGTAAAACTGGTATAGTTGGTGCACAGTTGGAAAACATGATAAAGACTGAAAATGATAATTTTTCCAAACTTTTGGTCACTATTATAGATCACATTCCTTCTGTATTCTTTTCTAACATTATTTTGTCATTACACTATAAATTAAAGCAACAGCAGGAATAAAACTAAGACCAATTTTTTGCTTTTCTTCCTTTTGGGCAAGATTGTGCAATGGGTGGTTTACACACATGGAAAATGGCTTTCCATAATTAGATTATATTATTAATAACTGCAAGTAAATTGTCAAAATAGTTGAAGAAAGCATTTGTTTAAAAAGTATCTTGCATTATTCACATCACAATGAAAATTAGAGGAACAGTAATGAAAGTTCAAGCCCTTACAGTTAGAAAGACCAACATTTTTGCATTTAGGCAAAAATTACACTTTTACATGTCAGTCCTCATCTTTTTAGTGTTTCAAAATCCTCTGCATCCGTTTCTGTTTATCTCGCTTATTTTTTGTCTACTATTCGATTCTACCACTTCATCATCAATAATTTTATGTTGAAGGTTATTTTCAGCTTTTTTTATATTTTGCCCTCTGTAGAAGACTTGCATGCTTATCATTTGCCATGCCCATTTGGAAATTTCAATCCAGTTGCAACTGAATTTATTCAAGTGCAAACCTTTCACAAAAAATTAGCATTAATTTTTACCAGGCTTTATCTTTGTATGTGAACATTTTAAGATAAAAAAGTTGATCTGATAAGTATTAAAGATATTGGAAGCCGATTGGTTCTGAATATTGGAGAATTCTAATATTCTGAAAAAAATAAGGCAAATGGCTGGAACTATTTGAATTACTCAATTTCAATAATTATTTGCAACCTTATGTTAACGTTTTGGTAGTTTTCAGACGATGTTTTTCGGTTAGAAAACAAAATGGGTATTGGTAATGAATGATAAAATAGAATGTTTATTTGCTCATTTATTTATTTGCAGTTAGTAGAATTTATAAATGATTTACACATTTATTATTGAAACAATAAACTATTTTGCATGTTGAGATTTTCCCAAATTGGCAGGAATGCAATCAGCCTTTTTTTCAGTGGATGAAATCCCCTTTCAGCTACAGGGATGGAGGGATGTGTTAGGATCTATGGAACTATAATCCATTTTACTTGGGTATGACAATGAGAAGTATAGTAATACTTAATTAAAGTCCATGAGAGACACTGCTGAGAGAAACATTTTCTCTGAGCTCTGCCATAGCTCAACCTTCTATTGCTACTGAAAACTAGCCCCTTTTCAAACTCTTCATTCTGGGCTCGTCGTTGTTCTGAAATTCCTGAAAGGATATCAAGTATCCTAAAATACCATTATTTGTCCTGAAATTATGTGGTTTTGTTGTCTGGTGTTATGCTTTTGATCTATTGCTGTGCCAAAATGTTCAGTTGCTTTTTATTTTTACTAATTGCATCAGAAAGACTTGGGCGTTTGATCCGGTGAACTCTGGTGTTTTAAGCGCTAATTCAAAAAATATCAAGCTCTTCTAAAATATTCTCATACCAATAAATATTTCTTCAAGGGGGCTTCTGAACCCAGAACCTGGGTTGAGAAATTTCACTCAAAAGGGGTTAAGTCTAAAATCTGGAGACATTAATTTTTGGATTTTGAAAGCCGAAATTTTATTCCTAGTTAATGATTTTATGTTTGAAATCCTCCACCTGCAGTAGAGATTTGAATATGCACAACTACCTGCCAGTAATATTCTATGCTCCGATAGTAATATTATAAATGCTCCGATTCTTTTACTGTGCAAGAGAAGAATAATTTATTTTAGTGCATTGTAATTGTGTGTGTCAATCGTTTTTTTGCATCTGCTTTTTTAGATTAACATGTTTTCTATTTCCGAAACAGCTAACTATATGAAGGATATTAGGTATTGAGCCCAAGTGCAGTTCAAGAGTATCCCCCCCCCCCCCCCCCCCTGGAAAAATCCTTTTAAAATGGAAACTTATGACTGTACATTTGAAAATATTTGCTAGTGAAACTTAAATGTTACATTATTTAAAGGAAACCTTGTATAAATAACTTTTTTTTTAGAATTTTAGTTCAGCTTTAATCAATTTTTGTCAGTATATGGGAAGTAGACTTATTGAAGTTTTAGTACATTTCAAGCCTTGAACTTTTCTGAAATTTCCTACAAAAACCATCATTTTTCTGATTTTATAATTTTATAATGGTAAACTAAATTTGGGAGCATTGAAATTCATGTCTAATAAGTAGAATAATAGTCTTATTATGTTTTGTTATTTGCGTCTTGAAATTCTTCAAAACTAGGTCCTGATTTATTTATTTATTTAAAAGAAAAAAAAGCTTGTATGAGCCCTGCTCTTCATTACTTTGCCCTTCCCCACAGAGAATCTGTTGAAACTCTCAATATTTTAAAATTTTATTCTTTGTTTTCATTGTGAGCAAAAACTCATACATTAATTTTTTTAGCTATGTGATGGGAATTGTGAGCATTTTCGTAACTTTCAAATTAAATGAATTCCAGCTTTTTTAATTAACAAAACAATCTAAGTAGTTTTATCGCTGAACCTTGTTTTGTTATTATTGTTGGTTTTTTTTTTTTTTTTTTCAGAATGAACAGACTTTCAACTTTGCCTAGAGGTTTTGGTGCTTTTCCTCAACTTGAAGTATTAGATCTGACTTACAACAACTTAAATGAAAAGAATTTACCAGGGAATTTTTTTATGATTGGTAATTTATTTATTCCTTTTCAGAATTTTTACTGCTTACTTTATTTATTTATTATGTTTTTAATTTAGGTTTATGAAAAAAAGAAAGAACTCTATACAATAACATGATGCTATTGTTTTTGAGGATCTAATAATGTGAGCTTTCTCACATGAAGTAAGATTCCTTTAAGGTGTTTACCTTGTTGTACATATATTTATTGTGCATTGAACACAGATGTCCTGCATTTCCCATATTTTTGAGAAAAATTGAAAAAACATCCTATACTGTCCTGTATTTCAAACTTATCCAATATTACTACAGTTTGTATTCAAATTAATACCCACAACAGGGGTGCCAATTTTACGTTTTCGGCGGATTGCCACGTTTTCTTTTTTTTTCCCTCGGATCTGCCTCCCCCCTGTTTTTCGTGGAAAATTTTGCTTTTCTTGAAATCAACATTTTCAGGAAGTTCCGAATTTAAAAATTATATATTTTCTGGGTTAAAAATTTGCTAATGTATCACAAAAGGTGACTTATCTATGTCATTCAAGACTCTGGCAAAAACACTTGCAATCCAAGTAACTGACGTCCTCAATGTGTACCACTCGTGCATTTTTTTGGGTGTGTTTGCAAGTAAAACTCACTAACTCACAATGTTGTTTTCAACCTGCTTTGCAGACGTAATTTTAAAAATCTCTTTTTTTATATTAGTAAACCTAGTACGTGAAACAAAGTTTACTCGTGAAATAAAATATTGAACTGATCAATACAAACGTCGCATGGATGCTACTTTCTATACTATTTTAGCTCATTTTTTTTGTTTTTCATTTGCACGTGGAAAATAGGCCTACTTAAATGTAGCACATTGCGTATAATTGTACAGGCAATCTTTTAACCTGTGCTCTTGGCTATCATGGCTCTGCTTACGTTCTGAGTAGTAAACAGTACAAAGCTAATTGTAAGTAATATATATATACACAATGTAGGTCAATCCATACCACTTCATCCAGGGTATAAAACCCATAGTCTCAGATTTTTATTTGTTCATTTTACTATCACGATTACCGCTGTAAATTTTTTTGTTGCTATCTTTAATACTTTTTGAGGTATTAATTTTCTTAAATGTGTTTAAAGAGACGTCTTCGCTTTACGGACAATTTTTTTTTCACTAAAATGTTCAGAATAACTTACAGAATTGGAAAAAAATGCATTTGAGCAAATAACTATTAAATAGTGCAGTTAGTATTAGCCCAAACTGGGATTTCACAAATATTTTGAAGAAAAAACATGAAACTTTAAAGCAGCAATAAAACTAAAAGGCACTGCAGTAACCAAAATATATTTTTTTGAAAAAAATAATTCTCTAAGTATAAACTAAAAGGTTCTGAAATAAAATTGGTGTCTTTTTTTACTGCCAATATATTTAATTTCACAGTAAACAATTAAAAAGTACGTACAAAGTAACTTTTACAACATTACAAGATTTTGCTTCTTATTATAAAATACAGACAATATAATGCAAAATAAGATTATTTTTACAAGAAATAAGTTCATAATTTAATGTTTATAAAGTTTATAAAAAAAACAAAATTGAGGAAGAAAAAGAAGTCACTGAATCGTAATTTTTTAACCCTTTATCTACTGACGATACTTATAAGTACCACTCCCTTTACAATTCCGTCCGGTAAACATTTTTAAGAATATCCTGACGGTTCTTCGCCGGAGCATTCCTTTAATTCCAGTTTTTCAGGATACACTTCAGCAAGGGCTTTATAAAGAGTATTTTAGCAAGGAAAGAAGATAGTTTCGAAACCAATGGGATCTTTTGATCTTTCCATTTTGTTCAGATTGCTCCACTTTTCTGTTATTTGCTCCAAAGGAAAGGGAAAATTCAAGAATTAAGTCTTTGATTTTTGTTAAGTGTGTTAGTTAACAACTTAGAAAACGATTTGAGCAGATGTTTTAAGTGAACAGTGTATGTAATTTATTTCACAATAGAATTGCTCTGTGGTGCTTATAAGCTGTTACAAAATAAATTTCTGTCGTATGAGTATCTCATTTATGAAAATCCCTTAATTTTCAATGTAGTTACCCAAAAAACTATTTGCGTGAAAAAAATTGCTGCAGATCATAATGCAGTAGATAAAGGGTTAAAGTATCTAAACATAATGCAGGCTCATTTCCCATTTACAACCTGCAACATACCAAATGATCAAGAGTAACTTTTATTTTAAAAATAAGACTATTTTAAGTAAAAATTTGTGTGTGACAATATCTTTTTATTGTCTTTGAGTCTGTTTTAAAATGTTTTTGCACTGGAGATTGATTGAAGTCGTCTCCTTCTAGAGATAATAATGCAGCAACAGCAAAACATTTTCATGAATCGTAAAAACACACGCAAAATGTGTCCCAGCTGTACTTGCTAATACACACCATTTAGGTCTAAGCATGCAGAACTTGGACAATTCAGTTTTAATGTCCAGGTGATCTAACTTGAAAGCAGAATACTGATCATTTAGATTTCCAAGCAGCAACACTTTTTGCATGTATACAGTTTTTTAAATACTTACTTTATCTTTAGTACCTGGAATCACTCTAGAGTATTCTTCATTTTGGTAAAAGTTTTTTACAAGCATAATTATGTTTTCACAAAGTGGATGGCCTTTTCTTGGATCAGGCAGTGCAATTATGCCTTTATCTTTTCGGAGGTCTTTTGCTTTTTGGGCAGTGTATCCACTGACATTGAATACTTCACTTATTTTTTTTTTCTGCTCCATAAAGCAGGAGCTAAGGTTAAAATTTGTACTTTTTCTCTCTGTGAAGCTGTAACATAAAGCTTTTCTTTCATTAGTTCTATTAATCTGTCGAGATCATTCACTTTTGTTCAATTTTTTTTGTCACTGCAAGTGGAAGCTCATTATCTGTCAGAATTTCCTTTTCTAAAACTTTGCTTACTTTAAATTTTATTGTATTAGTAATAGATTCAACTTTTCTCTTTGCATAACTTGATTTCCTGTGTGGTGCTATCCCATGAAGTTTCAATGGTTCTCCTAAATTTTCCAGAGATGAATTTAATTCTTCTAATGTGTGTTGTTTGGAAGTACATGCTTCTAAGCTGTTCATTTCTTCAGTCACTGATCCTTTCTTCCTCTTGCAATAAAGTACTATGTTTGGTTACTTTATCTGTACAGACATTGCATATTTTCTGCCCAGGTAATGATTTTACACGATTTTGTATGCTGTTAATATTTTGCGAAAATTCTAAACTTATTACTTGTAAAGATTTTGATATTTTTTTCTTGGGATACTTGAATGGGTCCTCACAGAATTTTTGGTAGATTTCAAACTTTTGTAAGAAAAATGCTTTATGATGCTCGTTGACAGTGATTAATTCATTTAAACACACTCCACTGCTCACTTAATAAATTAACTTCTGATTGGTCCAATGACAACACTGATCAGATTCTTCCTTTGTGTGTAACTCAATGCATGACATTCAGTTTGGTTTCCTTTTTCAATACTACACAGTTCAGAGAGATTTTCTGAAATTTTCAAGAAATAAACTGTTATGTGCTAAATTTTGAGAAGAAACTTTTCAGAACAACATTAACACAGAAACAACTCCTGGATGCTACACTAAAACATCTTTAAGTTAGCACTGTAAAGAATCAAAAATGAGGGTTCACAATTGTAAAACATCACAAGTAGTCAAATGAAATGTAAAAAATAATTAAAAATCTTCTGAGGCTCATATAAATACTGAATCATATTCTTCGTGATTGTCCTGGATCTTTCCAGAATTCTTTTTTGATTGGTTTGAAATTTTCAAAACTATATTATGCCAGATGGTGGTTTTTGTCTACACTAATATAAACAACTCATAAAGAACAGGTGTTTCTGTTCCATATGACTCTTTCTTTTTCATTCATTTGCAGGCTCTTCCTCCACATCTTCATGGGAGCTTTTATTTAAGATTCAAAATATTAAAAAAGCAAAGATGATAATTTTTTGTCTATTTTATACAGATTATGGACATCCACTTCTTTTACTGCAGCAGCAGCAGGGAATCTTTACTAGTAGTTTTTCTTACGTATTTTTGTGCCTATTAATTTATAATTTAAGAATTACTAAAAAAAATAATAATACTTTGGTTACACAGAACAATTTATGGGTAAAAATGAAAATGTTTGATATTGGTGTGCACAACTACATTGCCTATATTTATGACATCTAATGGGAAGATGAAGGTGATTTTAAAGTTTCATTCATGGATCCCCATGGACCTGCTGCATCTTTTTACTGGCCCACAAAAAAAGATGTTTGCTGTATTCCCATAAGCAATGTGATTTCTTGTGTCAATCCTCCAATTACAAAAGCATCAGGTAGAATGTATTATTATCCGCAGAAGGGGATTACTTCAATCGATCCGCAGTGCAAAAAGATTTTTAAACAGACTCAAGGACAATAAAAGAGGTATTGTCACACACAAATTTTTATTTAAAATAGTTTTTTTTTTTAAATAAAAGTTACTTTTGGCCATTTCGTATGTCACATGTTGTCAATAGGAAATGAGCCTGCATTATGTTTAGATACTTTAAAAAATCACGATTCAGTGACTTCTTTTTCTTCCTCATTTTATTTTTTAACTTCATAAAAATTAAATTATGAACTTATTTCTTGTAAAAATAATCTTATTTTGCATTATATTGTCTATATTTTATTCTGAACATTTAGGTGAAAAAAAATTGTGATATCATGAAAATTGGCAAAGTTATGAATTTTTTGCTTGAACTACGTCACTAGCACAAAATTTGTCCCTAAAGCGAAGACGCCTCTTTAAACACATTTTTGAAAATTGATATCTCATAAAGTATTAAAGATAGCAGCAAAAAAATTAACAGGGTAATCGTGATAGTAAAATGAAGGAATTAAAAAAGTCGTAAGAATGATTTGGCTGGATGATTTGATATGGAATGACCCATGCATATTTTTTGTACCCCCTGCTCGTTTCATCCCCCCCCCCCCAAAAAAAAAAGGTTAAATTTTTGTTTCAATTATAAAAGGGAAACTTTGGAAAAAGAATCTGCTTCAAAAATGAAAGTACTTCTAATAAAAGAAAGTAAAAAGTGTTGAATGTATCATAGAAATCTACATGATTCTGAAAAATCACAGGATCTAAAAATATTATAACAGGTGCACAACTGATGATAATTAAAGGAAGCAAAAGACTGCAAAAGACCGGATTAAAACAAAAAAAGTATGCAAGATATTGAAACAGCTAATTGCTTTTATTAATGCAGGAAATATATATACTGAAGTATGCAAAATAGGTGAATTGAACATATCTAAATGATTTTCATTGTTTCTTTTTCTTTCAGATGATTATTTTGATGTAATTGTATTAATTCTTTTAATAGTTCCACATTCCAATAAAATACATCTTTTTATATTCCTTTTCTGTTCTATGTTTTATACGAAAAATTAATACATTTTTTAATTCCTCCATTACAACCCATTTTGAACATGAAAATTATTCTTCCCACAGAAACTTCATTTTTTTTTCATAAAAATTTAACAAATTGTGTATTATGTGCAATTAATAAATATATTCTTTAAATTGAATACTTTATGCAGATTTGAATGTTTCTTACAAACTGCAAAAATATTTCGAAAATTGATATTCTCCTACACAATTTATCCAAAGTCTTTAAAGAAAAATGAGTATGAAGTAAAAATCTACTGACCAAGTGCTGTTGAAGTCCTAATCAATCAAAAGAAGAATATTTGCTTATTGATTTATTTTTCTATTGTATTGAAGAGTTATTTTCTTAACTTCATTGGGTTATGGTTCAATAATTTATGTTATTGATTTTATAAGTGCAAGAAAAAACTTGTGCATTTTCCAGTTTCACTTAGAAATTATTAGAGTTCAAAAATGTATTATTTTTAATGCTTTAGCTTACATAATTCTGTAATCATATTTAAAATATTGTAAATTTAATATTTTCATGTTTTCCCATGATTTAGAAACTCTAAGAGCTTTGTACCTTTGTGATAATGATTTTGAGTGCTTGCCTCCTGAGATAGGTCAGTTGAAAAACCTACAGATCGTGAGTATATCTTCTTGATAAATTCTTTTATAATTCAAATTTTATTCAAATAGATTTTGAGCTTCTGTCTTTAGTTTTATGTTTTTTGATCTTAACTAAGTTTAACAAAATGTAAATCTATATTGTGCATGTAGTCATCTTATTCTTTTTTACAATGAAAAAAGAATTAATATTATGTGAATGTTTTAATTTTTAACATGGGAAGTCTAATAGTCCTGTGTCTAAGAAAGCCTGTACAGAGTTCTCACGGTCTTTGAAAATACTTGTAAATTCCGTAAATATCATTTTACTGAAATTGAGGCTAATGCAAAATACTTGAATTTTCATACCTTGAAAAAAGCTGAAACGCTCATTCGTTATTTTTTGGGAGTGAATGCAAAAACTAGATTGGAACTTCAAGAATTCTGCTTTAAAGAAAAGGGTTGCAATGGGAGCACTCTCAATCACCTTTTTAGTTTTAAGAAAGAAGAGGGAGGAGGGTTGCTCTAACAATCATCGAAATGACTGCAGCTGCTTTTTTTTTTTTTTTTTTTTTTGCACCTTCTTTTCAAGCATAAGAGCGGAAGGGTTCTGTCTGTGGTCCTTTAGAGAACAGGCTAATTGGTATGGGCAGTTTTTAATGCACTTATTTAACTTCTTTTGACTGTTTAGTACATTTCTATATAGCAGCATTTTGCTCATAAGCAACAGGAAATGCAACATGTTAGAACTTTTGCCAATTCATAAATTCAGATTTCCTTCTTATTCATAACAATTTTTCATAAATTTATCCATATTAGCTGAAACTAAATGACAAGTAGAAAATCAGGTAACTTATAAATGTTCTGGAAAAGCACGGGAATGATGTAAAATTTTTAAAATATTTGGAACTATTTTCATAATGTTCTGAAAGTGAAAAGAATTCTTATTTAACAATTTTTAATTGATTTTGCTTTTTTATTTTGACTTTTTTTTCACTTTTTAAACATTACCTAGGCCGAAAATTAGTCATCTTTTTCCGTCTATCAGACGTATAAAAATTTGTAAGTTGTTCTGCAATGCAGAAAATAGTAAGAAACCCATGTTTTCTTAAAAACTAACCCACTAAACATGGGGTCACAGGTTCAGTTCTTTTGCGCACTTTTATTATATAGTTCACCTATGCAATTTGTTATAGTTGAGTAAAATACAAGCATTTTTTAAATTTATGTTCAATTTTGTAAAAATAATGTTATATCTAAAGAAAGTTCTGAGTTTTGCAAATGAGAAAATTTCAGTCTGCTTGCATCCTTGTCACAGGAAGTTAGAACTTGGCTTATTTTTATTAAATATTCGCATGAAGAGACATCGCCATTTCTCTACATTATTTGTACAAAATATAGTCCCAAAATATTTCTAAAATTTCTTTGCAAATTTCAACTTTAAAAAATCCCTGCCAAAAAAAAAAAAAACATACATTTTAGAAAACACTCTTTTTAGTTGCACTGCATACACAAAAAGTTTCCTGAACACATTTCTTGTCCTTCCCTCACAGTCAATATGTTCCACAAAATTTTATTTAGGGTATTGGGAAGATCCATATGCAATGAAGGGGATAAAATTCAGGGCGGGTAGGTGGGAATCTCTTCCAAATTTCTCAGATCCCCTCCTTGAAAATAGATCAGGTGGGAGACTCCCTCTTTTTGGAAAGTTTTAAAATGTGAATAAAAACACAGAAGCATTTTTTCTCTCTCTATCCCAAAAATTGCAATCTCTTCCCCATATATAAAGCTTGGAGAGGAGATTGCCCTCCCCTTGAAAATTTAGACTTTAGCCCCTGCAGTGGAACTTCGGAACTCAGAGCCCCAGAGATCCGAAATTCCGGATATATGAACAGATATCATGATATTATGAAGTGAAGGCCTAAAATTAGATGTTAAAAAAAGAAAAATCAATTACTACAATTCAAATGCTAAGTTAGTTTTTTAATGACAGCTACTTCTGGCAAACGTTTGAATATAATGTATAGCACAGATCTGTACCTTATTATATATGTAGAACTGAATTTGGCAACCTTTTGCTGACTTAACAAGCTGAATTGGCTTGATGACGTGATTGCACTGCACTGTTGCACCAGCAACTGTGCTGTATATGCTTGCAATGATGTTCCTACTACTGTAACGTAGATGGCACATTAAGCACTCATGCTTTATCAAGGGTAAAACTGCTGTATTTCAGATCAGTATTGAGCTAATAACAAGAGTTTAAATAAGCACCCAGTGAATCCAAACTTTCCGGAATCTAATCAGGTCTCAGCCAATTATTTCGGATTTCTAAGGTTCCACTATATGAAATTCTATATGGTGTGTTGCATGGATCAGAACATGATTTGCCTATCACAAGAATGAGCATTCAATAAGCAGTTGCTATCATATAGGTATGTGCTTAATTATCATTCAATTATAAACAGTCAATCTTGGCATATGCATATGTAATTCTCTTCATGTTAATTGGGAAATACAGAAATATATTTTGAGCTATATTCAAATGATAAGACATAGGCCTGTATTCTAATGGCTTGAAATGGTATGGTATGCATTAGGAAAGATAAGACATGGCCTAAAATCTTGTGGCCTTTCGTATTTCCACTTTATTCATACTTTGCTACACTTATGACCTCGACAATTTATTATAGTTTTTATTGTTACATTTGTTTATCTAGATCAGGGTTTATCAACAGGAGCCATATGGCCCCCCCTAGGGGCCACAGGGAAAAGTAGGAAATTAGGGGAGCCATGAGCCTCAGAAGGGGACTATGTCTTAATGTGGAAAAAATTTGCATAGGAGTTCAATATTCCATATAGTAACCATCCTTCATTCTTGAAGCTATTTACAAGATCAAGAGACCATCCATAAATGATGTCACCCTTTTTTCCCCAAAATATATCCCTCCCCCCCTTTGTCACGAAATGTAACACTTTAACATATTCTCCCTCCTCGCTTTGTCACATGCCACGCTTTGTTGCATAAGCATGATGTCACACTTCTTGTTGTCCGCTCCCCTTGTCACAGTTTCATGAACCCCTTCCCCCTCAAAGTGTAACATCATTTATGAATGATCCCTAACTGTCAATGTGTTTTTTTCCTATCTTATGGTAAGATAAACAATGCTCAAAATTCTCAAGAAGAAACGCCAAAACCATCTAACAAGCAAAAGTGGAAAAAAAAATTTTCAAGTGCACATTTAATTGTAATTCAAGAAAAATTATACAGAAATTCTCATATTTTCCAGAATTATGATTAGAGAGCTTTCCACTGCTGAAGAATTTGCCTGATATTGTTAATAATGTAAAAGTTCGGCTCCTTTTCTCCACGATTTCTTGATGTGGTTTTTTCCTTAGTTTTTTAGGCTTCAATGTCAGATTTTCTCAAAAGCACTTTATAAATTATTATTTCACTGTATAGATACAGTTAGAATATGATCTCTGTGTACAATTCTGGTTGTTTTGTCACATAGCTTCAGTTTCTTCAATTGAATAAAGAGCTCTTTCTATATCTGACGCAATTTTTTTTACCATGCTGGATTTTTTTATATATACGCATTGAATACGAGGGAGGGGATGGAAAAATTTGGCAACCATAAGGAGGCCACAAGTAAAAGAAGGTTGAAAACCCCTGATCTAGATTTTATGCTCACAAATAGGCACCGTTCTTTTGATATTTCATTTTTTGCTGTATAAATTAAAACTAAGAGTTAATCTATGCATTCTCAATCTGATGATAATGAATACTTTAAAGTTTGTCGTAAATGCAAAATATTTTGTCACTTTTTAGGTCAAGTAGTTTCAGTTGCCTGTTTGTTTCGCAAAAATTGACCATTATAAAAAGTAAATTTTGCCAGGTGATATTGGAAGGAATATTTTCATGTTTCTTAACATTGCATAGTATTATTTGCATTTGAATGAGGTTTTTATTTTTTATTTTAGTTAGGTTTGAGGGATAATGATCTTCTGAACTTGCCCAAAGAAATTGGAGAACTAGCAAGGTTACGAGAATTGCATATTCAGGGAAATCGACTCACATTTCTGCCACCTGAACTAGGTAAAAATTGTCATCAAAATTAATGTAATTTTGAAGAATCCAAAGGTTGTACCAGGAGTGTCACTGATGCACTATAGTGGGTAACAGATATGTGTTATGGCCACTGGGTTTGATCATGCCAGTCTAATACATCCGCATTAAAAAAAAAGCCTAATTAAAATAAAATCAAAGTTGCATGAAGATTGAAGAACATAAACACTTACTGTTGTTAAAAAACTGAAAAACATGACACAATTACGATTAATGTATAACAATTTGTTTTTCATTCTTTCTTCAAGCCAAGTACTTTGTTTAACATTATCCTTTTTGGTCAAAAATTAATTATCAACAAAATCAAGAGGAGAACTTTATTAATATAAAAATTTTAATGTTAAATTGCTCATTATATGGGGAGGGATTAGGAAACCCATTTTAACATTCTATAACAATCTCTATTACTCAAGTGTATAATAAAAGTGCTCTAATAATATTACTTTTGCTTCAAAATGGCTGTTGTAACAGGACAACAAAATGGCACAGTTAAAATTAAATTCCCTGTTACATTTTAAAAGAATATAAGCAAATCATATCTCATCACTGCTGAAATCAAACTGCCATGGCTTTTGCTATTTTTTGCATGGGCAAATATGCAAGAAGATATTCTGTTTTGTAGGACTAACACTAATGAAATGTATGCAATCAACTCTTAATTTTGAAATTTTCGTGTATTGGCTTTTTTGCATGCTGCCTCAATGGTCAAGTGCATTTCTGTCATATTCTATTCAGTTACTGAAACAGCATGTTGTTATCATTAACTTTTTTTCTTTCTAGGCAACATTGATCTTTTAGGTCAACATTGTGTTGTAAGAATGGAAAACAATCCTTGGGTTACTCCAATAGCTGACCAATTGCAGCTAGGTATAACTCATGTGATAGAATACATACGATCAGATACATACAAATAGTAAGTTTATGTGATGAAATCATGTGTTAGCAGATTTTTTTTACCTGCCTTTTTCAAGTTGTTTTAAATATGTTGCTTTTTGAAAGGATTAAAATCAACAGATTTATGTTCATGCTATTAAGTTTGTATTACTATTGTTTATTTTGTCGTTTTTTCTCTCATGTTCATTACCTTTCTATTAAAATGAAAGCCGCCCCAATTACCTAGAGTAGTATAAATGTATTTAAAAGAGTAAGAGCATTTCAATGCTAAATATTTTTATGAATAAATTTCAGACATTAACATATTTTTACAGTAATAAATGTATTATAGAAAATTTCTTTCTTAATTTATATTCTGCCCTGTCCCCCGCCACCCCCAGATCTTGAAATAGCATGTTCTCCCTTTATTTTGCATTAAAAGGGCTTCATTGTGATTGAATAATGTTCAGTATTCTTAATTTGTAAGATGAATTCTTAACATTAGTGTAAGTAGTTAATTCTTTAAATATTTGTATTCAACAGTTTTTTCCTCTACATCAATCATAATTTTGAATTTCACATGCAATATGATCACATATTAAATAACATTAATTACTTGGTTATAACAAAACATTTGATAAAATGCAAACCAATTGACTTCTTAAATTTTAGTATTTTAGCAAAGGATTAGCTCTTTCAAAATGATGTGTTAAATTTGTAAAAGCTGACATTTATATTAATGCAGTTCTTAGCAAAAACAATATTTTGAATTCATTTTACTCAATAGAAAAATCTGTCTTGTTTCTAGAAATTAGTATTAGGAAGTTTTAAATATGTATTTACTTTTCTTTTTGTTTTTCTATACATGGATTGTCAAGTTAATAAGTTTCTACTGTAAACTATGCACTATAATAATGCAATTAAAATTTATAATCCCTAAACACAACAAAAAATAACTTTTAGTGCTTAGAAACTATCTTATTTATTGAGTATCGGGATTTTTGCTTTGAATTTCATTATCTGGTATTGTGATGTTTTTGAATTATTTAATTGCTTCCATTGTAAAATGTTTCTTTTTTTACTTCATAGCTTGTTTAGTCGACAACAACAAGGAAGATCACCTCCTCCTAAGCGAAATGATAAAACAAAAAAGATAAGTCGTAAAAGGGACCACAATTAAAACCTTAAATGTGCAGATTTTTTGCTGTATTATTTGTTCTGTTTATGTATATAGACATTAATTTGCATGCTTACATACTATGTTTTTTTTTTTTGTTGTTAAGATACATCTCAAAATATATTTGTAATGTTTGTGATTTGTACTTTAAGACCTGTTTAACTTAATAGTTAATAACAAAAAAAAAAAAATTCCCCCAAACATTGTTCAGATTGTATTGTTAAGTAAAAATATATTTATCATGTGATTATTTTATCTGTAAAAAAATTGACTTTATGTTATGTGTTAATGTGCATTCTATAGAGATATTGACTTATTTAATGACATTTTTTGTTAGTGCTCAACTAATTTCTAAAGTGCAAATTTTACCCAAAAGCTATACTTATTTGGAAGTGCAGGATTATGACTCATATTTGTGTATAACTATATACAAGATTCTCATATATTTTAATACATGGTGCCTTTTTCGAAATTAAGACATTTTTTTTTTGGTATTATGTAAATAAATAGCAATAACTATGTAACAAATTGAACAAAATTGTTTGTCAGCAAATTGTATATTTATAAATGGTTGTTATTTGTTTGTTATAATTTATTAACAGATTTATAAAATTTTGGACTTTGTTATGTCTGGTGGCTTTAGTTGACATTTTTTAAAATTGAAACATTGTAATATGCATGCATATATATGTGTGTGTTTGTGTGCATGTGCCTGCTAACCATATATATATATATGTATATGGTTAGCTCTATGCATGACTCACATTACAAATGAAAATTATTATGGTATTAATACATTTTTAGAGCACTGCACCTGATTTGAATCTAATTAATTTATTTTACAATACACTTTAGAAGTTAGATGACTATTTTATACTAGTAATAATAGAGATTCAGGTTATCCCATGAATATATTGATTCTGAGACATAAGTATGGCTCACTCTACATGGAAAAGGAAGTTAATTTTATGCTTAGTTTAACTATGCGGATTTCTTCCATTTGTACATGTTTGAAACATTTCATTAAGTAAAATTTTTGTAAACCTGATCTTTATGGAAAAAGAATGTTTTACAAAACTCCAGAAATTAGAAAAAAGTTTTTTTAACCACCCTGCAGTTCTTGATGAGATATCTCATGCATTTAACATGTAACTCCGAGACTGCCTAGCCGCAGGGTGGTTAACAAATGTGAGTAACAATTATTATTGTGACTCACAACAGCTCACCTTTTTTTATATAGCAGTTCTTGCTTTGCATTATTGCTTAAAACTTTTCATTATTCTGTTTCTGAAAAGTAAAACAACATTATGACATTTGATGATAAACTGGTTTGACATTTTCTATTTTATAAATTACAATTCAATTAATTTCTTAATCCATAACAATATACTAAGTTTTAAAAAATGCTTAAAGCACAAAACAGCAATAAATTTTCATAGATGTATTTTGCATTTACAAGAAACATTTTTTCAATGTAAAATAGGTTTGAGCTTAGGAAAGAAATGACATTTCAAAATTTACCTTCTATGGTATACTTTTGCATGGAAACAGTTGTGGGGGGAGAGCTCTTGAGAAATGTTTTGTAAATTAAATGAAATTTTCAAAAAAAATTTAAAGATGTTTTAAGTTAAGTGTATTTCTTTCATAAGTGATAAAGGAAAATCTCCCTTATGATGTCTTGAAAGTGTTGTCCAAAATTAATGCATTTTCTGTTATAAAATACATATGAATTCACACACCCCAGCAATTTCTGGAATCTTTTTTACAAAATCTCATTAAAATGAGTTAATTTAATTGTGCCATTTTAAGTGTTCATTTTGTATGTGCTGAGTTATTGTTCTTTATTTTTTCTTTCTATCTGGTGTAAGTTTTACTTCTTTTATTTTTAACTTTTGTATGCATTTTAGGCAATTTCTTCCAAAAGAAAAAAATCTGCATCATTAACATTTATTTATTATTCTAGCTAGAGCTAAATTATTGCCAATGAAGATTGCAAACAGCCGTAGCATCACCTCCATTAAGTATGGTTTTTTTTTTATTCCATACATTAATGCAGTAGTAGATAGCACATGATGTATGTGCAACACAAGTTAGAAATTGCACCCAGAGCAAAAACCTTTATTGAACTCACTGAATCCTATATTCTTAGGTGTGATGCCACTGCTCAGAAACTCCTATGTCAATATTAATAAATCTGTTCAAAATGTTTTGTAAAGTTAAAGTCATTGTATTGTCAAGTCTTCCATGCTAATTTTCTTTATTGGTAATAAATAATTATGCGCGACTTACTTGTTCTTCCAAAAAGTGGTGTCTCATGTAAAGCCTAGCAGTATTTTTGTCAGTGTTATTGTGTCTATTGAAAGTTTAATGCTCCTTGTTATTTGTTTGTAATGCTATTAAAAACTATTTTCTGAATCTGAACTGCATTCACTTGTTCTTTTCTTTTAAAACTTCACTTTTGAAAATAAATTAAATTTTACTTCATGAAAAAATTTTTGAGTAGTTTATTGAAACTAAGGGAAGAAACTTAAGTGCTTTGATAAAAGATATCTTTTATTATAAAGTAGATTTTTTAAAGTTATTATTTTTTCGATAGTTTAATGAACGTTTTCATTTTTCTACATTGTGTTACATTGATAAATAAATATTTTAATTATTTCACTGTAAGAAACTATCTTTTTTTCATTGCTATTATTTAGATGAAATATGATAGGCGTTCATTCATAATCTACAAAAAAGCAGTAGATATTCTGCATATTTCTTTGTTCTTTGAGGAACCCAATATTTTCTGTACCCTACGCTCATCCTACGATTTTTAAATCTGCCTCTGCCTTTTGCAGTTATGAAGAGAGACGAAATCAATTATACTTGAGAGCTGTATATTTTCTAGCCATAATTTTACTATGAACAAAAGTCCGTGAAGATTATCTTGTAAAAGCATTAAAGAAAAACTTGATGTTTGTCATCAAATCAACGATTTGATTCTCACCCCCTTACTTTTAGTTTTATTCAGAACACAGGTATAATATTTTTTTATAATTTATTTTAATACAAGATTGTAAAAAAGAACTGACAAATTAAAATGAATAGCATTAAGTGCTCCTGACTGGCCATGTGCAATTTTTTTTTTTCAGACATTGTTTTTCTTTTGAAACAGATAACATGTTGGTCAATCTAAGCTGCCAAACCATTCCGTTACTGTTGAGGGGAATTAAAGTAGAAATTGCCCTTTTTTTCTATTGCAGCTTGACTTGACTTGAGACTCTTTACACCCAAGAGGCGAATGAGGCCGCAAGCTTGGTCCGCCACTCCTGCCGGTTTATAGCTGCAGCTCTGGCGACCCCCCAGCCAAGAAAACCCATGTAATTTCGCTCCGCTGTTACCATCCTGCGCCAGGTCTGCTTGGGTCGCCCTCACTTTCTCTTTCCGTCTGGTGTCCAGGTTAATGAGACTCCTGCAGGGTCCGTTGATGGCATTCTTAAGAGGTGGCCAATCCCCCCCCCCCCTTCATCTTTTGATTACTATTATAGGTTCAAAGTTTGTTTTCTTGTATAATTCAATGTTAGATATCTTTTTCGGCAAATAAATTCTTAATATCTTCCTGAGGCATTTTGTTTGAAAACTATCAAGTTTACTTTCTTCTTGTTTTAGTAATCTCCGCGATTCGCTACCACATAGTAGTACTGAAGTAACTTCTTTTAAAAATTTGTAGTTTGAGATGTTTTTACATTTGTACTTCTCCAAACTCTATGCATCTTTTTAAAGGCATTTTGTGCCTTTCTTATTCTTGTTGCTATGTCATCATCTGTTCCACCTTCAGTTGTTATATTTGCTCCAAAATCGGTAAAATTTTTAGTTTCTTCAATTGGTTTCCCATTTATGATAATTTCATCTCTTTTATTACTATTAATTTTAGGTAGTTTGGTTTTCTTTTCATTTATATGCAGTCCAACCTGTTCCGCTGTCTCTTCTAATCTGGTTGTCTTTGATTTCATAGCTTCCATTTTGGCTATCAGAAGTACTATGTCATCTGTGTAGTCGATATCTTCAAGGCAGTCTGTGATGTTCCATCTTATTCCAGTTCTTTGATCTCAAAGCAAAGAATTTCTAATTGTAAAGAAAGGAGAAAGGTCACTCTGTGATCGGTATTGCCAAGAAAACAACTATTATAAGGAACTTTTTTTTTTGTACAAAAGCCAACATTCAGGGGCAGTGAGCCTGCCTTATCGCCAAAGTTGAACTGGAGTTTCTCAGAATTGGCGGAAAAGTTGCTATTGCTTTAGGCTTCGAATTCCGAGTTAAGACACGACGAGAGAGCCTTTTGTATCTTCAGCTTGAAAGAAACTCGCAAAATAGTTCCAGCTGGGCAATATATCTTTTCTTTTTTACCAATGTGCTGTGAGAGTCATGTGCTTTCGTATCTGCTAAGTATCTTCAGTTGGAAAATTCAGATTCATGCATCCACTCATTTAGTATCAAAATGCATAGCATTTTCTTTCCCTAACTTACCTTTTCAGTTTAATAAAAGTAATATTAAAAGATTATAAACATAATTTTAAGTGACTTCTGCTCAATGTTCCTACAAAATCCCAATTAACGTACAATATGAAAGTACTTAATATATATATTTATAATGATATATTTATGTGTATATATTGTTTTTTACTCCTTCTCTTTGCGCTATTGCACTGTAATTAGGTTAAGATTGAGTTAGCGAATGGAAATATTCTAAATTGGTGTTATTTTTTAATCTATATTTATTATGCCGAAAATACAATGAGGAAAAAAAATTAAGTGAAAAACTTAATTTGAAGAAAAGTGTACATGTGACGTAAACATTTTGCCTAGGATTTAAGCAAAAATAGACTTTTTCGATTTTTTTAATCTCCAATTCTTTAATGGTCATGAATGTTATGCTTTTGTTTATTAGCAAAATAAATGTAAGTTTCTTATCACAAATTTATAAGCAAACAAAAATACAATTGGAATTATGCATTTTATTTCTAATTTTTTTTTTTTTTTTTTTTTTTTTTATTATGAATTCTTGAATCTTAATATCATACTCATGTTTCATAATTTACATGATTATTTTACATTTATTCATGGGGCACTTGACATTATGAAATAGATCTTTTAGTGAAAAGCAGATCACAAGTTGTTGAGGAAATTGCAATTATTAATTGAAGGTTTATAATTTTGCAGTATGATTTTCAGAAATACAGTAAAACGCGCTTAAGAAGTTTTCCAGGTGACCAAGAGAAAAAACTTCTTAGGACAACAAATAATGATTATTGAGCACAATCTTGAGTAAGAATTTTGAAAAAAGCACTTGTTGGATTTTTCAAGTGGGCTTTTATTTTTTTAGCCAACCCAGGAAAGATCACCCATGGCATAGATAATGTATGTATTATCGGCGTTATATTATTTTGTTTGGTATAAATCAGTATCTTTTATTTGGTAAAATACAGTTTAAGTATTAAAGTTTAGCTAAAACACAGGTTAAGTAATTAAAAAAAAAAACACCCGGGTTTTTTCGGGTTAGGAAAAATCAATCCAACCTTGATCACACTTGTAATAATACAATTGAGAATATAAAAAACTAATTAAAGATAAAACAAATTGATATATAACAAACATTATAAGTGTGTACTGACGTATTTTAGACCAGTAAAAAACAAGTTTGAGCGAAAACGTGTACGACGCAGAAAGCAACGTGTAGGCGCAAAAATTTCTGAACGGATTGTAAACGAATAACCTTTCTTCCATGAATGTGATGCTGTTTAAGTTGTTTGAACGCATAAAATTTGAATGTTTTTTTTATTGGGGGGGGGGGGGGACCTTTGTGATATTTTTTTTTGCGTGATTTAAAGGTAATTTAAATAGTTAGTTAAAAGAAACAATCAAATCTAATTAGAGTTATTTTTGAATTAGTTATTTTCAAATTCGTTGCTCTTAAGGGAAGCATGTTTCAGATTTCAGTGTCCTATTAACCTAACCCTAAAAGGATTCCTGTTGAAATTAGTAGTTTAAAATGGCGTCTTTCCGTTTGCCGATATTTTAACTTCTGGGGAATTATTTGTAAGATGGAAATATGTAACACATTTCTTTCGCTACATAACTCATCACACATAAAATTTAACAGCATCGTCCAACCATTATTTTCTTGTAATCATACAGTTATGAAAAAAAAAAAAAAACTCATTAAGGCTAAAAGAAAATGACTTGTGTGATACATATATTATAAGGGAATTCTCACACATTAAAAGGTTTCGCGGAAACACGTTTGAGATCTGAATAGAATCAAATGCGGCACTAAACGCAGAGCACAAAAAGCCTACACGTATCGTAAACGTAGCTACCTTTTACTGCTGTATCTACGCTTCCTTAACGGTTGTTTTGCTCTTTAATTTATGTGAACATTTAAATGGATTATTTTGATTTGAAACTTTTCTTACATTTTTATTCTTGACATAAGAAGAAATTTTAATACTGAAAGTTTTATTCGTTGATATATATATATATATATATATATATATATATAAACATATTAAACGCTTTACTAATTGGTTGTCGTTTAACGACAAGCTCGAAAACTGAAATGAGTGATGGGGCAAGACAAGGTCGTAGCTAGAAACCATTTACGGAGAAGGAGGCGGGGGGGGGGGGGGAGAAGGACAAGGTCTGTCAATTAAGGGGATTAGGAGAGAGAGCAATTCCTACTTTGAGAAGAAAAGAAATGGATTTTTATAAATGTGCATGTATTTTGTTGTGTTTTCTATCCAGAAGGAAATAAACCCGCTGCCCCGCCTTCGCCCCTCGGAAAAATTTGAAATGAACGGTTTGGAGTACTGTATTTATTAGAACAAATTTGAAGTAGATGATTTTTTTTTTTCGTAATACTAATATATTCTAAAAACATCCCTGAAAGATAAATTTATACTTTCTATAATTATGTCAAGTGGTATTTTGAGGTCTTTTCACGAAAGCCAGTTGTTAAGATTTTTACAATTAAATGAACCACTCAAGTTCCAATAAAATGAATATAGGGCCAAATGTCTCTACACCTGGGATCAACTCAGGGCCCTTTTGAACAATTGCAACATATAAAAACTTCGAAACATATGATGCAAATATTAAATTCAATAACGTATAGCAATTATATGATACATCAATAATTGTAGTTATTTAACAATAGAAATACATAATAACATTATACCTTAGTAATAAATAATAACATTTAGTAATAAATAATAACACATTATCTAGTAAATGCGCTATTTTGTCACAAAATTGCACTTATAGGTATTTCAGTATATACGTATAGCTACGTTGATCTTATTACAGAAACAGAACTTAAAACCTCCATGTCCTGAAATTTTTCACATTTCATAGGGGAAAAAATTGGGATGCCCAGGATCAGTCTGAGAGGTCTTTAAAAAAAAAAAAAAAAAACCTTTAATTTCAAAGCTTTTTTTTTTTTTTTTTTGCCGAGTTTTGACAATTACATTAAATCAAGAAATCCTAAGAGTTTATGCTTGCTTTTTATAAGTTCCAATGAAGTCCACAAATCTCTGTGTAGGAAGGGGCCGTTCATAAAAATGACGTCACGCTTTTTCCCCATATTTTGACCCCCTCCCCCCTTTGTCACAATATGACATACTTCAGCGGACCCCCTCCCCCCTTTGTCACGCGTCACGCTATGTTGCATAATGCATGATGTCACACTTCTTGTTACCCCCTCCCCTCCCCTTCTCACACGACATCCTCGAAGCGTGACATCATTTATTAATGATCCCGAAGAAGAAAAGAATGTTTCGGAATAGAATCAATAAACTTTTCCGACAAAGACACAAACTAGAATTCGGAGAAAAGAGTTGTTTGGAAAATAAAAGGTATCTAAAAGCATTTAGGGGAGGGGGGGTACCGGCCCCTTCTTGACCCATGTTGACTACGGCCCGAAATGGCGTCCAGTATAATGAAAAATGAAAGAAAACTCATAATTAATGAAAAAGAAAGTGACACATGATATATTTTGTAAATGAATATTCATATATTAAGGCTCAATAGAAACAATCTTTCAGCCTACCAAGTCTGCTTAACATTTAAAAAAAAAGCAATATTTAAATTGATTTTCAATGGAAAGTCATTTCTTGATTATACAAGTTGTACATGAAACTGACAGAAGGCTTAACATCAGTTTTACAAACGAAAGAAAAATATAAACATTTATGGTTATGTATACACAAATGCACACACAAGGAAAAACGCAAAAGTTTTGAAACCTATCACCCGAGTCATCGAGAAGGAGGATGGGAGCCAAAATTCTTTGGGAGCAAAACGGAAAATTTTGGAAATCGAGGCCTGTCTGAGCTTCCCTTTTCCCCCTTCCCCCCCCCCCCCCCCCCCCCCCCCAACGATTGCATTCATGAAATTGTGATTTTTTAGCACTTCGACTTCGAATTTTTTTTTCGGTGAACCCCTCCCCCCCCCCTTTCCCTAATAACCTCGCCAAAAGGTGGCCTAAAATTGCTTTTTTAGTACTTTAATTTACAAAATTTCCGTTGGAGAATCACTGGTCCCTTTTATGGCCAAAACGAAAGCGCATTGCGCAATATATTGCTGCCCTTGCCTACAGGAGATAATTCTTTTCCACGAGGGGGAGGAGGTTGTAGATTCACGGAGTCTTTTATTCAAGTGCACGGTTAAACTCTCGGCTCTGCTTATCACACACACACACAAAAAAAAAAAATGTTTTAAAATGTAATTATTTTGTTTTAACGGAGAAATTTGATATTAATTGCATTCATTTCTATTTTGACATATATATATATATATATTATGTTATATGATATTTGTGTTATATTTTGGAAAATTTGTACGAAGTGCATATTTTTAAATAAAATTGCTGTCTGTGCTTGGCGTAAGTCATCCTTTCAAGTCCTACTAACTCATAACAATATAATATATACTTATTCTCTTATATCCGCTGGTGGGTTTTTGGCTCTTACGTTGCGCACTATGTTGATGAATACGAGTTTTAGATAAAAACCGACCAACAACTATAATACTTGAATGTGCTAAACAAACTATGTGTTATTAAAATGTTTCTGTTTATATAGCTACACACCCTTTAAATTGATGCGTTAGTTTATTGTGAGAAGTCAAAATTCTTCAGCATTTCATAGTTTCATATCAGTCTAAATTTGTCCTAAATTTAGAGACGCATATTTGACATTACTAAACTTGTCTACTATGTTATGCTAACCGAAGAATATGTTTCCAGCTTAATTACTTCCCTTTCAGCAAGGGAAAAGAGGAGCGAGCGCCACGCAACGGCAGTGCCACCCGTGTTGGCGACTCAGTGCCTCTACTATTCTTCAAACACGATTATCGCCAAATTGCCTCGCCAATCGTTACCTAGATGTTTGCTTTTTGTTCATACAGAGCTTTTCCTAAAGCTCGGGACGCAGTTAACATAGGTTTCTACCAGAGTGCCTTTTCCTTGGACTGTCTTTGGTATAACGGTGCAACGCTCTCTAGGAAAGTGAAAGAAACGATGTTAGTTTTAGATAGTGAAGATAATTTTTAGAAATCGGAAAAAATTTTAGAATCGCTGTTTAGGAAAAAAAGGCGCATTTTTTTCCTAAACAGCGCTAAATTTTCTCTCGGGTAACCATGCTCTTGCATGCTATCCAATCACAGGACAGTTGAGTCTCTCATTCGTTTTTGTTCGCATTCGCACGTGTTCTTCATTGCTCTATGCAAGTAATAAAAGTGCATTTCTTCAATCTTCAATCATATTTGCAATGGATCGGAGTGTACCTGATCCCGAATATAAATCTGTACCCCAGAGGTAAACTACCGTAACTAACATTTTACTAATTTTCTAGGAAAGGCAAAACAAATGATCAGACTGGTGTTTTTACTTAAATAAATTTTACAGTTCAGATAGTTTACCTTCAGGTATTTTGCCTTTCTAACCGTGCTTCACATACAATACTTTACCAGTAAAAAGAATGAATTTCCTTAAGAAACTTAGCATCATAAACCTAAAATCAAAAAAATTGTAGATATGATAGTTTACCTCTGAGGAACAGAAATATGTAAAGTGTAAAATTCCTGCTCAGACTAGACTCATATTGGTGATGTCAACTGTTGCAGTTATTGGAAGAAAGATTGTTACGGGTTACACTCCTTAAGTTATGGGCTCCGGAACAGTAAGTAATTGTATAAAATATAATTTCTATATATGCGTTTTTATACTAACGAGTGATCGATTGCATGCGTTGATTTCTGTTACCATTAGAAATAACTATGATAAAAAAATCAAAAGCAAATTTGTTAAACATCTGCTTTCGAAGCTGATCAGTTGATATTATCTCCAACAGTACAAGAGTCACTCTTAAAAAGAGGAATTTACATATCTGCTGTATAATACCGTTTACCTAATTACTAGTACACCTTTAAAGGACACCTGATCCTAGTCATTTTGAATATTGACCGCAATGTATTTACCTCTGAATAAGGGATATTCACAGAGAAAAATTTCCAAAATTCAAGACATAAATAATTTTAAAAAATACTGGAAGCTGAAGTTTTTTCTTTTTCTAAAACTTAACTTCGGAAAGTTGGTCTGAGTCCTAGAAACATGAACAATGAAACAAGTGTATTTTAAAGTGCTTACCAAAACCTACTTGTGAAGGTAGGTTTTGGTACCCTCTTTTGTACTATGGAATTCGGACAGTAGGCGGCTACCAACAAGTTTTTTATGCAAGGATTGGAAAAAGTACACTAAACGTAATTCATACTGTATTGCAAATTACATTTAATAGATTAGTTCAAATAAATTTCTGTTAGTTAGAAAACTAGTTTTGCTAAAGTGTTAGTTTTTCAATGAAAAAAATTCAGATTTCTATAATTTAGACTTATATTTTGTATGCGTGAAACATTGTCAGTATTTAAGCTTAAATGATAACGCGTGTTTATTATTAAAAAGCTAAACTAAGTTAATACACTATATGTGTGTGCATCAATTTATGAACCTCTGAGGAAGGGACACCTCTGTTTAAGGAACACAATTTTCAGGCCTCTTATTGTCCCTTATTGAGAGGTTTTACTGTATTTTAACCGTTATGACTAAAGTGAGGGCTGTATGTAACATTCTGTGACATCCCTCTTGTTCTGTCAGTTTCAATCTCAACAAAGTGGCAGGGAAATCAGTTAAATTATGCTTAACGTTCTAATGAAATTAGCATTTTTTATGAGATTTTATCTACTTAACTTCACTTTAGTATGTTTAATTATATATTTAAATAAAAATGGTTTTAAATGCATATAATTCTGTGTTGCACTGAGTGGAGATTGAGAACTTATGTGACTAATTATTTGCAAAAAACTATATTTTTTAAATAGAATGTTTTTGTAGCATAGAGTGGGATTAGTGATAATACTTCTTTAAACAGCAACACATCAGCTAAGGTATGTTATAATTCTGACTGAGATCACAAGTTATGTTTTTGCCACATTCAAGTTTTATTGCTTTTTATTTTTATTATCATTTCAATTTACTTTTCATCAAAAAACAAGTACTCAAAGTACCATACATATTTTATATTTAGATAATATGTCAAGCATTGTGATTGAACATGTGGTTTTAAATTCTTGAAATTCTAAATTCTTATATTGTGAGAGCTAATGGGATTGGTAATGTGTACTAATGGGGCAGCTAAATAAGATAAAACTAGTCATTCTTTTAAACTAAAATCATGCTTTAGATTTTATTACATGGTTGAAAGATGTTTCAATGATTTGTTTTCTTTATAATAATATGTAACTGTTTTTGATTAACTTTTAACCAATCTAATTAAGGATATAAAACAAAATTTCATAGGAATTAAAATAATAGATAAATCTGAATTTAAAATTAGTTCATTAAGTGTAATAAACATCTACAATCATGAGCTTTTGTTTTTGTTTAAAGATCTTAAATAAAATCTCGAACAAATAGCTAAAATTAAAATGATTATTTCATAAATACGTTATTGTATGTAGTTGAATTTTTATATGTCAGAGATTTTGTTAATTTTCTGTATCTCTCCCACAAGAGGGTCAGTGTGGATTTATGAAAAAATTCACTTTTTGTTAAGGCAAAAGGCACCTGTTATATCTTGTGGCATTATAATTGTTATCACCAAGAGTGCAGCGAGGGGGGGAGATTTGGCAGTTTATCCCCTTCTAAAAACCTTTTGTTTTAAGCCAATTGTAATATGGTAATATATATGCATTAAACATAACTTTAGCTTTTTAAGTGACATCTTTAAAAGACCCCTCTCCTTCCCTTATACACAGGAGAAAATTCTGGTAGAGCTAGTGGTCACTATAATTTGCACCATGCATTAAAATATAAACTAACAACTTAACTGAGAGAGGAAACATTACACCTGGTAGGAAAACAATCTTGTATTTCTTGTGCTTATGTTTTTAATTAGTAAACTTGCTACAGTCAAGTGTAACATTGTTTTACAAATTTGTCATAAAAATAGCATAATGCTATGTTGAAGATTTTACAATGAACTTTCTTCAGTTCAAGAAAATAATTGTACATCAAATCTATCGTCTTCTATCCCTTTTTCTTCCACTAAAAGAAGCGGTTCCTTTCCAAAACACATTGAAATGTTTACTAAAAACTTGCATCAAACAATGCTGGACTTATCTCCAACATTATTGGGAAAAAGTAAATATTGGCATGAAAACTAAAATTATTACTCAAAGTAATACATATGTTTTACTTTATTTATCAGTTAATTTTTTATTTGACATTATAAGGGAAAAAAAATGTTTCAGCAATGGAGTTTAAGAAAAAGAAAATTTAGTTCAGTTATGTATTCAGAAAAATGTATGAATTTGTTAGTAAGCTAATTAATATTCAATTATTAAAAAGCTCATTATTTCCTCCATTTAGTTTGCTTCTATGATCTGATAAAATTACTCGAGATAATACTCTTTCCACTTCAGTTATTGATACAGTGGTACCTCGAGATGCAAGTGATTTGAGATACGAGCGCTGTCGCGTAGCAAAGTTTTGTTTTGACATACAAGCAATATTTGAGATACGAGGAACGCCAGCTGCGACGCCGCGGCACACCCAGTTTACTGCGTCTGTGCAGTAAATTGCTTTCAGATACGAGCAAGGTTACGGAACGAATTAAACTCGTATCTCAAGGTATCACTGTATTAGCAAAGTCAGTGCTATAATTAGTAGTATATTAGTAAAGCAAAATCTTAGCCTAACTCATGTGTCTGCTACCTGCAAGATTTTGCGTAAAATTTCAAAATAACTGGTTTTCTGGTAAAAAAGCTAAGTAACTTCATTTAAAATACTCATAGGCTCAACTTATAACTCATAGGCTGAAATTAAAATTTTTAGGTTCAAAAGACCTTCTGCCCGGTCAAGACTCGGAAATTTTGGAACTGGCCTGCGGCCACTGAACATGATTAACTTGGTGGCCACCAGGCTTGGAGTCGATTACAAAGAAACGTAATCGATTACGATTACAAACAGAAAAATTGAGAGATTATGATTACGATTACGATTGTAATCCTTTGCCAAAAAGTAATTACAATTACGGCAGCGATTACAGTTGTTAAAAAAGTTATCGATTAAGATTATGATAACCGATACGATTTTGCATACGATTAGATTAGCGAAAAATTAGCTGATATTATGCACACAACTCTCATTATTGGGACAGTGTCACTAATCAAAAATTAATGATTTTTGATTAAATTTTTGATTTAATAAGGGATTACAGATTTTTTTCCTTTACATTACGATTAAAATTACGCAAGAAAATGGATTACGCAATTTCGATTATGATTATAAGAATATGCCATTGTCAGATTACGATTACGATTTAGATTTTACCAAAATGTAATCAATTACGGGAGATTACGATTACGTAATCGCGATTACTCCAAGCCTGGTGGCCACCTATGCGTGATAAGACAAAAGTGCGAAGCGGGGTGGGGGGAGTGAATGGTGCATCAGTGCACTACAATTCCTTATGTGTCTTATTTTCAGTGAAGAACACATAATATTTTTGTCAAAACTATTATGCCTACAACAAAAAAGTTATAAGACTCTCAAATTGAAAAAAGAAAAAACTAGCTTTGTTGGCGATAGTAAATAAAGGAAATATGAATTTTTGCGATATAGATTTTATGTTGAATGTTATAATGTGCAAAAGATTCAAATGCAAAATATTAATTGTTAATAATAGAAGCAACAGATAACAAAAATCACAATTACAGAAACAAACCTTTTACAGAAATCCACGATCACAAATACGGACCATCGTTGAACACTAATATAAAAAAGTATATTTTCAGTTCTAATTTCATTCCGTACATTTTATTTTCATTCTTTTCAAAACTTTTTTTTAAAAAACTTTCACATCATATTTAAAAAAAAAGGTCCGATTTTATAAGTTTAAGCAAAAATGCCCGATCTGAAATGAATGTTGCGGCTGTGAGAAAAAAAATCAAGATAAAGATTGTTTCTGACTATATTTAAAAGATTTATATGGCAGGGAGAAGAAATTCAAAAAAAAAAAAAAAAAACCAGCACAATTGGAAAAAATTTTCGCCATTTTTTCTTGTGAAACGGGAAATGAAGATTACGGCCGAAATTCAATTACTTGAATGCCAAATTGATGCATTTTTATTGTGCTTGTGTGCATGAAAGAAGCAAGAGTTGTAAATTCTATAGATGTATTTGAAAATGAAGGATTTACTTTTGAAATTAAAAGAAAGCGGAAAGGTGGCTATTGCTCCTGATTTTTTAATCGCCACATTTTTAAACAAGGTCGCTGTGACCATGAATCTTGACCTTTACCTTCTATGCTTAATGCATGGAGGGGATCGTAAATTTTTTTCAGGGGTGCAGTGCTTGATTGCTTGAACTTTTTGTACGTTTTTGCATTCTAAACACTGATGCCTATATTTTTTCAAAGTTTTATACATTTTTTTTCATCACTTAAAATTTGTATTCCATTAAAATTTTGGCCAAAGTTTTTTTAAATTCTAGCCGAGCCAAAACATTAAAGCAAAGCACTAAAACTTCTCCTCGATTCATTTTTATTCTTTATAAAACATCGAAACATCCTTAAGTTTGTTTAAAAATAATATTCACCTAAACTGTAAAAACTAATGTAAAAAAGAATTTCAATTCCTGGCAAGGATGCGAAATGATTGCACACTTCATTTATACAAAACTAAAAAAAAAAAAATTTTTTTCTCGTTATATCTAAAAATAAGTTTCTCATTTTAGAAGTACATATAATGAATCACTTAAACGATTATACATAACAATAGGGGTATGCACTTCATGACCAACAATTTTTTTCTTGTACTTGAACAATATCAATTATTTAAACTGGGGCTTTAAAAAAAAAGCATAAAGCAGGTTCACACCACCACCAATGGATTTTACATTCAAAATAGGGGTGTCTATTTTCAAAGAAAAAAGTAATACTGTAAAATAATGTTTCACTTTCTAATAATTTTCCCCTCAAGAGGGCAGCCCAATAGACATTTTGCTTTCTTTCAAGACGCATAAAGCATGACGTCATAGCACGTGACTTGAACATGGAACTTTGAACTGGTTTTTTCTCTCCCCAATTTGTTGTGTGGTGTTTTCTACGCGAGCGATGGGGTAATCTCTTCCTTGGAAATCGTGTGGTTGAGGCGTCATACATCTTTTTAAAAAATGAAAATTCAACTGCTTCTTTGGTAACTGTTCTAGAAATAATCATGGATTGTGGAATCTCCTTTTAAGCTCCACAATGGATTCATATTTTGCTTTTTGATGATTTTAACTAAAATTGATGGATATAGATATCGAATTTGAAAAAATACGATCGTCCCACGTGCAGCAGCCAAAATCATCATTTCTTGCTTTATACTCACCATGCATTGCATTTTTCTTTAGTTGGAGTCTCATCGATGGAATGTCTTATGTGAATGCAGATTGAATATTCATAAAATTTATGATTCTACTACTCCCCAATTTCTAATAGCATGATATCCACATTTCATATTGTACTTCCAATGTGCTCCTCTATTCACGATCCAACGAAAAAGTCACGTCTCGTATTGTACTTCCTATTCCACTGTTCATGATCCAATGAAAATAGTGCCAGAATTTTAATTATCTATGTAATATAATGTTTTAATATTTTTAAGAGTGAAAATGCTGTGCACAGTATCCTTTTTATATTTGATATTTTAATGGATCCAGATTTATGATAAGCTTGGATAAGTGATTTGCTCACGTTGTTATTGTGTAAAATAAACTATTTCGGTAGGTCAAAAAAAATTGATCTGTTTATTTTATTATGTATACATATCATGTCTATTTTGAACTTCTTAATCAAACCAATCTTTAACATTTTCTTGCACCATGTATCACCTATTTTTAACAAATACCGAATGAGAGATTACCACCAATACCATTTCAGAGAAAAAAATAGTCCAAAATAATTTTGTGCCAAATTTCATGAAAATCCGCCGAATGAACTTGGCCCTGTGCTGGATACAGAGAGACACACCCAGACATACTTGCCATTCATAAATGACGTCTGGAGGGGTTTGAGAATTTGACAAGGGGAAGGGAGGGGGTAACAAGATGTGTGATATCACACACTTTTGTTTCTTTAAAAAACCTTTAAAATTAGAAAATTAAATTACTTTTTTTGAACGGTCCATTTTGATTGACTGAAAGTTTGTAAAGGGTCCGTTTTGATTTACTTGAATATTGTAAAGGGTCCAATTCATGGTTTGTATTTTTGCTGACAAAAAGGTATTTTTGACAGGACAGTGGCAAAAACTGGAAAAAAAAAACGGCAAAAATGACAAATACTTATTATTCTTAAATAATATGTAGTAATGTCTACAATTTAATAAGGGTCATAATGTCCTAATAATTTAATTTGTGTGTGTTATTTAATATCTTTATTTTGCTAATTAATAAATATTATAATTAAAATAAATATTTAATGAAACTCTTAAGTTACAAATGAAGAATTTGTTAAAATTAACTCAAAATTATATATTGAAAAAACTTTTCTGTTAAATCTTATAAGGCAACTAGATTTATTTTCTCAATTTTGCTTTTAGAAAAAATAACAAATAGTTACTTTCATCACTTTCAGTAATTTTATTTTTCTGTATCTTTACTATTCAAATACTGACATTCACCTATGTAATCCATTGTCAAATGAGCCTAGGTCATACATCAGTTATCAATCAAAGTACATTGTCCCCCAAGAATTGCATCCCACTTTGAAATTGGTCAGCAGTAAAAACTAGAGTCCCTGTGTCTAGCCGAGATGATGAATCGATTTTGAAATGAACCGATTTTAATGATTTTTTCTTTAATCGATAGAGGGTCGTCTAACTCAAATATTGTACATCAATCTGACTACATTAGTGACCATTTACAATTTACAGCCTGCACAATCCTATTCTGTGCAATTCTTGTGTGAATATCATTAATAATTATGATATAAACAAAATTAACAGTTCATTTAATTTTCTATTTATTTACTATAAAATTTGTTCATTTTTTTCTTCTAGTTTTGTTTCTAATTTTGTTATAAAATTGAGTATTTTCCCATAAAATGCATATTCTAATATTATAATGCATATATTACTTATTTAACTTAGTGCTCAAATAAAGTATGAATAACATTGATTTTTAACTAAAATTTCTTTTATCTGATGTTTTAGTTTACTTTTTACTTGAAAAGAAATTAAATAGACACTGGTTTGGTGAATTACCAGGCCAATGAAGTACTTTTATTTTATTTAACAGCATAAAAGCCTGGACCAATTTCGAATTGTGACAAGGAGCCAAGTTATTTGAGATGTTCTGTCAAATGTTTTCATGAAGGGAACAATCCTACTGTGTAATAGTTCTATGTGTTTGACATGATTCATCATGCCTTCCAGAGGAACTAAGCTTCCAGTGCCATTTGCTGTGAAAAAAACCTGCAAAACATCTGCTTAGAGTCTTGTTTTACAGCCTATTGGATATGATCTAGTCGTAGAGTTTCATCTTCACTTAGTTTAACTACATTTGATTTGTATCCTTGCACAATTAAATGTTTCATCACTGAAAATCACCTTCTTCCGGTCGTTAACAGTCCATGATCAGTATTTTTTGGCCCATGCTTCGTTTTTCTGAGTTGGTCTTGTTGCCTTACAACTTCCAGAAGTCTTTTCCGTACAGTTGAAGTACTCACTCAACACCATAATCCAACAGATCAATGCGAAGATCTGTGCTTGTCTTTCTTTGGAGTAGTTTTCTGTTTGTGCACACATTTTCCTTTACTTTTTGGAGATTATGATTCAGAATTTTGAAATGTTGTTGAAATACTTGATTTGCCCACACCAACAGGCCATAGCTATATCTCTCAGTCATAGAAGTGTGTTTATTAAGAGCAATCATTTTAGAACGCTTCCTCGGAGTAATATAGGGGAGAGTGGTAATGAATGGGCCATGGGGTTGAATGGGTCACTAGTAGTATCTGAAAAAGTATTTACTCTAAATGACAGGGTTCCCACCAAGTCACTTTTTTCACCTAAAATCACTTTTTTTTTCATTGGTCACCTAAAGTCACTTTTTGTAGCAAATTGTCACCTAAAATCACCTTTTTTGGGGGGGGGGGGGTATCTCATAAAGTGATAAATAACCATCAAACTTTTCCTATAAACACCAGGAAAAGTGCAATTGCCAGGAAAAATGGAAATAAAAGAGTTTCCACAAAGCTACTTGCCGAAGCAAATGGAGGGTTAAAAAAAGGCAATAGAAATCAAGATTCTACAGAAATACAGCTTGCTTGGGCAATGATAGAGGGCGTTAAATCTAAAAGCTGATGAAGATGAGCACAGAGCAAAGGCACATGAAATTGAAAAAAAATTACAGAAGAGAAAATCTTCCGTAATCACAACATTTTTTCAGAAGAAATGCTTTTTTTGCTTTTCAAGGTCTATTCTATCATATCATTTTCAGTTTCACCTTTGAACAATTTGCAAGTTAAAAGTTTTTGCTACAGGATAAGTAAGCACTTAAAATATACTTTTCAAGTATTTTACTTTTGGTATCTGAACTTTCTAAATTAGCTTTGGACAAAGGATTATAATCAAAATCATTTCTTGCGTAGTATGAGTTTAATTTAGTTATTTCTTTGCTTGATTTAATTGGGCATTGACCAGGGTTGGAAAAAACCCGGGTTTTTTCAGAAAAACCCAACCCAGTGGGTTTTTTCGGGCTTTATTGGGTTTTTTCAAAATTTTGAGGTTTTCTTTATTTTTATTTGTGAGAGGTTGCCTACACATAATGGTATTAATTAAAGTGAAAAAGTATAAATATTATATACTTCTTTTAAGAACATGTTATGGTTTAATTTAAAAAAAAATTGAAAAAAATAAAATAATTGCCTTTTAAATATTAATTATTCCATTCTGTCCTTTACAACTATAAATTAACTTTTTAAAAGTCGAGTACTTTGCCCCTTGTTTATTGTACTTTTAGTGTTCAATAAAATCCCATCAAAGGGTTTAAGAAACAAGTTATTTTTAAGTCTAGTTAATTGAAATTATTTTATGTTTAAAGGAGTTTACGCTAATTACTTTCAAAATTACTGCAATCTCTTACATGCATCGATGCCGCGGACACGCTATAGCACGTCAAACACTCAAACATTGGAGGTGGAAACGCAAAAAAAAAAAAAAAAATTATCATGTGTCCCCCGGGACGTATAATTTTTAGCAATTTTCATTGCTAAAAAAATCAAGTCAAATATATAAAAATCGATAGGCAAAAATATTTTTGTGCGTCCTTGACCAGCATTTGGTTAGATGCCATAGATTGTTTTCTTAAAATTAGTTTCTCTTAGAACATATCTATCATTTTGAGTGAAATTCTGATATATTCTTTCTTTTGGGGATTTGTTTCTATACTTTATTTAATAGAGAATTTTTTGTGGGAATGAAATTTATTTTGATTATGTAGAACAATTTCAAACCCATCCAGCAATTTTTGAGTTTTTACCCATGATAAAAATATATTTAGTTTAAGTCTGGGTTTTTTTCTGTTTACATAAGTGGAGCTCAATTTTGAGCATGAAGTTTGAAAAAACCCTCCTGTAGGGTTTTTTAAGTGGGTTCTTATTATTGAGTCAACCCTCAAAATTTTACACCCATGACACATAAGGTATATATGAAAGTATGTTATTATGTTTGGTCAAAATAGGTATTTTTATTGGTTTACGTAAGTAAAGTTCAATTTTAAACAAGAAATTTTGAAAAAATCCACCAGTGGGTTTTTATTTTTTATCCAGTTCGAAAAAATTTTAAGACATTACATATAATGTATGTATTATGTATTCTGAAAGTATGTGTAATGTTTGGTCAAAATCAGTATTTTTATTTGTTTACATAAGTGAAGTTCAATTTTGAACAAGAATTTTGAAAAAACCCACCTGTGAGTTTTTTCAAGTTGGTTTTTGTTTTTGAGCTAACCCTCAAAATTTTATACCCATGACATATGATGTATGTACTATGAAAGTATGTATTATATATGGTCTAAATCAGTATTTTTATCAGTTTACTTAGGTAAAATATAATTTTAAGCAACAATTTTGAAAAAACCCGCTTTGGTTTTTTCAACTGGGTTTTTTTGAAAAAACCCGCCCGGGTTTTTTGGGGTTGGGCAAAATCGAACCAACCCTGGCATTGACCATTTTCCTGTTTTTTATGCTTATAATTGATTTTATTAGTTTCTTTTGTTGTCAATCAAAAGATTTTTATTTTTTACTTACTCTAAAATATATAATTTGATATATATATATATATATATTTATATATATATATATATATATATATTGGGATCAAACATTTTCAATATTTTTTTCTTGGTGTTAACATGTGTTATGTTTCACACATGAAAAAATAAAGTTGATTCGCTAAATTGATTGCATAATTGGTCATACGTGGCATATATATGTATGGCTGCTTTCTTTCTGTGGCTGATGAAAAACCATTGTTTTTTAAAAAATGATTTCTTATCTGAGATGATAGTGATGTTTATTTACAGAAGATTAGTTGAGGATTGAACTTTCTGCTGTTTTTAGCCTACTTTCCCATAAAATATAAAAAAATAAATAAAGTGTGAAAGAAGGAATTGTAAAAATATCATTAAAAATAAAGAAAAGAAACAGGTAATTAAATAAGGATTGAAAAATTTGAAAGTAGGGTTTTGAGATAGGGAAAATGTATGTCTGTCGTTCCCCTCGCCGCCAATAACTTTGGAGGAAACTCGCCGATTCGAAAGATCTCGCCGAGGACATCTCATTTCCATATTTAACTTTTTCATTTGAGCAGTTCAAAAAATCTTAATATTAGCTTCTATGGGCAAAAGTAAAGCACATTACGTAAACTCTGGGCATGAGGTCCAAGTTTGTATGGATAAGCCTATTGAATAAAGCTCTTAGTGTGAAATATTTTTTTGATTTGAACAATTTTTGGTTCATTTTTGAACAGTTAAAAAAAAAAAAAACCATTAGCGCCTACGGGGAAATTTCAATCCTATATAAATTCTGATCTAGCTGACGGATTCACTTGGAACAAACTTGATCGGAAAGATGTTAGGCCGAAGAACATGTACAGATACGAAGTTCAACCTGAACTAAACGAGCCTATTTTTTTATGAAATTTTTTGACCAGTATTTTTAAGGATATTTCTCAAGGAATGAATAAAAAAGTTAAAGAAAGAATGAATGAGTAAGTAAATGAATGAGTGAAAAAATAAATAAGTATGAATTCATGAACAAATAAATTAATTAATGGGTGAATGAATATGCATTAATCGTTAAAAACGGTATATTTGAAAAATTCAAGAACTAAAGCTAAATGAGAGTTTAGAGAGAGTGATAGCAAGAGTATAAATCTGAAGTTGAAATGTACGAAAAAGTAGGCTCGGTATAGTTCTAGACGGAACTTTTGCATGAGAAGAAACTAAATGTGGCCCAAGAAGTGGCCCATTCATTACCACTGACTCTCCCCTACATTTTTTAACAAGTAAAAGTAGCACATGCTACACGAAACGCAAAATTATGAACACCATCTACCGTACTAACAGTCTTGCAACTGAGCTACGTATCCATCACACCTCCAACTTGATTGATTGGAATTTTGAGGAGGTTCAGCAGAAAACAGACCTCAATATCTTCTTGGGCTACCCCTGACGAGGGGAGAGGGATCATGTATATTGAAAAAAGGTCTTGCATCGTTTAATGAACAGTCCCTTAGTACAGATTTCTTCTTAATCAAGTACACATATTACAATGATTGGCTTTGTATTGGCATTTTCAAATGTGTTTCATGATACTAACCAAGTATGCATATTACAATGATGATACCTCAGCTGACTCTGAAATTTGTTGTTGCAAACTCACATCTGATAATATGCTAGTACGTACTTTCTTGTAGTTTCATTTTCTTGTTATGTGAGCGGGGAGTCCTTTGCTTAGATTTTTTTTCTTTGTAATTGCGCATTAAAAGACAATTGAACAGCAAAAGATAACAATTAATCTATAAATAATTGCGAGCAGTCCAGTATCATTCCCAGATTGATGTCTGAGAAAGGGCAGGTCATCGAAACAGGCGAGACATGTCCATCTCTTCGAGAAGGTCATACAAGGTGCAAAAAGGGTCAGAACCACCTTGATGCGATACAAATGTTTATTCAGGCAGTCATGGCCAGATAAGACAAAACATGGCGACACATTTCACTTTGCTTTCATATATTAATGTGCATGTCTGTATTGACATTTTCAAATATGTTTCAGGATACTCGTCAAGAATGCATATTACAATGATGATACCTCAGCTCACTCTGAAATTTGCTGTTGTAAACTCATATCTGAGAATATGCTAGTTGCAGTTTCGTTATTTGGGGGAGAGGGAGTTGCCCCCTTGCTTTGATATATTAATGTGCATGCATGTATTGACATTGTCAAATATGTTTCATGATATCATCAAGTAAGCATATTACAATAATGATACCTCAGCTCACTCTAAAATTTGTTGCAAACTCACATCTGGTAATGTGCTAGTACTATTTTAGAGTTCATTATTTGGGGAGGGGGAGAGTTGCCCGCTTGGCTTTGATATATTAATGTGCATGTATGTATTGACATTTTCAAATATGTTTAATGATTCTAACCAACGTACTTACTTTCTTGTAGTTTCATTTTCTTGTAAGGGGAGGGGGGGGGGAGTCGCCCCTTTGCTTTGATATTTTTTTTTCTAATTGCACATTAAAAGACAATTGAACAGCAAAAGATAACAATTAATCTATAAATAATTGCGAGCAGTCCAGTATCATTCCCAGATTGATGTCTGAGAAAGGGCAGGTCATCGAAACAGGCGAGACATGTCCATCTCTTCGAGAGGGTCACACAAGGTGCAAAAAAGGTCAGTAACCACCTTGATGCGATTCAGATGTTTATTCAGGCAGTCATGGCCAGATAAGATGAAACATGGCGACACATTTCACTTTGCTTTAATATATTAATGTGCATGTCTGTATTAACATTTTCAAATATGTTTCAGGATACTCGTCAAGAATGCATATTACAATGATGATACCTCAGCTCACTCTGAAATTTGCTGTTGTAAACTCATATCTGAGAATATGCTAGTTGCAGTTTCGCTATTTGGGGGAGGGGGAGTTGCCCCCTTGCTTTGATATATTAATGTGCATGCATGTATTGACATTTTCAAATATGTTTAATGATTCTAACCAAGTATGCATATTACAATGATGATACCTCAGCTCACTCTGAAATTTGCTGTTGTAAACTCATATCTGAGAATGCGCTAGTTGCAGTTTCGTTATTTGGGGGAGGGGGAGTTGCTGCCTTGCTTTGATATATTAATGTGCATGCATGTATTGACATTGTCAAATATGTTTCATGATATTCATCAAGTTTCATATTACAATGATGATACCTCAGCTCACTCTGAATTTTTTTGTTGCTAACTTGTATCTGATAATGTGCTAGTATTTTCTTAGAGTTCATCATTTGGGAAGGAGGAGAGTTGCCCCCTTGCTTTGATATATTAATGTGCATATACATATTGACATTTTCAAATATGTTTAATGATTCTAACCAAGTATGCATATTACAATGATGATACCTCAGCTCACTCTAAAGTTTTTTGTTGCAAACTCACATCTGATAATATGCTAGTACTTTCTTACAGATTCATTATGGGAGTGCAGAGTTTCCCCCTTGCTTTGATATATTAATGTGCCTGTATGTATTGGCATTTTCAAATGTTTTTTATGATACTAACCAAGTATGCATATTACAATGATGATACCTCAGCTCACTCTGAAATTTGCTGTTGTAAACTCATATCTGAGAATATGCTAGTTGCAGTTTCGTTATTTGGGGGAGAGGGAGTTGCCCCCTTGCTTTGATATATTAATGTGCATGCATGTATTGACATTGTCAAATATGTTTCATGATATCATCAAGTAAGCATATTACAATAATGATACCTCAGCTCACTCTAAAATTTGTTGCAAACTCACATCTGGTAATGTGCTAGTACTTTTTTAGAGTTCATTATTTGGGGAGGGGGAGAGTTGCCCGCTTGGCTTTGATATATTAATGTGCATGTATGTATTGACATTTTCAAATATGTTTAATGATTCTAACCAACGTACTTACTTTCTTGTAGTTTCATTTTCTTGTAAGGTGAGGGGGGGAGTCGCCCCTTTGCTTTGATATTTTTTTTTCTAATTGCACATTAAAAGACAATTGAACAGCAAAAGATAACAATTAATCTATAAATAATTGCGAGCAGTCCAGTATCATTCCCAGATTGATGTCTGAGAAAGGGCAGGTCATCGAAACAAGCGAGACATGCCCATCTCTTCGAGAAGGTCACACAAGGTGCAAAACAGGTCAGTAACCACCTTGATGTGATTCAGATGTTTATTCAGGCAGTCATGGCCAGATAAGACGAAACATGGCGACACATTTCACTTTGCTTTAATATATTAATGTGCATGTCTGTATTCTAATATGCTTCAGGATACTCATCAAGAATGCGTATTACAATGATGATACCTCAGCTGACTCTGAAATTTGCTGTTGTAAACTCATATCTGAGAATGCGCTAGTTGCAGTTTCGTTATTTGGGGGAGGGGGAGTTGCTGCCTTGCTTTGATATATTAATGTGCATGCATGTATTGACATTGTCAAATATGTTTCATGATATTCATCAAGTTTCATATTACAATGATGATACCTCAGCTCACTCTGAATTTGTTTGTTGCTAACTTGTATCTGATAATGTGCTAGTACTTTCTTAGAGTTCATCATTTGGGAAGGAGGAGAGTTGCCCCCTTGCTTTGATATATTAATGTGCATATACGTATTGACATTTTCAAATATGTTTAATGATTCTAACCAAGTATGCATATTACAATGATGATACCTCAGCTCACTCTAAAATTTTTTGTTGCAAACTCACATCTGATAATATGCTAGTACTTTCTTACAGATTCCTTATGGGAGTGCAGAGTTTCCCCCTTGCTTTGATACATTAATGTGCCTGTATGTATTGGCATTTTCAAATGTTTTTTATGATACTAACCAAGTATGCATATTACAATGATGATACCTCAGCTCACTCTGAAATTTGTTGTTGCAAACTCACATCTGATAATATGCTAGTTTGTACTTTCTTGTAGTGTGAGGGGGAAGTGGCCCCTTTGCTTTGATATTTTTTTTCTAATTGCACATTAAAAGACAATTGAACAGCAAAAGATAACAATAAATCTATAAATAATTGCGAGGAGTCCAGAATCGTTCCCAGATGGATGTCTGTGGATGGGCACGGTATCAAATCAGGGGAGACATGTCCATCTCTTTGAAAAGGTCACACAAGGTGCAAAAAGGGTCAGTAACCACCTTGATGCGATATAGATGTTTATTCAGGCAGTCATGTCCAGATAAGACGAAACATGGCAACACAGTAGAAATAAAATTTCACGTTAAATTAAAGCACAAATGAGCATTAAAACGCAGACATATGTTTCAGGATTGCTTGGAATCCCTTTTTCAATGCGACAGGGAGCTTCTAGATGCAAAACATCCAAATGAAGCTAACCAATGAAACATATGTCTGCGTTTTAATGCTCATTTGTGCTTTAATTTAACGTGAAATTTTATTTCTATTACTTTGCACAAAGTTAAATTATTACTAACATGGCAACACATTTAGCTTTGCTTAAATATATTAATGTGCATGTCTGTATTGACATTTTCAAATATGTTTCAGGATACTCGTCAAGAATGCATATTACAATGATGATACCTCAGCTCACTCTGAAATTTGCTGTTGTAAACTCATATCTGAGAATATGCTAGTTGCAGTTTCATTATTTGGGGGAGGAGGAGTTGCCCCCTTGCTTTGATATATTAATGTACATGCATGTATTGACATTGTCAAATATGTTTCATGATTCTAACCAAGTATGCATATTACAATGATGATACCTCAGCTCACTCTGAAATTTGTTGTTGCAAACTCACATCTGATAATGTGCTAGTACTTTCTTACGGCCTTATTCACAATTGCGAGTCACCCACTCGCAGATTTAACAGAAAACTTTATTCTCAATCACGAGTCGGGGGGGAAACTCGCGAGTTCGCAGCCGATTCTCACCTCAGCCTATGACTCGCCGTTTCTGGAGGGTTACTCTCGGGTTTTCTCCCAGCATGCAATTCGGCATTCGTAAACAAACATGGCGGAAAATTATGACGCTTTTGAAATTTGCGATTTGGAAGATCTGGAAAACTCAGAAAGAAGATTTCCGGTTTTACCAGAAACAAGAAAGAACGATTTATATGAATTGGATGACATTGATTTTAAATATCGGTACAGATTAAACAAGAGCACAGTTGATGAATTCGTGAAAATGCTTCACAGCAAATTAGAGTCACATACATCCAGAAATATGGCGGTAACGCCAGAAGAAAAAGTTTTAACAGCTTTGCGGTATTATGCCACTGGAATTCAACATGTGAATGTTGGGGATTTAGTAAGAATGAGCCAGCCATCTGCAAACAGATCTATCAATGAGGTGTCCAGGTGTCTGGCCGAGCTTGGATCCCAATTTATTTCGCTACCGAGAACGGAGGAAGAAAGACTTTCGGTAAGTTATACATAATCTTATAATATAAAATATATATATATACTATGTCAGCTTTTTATAGTATCAGCTATAATAATGCAGTAGTGCCTTTTCAATTTTTTATTCAGAAATTTCATATTCTTAGATGGTTAGTTAGTAAAAAAGAAAATAAGTAAAAACTGTGGTACGTTAAGTACAAGACTATTGATCTGAAAGAATTCTAATGAGCTATACTTATGAATTTCTTAGTAACAAGTGGCTTCCTAGTTATGAGAAATCATATTTTCTTGTTGCCAGTTAAATAAAATTCTATTATTTTTTTCATCGAGTTACTTAATCTAGCCGTTCCAGACACCACCCACCCAAACAAAAGGTGTCATAAGCTGCGATGCAGGTCTTAATCTAGGATTAAGTATTGTACAACTAATAAGCTGTTCCGGATTGCAAACCCAGTGTGCTTCACAATTCTCTTGTTTCTATTTATTAAATTTTAAGCTCCCATGGCCTCTGCATCTGTTAAAACAGTTGCTTGCTACACTACTGTAGGCAGTTTGCTTTATAGCCAGCTCTTTTGAAGATGTTTTATGTATCAGTCCACATATGTGTACTAATGAACCATTGATATATAAACTAAGAAAGTCTACGTGATAAAACTTTTCAATGATTTTTCTCATAATATGAATGTACATAATTTTTCTAACTGTTTTGTTTTCCCTTCTTATTTTTGTAGATCAGCCAGGAGTTCTTTGACAATTTTGGATTTCCGTCAGTCTATGGTGCACTGGATTGCACACTAATCAAGATACTTAACCCAGGAGGTCCCAATGCAGAGACTTTCCGAAGTCGTAAAAAGTTCTTTGCGTTGAATGTCCAGACTATGTGCGACGCAAATATGATGATCCGGAACGTTGTTGCTCGATGGCTGGGAAGCACACATGACAGCACTGTATTTGATCATTCATATCTGCGAGCACATTTGGAAACCGAAGTGCCCAGCCGTTATCACGTACTAGGGGATAGTGGCTATCCACTCCGCTCTTACCTCATGACGCCATTTTTACATCCAGTTACTGCAGCTCAGAGAAGGTATTTATGTAGTTCTTAGCTATTATTCTAGCAGTACTGCTAGTCCGAATTTTAGTGAAAATGATATTTCGTACAGTTTATAAACCCTAAACACAGTATGACTGGCAATGCTATTTAACGATTCCAGGCTATTTTTTAAATAAATTTTGTTTGAAGAAATCAAATTAAAGAATATATAAAAATGACGGCACTTCTTTTCCTCTTAATAGTATATAACTATGCATTGTTATAAAAATATTTGTTAAAGTCTCAAAATGGTCCTCAGCACCATTGCATCACTTGACTATCCTTCCACATTAAACTTGAGTAAAAAACCATGCCAAATTATTATAATGTTTGACTAAAAAATAGATACATGATTTAAAATTGATATGTTCTATATAAAGTGTAAATTTGTCAAAGAATAGTTAAGTGCAATGTTTAATATAGGGCTTGAAAATGATATTGCCCAACATGCCCGGGGCATATAAAAATTCCGATCAAGCATGAATCTTCTATCCTTACATGCCCGGCAGGGCATGTCATTTTGTAATTAAATATTTTTTTCCAAAACTTTATTATTTCATATTTTATTGAAAAATCACCGCATCCTTACTGGAGCTCAAAACTGACATGTTGACGGACATGCATGTCAACAATGAAATTGGTAAGGTAATTAAAATTTTACAAATTTCGACTTGTAGCGACTTTTTAATGTAATATTTATTTGTAATAAAATTTTTTAATGGTTTAAATTAATTTTTAAATTATTCTTGATTCTGGTATAAAGCTGTTAATTTAAATTTTTGTCTGATTTTTTTTTTTCTATATGACAAATTCAAAATTTTGTTTGGGCATGTATTTTTGAGATAAACATGCCCGGCAGGGCATATAAATTTTTAAAGATTTTTCAAGCTCTGATTTAATATTGAACTGGGGGATTCCTGAAAGATCTCAGGTTTTTCATCAAAGACTCAAGTGGGATGGATTTTGGAACCCTTGTGTTATAAAAGAACTAGATAATTTGCTCGCTAAATCCGAGTGCTCATGATAATAATGTTTACTATAAATTCAAAAATAATTTTTTAAAAGGAGAAAAAAAACTGAATTTAAAATCTAAATCTTCAATTATGAATATTTTATTATTTGTGTTATATTATCTCAAACTTACAAAATGAATTAAATCTTATTTGTGGTGTGATAGAGGGTTAAATGTTACATAAAAGAAAGAAATTTATTATGTACAGCAAATACTTTAAAGAATATTGTAACTTTGCTGTTCAGTTGTGTTGCCAGTAACATATTAATCTGAATAGATATTGTAATGCAACTATTATTGTAAGTTTTATATTAATACAATATTTCAGGTACAACACTTCACATATACGGGCGAGGAATGTTGTGGAGCGGCAATATGGCCTGTGGAAAAAAAGATTTTCCTGCATTGATGGTGTCCTTCGATGCAACCTTCAGAATGCACAGGCCATCATAGTTGCAACTGCAGTACTGCATAACATTGTAATTACGTGCAATGACGAGTTTGATTTTGATGAAGAAGCTACTGATGAAGACGATACTGCTTTGTCTCCAAATAATAATGCACAACACAGTGGCATTGCAAAACGAAATGTCATAGTTTCAAAATTTTTTTCTGCTTAATTGCTCAGTTACTGTAATATATATTTTTTAAATTGTCAATTGCTATTTATTCATGTACTTTTTAATGTTTCATACTTTTGTAACCCAATGACAAGATGTGATTTAAGTTGTAAATAAAACATAGGGAATAATAAACATAGGGTTCTTATCCATTGCAGACCTACTAGTGTGTTCCCAGAGAGAATCATACTATCCTGGGAACTTAAGCGTTCAAGGCCTGTGCCTTGCACCAGGCCGGCCATAGAAAATAAGTTTTTTTTTTTTAATTGTAATTTATTCATACACTTTTTAAAATGTTTCATACTTTTGTTGTAAGCTAATGACAAAATGTTAATTCAGTTGTAAATAAAACAGAGAAAATAATTATAGTAATATTTTTGAAAATTTCGTATTAAGGAAATATAGCAATTTTCAAAAAATTCATAATGAAACTTGGACACAATAAAAAGTTGTATTTGAAAGTTATTTCTGACATTAAAAAGATTTATAAATGCAGCTACTAAACATTAATTTTCATGTTTCATGTATTAAGTTTTTTCATATTTTTTTTATTCTTTCATACTTTTATTGTACCCTAATGATAAGATGTGAATTCAGTTGTAAATAAAATAATATTTTTGAATAATTCATATTGAAGTTTGGTAAAAATAGTAATTTTCAATTATTGGAAAAATTAAAAGTTTTATTTTAAAAAAAATTTGTAATTTGATAGATTTAAAAGAAAAAAATTAACAATACAGCTACTAAATATTAATTTAAAAGTCTTTAATGTATAAGGCTTCTATTGTTTTCAAAATGAAGATACAAGATAACAAATTAAAAGGGGCATTTTATTAAGAACTATAATAACTAACATAAATAACTAATCAGAACTTTTTGAAAGATAAAAATCTCTCTTTGCTTTTAGCATTTCAAATTTCATTTGTTGATTTCTTATTTTTAATTCATTTTTTTTTTTTTTTAATATTCTCTTTCTTCAGAAAGAGCTTGCATGAATGCTTCATGCTCTTTTTTTTTTAATCTCTTGAGCAAGTTTGCTCTCCTGCTGGATGGCAGCTTTACGAGCTTCAGCTCCATCCACAATAGCTGAAGAAGCTTTAACTGAAGCATTCGGCTTCCGCAACTGGTGGCTAAATGCAAACCGCTTGGCTTGTGGACGTTGTATAATTTGTTTAGGTCTTGGTGTGGTCCCAAATGGGTCCACACTTTCCGAATCCTGATCCACTACTCGGGTACTACTCGTGTCTTCCACTCTGGAGGAAATTTCTGCAGCATGTTCGGTCTCCTAAACAAAATGATCATGAATGATTTTAGTAATATTAAATCATGCATTTATATTTAGATAATTTGACAGACATAAAACAAGGAAAGTAATGAATTTTAGCTCAGTTAACAAGTGAACGGCATCGAAAAATCATTTATATAAATCTCAAAAATTTGGATATATATCACAGACACTTTTTCGCAAACTGCTTAAAAACTTTGTTTATTTATATATGTGATATATTGCAACCCAGAATGTTTTTAAATGAGCAAATCACTAATTTAATCCTGCTTACAATTCAGATTTGCTTCTATTTAAAAAAAAGTAGTTGACACCTTTCTATTTCGGGGGAGCTGCGATGGTAAATCTTTTTTTCGGCAAATCAATTTGTTTTGTGTGTGGAGTTTGTTTTGTGAAAAATATTCAAGCATCACCAACAGCAACCCAAAATGGTACAGTAGTTTGATTTAGCGGGGAAGGGGGGGATTACTATCAATCCCCCTCAACTACACTACTGGGCAATCCAGCATTTATCACAGGGTCCTGTTTTTGTGAATTTTAAAAAGAGAACAAATAATTCTTTGAAAGTAGTTTGGTTGCTCAGAATTTTGCGACGTGTCCATTTCAAATAATTGCAACTTTCGGAAGGGTACAAACCTGGACCTAAATTTCCTCTGCCACAACCCCTGAAATATATATAGTAAAACCCCACTATAGCTCACCTCAGCACAACGCGGAATTGGATACAACGCAGTGACTATCATGTCCCATTGCCATTTAAAAGTGATTCTCCATTTACCATTGTATACAAAACCAACTTGAGCACACAAATATTCTAGCTAAAGAGCTCCCATCCCCCCACAACACAAGCCCTATTGTGATAGAACGACGTACTAAAGAGATTTTTAAGCCCTCTTTATCTCAGAATACAGTCGGTTCATTTATAACCTATTGCTCGGTTGACTTATTGCGCAGTTAAGATGTGGATATGGTTCCTCGTGAATATGGTATAGTTTCACTATATCGCGGTTATGTTATAACACGGGTGACAAATGTCCCCCCAACACCCGCATATTAACAGGGTTGTACTGTATATACCAGTGCTGCGATCATGGAGTGTGACATCTCCTGCATGGAGGGGGGATTATTGTCAGGGGTTTGACCAAGTTGTGGGTCATGTTTTGCAGTTGGGAGTGCTCTGTAACTTTTTAGGGGTGTGCGTGTTCGTCCAGAAAGGGCAGGGACACCCATTACAATAACCAACGAGCAATTTTTGAAATCGTGATGTAATATTTCTTTGTAAAAGATTACAATGTAAGGATTTCAAGGTTCTGCGCATGTGTGATCAAGTGTAAACTATTTAAAGTTTTAATGCTTAAACATTAACATTACTTACATTCTGAGGTGCTAAAGGTGAAGGAGAAGGTGACTCGATCCTTCCAATGTCATCTCCATTTGTTATATCGGCTAGAAAGGAAAATAATATGACAATCAATTCCTTGTTTCATAACAGTAATACATTTTAAAAAGAATTAACGGTAACAAATTACACAGTGCAAGATGAAGCAGCATATAATGTTATTACACAAGATTAAAATAACAGGGCGCGAAAAATCTTCAAAATTTTACAAAATTTAAACAAACATACCCTGCCAGGCATGTTGTTTAAAAATACATGCCCGAACGAAATTTTTACGTGCCCAAAAGTTCTTTTATTGCATATTAATAAAAACATTAGAATTAGGCGTATAACATTAATGAAACTGCTTTAAACAAGCTATAAAAACAACTACTGCAAAATAAACTACTTTATATCTGAAATAACTGCTTTATATCTGAATTAAGAATTTTTTAATGTTACTGTTTATCATTAAAAAATTACATTGCAAATAAATATTGCATAATAAGTGGACACAAGTCAAAATTTGCAATATTTAAATTGCATTATAAATTGTATTGCTGACATTCATGTCCGTTAACATGTCAATTTTGAGCTCTGGTAAGGATGCGATGATTTTTTAATGAAATATGAAATAATGAAGATTTATGCCCTATTGGAATTTTTACATGCCTAGGACATGTTGGGCAATATAATTTTCGAACCCTGCAATCTAATATTAAATATAAGAGCGTTTGCAATTGGGAATTTAAAGCTAAAATTTTTAATGTTAAAAGGTTAGTTTAGGGCATGTTTCATGCAATTAAAAATGAAAATTAAGATAAAAATTACACTTACTAAGCACTGTTGCACTTGATTGAATATAGTTTGCATCAGAGTCGTAGGGGTTCTCCAATGGTTGGGTAACGACGCCAATTGCAAATTATTTCTCCTCGAGAGGCGACAATATTGAGGAGCTTTGTTCCCCTTCTCCAGTTTTAAAATATTCCACTCGTTCGTCTCCTTTTTTCTTCTGAGCAGATTTTTTCATGTTCTTGAACTTATTTTTTAACGCACTGTCCCAACAGAATTGTATTCGGTCGTAAGTTTTAGCCATGCATCGTCCTTCTTTTTATTAAAGACGGCATTCGTTATTTTACAGTGGATGATATCTTTATATTTGTCAACAAGTGATAGTAGCAATTCCATTTCTATGAGGGAAAAATTTGTCTTAGCTTCCATTTTACTTACGTTTGGAGAGAAAAAAGTAAACAATGTCACGTGGTCCAGAACTGACGAATCATGGAGGCTCTTTCATTCTTCCTGTAGAAAACCCCCGGGTACAGTTACCTATGGTTCAGGAATAAGAGACAAGGGTTACTTGAGAGTTACTCTTACTCCCGAGTAATCAGACTTGCGAGTCACTCCTGGGTCAACTCGTGTTTGTGAATAAGGCCGTTAGAGTTCATTATTTGGGAAGGGGGAGAGTTGCCCCCTTGCTTTGATAATGTGCTTGTATGTATTGACATTTTCAAATATGTTTAATGATTCTAACCAAGTATGCATATTACAATGATGATACCTCAGCTCGCTCTGAAATTTGTTGTTGCAAACTCACATCTGATAATATGTTGGTAGTACTTTCTTGTAGTTTCATTTTCTTGTAGTGTGAGGGGGGAGTCGCCCCTTTGCTTTGATATTTTTTTTCCAATTGCGCATTAAAAGACAATTAAACAGCAAAAGATAACAATAAATCTATAAATAATTGCGAGCAGTCGAGAATCGTTCCCAGATTGATGTTTGAGAATGGGCAGGGTATCGAATCAAGGGAGACATGTCTATCTCTTCGAGAAGGTCACGCAAGGTGCTAAAAGGGTCAGAAATCACCTTGATGCGATAAAGATGTTTGTTCTGGCAGTCATGGCCAGATAAGACAAAACTTGGCAAAACATTTCACTTTGCTTAAATATATTAATGTGCATGTCTGTATTGACATTTTCAAATATGTTTCAGGATACTCGTCAAGAATGCATATTACAATGATGATACCTCAGCTCACTCTGAAATTTGCTGTTGTAAACTCATATCTGAGAATATGCTAGTTGCAGTTTCGTTATTTGGGGGAGGGGGAGTTGCCCCCTTGCTTTGATATATTAATGTGCATGTATGTATCGACATTTTCAAATATGTTTAATGATTCTAACCAAGTATGCATATTACAATGATGATACCTCAGCTCACTCTGAAATTTGTTGTTGCAAACTCACATCTGATAATATGCTAGTACGTACTTTCTTGTAGTTTCATTTTCTTGTAGTGTGAGGGGGGAGTCACCCCTTTGCTTTGATATTTTTTTTCTAATATTGGAAAACTGCTTCTAAGGTGGATCTGCATGTAATCGAATGCTTACTATACTCCATCAGCTCCATAAAACCACAGAGTTCCGGCTCTTCTTGCACTTTCTGGGTAATGGATCTTTTACTGTAATTCCACTCTTTAATTAATGGTCATTCCATTTAAAATATATCATTTGTATTAAAATATGTTAAGTATTTATTTCTTTGGTTACTTAAAAGAGTTGAACTTAAATTCGGGCCAATGTTCAGATTTTGAAGTTGCTCCAAAACATTTTTTCAGCATATATTAGAGGAGGGGGGGGCGTCCCCAGTTTTGTGCTTTTTTCGCCAGTACTTAATTTTTCTATGTGAATTCGAGTCTAGTTCAAATGAAACTTCAAGCTGAAAGAAATCTTCAATCTGAAATGAATGAGTTATAAACCAAAAAAAAGGAGAGAGAGAGTAAGGAGTTAAAGGTTTTTTTTTTTCACTGAAATCAAATTATCTATTATTCAACTGACATTCAACAAAGAAAACAAAGTCCGCATTGGTTGAAAATGAATGAAATATGTCTTTTTTTTTTTTTGGCACGTGCTTTACAAGATCACTTTAGCTTCGAAAAAGTGAGAGGAATATTGCGTAATATTAGAGGGAGGATCAGAGTTTTGAGTTTAGTACAATGAAATAATTGCCCACAAGGAATGAAAAATAATTATGTACTATAGGAAACCTCCCAATTACTGAATGAAATGTAGATGAGCTTTTACTGTGTTAATACCTTCTACGTGTCAAGAAAGGGGATGAGACTGGAAGTATTATATGGGGCAAACCACGATAATGAAATGTCCCCTCTGCAATGAATATTTTGTCTTTCTCATTTAAATAGTTCAAACTATTAATTATTTACCAAGTTCAATTTCTTTTAATGAGTGCATAAGGAATGTGAAAAACATTCTTACATGAAATATGCACCGAGGATAAAATGCAAAAAAAAAAAAAAAATGAAATAAATAAAGGGTCATTCCATATCAAATCAGCCAATGGTATAAACCTTGACGTCTCAGAAATTTATGATTTTTGGTAGAGTGGTAGAAACAGTCAAGTTAACAAGAAAAAACAAAATTTCAGTTTTTTTTTTTTGAGCCCTTAGTTTTTGATTTATTGAATTTTTAAAATTCGAAAATTTGAAAAAATTGGCAACACTTTGACATCATTAAACAGCTGTAGATCAAAAACTATTTGACATAAAGAACTCCATTTGGTGTCAATCTCTTCTGCTCTTCATGATCTTTAAAATGATATACATCACAGCTTAGGTAATTAAAATTTAAACTCATAAAAATTTACATTTTAAAATTTCAAAAACACCCCTTTTAAAGTTTTTGAAAAAAATATATGTTTTAAAGATATTAAATAACAATGCGTATGCGAAGTTTCATAATGGAATGACAATGGGTTCCTATGGAAATTAATTTCTTTATTATTGATATATGTGAAATTTGGTGTATTTACTTGTTTTCTATGTTAAAAGCATAAATATATGCTCATTGACTAATGTTTACATACTACAAAACTACTTCGTAATTTTTGCACTACAAACATGAAAATTTAATGTAGAATAATAACAAATTGCAAAAAAAATGTTAGTTTTTACATTTAATGACAATAAAGTAGGTATACTAATACATGGTATACCTTGAAATTAAACAATTAAGAGATTATTGTGTAAAATAAGTTACCATATTCAACATAAAGTTAGCCCGTAGAGATCAAGAGAATTAGTAACAGTGCACTAAAACAGTAACCGTGCACTTGACCCCCATAATATATAAATATTGTATTAGCTAGCTTCCATTGAATTTGAAGCTTTAAGTTAGATAATTAGTAAGATGAAAAGCACATAATATATAAATATTGTATTAGCTAGCTTCCATTGAATTTGAAGCTTTAAGTTAGATAATTAGTAAGATGAAAAGCACATAACGCTTAGAATCCAATTGATTGAATTTTTCTGTGTGTAATTCAGGATGCATTTGTTTCATACATTCAATACACATATGAATTTCTTTATTTAAAATATTTCACGTTCATTACTCAAAGTTGAAATTTTTTACAATTATTATAAAAAAAGCAAGATTTTTAAGACATGTATTTTTCCAAACTAAGTGAAGATAATCTCATTTCTTCATTACACAGAGTATAAACTCTCCCAGTTGCAGTGCAATAATGGGATCAACTTTTTGCAAAAATGTATCACTTGTCACATTTAATATATCACTTGATTGTGGATAATAAAAAGAAGCTGGTCCTTTTGGATGAAGGAAACTTACTTTATACTCATTTGTAACATTGCGTGTGGTAACTCAAAATAATAATAACAAATAAAAAAGAAGTCTAACTACTTTAAACATTGACCGGGGAAATAATCAACTGGATTATACGCTTATCAAAAGAATATCACTTTTGGAAGTTCATTTATATCCTCAATTCTGAAATAGCTATTTTCATTTTTCTATTAATTTCCGCCTTTTAAATAAAAGAAAGTTATATAGGCATAATATATTTAATTCTGTTGGTTCAAATCTAAAAAGAATGGCAAATTTCACATAACATGATGATAAAAAAATTAATTTCCATTGGAACCCATTGTCATCCAATTATGTAACTTGGCATATAGATAGTCACTTACTGTCTTTAAATATATTTTTTTCGAAAATATTAAAAGGGGTGTTTTTGAAATTCTAAATTTAAAAATTTTTATGAAAAATTTTAATTTTAAATACAATAGTCATGTGCATATCAATTTAAACACAATGAAAAACAGAAGTAAATGACACTAACTGGAGCTCTTTAGGTCAAATAGTTTCGGATCTATAGCTGTTTAAAGATGGTATAGTTTTGTCAAATTTTTGAGATTTTTAATTTTTCGAAAGTGAATAGCTCAAAAACTAAGAGCCCAAAAATTCTGAAATTTCGTTTTTTCTTGTCCTCTTGATGGATATAATAAATGAATAAAAACACAAGAATATGAATCTTAAAGGTTCAAAAACAATTTTTTTTTTGGTTGATTTGATATGGAATGACTCTAAATGAATAAAAATAATGCAAATTCTTTTGCAGAGAGGACAAAATTTTCAGTTATTGTGGTTTGACCTATTTATACTTAAGTGCTCTAATGCATTTTCAGTTCCATAACTTCAATATATCAAGAAAACTAATATTTTTCATGGGTTTGAGTTTTCCAAATGCTTTCTTTGTGTGTATTCATTATGCAAACTTACCTGGTAAGAGCATTTGTAGCTGTTTTCGTCTGTATTTCAACTTTTTTCTTAAGTCTTGGTATGGACCCTGTTTACTATTAACAAAAAACAAGGCAAAGAGCAAAAAGGAAGTTAATTAAAAATCTGCCTTATTTCTAGAAATTTGTATTCGAAATTTTTAACTTTTCTCTTTTTTTAAAAAGGATTAGGATTATTATTTTTAGGATAAAACTTATTATTCCTAAACACAACAAAAAACAACTTTTAGTGCATAGAAACTATCTTATTTATTGAGTATCTTGATTTTTTTTGTTTTAAATTCCATTATTTTTTGGTATTGTGATGTTTTTGAATTTTTGTTATTTCTTCCATTCTAAAATAGATCTTTTTTTTTACTTCGTAGCTTATTTAGACGACAACAACAAGGAAGATCACCTCCTCCTAAGCGAAATGATAAAACAAAAAAGATAAGTCGTAAAAGAGACCACAATTTAAAACTTGTATGTGCAGATTTTGTTTGTGTATTCTATTTATGTATGTAAACATTAATTTGCATGCTTATATACTATGTATTTTTTGTTAACATACATCTCAAAATATATTTAATTTTTTTTTATTTGTACTTTGACACTTGTAGACTCTATAGTTAATAACATTTTTTTTTTTTTTTTTTTGGCCCCCAAACATTGTTCAGATTGTATTATTAAGTAAAACTATTTATCATGTGAGTATTTTATATGAGAAAAAAATTGCCTTTATTTTTATCTCTTAATGTGCTTTCTATAGAGAAATTGACCTATTTAATGACATTTTCTGTTAGTGCTTGACTAATTTCTAAAGGGCTTTTTTTTACCCAAAATCTTTACTTGTTTTTATTTGGAAGTGTTGGATTGTGACTCATTTGTGTATCAGCGATGCCACAGACACGCGATAGCACGTCGAATACGCAAAAATCGGAAGTTAAGTTGCGAAAAAAAAGGTTCTTGTGGGTCCCCCAAGACACTTGATTTTCTTCGCTGAGAAAAAATAAAATCAAGTAAAATATGTAAAAAAATCTAGATGCAAATATATTTTTGATTGTCTTTGATCCACATTTTTCTATCGGTGATAGTTGACATTTGATGACAACTGATATGACATTTTCTGTTTTATAAATTACAGTAATTTTTGGAAGAACCGTCACGGCGCATAAGTGTTTAAAAGTCAAATTTTTTGCAAATGCGGCGCGTATGTCGATGCGGCACTTACGAGCGTAAAAAAAAAATGGATCGCACGCGGCCGTGTTGGGCGTTTCTAATAAATTGAAACTGAATCCGTTTAACTTTTAATAAGCATTTATTTGGTCAGAGACATGGCTAAAAATAACAACTGTAAAAAAATATGAACATAAGTATAAAAATTAAAAGAACATAACGAAAAAGACGGCGAGTGCTCGCAAGAGCCCCGTAAGAAAAAGGATCTGCCTTAGGAGTTCCTGTACGCAGCTTTTATGCTGCCAAAAGGGCTCCTACGCATGTGCAGAATCGGCACTCCTACGCATGTGCAGAATGCTCCAAGAACTATTTTACATCCGAGCGTGCACATTATGCAAATTATTATAAAAAAAGAAGATAACTTTCTTCAAAATAATATATAATTAAATGATAAGAAAAATCCTTTAGAAATTAGACATTTATGGCTATTACGGCCTCCCCTCTTATCATTTAAAGATAAAAAAAAAAGTTTTAAATTAACTCAACCTAAAAAAAAAATTTAACTTATGAAAAAAAATTTTTAGCCTTAGGTTAGTGTTATGGTGTGTGTTTGCTTGCCGCAGTGGTTGAATTTAATTATGTGAATTAAATTATTTAACCAAAGCAACAAACCAACACGGTGTGAAAGTATAGTGGTTAGATTTTTTAAATTTGCGTTGTGTTTTCAAAATAAATTCAATCAAAATAACTGAATTACATTTAGAATATTTTAAATAATAAGTTCGATGATGTCTTAACTACTGAATTGAAAATACTGTATAATTGAATTTCATATTTATTTAAAATCTTAAATCATTAAAATGCTAGCATGAATGCAATATCAATCTTAGGTGCACCATTATACTTAAAGTAAAAAAAGAAAATAAATTTTTTTCATTAAACAACATATTGAAAATATCAAATGAAGAGATTGAAATAATCTCAATGCAAAAAAAAAAAACAACACAGCAATAATATATATATGAATTATGGAAAATAGCTTGAATTCGATCGAATAGAAAAATATCAACTACACTTAAAACTGCTGGAATTCATCATTTTTTTTTCCTCTAGTAAAAATGATCCTTATAGGATTTCACATTTTACATTTAAATCCCCCCTCCCGGACGCAGGGACGACGTCTGCTATCCGTAGAGATGGTGATAATTTTATTTTGTAAGTTGAAAGCTACTTATCTGCCTGACAAAGACCAATGCCATTTTTCCTGCTGGAACACCAGAAAAGTTGAACTTCACCAAACTGTAGAAATTGGTCTAAAAAATTAAACTTTTAGCGGTGGTGCTTCGAAGACAGTTCAAGCAGGCAATGGAGCAATTTTCATATTCACAGATTCTGCAACGCTCGAAGAAAAATTCTAGCAGACAAAGTGACCGTTGGAATTCACTGGTACTGCAGTGCTATGTGATTTTACTTCAATCTTCTGGAACACATCTACTAATTTTTACGAAATTTCCCTTCAGTTAGCACGCGAATGAAATAGATTTTCGCAGTATAGAGCCTGTAGGGTTGACATTTGTTCTTCTTCCCTGATGCTTGTCCTATCGAAGAGTTCGTTGCGTTGTGGATTTCCTTTTGTAGTTTCCGTAGTAATCCATTCGCATCATTTTCAAATTTAAATATTTTCTTGATTAATCTTGACTATTATAAAATTTTCACTTATTTACATTCCAAAGGATTTAGTATTTTTCTTCTTGCATGATTCGAATTAATTTCTTTTTCCTTTTCTTTCTCCTTCCACACTATTTCTCTCTGCGATTTCTTTCGCCTACCATTGTTGAAACTTGCAGTCGAAAAAAAAAAAGACTCAAAAAATGTAATATAATCTTTCTTTCTGTGACGTGGCTGGCGTCCCCAGCTCTCATTTGTCAGTATTTGAAATTTGAAAGAACTGAGGGAAAGAGGATTTCATTGGCCTGTGAAAACCTTTCATTGTGATGTGAAAACCTTTCATTGGCATGTGCTGCCATCTATCAAAGAATTCACAATTGATTGTGAAATTTAAATTTAATGTAACTTTTCGTTACAGTTAGTTACAATTTCCTTTCTACAAACAATTGTTAATTTAACAAACATACAAAACCTCTTTCAGATATTGCCCTAATTTCCATGAGATGATACATTTTTTTTTTTTTTTTTTTTTTTTTTACAAGCAATCTGAAAAACAAACACATACAATTGAAAAACATTTAACAGTCACAAAAGTTCCACTCAATGACACTTGAGTCCATGATCCTTCTTACGAGACTTCAAATCTTCAAAAAGATAACTTTCTTTTTATTTCAAAAACAGCAGTTCCGAAAATCAATCATCATTAGATGCAGGGTTGGGTTTTAGCCGTCAAAAACTAGTTTTTGACGTGACATAGGTTTAAACCAGGTCTTAACCGGTTTAAACCGTCAAAAACCCCACTACAATTTAAATACGCTAAAAATATAAAAAGAAGGCTGTTAATAATATCAAGACGCAGCATTGTTTCTGTTTAATTATAATGTTTTTTAGTTTTAGTACACATTGAATTATAATTAAATATTAATTTATATACTTTTCTTTGTTTATGACTTAATTTTTAATCTTTTAAAAGTATTTCTTATGTGCATTTTAAGAAATTAAGAAAAGCTGTTTTAGTGTCAATATTTCTTTGTACTGGTAGGAAAGCATCTTTGAATATGCCCTAACCTGGGGAAAGTACATACCTCCATTAGATTTTAATTTGATGGATTACTTTTTGCTTCTATCCATAAAAAAAGATTAAAAATCTAAATTTATTTCTGCAAAATATTAGTTTAAACCTGCACAATTTTAATTACTACAAATATAATTAAGGATTTATTAACTGTACATCTTTCTGAAAATAATTAAAAGTATGCATTCACAATAAAATGATTCATTAAATAAGTGTTTGGCAATTTCTATAAAAAAAATAGTCACTTTATAGTTTATTATCAGTTCACGTTCACAAAATATTCTACAAATAGAATGTAGCTCAGGAATGCACTGGCAGGGCAGAGCAAAAGATGTGTTTTAGGACTTAAGGCTGCTCTTCAGTCAGAGTTTCAAATCTTCGAAACCAATGTTAACCTACGGGAAAAGTTGGACTAAGTTTTAGAAAGTTCCTTTGAAGTTCTCGAGTCCGGAATTTTTTTGAGTATTTTTCAAGCCTATATCTCGGTCTTTTAGTTTTTACTTTTTTAAAATATCACTTACCGTATTTTTAAAAAATCGTTAAAAAATGAATTTTGGAAAAAACGTGGTACTGTTAGACGTTTTGCTCTATAAAATATTTTCAAAGCTTGTTACCGAAATTTTAAAAACAACAAGACCAGCAAAACATTTCCAGCTTTCTTTTGAACTTTTGTTTGAAATAATGCAAACATTTTTAAAGACGAAAAAATCCGTCCAAAGTTTGAAAATATTTCCAAAAAAAGCTCGAAATTCCTATAAGCCACGCCTCCCACCGCTTCCCATGCAAGGGGGCATGATTTACGAGGTCGATTAGCTTAATGACTCTCACTCCGGGAAGCATTGCTGCTTCGGATTCGGACAATGGGGAAAGTGTAGTCCCCCTCTTCAGACCCTCAAACCAGCCAGACACAGAAGACAGACCACATGTTTTTTTCGAAAGGGAAGAAAATTGAGAGCTTTTTGGAAGACATTTGGAGAAGCTATGACTTATATGTAATCCTTTATATGGGCAAATTCCTGTTCCCACGGTACTATAAAAATATTTAATATTTGTACAATTGGGAAAAAAAAACATTTTTTTAAAAATGTAAGCTTGAAAACATTACTGCTCTTTAATTAGTAAATCAAATGAGAAATTATTTAATGTAAGTAATTATTCATTTGTAGGTTATTGATCTAATTTTCTTCTACACAATCCATTCTTCTTTTCTTCAAAAACTTTCTGAAGAGAAAAGCGTTGCCTTTACTTCCCCCCCCCCCCCCTGCCCTCTTACAGACAACTGTGTATGCCACAGATATAACTAAATTGAGTGAGATAGAGTTTTTTTGTTTTTTACTGAAGGAATAAAGGAATGATAAACTTTAAATGTTTTCGTAAATTAAAAAGGGATTTTTGAGAAAATGAATGTAATTTCAAAATTTTATATTGGCCTCTTTCTGAATGCAATGTTTCAATAATTTGTGTTTTAGAAACCTAAAAAAAAAATAAATTAAATATTGATTAAATAAACCAACATCTTCCGGTGGAGCTGGAATTTTGATAAACAAAATTACATATAAAGGTCGACAGCTGGGGGGGGGGGGGGGGAATACTAACAGCCTCCTTTCTTTCTTTTATTTCCTTTTTTTAAATGATTTTTTTTATGCCATTCGTAATATTTATTAGCCTTTCCTTTCATAAGATTTTTCCATCTTTCGATATCTTTTACTTCTTCTTATCCTACTTTTCCGTAAAAGTAAAAAAAAAAAAAGAAAACAACGAAAGAAGGCTAATTGGCTAATGTATCAGATCACAAGAATATCGTTAAAAATAGGAAAAAGTCATAAACAAGTGAAGTAAATAAATACACAATGAAAAATTTTTAAAAAATTGAAAGTAGGGGTTTGAGATGGGATAATTGTGTCTGTCTCCCCCCCCCCCCTGTAGGGCCCCATTTCTCCCCGAGGGCATCTAAAAATCCGATGCGCCAGACAATGGCAGGTGGGGATTCTGGGCGCGCATGTCTCCCCCCCCCCCCCCCAATAACTTTTGAAGGAATTGTCTGATTCGAAAGAATTTTTTCCCTGCATTCGAAAGATCTTGGCGAGGACATCTCATTTTCATATTTTACTTTTTGATTTGAACAATTTTTCGTTCAATTTTGAACAGTTCAAAAATTCTGAACATTAGCGACTTTGGGATTTTTTCCCGAAGCAAAGTATGCAAATTCTGGGCAGAAGATCCAAGTTCCTTTGAACAAGCGTATTGGAAGGAGCTCTCGGCGTGAAATATTTTTTTATCCACTCCGAATTTCATAGTTCAGAAAAAAAAAAAACCGACAGCGCCTACGGGAAAATTTCACTCTTATACAAATCCTGAGCTAACCAACCGATTAACTTAAAATAAACTTTATCGGAAAGATGTTATGACGTAGAACATATACAGTGGAAATCTGCCATTCGTACTTGTCCCTCAATTCGTACGGCGCCAGGGGTCAGCTGGGTCGCCAGTTTGGCTTTTTTTAAGAAAAAAATTGAGAAATTATGCTCATTTTGAACTCGTCTAGAAGTAATTTGTTTCGCGTTTTGGATTTTTTTTAAATTTTAATACTTTTTGAGATTTTACAGACAATTTTAGCTTTCTAAGGGGGCATCTAGAGGAAGTGGTTGAAGAACTTTCTTCCTCAGAGGAGGAAAGTAGTAAGAAAAGCATTTACTTTGCAGAAATTAAAGAGCTGTGTTATTCCTGCAAGAAAACGCAGAGAGTGATAGGAAAACAGCATCCCAACACTGCTGTGGTCAACAGCAATGTTGGGATGCTTGGTTCAACGACAATGTTATTGGCCATTTTAGAAAAATTCTGAACAATCGTCAAAGCCAGACAACATTGGACAGGTTTTTAGGGAAAGAAGCCCAAGATTCTTCTAGTGCAAAAAGAAAGGACAACAGAAAGCGAGAAAACACTTGAAGGGATATTACCTGATGTTTTTATAGAAGGGACCTCCTCTTCCTCTTCCAGCCCTTTAATTTCCTCATCTCAACATTCCACATATGCCATCAGCTCACCTCAGTACAAGCAAAGTGCAGTTCAATTTTAATTTATCTATAATTTCATGTACAGTACTGTACATTTGTTTTTCATAGGTTTAAATAAGCAACCATCTGTGTGTCTGGACCGGATTAATCCAATTTACACTGTATTTTATGTGAAAATATAATTCGCTATTCGTACAACTTGCCATTCGAGCTGCCTCTTGTAATGAATTGCGTGCGAATAGCGAGGTTCCACTGTACAGTACACTTCCTCGGGGAATGGCGAAAAGCATGGGACATTGTTTAGAAAACAAATCACATGTTTCTTTTCCTGAATCGCAAAAGTTATTTTCTCACAGTTCACATGACTAAACTAAATACAGTGGAACCTCGGTAGCTCGACGCGCAGATAAGTCGACTAACCCTTGGTAATTCGACATATCCCTCCCCTAATGGTTAGCCCAATGCTTATTTCAATGGGCGGAAAACTCTCTAACTTGACACACAATTTTCAGAAACCCCTGTAAGTCGACCTCCATTTTGTATTCTTAATAACTTTTTCCTCCGGTATTTTTCCACGGTGCACAATTCTGGGAATTTTACAGCAGTGTTTTTTCATCAATAAATAAATTCTTTCCTTGAAAGTGTTCCTAGAAAATTTCCTTATTCCCCTTGTACCTTTCTACGAACACGAGAAAAAAGTTAATTGCAAATTAGCAAGCCTAATAGTGTTGGGGAATTTATGTTTTCTTTTCAGAGGGAAAAGCAAACAAAAATTATGGATTTTTTTCTCATGAGGTATTTTGATTTAATGTTTATATATTTATTTATTTGTAACATATTAACTTTTCAAAATAATAATGGATAAATAATAAACGAGAATAATTTCGTACACTGGAATTCACTATTATAACTTGAATGGCAAGTAAATAACAATACAGACCAATATCAGCGATTTAAGTTACGGAATCTCGGTAACCTGACACCTGCTTATCTCTACGGCATGCGACTTTAACCTTTTCAGTTTAGCCCGCAGCTTTCCAAAGGCTGCAAATTCCTGGTTATGCAATGTTTGCTGTGTGGCACTACGAAATAATATCTTATTAGCTAAAGAATAAAAACGGTTTGGTTGTTTTTCATCTATAAGCTTACTTCTTTGCATTGCAACATGGGCTCCTTGTAGCTCTGAAAAACGTGTCCGCAATTTTTGATTATGTTGACGTTTTATTCTTTAGTTTCGCAGCTTAAATGAGGACTAATTATTTATCTACATTAAATTTATGCATGCGAACTCGCGTCATTAAAGAAAAAAAGAACTATGTCTGTTATGCAAAATTTCTGCATATGATTTAAGTCAGGGGTTCCCAACTTTTTTTTTCCTAGCGAAGCCCTTCTAAAACTCTGAAAGAAATTGGCGAATCCCTTTGGTAGTCCTTAGTAAACGGGTAGGAAAACAATAAAATTTGCTTGCACATTCATTTTTCAAGCTTCACAACAGTTCATAACAAGTAATGAAACAATTCTTAAAACATCTAAATGGAAATAAAAATTAACATAATAGCTACAATAATAATAATAATATTAGTAATACAAGCATTTAAAAAATTAATTACTTATTATTATTATTATTTGTTCTTTTTGTATAATTAATAATAGCAGTAAACATACGAATTTGCAAAAGCTCTGTTTTTAGTAATTATTTCCTCGATACTGTGAAAAAGTTGTGGAATAGTGGAATGACACCAGAAATATAAGTAAAAAAAATTTAGAATCAATCAATAAATATCTTAGGGTTCCATTCCCACGTTGAAATATACAAAATTCACAACAGTTATGGAAATTTACAGAAATATTGGGAAATTTACATGTTTTCAAATTTTCATTGAGATAGAGCAGGAAAGTTGGAATAAAGTATTATTAAAATGTGAGTACAAAATTTGAAATTAAAATATCTTCCTTCGCACTAGCGTGGAAAAGTGAGAAATGGTAGTAGAAACATACCTCTAAAATTAATATAGATCAATTAATACCTTTTGATCAATAAACCACTTCACGATCCAAATTTTCAAATTTACGCAATGCAGAAATAAGTGCATTTCAAATTTTATGCGTATAGTTCCTATGCCCCACAACTTTTCCGTATTATCGGGAAAACAATTTTATACAAAAAAAAAAAAATCATTTTTAATCTCCGTTCTAATATGTATGAACATTTTTAATTTTGTTTTTTGTTTTGCGTTAGCAATTAAAAATCCAGCTATTGCAATATTATATTCGCGATTTGAAATTTTTCCCCTGAAAAAAAAATATCAACCATTTCCAATGACTGGGTTTGAGCTTAAAAATTCCCTAGTTAGCATGGGAATTAATTAATTTGAAAATTGTTTTGATTTCATCTGTCATTTTTTGCTCTTTTCATCGGAGAAAAAAACTCTCCAAAATAATAATAATAATTATGTTTTCTGATGGGCATGTGAACCCGAATTGTTCATTTTCTCTGTCAGATTACTAATCACTACAATATGGATGCCTTTTCTTTCAAATGGTAAATTTTTTCTTGAATTTTGAAGTTTAATATGACGGGATCTCAATATGCATTAAATTTAACATTGATTTTAGACTTTGAGTCACCATATGACATTTATTTTTTCATTATTATTATTTTTGTTGTTGTTAATATTTTTTTTTACGAAAAGGAGAGAAATCCGTTCGTGATGCATGAAAAATTTCAGAATTTAAAAGTTATTGTCTCATTTTTTAACTGTATGTTACATTCCTGCAAATTTGCATTTTGTAATGAAATTTATCTCAACGAATCTTTTTATTTCGCACATCCCAGAAAACACAAAACAAACAAACATGACAAGGAAAAGAACTATGTAGAATTCATTTCAGAAGATAATTCCATACATTACAGGTTTTGCATTTGAATAACTGAATTTGTCACTAAATCTTCTTGTCATTTTTTTGTGCATGTACATTATTTTCAGATTATTCACTGTTAATCATGTACTTCCGTCTTGAAGTTTCAAAAGGTATATTGAAACATTTTTTGAAGTATATACTCCGGAAACTGTTTTTAAATGCGCTGTAGATGGACTTCCTTTATTTACTCCTTATTATTTTAACCAGATGTACTTATCTCCTTTTGCGTAAATTATATCCTTCGGGAAAACCGTTGTCATTTTGAGTCGCATCGCATATTGAATCTTTATTGGTTATATTCATTTCTGTTCTATGCTGCTTCAGTTTGAAGTGCGATCTTCCGCGCTCCTCCGTTTTTATTTACTGGATAATAAAAACAGGCAAGCTCGCACATGAAGAATCGGCACAGAAGAAATGATGCAAATGCGCGTCTCAAGCCCCTCCCCCCCTTGTCGATGTGCCCCGTCTGTTCCGTATTTGCAGTTTTAAAATTGGCAGCCCTCACCTCAGCCTGCAACCATACAAACTTTATCTCGATTCAACAAGTCTCGGTAAAAAGCTGTCGCCCTGCGAGGTCTTCTAATTGTGTTTTTGTGCATTCAATCATAAGAGAAAACCAGGAAAACTCTCAACTTACTTCTCGATAAGTATTAAATAGAAATTATCAAAGCAACGTTTGTTGCCAGGATAAGAAATTGGGACTTCTGGTTCCGAGGAATATGCCGCCCCAGTAGTCAGGCTGCTATTTTGAAAGTTTTGAATACCTTTTGTGCAGGGAACTGGAGCAGAGTTATTATTATTATTATTATTATTATTTATGTTAATTTATTTTTTTGAGTTGCTATGCTACAGCTCCCCTCCGAATCTTATGTTATAGTTTCAAGTCCGCTCCAGCTCCATTCACTGCTCTGAATAGCTTTTAATGGCAAATACAATATTTATCGCTTTCGTTTATTCAGTGTATTGCGGAAAAAATTTAAAATCGTTTAAACCCTAATATTTCAATAAATATTTAATGTTTCGTACATAATGAAGGAAAAAAGTAATAAATAAATGCACTAGGAAAAAAGGCCACTGTTTCAAAACAGTCATTGCCAACCATTTGCTTATTTTCTTTCTTTTTTTTAAAGTTATTTTTTTCCTTTCTTCCCTGCCTTCTTTTTCTTTTTTTTGGTGAATTTGCAATTGCCGTATACTTTTGCAACAGCGAAAGTATGTTATGCACATCCCCAGTTTCAAGTTCGTGATTTAATTTTGCTGAGCAATATATATTTTACAACATACATACCTAGATACTCATAGGTGTGCGTGCGGGGCTTAGAGATACCATTGTACCCCCATTAGCAAATAAAAATGAAAGCTAATTACAAAACTGGCAACCTCTTTCGCGTTTGTATTCAATAGATATGCTTCTTTGCGTTTAATTTGTCACAAGTTTCCCTGGAGATGCATCTGGGACCCAAATCTTATGGGCAGGGCCAGCCTTATCAGTGTGCAAAGTACAAAGGCGCCATCATCTTGGGGGCTCCTCAGCGTAAGAGCAAAAAAAACAATAATCCGTGTTTCATAAAATTAGTTCAACAAAATTCTAGTTGTCTTCACGTAAGCAGACCCAATGATAGTGACTCCTATCAGATACTCCATCTTTCAAGTGAAAGAACTTAGCGTCAAAATTCACTTGTAGCGATGGTACTGTACCTACTGTGGTGCTTGATAGAGATGATTAGATGGTACCAATCCCTGTGAACCACACTAGGTCTTCAATTACGAAAAGCCAACAGCAGCCCATTAGAAATAAAAAAATAATTTGTTTCATGTATGTAATTATTAAAATTTTTTAAGTTATTGAAAACGCAATAACATTATACACAATTTGAATTTATATTATTTTAGTTTGTATGATGAAAGAGGGCTAGGGGCGACTATTTTTATAAAGTCCAAGGGCGCCGAATACCGTCGGGCCGGCTCTGCTTATGGGTGTATTTTGGTACCCCCTTTAGCGCAGTAGCGTCCCCCCCCCCCTTGCTAAAGCTCTGCGCACGCTTATATAAACACATATTACTTGACTACATATTGAAGTGCCAATGAAGCGGAACTACACAGAAAGTAAAGAACCATTGAAAACGTTCTTTTGTCAGAGAAAAAGAAAACCAGGATGTTTTATTCGAAAAATGATTCGGGAATTTTATGTTAAATGACAGAAATATAAAGGAAAGAAATAAAATGAATGTGATGGTCTCATCATATTGATCAAGTATTCAATATGCAATAATTAGCAAAACATAATTGAAGAAGTGTATATAAATAAATAAAATAAAATGCAAAATAACTAAATAAGTTATATAAAATAAAGAAAGAAACGCAAACATTCACATTTAGTTTCAGAAAAAAAAAATAGAGTAGTGGAGCTTGACAAATCTTCATTTGCTACTCCTGTTTCGAGCAAAACTCGTTGCTTAGGTTACCTCTTTTCTTATTTATTCATTTAATTTTAATCATACTAACGCAAAAATTTCTGCTCTTAAATTAAGCTTTATACAAGAGACGAAATAGCGCTCTTTATGTAACAATAACTGAGAACAGCATTCAGCAAGTTTTCGCTAAATAATTTTTTTTTTAATTTTTTTTTGGAATATCAAGCAATTTATCGCAAATTTTGATTGATCAATTTGTACCAAATTAAGTCTAGAAGCAAGTTCTCAGAAAGACAAACATTTGTTTTAAAAGTATCGTTTACATTTTCATTTTTACAGCACTAAATATGCAAAATACAAACAATTTGGGAGAATGAAAGAAGGGTAACAATATGTTTTCTTTTCGTTTCAACTCTCAGCCACAGAGAATTAATTTTGGAACCGGAAATGGAGCAATGTTGTGTAAGTAGTAGAAAACACGTGCATGCCGATAGCGACTACACTAACTGCAGGGGGTCTCGGCCTGAAGTGACAGGTCAATTATGGGGGACAGTAGACCCTTCTTCCAAGAGCTATCGTACATTTCATTGGTCGTTGAAATGTCAATCACTTGAGGTTGACACACTCCCCTCATGCCCTTCGAAGGCCATCTTAAGCCTAACCACGAAATTTTTTCTGACTGAAGAGCAGCCTTAAAACCCCTCCTACAGCATCGGAAAACAGAAACCCATGTTTGTACACTTAAAAACAATTATACAGATTTTTAAAAACAATTCTTATGAATAAAATTACTCTCAGGCATATTCTACCTGCGCTACAGCAAGAATATATTTTTATAGTTTATACTCAGCAGTTTTAATGCATTTATGCTGCTTTATTTAAAATTTATTGATTAAAGTCTATCCAATTATGCTAAATCATTTAGGTTTCATTAGGTTTAGGCAAATTAGGTTTTTGACACTTTTTGACGTTTTTGACAGGGAGGTTTTTGACAAGCCGGTTTTAACCATGGTTAAAACCGTCGCATGTCAAAAACCTGCCAACCCTGATTAGATGTCTTACACCTTCTATAATCTTCTAATATCTCTTTATAACATCAGATAAATCTGAAACACCAAAAACAAAATGCAAGTAAACTGTTCAAATCAGCATTAAAAATAATCTATATAATCTTAAGTTGCAAACAGTATTAATATAGTGACCATTTTAACAAAGAAAAATAAGCTCTTTTGCAATTTAACAATTTCTCTTTAAAAAAAATGATTAACACTTATTATAGCAGCCAAATTTAAAAATATGACTAGAGAATAGCACTGTTATACATTGTACAAGATTATTCATGCTGTATAAGTTACAATAAAAAGTTATTTAAAAATATTTTTATACGAAAAAAAAATATTTAGTTTAAAATTAATATAATACTTTAAATTTACAAAAAAATATAGACATCTCATGATACATTGGTTTTACAGTAAAAAAAGGGAACACAAGTTCCTAAGTTAAATCTTATACAAAAAAAAATTCTACAAAAATTTGCAATTCCTGACTGGAAAGTGGTTTCGTGAAGATGTCAGCCATATTCTTACAGCTAACATGGCTCACATTGAAAATATTCTTATAAACTAGATCGCGAACAAAAGTAATTTTACGTCAATGTGTTTACTTCGATGATTTTCTATTGAAGACTTAACAAAATCTAACGTGGCCTGGTTATCTACGTAAAGGATAGATTTAATTTTACCTTTTTCAAAAATTCTATTTTCTATGCATTCGTTAACTATTCTGTCAAACCATACTAGTTCTTTTGCTGATTCGGCCATCGCGATAAACTCTGCTTCCATAGTAGAAAGGCTGACAGATCTTTCCTTAAAAGTACGCCACTCTATGGGCGCGTTATCTAGCAATACGAGTTGACCACCTAGCGAAGTCCTATCATCTCGGTTTGACGCGTAGTCAGCATCAGAAAAAGTTATAATTTGAATTTTGTTGCATTTTAAGTTTAATTTCAGCTCTCTAGTATGCGAAACATATCCTAACAATTTTAAAAGGCCGTTCCAGTGAACAATGCCTGGATTATTCTGGAATTGGCTAAAAATGTTTACGGCATACGCAATATCAGGCCGCGTTCTGTTTGCAATAAAAGCTAGGCAACCTAACATTTCTGTATGGGTATTTTGACATTTCTGAAATTTCATTTTCGGTTTTTGGACAATTGTCCTTAGAATAAATAATGCCTTTACTTATTGGTAGAGATGTTATAGGAATTTTCAAATTGCAAAATCTATCGCATACTTCTTGAATATAATCGAGTTGATGCAATCTCAAATCCTCCCCTCTCTCGTCAAATTCGACTCCTAGTAATTTCTTAGTCTTTCCGAGAATTTTGAGGTCAAAGTATTTACAAAGTAAATTTATCGCACTATTTATATCTTTTTCTTCTTTTCCAAAAATGACAATGTCGTCTACATATACAAGTAATACAGCCATAGAATTGAAATAAACACAATTACAAGATAAAAATTTGTTAAAACCACACTGAAGCAAAACTTTATCCAATTCGTAAAACCAAAGACTACTTTGGCGCAACCCATAAAGAGATTTATTTAGTTTACAAAAATAATTTTCTTTTCCTTTTACTGAGAATCCCGGGGGTTGTTTCACAAAAATAACTTCATCTATCGGGGCATAAAGATACGCGCTTTTGATATCACACTGAACGTTAAGCCATTTTCCGAAAACTACCAGCAAAGTGAAGAAAAAGCGTATTACCGCAAAATTAACTACGGGGCTGAAAGTTTCTTCATAGTTAAGACCCCCTACTTGAATATAACCTTGAGCTACGAGTCTGGCTTTAAAACTCAAAATTTCGCCTTTCTTTATTGTATATACCCATCTCGAACCGATAGGAGTTATATTTTTATTTTCCGGTAGTTTAGCTAATGTCCAGACATATCTTTCTCGCATAATCTTATATTCTCTTTCCATGGCTTTCCACCAATTATCCTTTTCATTTGATTTTAAAACTTGCTTAAAGGTTTGCGGAATCTTAATGTTCCCGTCTAGTCATGAAAAATTTCTCTTTACATTAGAACATGAAGGCTGACTAGAAGTTCCCCTCTTGATTCCTTTTTAGCTCTGAAATTAAATGTATCGGGATCATATGCTATATTATTACTTTCACAATACTTTTGCACAACGTACCGCGATCTAAGTCTTTTATTTTTACCTTCTTCAAAATAATAAACATCCACCCTAGAACCATCCTTCCAAGGAACCACTTTTCGAGTCCATGAAACTTCTCGCAAAAGGTTTCCTATCACTTTCTGAATCCGATTCACTTTCTGATACCCCCTCCCCAGCGTCTGTTACGTCAGAATCTGACGAAAAAATTTGTTCTTTCTCAAGATCCGAATCGCTTTCAGACTTTGCTGGGTTTTCCGCGAGAGGCCAGAAAAGGGTGCTTTTATCTTTTTCGCATGATTCGGTTTGGAATTCGTTTTTGAAGAATGAGTTTTCTTTGAACGAAACATTTATGGATTCGATAATTTTGTTACTCTCGGGAATATATATTCGGTAGCCTTTCCTTTTAAATGCATATCCTATTAGAATACCCTTTTGAGCTTTTAAATCAAGTTTATTTCTTAGTTGCTTTGGGATTCCTACGAAAGTTACCATACCAAACGGTCTTAGATGCCGTACCGATAATTTTCGCCCCCCATATAATTCAAACGGTGTTTTCTCCTGCTTCGAATGGCAGACTCTGTTCCAGGTGTAAGTAAAATAGAGCATTGCTTCTGGCCAAAATTCTTGTGGCAAACCGCTCTCCTCCAAAATTACCCTGGTGTTATCAGCAACTGTACGATTGAAATTCTCAGCAATTCCGTTTTGCTCTGGGATATAAATATTCGTCAATTCGTGTCTTATCCCCTTTTCTTTACAAAAACTATCTAGTTCATGATTCACAAATTCGGTCCCATTATCTGTTCTTATTGCTTTTACTGATTTCCCGAGAAACTTTTCTGCCCTAATTATGTGATATTTGAAAATTTCCGGCACTTGATTTTTACTTTTAATGGGATAAATTGAACTTCTCCTTGAATAGTCATCTATTATTGATAAATAGTATCTTTCCCCGCTTTTACCTCCCACGTTGCATTTTCCCCATACGTCTGCATGGAGCAACTCCAACGGTTGACTAGATCTTATTTTCTCAATAGGCTTGAAACTAACACGTTTAAACTTACCCAATTTACAATTATCACATATAATTTTAACATTTTTAAACTTAGGTAATCCTTTTACAGCAGATAAATCACTGGTTTTACGTGATAAATCACTGGTTTTACACTCGGTATTTACGTGCCCTAATCGCTTATGCCAAGTTTCAATATTTACATGACTATTTTCAGTAGAAGTACTCATATTTACATGACTAGATTTTAAAGGTAATCGATTAGATTTTTCAGAATTTACAACATATACACCATTTTTTAACTGTGCTTTTAAAAGGACATTGTCATTTCTATCTGAAATCTCCACAAAACCACCTCCCCCGCGAAATTTGGCACCACCTTGGTCGAATTTCGGACCAGACAAAATATTCCGCCGCAGGCGGGGTGAATACATTACATCACGCAGTACAATACAGTTGAACCTGTCTATCTCGAATTTCAAGGGAAGGAAAAAATATTAGAGATGAAGAGGTTTTGAGATACAGAGGTTTTGATAAAACTATTAAAATTTGCAATTGAAAGAAAGACTATATAATGTAGGTTAAAAATCTTCTGCCTTAGTATTATTAAGCATTTTACTGTAAGATTATACTAACTTTTTTTAACGAGTTTTATACTCGTATAAATAGCATCGACAATAAAGAAATAGTATTCAGCATACCCTTTTGCAAGTCTCTCAAAAACAAGACAAGTACTACTACTTTTTTTAGCAAGTACCAGAATAATAGTCTTTTAGTGTTTTTTGTTGTCTGGTTGTTTTCGACTCGATTATGCTTTTGAGGGTAGCGATCACTATAAATCCACCTTGACCAAAATTTTCCTGAAATTCGAGGAAAGTTAATGTTTCAATAGCTTTCTCTGCTTCTTTTTACAGCGACTTTCGCAACATCTTTGTTTTTCTCAACCTCCTCTTCTACTTCCGAATCACCTTTTACGTTCTCTACGATTTCCACATCAATTTTGTTAGCTGCCGAAAGTTCCCTCGGCTTCGAATTCCAAAATGGCAGCAAAACCAGAATTCGAGATATGGAGGTTTTGGGGGAAAACATTTCAAGATAAACATGAAAAAATACATTGAATTTAGGGTATAAATGCAGGGAAAATATAAATTTTCGAGATAGGGAGGTTTTCCAGAAAGACAGGTTCGAGATAAACAGGTTCGACTGTATATCTATTTCCAAATTTAAGCTTGGTTTCCCCCTTTCCTATAATTGGAAACGTTTGATTTTTAACAGCTACAGACATCCTAACATCTTTAACAGGAACAAATGTCCTAAACCAGTCCCGGTTGGAACAGAAATGATGGTCCGCTGCGGTATCAAAAAGCCACAAGGAGGATTTTCCCCACATTTCACTATTATTTGCTTGAGTGAGAAAAAACGACTGATACTCACAATGTTCGGCTGGTGAAGGGGACCTTCTCCTGTCCCGGGAATTCCATCTTCTTCGAGGACTCCATCGGCGATTTCGATGTTGGCTCACATCTCCGCGATTTCGGAAATTCCTCGGCTGTCGCTGATTTTCAAAGTTAATTCCAGCTTTTTCGCTAAAAGAAGTCCACTGGCTTGGCTCTTGAGTAAACTTGGGGCAATTTGACTTCAGGTGTCCCAACTGGTGGCACTTCCAACAGTGAATATTGCTCCGTATTGAAAGAACTTCAGCTCCATTTTTGCTAGTTTCTCTCAAGTTTTGCCAATTTTCTTCAATAATTAGATCGACGATTATTTTCTCAAATTTAAACTCGCTATTAGGTCTCGTAAGGATGGATTGTACCACATGATCGTAATTTTTTTGGTAAATTTTGCAAGAGTTGAAAAGAAACGCATTCTTCAGGATAATCCGGATATGCAATTTTAATCTTGTCATAAATTCTCTGCAAACGGGCCGTGTACAAGTTCAGCTTTTCATTGTTCTCTTTTTTACAGTTGTTCAGTTCTGCAAACTTACGCAACGATTTTCTGGATAGAAGTGAGTCTTTAACTTTTTCCAAGAATCCACGGGCTCCGTGCAATTTTCTATTATTTTTCTGAGATTCTGTTCTACATTTAAAAAAATTATAGAAAGGGCTGCTCGTTTACGTTCTTTAAATTCCTTTATTTCCTTGTCTGTAATTTCTGATTCAGCACTTTTAACAGGTTCCTTTTCAGTTCCTTCAGTAATATCCCAACAATTTCTGTCCAAAAGCAGAAATTTTACGTTCGTAGCCCACTCAACGCAGTTTGTATTGTTTAATTTCTCAATCTGCAACATCTGAGTGGCCATTTTCTCTTTCTTTTAATGCAGAAATAATGCACAGTTCCAACAAAAGAATTCAGCAAAAAGCACAAAAATTCGATCTATAAAAAGTCGGCCTCCCCGACGAAAATATTCAGCCAGCTTCGTTTGCACAAGGGAAGGGCGTTTCTAATAAATTGGAACTGAATCCGTTTAACTTATAATAAACATTTATTTGGTCAGAGACATGGCTAAAAATAACAACTGTAAAAAAATATGAACATAAGTATAAAAATTAAAAGAACATAACGAAAAAGACGGCGAGTGCTCGCAAGAGCCCCGTAAGAAAAAGGATCTGCCTTAGGAGTTCCTGTACGCAGCTTTTATGCTGCCAAAAGGGCTCCTACGCATGTGCAGAATGCTCCAAGAACTATTTTACATCTGAGCGTGCACATTATGCAAATTAAATTTTAAAAAAAGAAGTAACTTTCTTCAAAATAATATATAATTAAATGATAAGAAAAATCCTTTAGAAATTAGACATTTATGGCTATCAGGCCGAATGAAGCAGATTTGGAGAAGGAAAGAACCAGTTTCCTCCTCTTTAATTTTTCCATTTACGCCTTTCCCTTCCTCCACATATGGATTCTCCCATACCTGTTTTCAGCCTGCTTGCTTGCATTGGAAAGTGCGCGTGCTGTCGTGAACGACCATTTTCTCTCTTGTCCTCGCTTGATTTCGCTCTTTTTCATTTTGCAAATAATGCCGCCTAAACGACTTCGGAGCTATACTGCTGCTTTCAAGCTGAAAGTGGTTTCTAGAGCTGCAGAAATAGGCAATAGAGCGGCTGATAGAGAATACGACGTTGATGAGAGATGTGTTCATCGCTGGCGCTCGGAAAAGCAAGATTTGGAAAATCTACAAAACAAAACGAGCCCGACGCAGTGGCACTGTGAGATGGCCCCAACTGGAGCTGCAATTAGCAGGATGGATCTAGGAGCAAAAGAGTAAAGGACTACCTGTCTCCACTATTAAAATTCGACTACAAGCCAAAAAAATGGCAAGCCAAATGAATTTGGCGGATTTTAAAGGTGGACCCTGCTGGTGCTACCGATTTATGCACCGGCAAAAAATTTCGGTCTGGGCTAAAACAACTACGAGCCAGCAATTGCGACCACCGGACACGAGAAAACGGCCTTCACTTGCGTGTTGGCTTGCGCTGCTGATGGCACAAAGCTGAGGCCGATGCTGATATTTAAAAGAAAAACTATTCCGAAAGGCAATTCTCCGGCCGATATTTTTATTACCGCAAATGAAAAAGGCTGGATGTGCGAATCCATGATGATGGATTGGTTCGAAAATGTTTGGAGGCGCAGGGAGGGAGCCTTTTTTCAGCCGAAAGTTCTATTAATTATGGACAGCATGCGGTCGCACCTGCTTGCCAGTGTTAAAGAAAAGTGTAAAGCCCTGTCTGCAAATTTAGCAATCATTCCTGCTGGCCTCACAAAAGTGCTTCAGCCGTTGGATCTATCTGTGAACAAGGCTTTCAAAGCCGAAATGCGACGCCAGTGGGAAACGGGGATGAGCGAGGGCCTCCATTCACTCACCAAGGGCGGGAAAATGCGCCGAGCATCGTACGAAGAGGTCGCCAACTGGGTGTCGACGGCATGGAAAAGTGTTTCCACGAATATAATCACAGCAGGATTCACTCAATCCGGAATTAGTTCCGCACAGAATGTAGTGAATGACATTGATGATGAAATTGACGATCCTATTTGCGCAGAATCTGCTAGTGAACTAAATGAGGACCTTTTAAATTCATTTGTGTCGGACAGCGATGAGTCCGATTTTGACGGTTTCTCATCTGATTATGAATAATTTCATGTTTTATTTTTTAATGTACTACGTTAATTTTTTTTTTACTATGTTCCTTGAATGTGTTTTTTAATTTTTTTAAATTTAAAACTGCAGTATGTAAGTGTTTTATTTCTTTAATATAACATATTACTTTCTGTGGTGTGTTTTATTTAGGTAATCTTTAGTTATTTTATCACTTTTAAAGGTAGGTAAATTTATTTAGGAAATCTTTACTGTTATTTTATCACTTTTAAGGATGTACATTTGAAAATTCAGTTTATATAAGCTTTAAGAGTGTGCGGCGCTTCTGAGCATTTTTTTTCTTCCTAGCCTTCTTTTTTTGAAGTGCGGTGCATACGCTGATGCAGCGGTTCTTCCAGAAATTACTGTAGGGAAATTACAATTCAATTTATTAATTTCTTAATCCATAACAATATACAAAGTTAAAGTGCTTAAAGCAAACAACAGCTATAAAATTTGCATAGATATACAGAGGGGTCCAAGAAAAATGTATACGCTCATTGACAGTGAACCTACTCAGAACAAAATGACTTGCAGCTATGAATGTTGCTTGCTATCTTAGTTCAATGGTTAATCAACAGATAGTGAGGCCTGTGTAGCCTGCATTTAAGCATTAGCTGATGCCAGTTTGTTACTAATCATGGCAGAAGCGAGATTGTCGGTTGATCAATGCCTTACACATATGGACATACCTGTATGGGACTTTGAAAAACGAATTTTATTGACATACGCCACCTATGCTGAACTTGCTACGAGAAATCATCGTGACCGTGTGTGCAGCCATTACACCAGAAACATTGAAAGCCATAGTTTGGTCAGCTGTTGAGCTGCATCGACGATGTTTAGCTGCTAATTGAGGTCTCTTTGAACACATGTAATTGTAAGTACATTTTACAATATCAATTAAAAAACCTTGTTACAGAACATTGAAATTTAAAAATTATATTTAAAATTAAGATATTCATGGTCAACTAGTGTATACATTTTTCTGGACTCCTCTGTATTACAAGAAACTCCTTTTCAAAGTAAAATAGATTTGATCTTACAAAAGAAATGACATCAGACAAAATTTCAAAATTTACTCATTGTGGTTTACTTATGCATCGAAACAGCTGGGGGAGGGGGGCTCTTGAGGAATGTTTTATAAATTAGATGAAGTTTTCAAAATTTTCCTCCAGATGTTTTAAGTTAAGTGTATTTCTTTTATAAGTTATAAAGAAAAACCCATTCATGATGTCTTGAAATAATTGTTAACTACTTATCAGAAGTTAATAAATGATGTACAAAAAGCCGAACCCAGGAACTGTTGGTTGATAAATCGCTATGATGTGATGATTGTGGAAAACAAAAAAAATTTTTTTTAATGCCACTCTCACTATTTTTTCAGAATAACATTTTTATTTTTGAGAAATGTGCATTATTTACATAACCATCAATTACATAAAAAGTCAGGAAGTTTTTTATTCATTCTTTGCTTAAATAGTATTTGTCATTCTATAGAATGAGTAGGGAAAGTATGTAATACTTCTCATATTTCGTACATTGTCTAAAAACGTCCGGCATTATATACAATGCTTAGGCATTCTACGGAATGCCAGCGTTTCATACTTTGCTGGTAACATATCCATGTCTTAAGATTTTCATTTTGTAATTTGTAAGTGATGAAAAAAAGGAAATTTTTATTCAATCGGTGTGTGCCATCTGGATTGAATGTCATTTACTTTATCACTTTTGATGGCAGAAAATGTTTTAAAATATTTTTCCAAGAAGAAAATTTTCAATTATATGACGAGTTTGATTTCAGCAATTGAAATCTCACATTCAGTTACTTATGTAACATAGCAAAGCGGAAAAAAAGCAAAGTATATATAATTGCATGCAAAGCACGAACCAGTATTGCACTCAGTAAAAGCACTTTAGCTTTTGATGCAAAAATGGATTCTTCAGAAAAGAAATTTCGATCAGGAAAGCGGACTTCTTACAAAAACCGCGATTGCGAGAACAGACCCTGAAAAATCTTATAAAAACAAATGCTTAAATTCATTTATTATATTGCTTTAAGTACATGTTTAGCTTCATTATTTTCTCCATTTCTGATTTTATATCATTTCACCTGACAATGTTTCTACTGAGAAAAAAGCGAATTTCACGAAGCTCATATTTTCTCAAAAATAATTGAAAATACACAGATATGGAAGCCTGGCAAAAATGTTTGGACAGACCATATAGCATAAGGGCTATAAATGGCTAAATTTCTAGCCTTATGCAAAAAACGCCGCTTCTCAGCCTTTATAATGCTGCGAAGAGCTGAAAATATGCTTTACAAATACGTACGACCCCGTTGCATGGTAAAATAAATTTGTACAATAGTGAATTTTGTAACTCGATTATAGTGGAGCCCCGGTAGCTCGACACGTGGATAAGTCGACATTTCCCTCCCCTAATGTTTGGCCCAATGCTAATTTCAATGGGCGAAAAACTCTCTAACTTTACACAATTTCTAGGAACCCCTGTTAGCCGACTTTTTTTTTTTTGTATTCTTATTAAAGTTATCTTCTGATATTTTTTCACGGTGTACCAATCTGAGATTTTTAGTGATGTTTCTTCGTGAATAAATCAATTATTTGCTGGAAAGTGTTCCTTCGAAGATTCCCCGTGTACCCTGTGGAGCCAGAAACCCAGCAACAAGCATGGTCTTCGTTGGTGGCCAAGGTGACCTCTTCATTTTATCAGTCACTGCTTGAGACTCCCTCTAATCAATAATAATAGGTAAATAATAAACGGGGATAATTTCGTACACTGGAATTGGCTGTTATGACTTGAATGGTAAGTGAATAACAATACAGAAGAATATTAGCAATTGAAATTATGGAACCTTTGTAACTGACACCCGTTATTTGGACATGTTTTCGTGTTGCATTAGGGTGTCGAGTTATTGAGGTTTCACTATAATTTATGATACTTGATTCGATGAAATTATGGTTTTTTCATTTTTTGATCAGGCTGAGACCCTTCTCATACCTGAGCGCTACCTCCATGTTAAGAAACGATGGATTATAGGATATGATTCTCAACAAAGAAATGGATCGCAAAAGGGATTGTTCACTTTGTCGTGCGACCATGGTACCAGTAAGGTCAAGACTTAGAAATTTTAGAAGTGGCCAGTGGCCACTAAACTCTACTAAGTCAGTGGCCGCCTATGTGTCATAAAACAAAAGTGCAAAGGAGGCATCAGTGCTCTAAAATTCCTTATGTGTCAGTGAAAAAACATATTTTGTCAAAACTATTAAGTCTACAACACAAAATAAATAATTAAATGTGTGTAACTTTTGAACTGGAAAAAGAAAAAAAGGAATGAGGAAAAACTAGCGTCGTTGGCGATGGTAAATTAAGGAAATATTAATTTTTGCGATATAGTGTTTCATGTTGAATGTTATAGAGTACAAAAAAGTTAAATGCAAAATTTTAATGTTATTGTTAAAAAGAAGCACTAAACAACAAAAAATCCCAATTGCAGAAACGAACCTTTTACAAAAAATCGCGATCACAAATATGAACCATTTTCGAACACGAGTATGAAAAAAATTTATATTTCCAATCCTTATTTTGTTCAGTACATATTACTGTCATTATTTTCAAAACTTTTATATTTTTTTTCACTTTCACACCAGTTTCAAAATGGCGCGAAACTTAAGTCTGATTTTATAAATTAAAGCGAAAATGGCTGATCAGAAATTAATGTTATGGTTGCAAAAAAAAAGTCATGATGAGGATTGTTTCTTGCATTTAAGATATTCACATAATAGAGAGAAGAAATTAAAGAAAAAATAAAAACAATAGCGCAATCTCGAAAAGTTTTCGCCATTTTTGTTTCTTGTGAAAGGGGGAAATGCTTATCGGCCGAAATTCGGTTACTTGCTACTTCGGTTTCGCCAAATTGATGCGTTTTTATTGTGCTTGTGTGCATGAAAGAGGCAAGGGTTAATAAATTCTATGGATGTATTTGAAACGGAAGGATTTACTTTGGAAATTAAAAAAAAGTAAAGGTGGCGATCGCTCTTAATTTTTGAATCGCCACTTTTTCAAACAAGGTCGCCACGTGGCTAGTGGCGACCGCGAATCTTGACCTTTACCCACCATCAGTACATAAAAACGAGCTCTAATACGAAACTGGCAAACTTTTTGCAGTTTAGATTCACTAATTCCATGCTTCTTTTCCCTTAAGGCTCTTCGCTACCGTCCATCTTGTTTTTCGGCGCTAATGCTATCTCTACGGGAAAATCTGCAAAAACTCCTACTCATAACTCGAGAAGTTATTTGAATATTTTCATGCAGTTTCTTTTAAATGATAGAGTAGACCTAGTTAACGGTTTGCTACTTTTCATTTTTTCTGTAGTGACCTTCAAAATTTTTTTATAACATTTTTAAATTTCAATTCATTATTTTTAAAACTTTGAAAAAAGATACGGGAAAACGGAAAAGTAGCAAACCAAGCTTGAATATTTCTCTTTAAAACCATATTTTAAGTTTATATCTGAGACAATTTGTGTACCTGTTATTAGTAGGAGTAAAAGTGTTGTTTTTGAAAAAGTTTGAAAAACTACGAAAATTCACGCCCCGTAACAAACCACACCTTGGCCCGCCCATTCGAGGGACCTAGCGTGCCTAGAGGGACCTATTCCCCTCTCGCTAAAGTGACAAGCAATCAGTCTCCTTTGTTCACAAGCTGCCCAGGAGGTCCATCCATTCTTTACCTATCGCTTTGTATGTTTTGTGATACCCGTTCGGTTTTCGGTTCTGAGTTCAAGAGGAAAAGAAGTTTTTGCATTACATTCTATTTTCCTTGGTGCTTGATGAAGAAAATCGTTCTATGATAAAGTCGAATACTGCGTCTTTAACATAGCAGAAACCGTCGTAAAGAGTACTATAAAAATGCAGTTCGATCAATAAACATTACGCCATTTTTACATTACACTACTATGAATCAAAATTTTATGTTCATTAATATTGTTATTTTCAATTTGTAAATTAAATGCTGAAGAGTATGTTAAAGAAATATCGATATATTGTAAGTGAAGATGAAAAACATATTTTCATTTATGTATTTATGTGTGTTCCAAAAGTAATTTGGGGTGTTAAAAGTAATATAATTATCTCACAAAAATACAAAAAGGTTAAGAAACTCATTATTAGTGCTTATAAAATTGTAATTTAATAGCATAATGATATTAAATAATAGACCAAATATTTTCTGCTATGAATGAACATATTTCCAGAAAAGAACCAGCGAAATATCTATACAACAATATATAATACTAGCGGTACCCGCACTGCCCTGCCCTCGTTCAGAAGTGAAAGGGCCAGTTGGTTCGCCATTATATATATAAGCTGGTATTTTTTAAAATGTGTATTCTATTAAGATGTATAGCCTTCCACAGAATTAAAAATTAGCCTCACTCGGCGATCCTACATATTTAAGGAACTTTATTTTCTTGTGAGAAAGACGCACACATAAAAAATGCAAAAAGAAACTGAAAAAACGCATTATGTTTGTTTAATTCAGGTACCCACACAAAGAGCACGATTATAAGGCATTGGAATCGACACACACACAGGCGTACTTGCTTGTTTATTATTAGTAGAGATGTATGGCATTACATGCAAGTGCGCCTTTTAATCCATACTCTACGCATCCTAAACCGAGACCGAGAGAATAATTTAAAGATTTTGGTCTTTGTATATTACCAAAGGGACGGATGCCGGATGCCCATCCCTCTCTGAGCAATGTCGAGTGCTGTAGTAACCCGTAAGCAAAATTAGTACTTTCTTAGGGCACCAAGAAAATGAGGGCCACCTCAGAAAAATTTTATTGTCTATTTTAATTGATAAATTAATTTAATTTGTAAAAATTTTCAAATTTTAGGGTAAAATGAATGAGCTCTTTATATGAGTCGTCTAGTTTCAAAACCAGCTACATATAAAAAATGAAATTTTTCTCTGCGGGCAAAAATCTAATATCTAAGAAATTCGAATTTCTAGCTGAGAGCATTGGGATTAACTTTTAACTTGCTGAAATTTTGACACAAAAACAATTTATCCTCGGAAGATATTTGGAGGGAAAAAAGAAGAGCTGACAAGCATGGTCAATGGGGGAAGGGGGGGTTGTAATTAAGCGGCACACTTCAACCCACTTTTTAGCATGATGTAGCTGCTTTAGAAACTTAAAAAATTAACACCATATAAAGATTACTTTAAACTATTAGAAAGTGTAAAAAAGTTGAAATCGAAAAAAAGTGGATGTATCTGGTTTTGAATCTTGACGACTCATATAAAACATTGAGTCTTTCTGTCTTAGGGATCATTCATAAATGATGTCACGCTTCGAGGGGGAGGGGGGGTTCGTGAAATTGTGACAGGGGAGGGGAGGGGGTAACAAGAAGTGTGACATCGTGCATTGTGCAACATAGCGTGACATGTGACAAAGGGGGGAGGGGGTCCGCTGAAGAGTGACATATGTGACAAAGGGGGGTTGGGGTCAAATATATGGGAAAAAAGCGTGACATCATTTATGAACGGCCCCTTATCTCAATCCTGCAAAAAAAAGTATATGTCTATTTCGTTTTTATTTGCATGTTTGAAACAGCGAAAATGAAAGCAATATTTCTTAAATGACATTACAAGCGTACATAAATTCTTGAATATTCCAGCCAGAATTGATTAGGGAGATTTAATCACAGACTTTACAGGGAAAATTAATACAAGGGTCGAATTAGTACCTTCGTAAATGTGGTCTTGCTTTTTTCCCATATATTTGACCTCCCTCCCCTCTTTGCCACATGTCACACTATGTTGCATAAGCATGATGTCACACTTCTTGCTACCCCCTCCCCTTGTCATAATTTGTCAAAATTTCACGAACACCCCTCCCCCTCGAAGAGTGACATCATTTATGAATGATCCCATGAGTTATTCAACTAAGTAACAATTAAGCTAAAAAAATAAAAGTTTGTTTTGTTCCAACTTCGATCAGTTTATTATAAGATTTTAAGTTTAAAATTATGCAATATACCTGTATATATTGAACAAAAACAAAAATGAAAAAGGGCCCAAGTTCGGTAGAACAAACAATCTTCGGAGTAGTCGGTGTCACCGATAAAAGAGTTGAAATATGAGAGGTGCCAACTTCCATAGCAGATATTTTAATCATATCTGTAGGAGAGTGCAATGTTCTTCAATTCATTTAAAAACAGCTTGTTACTTTCGGGATCATTCATAAATGATGTAACGCTTCGAGGAGGGGAGGGGGTTCGTGAAATTGTGACAAAGTGTGGCAAGCGGAGGGTAGGGGTAACAAGAAGTGTGACATCAGGCTTATACAACATAGCGTGACGTGTGACAAAGGGAGGGAGGAGGTTCGTTGAGGAGGTGAAATTTTGTGACAAAGGGGGGAGGGGGGTTAAATATCAGAAAAAAGCGTGGCATCATTTATGAACGCTCCCTTCTCTGGTATCCGATTTCTAACCTGGCAAGTTTTAAATGTCAATACATTATATTCAAAAAACTCCCCCAAATAGAAACATTTCTAACAGGCAGTTAGTAAAATCATGTGGCAAGCTATAATAGTTAATTGTCTTCTTATCGTGTTCTTGAACGTAACTTATCTTAATGAGCTACGTATTTTTTGTATTATTAGCCAGGGTAGTAAAATTGAAAGTGCTCTTCGTTTGAAGTCAAATTTTGAACTATTTTGTTTTGATATAAGAGAAAAACAAAGAGGGACAAAAGAAAACAATTTTATGCCATCTTTGAACGTACCTGATTCCAATTTAGCAGTAGAACACTCAGTGGCGTAATTAGACTTAGTGGCGCCCGGGGCGAAATTTGAGAATACCGCCCCAAAGCCGTGCTGACGACAGAGCAGCCCCGAAGTCAAAAAACGGGGGGGGGGGGGGCTTATGAGTTTGGTGACCACCACATCTTTTCATCTTTTTCGATCGGGTAATTCCAGATTTATATAATATTTATATTATGTACACGCACATCCAAGGGACATTTTAAAATTAATGTGCCATTTATATTTTTCAGAGACATTAGGTTGAATAAATTTCAACTAATTTTTGCATCCGGCATTCTTTTTTTTTTTTTTTTTTTTGGATAATTGCGTCAGGGTATTCGGAAAAGCTATATAAAAATCCAGAAGGTAATATATGCGCACAAATAGGGGGTTCGGGGGCTCTCACCCTGAAAATTTTAGAAATTGAAGTTTAAAACACGCAATTCTAGGCTATATTTAGTGACGCTGCCCTTGGGGGAAAAGGAGGGATTCAGGCACTTCACCCCTCCTTATCGAGGAATTTCTCTGAAAATTCATCGATATTAGTGCCAAAAATGCAATTTTAGCCTATATTTTCAGACATTAGAAGATTCTGGGCATGGCCATAAATTTCTCGAATAGCTTACTAGAAGTCTTGTTGTCTATTTAAAATTGTTGTCGAATTATACAAATATGGGAAATATTTTACTCCACATTTCAATAAAAAGAAGATGCTTAAAAGTTTCATCAACATTTCAAGATAATTTTTTTTTGAGACATCACATGGATTATGTATTGTTGGGTATTATACAGAAGGTATGTCTTGACATCCCATTGCAAAACATTTATATATCGTTTTCGATGTTTTTCGATGCGGAAATGACTTTATTACATAGGCTATTAAGAATAATAGCAAGGAAGCAAAACAAAAAGTATACCTAGGGGGTTCAGAAAAAGCTGAAACCGGACGTCAACCTGTGGCCACTGTCCGCCCCCCTCCCCGCCCCTTAATGCTCTCGTAATCTTTTGGAGCTATTCAACTGTCGGTAACTTTTCGAGGGAAAAAAATAAGTTCGCCCTGTTTGCAAAAAAAAAAAAATGTGAAAAACAAGATTGCGTTTTGTTGGGATAAGCGTTTCGGACTTTTTGCCGCTCCCTGAAACAGTGCCGCCCCCCGCTAGTTACGACACTGAGAACACTGTAGTTCCGTTACAAGAAATACAAGATTATGTATTTTTTCCCAAGTTTCGGATTTTTTCTTTTATAAAAGCTTAATTGTCAACCTTGATGCCAAGTTTCAAGTTTCTAAGTCACTTATTATTAGTAGTTTTTGTTTTTGATGAGTGAGTCAGTCAGACAATGATAAACATTACACTTTTTAGACCTTAATAATTCTATAACTATAAGAGTTATATCGATGAAATTTAATATTCTAGGGGTTCAAGGGGCCCCTATTTGAAGCACAAAATTTCAAGTATGTAGGCCTAATAGTTTTTGAGTAATGATGTCGAAAGTAGCTTGAAATGGTTCGGGTAAAAATACACATTGGCCGGTGTCGCCGTCTTTGCAGGCCCTGATTATCGCACGGGCACCCAGGGCCCATGCCCTGGACAGGAACTCTCCAAGGGGCAGGAAACTTTTTCATAATAGCATTTAAATTCCTTTTTAAAAGTTGCAACATAAAGTAATTAGTTTAATTAATAATAACCACTGGCAATTCTTCATAATAAGAGGTTATTCTTAAAATAACAAATTTCACGTTGACCGTAATACACGTACACATGCATAGCAGTAAGTGAACCATTCCAAAAGGGCAGGAAAAGTTGACGTTGCCCTGGGCAGGAAAACTTGTTAGTTGGGCCCTGCGTCTTTGAACTTGGCGGACACACTGCCGTGTGTCTAGATATTCTTTAAGAAATGAAACATAACTAAAACATCTATATGGAACACACTCTTTACCACTTTTGTGGAATTACCCATATATCTTTGCATTTTCTATTAATTTAAACCAAATTTTAAAAAACACCAAATTTTAAAAAACAACATTGTTTTTATTTCTGAATGACTTTTTTTTTTTTGGTTTGCTTAAATATATAAAAAAATCAAGGATATATACGCGTCATTAAGATTTCGATGTCTTACAAGATAAAATCATATTCTAAAGTCGCTAACAGTAACAGTTACTAATTCTAGCAGTAGATTGAAAGAAAAAAAGTACTTCGAAAAATAATAAACATTGTATTTTACGATAACTCATGTGATCATGTGAACTGAATTTTAAAAAAAAAAAGAAAGGAAGAAAGAAAGAAGTCGGCTTCAACGGCGTGCTAGTTTCAAGGAACAATTTGTGCGTTCCAAGGAGAGTCAAAGATTTTTCCGAGGTTGAGAAAAGAAACAGAGCCCCGGGGGTCAGGAGAAGTGTCTTTTTCTAGGAAAAGGGTAGATGTTTTGGACCCCGCTCGTGTGCCCACGTCCGACCGCAACTACCAGCAGTGTCGCGTGAATCCCCTTCAAAAGATTTATAGCTGTCCATTGAGAGAGATAGTGATTGACGCTGTCCATCACAAGAATAGGCCAATTACCAGCGCAAAGAGATTGAATAAGACACTCCCACATTGTAGCCACTATTTCGGAGATTTTGTCAGCGCTGAGTTTCCGATTTGGTAGTGAAGAGCCTTAAGGCTGTTGTCCGTAGCGGTTTGGCTCCAAGGAAAGTGTACTGACATAATAAATCAAAATCAACTGCTAGTATCATTCCAATTTTTGTTGCATATGACGTGTTTTTCAATTATGTATTGATTGCTAGAATATTTTAGAAAAATTTTGCGTTTTCTTGTAATCGATTTTAAATGAAAATCGAGCTTGGCGACAGTTTTCAGAATAGCAACCATACATGACGAAAATAACGAACTTTGCCTCCCACAGCAAAATGCTGAGATCCTATAGTAAAAAAAAAAAAATACTTTATAATTCAGAAGACTGTGAGCGTCTCCGTGATAATTTTTTATTTTCATTTCAAGCGCTTTTTATATTTTAAAATATGTCTTTTCTAGAAACTTGCTGAAGTTGTGCAGTGCGTAGTTCCAACCCTGAAATTCAGATGGCAGTGCAGTAGAAAAATGGATATTTTCCTTTACTTCTGCTAATGAGTGCTAAATTACATGTCAATCACCGAGATGCCCCCAACGAACACGAACTGTCCCCTTCTTTTGTCCTGCGGCTTTGTCCATTTTGCATTCCCGCGTCAACAGCGCCTGAAGCTGAGCTCTCGGATGATTGTGGATTTGGGTGTGTTGCTTATTTTTGTAGGTTTCCTATTTGAACCTGTACCAAAGGTTTGGAATTCCCCTCCCCCCTCTTGAGGAACACTTTCCGCTGAGTAAAATAACATGTAGGTGTTTTTACCATCGAGCAGATTTTCTCGTGTAGTAAAAAAATAATTACTTTAAATGCTTATGATTTATCAAATACATATACAGTATTTATAGGGGAATGTGGGATGAAGTGAAACAGTTAGGAAAAATTACATTTTTCAAGATGAACAAATTAAAAGTTTATTTTTATAATAACTACATGAACAGAGAAATGTGATTTTATAATAAAACTTGAAATATTATTTTTCATTTTATGCAGTAAATTTGGTCGTTGAAATCGAAGTGGAAAAGTATCACTTTGCCTCATTGAATTTTGAAAAATTGAAATATTTCTAAATGAAGTAGTTTTCTGTCTGATAATCAGGGACGTCCGTACAAACTACTGAACCGCCCAAAACGTTGACCCCCCCCCCCCCCAAATCAGTCAAACAATCGACCAGAAGCCCCTGAAAAGAACCCCACCAAATCTCAATGGAATAGACTGCGCCGTGACTCCTTCTGGGGGGCACCCCTGTGATAAATATACCTTTGGATTCTTATGCCGCTTTATGATAGTCTAAATTGTAATGATTCATATTTACGACTACAGATGGTTAAAAATAGTTTTTAGTAATTATGAATAATTCAATGAATGAATGATTGATAAAACGTGAAAATGAATTATTAATTAATAAAAAAATATTAATTAAATAAACGAATAAAGCATCTACTTAATAAATAAAAAAATAATAACTTAATAAATGAACGACAAATTTAGTTAGTAGATGACTGATGTAGGGTCAGAGGGGAATAAATACGTATTTCTCTTTGTCCTGTATGCACATGACAAATTTTACTAAACATTAGCAATCAAAATAAGCCTAACATAAAAGAAATTAACACTGCATTAGTCCCTAGGCCTTAATTAATATGTAAAATATTAACAAGAATTGTATAATTATATAATTGCAAAAGGTGTATTTAACTTGATTTAACACAAAATATTACAACATGAGCATCAAATTTTGAAAATGGCTTGTATTACAGTATAGCATTATCTTTAGATTCGGTTATTTTTTGACTGGAATCAACTACATGCAGGGGCTCACTAACGGGGGGGGGGGGGGGTGAGGACGACCCGTCTTCCCAGAAGGCATTGGGTATCCGACCGATTTTGTTTTTAATATCCGAAAACCGATGCACGAAAAAATCCGGTTCTCCGGATTTGCAGGTTGCAAAGACCGGAGCCAGATATCCGGCACGGATAAGTCACGTAATTGACACCGGGATATCCGGCTTCTGAGAAGATATATATCCAGGTTCTCCCTAATTCTGCCCATTTTCTCCCTCCCCTCCCCCTGAGCAAAATCCTGGGTGCGCCACTTACTACATGTTATGTAACATATTAAAAAAAAATAATTAGCTCTGTAAACAAAGTAAATATTTTATCATTTCACTTAGCCCCACTTTTACCTTTAGCCCATGTTCCTCTGCTTCAAATTTCAGTAAGATGTTTCTCTTGTTTGTCATCAACTTTTCGATTAATATGGTGGAATTTGGTGAACAACTCTGTGTTATGAGTAAAAAATATGCTGGCGGGGGGGGGGGGGGGTATTTTAATACGCATTTTTATTTTAAAATGCATTTTTTTAAACGAATGCTTATATGCGTGAATATACATCTTATTTTTCGAAAAGTTATAAATTAACCCTTGTAGTAAGTAACTAGTTTTGTAAGTACTAGTCTATTTCGCGAAATTTATAGCTTATTTCTTGCTTTTTATGATAAAGGGTGATCAGAAATAGTTTTTTTTTTTTTTCAATTTCTTGTTGATCCGTTAACTTTGAACGACTTTTTAATGAACTTTTTACTGGTGTGTGTTCAGAGAATCTCTCCAGAACTTAGAAGAAATGTTAAATGATGAAAGTCTCCTGGGAGTTTTGGGTATATAGTGACAACGTAAATGTTTTTTTTTATTTTTTAGCTCAAGTTTCTCAGTAAATTTTTGCAGTTTTGAAACACTCATATGCACCCACCCCCTTTCATTTCAGTTTCATCGAAATACATTTCGTATTTCATTACTAATTGATTGATAAAAGTTTTTATGAAGTAAAAGTAAAATCATGTTTTGTTTTTTTAATTGCTAATTTAGTCTATTTTAATTAACAAATTTTAAATGAAAGGGATCGTATTTTTTCTTCACGCCAGAGGAAATTCGGGTCCCTTTTCGGACCCTTCTCAAAGTTCCAATTAACAAAAAGGGACCCTTCATAAAATTGAAATCAATACACCCCTTCACAAAATTCGCTATATGATTAAATTTTCAATTTTCACAAAATTATTCGACTTTTCAAAAAAGTCGTTTTAAATTTTACAAAAAACGGACCCTGTTAAAAAATGCTGGATCGACCCCCTAATAAGTGAATATAACCACTGCATATTTCAACTTTTTTTTTTACTCTGCATTGTTCAAATTTACCAGAGTTGCGGAAAAGAAATAAGTGACTTCATGATCTTAGTGTGGACACATATGGTCGTTTTTTGTAAAAAATAATAATAATATTTGCCATATTGAAAATGGTATCCCCTTACCCCGTTTTGGAAAATGTATGAAAATTGTCCGCAATACCTCCATTTTCCCATAAAATTTGCTTGATTCTAAATGTTTCCCCAAAAAAGCATTCACTTAATTAGAGATTTGGATGAGTGAACAACAGTACCAAATTAAATGGTAAAACTTTTTTTTTTCAAATGCAGAGGCTATAATTAAGGGTGGAATTATTTTCACCCAAATTCCTCAGATTCCCTTCCTTTAGAAAAGACCGGCCGCTAAACTCCTGCCCACGGTAGATTCAAAAAATTTCGGTGAAAACGCGAAAAGCAAAATTTTTTCACTTGTAAATAAAGTTACCAATATTTCTGGTATTAAAATTAACATCTTTTTTGGGAGGGGGCGAGGTGTATGTAGACGCTTTAAAAATTATCAGTAATATGTATCTTTAAAACAGAAGTACTTATTTTTGTAAAAACAGATGCTTTCATTTTCCACCTTCTCTTATCCTCTTACAGCACCTACAAATTGAAATGCACATTCTTTTTGTCTCCTTCATCAGAATTAGAATTTTCTCTTTCGAAGCATTTAGCAATTATCTTTTGATATTTTTTTAACCATCATTTTAGTACGTTAGTGGAAAGAAACCGTCGAAAACGTTATTAATGTATTCCTTTTATAACTAACAGGGGCATAATCGAAGGAAGCGGGTTGGAACCTCCGTGAGAGTCTTGGTTTCATAAGCCATATTATAAGGACTCTTTTGACCCTTCTCCAAGAGAAAACTGTTGTTCTGCAATACCATTGTACGAAAAATAGAAATTGTACTTTGTTTATGATGTGGGAATACACAAAAGGATTAAACCGTAAAATAATACTGCTATTTTTACTCCTTTCCAAAAAAAATTGCTATCCCCCTCCTTACATAAAGCTTGGAGTGGAGTGTCTCCTCCACTTGGAAACTTGAAATTTAGCTCCTATAAAGGCCAAAACTCAATAATCAAAAAGCAACTCAATAGAGCAATGCTTCGCAGCTTTTTTACACTACTTTTGACAAAACATAAATAATCACAAATACTCTTAAAGTTTGTATCATTGATTTTATAGAACTTAAAAAGTCATCTAGATTGTTCAAACTATTAAAAACTACTTTTTTTTTTTGTATGGTGTAGAATTCCAAATATAAATAAAAATGTTTAAAAGGCCATTTTTCCGAAAAATTGCCTAAAAATTTGGAAGCTTTTCATGCTCGGTATCAACTAGTAGCTCTTGAAATTCGGCATGCAAAGAATTTAAGATTATTTCTCTTGAACTTTTATTAGAATTGATAATGTATTTTTGAAAACAATATTACCTAAAAATTTTATCTGCTCTATAACATTTCGACGATAAAATATCCAAAATCAACTTTGATAAATGTTTTTTTTTTTTTTTTTGTTTCAAAGGGTAGACGTGAAAATTCGAGAATATTCATAATTACAGGGAACCATTTTTTCGACACTAAGCGTGATATTTTCTAGGGATGCACCGCTTAATCGGCAGTAATTGGTAATCTGCCATAATCGGCCCTTTTTTTCTGCCAATTAATCCACGACTTTTTTTTAATTAAAAGTACATTTATTATGTAAAAACAAGAAATGAGGTGTATTCCAGGCCACTCACAAAAAGCATGTGGCTCTTCAATTCATTGTAATAGAATAGCGTTCCGGTGGTTCGCGAGGTGTCGGAAGGGGGTTCGCGAAAATAATATTGCAATGGCGGAATTTTTAATTGCTAACGTACAAGAAAAAATTGAAAAATAAATTTATATACGTATTAGGACGGAGTGTAAAATGATTTTTTTTAAAAAATAAATTGTTTTTCCGATAATGCATAAAAGTTGTGGACTGACATAGGAAACATTCGTACAAAATTTGAAATGCCCTTATTTCTACTATTGTCTGATTTCGAAAACTTGAATCACAAAGTGGTATCGGAAGAAATTCCTTGATTAATTTAAAATTTTCAACGTATGTTTTTCCTACCATTTCCCACTTTTTCCTCACCGACGCGAAGAAAAAGTCGGAAAAATGAAAATTTTCCTAAATGTAAAATTTTGCATTATTTTCGACTAATTTCTCTCATACAGACCTTTTGTTTCAGCGAGGATATTTAATCATTTATTTTTTTTTAATTTTGTATTCGCATCTATCACAAATTATTCCAACTGTTCTGCATGTTCGCAATGAAAAGTTTGAAAACAAATGAATTTTAATATTGTAATTTTCCACAACATTTGCGAATTTTGAGCATAAAGATACTTCTTGATTGATTCAAAATTGTGTACGTATGGTTAGTTCTTATGATACTTATCGTTAGTTCTCATGACACTCTACTAACATTTTTTTGGCATTAACGGTAAAATAATTTTTAAAGATTTTTTTACTGCTCTATTAATAATTCAAAAAGAACATCTAATAAAAAGTAATAATTTTTTAAAAAATGTATTTTTTTGTAGCTGTATTTTTGCTTTGGTTGAATCATACATATTTTGCAATTCCATTTTCTTTTTTTGTGATGAACTATTGTACAAAAAGGAAAATAAATGTGCCAGCAAATTTTAGTTTTGTTACCCGTTACTAAGGACTATAGAAAAGGGTTCGCACGAAAAAACTGGTTGGGAACCAACCCTTCATATTGTCATTCTATTACAGAGGTTCCCAACTTTTTTGGTAAAACATCTTTTTCTTCGCGTTGGTGAGGAAAAAGTGGGAAATGGTAGGAGAAATATACGTTCAAAATTTTAAATTAATCAAGGAATTCCTTCCGATACCACTTTGTGATTCAAGTTTTCGAAATCAGACAATAGTACAAATGAGGGCATTTCGAATTTTGTACGAATGCTTCCTATGCCAGTCCACAAATTTTATGCATTATCGGAAAAACATTTTTTTAAAAAAAGTCATTTTTACACTCCGTCCTATTACGTATGTAAATTTATTATTTAGCTTTTTCTTGTACGTTAGCAATTAAAAATTCCCCATTGCAATATTATTTTCGCGAACCCTATTCCGACACCTCGCGAACCACCGGTTGGTTAACGCTATTCTATTACAATGAATTGAAGTGTAAAGTAAAAAAAAAAAAAAAAAAGGAAAGAAATGGGCTATTAACACATAATTCAGCATGCCTTTCACATAAGGTGTTAGTATGTACCTTAAATGCAATAATTTACCGATTTTTGAGTCTTTGAGTCTTTGGCAGTGAGGCAACCAGATTTTGCTCGAACCTGGAACGGGGCGTTCCAGGTTCGAGCAAAATCTGGTTGCCTCACTGCCCCCCCCCCTTTCCGCTTCAGATCCCTGATTTTGTAAAAACAAAATACATTAAAATTTTCAATACAGAATTTACAGTAATGCCATTTTATAGTATATTTTTCTTTACCTAGTATTTAAAACTTTTTTCTACTCACAAACATCTAAAATTCGAAAGTAACTGTTCTCGCGTTTAAAAAACGAAACATAAGTTGCTTCTAATGTAACTTAAGGTTATTATTATTATTATTTTTTTTTTTTTTTTTGTAAATTAATATGAATTAAAATGCAGCTTTAAATCAAGAAGCATCCGTTAATGACGTTTAATCGTTAACTGAAATAGTATCGAAGAACTGGTTTGGAATTTAGGCGAGATGACATGACGGGGGGGGGGGGGGACTTAATAAAAGGGGATGATTCTTTTTGAAAGGAGAGTCCAATGTATGCGTCATTTTTTATTCATTTGTGCTTGCTGCAAAAATACTACCAACAATTTTTTTAATAGCACCTTCACATAATGCGACTATTCTGACATGAAATTAATCATAACTTAAGGATAACATTTAAGTGCAAAAGCTAATTTATAGGTTTTAGCAAAAAAATAAATATGAATTCAGCAGAAAAACTTATGACTTATGGAAGCGAATAAAATTCCTTGTGAATTTGATATGTTTTCCGCGTGGTGTTTCTGTGTTTATTTGTTCGTAATTTCGTATTTATCCATTATTTTTGCTATTTCATGAATAATGAAGAAAAATTAGTTTTTAGTTGCAGTTAGTGAGTTCAAAGTTATTTTGATTGTTCGGTAAAAAATGTATAATTTTTTCTTTCTTTTTGGATCTCAAAATGTTTTGTATACAAAAATATTCTATCTACAGCTTAAACCATATAATTTTCAAAAGAATGTAATTTTCAAGCACTCAAGTATGATAAAAAAAATTGATAAATACACAAATACCGGTAATTCTCGCACCTCAATAAATTAAATTTATTTTTAAAGTTTTGTTATGTCCATAATTTGATTATAAAGTTTTACTGATCATTTTGTATCAGAAACACCAATGCTGACTAAGATTTAAATTTACTTCTTGTTAAAAGCTTAAAAGGAAATTTTATTAGGCATTTACACTTTTAGGGTAAAATTGCGTCGGTTATTTTTTTCAGAATTCAAACAATTAATTAGGGTAGAACAGTAAAACATATTATCTTTTTGTTGTAAACCTAAGCTCACTTTATACAAATTAAGTACACATGTAATCATCATAATTATTATTATGCTCACAAACGTTATTAAAAGCTCAAAAATAAAATCAGAAACGTGATCTATAGCGCAGTGCTTTCTTTGTGAACTGCAAGTATATATGCTTATGTATTATAGCGTGACATGTGATAAAGGGGGTAGGGGTCATAATGAAGTTTGACATTTTGTGACAAAAGTCACAAAAGGGAGCCAAAAATATATCGAAAAAAAGTGCCCCTAAATAATAGCGCAAATACATTTTCATGAATAATTTTATTTTATGCAGAAAAAAAAAAAAACATATTAATCTGATTTTGAAACTTTAAAACCAAATATTTTATTTGGTTTTATATATATATATTTGATTGGAGATACTTTCTGAAAAGTTGAAAAACATTTTTTTTTTTTTTTTTTGGAAGAGCGTAGAACAAGAATTGGGTAGAAAGTATCCCGAGGTTCTTTTCTTGGAAGTTGGATTCACAAAAGCAAGCAGCTGCATGGATGACTCTGCCTTCAAGGTAAACGGGAGATCCGCGGTCACCATTGATATTGACGGGACAGCTATTAGCCCCTAATTACCCCTTAGTGTGAAAAAGGGGTTCGGAATCACCGATCTTGTTCCCAAACCCCCCCCCCCCCCTGAACTTAGACCATAAACTAGATAGACAAGGTTTGGGGGCGGGGTCGGTAAGCAGGAGTCTTTCCCTGGAAAACAGCTGACGGAGTCCTTCGGTGAGAGAGGGCTTCGTCTTCCTATGCTAATTCTCGTAGAGATTTGAAGAGTGATATATTTTATTTTTTTATTATATGACAGAAACATTTTAGCACAATTATTTTCTATCACACGCAAGAACACAGTTCATAGATTAATGGACAAGCGTTTTTTTATTGATACTATCAATATTTAATTAGTAATAGTGATTTGAACATGATCTTATATATTGAGCTCATTGAGAAGGAGAGTTAGTTTCTTGCTTACTTTTTCGAAACGCAATGACATACACTAAATCTCTTTGCAATAATACAATTCGTAATGCTTTTACAAGGTTTTTAACTGACTTCATCCTCATTATGTCTTGCTCTTGAGATATCAATGTGAAAAATAAAAATATATGTAATATTTCGTTAAAGGGCCAAACACAAACATAAAATTTACTTAAATTCTTTTCTTTTCCAGTTCATTGAAAAATAAGGAAGGAAAAACAAAAGCGTTTTAGCTGTTTTTCTTTTCAAAATCTGAAATAAATCAACAACATGAAGAAAAAATTTTAGTTTAGAAATTGTTATCTAAATTTTTTTAAGTTCCGAAAATTGCTTACTTTACAAAATTATCAGTTAAAAATTTAATTTTTCTCCGGTAAGTTCGTAAATCTAAAATTAATAGTCATGTGACATTAGCCTGTAGGACTGAAAACATCGGTTTGATAACCTTCATAACTGATTTCACGCTTCGGGGGGGGGGGGGGTCGTAAAATTGAGACAAGGGGAGGGGGTAACAAGAAGTGTGACATCATGCTTATGCAACATAGCGTGGCATGTGAAAAAAGCGAGACATCATTTATGGACGGTCCCATTGTACTCTTAATTAAATTGCGAGTGTTTTTTTTTTTTTTTAATGAATTACGCAAGGTTAAATTTGTTCGAAGATTGCAAACAAACGGCATACAAATAAAAGGCACAAAATTAATTTTTAATCCAAATGTTGAGCAATACAGTCAGAAATACAATATATATATATTGGTAAGATTAAAGCATGAAATGCATTTTATGCATAATTTTGAAAATTTAACAATTCTACATACATTATTAAAAGTAAAGAATAAAAAATAAAAATATGGAGCGAACGCATACATATGCATACTTGGTGATGCAACGAACGTTCGGCCTTTCTGCGACTATATTTCAAGCATCTTTCATTTCTTTTAAGATTAATGTTACTGCAATGTTAATTTCAACGTTGCATTTATTATTTAGGCGACGGGGCATTATTAATAAAGCCGAATAGAATTTAATTACTGGCAAAAAAATTTGTTCAATTTCTATTGAATATTTCTATTGATTTTTAGATAAAATTAATTTTGTTAATTTGTTACGCATTTTTTGGCATTTTAAAGAAATGGTGTAGCCTCTTTTTTAAGTATTTTTCAACAATTGCTTTAGTTTATATATATGATTTTCTTGCTCTTCATAATCAAGAATAAGATACTCCAGAGATTTAAAAATAAAATTAAAATTTACGCTTCTCATTGTTAATATTGCTGTTATGTTTAATAAATTAGGTTTGTGCATAGGATGGGTCTTGATCGTTTGCCTGAAAACAATTTCAGCTCAGTCACAGATCAGAAGCAAGTTCAGAAATTGAGAAGACTCACCCACGTGGTCATCGGCGGCGAAAATCTTTGATCTCCGCCCCCTGTCAGTCAAACTGGTCCCCACCATTCCTGCTTAGGAACTAACAATGGCGAGTGAATAGCAGGGCTCGTCTTGTTACTATATGGTCTAAGCCCCTGAAAGGTGTGAAATTCTGCGCCATCTATTGGCTAAAATTGAAGTTGCAGTTGAGCAAATTAGGGTAGGCACACAGCCTTAATTCATCAAACGTTTCCATGTTGGTGTTCCTGGGACACTTATCTTATGGATGTATAATCTAAATTCTCAGCACATTGATACCCCGACCAGTACAAGTGAGGCTCCCATTTCTAAAGCTCTGCGCAGGCCCGCGAATTCCTACTGAACCCATCCTACTTTTTTAGGTTTGAAAAAGATCGGGATTTTTCCCGATAACCCTTAGCTAATGGTTTTTCGGGTTTTAATGTGTGTTTTTGTTTTGTAAGTACACCTTTTGATTCGGCGAATTGGCGCCATTTTGACACATCACTGTTGTCCGCCGCACGACTTTGCACCTGGCTCTGCGCATGCTTATGATTGTTCATATAAGGGGTTCTTGGTCGATTATCGCGTTTTTCGTCAGTTTCACTCCCAAATAACCCACAGCATTCAATACTTCATTAAATCTATTCTAATGTTTAATGTCTCTAAACAAACGAGCTTCAATTATTTTAAAAACTCCTCATGGCATAATAAACGAAACAAAAATGATCTCAACGTAAAAATTAAAACTGTTAAGATTGTTTTTTTTAAACATAACGTAAGAGTTTTGTTTTAATTCAAACTCTACAACGGTTTTTACACAACTTATTACTAATTTTTCGAAAAGAACTTTTTAAAATATATTAGCAAATAAATGTCAACGTTTCAATAAAAAAACTTCAATATGAAACGATAGCTCTAATGTCTATTTGCTTTTTTTCTAATATATTTGTTTTGACTTCGATGAACCGAAAGATTACCTATCCCCTGAAAATATTTCGTCAGCTCCACCCACAAATAACCCATAACATTCATTACTTAATTTAAATCGATTCAAATGTTTTATGTCTCTGGACAAACAAGTTTGATTAATTAATTAGTTTAGAAACTAATGTTTATGAGCTTTTCGTTTGAAAAGATCTGCTGGAATACACGACCTGCTGGAAACTTATGCATCGGGATTTCTATCTGAAGCTTCTGCTGGTGTTTTGAATATCGAAAATTTTTCTAAAATTACGTTCTTTACACCAGTACTCAATTTTTGTAAATGTTACTTGAAAACGTCTTGAGAAATTTTAAATTTTGATTTATTTTAGGGGAACTCGTTTCACTCAACGTGAAATGCAAGTTTGGAAGATTGCACTTTGATCTTTCGGTTTTGGAATGGCAGAAAAAGAACAGGATATTCAATAATTACATTTCTTCCACGGCTGTACTTAGAAAATTTCTTATCAGTTCAGAAGCGCAAACTTCCTTTCAGCCAAACAATTAGTTGAAACTAAGAATAGGAAAGTTACAGCTCTTACTGTTTAAAAGATCTTGTAAGGGGGAAAAGTATCTTTGTTGACAATTCAGCATGATCAAATCGTTCCTGGTATATTGTGTTGTTAGAAATTTAAATATTTTTTCCAGGCCCTTCATTTTGAAATTTTTCCGGGGGGAAAGGGCAAAAGGTATATATTCAAAGCATATTATAGTTTAAAAAAAGCAAAATACATAAACACATGCATAAATACAATGTATTTGTAATAGTTAGTCAGGGGGTAGTTAACTCTCCCTGATCGCCTAAATGACAGGCCTGTTTTTTCTTCAACTTATTAAGTCTTTAGCTCCCAAAACAAGAATATATCACTAAAACAAGACACACATGCCATTGAATTATTTTGGGATGGTTAAGGGGTCGTAGTCTTTTTTTTCTTTTGTCTGTGTGGGGGAAGGGGGGGTGCCATTTCCCTTGCGGAAGATGGGCACCCCTGTAGGCCCGTGCCAAGCCTGTTTGGCGCCGTCGTGCGAATTCCTACTGAACGGTTTTTTTAGGTTGAGAAACGCTGGTTTTCTTTTAAGAACGTCTTTTGATTCGGCTTCGGCAGCCCGGCGCATTTTAGACTCGGCGCAGTCGTGCACTGAAATGTGTGAGGTGTTCTGCCTCTTTCATTCTTTGAGACGAACCAGCACTGATGAGTCTGTTTGTTTGTTTGTTTACGACCATTTCAGGTCACATAAATATTCGAGTTTATTTGCTATTCTCAAGGATATGCCTCAAACTCTCGTCCAATATGACAGATAGAACAAGACAGCACAACAGATTTTAATATACAAAGAAGGAAATACACCCAGGGCAAAGGTGGGAATCGAACCCACGCCTCTTTCTCTCCGCGCAGGGAGGCACCGGAGCCAGTCGATTTGACCGCTCAGCCACTGAGGCCCTCACTGATAAGTCCTTATCTCTTTTTCAAAATTTTTACTTCATTTCAGTTATATATGTGCGTGCGCATTGATTTATTGTACTTTTTGCATCCTACTAATATTACAAAATTAAAGAAGCAAAAAATTACTCATTGAATATTAAAAAAATAATAATTTTGGACTCAAAACACTAGTGTTACATCCAGTGTTTCTTTCAGACCTTTTGCTCCGGGGAGGGGCGCATGTTAAGAATTAGGAGGGGCGGTGTATGCTTCCAAAATCATTACCTTTTTATATTTATATATATCGCTCGTTTGGAAGAAGAGCCAGTGCCCGATTACCGCAAAGGCCAACTAGGCCGCAGCCTTGGGCCTCCAAATTTTGGGGCCCAAGGCCCAAATGGTAAGAAAGACACAAAAATCATATTGAATAAAAATATAGAATGCAAATTAGTATTGCAGACACGTGTTTCGGGGATACAAGGAACACCTTTTTCAATTTTAATAGATGTCTTTTTATCTAAAAGTTCACATATTAAGCACTGAAAAAGGACTCCATATAAGCTCCGAAACACGTGTCTACCACTTTTATGAGCACTTTAGAGTACTCGTTGAATGTTGAAAATCTGTAGTGTTTGTTTAACTGTGCTTAAAAGTTTTAGGAAACTGGTAAATAACGGTATTGTTCCTCAAAAACTTTTATTTTACTAAACACCTAAAAGCAATTTTAAAACAAGAAAAAAAGCCTTTTTTTTAAATTGGGGGGGGGGGGAGAAAGAAAGAAGAAAAAGAAGTGGGTCGCTCAAACGCCGCAGAATAAAAAAACTCTAATCATATGGAAATAAAAGAAAGAAAGAAACACAATTAATTGTCTAACATTGAGCAAATAAATAAATTAATTAATTGAATAGAAGAAAAAAATAATAAAATTACCTTCTTGAGCAGTAAAAAATTGCACCATCTATGACTGAATTTATCGCATTTTTGGTGTTTGTTGAATGAAACTAAGAAAAAAAGCGTCATAGGATTGATTTGCAAGTTCATGAATTCATTTATCCTCTAAAACTACTGACCCCAACTTCCACAATAACTTTATTATTCTTGTTAGTTTTGTTTAGTTTTAGAATTATATGCATTGTAAAAGTTTAAAAAATCAATATGTATTTTTAGTATAGCTACCTTCTCTGAAACTTATAATATAACATGTAATTATCCATTCAAATATAAAAGAGTCAAGCAAGCAGGACCCGATTAAGACAGTCGGGGGCCCCCTATGGTACGAAAAATAAAAATGCTGGGTATAATGTATAAAGTTAAATAAGCTTGGAGATTATTCTATTAATATTTGCCCTCCCCCCCTAAAATTTGGGGGCCTAAGGCAGCGGCCTAGTTGGCCTTTGCGGTAATCAGGCACCGGAGTTAAGTGCATTGAATACTAGCAGCGAAGAAAAAAAAAACATAATATGTTGCACAATTACACACATTTCTAGGTCTTAAATAGTTAAAATTGAGCGCAACGGGCGTAAAGAAAATATTTTTGACAATATTTGAATTTTCCCATTCAATCCTATCAACATTTTAAAATAAAATTCACAGATCCAACTATTTTCATCAAAAGTTCATAAAATAGATCGCATTTTTAAAGTTAAATGCTTTTTTCGAATTTTTTTTCTAGACCAGGGGTCTCCAAACTTTCCAGCCTTAGGGCCATATTGATTACCCTACAACATAATTATTCAACATAAAAATAGATTACTTCAGTAAACTTAATTTAATTTGCTATAAAAAATAAATATGTTCTCTAGAAGGAGTTTTCTTTCAAGTATGCTAGCTCTCCGCGGGCCGGACAAAATCTGTCCGCGGGCCGGATGTGGCCCTCGGGCCGTAGTTTGGAGACCCCTGTTCTAGACTAATATATGTCACTTCGAAAAATGCACGTTTTGTCCCCTTCACGTATAATTGATTTGAAAACAATATGGTGTTGTAAATTTATTTGAATAAATAATTTAATATTTTTTAGTATCTTTCAACGAAAAACACGCTCATTCTAAAATTGTACAACTTTCGGTTTTCTTCATTTGCGCTGACGTCATAAGAGTTATGACGTAGTAGAATTTAACCAATGAAACGGCAGATGAGTAAAAGTGGATGCCCTATGGTTAGCCGCCTGTTTAAATTGTGGTTATGAATAATTAGGTATTTGTTGTAACAAAATAGTTGTAACACATATTAATGCATGTATTTAGTAGTAGTACATATTCTGCATCGTTTATGTTATTTAAAAAAAGTGTTTAGTATTTATAACTGAATATAGGGTGGTTTTTATTTTCTTTCATTTTTTTGTGTAAAATAAGATATTGCATACACTTTTCCTTCTCCCCCCTCAAAATATGCATATTTTAAAGCCTCGCCTCATTATTTTTTAGCCTACTTTCCCGTAAAAGTAAAAAAAAATAATAATAAAGCATGAAAGAAGGCTTAATGTATCGTGAAAATATCGTTAAAAATCAAGAAAAGTCAAAAATAAGTGAAGTAATTAAATAAAGATTGAAAAATAAAAAATTTGAAAGTAGGGTATTGAGATGGGGAAAAAGTGTGTCTGTCGGTCTGTCTGTCTGTCGGTCTGTCTGTCGGTCTGTCTGTCGGTCTGTCTGTCTGTCGGTCTGTCTGTCTGTCGGTCTGTCGGTCTGTCCCCCCCTAATAACTTTTGAACGAGTTGTCCGATTGGAAAAATTCTTTTTGCATTCGAAAGATCTCGGCGAGGACATCTCATTTCTATATTTCACTTTTTGATTTGAACAATTTTTTGTTCAATTTTGAACAGTTCAAAAAATTTTAACATTAGCGCCTATGGACAAAATTGAAGCAAATTCTGTAAACTCTGGGCACAAGAGCCAAGTTCCTATTGAAAGCTTATTGAAAGGAGTTCTCGGCGTGAAATATTGATTTGAACAGTTTTTGTTCATTTTTGAACAGTTCAAAAAATTAACACAGAGCTTACGGGGAAATTTCAACCCTATATAAATCCTGATCTAACGGACCGATTTGCTTGGAACAAACTTTATCGGAAAGCTCTTATAACGTAGAACATGTAGAAATAGAAAGTTTATCCAGAACGTACGAGCCTATTTTGCTATGAAATTTTTTGATCGGGATTTTCAAGGATATTTCTCAGTGACTCAATGAGTGAAATAATGAATGAATGAATAAATGAAAGAGTGAAAGAATAAATCAATGAATAAATGAATGAGGAAAAGAATGAATGAATAAATTATTGAATAAATGAAAATATAAATAAATGAGTGAATAAATACATGAATGCGTAAATGAATGAATAAACACTTGAATGAGGTAACGAATGAATGAATAAATGCATGGCTGAATAAATGAAAGAATGAATGAGTGAGTGAATGAATATGTATTATCCGTTGAAAAAGGTATATTTTCAATAATTAGAACTAAAGATAAATAAGAAAGAGAGAGAAAGAGATAGCTAGATTATAAATTTGAATTTGGTGTATACGGGAAAGTAGGCTCGTATAGTTCTAGACGGAACTTCTTGTTATACGTTATTTTTATATCTGTCGTGTAACGTTGCCCCTCCCTCATCAACGGAAATCATGATTACGCAAGAAGAAACAAACGAAGCTCATGCAATTGAATTATTGGGACGGTTGCATCAAGGGGTCTTTTAGTCTTTTTTTTTTTTTTTTTTGGAGGGGAGGAGGGGGTACCATTGCCCTTGCGAAAGATGGGCAAGCCTGATTGGCGCCTTCTTGCGAATTCCTACTAAACTCCCTTTTTTAGGTTGAGAAAGTCGGGTTTTATTGTAGGTTTTCTTTTAAGAGCGTCTTTTGATTCGGCGGCCTGGTGCCTTTTTCCTTGTATTGCAGCAACAGTAATTATTTGAATTTCATATTTTTTATAGTGTTCAACATTAAATTTAAAGTAATCCCCACGAACTCCCACCCCTTCCCCTGACTTCATCAAAGCTAGTCTAACATTATTTAGTTTCGAATAAAAAATTTTATGTAGGTCCCTCCCCCTTCAGTAACGTTAGCAAACAGGGAGTAAAAATTGCTTTTTTTCGGACTTAAATTTCGAAAAAGTTCTGAAGGGCAGAAATTAGATACAATTTTTAACCGCCACACACTTGAATGGACTATTAATCCGCCCCTGCGTTGTTATTCATTGACTTTGTTATACATTGTTCGGTTGAATATTTCAAAAATTAAATTAATAAAATATTATCATATTTCATGGATCACCTAAAGCAGCGTTACCTAAACTGTGGTTCACGAACCCCTAGGGGTTCGCGAAAAAAGTATTGCAAATGGCGGAATTTGTTATCGCTAACGTAAAAGAAAAAAATGAAAGAACAAATTTACATTATTAGGAAATAGAACAAAAATGATTTTTTTAATACATTGTTTTCCAGATAATGCAGAAAAGTAGTGAAGTGGCAAACTGGCATACATTCAAAATTTGAAATGCACTATATTTCTACTTACGCCGGATTTCTAATTTGGATCCCAGTCAAATTTATCATTTCGGTACCAATCTGGATCACAAATTGGTACCGAAAGATATTTTTTGAATTATTTTAAATTTTGGAACGTATTTTTCTAATACCATTTCCCACTTCTTCCTCGCAAGCGCGAAGAACGGGTCGGAAACACGAAAATTTACTCCGTAAAATGTAAAATTTGTCATTATTTTAGGCTAATTCTTCATTATGCAAAGCCTAAAGTGTAACCAAAAGATATTTATTCATTAATTTCAAATTTGGACTCGCATTTATCACACTTTATTCCATTTTTCTGCATTATCGCAATATCGCAACTAGAAATTTGAAAACATTTTTCATCATTTTCTTTAAATTTCCAAAACTTTTTCCTAATTTTGTTCATTTCAACCGGAAAATGGAACCTATCGGGAAAATAATTTTTTTTTTTTAGGAATACATATCTTTATTGCCCTAATAATAATTCAAAAGAACAAATATTTAAAAAGTAATGATAATTTTTTAAAATGTTTGTAGCTGTATTTTAGTTTTTATTTAAACTTTATGCGGGCTGACATTGTTACTTATCATATCCAGTGGCGTACGCAAGGGGGCTTAGGGGTTAACCCCCCCCCCCTCCTTAAGCCCTAAATAATAGTGCTTTATTACATACTCGATCGAATTTCTTTTAGTAGTTTCAGAACATTATGAAACCCCCCCCCCCTTGAAAAAATTCTGCGTAAGCCACTGATCATATCGATGGTTTTTTAAATTTGAATCGTTGTGGGGTGTGGGGGGAGTGCGATCGCGATCGCTCTCCTTTACTCTAGTTATGAGGAAAGCCGTAATAATTTGCCGCAAATCGGTTAAAATCATCTAGTAGTGGCGCAACCTCTTTTCAGAGACCCAAATGAAAACCTAAATGTAAGAAACATAACGAAGTTACTTTGTCACTATCGTTTAACGAAAGTTTACAAACTTTTTGAAACAAATTGTTTTGCAAACTCTTTTTCTGATTTAAAGGCTTTCTGTGAATCAGGATGCCTTGAAAATATATCAGGAAGTTAGGAGCTCGTCAATACAGAAATTACCCAAGAGACACTGGCAAAAACAATATGAAAGTGCTGTGCCTTTTGTAGTAGGAAGATTCCTTGTCACAACCCAAGTAGCGAGGGAGTTCTCAATTTGTTGTGGACAATAAAACAACAATGAATTTTTCTTTTTCATTAATTTGTTTTTTGTTTTTATGCCAAAAAAGTCTTACTGTCGTGATTGTTTGTGGTTATTCTTTTGTACATTATTGATATTATTCATCAGCGTTTATTAATAAATTTCATTTTCCGTTTTTGCAACTTTCATTTTTTGTTGTTCACATTTTTCCACTGCTTAAACATGGTTTACCTTATCTTCTCACCTTGGCTGTCTCCTGAGACCTCTCTCACAACGTAAAGTAAAATTTCCCAAGTAAAAAAACACGATTTAATGCATCTGTTAGCAAAAAAAAATCGCCACTAACCATTATATTAAATGGGGTGTTTTTTTTTTTTTTTTTTGGTTCAAATTTTATATATTTCAATTAAATTGATTACTGCCGCGTATATATTTTTTCTGCCGGTGGTGTTTTTATGGTAATCTGTACGTGTCGTTTTCCCGCATCTCGTTCGAATGGATGTCCTATGATTTTTTGCAGCGAATTATTGTTATTGTTTAAAATAATGAATATAATATCCATTTTTTCTTTTTTTCTCTTCTTTTACTTGAACTCATTTTATCTTTAGTCCTTCGGCGCAAAATGACGTAAGATCACTGAAGTGGTATTGATGGTGTAAGTCTTTATATTTAAATGTAGTTGATTCAATTTTTCATAATGGTATGTCATCTACCTTTATTTACAGTAAAAAGATTATATCAAAAATTTATATGCAGATGGCACCAATAGTTTTCTTATTAAATACCGTAACGCAAAAACTGTAATAATGCGAAATACTGTTTTTCTCAAAATATTAATCGCTTGACTTATTACCCCACTATGTTTCCCTCATATCCTACGGAGCCCAGGTCCAATAGGGCATTCGCAAATGACGTCACGCTGGAGGACAAGCAATCACTGATGATGATGATGACAGCTAAACTTCTACCTTCGTTCGGCTTCGATGCGATCTTTCACCACGTTGCGTTACAATTATTTTGCTCTTTCCATTACAATATTTATGTTTAATTAACTTGTTTTGCATTTTTTGTTGTTTTTATGTAGTCTGTTTTGTTTGCTTTACTTTTCTCTTTTATTAATTTTGTTGTTTGATTTGTTTTTAAATTGTTTCATTGTTTTTAGTTGACATTGTTTATTCATTATTGTTAATTGTTTTTGTTTTTTTTATTGATTTTGTTTCTTTATTTTTCTTTTTTGTTAAAGTAATGCCCGATATCCAATATGTATACGTCTTACAAGAAACAAATCCGATGTATCAGTGAAAGATCGCGAAATTTCACTTGGAAAATCTGTAAACATCCTGAATGTACTTTATTTCCCGTACTTTACGTTTCCCCGTATGTTACGTTTTTTTATTCAGTCCATTGGGAAAGTTAAATCGGCTTTTCATGTGTACATTTTCCATCTTTCTACTGCCTAAATGTTCCTAGTGATTAAATAGATTTTAATATTTTGTTTCTTCAAAGCAGCATCCACAAATTTATCCATACTTTGTTTATCTGTTTCCCTTTTTGAAGTTAGTTTCTCTAATTTATTACTATTACAAAATTCAGAAATGTATGTTAGCAAAATTTAAAGCTAAGATACAGGATATTAGCGATTTCCTGAATATTCTCTACATGCACTGAAACAACATCATACTAAACATAATAGAAACATTCACCAGATTTCAAACTATGTTATGCATTACCTTTCTAGAAGTCTGCAGAAGAATAAAAAACTTTTTTTATTATCTCATTCTTATGTACTGGGCTAATATTTGTTTCAGTTTTCAGATTGCTTGTTAAGTTAGATTAACTTTTTTTCCTCACTAAAGTTAATTTCATAAAATTAACAGAATTTTCCCAAAATAAATCATACTTCGGCAAAAAGTAATCATTTTTTACATTTAAAAAAATTAAAATTCACTTGGAAAAAAAAAAGGCTGCCGCAAAAAAAATTATGAAAGACCTTGTACGCCAAATTAATTTTACTCATCCTTACAGTCACCACATGCATGTTTGCTATTTTCTTGACAAAAACATCTCACACCCATCCACAAGAGAATTGACTATATGCTAGCAGGCTTTTATAAGCTTTAAACTCCTCATATGTATATGCACCGACACCATAAACTTAAGTAATTTACAAGGTCTATGCAAGTCAAGTCCGCCAAATCAGACACATTAGTTGAAAGTTCATTTTTACTTAATTAATATGGGTTCTTATTGTCGATGATCTTGATTTTTTTCGATAAATCTTTGTTTAGCTTCATTATCAAGGCTTTTGCAATGTTCAGAATACATTTTAAACCTAGGAAAAGGATAATGCAGTAATTTTGTATTAGCATCAACAGGCAACACACATTTGGATTGTGTCAAGCATAAGGGGCTTCCTCTCCCCCTTAAAGTATTCATTATATATAGCTACAAAATGATTAAATAACAGTTCTTTCTATTTTCATTCAATAAAAAATTAAAAACAAGTGAAAAACATAGGATTCTCTTTTCAAATACCATAAAAAAATCGTTAAATTTGACAAACAAATAAATCTAATGCCTTAACTGTTTGACATTTTATCAAATATTACTGAATAAATAATCACGGATACTAAAAAAAAACTATATTTTTTATCAAAAATATTGTTCTGTTATGCATGGAATTGCTCACTAGCTAGTGTGCAAGTACATCATACAAAAGTGAGCGTAAAATAATCACTTGTCATACTTCATTTAAAATAACCAATCATGTGGGTAACGGTATTTTATGTGCAGTGGGAAATTTGTTCATTAGTGTATATTTTTATTGAACTGGAACAGGGGTGCAATTGTTAAAATTTTTGGTTCCGTCTAATTTTTACATTAGGAAAAATGCATAGCTAATTAATTGGACATTTACAAAAAAATACTAGATGAGCAAATGGATAAGAGGCAATGACCAAGGAAGGAAACACATTACAGGGATTCAGGTGTATCAATAATGGTTAAAAGGAAGTACGAAGGCTTTTTGGGATAATTCTATTTTAGGTACTGAAAATGCTAAGCGTCTACATAGAACATAACAATGATTCGAGGCATTGATTTTGGAGACCACGATTACAGGGATATACATTACATCAATAAGTAATACACTACCACCCTGCCTCAGTCGTTCCAACTGTTGGGTTTTAAAAAAACTAAATTGCTGGTTTTCTATGTTCCTTTAGATGGTTCTTCAGAAGTGGAAAATTTTAAAGCATTTGATTATTTTAAAGAAAAGTTTCATTCTGCAAAATGTCTTAGTAGAAGTCATCTTCATAACTTACCAGCATTTTAAGACTAACAAATGTATTAAGGACCAACCAGACAGTGGAGCACCTGATATTTCTGAGGATACTAAAAAGGATGAAAGGAAAGAATTTTTTAATATGGTTAGAGGGTTTTAGATGATTAGAAAATTGATATTTGAGCAATTAGACTTGAAAAAAAAAATGGTTAGACTATATTTAAGGGTGCCCCTTGATTTTCGCCAAGCTGGGTGTTGCAAAGCTGCAAACACAGTGATGTAGTCGAGGGGAGATGACGTCCCCCTACTTTTTTATTTTAATACAAGCGTCCCCTCAATCGTTTTACATTTTAAGATAAGCGTTCCCCACTTTTTTATTTCAATTGCTTATCTTCAATTGTATCAAGCATCTCCCCAACTTTTTTTTCAGGACTACACCACTGTGTAAATAGAAATGGCGCCAAACAAAAATCGCCAATTTCGCAAAGGGTAGTAGCCTTAAGTACATCTTTACGGTAGCGGATTTAGGCTTAGGCTCGTGAGACCAGGGCCTATGGTGGCAAATTTTGAGGGGCGCCAAAATTTTTAAAACGACTGAAATTGAAAATCAATTGGGTTTTCTGTAAACTGTAAGACCAAATTTTAAAGTTTATTTTATTGCGCGCTCTTACTATCTAAACATAGTATCATTTTGAGGGAAGAATTTCTTCGTTAAAACTTAATCATGCTAGTACTAAAATCTGAATATCTAACAAAAAGATTTTTAAAACTTTTTTTTTAATGCTAGCATATGTTTAATTTATACCTGAATTAAATTTCTTATCATTATTGTTTATTTTTACACACACACATATATATATATATATGTATGTATATATATAAACTTTTCTTTCGTGACAAAGAAAAAGGGCGCCATATTGTCTCGGGCCTAGGGCGCCCTCAAACCTAAATCCGTTACTGTATCTTTACCACTAAAACACTGAAAGAAATGATGAATTTGCAAAGGTGTGTGGCTGCAGTATCTGCTTTAATTTATATTCTAGAAAATAGTGCCAAAATTACAGGATGAACTGGTATTGAACTAAGGATTGATTTTAAAGCAAACTCCACTTAGATTCGTGTTTCCGAAATTATTAAAACAAGTATTCAAGTCGCTGAAATTACTAGACCCGTACCTCCCCTTGCAAGACCAACTGAAACAAAACCTGCCGTCTTTCAGCATTCCAAATTATTAAATGTTGTTCTAGCATTGTGTTTGTCCTGCCTTGTAAAATAAAAGCAGCTGCTTTACAGCAATACAAAAATATGTGCAAGCCTATGTTTACACTTGATGGGATAATATCCTAAAAGTCGATCAAAAACGAATGCCGTAATAAGTAAAGGGCAAACGTAATCAAAAGACCATTGGGATTTTTTCCTCCATTCTTTTCAATCAAAAAGTACAATTTGTATAAACATAATTAAGTTACGAAATAGAAATCAAAGCATATACAATTAAAATGTAACATATGCATGTTGAAACAGTGTATCACTAAAGACATGCTATAAAATACAAATGCATATGTCAGGAAAAAAAAACATGTTGCATAGAATACCATTTACTAAACAGTTAAAAACAAATTCTAAAACATGTATTTGGGAAATTTAAAATGTCCAAAACAGTCTTTCTGACATGAAATATACTGCATTAGATTTCGGTGATTTAGACAACTGGAAAAGTTCCCTTTAATATTGATGCACGCCTTTATGGAATCCATTTGAAAAGTGCACTAGTATACAAGTATTTGTTAATTACACCAAAAACCACGAATAAATGACTAAGTTCCCTTTTTATATCTCGTTCTAATGTACGGGGTTAATTTCTTTTTTCAGTTTTATGCTAATTTAAGATTTTTAACTACTTTCTCACTAAAGTTAATTTCATAAAATTAACAGTTCTCCAAAAATAGAATAACATTTTGCACTTCAGGAATTAAAATTCACCAAAAAAAGAGCAGCAGTAAAATATTTTGGACAGATTCTGCATGCTTTAGCATGCAGACTATTTCTCACCTTTACATAGTCACCACACACATATTTGCTATTTTCTTGGCGAAAACATTTGAAATTCATAAATAAGAAAACTGGTAGAACGCTTGCAGGCTTTTATATGCTTTACATTCATCAGAAGAATATGCACTAACAACGTAAAATAAGTTATTGACATATCTATGTAAGTCAAGTGCGGAAAATCCGATACGTTAGTTGAAAGTTCATTTTTACATAATAAACACAGGTTTTTATTGTTGATGATCTTGATTTTTTCAATATATAATCCCTCAGCTTCATTGTTGAGGCTTTCGCACATGCAGAAGACATTTTAAAATTAAAAAAAGGATGAAAATATAACTCTGCATCAACAAACTGTATGCTACATATGCGGCGAGCCGAAGTTGCTTGTCCTCCAGCAGCTGTTGCCAGGCTCCGTTGCTATGCAAAAATGACGTCATTGCGAATGCCCTATAAACCAAGAGAACAGCATTTATAGGTCACGATAAAAGTAAAAAGCAAAGAACTAGAGACAATAATATTTTTGAGTTGCTGTACCCTAGTTCCGCTCTGATTTCCAACTAGCTCCAGTTCTTTGCTCGGTACTCCGAATAGATTTAATATAGGAGTTTATATGACTAAAAGCATCTTTATAAATCGTTGTTCACTATCAAAGCTAATTTTAATGCGGAAAAAAGATAGTTTAAAAATATTCAATGAAAATATAATGTAAAAGAATAGGAGCAGTTGAGCATTTCAGTGCTCCGGCTCCGCTCTGTTGCTCAGAGATTATAAATGACTTGAAGTGAAAATAAAATTATTATAAAATCAAAGAAGTCCACTTTCTTCAAGTTATTAATCTTAATTGTGCTGCTTTTCTTCGCTTTATTATATTCAAACTTTTGTTAATTGTTAAATAAATACATATATGTCTTTATAAATTGGTTTATCATTTTAATTTCAGAGTTTTGTAGATTAAGTTTTAAAGTAATTTTATTCCATTTTTTTAAGGAAACGAGCAAAAAGGGTGACCATATTTCTGAACGTTAATTTGGGGACGTGTCCCCAAATCCACAGGCAATTTGGGGACGCCAGAAAAATGTTTCGAAGACATTTTTGGGGACATAACAAACCAATACATATTCCCTTCTATTATGAAAAATTACTCTCATTAATGTATTTCAAAGGGTTTCTAAACATATTTTCTACAAAATGTACGCATATTTTCTTAGATCATTGCCTATTAGAAATTGTAATATTAAGGCAACAATTTGGATAATTGCCATAATATCATCTGAAATTTTACATACTGCTATCTAATTCAAGTTCAAGTGCAAATCAAGAAACAATTTGAAGAGAAAAATCAGAAGTTTTTAAAGTTGGGGACATTACGCGTCCCCAAGTAGTTGAAGTGTTTTTGGGGACAAAGCATTAAAAATATACAAATTTGGGGACTGTCCCCAAAATTCGAGGACGTTTGGTCATCCTAGCAAAACTAATAAGAAACTCTGATAAACGTCTTTAGGGACAAGTTTGGGATTTAATCGATCGCGAAATGTTATTGGAGTTGCGCCGCAGCTCCACCTACCAATTGTGAAGAAGATTCGTGGTGTTTAACGTGTTCTGTCCCCTTCAGTCAAGTTTTCATGAATAGAGAGATCGCGATATTTTCCGCCGGTTTTGAATGATGTTTTGCAATGGGTATTTTTGACATTCCTGGAAGCGGCTCTTCAGGGAAGATTATTTTCTGATATTAGAAATAGTCTAGTGTTGCTAGTTTTATTTCATCGAAGCACATTGAATGTTACGGTTTGATTGCTTTTGGCAAGATTTTAAAAATTAGATGGATACCGAACCAGAGCCAGCATCAAATTCAACTATTGGTATTGACACTGAAGAAAACCTCAATGATTCAGGAACTGTTACTTGTGGAAATATTATTAATGAAGTAATTAAATGTGAAGAATCTAAAGGAGAATCCCGTTCAGAGGGCATAAGTAATGAAAACGAAACTGATGAAGTTAATTCGGATGAAGATCGGGAAAGAAATGCAATACTCAGTAACACTAACGATGATGGATCGTTGATTATGAATATGATTGATATTACACCCGAAAAATCTGGAGGTGTAATGAAACAAGTTTTTAAAGATGGTGAAGGTGATGAATATCCCGGAATTGGAGACAAAGTGAGTGTTCGATATAAAGGATGGCTTCTTGACAACAAAGAAAAGCCAACTTTGTTTGATAGCACTCCTGAAGGGGAAAAGTGTGAATTCAATCTAGGAAGAGGTATTATGGCTAGTTTGCTAATTTTACTTGTGGAATAATTCTGATTTGAGAAATTTTAAAGTTTGAATCTAATAATCTTATTTTTGTGTCTATTTTACTCTTAATGCATTTTAAAGTCTTCAGAATTAATTATTAGCACAAAGCTGTAATTTTTCTTTTTCATCTATTTTGCATCCTGTTCGATTTGATAGCTGCAGAAAATGCAATAAGTTTTTGTTAGTTATTACTTCACACTCTTTTTAAAATTTCTTGAACAGAACAACATTCACTCATCCGAATATGCATGAAAGAAAATTCAAGAGCAGTTAAACATTGAAGGCTTTAAAAGCATTTGTGATCAGTTTTCAGTGTTGATTATTCAGTTTTCAGAAAAACTTTATGTCCTGATAAAATGATTATATCATTAGTGTATCTCTAATATTTAGTTGTCTTTCAATCAAAATTTGAGAAAATGCTTTAGCATTTATTAATAAAATGAATAAATAAATTATAGTTTTACACAAAGTTCCTACAATATGGGAAAAAATATATTTACAGTAATTTTTTAAGGTTTTTAAAATATGTTTTGTTGTAGAAAAGAAAAGAAAAAGTTGTTAGTCATTAACTTTTTCTTTTCTTTTTAGTGCAGTTATTAGTCAAATTTAAATTTTTCTTTACCAAATTTATTAGTTTTTATTGCAAATTTTTTGTTGGAGGGCGGGAAGTAATTGAACTCATATATATGGAAACAAATTAGAATTCAGGTACCAGGGGTTAAATTAGAATTTTTAACGGGGTCCATTTTTTGTGAATTTTAAAAACGTTTTTGTGAAAAATCAAATTTTTTGTGAAAATTCAAAATTGAAACATAGTTATTAAAAAAAATGTCGTTTTTTTTTTTTTTTGCCGCTTATATAATAAATAATTCTGTGAGTAGGATTTGGAAGCTGGAATTTTGTGAATGGTCTGTTTTGATTGATAGAAATTTTTAGAAGGGTCCGTTTTGATGAATTGGAATTTTGTGAAGGGTTTGAAAACGGACCTGAATTTCCTCTTGTGTGACCCTGGGATACTTCTCTTTTTTTTTGGTTAAGTAGTTCATTAAGTAGTGTGTTCAGGATCGCATCCCCCCCCCCCCCCCACCCCAATGTTCAAATTTAGCAGTCATTAGTCGTATTTTGCAACTAAAAATTCCCGTTTGGTGGCTACAATTTCACATCCAGTTGCTACTTTTGACGCCTAACCTTTCATAAATTTTTAGTTTAACAACCAACATCTTTCACCAAGTCGTTATTTTATATTTATTTATTTTAATCTGGTATAACTTTGTACAATTATAATTTTATGCACATATTTCATATAATTTTCTGTATTTTGAGTTTTTACGACATCTATGAAGACTATAGTAACTTCTTAACCTTCAAAGTTTTGATTTGTGAATTTTTACTTACGAATGAAGTTTTGTAAGTAGCACTAGATTGTGAATAACATTTCAAAAAATAGTTAAACCAATTAACTCATATGTTATTTTGTTAGGTACTGATTAAAATAAACGTTTATATTGATTCATAAACTTAAGGAAAATTACCAACTTCTCAAAAGTTACTAATAGAAATTGATTTTGAATTTTTTCTCTTACTTATCAATAATTTTCTCAGTAAGGTTGTGATGTTTCGCGATATTGTTTGTCAATTGCACTACTGTCTTCATAGTTATCAGTTGTTATATCTGCCCAAGCAATTTGAATTATTTTGAAATTACGCCTAACGGAACATTTTTGGTAACTAAAAAAGTCAGCTAGGTGCCAAAGATGCCTAACTTTTGCATTCTAATTTAGAACCCTGATCCCCCACTTCTTTATTTTAATACATATGACCTTCCCCTTTTTTAAATTGAATTGGTGAATGAAAAACAATACTAGTCCGAAAAACTCAATCTGAAACATTTGCAAAACAACTTTCGTTTTCAAATATAACAAATACAGTCAACAATTTTTAAACTGTTTGCCTGTTTATAAGAACTTCCTTATTTTCATAATTTGTTATTAACATTTTGTCGAAATTTTCAAAAAAATATTATTTATTCCTGGGCATGTACTCTTTTTCCATTCAAGTTGACATAATTAACTTTTCACTATTAGCAATAAAACTATGATATAGAAGCAATGCATTTTCTTTACATTTTTATATACATTAATGTACATCTAATGAAAATACATTAAGCATTCTTGATATTAAAGAATGCTGGAGAAATAAAAAAGCATATTAATAATGGGGACTTCAACATGTGGAAAACTTAAGAAATTCAGTAAACATAACCAATATGTTACCAAATTAGACGCCTTCATTTCCCCCAGCTATTTGCCAAATAGTTATTTCATTGTAGAATAAAATGTATTTGTGGAATATGTGCATAATTTTCTTCATTATGTACATATTTTCTCAACTTGCATTTTCCTTTCCATTTATTGTAACAGTTTCTGTGTAGGGTTAGCCTGTAAAGCCTTCTAAAAACTTTACAGGCCCTCTCTGGTTAGCCTGTAAAGTTTGGTTGGCTTTATTTTTGAGCATTTTGAATGTTCTAGTTTTAAACCCATTGATGAGATCGTATGTTTTAATATAACCTATCATGTCACTGTCGTATACAAACATGCTGTACTCAGATATAGTAAATGTCTCCTTAGTATCCTTATTTAATGATTTACTTGTTTTCTTAATGTTAAAACGTTTTATTTAATGTTAAAACTTTTTAAACTATAAGTTTACTTTATTTTTATGCGTTACTGTTTTCACTGCATAAAATACCCGCTCCTTCACTAGTAGTGAATATGTCTTTATATTCCTGAGGGAGATACACTCTAGAATGTTTCCTTAATTGTTCCAATTTTCTCTGTTGCATGGTAAGTCGGAATGTCCTTGAGCAAGGAAAAAATGTGGTAGATAATGTGAAAATAATTGCAGTGCTTCCCCCAGGCTTGGGCGGGAGGGCGCCGCGCCCTGCCTGCCCTTGGATTCGGGAAACGCGCCCATCTTGCCCTTTTGTTAGTGAAACTGCGCCCTTCTTGTAGAGCTCAAAACTCTCGATCGGCAGTCGCCAAATGCGACCAATTTTCACGTTTTGGCGACCATTGTTTTCATTGACGTCGCCAATGTGGCTACCATTTGCTAATGCTAAAACCCTTTCCCGAACTTTAATCTAGACACGTGACCTTTTCCCAAATTCTTTTGTCCTCTAAAAATTAAATAAAGAAGAAAGAAATAGGAGTTAATTTTTGCGCCGCACGGAAACTAGTTTTTTCTCCGATTTTTACCGGAAATTGCTTATTGTGTTTGAAATTTCAATCCATTTCCATCCTGAAATTATTTCGATTATCTTGACAGTTTTGCATGCAAAAAATATCTTACAACCTTAAATCTGCTCATTTATCGTTTCATTTTAACAATTAAAAAAGAAAAAAAGTATAAAGATAGAAACAGCCAAAATCGTGCACGTGCTTCGCCGAAAATTGGATTCTACGTTAGAGATTTTAATCCTTTTGCATCGGGTACAAATTTCAATTATTTTCGAAATTCGAAGATATTTTTCACACATGCTACCCTAAATTTGCTTATTTTGCATTTTATTTTAATAGTTTCTGGCTTTTTTTTTTTTTTTTTTGAACTGTGCCGATATTGAACACGTGTTTGTCGAAAATTGCGTTTATCACTATTATTCACCATTATTAAATCACTATTATTGTTTCATTTATTTATTTACTTCAAATTTGATATTAGTATTGACAGCTATTTACGTTTTAGAAATTTTGGATAAATAAGAAATTTTTAGAAAATTGTTAATTACCTGGATCCAACTTCTTTAAAAATCAACAAACAATTATTGAAAACTGTTTGCTAAATAAACAAATGTTGAAAAGAAGTAGTATTATCACAAAGCATAAAATAAATAAGGAATTGTTTTTTTTTTTTTAGTTTAAGCAGTTTACAAAATAATAATAATGTGTGTATATAAATTGAAAAAAAGCCAGATTAATTTTGTCAAGGTAGATAATTGTTCAATCAACTTTTAGTAGGAATTTAGGCATCGACCAGCAAGAGGAAAGGGGTATTTTTTTCAATTCTGAGAAAATTAAGTTCGAAAATACGGCATTATAGGTTACATTGAAAGTCTATCCATATTTTTGGTACTAGATTTTGCGCTGTTCACTGTTCAGGTTCTAATACATTGCATTGATAAATATGTTATTATTACATGTATTTATTTCAAGTATAATGATTAAACATTGGCTAAAAAATTAGTCCCAGAGGGACTAAATGTTCTTAAAATGTCTAACCCTAAAAACACTTGCAAATGCGTGCCTGAGAACCACATGGTTTACTTAAATGTAATTCAAACGCTCATCGCAATTGATACCAGTTTTGTGCTCTTAAAAGCAATGTACATTTAATTTTTTTTTGAAGATGTGCAAATTTTTTTTTTAAGTTTGGCTACCATTTTTTGAAATTTGGCTATCATTTTGTGGGGTTTTAGTAGCCATTGGCTACCAATCAAGAATTGGAGATTTTAGGTATACCTTCTTGCCCTTTTGTTAGTGGAGAACTCAGCTGACAGAAGCCATACAGTGTGCCCTCGCCGCTTCGCGCTTCATGTTTCGCGGCCTCGGTGCTTCGCGGGGTTTTCTAAAATATTAATTAAAAATTAAAAAATAAAACCATGTCGGCAGCCACATTGCAGAAAGGAGCGTTGTTTCATACTGATGCGCGAGAGAGAAGGATCTCTGCATGTCAAATAAAGATATGAGTTGACTCAGATTACATACCACGGGCTCTCAAAAGCTCCCACCAACACAAGACTCTTTGCCTCTCTCAGAAAGCAATGTTGATTAATGTTTATTACTGTACTATAACATTTTGTAATTAACTTTATTAATTAGCACCAACACGTTTAAGTAAATATGTATACTGTTGTAATTTTTATCTTAAATGTCTGAAGTATAAATACTGTTTACATATTTAAAACATTCGTGTACCCGCATACACGAAAATTCTTAGGGGCAAATCCGACTTCGCGGTTTTTCAGTTTTCGCGGAAGGTTCTGGTCCCTATTAACTGCGAAAAACGAGGAATCACTGTATCCATAAAAAAAAAATTTTCAGCAATTCTGAAAACTGAGAAAGAATGGGGAAATATTTCCCTGCTTAAAAATACCCTTAGCTGTTGCATGTTTATCACCAATATCAAATGCAGAGGTGGAGAGGATTTTTTCAAATTAAATTGGTTTTAACTGATAAAAGATCCAGTTTGAAAATGGAACATGTCAATCAGCTAATGCTTCTAAAATTGAATGGAAATTTAAACCCAAATGATGTAATTAAAAAATGGAAGGTTTTAAAACATAGAAGATATTAAAAAATATATTTGATGTCTAAAATATATGTAAATAATGCATTTTATTAATGTTATCAATTTCATTAAAATTCGGATTTTGATAGCCTTTGCATTTTGGGACTTTTTCTCTTTTAGGGCAAACAGGCGAGATTTTTCGTGCACCTTTTGAAATTTTGGGATTCTTTTCTTTACATCATTTTATGGTTCTTTTTTGGCTTTGAGTAATTTTTTGTGCTTAGCCTGAAACATTTCCAATGATTCTGTGCTTGATTATATTGCAACTCTTAAAAACTCTCTATCTCATAAAATTCAGAACAGTAGGTTCCCAAAGATTAATAAGAAGATTCTTTTTTTCATCTTTATAAGGGACCCATTTGGGTCAAATATGCATTTATTACATCTGTTGATGTTGAGAAAACTAACCAAAATATTAGAATGCTCTTTCAAACAAGAAACTATTTACTATTCAAAATATGAAAAAGCATTTAATAATCCCAATCTAATGGTGCTTTCTAGTTACTTCAAGAAAGAAATTTTTAAAATGTATTGAAACTTGCGAGAAAAAAGATGGCAACCTGTGAAGAATCCATATATTAGACATTTCCTTTTTCTCTCCTTATTTTAATAAACATTCATTTCAATCTTTAATGAAAATGTATTGTATTAATTTTACTTCTTTTAAATTTTTTTAAAAAATACTATTGTGATTTTAAGCTAAACCATTGCTTTCAATTGGTATTCTTGATTATTTAAAATGGCATTTTTTGCAATTTTCTGTTTTTAGGACATGTTAAAGATTTTAAAGGGAGTTTTCAGTGATCGTTTAGGTCATCAAAATCCGGGCTCTAATTATTATTACTAAAGCTTTATTGTATAAAAAAAAGATATATTGTTATTTTCTTATTATTCCTCAAAGGTGATTAGATCTTCAGAAAAACTGGAATGAACAGAAACAGTCATAAATTAGTAAAAATGTATAACTCGGAAAATTCTTGCTAGATATTTTATTGAATTTAAAATCATTATTGGTTGATGTTGCCATGAATATGCAAGCAGAATTTTTTCATGCTTTACTTCAAATATTGAAAATGAATGAACGGTCCCTACTTCAAATTACAAATGCCCTTTATTTTGGTAAGATGCCCTAAATTTGGAAAAGTGCCCTTTTTTTACAGTAGCACCCTGCCCTTTTTCAATCCTGGGGGAAGGTCTGTAATTGCTTGCATGTAAAGCCATTAAAAATCTTAAAATGTGTGTTTTTAGTTTGTGCCATTTAGAGGTTGGATTGTACGTAAGAAAAAACAGTACTGGTCCAGGACAAATATCGTTTTTGCTCTAATTTAGCTCCATGGCTAGCTATTATAACGTGTGAGGTCTTGATAATTGAATTCTTCTTCATTACAATGTGTGGTTCTACATTTTAGTGTTACTTTTGACAGATCTAAAAATATCCGATTTTGGACTGATACTGCTTTGCCATTCAATAATTCAAATTTAATACTTGTATTCTGCCCACGTTTTGATTTCAGTAAATATATGTTTGTATCTGTAAGTGTACATTTTCCCAGAACATTACCACTGATTAAATTAGTTTTTATTTTAAGTCATTACTTTCAATACAAGTTCAATACAGGGGTACATTTTAAGGGAAAACTATTTTGTATGGATTTTAATGCCTTTCTATTGAACCAGGGGTGCCCGTTAGTGGGCAAGGGTTTCATGGCACAGACTTATATTTTTGGGGGTGGGTCATTTCAGGGGCATTTGGTTGACTTTTTGACAGACTTAGATGTGATCAGTAGTTGTTTAAGGGGGTGCACCATCACTCTGAGGGGAAGTGGACACCCCTTATTGAATGGCATTTGTCCCAATTATCCGAGCTCTGTTTTTTTTTTTTTTTTTTTTTTTAAGTTATATAAAACCTTTTTTCATTCCTCTCTGACAAGAGACTTTGAGGCTTCTCTCACTCATGATAGCTTCTCTATCTAATTGAACTACATTCAATAGCTTTTTCTCTTTGCCTACTTTTGATGACACTTACAAAAAAATCAGCTCTTTTTGTATGAACAATAATTTCCCATTTTTATACAGTTGTTAAAAGTGTACATCATAAATACTGTAAATATAAATGTTAACAAATTGCAAGTAAATTTACATTTCATCATTTCTTTTAATATAAGTAAATCTGGATTATCAGTTTTTCTCTTATCCAAGGTAAACAAACTTGGTCCACAGTAACTCAGATAATTGGGATTCTACTGTATTATTGAAATTCATTTGCTTTTAGGAATGGTGATCCGTGGATGGGATTTAGGTATAAGCACCATGAAAAAAGCGGAAGTTGCACTTTTTATTTGCACGCCTGAATATGCCTATGGTCCTATGGGCCATCCACCAAAGATCCCAGCATATACACCATTGATGTTTGAAGTTGAGCTTTATGGATGGAAGTTGGAAGATCTAAGTATAAAGAAAGACAATAGTATATTGAGAAAAGTTTTGGAGACAGGTGAAGGATCTGGTTTTCCAAATGAAGGTGCCAAAGTGAAAGGTATACATATTAATTTTACTTTCATTAATGTGATGTCTGAAAGTTGATACTAATTTTTCTTGGGTAGTGTTAAAAATTGAAAAAAAAAATCAATTTTCCTTAAAAACAAAATTTTAATCATTTAACCATTGTTTATATTATTTATTAATGCATGATTTTTTTAAGGAATAACCTAATATTAAATATTGCTGATGTCTCCAGGTAGCATAGGCGTAACTAGAGTTGGTGAAAGGGGGGGGGGTCACCCTAAAAATGTACAGTCTAAACACCAATAAGAAGTGTAAAAGAGTTGAAAATGTACTAGTCATAAATACTTGTCTCTAAAGATATACTCCGTGTTTATTTCAGGCATCTCCCGGGGGGGGGGAACTACCCCCTCGGAGCGAGTCAACTCCTCCCCCCCCCCGCCCTCCTCCCCCCCCCCCCCCCGGCAAAAAAATTCAGATCACAAGTTTTAAAAAAAGAAAGAAAAGAGAAATTACGCTTTTAAGACACTTTACTTTCAGAAACACTTTCAGGGAAAGGACATTGAACACTATCACAAGCGACACCAAAAGTAACTTAAAAGATTTATTTTGAAAAAAATTGCGGGGGGGGGGGGGGGAGAGTAACCAAGCTTTCTGTTTCCTCTAACATCACCAAAAGTATCCCGAAATTGCATTGCTAGGAAGATTTCAAAAAGTTTCCTGGGGAGAGCCCTTGAACCTTTGCCTTCAGAGCATCCCCCCTATCCTAAGCATTATAGATGTAAGACCAGTTACAAAAATTTAAGTTGCAGAAGCCCCAAACACCCACTCCTCTAACTTCACCAAAGATCTAAACATACATCTACTATATATGCATCAAAACGCTATCATATATGCAAAAAAATTCATATTAACATCATTTCTAATCATATATATCTATATATATGTATATATAAAGGGTTTGGTTTTGAAGCATACACTGCCCTTCCTAATTCTTAACATGCTCCCTGCTCCGGAGCCAAGACAGTATCCAGAATTTTTTTTTCGACACTCTTATGTAAAGCAAAGTTTCAGGGAGGAATATATGATACATTGCAAAAGATTTCTGGGGGCTGCCCGTGGGTCCCCCTTCCCCTCTGGATACGGCCTTGATTCACAAAAACATTAAACATTCCTTACTAGATCTATTAGTTTATTTTTTAATTCAAACGCAATAGAAAATTCAATATTTAGCGCTAAGCAATCTTCTATGCCCAGGCATTCATAATATTAAAACTGGGAAATAGTCGAATTTTAGAGAAAAAAATCCAAATTCCCCTACAAAAATGCTCATCCCCACAATAAATTCCTAAAAAATTTGTTAAATTTGTAGCAAAACATACCTCAGAAGTGGAAGCGTCTGAATCAAATTTTCTTTTCTTTTTGGATGATGAACGTGTCCATCGCTGGAGTGCAAACATTATTATGTATCAAAAATAATTAAAAATTTAGCTAAAATATAAATAATACTTGATTGTAATTTAAAATGCAGGATTAAACCGTAGCAGTGAGATTGGAAACGTTGAACGGATGATTTCCAGAGTCGTAATGCAATCAGTGATGGACCATAATAAGAAAAGAAAAACATTTAAAATATAAGAGATGAGAGAACATCTGTAAATGAGAATGCAATGCAAATACAGTTCATCAGTTTTCCAATAGGCTCATCTACAAAAAAGATTTTACCAAAATGGGTGTTTGGACAGGAAGTCATAAATAAATACAAACTGCTCTTTAAATTTCTTAATGAGCATCCCTTCCTGGCTTGAGGGTTTAACCCATTAGGACAATTGGACTTTAGGACTCCATCACAGTAGAGAATATTTTCCAGGAAACTTATTACTTGTGCGTTTGTATTCCCATATTGCTGCCTTTGGGTAAAAAAGACATCAAGAAGGAATGAAAACCTTCTGGAGTGATTGAAAAAGGATCTCTGTCTGTGTGTGGTACAGGGGATTGAAGCTACCTTTCGCGCTGTTAACCCCCCCCCCCCCCAGGTGATAAGGGGGTTGATTATAACCTTATAACCAGATGAAAAGTCTTCTTTGTTGTGAGCTGCATACGTTGGCCAGGATCGCAACCCTTCAGAGAAAAAGAAAAAAAAAATCATATGCATATGTGTTTCATTTTCTTAGGGGGAAAAAAATTGTGCTTTGCAAGGCTGTAGCCAGAAATTTTTCTGTGTGCCTAAATGTGCCTAAATAAGTACATACCCAATGGGGGGGGGGGTTGAACCCCCAAAACCCCCCCTGATTACGCCTATGCCAGGTAGAAATTGACCTCGAGCAAATTTATTGTTTTAGGCAGTTGGAATAATTGTATTTTTTACTTAAGCTATTAAAGCTTAAAAGCTATTAAAAATAATAGGTCATTTCTCAAAAGAAAAAGCTCTCAAAACTGACCCGTTTGGAAATTTTTGATAAAATAAAAGAAAAAAATTTCAATAATATACAATTTAAATATGTAACCTAGATGATAAAGGGATTTCAATCAAAGCTGCATGAAACTAAAGTATTTACTACTAACATTAGCACATGGAACAAACACAAAGGGGAAAAATTAATAAAAAGTTAACTTTCTGCCAATAATATTACAATAATGTAGTGCAGTTGTAATTCAGAAATACAATTATTAATTTTGAATTTTTGGAAGTTTTTTTTTAAATTGAAAAAGAGTGTAAAGTTGGTGTGAACCTGGATTTGAAAGCAAGGACATTTGCATAATTCTGACAAACAATAGTATAGCAGTTGAAATAATATGCCTTCAAATTTAGTCATTGATTTTTAGGTAATTAGTCATAAATGTAGATTCATTTTCTTATAATCAAGTCGTATGAAGTGTCAGTCTCAGCACTAAGTTCTGCATAAACACTGAAATGTGTTATATGTAATTCATTTCGAAATGTTCAGTATTTTTTAGAATTAGACTGGAGTAAAAAAAAAGTTTCTGAACTTGGACTCAAACTTTGAGACTGTTCCAAAGCTTTACTCAAACAACTCATGGAATTGATAGATAAAATATAATGCCTTTACTTTTTTGATTATATTACCTCCAAATTCCCCTATCTAATAATATTCGGAAATATATTCCTTTTACAAATTCAGAGTGACACAGAAGCCATTAACATTTAAAAGTTGAGTAATTTATTTTTCATAGGTAATTTCTGAAATAAAGCCCACCCTTTCCTTTCACTAAATGCTCTCTATTTTCCCTTTTTTTAAAAACAAATTACAACCCTTATTACACTGGTGTGCAAAACTTAAGCAACATGTGGTTTTTTTTTGCCATAACTTCTTGAAAAATCAACTGAGAGACATGAAATTTAGAAATTAGAGAGAGCAGTTTTGTACTTAAAGGATGATGAAAGCATAACTGCTTAAAAATGAATAGAATTCATACAATGTGGAATCAAACAAAAATAGTCTTAATTGAACTCATAATATCGTTACACGCGATTGTCTATCCAAGAGGAAGAATAGCATGCAGATGTTCCTTAGTATGGGATATGTCCTCCGCGTGCTGCAATGATTGCTTCGCATCGTCTACCCATAATCGGCACCAGATTCTCCACCAGTTTTTGGGATAAGAGGGCCCATGCCTCAATCAGTATCCGTTTCAGCTCTTGGGTGTTCCCAGGAGGATGTAATTGCGCCGCAATGCGTCTCCCTAAAGCATCTCACACATGCTCAATAGGATTTAAAGCAGAGGAGTATGCTGGCCAATCAATTCGAGTGATATCTTCACTTTCCAGTAGCTGCTGAACAGATTGTGTCCGATGTGGGCGTCCATTGTCATTCATAAAAATGAAGTCTGGTCCAATGGCACCTCTGGACAGACGCACATGGGAAAGGAGTACCTCCTGAAAATAGTGACCTTCTGTTACAGAGCTTCTGTCAAAAATGTGGAACTCAGTCCGCCCATTCAACATAATGCCTCCCAAGACGAGAGCTCCAGGACCACCGTAACGGCCTCTTTTCACGATGTTACTGAGATGAAACCGTGTCCCGACCTCTCTCCAAATCAACTGGCATCCAGAATCGCGTGTGGCACTGAAACGACTCTCATAGAAAGGACATGACTTCACTGATGAGAAGTTCAGTTTTTGTACTCCTTGCACCACTCTAAACGGCGGTGCCGATGGCCTGCTATCAAAGGGATGCAGTGTTCTGGACGACGAGCGAATATGCCACCTTTGTGAAGGCGTCTGGCCACAGTAAACCGTGACACTTGCTGCCCTGTTGCTGTACACAGTTGCTGAGCAATGCTGTTTGCCGACAGGTTCAGGGTTCTTTTCGCCTGCAGGACGATATATCGGTCATCCACTGCAGTTGTTTTTCACGAGCGGCCCCCGCCAACCTTTCTGAGAGCTGTACCTGTGGTTCAGAAGGCTTTCCAAGCGTGCAACGACGCTTTTGTTGATTCAGAACTCTTCAGCTACACTGGTCCCCCTGCGACCCTTCTCCACCTTTCCGATCATTCTTCCGCTTGTGAAGTCGTCCAGATGATATCTTCCAGTCATAGTTCACGAAAAAACTCACTTGCACCTACAGCGAATGTCTTTAATTGCATTTACATCTTTCCTTTTATTGTACTCTTAAGGTGCGCTCGCCAACAGCACGCATTTTTGCATATGCTCACATTGCCTCTGACGCTTTGTTCCTGATATTTGCATCCGCATGAGCTTTCTACTGAATTGCATGTTCATCGTACTAATCACAAGAACTCTTTTCTGCAATTCCATAGCTATCTGCTTAAAATTTACATTGTTGCTTAAGTTTTGCACACCAGTGTATTACAACCCCCCCCCCCCCCCCACACACACACATCTTTCTGTTTTTTTTCCTTTTACACAATCTAAAATTTCCTTCAAAGAATTGAAAGGAGGAAAATTGTAGGAAAGCATTTAGAAAATATTATCCTTCCTTTTATATTTTCAAGCTTAGGGCCGTGGTAGCCTAGTGGTTACGGCTTCGTTTTTCGAACCAAAAGGTTTGGGGTTCTGCACCCGACCCAGCTGAAGACCCACCATGTACACTTGGGGGATACATGCATGTAAAATCCATGTACCCTGAAGTCCCAAGGCAGTTCCAGGGTACCGGAGACTAGAAAAACTTTCCCTCCCCTTTAGTCTCAGGTTAAAAAAAGGGAGGTGTCCCTAAATGGTGTCATCCGAATACAGCGTGTTAGGGTTAATGCTAGTCGCCTATTAGGTGACCCTTTACAAATGACCAGCAATTTATGTGGCTTTGAACAGAGTGCATGCCGCCAAGGCAAGTGCCTCCACATTAGAAACAACATATTCAAACACAAAAAGCACAATTTCTTCTTCAAGAGTCTCCATATGCCTGGGATGAGTTCTTGTGAAGCTCCTGTCGCAGACACCACAGGTGTTCACCATGTGTGCTCTTCGGCGATGGAGTACAGCTCTGGAGCTGACAGTTTATTTAGCACTTCTCCCAGCACTGATTTAAATTATTACTGATTAAAATCTACATAAAATATTTTATTTTACAATTCTGACTCTCTGTTATCCGAGAAGGCTCTTGCCATTTGATAGGTAAAATATTCTTTTGTTGTTTAAAAATAATTTATAATGTGTGTGTCAGTTATAGTTCACAAATCTCTTGCTTTGTTGCATGCATCTTGGCACAACGGCATGTGAAATGAATAAAAATTCAAAATATTTTGATCTTTAAGTTTTTTAATATTGCATTTTTTAGTTATATAAATAATCTCTCTACAATTTTAATGTAATGTGATTGTTTCCCCTAGTAAAACTTGCTGGCTACTGCAATGATGAGTTATTTGAAGAAAGGGAGGTTGATTTCATTCTTGGAGATGGATGCAGTGAAAACATTCCAGATGGTGTAGAATTAGCTATTTATCGTTTTCAGTCCAAAGAAAAATCTTTGATTTACTTAAAAAACAAGTTTGCCACTGATATTGTTGCTCTGAAGGAGTCTAATGAAGATGAAGAAAGAGAAGTAAAGTATGAAGTGTCCCTTCTTAGTTTTGAAAAGGTAATTACTTATGTTATCTCCCACTTAGCTTTATCAACAGTTAATAGTTTATGAGAGTAAGGCATTCTAATAATTAAAATTTAATGTTTTTGTGCAGACTAAAGATATTTGGGAAATGAATACTGATGAAAAATTTGAAAAAGCTCAACAGTCAAAAGAAAAAGGAACTTCATATTTTAAAGTACGTTATGCATTTTGAAATCTTTTGTTTTATACTTGAATTTTAAGTATGTTATGGCATATATTCATATAATGCTCTCACGGATGGAAGGAAAGAAAGCATATTTCATACATTTTGTGGACAAATTTGTCATCTATGTAAAAAATAATTCAGTTGCTTAACACAATTTTAATATAATCATTATGTTTGATTAACTATCCTTTTAAAAAGTTCAATGACAAAGTTAGTTTTTTTTATGTTTCTATTTAGGAACAACTTATATTTAGAACACAGGATCTTTTTAGATTCTTAATTATGATTGTAAAGTTTTCTTTAAGAGTTTTAAGTTAAAACTATCTTTATTGAGGAATTTGAATAATTTAAAATATTTTTAGATCTGAAAAGGTTTAGAATGTATATTCTGCTGCTTTAATGTATATTTTGTTTTTGTTGTTTTTATGCATTAAAAAATAAAACATAAAATGCCATGTAAATAAATGTATATTTCATTACATTTTTGGTGTTGTATTTAACGTTTTTCTTTAAGTCGGATAATTTCAATAGAGAAAAGCACTAGCCACCCTGACTCTGATACAGTGGTATAGTCATGGGGAGATAATAACCCTCCACTTTTTTTTATTTTAAGTCCCCCCCCCCACACACACACACAGACATACTTTTTTAATAAAGACTGCACTATTGCTCTAAAATAATTTTCACCTTTTTTTTTCTTTTAACAGCAAGTTTTTGATATATTTCAATGTTTTGACAGGAGTTTTTTCCCGTAAGAACTTGAGAAATTGATTTCTGTGTGTGTTTTTTTAATCAGTTAAGGCCTTTTAATTTGTATTTATTGCACTTTTATGCCCAAAATTTGCATTGATTAAACATGTTGAACACGGCTCTGCATAGTGTATGGGATTGCTCGGATTGCCATTATGAATAGTTTGAAGAAATTTTGGCAAAAGTTTTGTATTCTGTCGAAATTTTAGGCTTGAAAAATTTTCTACTCCCCTGCCGCATGCATCAAACAAACCTGAAAAAAAAAGAAAAAAAAAGCAGTAAAGCTCAAAAACTTTGCTCAAATGAGTGCAAGTTTTGTACACTCACAGTTTGTAAAATTTATATGCCTGACATAGTTCAAAATGTCATATGTATATATTTAGCCATCTTTCTCATAAAAATGATACAATAAATACAAGTAAGTACAACAAATGTTATTATGATGAAAGAATATAGGCTTTATTTCCTATAAAAACATTATACAGCTCAAAGCTAAAGCGCAATTTAATCCAATGTTACCTTTTTTCGATTCACTTAAAAAAACTCAGCAGGCCACATGCAGCCTGTGCATCACATGTTGAGTATTTCTGCTTTAGAATACATAGGATATTGCTTTGCTCTCTCTCTCTCTCTCTCGCTATGGTGACTTGAAGTTTAAAATATCTATATGCATTGCCACTGGCACAATTGCTTCATTGTTAGTCTGTTCTTGCTATTTTCAGGCTGGAAACTATAAGGTTGCTATGCGACATTTTAGGTGGATCCCTCTTTTATTAGAAAAAGAGCCTGGCGTGCCTGAAGAATCTCGAGAGTCCAGAAGATCTTTACTATTATCAGGATTTTTAAACATCACACTGTGCTTATTAAAACTGGAGAATTATTTTGAAGCTATAAAGTGGAGTGATAAGGCTTTGGAAATTGATCCTGAGAATGAAAAGGGTCTTTTCAGAAGAGGGAAGGTATTTCACTTAAATTTTCATTATGAAATATCTCTAAAATTAATTAAACCTTTTTCCATGTTAAAATTTCAGACACCTTCAGAGGTGCATTAAGGGTCATTGAGAGGGAGTGCCAGGCATAACTGATTAACGGGACCCAGCATCTTTTTAGCAGTGCAGAAGTTGAAATTGTTCTATGGCTAAAATGCAAATGTAATGTGGGAGGGGTGTCAACAAAAATGATATGGAGCTCGCCTTGGCTGTTGATGGTATTGGGTGAACTAGTGCCAGAACACCATTTTGCTACTGTTTTCGTTAATTCCCCTCAACAAACCTTTGCTCAATTTTCAATTTTAACAATAGCCATTCATTTCTTAAAAATCCCTTATCGAACAATTCATATAACCAGCTCATAAAAACAGCAGATTATAACACCGTTCTTCGCTGAAAGAAACATTAATTCTGTAGCTGTTTTTTTGTGAAGAAAATTCTAAGCTTTTTTTTCCTTTTTTTCCAGCCTATAAAAAACTGAAGGTTGTAAGTGATATTTGAACCGACTCATTTAGTTGTCAAAACAATTAAGTCACCAGCAACAGCAATTGACACATCAATATAATACTTTTAGGTCTGACATTAGAAATCAGAATTGCAATACTTGATTTGGCGAAAAAATCTAATTTACAGCATTTTTTTTTCTTTTGTGAAATATGTTTTTAAATGGGTAGTTCTATTGTGTAAGTGATTCCAGTTGGACACATCTTTTTTAAACCAATAAAAAATCCAGGTGTGAGCCATTTTTGCATTCACACAATTGAACTAGCCCTTTAAAAACTTTTCCACTATGAAAAGGCTAAAACTTCAAACCCTTTTCAAAATGGCCCCTTTGACTATCATCTTGAATGCTTGACTCTGAACCAAGCTCCTTGTTGTTGTCTCATGTACTTAAAACACTTTACAAGTCCTCTGGCAGTGTTGGCAGATATATATCATATTGATGCCTTCATTCTAATACCACATTATTTGAAAATATCAAGATTTACTGGAGAGGGGAAAAACCACCTGTTTTGCCAAGATGTATATTGATACGAGTTTGTACTTAAATTAAAATAACTCTGTGAATAGTATTTTCTGTAACAAGGTATTGGAATGAATAAGTAGAGCGCTGTAAGCTTAATACGAGTAATAATCCCTCGACACCTAAATTTCCCCAAAAATTCTCATACGTGGTATTAGAATGAAGGTATTGATATGATAAATATTGTTATACATATATATCATGATATTTATAATCTATAAATGCAATCACCAAGTTTACATTATTTAAAGTTTAAATTATCTTAAATCAGTGTTGTGGTCATAAAAAACCAACTCACCCAAGATTTAAAAATTTTTGGACATTTTAAAATTACTTTTGCATTTAATGAAATAGTAACTTCTGTTACTAAATAATATTGTATAATATAAAATAACCATCGTTAAGTATGTATTTTTGTGTGAAATTTAATTACTTTTATAATTTAGTTTCTTTACTAATATGTATAATATTTAGCTTTATAAAAATGTTTATTTTAATAAAAGAAGTATAAAAAAAGGATTTGAGTGAACAAGACGGAATTTTATTTAATTAATGCAAACTTTTTAAAGATCAATTTTAATCAACTGAAATGTTGGAAATTTAACCTCATTTTTCATGATAATTATTAACTTCTGAGCATTTATTCACTAAATATGTTGCATGTTTGTGTGTGTGCTTGCATATTTGCATTTTTTCCCTTTTTGGAGGATGATTTGTCAATTGCAGAGTTTTAACTTTATAGTTACCTTGAAGTCGTATTCTGAATTTTTTTGAAGTTTTTTTCTTCACTTAGCTTTGTAATCTAAATATTAAACAGGTTTTTATAAGGAGAAGATTTGTAGTATATCAATATAAGCAAAAAAAAAAAAAATTCAAACAGAACATAAATTTTAATCTTAAGAAAGCCAATAAACCCTCCACAGATCACAGTGTATCAGTATCAGACTAGGTAAATGTTTCCCGGCCTGAATATGCTAAACTTGTTTTTCAATCTTCAACATAAAGAAAAATCAGTTGTATTCAAGCAAGGAAGAAATTTACATATTTAAGAAGTGTTAAAATATCCCAATAAATTGTTACAAATAAATATGTATTTTTTAAATTTACCACATTTTTAATTTAAATTTTACCAACTATGCATATCATTTTATGCAAATAATTTTATTTCTTTCTATCAAATATAAAGATTAGTTGGCGATAATGAAACCAGTTTTCTGATTAAAATGACTGTCATCAAATAATAGCCTCAAGAATGATTGCCGAATATGGTTTTCTGTTTTTCACATGTAATTCAAGACAATAATGGAAGCACAATATTGTGACAGTCATTATCTGTTTGAAAGCCTTTCAGCTTTTTGAAGAAAAGGAAGCCAATACGTGTTTTGTTATTTTTATGTAATTTGTTGTAATATTTCTTATTTATTTACTTATTATTTCTTTTTTCCCACTGAAATTCAACAATATTTACTGGAATATGAAATCTCTGTTTTTCTTTTCTCTCTCTTTTATTTTCATTGCATTTTCCATTTCTTTCTCCCCTCTCCCCCCTATACACCCCTGTTCCTTTCTTTCTTTTTAAAAAAAAAAAAAAAAACGGATTGTAAACAGTTCATATGATTTCTGCGAAGTATATTTTTCTGTTTATTTTTTTTCTCCTTGCTTTATATATTTAACAATGTGAAGATAAAAATCTCAAGAATAGATACAATAACCTGATTTTAAAAAAAAAAAATTACGGTGAAATTTCTTCCACAAACATAATATTCTGCCTTATTTTTCGCTAAAATCTACCTTTTTTTTTTTTTTTTGCTTTCACTTGCTCTGAAAGGCCAGTGGCATAACTGGCCATTAGGTTTCTAACTCATCATTGTATTGCGTCAAAACATTCATCTTTCTGCTCCAAAACTGTACTTTACTAACCGTTTCATTTCAAAGCTTTAATTATTTCATTTAAAGTAGTATTCATTGTGCCCCATTCCTGATCTTGGTCAGACTGCAGATTTCCCCACATCTGCAGATTAATAAAAGTTAGAAATGGTTATTTTAAGATATGTTTTTACATGATGCTAAGTCATGGGATAGAAAGGAAGTAACCTAAACTTAGTTTTAAATACTTTTTAATTTTTTGTTAATTTCTATCATACATTATGGCAATAAAAAATATTGTAAGACTTCTAGTATCAGTTGTAGTTTTCGATTAAAAAGGGAACGCAGTATCAACAAATTAAAGTTATACATATAACTTTTATTTTTGTCTATTTATTTAGTTAATTTATTTTACAGTTTATTATTCTATATGCTAAAATATGTACATCCTTTTATATAACATGAAAAAGATTGAAGAATAATTATTCTATTTCTTAACTTTTTAGCATAATTTGTGCATTGATATTTTTATATTATGTGTGCATATGATTTTTTTTTCTTGCATGTTTTGTGCTACTTTACATGTTCTTTTTGGTTTTTATTTAGGCTAAAATGATGATTAATGATTGTGCAGAGGCTTTAAAGGACTTCCAAAAATTGTGTACTTTAAATTCCGAAAATAAAGCGGCCAAAAACATGATTGCACTTTGTCATGAGAAAATTAACGAGCAGAATAGGAAAGATAAAAGTACATATAATAAAATGTTTGACAAATTTAAGAAGCAGGATGAAGTAAGTGCTGTTTTTAAGTACCTATATTTATATATAGTAAGTTATGTGCTTAATTAAATACTTTTTTTCCAGCTTATTTTTCTTAGAGTTTATCCTTAACATTTTTAGCTTATACTAAAAACGTGTATGGAAGATTCATTTTCATATTTCACTAATGACATTATTTTTCACATTTAGACAATATAGTACAGTAGAAGCTCTCTTAACTGGTTCCGGATTAACCGGCTTTTGCTTTATCTGACCCATATTGTCAAAATACAAAAGTAGCTTTTAGAACGATAGTTATATGGAAGAAACAGGTGCTGCGGTACTCGAGTGAATTTTTTGGTGGAATCCTGATCGTCCTAGAAATAAGTGACATTTCAATGCCAAAGAGAGGGGTTGTTTTGGGAATCTGCGTACGGGGAGATCCTATGAAATCAAGTGTGGCTAGTGGCTTTAGGCTAATCTCAGGTTCAGTGGGTCAGTCAATTCAGCCTTGCCAAGCGCTTGATAACTGGTATGTAACTCTCAAAGTAACTGTACTGAAACACACTAAATCATCATACCTCCACTGTTTTGAATTGCATAATATATCTCCCATTTTTTTCATATCCCCCGCTTTAATCATATTTTTACTTAACTGGCTTACCATTAGTCCCAATTAAGCCAGTTATCAGAGGTTCTACTGTAATTTAATAATTATTAAATTAACAATTAAAAAATTCAAAACAATCATCGGCAAAATTAGTAATGCCAATTCACAAATCATATGGGAAAATATAATTACTTTTGCCCTCACTTTAAAATGTTTTTATAGCTTTTGATTTTTTCTAAACTTTCCTACTAATCAGTAATGGAAAAGAAAACATAGGAAAACACGAGAAAAATTATTGAAAAAAAGGTTGGCCGTTAATAGTTAGGAAAATAGATTTTAGTCAGAATTTAAGGAAGTGTAGCAGATAGTTTTACAAAACAGTACTAGTTCAGACCTGCCACATACACTGAAAAATGATTCAGCAATTAAATCTTACAACACTTAAGATACAGAAATATTCCTTATTCTCTGTAAGTTATTTCAGAACTATCAGCAGCCCTTATATTTTTTATTGAGATTTCTTGTATCTGGGACAGTAGTTTAATCCAAGGGATAGAGATGTTCTTATTTCCTACGAGTTCTTTTATAAAAGAGTTGACTCTCGCTATCTCGAAACCAAAGGGAAGAAATAATAATTTGAGTTATTGTATCCAACAGAAATAACTTAGATAAAAATAAGTAATACTATATATGTGCATCATACAAAATAAGCACTTGTATTTTACTTAAAATTAGGATGTATATGATTTGAATCAAATGGTTTAACAAAAATTATAGGAGACTAAAATATTAAAGAATTAATGAGCAATTTTAATATTTCGCCAAAAATTACTTTAAAAATTACAAATTGTATATTGGTTGTTGAAGAAGAAAAAATATAAATATTTATTAGAGCAAAGAATTAGATCAAAACTTATAATTATGGCACTGAAACAGAATAAGTAGGATCCTCCTAATTGGTTAAAAATAATCCCAGTTGGTTTAGGGGAAAGTCGGGGAGTACCGGATGGTGTTTAGTATTGGGCAAGTATTATTCCTATTATTTACTGCAGGTGGCAGGACATGTTAAGCCACCACAGTGTTTATTGAAGGAAGAAAGTTCATATGATGCCATCTTTCAACAAACGTCAGCATTGTTAGTTCGTATCTTAGCTTTTTGTAATTTTAAAAGCTCTTCAATTGACCGTAATTAACTTCTAAGTGTCATAGCTGACCTGAAAGTAAGTATAAATTGTTTCATTAATTGTTTCTTAAAAGAACATTCATCATACTGTAAATTGCAGGCAATAAATATTGTTTAAGTTTAATCATACGTATGTAGTAGCTGACATCTTGTTCGGGTTGTACCGGACAAAACTGTCACGGATTGTATACGACAAAAGTGTTGCAGTTTCTAACGAAGAAAAGAGTTCCGAATTTAATTAAACAGTATTTAAGAGGCATCCTTAAATTACCTAATGTTTAAAGGGGGCAAGCGGATGGATCACAGCTGAAGGCTTCCTTACGTGGCTGAAAATGTTTATGGAGCGGGCCCAATCCCAAATTATATCATTTGCAACAGAACATCACGTTCATATGCTGAGCTTACCCCTTCACACAACCCATAAGCTTCAGTCATTGGATAGGGTCATTATGAAGCCTTTCAAGAACGCAGATCATGATGCATGCTCATGCTGGATGAGGAAATATCCAAACATGGAAGATCACTCTGAAAGACATAGCGAGCTTAGTTAACAATGCTTTTTCTAAAATATGTCGAATGTAATTAGCTCAATCAGGTTTTAAATGTACGGATATTTTTCCATTGAAGTGCAATGTTTTTGATGGTTTGGACTACACTCCTTCCTTTTTCTGAAATTGATCAATCACAAAATTGTGCGTTGAGCATTGCTGTTGAAGACGATAATGCAACAGCATCTACCAAGAATTTGAGCCTCCCTGGTCCTTCAAACCCTGTTGCAGATAAACGGATGGAAGAAGCTCAAACAATTGTGAAAAATGAAAGTGAAAATTCCTCTCCTGTTAAATTCTTTCCAATCAATTGCATCTCAATCAACTCTAGAGGAGATATCACCACTTCTTAGCACTTCAAAAAATCGTGGACAAAGAAGTGAAATTTTAACTTCGACTCTGTCCTTACAAAGAGAAACTTGAAACAAAAAAAAAGGAAGAGAAAGAAGAAAATCAAAGAGTATCTACAGCAACAAAATCTTTAAAATAGCATGCAACTTAGCTAAAGCTAAGAGATCAAAATTTATTGCACCCAAGACTCCCGAAATGAAATCTGAAGAAAAAAAAGGGAGAATTGTGGCCAAAGGACTCACTGCATCATCTGTTCTGAAATATTTGATGAAGATTGGATTCAGTGGAGAATATGCAAGCGTTGGGCTCATGAAAATTTTGCGAAATCTTGAATGTGATATTTGTTCTACTTAACTATTTTAACATGAATTTTTAAAGAGTTAAAGAAAATGTTTTTTTGTATTTAAAATTTTCATATTTCATTTTTCAAAATGTGCAATGTTTGAAGCAATATTTATTCAGCTGTATGTATAACATTGGTTCTATAGGCATTGGAAAAGTTGACCGTTCCCCTTAAATTACTTCTGCCTAATAATTTCTTTTAGTTTGTAAAACCAAACATCTCTTTTAATACATTTTCTACGTGTCCGATACAACCCTATATATTTTTAATTGATCAAAAAGTAATCATCGCAAAAGTGAAAAAAAAACGAGATATTTTTATTATAGAAAAATGGTTTTTAATATGTGTTTTTATAGAAGAAAGTTTTTATATGGGGGGGGGGAATGCAATCTGTTCCAAATGAGCGGTCATTTTTTTTTTATAATGTAGTAGAAGCTCTGGTACTATCGACCTCCCCCTAGACAAATTATAGGCATTAACTCTTTACGGACGGTGACCAGTCTCGGGTCCTATACCCCTTAAAGACGGAGGAAAATCTGTGCTGAGGAACACAAAATGGATTCTTCCAAAGGAGAAAGTTCGGACAGCGTTCGCGCAGGAAATCGCTCGACCCTCCTATTGTGATTTAATTGGTGGGGAGGAAAAGTCACCCCGAACATGCGAACAGCTAGATTGCTTGAGCTATTCAAGAACCACTTAAGATTAGCGGACTTTTATTATAGGGATCGTATACAATACTCTGATAATAGTGTAAGAGCATTCTGCAATAGTGAAGCTTCAACGTCAAGAATGACTTCGGTGGTTAGCGAAGGGGGGAGCTGACATTGATTGATACAACTTTGCGATAAGCAAAGGTCGCCCACGAAGTTTTCCCGTGCAAGTCCCTTTCATGCGATACACCCCTAGAAAACAACCTTGGCGCCCGAAAACGGCTGTGTTCGTCCATAAAGCACTTCTATTCATACCGCCCGAATCCGCCCGTGCCGTCCTTAAAGAGTTAAAGGCAGTTAATTGTAAGATAGCAGAAGTTCTTGAAATTTTGAAATATCAAGAAAATAACCTAAACCAGAAAGATAAAGGTATTTACATCTTATTTTTTTATTTTTAAGATGAACAAATAATCTCGCCTACTCATTTTTAAAGCCTATCTCTTATCACAGAAATATAAAACAATAATTTTAGCAACCAATTGGATTTTTTTTTCTTAAAGAGAACTTTAATTATATTGAACTATTTAGCATTATGTTGAAATTTATAAATTGTTCAGTGGTTCGTCATTGCAAAGTTTTCCAGTAAGGTTGGCAAATATTAATAAAGGAGAGAAAACTTTGAGTTAGAGAAAGAAAATTACATTAGAAAGAGATATAGATGAAGGAAAGTAACTTCTTTTCAAGATTTCGAAGTCAAGTTTTCGAAATTTGAATTATTGAGAGTTGACTGTATTTTATAAACGCTCCTTGTATCTGGGATATTAAGTCAACAAACAGGATGGCTTTAAAATGATGACAAACTTGAGGACGCATAAAAATGATTCATAAAGCAAAATATTTGAAGAGTGTTGATTATAACTTTTACAATGCACTCATACTATACTGTATTATAAATACATTTACCTCTATCCCACTTTTATGATGTAGTAGTTTAAGAATGTTTGCTGTTGACAAGGTACTGTAATGATATGCCACCTACATTTCATTATTATTGTTTTTAGTATAACAATTATAATAGGAAGAGTTCTGTGTCTTTTTATTCTGTGTCTTTTTATTCTTACTAAATCCAAAATGACCTTGAATGATAATAATATCCAAAAGATTAGGGAAAAAAATAATAAAATAAAAAATGAATTGGTTTCAGGGAAAAAAATAATAAAGTAAAAAATGAATTGGTTTCAGGGGAAAAAATAATAAAGTAAAAAATGAATTGGTTTCTGACAAATTAAAATTTTCACAATCACTTGAGCTTGTGTAATACAAAAAAATCCAATAAAAAATCTACAAAATCTTTTCATTTACTTGTTTTTATGTTTATAAGTTAAAGATACAGTTTCGCTTGGATGCAAAGATATTGACTTATAGTATTTATTAGTAAATGCCTTATTAAAACAAAAGTAAATTTTTTTAAAATCTCACCACAGAACATTGATGGGAGCCATTTGAGCACCTAGATTTTTTAATTAAAAGTGTAGTGTAATAGGTATAAAGAATGTCTGCATGAAGCTTAAAATTAAATGTTTTGCTTGATAATAATTTTGGTATTAGATGCCAAGCATCTGAAATGTCAAAAACCAATTCCACCACAAACTTCTAGTCTTTATCCCTGATTGCTCAATTCTTCTCTGTTGAAACTCTTTCTCTTCAAGTATAGGTGAATTCAGCCTCTTGGTTTTCCTCTTTTCAAGGATGTCTTGTATATTTCACATGGTGTGTAAGACTTAGTGATGTAATGCTTTCATTTTATTGTTTCAAGCTTGTTTAGCAGTTTTTGTTACTTAACTAGCATTTTTTTTCGTATGGTTACTAACCTTTGCAGACCTAGTGCATTCCTTGGAAATCGGCATTCATTCTTTCATGTAGCACCGCTATCAGCAGATGCCATTATTACTGAATTTGGATGCTCAGTTTCCCCTAAATAGCGGCACCTGAGCTCTCGTTGATGCAGACTGCACTAGGAATTTAATTTAGCTGAGAGCATCCAAGCCAAATGTCTACTCATGGGACCCTTTACATACCGCACAATCATACGACATGAACACAGACAATTTTCTGCGTCTTGAAAATCAACCGACTTGGGCCACTTTCGAACTTGCGATATTGGGCATACGAGACCTGTGCCTTACACTACGCCACCCTGTCGATTAATTTGCATATTTGCAACACTAATTTTTGCACTATATAATTTCTGCTGTGATCTGCCTATTTTGTGCTGTGATACTTTTTTTTATATTTAAAGGCAGTGTTTTCCAAAGTGTGGTTGGCATACCCCCTGGGGTATGGGAAGAGTTTGAATGGGGTACGTGGCTGCAGTGCGCTCATTAAAAAGCTTTCAAGTATCGGGGTCTGATTCTCTCCTAAAGTAAATACCATAGGGTGTTTCCTCATTTAAGGAGTTTAAAAGAAACCTTTTTTATTTTTTGACGACAGGTTCTTCTCATTACAAAAGCAAAAGAAGGGGTACAAACCAAAGTGGGCATAGCAAACTTTGGAAGTACCAGCAGTGGACATAACAAAAATGGGCCACCCGGATTTGTCAAATATGCTAAAAAATAAATAAAAAATCACGTTTGTAGTAATAATAGCAGTACATTAAAAATATGCACTACAAAAATAAAATAAAAATGGCTTGGTGGAGTGGAAATCTTTTATTTCTGCATTCCAGTCCCATGAGATTTATTTTTTGATTAAGGCTTTTTTTTTAGGTGATTTGAATTGTCAATTGTTCCTTTTAAGTTTTGTTTTGGGCGATATGGACATTAAACCTTAATATGTTGTGTTGAATAAATTGTTTTCGACAATTACGAGGTCCTTTTTTTTCTCCAGTACTGGGCCCCTATCCCTACTACTGGAGCATTTAATAAAACATTGATCCGGAAGTGGGCCACTCTTCATTATCCATAAATTATTAATATTTTTTATTATTAATAGTTATCAAATTCATTCAGTATGTAAGCAAATATAGCAGTAATAATTTGTTTTAAACACAAACCGAATGTATGCTAGAAAAGAATTGAATGCAAACTTCTCTACAGAAAACAGCTAATAATAAGCTTAAAATGTTATAGTACCAACATCAGCAACAAATATTCTGGCTCTAAAGTTAATAGGAAATGAAGGCTGTGCTTTTGGTATTTGGTTGTTAAGGGTATCAGCCTATTAGAGGCAGAAGTTTACCTCATGTGAATCTTGAAATTATTTGTTTTTTCATTCAAAGGTTCGAATTTCTCCCTACTAGTACATGGCAAACTACTGGAGCAGTTACTGTACATCATACACAAGATCTGATTTTATATCTCCTTCAGGAAACCTTCTATGTTTTGAGAAATATTTCTTTCCTGCATTTTTTAAGTATACTAGAGCATTAAATTTACTGATCTGTATCAAAACTAACTTACCTTGAACCTCATTAGTTAAAACAATTTAAGAGGCAGATTTATATGTATGGTTTAATATCAACTGTAACCAAACTTTATTATACAATGAGTAGTTTCTTATGTAGACTATGTCCAGAATATAAGGCTCAATTCGTTTGAAAGCAAGTATTCTAATTCTAGAATGGTAGTTATGGTCCTAACTTTGAACTGCTATGTTTAAAACTTAGAAATAAATCACAATAAAAAAAGAAACATTCGGGAATTTAAAATGAAATCTCAATGAGATACTCGAAAAATTAAGGGATTTGGTGGAATTTGTAATACATTGGATTGTAGCAAGGACTACTAATTGTGTGATAACCAGGATTTTATAGAATGATTTAATTTTGCCGCTTTCTGTATCTAAATTTGTTATGACTAGGCACCTTTCTAAACTATACTACTGCAATAAAAGGAATAAATATTAATAATGATTCAAACTTTGATATGCTAGATTAAAATAAATTGTAGTAAGAAAAGCATTCAGAAATTTGTTTAAAAGCAACGTTATATGTAGATTCTCAAATGAAATTGTTAAATGATTTTACAAATGTGGGATTTCTATTTACCTTGGATTATGCTGATCTTTTTGTATTATAACTATTATAATAACTATTACTCCAATTTAGGAATGATTTCAAATTACTTCATTTTGCACATTTCTGAATATTTGAATTGTGATCAAGGAAAAAAAAAATTTGTAAATACACATATCTTGCGATTAAACTGCATATTTTTTAACTTTTAAATTTTGTAAATCCATTGCCCCAACAAATATTGTAGAAAATATGGTACAGTGAAACCTGTGTAAGTTGACCACTTGCGTTGCAGCACTTTAGTGGTCAACTTATAGAGGGTGAGGTAGAGGGTGAAAGGATAATTCTGGTCCAGACAAAAGTGGTCAACTTACAATGGTGGTCCACTTTACAGGTTTTACTGTATATGCAACCATGTATAATGTATGGTATGGTATATTTTTATCTACTTATTTGTAACATTTAGTGAAGCTTTTAATAGTACATTCATGATCAAACTTCAAAAACAATTTTTGCATTTTGTATATTCAAAAATATCAACATTTTGATTAGTATATAAAACTTAAACTGACTCAAAAATATAAATTGCCTTTTTAATTTTAGGATAGAAGACGAAATGCTGGTACAGAAACTGGAGTGTGGGATGATGAGAAAAAGGAAGTAAAGAGGGTCTTAACTGAAACTGAGCGTTTAATAGAATCTAATAATTCAGCCTTGAGAGATGCTAATATTATTGAACTTTCAAACACAGCATTGTAATATTTTGATACTAGTCTTAGAGAAAAAGCATTTTTTACTGTAATTACATAAATTTTCAATAAAAGATACAGTTCTATGCTGTTGTTGTGTATTACCAGGCATGTGACACTTTTATCTACCAGACCCCTACCTGTTAGCCGAGGCCTTAGGATTGCTTGCGCACAAGGCGAGGTAGTGGGGTCCACTGATTTTACATGCATGTATACCCAAGTGTACATTGTGGGTCTTCAGCGGGTATCGAACACGCGACCTTTCAGGTGGAAGTCCGACTCTGTAACCACTAGGTTACCATGGCCTGGGGCATGTGATACTGGGCAGAAGTGATTCTCACTACAAAAAAAAATAAAAAATCCCAAACTCCACACAAAATTGTCAGGAAATGTATGCACCATAAATTTAAAATATAAATATATGATATAATTAGAGGAACACTCTTAACCCCCCCCCCCCCCCCCGCTATACTTGTATATGAATATATAAGCTCAAAAAGAAAAAAAACCAAGTTCTTAAAGGAAAGGACTGTAATTAATTAATACTGGAAGTCATTTTTTCCTAAAACAGTATTGTTTTTAAAACATTTAATATTTTCCTCATCCCAAAGTAGAAAGAAAATCGCAGATTATTCGTCAAAAAATCTTAAGATTAATAAATGAAATTTTTTTCAGAAAACCAATGTTTTCTTCTTTTCTCTCTTGATATAAATTTTTTAATTTTCAGAAGGATCAGAATCACTCATGGTCTTGTGCCCAAAGTCGTTCTTTCGCTGTAGAACACAATGTACTTTCTATCCAAAATATTATGGTGTTAGGAGCTATACCTGTTAGGAGCTAGAAATGATCTTAGTAAACAATTGTCTTTCTGATTTTGATGACAATCAGAGTTAGCGGGCGATGGGTTGCTAGATGGCCCAAATTCCACTTAATGAAAAAAAAGTGCACAAAAATAATGTTGTGTGACCTTCTTTTTTTGCCTCCCCCCCCCCCCCCTCAAGCTAGCAATTTTTTTTCTAGCAATCCAGGAATGCGAGCATAGAGTTTTGATGTTTAAAATCTGTGGAACCCTTAGTTTTAAGCCATTTAACCAATTCTAGCATAGCATGTAAGCAATATTATATTACAAACCAAAACCATTCCAGGAAAAATTTTTTGCTGCAATACCATGGAAGAAGTTAACTGGAGAGCACAAGGGTTACTTTTAGGCTGTCAATATGAAAGTGCTTTTGGTCGCAATTTCTTATCAGTTTGACAAGCAAAATCATTGAAGCGGAATTGTTGAACTAGAGCCACACACACACAAGTGGTATTTCATCACTTCAATTGAAAGTACAAGGAAAGAAAAAAATGCTTTTAATGCAGCACATTTTAGTGCCCTAAAAGATTTTCAAGGGGGGGATCAGGGACCTATAACACTTTCATAGGTACGTACATATGTTTAAATTTTGAAAAGGAAACGAGTATATGAAACATTGCGATCTGAAAAAGAACACTATGTGTCGATGACATTATCATTTACATAGCGAGATTCATCACAAGAACTTTAATCTCGTTTAATTGCATTGCCGTGACTGCATTTCATGCTTAAAAGGGTATGAAAATAATATTAATTAAACTAAAAATAAAAATCGATCGGAGGGGGGTAATTAATTCAGGAAAGACGTCATAATAATCTGCAGGAAAGCAGAAAAGATAGGCTTCCAGTGGCACAAACGGGGAGTGCGGGCCGAGAGAGCCCATGCTCCTCCCCCCCCCCCCCCCAAAATGATTTGAAATTTCTTTTATTCAAAAGAACAGCTGGTATTTTGGGAAAACAGTTTTACTTTAGTCAAAAAAGCATTACATAATGATGGAAGAGATCTTAATTTTAAAAAAAAACTTGAAATTAAAAAATTTTTAACAGTTGCTATTATTATAACTCAGAAAATTGTTATTTTCATTTTTTTTTTCCATTCCCCTCAAAGAATTTTTCTGGCTGCGCCGCTGAATACTTCAGATGCTTTAACTTTTCGTTAGTCGTATACACCTAGCAGATGCATCTCTACTATACTTTAATCTCCTCTGACATCTATTGACAATTCCTGAGTAGGAGCTGCATGTTATTTTACCAACTTCTGAGTGACATGTCGGTGTTGCGGCGCAGCTCCAGTGGCATAGTCCTGGGAAAAAAGGTGGGAGGGCGCTTACCTATAAGAACATCAAAAAGTGGGGCGACGGCAGTGTAAAAATAAAAAAAATAGGGGAACGCCATCTACCTTCCACTACACGACTTGGCAGCCCTGTTCATTTCAAATGTAATGTGACGATCGGCGTAATTATTCTAAATGTGATATTTTTATGAATATGTTTTCCTTTTCATTTGAATCTTATTTTCGGTACATTATAACTCGATAAGTAAAAGCAATAATTATTGTAATGACCCAGTAGGTCCAATTTGACTAAATTCGTTTTCCTATTTTTTTTTTCGATTTTTGAATAAATTTTACTAATTAAATAGATTGTTAATACTTAACATGGCCAAAGAATCTTAAATCGGTAACAATCAACTATTTCCCACAAAATCGCTCGGCCATAAAATTTCAAGGTTTCAAAACTACCAATATTTTTGATACAATAAAAAAAATATTTCACATGCATTCTCAGGCATAGGCTCTGACTTGTCCTTTCTCGCCTCTCCCAGATCGCGGTTCTGTTGCCCATGGAAGGCGACAACATCTACAACATTAACCCGTGCGCGCGCGAGGACTCAATATATTCACAGGATCATTCAATTCAGTGCATGACTTTTGCAAGAAACAAAATAAGTTATTAGTAAGGAAAGAAAAAATGATTGAACTTTGTTGATATAAAGGGGGTGAGTGTTTTGCGTACAGCCTAACTTGATCTATTCACAGAAGCTTTCATTTCTTTGGGCAACTGAAGCAGGAAAAAACTATTATTTAACAAAGTAGGGTTTTCGCTTCAGTGCGTAGCTTTGGCAAACAGGTTTTTTTAAGCTTTCATTCAAATTAATATATTATAGCATTTTGTGCACAGAAGGAGGTGGATAACATGAGTACACCCTTTGAACAAGAAAACCTTTCCTTTCCACGAAAAACTTTCCCAAGGAAAAAAAATTAATGAATTATAAAATAAAATTAAATTTAAAATAAGTAAAGTAAATAAAGTTTTCATTACAAAAAATTATTTTAATAGACTATTACTTGAGGGGCAATGCTTTTCTCATCCTTGGATAATGTAATCACAGGACCCTTCGTTTTTGTGCATGACTTAGGCAAAAAGTGTTTTTTTCAAGAAATAGCTTTTTTGATGGAAATTTGCTGAGGGGGGGGGGGGTATGAATTACATTCGTAAACCTTGAATGACTCAAACTATTCACTGGACTTCCATTTTCATGCACATTTTTGTAGAAAACGTTTTCCTAAAAAAAAAAAAAAAGAAAATTCTTTTTGCTCTCAGAGGGGGCGGTCACCCTTACTGCCCCCCTTTTTAATCCCGTCCCTGATTTATATCTATTAATTTACTAAATTATGAAAACAATAAAACATCATGAAAGAATTCTAACATATCATCCCCATTCTTTTATGATTTGAAAATACAATTACAAAACTATTTTAATTTTTCTTTATTTTTCTCTTCTAGACACATTTAACAATTTAAATTCTTATTGAGCCAATAACTCTTTCATAATGGTAACGAATGTCAATATGTTTTGTTCTAAAATTTTCAACATTACTTTTACAGTAAAATAAAGTGGCTTGAGCATGCGTAAATAAAATAGGTACGGATACATTAATATTTATGTTTTCACAATCAGTCAAACTATTATTCAGTTATAAAAGCCCTTCAACTGTTTCCAATCTAGCAATATATTCTGATTCCATACTTGATAAAGCAACACTTTTACTGAACTGTTAAATATTATGAAGCTTTAACTATATTTTAAATACTTAGTATATTAATTAATTTTTCATCAAAAAATTAATGAAAGAATCCTAAGTGGGCTTTTACAGGAAAGGCGACAAAGACCTTGTATTTCTCACCTTCAGTGTAAAAACACCCTACATATTGCAGTTTCAAGGTTTTGTTACTTCCTCCATGTGCAATACTGATGCAGACAAATGAAATACAACCAAAAAATTACGCTTTTATTTATGAACTACAAAATTTTTCTACTTTTGTGGTAAAATCTGGCTTAAAAGCAAGTAGTTTATAAAGCTTACTTCCTGGAATAGATTGTGCCACCCTTGCAGCCATCAAAACGCAACCCTCATGTTTGTCATGGGTTTTCTTTTTATAAAGTTCATTTTTAGAAATGGATAAGTTTTAGTTATAATATAAAGAAATACAAATGTGTTGTCTTAAGTTCTGATTACATCTACACGTTGGTAGTCAATATGTTAATTATAAATGCAAATGTGATGTCTTAAGTTCTGATATATCTACATGTTGGTAGTCAATATGTTAATTATAAATAAAATTATTTAACTTAAACAAGAAATGCTGTGGAAGAAAACGAAACTTGTGCTAAAGATCACTTTATTGCTTATGGAACTTTCAAATAACTTTCTAAAATACATCAGCATCAACAAAGCAATCATTATGGAAAAAATGGTGAAATTTATACCAACATTCTTTGTTGTTTATGATATGTGTTTATTTGTGTACATCTACATATATATATATGCAACAAAACATATTAATAGCAAGAAAAACAATCTAGCACAATACTTTTTCCGTGATTCCAAAATTTAACACACCAATAATACATGTTTCCAACATGCAACAAATAAATAACTTAAATTACACAATGTAAGAAATTGGGCAATACAATTAGGTAAGACAATATAAGAAATTTAGGGGTAGAATCAACTCAAACGCGTTCTATCATATCCAAAATGATCGAATTTTAAACTCTAATTCTATCATTTTCAAACTGATAGAATATCACCATTCAACTTGTTTCCTGCATTTCCATCAAAACGCGTAGGGTTGCCATCGAATGATTTCCTCGCTCAGCGTATTGTCACATGGCCAGAACTTGAAGCTGAACCAATGAAAGAATTGAATGAGAAAGCCGAGCTATTTTAACTGTAACAATAGCTGTTTATGTTTTGTTTACTGTTTTGGTTTGATCCGTTTGCTTCGCTGTGCTGTTCCCCGTGTTGTGCTGATTGTTTATACAGAATGAGTAATGAAACAAGTATATTAGTAGATCTTATCAAAAAAAAAGCCTCGGGACTTAATGAGGGGGGAGGGGGAGATCGTAACATTAACAAGTGCCTTTGTCACTCTGGCAATTTTCCTAATTCAACTTTTCGAGAGGGAGTTTAGAGGCTTAGCCGACAGTTTTGGAATAAAAGGTGACGATTGTCTGCACCAAAAACATAGTGATCAGGACTTACCCCAGGTTATTCCTCACATATATGCTCATATACCAGGGGTGCCCATCAGGAATGGGTTATGGCGCAGACTGAGGCATTGAAAATTTTAAGAGGGAGTTTAGAGGCTTAGCCGACAGTTTTTGAATAAAAGGTGACGATTGTCTGCACCAAAAACATAGTGATCAGGACTTACCGCAGGTTATTCCTCACATATATGCTCATATACCAGGGGTGCCCTTCAGGAGTGGGTTACGGCACAGACTGGGGCATTGAAATTTTTAAGAGGGAGTTAAGAGGCTTAGCCGACAGTTTTGAATAAAAGGTGATGATTGTCTGCACCAAAACATAGTGATCAGGACTTACCCCAGGTTATTCCTCACATATATGCTCATATACCAGGGGTGCCCATCAGGAATGGGTTATGGCGCAGACTGAGGCATTGAAAATTTTAAGAGGGAGTTTAGAGGCTTAGCCGACAGTTTTTGAATAAAAGGTTATGACTGTCTGCACCAAAAAAGTGATCACGACTTCCCCAGATTATTCCTCACATATATGCTCATATACCAGGGGTACCCATCAGGAGTGGGTTATGGCGCTGAGTCAGGCATTGAAATTTTTAAAGGGAGTTTAGAGGCTTAGCCGACAGTTTTGAATAAAAGGTGATGATTGTCTGCACCAAAAACATAGTGATCAGGACTTACCCCAGGTTATTCCTCACATATATGCTCATATACCAGGGGTGCCCATCAGGAATGGGTTATGGCGCAGACTGAGGCATTGAAAATTTTAAGAGGGAGTTTAGAGGCTTAGCCGACAGTTTTTGAATAAAAGGTGACGATTGTCTGCACCAAAAACATAGTGATCAGGACTTACCGCAGGTTATTCCTCACATATATGCTCATATACCAGGGTGCCCTTCAGGAGTGGGTTACGGCACAGACTGGGGCATTGAAATTTTTAAGAGGAAGTTAAGAGGCATAGCCGACAGTTTTTGAATAAAAGGTTATGACTGTCTGCACCAAAAAAGTGATCAGGACTTACCCCAGATTATTCCTCACATATATGCTCATATACCAGGGGTGCCCATCAGGAGTGGGTTATGGCGCAGACTGAGGCATTGAAATTTTTAAAGGGAGTTTAGAGGCTTAGCCGACAGTTTTGAATAAAAGGTGATGATTGTCTGCACCAAAAACATAGTGATCAGGACTTACCGCAGGTTATTCCTCACATATATGCTCATATACCAGGGGTGCCCATCAGGAATGGGTTATGGCGCAGACTGAGGCATTGAAAATTTTAAGAGGGAGTTTAGAGGCTTAGCCGACAGTTTTTGAATAAAAGGTGACGATTGTCTGCACCAAAAACATAGTGATCAGGACTTACCAGGTTATTCCTCACATATATGCTCATATACAGTCATCAGGGTGTATGCAACACATTGACTTAGGGGAGTTTGAGTAGAGGAATAAAGTACGATGTCTGCACCAAACAGACGGATTCCAGGCTCAATTGATATACCAGGTGCTGATGTTATCAGACTGGGCATGAAATTGAAGAGGCTTAGCCGACAGTTTTTGAATAAAAGGTTATGATGTCTGCACAAAAAAGTGATCAGACTTCCCCAGATTATTCCTCACATATATGCTCATATACCAGGGGTACCCATCAGGAGTGGGTTATGGCGCTGATCAGGCATTGAAATTTTTAAAAGGGAGTTTAGAGGCTTAGCCGACAGTTTTGAATAAAAGGTGATGATTGTCTGCACCAAAAACATAGTGATCAGGACTTACCCAGGTTATTCCTCACATATATGCTCATATACCAGGGGTGCCCATCAGGAATGGGTTATGGCGCAGACTGGGGCATTGAAATTTTTAAGAGGGAGTTTAGAGGCTTAGCCAACAGTTTTTGAATAAAAGGTGATGATTTTCTGCACCAAACACATAGTGATCAGGACTTACCCCAGGTTATTCCTCACATATATGCTCATATACCAGGGGTGCCCTTCAGGAGTGGGTTATGGCACAGACTGGGGCATTGAAATTTTTAAGAGGGAATTGTGTTAAACATTTTTTGTTGTTTACGATATGTGTTTATTTGTGTACATCTACACATATATAAATGCAACAAAACATATTAATCGCAAGAAAAACAATCTAGCACAATACTTTTTCCGTGATTCCAAAATCTAACACACCAATAATACATGTTTCCAACATGCAACAAATAAATAACTTAAATTAGACAATATAAGAAATTGGGCAATACAATTAGGTAAGACAATATAAAAAATTTAGGGGTAGATTCAACTTAAACGCGTTCTATCATATCCAAAATGATCGAATTTTCAACTCTAATTCTATCATTTTCACACTGATAGAATATCACCATTCAACTTGTTTCCTGCATTTCCATCAAAACGCGTAGGGTTGCGATCAAATGATTTCCTCGCTGGCGTATCGTCACATGGCCAGAACTTGAAGCTGAACCAATGAAAGAATTGAATGAGAATTTTCCTAATTCAACTTTTCAAGAGGGAGTTTAGAGGCTTAGTCGACAGTTTTAAATAAAAGGTGATGACTGTCTGCACCAAAAACATAGTGATCAGGACTTACCCCAGGTTATTCCTCACATATATGCTCATATACCAGGGGTGCCCATCAGGAATGGGTTATGGCGCAGACTGAGGCATTGAAAATTTTAAGAGGGAGTTTAGAGGCTTAGCCGACAGTTTTTGAATAAAAGGTGACGATTGTCTGCACCAAAAACATAGTGACAGGACTTACCGCAGGTTATTCCTCACATATATGCTCATATACCAGGGGTGCCCATCAGGAGTGGGTTATGGCGCAGACTGGGGCATTGAAATTTTTAAGAGGGAGTTTAGAGGCTTAGCCGACAGTTTTTGAATAAAAGGTGATGATTTTCTGCACCAAAAACATAGTGATCAGGACTTACCGCAGGTTATTCCTCACATATATGCTCATATACCAGGGTGCCCTTCAGGAGTGGGTTACGGCACAGACTGGGGCATTGAAATTTTTAAGAGGAAGTTAAGAGGCATAGCCGACAGTTTTTGAATAAAAGGTTATGACTGTCTGCACCAAAAAAGTGATCAGGACTTACCCCAGATTATTCCTCACATATATGCTCATATACCAGGGGTACCCATCAGGAGTGGGTTATGGCGCTGAGTCAGGCATTGAAATTTTTAAAAGGGAGTTTAGAGGCTTAGCCGACAGTTTTGAATAAAAGGTGATGATTGTCTGCACCAAAAACATAGTGATCAGGACTTACCGCAGGTTATTCCTCACATATATGCTCATATACCAGGGGTGCCCATCAGGAATGGGTTATGGCGCAGACTGAGGCATTGAAAATTTTAAGAGGGAGTTTAGAGGCTTAGCCGACAGTTTTTGAATAAAAGGTGACGATTGTCTGCACCAAAAACATAGTGACAGGACTTACCCCAGGTTATTCCTCACATATATGCTCATATACCAGGGTGCCCTTCAGGAGTGGGTTAGGCACAGACTGGGGCATTGAAATTTTTAAGAGGAAGTTAAGACTACCGCGTTTATATATATGCCAAAATGATCGTAAGTTTTCCTACTAATGTCATATCATTTACAAACTGATAAGAATTCACCATTTGAATGTTTCTGCACCAAAAAAGTGATCAGGACTTACCCAGATTATTCCTCACATATATGCTCATATACCAGGGGTACCATCAGGGTGGGTTATGGGCTGAGTAGGCATTGAAATTTTTAAGGGGAGTTTAGAGGCTTAGCCGACAGTTTTTGAATAAAAGGTGATGATTGTCTGCACCAAAAATAGTGATCAGGACTTACCCCAGTTATTCCTCACATATATGCTCATATACCAGGGGTGCCCTTCAGAGTGGGTTATGGCAGACTGGGGATTGAAATTTTTAAGAGGGAGGTAAGAGGCTTAGCCGACAGTTTTTGAATAAAAGGTGATGATTTTCTGCACCAAAAACATAGTGATCAGGACTTACCCCAGGTTATTCCTCACATATATGCTCATATACCAGGGGTGCCCTTCAGGAGTGGGTTATGGCACAGACTGGGGCATTGAAATTTTTAAGAGGGAGTTGTGTTAAACATTCTTTGTTGTTTACGATATGTGTTTATTTGTGTACATCTACACATATATATATGCACAAAACATATTAATAGCAAGAAAAACAATCTAGCACAATACTTTTTCCGTGATTCCAAAATCTAACATACCAATAATACATGTTTCCAACATGCAACAAATAAAACTTAAATTAGACAATATAAGAAATTGGGCGATACAATTAGGTAAGACAATATAAAAAATTTAGGGGTAGATTCAACTCAAACGCGTTCTATCATATCCAAAATGATCGAATTTTCAACTCTAATTCTATCATTTTCAAACTGATAGAATATCACCATTCAACTTGTTTCCTGCATTTCCATCAAAACGCGTAGGGTTGCCATCGAATGATTTCCTCACTCGGCGTATCGTCACATGGCCAGAACTTGAAGCTGAACCAATGAAAGAATTGAATGAGAAAGCCGAGCTATTTTAACTGTAACAATACCTGTTGATGTTTTGGTTTGATCCGTTTGCTTTGCTGTACTGTTCCCCGTGTTGTGCTGATTGTTTATACAAAATGAGTAATGAAACAAATAGATTAGTAGATCTTATCAAAAAAAAAAAGCCTCGGGACTTAATTAGGGGGAAGGGGAAAATCGTAACATTAACAAGTACCTTTGTCACTCTGGCAATTTTCCTAATTCAACTTTTTGAGAGGGAGTTTAGAGGCTTAGCCGACAGTTTTGAATAAAAGGTGATGATTGTCTGCACCAAAAACATAGTGATCAGGACTTACCTCAGGTTATTCCTCACAAATATATGCCATTCGGGGTGCTCAAGTGGGTTACGGCACAGACTGGGGCATTGAAATTTTTAAGAGGGAGTTAAGAGGCTTAGCCGACAGTTTTTGAATAAAAGGTGATGATTGTCTGCACCAAAAAAGTGATCAGGACTTACCCCAGATTATTCCTCACATATATGCTCATATACCAGGGGTGCCCATCAGGAGTGGGTTATGGCACAGTGGTAGGCATTGAATTTTTAAAGAGGGAGTTTAGAGGCTTAGCTGACAGTTTTTGAATAAAAGGTGATGATTGTCTGCACCAAAACATAGTGATCAGGACTTACCCCAGGTTATTCCTCACATATATGCTCATATACCAGGGGTGCCCTCAGGAATGGGTTATGGCACAGACTGAGGCATTGAAAATTTCTAAGAGGGAGTTTAGAGGCTTAGCCGACAGTTTTTGAATAAAAGGTGATGATTGTCTGCACCAAAAACATAGTGATCAGGACTTACCCCAGGTTATTCCTCACATATATGCTCATATACCAGGGGTGCCCATCAGGAGTGGGTTATGGCGCAGACTGGGGCATTGAAATTTTTAAGAGGGAGGTTAGAGGCTTAGCCGACAGTTTTTGAATAAAAGGTGATGATTGTCTGCACCAAAGACATAGTGATCAGGACTTACCCCAGGTTATTCCTCACATATATGCTCATATACCAGGGGTGCCCATCAGGAGTCGTTATGGCGCAGACTTGGGCATTGAAATTTTTAAGAGGGAGTTTAGAGGCTTAGCCGACGGTTTTTGAATAAAAGGTGAAAATTGTCTGCACCAAAAACTTTTTAAAACTTTTTTTTTTTGATCAGGAGTAAAAATCAGGTTATTCCTTAAAAAATTTTATGCTAAACCAGGGGTGCCCATCAGGAGTGGGTTATGGCGCAGATTTGGGCATTGAAATTTTTAAGAGGGAGTTTAGAGGCTTAGCCGACGGTTTTTGAATAAAAGGTGAAGATTGTCTGCAACAAAAACTATGTTTAAAAACATTGTTATTATTTTTTTTTGATGCAGTTGCAGTAAAAATCAGAAATTAACTAACAATTTTAAAAATATTCATGCTAATTTTATAAACCTTGTAATTATTAGTAAAATTTTAAACGAAAAATCCAAAATTTTGAAAAATGCTACAAATTATATTTTTGAATTTAACAAAACAAAAATAACTCAAAATTAACTTATTGACACTCATCTAGGGCATATACCAACAATTTTGAGGATATATTCTACAGAAATTTTTTTAGAGCTCATCGAAGCATTAATAGTGTGATTTTTGGCAAATTTGCTACTTCGATACTTCACAGATAGACCATAAATAGCAAAATCTGGCAATTTTCCTCCATACTGTTGATTATAATTGGTAGTGAATATTCCTGAGGTAATAAATAGTTTGCATTCTTACGGAATTGTATCTTCCTAGAGGATAATTTGTACCTTTATTTGCTCATTAAATGAGTTCAATTCTATTTCATATTCCCTCCCAATAGTAAGTTTTTACGAATGGCAAATAGCAGCAGGCTAGAAGATAAAATTATTCTAAATGTGTGATAAAGTTATTACAAAAAATGTAAGCTATTAAAACACAGACAAAGAAAAAAAATACGCCAGCAGACAATTTAATGACTTTATGTTTTTTCAATGACAAATTCACATTGTTTTTCTTCTCTTTTTTAGCCCGACGTTTTGTGTGTCAGTTTTCCTTCTAGCTTATCACATAAAAATATCTTTCTCTATCTAAGCGATATTGTCGCATAAACTTCTGATCACTCAAATTTAAAGAATTGCTTCAAATTTGCAAATATCAAACTCTTTGCATTCTGCGACTTCTGATCGCCAAAATGGCCGCCATTACTGTAAGAAAATCAATCGAATCATGAAAATTATCGAATGAAAGCAGTTGTGTTGGTCACGTGGTTAAAAATGATCGACGCGTTTTAGTTGACTCGGAATTGAATGATTTTGATCGAAGCATTCGATTGAAAATGCCAAAATGATCGAAAAGCATTTCAATTGAATCCCTGCCTTAGAGTACTTCTACTATAAGAAATTGATTTTAGGACACACTGACAGAGTTTACAAGCTTGATTCAATAATGACGGCCACGTTTTAGTGATTTACCTGCAACTGAAGAAAAGATGTGGGATCGGGTCAATGTCTAGTGGTTGTCAGAAAGTGGACAATACATTGATTTAATAATGCATCCCTCTCCCTATCTTCTCAACATTTTTACATAAAAATAGAACACTATTTATACATAAAATTTAAAAAAATAATACTATTAAAAGAGGATCTTTGAAAAAATGCATATTTAAGAATCCAAAAGTAAGAATAATAAAAAGTTTAAAAGATGCTTATTTTGACAAAAAAAAAGAAGGCAAATTTTATCATTCCATAAATGATACTCGAGTAAAATCCTGACCATATCTCAAACTTCATAAAAATGTCTTTTGAATAAAAGGTAATGATTGTTTGCTCCAAAAACATAGTGATCAGGACTTACCCCAGGTTATTCCTCACATATATGCTCATATACCAGGGGTGCCCATCAGGAGTGGGTTATGGCGCAGGCTGAGGCATTGAAATTTTTAAGAGGGAGTTTAGAGGCTTAGCCGACAGTTTTTGAATAAAAGGTGATGATTTTCTGCACCAAAAACATAGTGATCAGGACTTACCCCAGGTTATTCCTCACATATATGCTCATATACCAGGGGTGCCCATCAGGAGTGGGTTATGGCACAGGCTGAGGCATTGAAATTTTTAAGAGGGAGTTTAGAGGCTTAGCCGACAGTTTTTGAATAAAAGGTGATGATTGTCTGCACCGAAAACATAGTGATCAGGACTTACCCCAGGTTATTCCTCACATATAAGATCATATACCAGGGGTGCCCATTAGGAGTGGGTTATGGCGCAGACTGAGACATTGAAATTTTTAAGAGGGAGTTTAGAGGCTTAGCCAACAGTTTGGCCATTTAGGGGGTTCTGTAGCTTTTTAAGGGGGTGTACTGAAACCCCCCTGTTAACCCTGTGAACGTAACCGTCTGGACACTGTAATTCAAAAGCCAATTTACTGATAATCAATTATGCTCAACAGAAAAATTTTTAAAAAAATTTAAAGCATAAATTTAAAAGCCAACTACCAAAACCATTACCGTGATTCTAACGTCCAGCATTTTTCGGTGGATCTCAATATATATATATATATTGAGATCTACATAACCTCTTCATTCCAAGTGTACCCAATTGGGTACATTTTAAAATAGTTTATCAATTACTGTTTGTGCTATTTGAAAGCTAAAACACTCAATTATTTTTTAAATTAATCAACAGATAGTTTACTTTGTTTTAAACATGGCATTATTATTTTAACTAATTACAGTCGACACTCGGCATAACGGCCATCTGCGTCTCACAGAAAAAGGTCTTAACGAGTGGTCGCTATAAGAGGTGGAATTTTCTAAAGATATATATGACTGCATCATCCAAGTTCAGTAACTCCATTAAAATTAGTAATTTTTCAAAAATTCCTAACTAAATGCTCAAAATATTTTTTGTCATTGGAATTAAAAAAAATCATCAGTGCAAAATATTAAACAGGCTTTAAGGTATCCGAACACTTTCGGAGCACTTTTTTAGAAAAACTATGTTTAAAAACATTGTTATTATTTTTTTATGATGCAGTTGCAGTAAAAATCAGAAATTAACTAACAATTTTTAAAATATTCATGCAAAATTTTATAAAACTTGTAATTATTATTAAAATTTTAAACTAAAAATCCAAAATTTGGAAAAATGCTACAAATTATATTTTTGAATTTAACAAAACAAAAATAACTCAAAATTAACTTACTGACACTCATCTAGGGCATATACCAACAATTTTGAGGATATATTCTAAAGAAATTTTTTTAGAGCTCATCGAAGCATTAAAAATAAGATTTTTGGCAAATTTGCTACTTCGATACTTCATAGATGGACCATAAATAGCAAACTATTGCAGTTATGATTAAGATTTTGGTATATGCTCCAGCAGATAATATAGAGATAAAGTGTGCCAAGTTTCATAAAAATAGGATGAGTATTTTTTGAGTTATCATTTTTGAAACGAGCAAATTTTACGTAAAAACACATTCTGAGAAAATGCGTTTTAAGTTTAGACTTTCATATTTTTACTATATATTATGCAGATACAAATATAAAATTCAACACAATAATAGCCCATGCTTTTACAACTTACAAATCAAAATTAACCACATTTATAAATGGCTCTTCTTGTTCACATTTTGCTATTCTTCTCTCAAAATTGTTTGTACTTAGTTCTGGGGTCTGAAGAGGTTAAGGCAGAACTGCATAAAAATATAAAAGTTATTAAGATTTAATGTTTTTCTTTGATCAATAGAAATAAAAGAAAACTCATTTCCTGCACTTCCATTTGTAAAATGCAGCAAATTACATAGTTCTGAGCCCTAAAAAAGAACTACAAGTTTGTATTTATCTCGACTTATGTTAACTTTCCTTACTGAAAACCTTCGTTAAATGCGAATATTTACATTTTTGAAACTGCACTTCACTTCACTCGCAGGATTTATTAGAGTTAACATATAGCAGCATGATTCACTCCTTTTGCATCGTCAATAATTCCCAAATCAAAATGGGATTTATTAGAGTTAACATATGGCCAACGTAGTTCACTTGCTCCGCATTGTCAATAACTCCCAAATCAAAGTGGATGTCTTTTTTTTAAATCTCCATTCTTTAAAGTAAATAATAAAGTTATAATCTTAAATTCATTCCAATACTTTGTGGGCAGAACAGAGTGTACACTTTATGTTTCAGGTTCATGAGTTATATCTATTTAAGCAAGGCTACATCTTGCAGAATTATATAATTATCAACACTTATACCACGCTTTCCAGTAGTTTGTGCACCTAACACACATGCTGCAATTACAACAAGTTCACTGAAGAGAAATGTATTTCAAAGCTACCAATACTATTACCGTGATTCCAATATCTAGCACATCACTATATACAAGTTATGAGTTCTAAGATAAGGCACTTTTAATTAGCACTGAAGAGAAATGTAAAACACATTTCAAAGCTACCTGTACTATTATCGTGATTCCAATATCTAGCATGTCATTATATACTGAGTTCCAACATAAGGTTTTTTTTTAATATAATAAATGTAAAAATATTTATGCTTTTATGGATTAATATTTTCAAGATGAAAACTGCAATTTTTTTCCACTTCAGTTTGAATTATGCAGCAGTTTCCAAAACGTCGTCACAAAAATTGCAAGCCGCTATTTCTCTCCACATACACAAGTTTTTTTTAATGAAAATTTCAGATTTGATCAGATTCAATACCATCATTTTCACGATGGGCTTTACTACTCGTACCTGCGAAGTCCATGAATTTCGACTTGGTTACTTGTAACCTAGACATGCTATTTAAACTCATCAGCAAATCCTTTATCAGTTTCATGTACAAAAGAACTTTCATCGATTCCTTACTGTTTCTTCAGCTACTTCACCGCTCTGCCAACTGAGCTATCGACGGTACATCGATACCTTTGTGATGATTCTAACAGAGAGTTCCTCGTATCTGGAACGTTACTTTTTTGTGATCCCTGACTGAACATTAATAAATAAAAGCTCATAAGAAATACTACGCTACGCACGACACACGCCTCGCTTTAAGGAGCGCATTACATTACATGCATTACATCTGGCGTATATGACACGAAAAAAAAGAGCTAAGCCTCTCCTGTGAGAGGACATAAAAACTCGATTTCAAATATTGTTTTAATATTACATTTAGAACATATTTCAGGATTTTAAACTAATATTTTGATCCATTGCAGTTTTAAAGTTTCAACGGTATATCAATCAAACTATTAACTTCCACTTCAACCGCGGGAGCGGGAAAAACTTGTTCTGCTTGAGTTTGGGTTTGAGATTGTGTTGTTCTGTTCTGTCGTGGGAGTAGCATTGTGTTGATTTAAATCCCTGATTTTGCCTCTGAAATTCATTTTAGAATTAAATTCTGTGCAATTTCATCATGGTTCGAACGAAAGCAGATGCATACACTAAAGGTGATGCACATTTGTTTTATTTCAAGTGATTTGTGTACTGTTATTATTGAAGGCTGTGAATGAGTAATTTCAAGTTTAAATAACTTTGATATACATTTAGATGAAAATATATTTAGTTATTAATTAATATTATTTCTTTAATTAGTTTTGAAATTGCTAAAGTTTTTTTCGTTTTCAACACATATGCTTTTAATATTCGTGTGATCGGTATATACGTACATTTTGAATAGGACTTTAAGTGCTATGTTACAGATTTAACATTGTAAATATTTTATAATTTGATACAAAGAATTGAGAACGTGTTCTTTATTATGTAGATCCTTAAATAAGTTACTGAAAGAAGAAACAAGCTCATTATTGTCATGTTCTAAAAACAAAACTTTCATTGGTTATAAGCATCGAGGTGTAATGGGTTAGAGAGAGCATGTCTTGTCCAGCGAGGGGACCAACACCCCCGAACGCCAAACAGGTTTTTTTCACGTGACTGGAGGACACTGGAGTAAAAGTTAGCATTGAGCTCAATGGAGCTAAGTTGACACTTTCGTCAAAAAATGTTGAAATATTGTTGTGCTTTTAACTGCAAAGAAACATTTATTAAAGGAGGAGCTGTAACTTTTCACAGGGGTGTTTATTTATATCTTTTAATTAGATTTTCAATATTTATATAAATGTTACGAGCTTTTTTTTTGGATTTGGCGATTTCAAAGGGATAGGTTTTAATGATATCTGTTCCTGTTCGCGGAAGAAAAATTGAGTTTGATTATTATACTTACTACGAAAAATGAAGCAACATTATTTATAACTTAATTGTAAAAATTATTTAATATTCGTTTTACAGGATTGATTAAGATTTTATTCTTTTTACCTGAAGTAAAACAAATGAAACGCGGAACACAAAATTATTTTTAAATTGAAATAAAGTTTTGCAAAGATTTTTTTCCTAAATAAGATATGATTTTTGATTTTTAAATTATCACTAAATTTTATTTTCAAATAATGTGTTGAACACATTATTTGAAAATAAAATTAAGTGATAATTAAACTGTAAGTTACATATATAAGTACAAAGATAAAACAACGTGAAAAAGCAAATTCAGATTAAAATTAACGCAAATAGCTATTTCGAAGCTACATGTTGAGCGTTTCTTCTTCTTTTATGCACTGATGAAGAGGCTCCATTTGTAGCTTCGAAATAGCTATTTGCGTTAATTTTAATCTGAATTTGCTTTTTCACGTTGTTTTATCTTTGTACTTACATTTTTGCACAAAGTATTTTGATCATTTGTCTTATGTAAGTTACATAGTTATAACAAAAAAAGTGTCATGTTGCGGACTCTACGTTTTCAGAAAATACTGTGAATGGCCCTAAAACAAGCTGTTTTCAAAGACCAATTAGAATTCATACTATTGTAAATATTCAGTTGATAGTCAACTCGCTATTACTTGAACTGTAGTACCTTGAAAAAATTATTTCCTTGTACCTTTGTTACTTTTTAATGTAGTTTTTTAACTGTAACTCAAAGTTCTCTTTTCTAATTCTTGATAACTTGAAATTTTTTTTTTACTGAAATTATTTCCTTTCATCCAATTCCTTATTGTTTCCAATCCAATCCCGATTTACAATTTCTAAAAAGCCTGTACCTATAGCCATTTTATTATTTTTTTTCTCTCCATCTTTCTCTTTTGTTTAATGCTTGTTAGTCTTTCGTGATCTTTCCACTACCAATCTGGAAAACTCTAATGTCATCTCACCAATAGTGTAGTCAAGGAGGGACAGCATAACCCCACTTTTTTATTTTAACTCGAGCATCCCACGACCTTTTACAAATTTTACATTGTTATTCTTCCACTTTTTTATGTTTGCATCAGGGTTGGCACGGTTTAAACCATTTGGTTTAAACCTTGGTTTAAACCAAATGGTTTTTTTAAAAAAACCACATTATTTTTTTGAATATTTTATAATAGTTTTGGTATTTTAGATAAAACCTTTTTATTTATGAACTTCTACTCTCATGAAAAATCTCAATTCTACAAGAACATGTAGTATTATTTTCAAACAATTTCCAACCATTCTATGTTCTGAATCAAATAGCCATGGGTAAAGTATTCGGTCCATAGACGAATTTCCATCTCTTTTTTGTTTTTGTAAATTGTTAGATGGAAAAGGACAGAATACTTAGAACTAAAGTATTTTAATACAGATTTAAATGTGCTGTAAATGTTTTTCCGATTTCTTCATTTAAAAGCTTAATATGTTATGATGTTGCTAATTATAGAAAATTTAGTAATTTGTTAAAATACTTGAGGAATGATTTTTAAAATGTTCGACTTGAGTTCCCACCTTAATTATTAAATATTGTTATTGCTAATATTAATCTATTATCGGGGGTTTGGGGAGATAATTAATTTATATATGCAATACAAACAAAATTTCTAGAAAATGCATGTTTTTGGAGTTAGGGAAATTTATTTTAACTTCTGTCCTTTGAAATCCTCTTACTTTCACCCATGCAAATAGCTAAATTCACAAAGATTAAATTATAAAAATGTCTGGGTCCGGCAGGAAAAAACATGAAATTTGGATTAATTTTACTGAAATAAAATCAGATAAGAGGAAAGGTACAACAGCAGTTTGCAAAGTATGCAATAAAGAAATTGAAGGCCAAGGTTCTGCGAATGAAGAAACACGTGGAGAAATGCTATGTTCCTGATAATTCCAGCTTGAATGAATATTAAAATGCAAGTTAAAACTAGGGATGTAACGAATATTCGGCCTGGCCGAATAGTCATTTCATCACCAAGCCGAGATATTCGCTAAGGTCAAATTCGGCCTGGCCAAATATTGATGGACTTTTTGTTTGGCAGAATAGTTCTGCTACGGTAGAAATGTAAAACTTAAAGAAAGTAGTAGATTTTAAACATTTAAAATTGTGTTATAGGTATTGCAAAAGCGCGCATTAGTACATAGTTTTAATAAATAAAAATAATAGTTATAAAAATATAATAGTATATAGTTATTTAAAAAATACTACTTTTTTAACCCTTTGTTTTTGGTTTGATTGAACAAAAACAGATTTTAAAGTTATAATATTGTCTTTTATACTTAACATTCGTTTCCAAAAGCTAGCATTTTTATTATGTCATTTTTAACAAAGTGGAAGTCCGACTTTGTTTGGTTAGACTGATTTATTGTGAATATCGGGTAAGAGAGTGAAAAGCCTAGAATGTATCATGAATATTAAGATAGTATAAGTTATTGGTGTTTTTGAAAATAAAAGTATATTCCAGTTCAATGCATTAAATTTTTAAAAAACTTTTAAGAACAGGTATGTAAAAAATCCCCATAAAATAAAAATATTAACTTCTATAACTTTTAACATATTTTCATAAAACCATTTTGAGCAAGGTAAAAGTTCACTAAGCAATAGTATTTCTTTAATTTGAATTAAATAACTAGTACAGTAATGCTAATGCTTACATTAAAACCTGTCATTTCCATTCCACTTGTGGGTGAAATTCTCAGTTTTATTGCATTCAAAACAATACAGAAAAAACATTAATTTTTGATAGTTTTAGATTATTAACAAACAAGAACAGATTAATGTGTGGAATGGGTGTTTGACTTTGTGAATGCTTTTAAATTTGACAAATTCTTTCTATTACAACGATTTTCTAGAAATTTTAATATTCCGTAATTTGGCCAAATCACTATTTGTTACATCCCTATAGTTAAAACTGAAGTTTTAATAATAAATAATCATTTATTTATTCCCAATTTCATTAATCAACATTCACTTTTAAAATATTACAAATTAGCTATCATTGTTATACAGAATTTTTGGCTTGGTATTACATAAAGTTGATTCTTTTTACTACATTGACAAGAAATTAATTAAAATTAATTGATATTTTAAAGAAACATCAACTATTTATTTTAAATAGTGGCAAATAGAACAATAACACACAATAACTAATCTTTTTAATAATTTCCTAAAGCTTTAAAAGTGCTGCATTGGTTTAAACCAAAAAAACCCGGTTTAAACCAAAAAAAACCTGGTTTTTGGGGTTTTTTTTGAAAAAAACCCGTTTTTTTTCCAACCCTGGTTTGCATCTATAAACGTTCCCCCACCTTTTAAAAATTTTAATGAAGCCGCTTCATTTGGATGTTTTTTGCATCTAGATGCTCCCTGTCGCATTGAAAAAGGGATTCCAAGCAATCCCGAAACATATGTCTGCGTTTTAATGCTCATTTGTGCTTTAATTTAACGTGAAACTTTATTTCTATTACTTTGCACAAAGTTAAATTATTATTATAATCATAACCATACTTGACCACAAAAACATTTTGAGCTATTTCACATATTTGAAAAATAATTACTGTCGATAAAGAAAAGAAATTAAAGGAAAAAATAGTGCCATTCAAACCATTCTGGGTAGATATTTTTGGTAAAGTATTGTAAATGTTTCTTTTGTGTTTATATGAGCTACCTAGCACTACACTTTTGTCAAAAAAATTTCACTAGATTTTTTATAACTTTAATTCCAATTATTTTTGATATCTCAAATTATTATTTTTTCTCTTTGATTTCAAAGTATACTGAGAGTTGACTGTATTACGAAAAATATTAATTATTAAATGTTATTTATCAAATTTGGAATTGTGTGTCACCTATTTTAATGATTAATGATAGTGTATTATTTTAATTTATGCCACAAAAACTCATTTTTTTACATCATGATGCATCACAATTTAAAAATTCCTATATTACTCAGCCCAAATTGTAGTGAATACACTTGTGGAAGTATTCAAATGCTATAACAAAAATCTCAATATGATTTTAAATACATTCCAAAGAAATATTAGAGTTTTGTTTTACACTAATAAGCATTAGTAATATAAAAAGTAATGTATAAAGGTGTAAAAGTAGGAAGCAGATGATTACTTATAAATTCATCATTTCCCCTTGTATAAGTGGGATGTTTACTTCCACTCACAGTGAAAAAAAAATGTAATTATTTTAAATTCTAGAAGATTCCCTGTATCCATGGTACCAAAATGACCAGTCAAGGGTTTGTAACGATTGCTTATTTTATTCCACTATGATTGGCTAAAAATTCTTAAATTTAATAAATGTTTTAAATGCGCATTCATTAATAAGATATATGCAATGCTTTTTTTTTCTATTTGTGTGTATTTGTTCATTCAGTTTGATATTTTTTTGTTGTTTTTTGTAACAGTATCTGTGAAAGCAACGAGGAAGACTTCTTCCTTGAGGGTTGAAAGTTCCCCTTCGTCATCAAAAGCAGCTGGTATGTCATTTATTCCTAGCTATGATGATTGCCCCCAATAATTGTAAAAACTAATTTGTTTTTTTATTTGCATTTTAAAATATGTTTTTTTTTTTTTTTTTTGAATATTTTTTCTACTCAAGCATTAAGAATCTTGTACGTTTAAACAAATTCAAGTTTTGTGATTTTATTATATTAAAACTCTTCATCTGTCTAAATGCTTTTACAATATGCTGTCTGTATAAATCATTTAAACAAAAGATAAAATTATGTATTAAACAAGACTTAATATTGACTAGTGAAGTAGCTAATAGTTAGTTGGCAGAAAACTGAATATTCTGCCACAATCATGGTTGAATATTTGGCTCCCTCTCTATTCAGCTGCCAAATAGTCTTAAATGAGTACAATAATTTCTCTGAAATAAAAATAAAGCACATATGCAGAGGTCGCGCCTGAGGAAATTCGGGCTCATTTTTGGGACCCTTCACAAAATTCCAATTAGTCAAAATGAACCCTTCACAAAATTCAAATAAATTAAAACTGAGCCTTCTCAAAATTCAAATCACTCAAAACGGACCCTTCACAAAATTCAAATCACTCAAAACGGACCCTTCACAAAATTCCAAGCTTGCAAATTGTGTTTTTGCACCATTAAAGCGCCAAATAATAATAAAAATTTTTGTGACTACAGTAAAACCCCGTTAAAACACAGGTGTTGGGGGACATGTTTCGCACCTGCGTTATAGCATAACCGCGGCATAATGAAACTATATTGCGGAACCATATAAACAAACTAATACTCTCTTTTGTTGTATCACCTTTAACTTTATCAATTACTCGTAACTTTTCTTCTATAGTATTTTTTTTTTTTTTTTTGCTGCCATTTTATTCACTAATTGCTATGCAAGAAGCACACCATCTCAGCTGTGCAATCAGTCTATCGAGCGATAGGGCCGTTTTAGCCTAGTGGTTAGAACATCAGACTTCCTTCTGGAAGGTTGCGCCTTCAATTCCCGCTGAAGACCACCTATGTACACTTGGGGATACATGCATGTAAAATCAGTGGTTCCCACTACCTCGCCCCGTGCGCAAGCAATCCTAAGGAATCGGCTAACAGGTGGAGTTAGTCTATCACGCGATAGGTTATGAACCAACTGTGTTCCAAGAAAAGAGGGGGCTTAAAAATCTCTCAATGTTATCAACATGGGATTGTAAAGGGGGAGAGGTCAAAAGAAAAAATGATATCTAGAAGGGGAGGAACGCGCTTCTCAAAAAAACAATGTTTTGAGCCTGCATACATTGGAGAATATATTTCCTTTTCAGGAATGCTAAAGAATCTGGAATGTAAATGTTGTTTACGCTATAAAAGAAGTTACACACGCATAACTAGACTTCTGAAAAGGAAAGATAGTTAAGCATTTATCTGAACAGTTCCTGAGAGATTGAGCTTCCCCCATGTCAAGAAAAACAAGTCATAGCCAGTCAGAGCGTTTATACCCAATTTTGAAATCAAGCTATGGTTTCCTAGGTTGAAAGACAGAAAAAGCTGTACATCAGGCCCATCACAATAGGGCTTTATCTGTTAGTGTATGTGGTGGGAGGATATGAGCTCTTTGGCTAGAATATTTGTGTGCTCGGAAGAGACTCCTGGCTGGTTTTATTTACAATGGTAAATAACCACCTTTAAATGGCAATAATAAGGGGTGGTTTAAACGTATGGAGACATGATAGTCACCGTGGAATGAGATTTTACTGTATATGTTTAAATTTTCTGTTTTCACAAAAAAAAAATGGACCCTGTTAAAAAATGCTGGATCGTCCCTTGATATGACATGTAAACTCAATTTTGTATAGTTAATAAAAAATACATTAAATCTTGCAAAGAAAAAAAGCTTTTGACCAATATAAAATAATTTTGACAGTATGAACTCATCTTGAGAAATGTATATTTAATAAGATGCTTAAGTAAAACGTAGGAAATAGATTAAAATTTGGAAAAATATTCTTGAATTCGCCAAATAGTTCTTAAAAAATTGATGTTTGTTTATTTTTTAATTTGAGTGTTCAAGGTTTGTTGAATATTCATATCACCAGGATGTGATATTTGTGTATTTTAATATTAATAAACTAATATAAAATTGGTTTGATTACTGGGATAGTTTCTATCATTTTATGAATAATAATATAAACATTTTGAACTGTATGGCAGCAGTTCAAAAGAAGATTAGTAAGATAAACTTTAGAAAGTCGGTTTCTGAATTTGGAGCTTTCTGATTCTCTTTAGCTCTAAAATGAACAAGACAATCTTATTGTACTGATAAGAGGATCCATACTGTATTATTAAATTTGGCATGGAGCAAGCTTACATAACGTGATCTATTGTTATATGCATTTAACCATTAATTAATGTACTCTTTGTTTAATTTAACTCATTAAGTGACTAATAACTGCCCCGGCTTTGGGGTAAATATTGATCACATATGAGGTAATATTGGTCTCACCTTGTTCTTATACAGTAGAACTTGGATAATTCTAACTTTTCTTTAGTTCGAAAATTTTACTTGGTCCCTTGAACTTTGTATTCAAATCAATGTTAAAATTTTTGGATAAGTCAAAGGTTTTTTTTCATCCGAAATCGACAAAAAGTACGTTGAAATACTTTTTGTTTGCTAAACTTTTACCCTATTTGTTTGTTCCCCACTGGTAGAAAATAGGGCAGGCTTGCTACTTTTGAAAAAAAAGGGCCCTTTTCCAAATTTCCCGGCCCTCTTTTTTTCCGAAATAAAAGGTTCACATTTTTTAAAAATTTCAAGTTAGGGAACCGTTTTTAATTTTTAAAAGAGCAAATAATTTTTTTATAATGTTTTGTACCGAAAGAATATTTTGTCACAGGTTACCCACTTAAAATTGCACAAAAGCAAGGAATTTTTACATTTGTTACCCCAAATCAATTTTATTTTTGTTCAAAAAATTTAAATTTTTTACATTAAAGCCCTTTACATTATTTAAAAAAATTTCTCCCGTAGTTTTAAAAAAAACTTGGGATTTTGCCAAAAAAATAAAAATTTAAAATTTGTAAATTTAAACAAAACAAATTTTTTTCCTTTACGAATTACCAAATGAAACTGGAAAATTGGGAAAAATTTTAATATAAACCTTTTTTAAATTTTTACAAAAAATTCAAAATTTTTTTTGATCCTCTTAATAAATTTAAAAAAATAATGGAAAAAAATTCCGCTTAACATTTTTCAAGGCAAAACATTTAACCAATTTTACTGAATTTTAAATTTTAAATTTAAAATTTTTCCCCAGCAAAAAGGATTTTTTTCTGAAAATTATTTAATTTTTTAACTGCCTTTTGGAGTTTTTTCTGTTTTTTTCCAGAAACTTTTTTTGAACATTTTTCTCATCTCTATTTTTAATTTAATTAAAAGGGGAAAATAAAAAAAATATTTTTTCTTTTAAAGCATATAAAAGCTTTTACTAATTTATTATTAGATTCCCTGGATTTTTGAAAGGAACCAAAATATAAATTGAAAACCTTTTTAAATTTTTTAAATTATGTGCTTAAAAACAGCCCAAAAATTGTAAAAAAATGCCATTTAATTAATTTTTAAGCATAAACCCATTTTGAAAAAAAAATAATTTAAAAATTAAAATGGGAAAAGGTTTTTTATTGTAAAAAATTTAAAAAAGAAAACAAAAATTAATAAATAATTTTTAATTTAAAAATTGAAAAAATATTATTTAAAAAAAGGAAAAGAAAAAAGGAAATTTTCTAATATATGATTCCCTTTACACAAATTGGGCCATTTTTTTCGGCCCCCTTAAGTTTTTTTAAAAAATTTCCCCCAAAAATTTTTCTTTCTTTTAGGTTCTGCTAAAAGGCAACCACTGAGTTGGCTATTAAATTTAAAAACCCTTTTTCATAATTTTGGGAGAGAAATTATTTTTCCCCCTTTTTTTGGGAAAAGACTTTTAATTTTTCTCAAAGTTTTTTAAAAATTAATTTTTTAAAAAGTAAAATTTAAACCCAAAAGGGTTGACCCTTTGATGCAAAAAAAGGTAGTTTCTTTTAAATGGTTTTTTGGAACGTACTGCTTCTAAATTTTATGAATATTATTTCGTTTTTGTTACCAATAAACAAAAATTTATAGCTTGACAGGAGACATCATTAAAACCCTAAAGCCAAATTAAGGACAGAAATATGGAAAAAAAAAAATCCCCATATATCTCAAAATCAGTTTTTTGAAAAATCTCGAACTATCAAAACTTTAAAAGAAATAAATTATAGATTTTTATTTCTTTTGTAAAAGTTTAAATTAGAAACAGAAATTTCTTATTTATTTTTTTGTTCACTACTATTGCTTTTGTATTGATTTTGTTTTAAAAATTTACAAACAGGTTTTTCAAAATTGGTTTTATTTGGGTTTTTTTAAAAGAAGCAAAATCAAGCTCAATTAAAAAAATTTTTCTTTTTAAGGGAAAATTGATAAATTTAGGGAATTTTTCCCCAAAAAAGGAGAAATATTCAATTTTTTTTAAAAGCAACTTTTGAAGTAAATAAATAAATGAAACAATAATAGTGATTTAATAATTTTGAATAATTAGTGATAAACGCAATTTTCGAGAAACACGTGTTCAATATCGGCATAGTTCGGGAAAAAAATAAACAAATAAATAAAGCCAGAAATTATTAAAGTAAAATGCAAAATAAGCAGATTTAGGGTAGCATGTGTGAAAAATATCTTCTAATTTAGAAAATAATTGAAATTTGTACCCGATGCAAAAGGATTAAAATTTCTAACGTAGAATCCAATTTTCGGCGAAGCACGTGCACCATTTTGGCTGTTTCTATCTTTATACTTTTTCTCTTTTTTTAAGTGTTAAAATGAAACGACAAATAAGCAGATTTAAGGTAGTGCATGCAAAAAATATCTTACAACTTTCAAGATAATTGAAATAATTCCAGGATGGAACAGGATTGAAATTTCAAACATACGGTAAGCAATTTCCGGTAAAAATCGGAGGAAAAACTAATTTCCGTGTGGCCCAAAAATTAACTCCTATTTCTTTCTTCTTTATTTAATTTTTAGTGGATAAGAGAATTTGGGAAAAGGTCACGTCACAAATGGTAGCCACATTGGCAACTTCAATGAAAACAATGGTCGCCAAAACGTGAAAATTGGTCGCCTTTGGCGACTGGCGATCGTGAGTTTTGAGCTCTACAAGAAGGGCGCAGTTTCACTAACAAAAGGGCAAGATGGGCGCGTTTCCCGAATCCAAGGGCGGGCAGGGCGCGGCGCCCTCCCGCCCAAGCCTGGGGGAAGCACTGCTATTTGTTTGTTCGCAGCAACTGGTAGATTAGCGAGATTTCTGTCTTGCTTTCTATTGTGAAAGATTCTACCCTATCATCCCAGGGCCCCTGCTATCATCCACTTGTTGCTAACATGACAGTATTATTGGTTGCTCGAAGAGTCGGACCATACGTAGAAAATATTTTTCATATTTGTTAAAATTAAAAGACTCAATTCAGCGAAGTAATCCAAAATTTCTCAATTTTTTAAAATCGTAGCAAGTAATTTTTTATATAATTTTAGTACTTAACGAAAGAATATTTCGTAAAAATAATACTCTACTTAATATTGCTATTTTCAAATGCATAGGCTATAGTTTTATCTTTTATATTGTGTACAAAATCAATTTTATTTTTGTTGACAAATACAACGTTTAATTATTTTATATACATTAATGCCTTGACATTTTTCAGAAAAGAATTATTGACGTTGTTTTTGACGAAATAAACAGTATCGGGCATTTGTGGGCCTTAAACTAAACTACAAAAATTAGACTTCTGTAATTCAAAGTTTTGGATAATTCGAAGTTTAGCTGTGGTTCCTTCAGCTTGGAATTATCCAAGTGCGACTGCAGTAATAAATGTCGGAAGTAAATTAACGTGATACATTATCCTTATTTAGTGCATTTTGACTATAAATATTACAATAATTCTTTTTAGCCCTCTTAATAATTACTAGAAAGTTAATAATGAAGAAAAGAACACTATAATGCCGCATCTCAAGACACTTATTTAAACTAAAAGTGCTTCAACTCTACAGTTCTTGACTGAATTTCTTATAATATTTGTGAGCATTATTAATGAGATTAGTGTCCACAGCAAAAGTGTTACTTCTCTTTAAAATTACTGGCCCATAAAGTATATTAATTATTTCTAAGCTGCCTTGCTTCGGCCATTGAAATTATCTGCTTTTGTTTCTAGAAATTTCATTTCAACATTCTTCTCATCTACTATTTTTGTAATTTTCCCAATGTAAAAAGGGTCTTTGTAATAATAAACAGCAGAATATTCTTGTTTTTAGTGCATGATAAACATCTTTGACTAATTTTTTTTGCATTTCTACTGTTGAACTTTATTGCAATTGTTCAATTCCAAACATATAGACATTGTTATTATTTTCAACCTCAAGATTTTTTTAAATCCTCACCTGATGCTTCAAAACACAGCCTTTTTTCTGATTGTAAAGCATCTGTATTAGTATCAGACGTGGGTTTAATTTTTTGACATTTGAATTTTTCTTGACACGCATTTTTTAACCTACTTTCCTGTAAAAGAAAATAATAATGATAATAATAATAAAGTATGAAAGAAGGTTTAATGTATTGTAAAAATAGTGTTAAAAATATAGCAAAGTCAAAAATATGTGAAATAATTAAATAAAGATTGAAAAATATATATTTTAAGAGAAAACAGAAATGAAGAGAAAAAAAGTGAAGACCTTATTTGAATAGTGTACTATCTCCACTTTAAAAAAAAAAAAAAGCAAATTAGGCATTTCTATTCTTTTAAAACTGGTATACCTCCAGCTTATTTTTACTTCCAACAGAAGTAGTATCCCAACCACAAAATTTTCAGCAATCATTTGACTTTGAGGTTCTGTACATCAAAATGGACAAACACTGAGTTGGTCTACTATTCAAGTAAAACCTTTGTATCCTAATTGGCAGAGAAGGGGAGCTTCCATTTTTATTCACTCCTGTTTTGGATCAACATACTTTTAATTTTTGACCCTGAAGATTTTAAAAATTATCTTCATTTAAGTTCTAATAGTAAAATTTCAAACTTCTCATTTGTTGACCTCTTTGCATGCACATCTATAATCCTACTAGTGTTAGTTTCTTTTAAGTGGTTTTTCTTAAATACTGCTTAACTAATATTTTGGAACTATTTTATTTCCGTCTCTTTGTTACCAATAAACAAAAAATTTATTAGCTTGATCAGGAGACACCATTAACACATAAAGTCAATCTTAAGGACAGACAAGCTACTGGAAAATAATTGTAAAACATTTCATATATCTCACCTCAGTTTTTCTGTTAAAAATGTACAGATGTATAACGAAGACTTTAAATATTTCTGAAATAAATTATAGAGTTTTTTTTCTTTTTTGAAGTTACTAAACTGCTATTTGTACTACAGATGTGTTGTAGTATTACTTTTTTTAGTTCACTGCATATTATTTTGTATTGATTTTGTATTTAATAGATATACTATCAACATGTGCTCTTTTTCTAAAATTGAGTCATTACTATTTGAGTATTTGGTTTAAAAGAAGCAAAATCAAGCTCAACTTAAAAAACTTTTTTCTGTTATAGGGAAAGTTGATAAATATGCTGGAGGTAATCCTTATTGCCCTAGACCAACCCCATCATGGCAGAAACCTATTACTAATTTTTTTTCTAAAGGAGCAACTTCTACTGCAGAGTAAGTTTTTTTGTTATCTAAGGATCTGAGTGTATTTCTAATTTTGTATTTTATCTACTTTTTAAATTTTGAATAACATTTGACAAACCTTTAAGCTTTTCTATAAGTGGGGTACACCTCCTATGAGGAAGGATAGTTGACATAAATGCTGAATAAATATATGTAAAGAAGTAAATAAATAAAGCTGTAACTTAATGATTATCAATCAGTTTAATAAAATCTAAATGATCGAATTTCAAGGACCATTTTTTAACTAATGCAATTGAGTAATTTTTTTGGAAAGTGCTTTTAAAAGTTCAATACTTTTGTTGACAGGAAAAAAGAAAAGGAATGCGAATTTGTCATTGAAAAAGCATAAAATCATTAAATTGTCTGCAGGCATCTTTTTTTATTCTTTGCCATGTTTTAATAGCCTATATGTTTTTTGAATTAAATAATTGTAAATGTGTGATAAAGTTATTTCCTAGCCTACTGCTATTCGCCATTCGTAAAAACTGACTACTGGGAGGAAATATAAAATAGAATTGAACGAATTTACCGAGTAAAGAAAGGTATAGATTCTCCTCTAGAAAGATACCATTCAGTAAGAATACGAACCTTTGAAATATTCACTACATATTATAATCAACAGTATCAAGGGAAATTGCCAGAGTGATAATGGCACTTGTCGATGTTCTGCCAGAATACGATCGCCCCCTCCCCCTCATTAGGTCCCTAGACTCAGTGGTGTAGTCCTGAAAAAAAAGTTGGGGGGACGCTTATACATAAGAAGATAAGCAATTGAAATCAAAAGTGGGGGGACGCTTATGCTAAAATGTAAAAGGTTTGAGGGGACGCTTTCATTAAAGTAAAACTGTAGGGGGACGCCGTCCCCCTGCGTCCCCCCTCGACTACACCACTGCCTAGACTTGAATTATTAACAATAAGCAGAAAACAACACAATGAACAGCAGAGCATAACGAACGGATCAAACCAAAACAATAAACAAAACACCAACAGATAATGTTACAGTTAAAATAGCTTAGCTTTCTCATTCAATTTTTTCATTGGTTCCGCTTAAAGTTTTGGTCATATGATGAAACGCCGAGCAAGAAAATCAGTCGATGGCAACCCTACACGATTTGATCGAAGTACAGAAAACAAGTTGAATGGCAATATTCTATCAGTTTGAAAATGATCGAATTCGAGTTGAAAATTCGATCATTTTGGATTTGATTGAATGCATTTCAATTGAATCTACCCCTTACACAAGATATTCTCTCTAGTATCCGAGAAAACAGTCAATTTTTTTATGTTTATTTATTTATTGAATTTATTTATTTTTTGAAAACCAAAAAAATTGAATAAAATTATGATTAATTTCTCTTGAGTAAAAAGTGGTTTCTTGTGCTGCTGTCAAAATATAGCAATTTTAAATATCCAGTTCTAGGTGACAAGCCACAGAGATATCCAGTTTTACGTTCAGGTTGCTGTTGTCATTTCTTCTCTTTAAATTAATGTGAATGGTTGTACAGCTTATATGAATCATGTTTGTTCTAAACAGTTTTGATTCAATAAAGCAAAATTTAATTTTTTTTTTAATAGATAATTCTAAATACAATTTAAGAAAACTTTATTTCACTATCAGTTGAAAAATATAAGAAGTATGCTATTCGTTTGAAATACATTCGTTGAATATTCAAAATTTTCAAAAAAAAAAAACCATAAAACAATTATAAATTCAAATGGGAGGGGCGGTAGCGAGGGCTGAGGGGAGTCTCTCATTGTTTGTCCCAACCTCTTGCCTTTTGCTCTGTTGAACAGGTGCAAGCAGCACCACAAGAATTCCTTTAATCTCTAGTGACAAAGGACTAGAACCTAGAGCTCCCTCCCCCTCTCCAACTCCGGGCAACTTATTTATCCAGAATAGTAATGTACTGCTCAGAACACGTCATACCGTCAATAGGCTGCAAAGATCCAACCCCATTGTTACTGAAACAACCCTAAAACATCTTGTTTTATGAGTGTTTAACAAGAAATGATACCCTGATGGAATGGGAATTTTTCAGCAGGATTTAGCACCGTGTAATACAGTGAAACCTCAATAACTCAACACCTCAAGGGAACACAAAAACATGTCTAGAGAAGTGGGTGTCAAGTTACCGAAGTCCCGTAATTTCAATTACTAATATTGGTTTGTATTGTTATTTACTTACCATTCAAGTTATGAAAGCCAGTTCTAGTGAATGTAATTATCCCTGTATTATTATTTTCAAAAATTATACATTACCGATAAATAAATATATAAACTTTGTAAATCAAGTCAGAATACCTCATGAGTAAAAACCCTGGGTACAAGGGGAATAGGGGAATCTTCCAGGAACACTTTCCAGAAAAGAATTGATTTATTGATAAAGAAACATCTCTGTAAAGTTCTCAGAATTGTTCCCTGTGATGAAACAACGGAAGAAAAAGTTAATAAGAATACAAAATTAAGGGGGCTCAAATTACAGGGGTATCTGAAAATTGTGTGTCAAGTTAGAGAGTTTTTCGCCCATTGAAATTACCTCTGGGCCAACCATAAAGAGAGGGAAACGTCGACTTACCCGCGTGTCAAGCTACCGAGGTTCCACTGTACGTCCAAAATCGTCAAGAAATTCATGTCTGAGATCCAAATTGAGACATTGGAATGGCCTGGGCACTCTCCTGATATCCACCCAATTAAAAATCTCTGGGCCATATGCAAGAATCGCCTTTTAAATATGGACTGTACAACTTTGGAGAAACTAACACAGCGCTAATTCATGTGTGGTACAAGAAAACAAATATTATAAAGGATTGTAAAAAATTGGTGGAACCCTTGCCGAATCGTGTCCAAATGTTGATAAAGAGATCATATTATGTACTAAAGAGTTTGTATAAATTTTTAAAAATAGCATCTTTTCTTCGTTTTCTCAATTTATTGAGCTTGTTTCAATTTGCACAGGGGTGTACATCTGCCTCTAGCTCTCAGTGTTAACTCCGACTGTAAGTTAAAGCTTTTAGCTCAATGTTACATCTGCACACATATGATAATATTCTATAATCTAATGACAAATTGCTTATGTATCTATTTATTTTAGTTGCAAAAATGGAGAAACCACTCCAGGTTGTAGCAAGGATCCTGATTGTACCTCATTAGATCTTGATGAAAGCAAGGATGTAGAGCCGACTCCATGTTCAAGTAAAGATATTGAATGCACCTTGGAATTTGATGATTCAGAAAATGTAGATCCTGTGGAAAATATAAGTAAAGAAACAAGCACTGATGGAAAAGAATAACAATCTTTCCTGTAAATCTTGTAAATTTTCACATTTTCATCATGTACAATTTTTTCATGACTTAGTTTTTATGTTTGAAGTTCCTTTAATAAAATAACAGCTTGTTTTATTTGTTTGGGTTAATCACTTTAATTAAAGAGTTAGAAATATATTCCAAATTTTGTTGTTTAGAATCGAGCAACAAATATTTTTAATTTGCAGTTCTGGGGGAAAAAGAAAGAAAATACAACAATAATATTATTTTTAAATGTTGAAAAAATTGCTTAAAACAAAATTACAAATTATGTATTTTAAGTTTTTTAAACATCAAAAATTATAGCAAAAGGTTGATGATTAACATTTATTATTCTGTATCTTAGTTTAATCTTTTAATTCCCAATGTAGCTTAGACTTTTATTTAACATTACAGCTGAAGCCAGCCAAAATTATTCCCTTCCAATCTACCTACACTAAGCAATTGCTTAGCTTCAGAGGCTCAAACCTTTTTCTGCATTGAAATTAAAAAGCAGTTTCATTGGAAAAAAAATCTGACAGAGCTATGTTCTACTGTAGGTAATCAATTATGTTAATCTTCTTCTGGAGTTTTACATTTCTTCAATATGTAATGTTTGAGTTCTTTTACCTCTTCATTCCAAGTGTACCCAATTGGGTACATTTTAAAATACTGTTTATTAACTACTGTTTGCAATTTGAAAGTTAAAACACCCCGTTGTTTTTGAAATTAATCAACAGATAGTTTACTTCGTTTTTAACATGGAAATTGGGGATTAATCATTATTTAAACTAATTATTAATTAAAATTAAAAAAAAAATTTTTTTTAGTTATTTTGTTTTGTAAGCATTTTTAAATCAGAGAACCAAAAAATTGTGTCAAAATTGTTTGTGCTTAATTCTGGGGTCTCAAGAGGTTAAGTAAATTTTTTAAAACACAAAGTAAATGTGTTTCATATAGTTTTGAATCATATTCTTATAATCTTTTCAGTAATTGTTTTTGAGAAATACTTAAAATCTATTGAATTATATAACTTCATTTCAAAAAGTCTAATCATATAGGTATATGCATGAGTTCATTCCAGACTTCTAGCTTTATCTTTCCCAAAAAATATGCAGGAAAGAAAATGAAGTAACTCCCTAGTATTACAGCCCATGTTGGACTATGGCCTCACTAACAATTTTCCTCCAAAGCAATGTCTATCGCTTTTTCTTTCCAGTTTCAGACTTTAAGATTTTTAAGGTCTTTCTCCACCTAGTCTAGCCATATTTTAACCGGCCTTCCACTTTTCCTGTTGCCCTGGCATTGTCCTTTGAAAATTTTAGTGCCTCTGTTTTCCTCCATTCTCTCAAGGTGTCCCAGTCATTACGTTCTTTTTTTTTTACATAATTAATTATATCTTTTCCTTTAAATAATCATTCAGTTTCGAAATTATATCGCTTCCCCCAAAGATAACTCTCTTTGACAGGTCCAAAAATAGCTCTTAGAATTTTCCTTTCCCAGGGGATTAGCATCATCTCGTTTTCGAGTTAAAATCCAGGTCTTGGGCCCATAGGGAACTGTTGGTCTGATAATAGTTTTATAAACCTTGATCTTTGTTTACCTTGTTACAACTTTAGGTATCATTATTTCTTAAGTGCAAAAAAAAAAACCAGATTTTTAGCATTTATTCTTTGTGTAACCTCTGGCATAATATCGTTGTTTTCAGTGATAACTGAACCCAAGCATTTAAATTCCGTAACTCTTTCAAATTGTGTCTCTTCATTTAAGTTCTGTGTTCATATCAGTTCTCTTACAATGCATTATCATGTATTTGGTCCTTTTAATATTTATTTTCTAACAAAAAAGACTGGCTTCTCTGGTTAATTCTTTAAAAAGGTCAACAAGTGTATTTTTACTTCTTGCCATCAATACTACATCATCAGTGAAAGCCGGAACCTGTTTCGTTCTATTAAAAATAGTTCCACCTCTATTTGATAATGTATTATGCATCACTTTTTCAAGGCAGTCCAGTCACAATTTCAAATTCCCTGGACAATTTGTTTTGTACCTTTACTTTTGCCTTAGTTGGTGTAGTCATTTTAACCAACCTGATCAATTTAAGGGGAATATTGAACTCGTGGTAAAGTCTTTTTTATCATTTCCCTATTTATTGAATCATAGGCTTGCTTGAAATCAACATAAAGCTGATATACATTCACATTCATTTCTTTGAACTTTTCCGGGATATTTCTTATGCAGAAAATCTGTTTGACTGTTTATCTATTCTGCCTAAACCCGCATTGGTAGTCTCCAATTTCTCTCTCTATCAATGGTTTAAGTTAACTAGCTATGACTTTCCTTAAGTTTTTATAAGTCAAGTTAAGTAGAGATCCCACTGTAATTGTTGCAGTCTAAGGCTCTTTTTTTTAAATGTGCAAATTATTGCACTGTTCCATTTGCTTGGCATCATTTATTTTTCCCAAACTTCCAGGTTTATAAAACTATGTTTCTATTTTCCTCTTGTAGTATTTGTTTGGCTAATGTATTGGGCATCTGTTATCTTCTATAAAGTGCAAGAATGCCAAACTCCGGATATGCAAATTTTTCGAGCATTTTACTGCAAAACAAATTTGAGTTCATTTAAAGAAAGGGAATGTAGTTCCACAATGAATCAAAAAGCAAGTATTTTTCTCCTAGAATAAGAGAAACAATTACAAAAATGAACCCATTAGTAGTCACAAAATGAACCTGCTGTAAAAATCATGATCTCAAAAAACCTACCATTCTCCTAGGTGCACAAGTATAAAAACTGTTGTCTATTTTCATTATGTTAAAAAAAAAAAAAAAAAATTACAAAGTTTATGGCACATTTAAAATATGTTTTCAAAATTGAATGGAACATTTAGGTCTTTTTATGCACTTGACATTGGGGTATTTTAAATTTTTAAAAAGTTCAAACAAAAATGGTGAACTTATAAAGAATGACCTGCAATATAAGCAGAAGATTTTAAAAGTTCTTTTCATGAAATACAAGGGAATCACATGACAGTCAAGAAGTAACTAATACATAAGTAGTTTTACACGTCTTTCGAGATTGCTCTACCTGATATATTTTCTAGATTGTTTGCTTGTTTCTTTTCATTTGCTTTATTTCTTTTTGAAGAAAAAAACCTGTAAAGGGTGGATGAATCCAAAGCTCTGCATTGAACAAAAAATAATTATTAAGACAGCAGTGAAAATGTGCCCTTTTTAGTCATTGCACACTGCATACCCTTTTTTAGGTGTCAATGTTCTGCCTTTTTTTAAGACATATATAAAAATATAAATAGTCAACTCAAGGTGATTGTATAAATATTCATTTTTTTTTTCAAATCAAATTAGCGTAATGCAATATAAATGCCTTGCCTGTATGATAGCTTTTATACAGCTAATTAACGTCACTTAACCTTATAAGACATCAACATATTTTGTTGTAGTTGCATTCCTGGAAAAAAAAGGTGGAACCATGCTTTAGGCTTTTGAAATCAAAAAGTGGGGAGATGCTTGTGTTAAAATTAAAAAGTGAAGCGACGGGGGTCCCCCCAATACTCAGTTGAGAGAAAAGGGGCTACTTATTAACAGGGTTGGCAATTTTCTTCAAAAGCAGAAAAAGATTGACCAGAAGAAACTCATTCATTAAGAAGTTACCATATAAATTGCAAGTTTAAACATATTTTTCAAAAAACGCTTAAGTATGTACTTATAGTTAGACCTATAAACAGTTAATTCAATGTTCTAAATTAATATTTAAACAACTAACTATAACTATCAACTCATTTTTTTAAAAAGCATAATTTGTATAATAGGACTCCTGAAGATAAATCTATTATAGAATATTTATAATCAGGATTTGCAACTTTATTCCAAAGAGGAAAAAAACTAACTTGTTAAGAATATTTGCAAGTCTGATATGCATGCTTGCATATAATTATTGTTTTAATGTGTTGTACAATATACTTTAAAATAGTAATACATTTTTAAATGAAAAAAAAAAACGTATGCGAAGGTGAATGAATTCTTCCATTGCTGTACAGTTTATTGACACCAAAAGCAGAAATAGTTATGAAAATACTCCTTTTATAAAGTTGTAAAAAACTCTCTCCTATTACCCATAAATACCTGCTAAATTTTGTTATAGAAAATTACCATTTTTAATATTAATTGTCTGCTTTACATGTGATGTAATTAGTTATCTAATAACTTAGTTCTACTATTTATTAAATATATTTTGATTTTTAACTTGTTTTATTTTAATTTGGGTTCTTCAGTTCCTTCCCCCCCCCCCCCTGATTTTTTCAATTTTCCATTTCTTGCACTGTCCAGGAAGAAATTAGTTTTTTACGAAAGAAACAGAATGCTGCTTATTAATCGCTTTCTTTGCTTTGGTAAATTGACAATATACTATTTTAAAGTATTCAAATATTTTGCAGTTAGGCAAATACATTGTCAGTGTCTTTCCCTAAAATACTAATTTCTCCTGTGAGAATTTTATTTTGTGATCTATTTCAGTGTCTCCTTTTTTCATCTGTGGCGTGCCAAATGTTGCCCACTGATCATACACCCATGAACTGTGGTAGGATGTATGAACTAATTTTACTGAACTATTAAATTTCTAGTTTTAAATGTGTTAAAATTAAGTTCTAAATCCAGTGGCATGCAACATCAGAATTGCATGTGTGCGAATAAATTTTGCGAAGAACTCCAATTTTGACTTAAGATGGCATTTTAAGTAAAAAGAAACTTCTATAGCATTCTCTCTCTACTATTGCTAATCTTCATCAAGTCTAATAGTCAGTTAGGGATCTGGACTTCAATCTCTGATTTCAAAAATTTTTAATTTTTGCGGCGACGAAGAATCTAAAGAACTTGACTTATAACATTAGTTGGCTTTTTTTTTTCTTTTCCTTTCTTTTTCATTCATTCTTTCTTTTTTTTTTTTTCTTATTCTGCAGAATTTCTAGTATATTGCCAGGAGTTTTGCATTCTGGTCTTCAAAAGATCATTCATGTCTCACAAATAATGCTATCTGAGAAATTGACTCATCAGCCTGTGTTCGATGTTTTAAGCAGCCACATGTAGCACAACATTTCACCATAATTAAGTTACAACAAAAGGTAATTCAAAGTCAATGTTGCACAAAGTCTTGGGAGTCGGGCGTTGATACGGGATTTTGCTGAGGAGGAGGCAATCTTTTGTAATTTCCCTTGTCTGCAGAAAATTTGTTCCAAAGCCAAAGGGTTATCATAGCTCATTTTCCAAATATTTTAAATAATACTTGACTCTAAAAGGGCAATTATCTTCCCCTCCCCTTGTATGTGTGCCTCCTTGAGGGAAGTCAGTTTTACTTTTGGTTTCTTTTGGGAGTTGTGTCCAGCCCGGTCGAAATTTTCGGCCTCGGGACCACTTTTTCAATAAAAAAATCCATTCATTTCTTCCTTTCACTTTTCTAGTCTGACACCACAGCAACAACACAGCTGATTCGTGTCTAAAAAACTACTAGATTAACGTTAAGGAAAGGGATCCCTGAAATCTTAAATCTGTATGATTTATATGGAAATGTTTGCTTTAAATACAGGATTTTTCTTGCAACTTATTTATTTTACTGATTTTACAAATGCTGAAGAAATATAAGAAGTATCCTTTTTCGTTAAATCATCTCTCCTCAGATGGCGCCACGTAACTATGCATTATCAGTAGTACTGGTTCAGGAAGAACTGAAAACTCTTATCATTATAGTAGCGGTTTTCACGAATTATTGGACAATCACTATTCATTCGGAAGGAATTGTTATTAATCGAATATAACGTAACACTCTACATCACAACCACACTCATGGGCTATTGCATAAAATGAAAGTCACTTATGTCTTATACTTTCTGTCCAGCAACAGATGGCGCTACAGGAATATAATGGAGAAATGTCCTTCAAGCATTTTGTGTCGATTGTTCTTTTTGTCTTGTGCGATTAGTCTTTTTTTTTTTTTTTTGGAGGGGGGGGGGGAGGAGTTTACATTTAACTTTCAAATCAAAACATTGTTAGAAATGAAATCTTGAGTTTATTAGGTTTTTTTTACACTAAGTTGCTAGCATGAGAAGTTAACAATAATTCTCAGTAAGAAATTTTTATGTAACTTTTAGACAGGCCACAAATTTTATAGTTTTCTTTTAATATCTCATTGCTCCACTAATTCAGGGTACCCACAAAGGGGGGTGGGGTCATAGCGCATACTACGCCATCGAAATTTGGAAGGGGGGTGGAGAAATGCTTACAGGGCTTGGACGACTGTTTGGCAGATTGCAGGCAAAATTGGTTCCAGTGAATTTAAACTGATGGACGAACTCTAGCTGCCCTTTAGGAAGTCATTTACATATGTTAAATAATATCGTCGATATGAACCATTTTCAAATTCGTTTTCAAATCGATCTTCCGTTTTTCTTTGTCAATAAGTTTCTACTAATCGCATGCCTCGAAGTTTGGCTATAATTTTCTTTCTTTCTTCTTTTTTTTTCCCTTTTGAGCAATGTGAATTATTTTAAAATCATGTCTGATAGTATTTTGACAACTAAAACAAAAAAAAGGTAGGAACTAATAACTCCTAACTTTTGCATCCTAATTTCGAACCCTGGTGGACAATCGGGCAATGGTGTGTGTGTAGGGTCTTCATTAACTCTTTTAAAAACAGCCAAGACAACTCTGTACTTCAAAAATCAACCACGGGAGACCACACGGAAAACACCATATAGTTACTGCTGTTATTCGATTGTATAAATGTATTAATTAGGCATTAATTCTGTCACTTTTTTAGTAATAAGTCAAATAATAACTATTAATAGAGAACATTCGGGAATTGGAAGAGAAACAAAAAAATCTTTCAGTTAACTTTCGAAAGGAGTATCATGGAGGGTATTGTAAGATCCTTGATTATTTTTTTTTAATTAATTTTTGAGAAAGTTGATTGAGTTTAGAAATTTTTCGTGATTCTTACAGAAAATGTCTTTTTTTATGTAGAAATCGATTCCTTATAAACTTCTTGCCAACACTGTTTGTCTTATGTAATACAATATGTATAACCCATCGAATTTTTGCAAGCTTCATAGAAATTTTCTTTATACTATTAAGATTTTCTAGGGAGAGCAAAGTTGACTAACTTTAACAATTCGACTTTTACGTATGATTCATGGTATATATTTAATTATTTTATTGAACTAGTATGTTAAACTGCTCATAATATTCAAAAATGAGGTAAACCGTGTCGGGAAAATAATTTTCCGATGAGCGTCGTAAACTAATTTGCTGATGTCACGCTTCTGTTTCTCCAAAAAACAAATAGAAAATGTTCGCCAAAAGAAAAAAAAAGCGATACAGTAATGAATGCTAGAAAACTGACTGCTACGAAATACAAATATTGTATTCTATTTTGTAATCTATTTTATTTCTTATATTAGTAAAATAAGGAAAACGTTTTTCATATGACAACACGACTTCCCTTTTAAATTTAGTTAAATTAAAAAAAAAAAATTATTATTATTTTGCATAAAACTTTTTTAAAATTTTTGATTTGATTTTTTTTTTGCTTGAGCTCCCCCCCCCCCCCCCCTCTCTTGAAGGATGTCATCCCTGTTCCCACTTCTTCGGGATTGGGCTCCCATTTACGAAAATACTTTGGAACTAAAAGACCGATCGTGAATAGTGTCACACTTTTTTTCAATATGTTTGACCCCTTCACCTTTGTCACAAGATGTCACACTTCAACATATCCCCCTAACCCCTTGTCATATGTCACACTTTTTTTTTTCATAAGCATATATATACGCAGTTCAGAAAGAAAGCACTACGTTATAGCTCACATTTTCAATTTTATCTTTGAATGCTATATTATTACAATTTTTATTTCTGTAATTATTCTTTAATTAATGAACAAGTTTTGTAAATGTATAATTCGTTTTCTTTTTTTCTTTAAATTTGGTACTCGTTGATTTAAAATCACATTCTGCTGGTGTGGTTGTTGTAACTTCTAAAAATATAAGCATAGTTCCTTGCTAAGAATAGTTAGAGTTAGAACTATTTTTAAATTTTTAAATAGATTTCAATCTGTTTTTTTCTTTTTGGCACACATGTGTGTAAATATCAAGTATTAGAGCAGTTGTGTTCAAATATTTTACATTTATTTAATAGTTAAAACATTTCCCCCTATTGTTGAATTAGTATAATCTTGATTGTAAACAGTATTATGTGGAATAATTCTGTAGCGATTTTCCCGTCATTGCGTATCGCAAAAACTTTCATTGTTCCGTAAAAAGGCTTTAATTTTTGCTGTATGATGAACCCAGGGCCGGCGCTAGGCTGAGGCGGTGAGGCGCCCGCCTCAGGGCGCGCCGCTCTTGGGGGCGCATTATCCATAAATATTGACTTCATCTTTATAAGTAAAAAACAAAAATAAATTAAAAACCGATATTACGCTTGTTTTTTATGCGGTTTTAGGCCTCTGGACAGTTAAAAACCGATTTTTCTCATCCTTGTACCACCTTGTTGTAGTGGATGGGGTCTCTATACTAAGAATGCCACAACTTCCGAATGTTCTAACAGTGATTTTTCTAAGTAATTAAACTATACCGTAATTGATCAGTAGAATTGGTTAACTCTCCAACTCAATAGCCGCCCCAGCTGGGCTGCAAAGTTAGTGGTAGTCAAACATATCTATTTTATGACGAGCAAAACGCAACTTATTGCTTTTTCTGTTACTTATTTTCCCTTATTCAGTCTGTTCTGATCAGCAAGTGCTTTCCTTCAGCTTTTTGAAAGTTAAAATATGTATTATTTAAGTTTGTATCGATCATTTTAATCTGTATTTCTTAATAATATATAGTAGGGGCGGGAAAAAGTTTTTCGCCTCAGGGCGCCATTCGTGCTAGCACCGGCACTGGATGAACCTCGAGCGGCAAGGACTGATTTTTGATATTTCATTGCACTGTTTATAAGATTATCTATCAGACTTGGCTGCCTCTAGTCCTTCTGTGATTGCGAAGTCAGATGGCTGCCCGAGTCCGTGAGAAATTCAAACCCACAAAAATTGTACTTCGAAGTATGATGTAGATTCTTCAACTATGTGAGCTCAATTGTGAAACCGTCTACAGCAGGCATCAGCAACCATGAAAGGACGCGAGTCAAAATCAATCGAAATGTGTGTATCAATAATAAGTTTTAGGTCAGTGGTTATTTTACTATCAGTATTTTGACATCAGTTGTAGTTTCCATACAAGCAAATTTCCTTTAAAAACTGTCTTTAAAATTATGGTATAATCTTTATTTTTCGAAACTACAAATTCATATTTGTTACTATAACTCTGTAGTAAACATCAATATGCTGTCGTTATTATTTATTTGCAGTTTAATTTTTATGTGTTTGTTTCACAATGCGCCTATTGCATCAACAACGTCATAAATTGAAATATTATAATTTTTGCGTTAATACTTTTGGTGGAATTGCAATGATAATTTCAATTATCCTGTAGTAGGGTAAGTGCATAAGTGCTCAGCATTCAGCAAGTCTACAGAAGTCATCCACAATGACAGAAAACACATTATAAATTGCATACCTATATGAAGTTTAAATTGAAACATGGTGCTTTCACTTGTTCACTAACTTTTCCGCAAACAAAAGAGAATTGTGACGATTTCTTTTGAAATCATTTATCTGCCTCTTTATTTCAGATAATGTGATCTTCTTGCCAGTCTGCAGTTCTGCGCGCGCGTGTGTGTTTTTTTCCCCCAGTTAATGGAAGCACTTGTCCATTAATGACAAGTACTTTTCTTTTTCGATCTACTATAAAGTTTTTTTTTTAGTTACAATAGGTCAGCTATGGTTGGCCGGTTACTGATTGTATGTTGTTTGGTTGATTTACCCAATACTCAGCCACTTATAATAATGCTATGCTTAAAAATAAATTTTGCTGCCATGCACCATTGCTGAATCTGAATGCATTAAGTTATACCAATGTAAAAAGAAAAAAATGTAATAAGAAATAAGCTAAAAATCAAATGATAGATGATACATTCATAAATGTGAACTATTTTACAATTTTAAATAACTTTACAGAATTTTCTCATCTAAAAAACACTTCTATGGTTGTCTTCACATACAATCGTCTTTTATCAATGCAAATTATCTCAAGTTTAGTTTTTATATCCCCTAATTTTGCCTTAGGAAAAGTTTATTTTCTATTCTCAATTTTATAATCACGCACACAGACGCTTGAATAAATTGTACAAAAACAAATGTGATCAGTTTCTGCTAACGCCATTTCAAGTTAGTTCCAGGAAGACCATATTGTTATCACTTAGATAACTACCATTTGAACATATATTTTTCTTTCACGTACCTCACAATAATTGTGATGAATCAAGTGTGTCACCATTTTTTTCCAATTCAAATGGGTCAAAAAATAAGCAAATGTATTTCTTACTAAATTTTGCTTCACGACTTATGAAAAACCCTTAGTATACCAGGTTCAAATTCAAGATAACTTCTGGGTGGGATGGATTTCTTTTCAGTAATTGCGATAAGGCGCTTTCATCTTCTTATGCTTTCTTAATGACCCGTTATAAAGCTTTAATGTTGGGCCAGAAGCTAAGTATGAGGTACCCGAAAGAGATTATTTAAAAGGAAAAGGAATAACATTTGCATTTTTTCTTGGAACTTAAATTGGAATGGATTCCAATCAATCACTGTCAAAATCACCAACTGCGTTAGAAGAAACGTTTTTTTCTGTGACAGTATTCCGAGCGTTTCCAAGCAAGTCATTTTAGTTTCCTCATTGAAATGGATGAATATCTGGTTTCTTATTCAAATCAAGGCTCTTTTGGTTCCAGTTTAAATAATCACAGTTAAAAAAATGGGGATACATTCTTTTTTTTTTAAATATTTTGTCTTATAATAATTTTGAAGTATTTATTTGCATTCTAAATTTGAGAATTTTAATGAGTGGATGTCTAAATCAATGCTGGTTAATTACCAAAAAAAAAATCGCGAAAATATAATTTTCTTGTTTATGATTTAAAGGAAATTCTTCTAAATAGCATTCGGATAACATCTCGATATAACTGATAATAATAGCCTTCTGATAACATCTCGTTACAACTGATAATACTGTAATTATCGGTAAATAGCCCGCATCGTTGTATAATCTGCAGGAAGAAAAATTCATCCTACAAAAATCAAGTTCGGTGTATAACCCGCACCCAAAACAAAAACAATTACATGAACAAATCACTCTGTAAGGTAGACTGTTTATAAGGAAACAATTTTAAATTACAGAACACACAACATTTAAAATTGTATTGTAAAAAGTTTACATTTTACCGTATTTTGTTTATACATTTTACTTATACAGGGACCTCTGCTCTGGTCCTACCCTCCTATTGTGATTTTACTGGTGTGGGAGCAAAGGCTTTCATGGGGAAGTTCAGAGGGGATGGGGGAAATTGGATCATCGTTTCGAAACCTATGATTTATTTCTTTTAATTTAACAATCAATTTAATTTTATTTTTAATAATAATTATCATTTTTTAAATTCCGTGTATTGCCCGCAGTAAAAAAGGGAGTTTTTCGTAGATAACCCGCGGGCTATACACATATAATTACGGTAATAGCATTCTGATAACATCTCGATATAACTGATAATAATAGCATTTTGATAACATAACGATATACGTGTCGGCAAAAATGGCACTGGTGTACAGTTTTACCATCAGCCAAAGCAAATCTGTCTGGCAGAGGGCCAAGAAGAATTCATTCATACTCAAGGGAAGAGCTGCTGGTATAAGGAATGTGCCTCGTTCGAGGTTCGAGTACCTTTAGCATACTTGATTTCTTCGACCTGATGCTATATGCCAGCTCATAAATTTAGTGCAAACATTCTGATTCGCGTACAAAAGAAACGCACCTGCAAGCTGCAAAACGAACTTCCCTAAAACTCGAATGGATTCGTTCTTTTCTGATATGCGCAGAAGCGTCCAAATTCCGTGGTTGAACTGTACTGATTTGAGCGCCTTGTTGTTGAAATATCGATACTTGCAAAATATCGATTGTATCGATAGTTTTGAGCAAAAACTATCGATTAATTAGTACAATCGGAATTTTACAACTTGAATTTCGTATTGTGCATTTTATTTTACATGTTTATTTACTACTTATGCTTTCATTTTCATTCAAAAAGCGTTTGATGTAAAAAGTAAATATGATGTAGGTTGTTACTTGATTACAGGATCACGGTGTTTACTAAAAGTACAGTAAACTGTATATGTTGAAATTCTTTGTACATATTTTATTCAATTTCAGCTTCATAAAGGTGCATACAGTAAAATCTGTAAAGTTGACCACCTGTCTAAGTTGACCACTTTTGTCGGGAGCTGAATTATCACTTCGCCGTTCGCCCTTTACCTCACCCTCTATAAGTTGACCACCTGTCTAAGTTGAGCCCTAAAGTGTTGCACCACAAGTAGTTAACTTACACAGGTTTCACTGTATCTTTTTGTGGTCCGGCGATCATATGCTTGTGGTTGAAATATAAAGCTCTATGTTTAAAAAACATATTTGATGCAAATAAGTAAATGAATCGGATGAAAGTGATTCCTATCAAAACATTCGGAGCACTAGCGGAACTAGAGCGCAGTCGGAACAACTAGCGGTCGTTTATAGCGAAGTCGTATGTAGCGAATTTACGGTTATAAAATAATAATTTCAATGCCTCCTTGTTTTACCGCGTATTTTTTACTTTTTATACCGAAATTTTTATTGGATCCCTTCGATTTCGTTATAAAAGGGGGCGACTGTACTGAAGGCCGTAGCCAGAAATTTTTTTCTTGGCCTGACTTTGAGACACTAGTGTTGAGGAAAGTTCTCGGGATTTCGGGGGGGCCCGGGCAACACTCCCTGAACTAGAAAGCCTCCGGACTGAGACTATTGCGCAACGTCCGTAGGCCGATTTTCACCCCGCTCGTCAGCCGATAGCATTCGTAATTGGGACATTATACTGGATTTCGGCAGGAAATCTTTGCATAAAAGTAAAAGGATGCCATCAGGAATTGCAGAATGAGTTCAACACATTTATATACTTACTCAGTATGAAAAAAAGTTAATATTTCCACTTCGAAAATAATTTACTGCATTCAGATAATTAACCTCTACTCTTCACGAAACATGATTGCTGCACTAGAACTGCAATTTTAAACATTTTAGAGGTGTTATTTTTGATACATAAATACTTATCAAGATATGTTGAAGGATTATATTTTATTTAATTTAACACTAATGTTTGTTAAAGGAAAAAAATCCATTTTCATATAGTTTTTAATAATATTCCTGAAATTTATGAAGTTATTTATGTCACACTTGTGTGATAAGTGCAAATCTTGATTAAGGTTGCTTAGATACTAAAACTTTAAAAATCAAATTGAAATGAAATGATAAATTAGGGCAAAATATTAAAAAGCAAGCAATAACGGAAAGCTTTCTGTAGATTTTAAATTGTTAATGTAAAAATAATTTTGTAGAAACCTGGTCACTTCTGAACAACGCTATATGACCACTTGAAAATAGTCTTGTACGCCACATTCGTAAAAAAAAACTACAAAAGTGAAGAAAAAGTATTTGCGTAATGTTCTTATCAGATTCCCACAATTGCGTTTTCTATTCCGGTGGTCTTTTATGACTGTGTGATTGGAAAGGGGCTATTGAAAAGAGAAGCTTTTGTCCAGCGGACATTTTATGACTCTCTCATCTCAGAATTCTAGAAATTAGGAAGATTCCCTTTTACTAGAAAATAAAAGATGTTTTAAGGGCATCTTTGTGTTATTACGCCATGATCTTTCCTTCTGAAGGCTACAGAAACAACTGCGTGATTAGTAAAAGAAATGTTTTAAATTATTGATAATCGGAATTACGTTTTTTACTCTGATGCCCAAGATTTTCTTTCAAATTTAAACTTTAACTAGAAGCTAACTTAAACCTTAATCAGCATCGATGCTTTCGCCACAAAATGAAGTCGATGAAATCACAAAACAGAAAAAAAAAGTTTAAAAATATTTTCCTATACTAATAAAAGTGTTTTTAAAGTATAGGAAAGCAATAACTTTTTATTATGAATTTTTAGTATAGAACTTAATTTTATTTGCTCTGAAATGTGTGCTTTACAAGTGGACTCTTCGGTGGGCGTTATTTGATGGTTTGATTGCAAAAACCAGCTGATTAATAATGTGAGTTGATCGCCAGCGGTCCAGCGCAGCAGAAGCAATAGATTTCGGCCTCCGACTTCGGCCTACGGAGAGGAGGGAATCGCTTCTCCGAGAGGCAGTCCAGAGGCTTTCTAATTTAGGGGGTGTTGGCCCCCTCCCTCTGGATACGGGGGCCTCTGACTGTACCTCTGACTGTACTTAGAAGTGGAAGCGGAACCACTCAAAACGTGTACTGACTCCGGCTACGTAAGCGCTAGTCAAACATTTCTACTTTAATTTATTCAAAAATTTATGCAGCGACCGAAAGTTTGCTTAGAAGCTTGCGGAAGTATTCAACAAAACATCAATAAAAAGTTGAAAAGTATTATATATAATTTCAATGCCCCCTTGTTTTACCGCGTATTTTTTGTTGTTTTTATAACGAAATTACGGTAATAGCAAAATTTTTATTGGGTCCCTTCGATTTCGTTATAAAAGGGGGCGACTGTACTTAGAAGTCAAAGCGAAACAACTCAAAAAGTGTCTGCTCCCGACCATGTCTAACAACGAAAGTACAGATCCTATTGACTCCAGTTACGTAAGCGCTCGTCAAACATTTCTACTTAAATTTATTCAAAAATTTACGCAGCTGCCTAAAATCTTCTTGGAAGCTTGCGAAAGTATTCAACAAAACATCAATAAAAAGTTAAAAAATAAAATGCAATCAGTAGTTACAAGGGTAACCCATTAGGAGACATCGAGCCGATGACCCTAAACAGTCGAAAATTACCACAAACTTGAAATTAAAAAAAATATATTCGGTACCTTCGATTCCGTTATAAACGAGTGTGACTGTACTTAGAAGTCGAAGCGGAACAACTCAAAAAGTGTCTGCGCCCGACCATGTCCAAAAATGACAGTACAGATCCTATTGACTCCAGTTACGTAAGCGCTCGTCAAGCATTTCTACTTAAATTTATTCAAAAATTTATGCAGCTGCGGAAGGTCTTCTTAGAAGCTTGCGAAAGTGTTCAACAAAACATCAATAAAAAGTTAAAAAATAAAAAGCAATCGGTAGTTACAAAGGTAACCCTATTAGGAGACATGGAGCCGATGGCCCTAAACAGGCGAAAATTACCACAAACTTGAAATTAACGTTCTTTTTCATGAGACCATCTTCACGAACAAAGCATCCGGCAGGTGTTGGGTGTAAAGTTCCTGCTCTGCAGGAAATAGCTTCAGTCGAATCAAACATAACAAGTGTGTTTTAAAATGCCGGACTCTTATTTAATGATGAAGATTCAATATAAATCCCCACTTAAGCAGGAGCACCTGGAGAGAAGATGTATCGTCAAAGGGCATTACACTTTTTCACGGCCGTGTTTGTGGGTTTTCTTATTAATGCCGCCTATAAATAAGTGATGGCAGAATTGAATGTTAAAGAAGTGCTCCGAAGTGCCATGCCGTCGTTGCCGATGGCAATTTATTCCTGTATGAAAAGATTTACAGAAAAAAAAAGTGAAAATAATAATGATAATAATGCAGTGGAGTATCGTTTATACGACGCAAAGGGTCTATCGAAAATCGTCAAATAAACGATAGCGTCGATTTATCGATTTACCCTTTTGGATAAATCCAAGAATTGGGACCACACTGAAACGTCGTATAATGTCAACATCGTATAAACGGTACTCTGCTGTAATTGATAAATCAATTTTGGGTTAATTGAATAACCTACATAAATAAAACAGATTTTGTGTGTTTGTTGGTTCCTGTCCAGATGAAAAGATCCAGAACTACGAAATTTTGGTTATAGGTACCTTGAATCTTGAATCAAATTCTGATGCACGTCGAAACGTTTTTCCAAAATTCTAATTCGTTCGTTCTTGTTATTCATTTTTGATGCGAAAATCCAACATGGCGAATCTTTTAAATTAAAAAAAATCTTTCTGTGTATATTTTTTAGAGAATTTTGTTGCGCCTTCTAAAGCTAAAATGGTTGTTAAAATCACTTATAAAAATTTCGTTTTAATATAAAAGATAATTTTTTTTTTTGAAAAATTTAAAATTTTTAAAATCTTTAAAATACACTTTGGACTGTTTGAGAAATGATTTATTATACGTTTGAAAGCACTGGATTCAAAACAAAAAATATTAACTTTAAAGCAATAACATGACAATTCGGATTCCAGGAATCCAAAATTTCAGATACTTACTCCTTTTTCTTTTTCTTTTTTTTTTGAATAATTTATTTACGGCATAAGTTTTATTGAAAACATTAAGTAAAAATATCAATAAAGATCATAAAGTGTATTCAAAGTCAAACCGTAAAAAGGATTTAAATTCATATCTTCAACATTTCAGAAATATTTCATTGCCTTTTAATAGGTAGAAACAATATTATATTTCATTTGGCGGTTCCTGTTCAGTAAGAAAATTGCCGATAGCTCTTTCTGTATTTTTTATATCAAAAATATTTTACCAAGTGTTCTCAGTTTTCTGAATCGGAGCAAACTTCAGCTCCAATTAGTTCGAATTCCCGAGGCTCCAAAGAGGTACAAAAGAAAAGTAATCAGAAAGCTTGGACTTTTTTGAAATTAATCACATTATTTTGGAAATTTTCACTCACACTCAGTAGCTCAATATAAGTCCGTAGTAGCCTAGTGGTTAGGATGTCGGACTTCCACCTGGAAGTTCCCTTGTTCGATACCCGCTGAAGGCCCACAATGTACACTTGAGGATTCGTGCATGTAAAATCCGTGGACCCCACTACTTTGCTCCCGGATGCAGGGCATCCTGAAGGCCTGGCCTAGTGCTAACAGGGAAGGAGGTTGGAAGAGAAAAGTAGCTCAATATAGCTTATAAATGCCATTAACTTATAATGCCCAGAAAAAGTAAAAAGGTCAGCTATAATTGTTTATTATACAATTCAAAACTTGTAATTAAAAAATTTAAGATAATTTAAAATATTTTATCTAAGTTGAGTATTTGAGATGTTCATTCTTCATTCTTAAGTATTAGGTAAGGGGAAAAATAATTTGATTGCTCCAAAGCCTAAAAGATTTGTTGCAATCCTAATTATGTAATTATAGTTACTGTATTACTAAATTGCACCAAAAATAACTACAAAACCTTAGTAATTGATATCCTTATTATAAAAACTGAAGCGTATTTGAACATAGACATATCAGCATAGACGGAGTAACGCTGCCTTTCCTTCGCTTTGCGAGTGACCGAGAGGCGAACAGGTCACGTGAAGTAGACGATCAAGTTTGGACCAATTAGCGTCTCTTGTCTTATCTCGCTTTGCCTTACCTGCTTTTGCCTTAATTTTTCCCACGGTACGAAGTTTTTAGGATGAGATTCTGCTGCGCGTTCAATTGCACCGAACGAGAGGATCCCAATTCGAGTGGAATTCGAAATGCTCGCTTATCAGCAGGAGCAGCACCTTCTAAACAGTGATTGGCTTTTCCTCTTGAACACGTGAGCCAGACCGATTCCCTCCCTTGTGCCATTGGAACGCCTCCAAGCGGTGTCTATGATTTTACAAGGTCTATGCATTTGAAACATTACAACGTCTATGTACTGAAGCAAATAATTGCCGTACTCAGACGCATTCTCTTTACCCACTATAGTATTTACTCATTGGTGTGCAAGTAAGCTCATATTTGTGACACCCAGAATTTTTTTTATGGGTAGTCTTTCTCGCAGCATAAATGAGACACCAAATTCAGTGTCAGTTGGACGATACAGCAATATTTATAGAGAGATTTCCATAGAACGCCATATAAAACACAGATATGTTTATTCACTATATCTCTGTAAAACTCTTTTCTGTATATGTTCGTAGCACCGCAGGAATCCAACGGTATTTCATTCTTCACAAAAGTTATTTATACATTTTAAAAAACAATGGGTTGTTGCTTAATTAAACTACGAAATATTTAAATTTAACCTATAATTCACAACGATTTTTTATTTTATTGAAATTATACTTCTTTTGGCGCGGTAAAATTGCAACATAAAACGAAATGCAGACGGAAGTGATTTAATATATTGGCGAAAATTTGGTGATTTTTGGTACTTGAAATGTTTTTCTCTTCACCCTAAGGCACTTTTATAATATTGCATTTTTGTTTTTTCTATGCATACCATTTAGTCATTCTTGTTACAATTTCAGATTCTCTGTATTTGCTATTCTTTATACCGTAATTATCTGTGTATAGCCCGCGGGCTATCTACGAAAATTCCTTTTTTTACTATCAGCGGGCAATACACGGAATTTAAAAAATAATAATTATTATTAAAAAGAAAATTAAATTGATTGTTAAATTGAAAGAAATAAATGATAGGTTTTGAAACGATGATTCAAATCCCTCTTAACTTCCCCATGCAGGCACTTGCTTCCCCACCAATTAAATCACAATAGGAGAGTAGGACCAGAGCAGAGGTCCCTGTATAAACAAAACATGGTAAAATGTAAACTATTTACAATATAATTTTAGATGTTAAAAGTGTGCTGTAATTTAAAATTGTTTCCTAATAAACAGTGTACCTTACAGAGTGATTTGGTAATGTAATTGTTTTGATTTGGGTGCGGGCAATACAACGATGCGGGTTATACACCGAACTTGATTTTTTTAGGATGAATTTTTCTTCCTGCTGACTATACAACGATGCGGGCTATTTACCGATAATTACGGTAATAATACGTATAGGCAAGGCATATTTCTGTAAACTTATATGAAAAAAGAACTTATTAATGATAATTTACAAGTTTTATGTAGGTTAAAAGGATTTAGGAGTAGGGATGTAACGAATAGTGATTTGACCGAATAGCAGAATACCGAATATTCGGCCACTTCTCCCAGGCCGAAGCCGAATATTCGGCTATTTCTTCTAGGCCGAATAGGCCGAAGCCGAATATTCGGCCAAAGTCTTAGGCCGAATACCGAATATTCGGAGGCCGAATATTAAAATTTCTAGAAAATCGTTGTAATAGAAAGTATTTGACAAATTTAAAATTATTGACAAAGTCAAATACCAATTACACGCAATCTATGATGTATGATTTAATTTTGTTTGTTAAGAATTTAGAACTATTTTAAATTAATCTATTTTCTCTATTGTTTTGAATGTTATAGAACCAAGAATTTCACCCACAGGTTTAACAGAAATGACAGGTTTTATGGTGGTAAGCATTAGCATTATTTTACTAATTATTTAATTCAAATGAAAGGACTACTATTGCTTAGTGAACTTTTATCTTGCTCAAAACTGTTTCATGAAGATATTTTAGAAATTATAAAAGTTAATATTTTTATTTTATGAGGTTTTTTACATACATATCTTTAAACGATCTATTAAAATTTAACACACTTAATTGGAATATATTTTTATTTTCAAAAACCCCAATAACTTATGCTATCTAAATATTCATGATATATTCTAGGCTTCTCACATTTCTCTCTTACCCAATAATCACAATAAATCAGTCTACAAAGTCTGACTTCTACTTTGTTGATAATAACAAAATTAATTCTTCATATATCATAATTAACTCCTGCCAGCTTTGGGAACAAAGGCTAAATATAAAATACAATATTACACCTTTAAAATCTGTTTTTGCTCAGTCAAGCCTAAAACTAGGTTTAAAAAAAGGAGTTTTTTTCTAAATTATTTTTATTTTTTAAAACTATAAACTAATGTATTATTTTGCAATAATTATAATACAATTTTAAATGTTTAAAATCTACTAATTTCTTTATTTTTTTACATTTCTACTGCAGCAGAACTATTCGGCCGAATAGTCCATCAATATTCGGCCAGGCCGAACATTCGGCTTGGTGATAAAATGATTATTCGGCTAGCCGAATATTCGACCAAAGGGCCGAATACCGAATAGTGGCCGAATATTCGTTACATCCCTATTTAGGAGCAACGTCTTTTTTATGATGTTGTCTTAAACATTTCTGCTCTTGATTTAAAAAAAAAGACAGACATCACATTTGTCATTAAAAAAATAATAATAAATTATGCAGATAAAACGAATCCTATCATTACATTAAATTAGCATGTTCATTATTGTTCCTCGTCTTAATCAAGCGTTATTTGATTATTTTACATTTTAGTAAAATGAGTGCTATCTCATAAGCATCATTCTCCCATACGACTCTCTTATTTCTCTTATCAAATGAAGAAAATCTCTTTGCGTATTCAATTGATTCTTCCTTAAAGATCATGAATGCTATTTCCTTTTTCAGTTCTGGGGAGGGGAATTTATTCTGCACTAATTCCACCTTCAGAGTTTAATTAACTAATTTTTTCTTTCTTTTCAACATCCCAACTTTCATACTATTTAAACATACAGCTAGACTTATGAAGGAAAAACTAGCGCATATTGTCATTACTATCTTCCACCATTGCTCCACCACTACCTGTCTTTTAGAAGTAATCATCTGCTTCTAGCATTAGTTTAATCAGTGCCGGATCTAGGGTGGAGCAAGCTGGGGCCCATGCCTCGGGCAGCACTTCTGGGGGGCGGCAAATTCAACTGTGAGGCACAAAAAAAAAAAAAAAGAATAAGGAGAAATAAAGAAAAAAAAGAAAAGAAAAAATATTTAATTAAGACAATTTAACTTTTGGAAGAGAATTAAAATCCTAGTTCGGCGCTCCGATTTTATCATTGATTAGCTATTTTTCTAACGATTAAAACCGATTAATAGAATTATTTTTTGTATAAACTGTTGAAAATTCTAAAATTGAGGTTAGGGGGCGGCAAATTTCGAAATGTCAAAATTAAAAAATTTAATTTTAAAAAGTCAAGGTTTTTCCCTCTTGTGGTAGTGAAATGTGTATAAATCGTGATCTGCGAAGACAATACGCAATGGTTTTTCTTTTAGAAACTTTCAAACCATCCTTTTGGAGGAGGTGGGAGCTCGTAAATGTCGTTTGAGAAGGCAAACACTTGGCTCTTCGATGTGGGCGTTAGTAAGAAGGAGGGGGAGTGGAGGGTCTTGCCCTCTGGATTAAAAAGAAATGCCAATTTTTTTCTGAATTTTTTATATTTTTTTTATGAGTAAAAGCGTTTAAATTTCAAAAAGCTTTTGTTTTCCTTTTTGTTTTCCTAAAATATTTGAAGGGGTCTCTTTAGTCCTCAAAATGCACCAGTTTGAATATAGTTTTCAAAATTTTCCCCGGGGAGAAACCCCCGGACCCCCTTCAACTGTCAGAATTTCATATATCCAGTTAAGAGGGACCCTTCGTATGGCTCTGCCCGCCTCCCTAATGTTGAGCTAAAAGGGCCATGTATGGGAACATTTATCGAAAGTTTAGGTTCATCACTGGTCCCGAAGGAAAAATCCTCAACAATAAAAAAAAAAATGTCCTTCGCATAAAAGTTATATGAAATATCAACAATAATTGTTTGGAGGGGGCGGCATTTTTAAGTTTTGCCCCGTCTCGGAAAAGTCCAAGATCCGGTACTGAGTTTAATACCATTTGGGATTTCACACATCTCACCAACTACGTTTCCAAAACACCATTCTAACCATAAACCCACTGGCGTAGATAAGGGGGGATAACCCCCCCCCCCCCTGAAATGGTGAAGATTATCTAGAATTGGACCAATTTTCTCTGCAAAACAATGAAATTAGCTCACTTCTCCCGAAAAACCCCCTTGAAACGGTGAAGATTGTCTAGAAATTGACCAATTTTTCCTGTAAAACAATGACATTAGCTCACTTCTCCCGAAAAACTCCTCTGAAATGGTGAAGATTGTCTAGAATAAACCTGCCTATGCAACTCTTTTTATTGGGCTTGGAAGAAACAGATGGAGGATGGAAATGAGAAGAATGGAAGACATGGAATGTTGATGGAGCAATAATTAATTCTACTCTAAGTTATGACGTCAGCGAAACCAACACATATCTCGAAAGTAATTAATAACAATAGCCGAAAGCAACTATTTCCTTTCTCGTCTATCTCACCCTTTTCAGCCGACGAGAAACCTGTGGGTCGGCGAGGACTCAGAAGCAACGGTGGATTTGTTAAATCAACCAGTAAAACAAGGCTAAGAGGCCGGTGTGTCAAGGACGACGAGCTCGCAAGTCTTTGCCATCCGGCAGAGCAGACATGCGTCGCATACCATTCGTAACATATCTAACCTCTGGCTTTCCCTTCCCTTCACCGACTTGCTTTGTTCCACTGAACGGATGTTCTTTAGGGACGAGGAAATTGTTTACTTTCACGGTGCCGTGGTCAAGAGATGGTATTCAACGGAAGGCTCATATGGATGGCTCAGTTGCCAAATCGATTAACTCCAAGAGGAAGATCATGGGCTCCTTAAGTAATCAGGCACTCATATTACATTATTTGCTGTCATTCACTTGCTACATGTCAATAGAGCCCTTTAAAACTGGAATAAGAAAATTTTTTAGAAGTGGAGTTAATCGATTTGGCAACTGAGCCATCCATATAGTTCATATCTCGAGCCATCCATATTAGTACGAGCGCATTTGACAGCTGTTGTCGTACCCAACATGTCATTCTCATCATTTCCTTGCTAACGATGAGACAGAACTCGTTAGCAAATGCAAATTGGTATGAGACTACACTTTTCATTTGCATACCAGTCGGGGTTTTTTCGTTTTGAAGCAATAATTGATTCAAAGCATGTATTTACTGCTGTCTCTGTAGTTATTCGCGTTTTACATAGATTCTTCAGACACTCTCTACAGTCTACACAATCCATAACTATTATTACTATATTAATGCTATGGTACGTATATACAGTGGAACCTGGAAAGTGACCGCCTTTGTAAAGTGACCACTTCTGCAAAATAAATTCTGCGACTAAGTACTACTATAATGAGTAGGGAAATTGTCCTATCCAATGTCTCCTGTTTAAGTTGATTAGTTTTGTTGGTCTCGAGGGTGATTACATTGCAAGTTTCAATGCATTATGTGTATATATCTATGTCTGTGTATGGATGAGAAACCTCTCTAGCCTTTTGCTAATGCTACGATTTACTTTAGTACTACATTTATTTTCCAAGTTTTTTCTAGCCAGGTAGTGGCCACAGGGTCAGTGGAATTGTAGTCGAAAAGGGGCGGTGTCCTCCTCCTCCTCGAAAGTTGAGTTTAAGTTTTTTTACTTTAATTTATCCATCTCCCAACTTTTTTCTTAAAACTTATTTTTAACGCATACGTCTCTCCCTTGCTTTTTTTATGTTTAAAACCTGCAATAATTCCTTCACTTTATTTTCCTGAAGTACACTAATACACAGTACCACTTTTTAAATGTCTTTTATTAACTACGTAACCCTTTCCGTACATTCTTCAGACACTATTGTGTCAGTTAATCGTCTACATATAGTATTGATGACCTCCATACATAATTTACCAATTCTTCAAATAATTTCTTGAAGACCAGCTATTTTCGTAACATTGGCTTTCTCTAAGAATGCATTAGACTTCTTAATAATATGGTACAGATTATTCTAATATTACCTATTGAATATGTATATGTTATCAACTCTTTCATCTCTATAAATTCTGTAATGGTTTTTAATTTGCTTTAGAGCCGTTCCCTGTGAACTATAAAAAGAACTTCACCACTGTATTTTATAGATTTCTGAATTGATAAAAGTATCACCGTTATATTATTAGGGCCAGCCTAGTTGGACCCAGAGCCTGTTGTTGGTAATTATTTTTACATTTGTATTTATTTGTAAAATTCACATTCACACAGCTTTCGCTAGATGGCACCACATGCTTTCAAATGCCCACTGACGTCATGACGAAGTGGTCAAAGCAAGCGCGAACGTGTTTTTAATGTTCCAGAAACAATGCAAAATATAAAAAAAAATATGTGTAAATTAATATAAAAACGAAAAATTAACAACTTTTACGGATAGAGTTGTGAGACAATTAATAAAATGATTTGATTGATCAAAATAAGATAAACATTTGTGAATATTAAATGCAAGACTTTCGTAGGAAACGCGTATGCTCATAGGGCCCGATTACCTGATTACCTCAAACTGGGGCTAAGGCCCCCCAAGACCTGTCATAAACTCGCGACTTTCTCCAGAAGGAGGGGGGGGGGGCAGAAATAAAGAAAAACTATTAATTTATGCATTTTAGTTTTGGTATTTGATAAACATCAACAGTAAAGTAGATGAGCAATAGCATTTATTAAATGCATTCTGTGCAACTGCCTAAAGACACTTCAATGTGTGACGGAAAAAAAAAGCAGATTTTATTGATTATGGGAGCCCAGTGCCGTTGCCCTGTATGCAAATGCAGTAATTAGGGAATCCACGTGATTTGATTTTATTAATGCTGCATAGATTTTGTTTTTGTAACGCTGATTTCAAGTTTTTAAATGCTTTTCTACAGATACCTGAAAAGCCTAAAACAGGTTTAAAAGCTACAGGTAAAAGCCTAAAACAGGTTACATGTAGTAGCCGGCAGTAAGTTCAGGAGGCTGTCGATGTGAATAATGACTGTCGTTGATGAACGCACTTATGGAAGCGCAATTTTTGATATCAATTAAAAGCAATTAATTTATGGAATTAAAAACTTTTGCAATAGTGAAAAAGGATAATTGCCTTGACCCTTAAGTACAAAATTATTACTTAGTAGTTGAAATCATATGGAATCAAATAGTATTTTATCATTGATTCTCATATTTTTTTAAAATGAAATATTCGTTTTGATTTCTATTTAAAATAACTGGAATGAATGTTTCATTTTAAGCATCTGTAACAATAACTTGCTTTAAAACATTGATGTTATTAATGATTTTTTTTTTTTTTTTTGTGTGTGTGTGTGTGTGTGTGTATCTATCGTGCTACCACGCCACAGGTCCGGGGTTTGATTCCCGAGCTGGGCAGAGTCGACTCAAAGGGGCAGTGGGATCCTTTCATTCCTGCAGTGGGGTCGATAAAATGAGGACCAAGCAAGCTTGGGAACTAAACGCTGGGGGTTCCGCGTCAGGCCGACCACTTGATTGGAACATCTGCTCCTGCACCCCGGGGTCCTCTGTCTCGAAATCTGGGACGGGCACAGTAGGCCATGCCCCCCAATGGGCTGGCGCGCCACTGAGTTTAGTGTATCTATCTAATCATTGTTAATTTATGTGATAGATTTCAGTTTCTTACTCGGTGTATTAATTTTCTCGTAAATTACTCAAGTTTCAGTATGAGAACAAAATCGCAAGACCATGCCGAAAGTTTTCTGTAAGTTCAGGCTTTGAAACAAAAACTTTTTCTGTGCAAAAATTGGAACAATTCCAGTGACAAAAAGCATCGATTTGTAGAATCTCGTCGAATCAATGAGTTTGCCTTTGATGCAAGTTAACAAATTATTCGTGGAATTGCCGCCCTTAATGGATTTTTTTTAGCTTCAAGAAATAAAGTTAATGACCTATTGTTTCAGAGAAAGTGTCTCATTTAATATACAACCACTCCTTAGTATTGACCTAAATTACTTTTCGATTCTTTTACCGAAACATCAAAATGAAAAAGTGTTTTAGTTTTCTTTTTTATTGAATAGTTCTCCAATTTCGTTTAAAACCTGGAAAGTTGTGTTTCTTCTAGTCAGTTCATCGTCAGTATTATTGGTTGTTTCGTACATTTGTTGGCATGAGAAACTTTCCTACATCTTCAATTTGTCATCTTTTAATCATGTCCAACGGCGGATCTAAGGGGGGGGGGGCGATGGGGCGATCGCCCCCCCCCCCGCTTGGGCTGATTCTAGTGCATACTACAACGACACTCCTAAGTGAGTTTTTACTCTTTGTGCCCCGGGACCAGCCATTTTTTTATGTTCTTGGAATCCCAGCCTAATAGCCCTTCAAGTTCTATGCTTTCCCCCTGTCCCTTTGTCCTTTAGTATTGCTGAGTTGCTAATCCTCGGAGTAATGGGAAAGAGATTCCTTGCTCTTTTCTTCTACCCATCAAACTGGTGACAGCTAGCCAACCCTTAGCACGTGGTGTAAATTCCTGCAGCATTTACGCTAAAACCTGGAGCCTGAAACATTTCATTGAACATTCATAATTACAGATGTTTATATAAATTGCACATACTCGTTGATGGTTTTTTTAGTACATATTTAGTATTACATTTTGAAAATTTTAGAAAATATATTACTAATAATTGCTATTATTTTGTAATTTAGACATATCAATTCAAATTTAGAAAATGTATTTACAAGCCTACATTTTCCTTGAGAAAGCTTGAAGGAAATCCTAACTCGGTTAAAACTTGGCTAAGAAGCAGAATGAGTGATGGTAGACTCACGGAATTAGCGTTATTGCATATCCATAAAGATTGGACGTTGAAAAAATTATAGACAGATTTGCGAAAGCAAAAAAACGTCAGCTTGTGTTCCTTTTATAAGGCCTTTAAATAAACGTATATACATTGAAAAAATGTGCTAGTAAAATTTTAAATATCACTACACTAGCATTTTTTTTTGTTGTTCCTGCTGTTTGAAAAAAAGGGGGGGGGGGCGGAGGGACTGTTGAAAAGGAATGAAGAATCTCCTCCATCCATCCTTACTTTGAACCCCGAGATTTCCAAAATCGCCCCCCCCCCCCCTTGAAGATTTTCTAGATCCGCCCTTGATCATGTCCCCATTGTTTACAAAAACTCAAAATTCTCTTGCACTGAAAGAGTACTTACAATAAAAGAGAAATTCTCGCATTGAAGGTTTCTTTCTTTTTCTTTCGTTTTCTTGGGGTTTTTTTGTTCCATATTGATTCTTTTTCAGGTGAAAAAAAAAATTCTTAGAAACAATATTTATATTATATTAATTTAATAAATGCTGCTTTGGATCAGAAAATTGTGGAAAAACAATCCAGAAAGATTCATTTGGTACAGTTTACTTAGAGGAAAATCGAAAATTATATTTCATGATAGAAATCAGCCACCGAATTCCTTTTCGGAAATAAATTCCTTGCGGAATTTTCCGAGAAAGGATGTGTCTAAATATTACACATACTAATACTTTAATCACGCAAGATTTTCTCTTTTATTGAAATGACTTTTTAAATGCAAGAGAATTTTGAATTTTTGTAAACAATGCGAATGGGGATATGAAGTTGAAAAATGAAGATGTAAGCCACTCATTGTCAGCAAAAGTTTCTCATACTAACAGATGTGCGGCATTGAAATTGTATTACGAATAAACTAATTTCTGAAATGTTTCTCAAAAAAAAAAGAAGAAAAGAACAGAAAAGAAAAGAAAATCCTTGCTTATATTTTTAACTAAAAATAATGAAATTTATTTTCTAATGAAATATTTGGCACAGAAAATATTAATTTCTCTTGGATGAGCTGAAATAAATATTTTTTTTTAAATGGGGAGATAGTTTGCATTTGAGAAACAAGCTCCAACTATAATTAACTAAATATTTTTCATTCGTCTTTAGATTATTTTCAGAGAACATAATCAACTTTCTTTTTAAAAGAGACGTTAATTGTAGAGAGTAGTTTAGAAACAGAAACGAAAAATAGAAAAAACGGGTATAGTTTCTATGTGAAAAATTAGTCTTTGAAATACTTTCAGGAGCAATGTTTCTGACAGACTGTTTTTTTGTTAAAGATTCGACAAAATATATTGTTGAGAAAGAGAGCACCAAAAAATTTCTTGTGAGATGTTTGTGGCAAAAAATATTTCAGGAATAAATGCAAATTAGAAGAGATACAAACACACACACAAAAAAAAGCCACTTTAATTGCAAGAGAAACATTTGTCATGAAATAAATTCATAAGAAACATAAGCTGTATGAATGGTTTACGACTTTTATCCTAAAGCTCATAACTTTACATTTATTCCATGTAATCCCAAAACATGTTGCTTGTTGTGCGTTGAATTACATTGATTTTTCTATTTTATTATTTCTGCAGAAAGGCGCGAAATATTTGACTTCCCATAAAACATCGTTGTTGTAATTTTTGATACATTGATAAAAATAAGATACTCATGCGGTATGCTTCATTTTTCATTTATTTGAAATAATTATCACTGATCAACATAATTCTTTCTAAAAAAAGTTAAAGAAAGAAAGAATAAAGGGAAAAAAGCGTATGAGAAGTAATACATTTATGATCACGTATTCATATAAATACAAACCATCATATATAAATTTCTGAAACGAAATCATTTTTGAAAATTATGTCCCCTAGCGAAGAAACACGAAAATAATTTAATTGTATGGTTCAGAAAAGCAAAAATAGCCTCGGTTGAAGGTCGTACGCGTGTCAGTAAATTCAACGAGCGACATTAGAGCAAAGTAGTAAAACTGGTTTTTATTGTTAATAACTTTTCTTTTTTTTTTACGTTTTCAAACAGTTCAATAAAAATTAATCTCATCAGGGGAGAACACTGTGCTGGTTGGAAAAGGGAATGAAAAATGTACATTCACGGCTTAGACTTTTGATGAGTGAAAAACAGTTAGGTACTACAGCTTTACACATTGATATCTTTGAATTAAAACTTAATTGACTTGTGTATTATATAAGTATTTCGTGCCTTTTTTTAATGTAATTTTTATAATATTATCCTTCAACCATTGCCAATCTACATGGCTGATCGTTGGATGAAAATATTTCAACTGATCGTCTGTCCAGATCGTCCTGGTGCATTCTGCTTTCTTCTCTTTTATGGTGCTTTTGATGTGATCGCTGGCGCTGCCATATTCAGTGGCAATCCGATGCTCAGGATTTTGAAGACCGTTATTTATTATGCAGATCCATTGAAATGTTGAGGCGATATTAGCCAATCCGCGTTCGTTCGTCAATCAGGTACGAAGCAAAGCATGGCTGCTAAAGCAACATGCTGAGTCATCTCAAACGTTACTTCTACTTTCGTCCTACTATAATTTGAACACCATTATGTATTGTTGATGCAACATTCGCATATAAGCTCAATATAACCTTTTCATTCCAAGTGTATTACATTTTAAAATACTGTTTATTAACTACTGTTTGTGCAATTTGAAAGCCAAAACACCCAATGGGTTTTGAAATTAATCAGCAGATAGTTTACTTCGTTTTAAACATGGAAATTGGGCATTAATTATTATTTAAACTAATTATTAATTAAAATTTAAAAATATTTTTTTTTAATTATTTTGTTTTGTAATCATTTTTTAAATCAGAGAACCAAAAAATTGCGTCAAAATTGCTTGTGCTTAGTTCTGGGGTCTGAAGAGGTTATGCCACGAATTGCATTGAGTTTATGTGTGTGTGTGGGGGGGGGGGGTACAATTTAATAAATTTTTGTACACAAAAAAAAATTAATTACTTTTTTCCACATTCATCGAGATTGCCAACCCTTGCCGAATTTTAATCATAAAATTTATCCTGCAGGCCTTATCCCTTATCCACTTCATTAGTTGTTAGTTATTTATTGCCCTAAATATAATTTTAGTATAATTCTGCTTCATATACATATATATATATATATATGTGTGTGTGTATGTGTACAATAATATGATTGGAATCGATGATCTCGTTCACTTTGTTAAAAACTTCGAAGGAAAATTAAGCATAGCCACTGAAGGAAAGGATTATCTATTAAACAATTTTTGAAGCACTGGACGATAACTATCCTTCATTTATCATTCTCTTTTTATTACTAAGAAACAACTGCAGGTGCTCTTTATAAAGTGAGACGCCTATTTTCAATTTCTATGCGCTTGTAGTTTAATTACGCTTCCACCTAGAATGTATTTCAACCTTGTTAACATATCCACTAGACGATTAACCTTTGTTTTTCACCGACATTTGTTATCACTAATCATCATCGAAAGGGCTGAATGCAAGCGCGGAATTCAAAAACACCTTGTGCCTGCATTTTAGGGGGCCTGCTGAGGGGCGTGGTTCCTATTCTTCGAGAGATATTCTATCTGGCTGGAAACATGGGGAAACCTGTAGACAACTGAAGCGTATGATGCGTACTGCTTCCCGAGTGCTATCCCCCTATTTTTTCCCTCACGATTCAAATTCCCCACAAGGTCCAATGACAGGTCTCGTTTTTTGGCGGAAGTTCTTTGTGGGGGCTCACGTGACCTTGGCCATTTAGACGCCTTTCCGGACTTCGTTCTGCTCAAAATCTCTATGTTTCTTTCACTGAAAAATCAATGTTTTTCTGTTCCTTTTTTAATCAGTGGCACGTCGATTAGGCCGATGCCGCTACTGATAAAGAGTGGAAGGTGACAAGGGGCGTACTTGGGAATGATTAGGTGGTAGCGTTCCAGAGAATCGGCTGGGGGTCTCCTTTAATTAATCTTCTTCTTTTGCTAGGAAACAGAAAGCGTAGTATTAGCAGAAAGAATTATATTTATTTCTCGCTGAGAGAAGATAATAGAAGAAAATAACAAGACTGTATTTTTCTTCTTTTACCAAGAATAAATCTCGAGTTTGTTGCTGCTCTTAAAACTGATGATTTGCAAAATGAATAACGTTAAGAAATAATTGAATCTCTAAATAGCAATTTGAGTGTAGGTAGACAGATAAATTCGTTTAAATGTGATAGTTTTTTCTTCTTTTTGTTTCTTAAATCTGCTATGTTTTCCAACGACTTTCCTAACAGATAGTTGCTGCATTTGTGAACATAATGTTTACTAATTATCGAGAAAACAAGGAATGAAACGAAAATGCCTTAATAATATTGGAATATTATGCAAAATTTGAGACTATTAATATTTTTCCAATAAAAACACAGTTTCTTTAGTTTGTATACCTATACATAAAAACATAGTTTAGTTTTATTTCTGAATCTTTTGAGTGTTTCGATTAAATTTGTTAAATGGCACGGACTGGTTTTTATTGTGTGTATATTAATTCACTTGTAACCTAAGCTTTTAATATTTTAATTCTTTTACAGAATGAAAATTTACTTTTTTGCTTCCATGTGATTAAAAAAACAACGTATATTCCGTCTGTTTGTTGACGTAATTAATAAAATTCTGATTTCATTGCGGATGTTAGGGTTAAAATTAATTTTATAAGTGAATTTTAGATATTAACTATAAGTAATGCGCTATCTTTATGTATCGTTCCAGAGAGCAAGTTGGCATTAACATATTTTCAAAGATACTTGTATTTTCTACATTCTATTAAACTAGTAATAATTTATGCATTAAAAGATTTCTATATTTTCCCAAACATAAGAAAATCTCTTTCATATTTATTATGATGTTTATTGTATATCAAAATTGCTTTTTCTAGCATGAATTTTGTAGTTTACTATACTGAAAGTTAGAATACGTTGAAAGCTGTACTGAATTAAGATTTTTAATTCTTTAATGATTTATCAGTTCATTCAATTCATTGTGAAGAGTTTATTTATGAAACTGATTTAATTCTTTCATTCTATATTGATATGGAAATTAACTTCATCTTATTCAATGAGGAAAGAAAATCCTGGATATTTCATATTTTCTTTACTATGATTAAAGAGCTTTCGTTAAATGTGGAGAATTATTTTAGTGAACTCTCTACAGTTCATATAGTTCTTTCTAAACTACGAGAAAACTAATAATTCTATTAATGCGAAAGACAGAAAATTACGATATTTCAACAGAGGAATAAAACAAGTAAGGAATGCATTTTTTTGTGAAAAAAAGAACTAAATTCGAGTTCGTTACATCTACTGAATATATCAGCAGTCTACTATTGAATTTCCTCAATGACCTCAAAACTACTACGATATCGGAACAGAAAGCCAGAATTACAATCTCAGATATCATCCTACTTCATTCATTATCACTCATTTCCATCGCCGGAGTTGTCGTATTGTAATAAGACTCCCACTAGTAGTCGTCCTTCCTATCACCATCCCTCTTATCTGACTCATTTTTTACAGCTTTCTTTTGGTTCGTGATCTCAGACGTCAAAGAAGAGTTGGCTTTCGCCTGGTCGACCTTTTTTTTCGGTTCAGTCCTGGAACTTTCTTCTTTTTCTCTCACGTGAAGGTTTTGGTAAAGGCTACGCAATTGACCTTTCTTTGTGTTACCGGTTTCTGTGGATGGAGTACGACAAGACCTCATCAATCTTTGAAAATCAGAGTGGTTTTTCGAGGTATATAGGCACAAAAGTCACAAAGCCTCATGATGAAACCTATGCGAGAAACGGAAGCGTAAGAAAAATGTTGGCTAATTCAATGGCAGTCTAGAGTTGCGCCGCTAAACATCATGAACTGATAGCTGAAGGAAAGGGCATGTCAGGTGCAAAATGCATTTGCTTTTGGGGGCGTTGATTTTATCAGCAACCCCTTTGACATTTGTATTACGGCCAGCCAGTGGCGTAGCTAGACTCACGCCACTGGCTGGTACGATGGATTTGGGGGGGGGGATTCTTCGGGAGAAATGAGCTAATTTCATTGTTTTACAGGAAAAATTGACCAAATTCTAGACAATCTTCACCATTACAGGATTTTTAGGTAGGGGAGGCAGAAGTCGGCTAATTTCATTGTTTTACAGGAAAAATTGGCCAAATTCTAGACAATCTTCACCATTTCAGGGGGCTTCTTCGGGAGAAGTGAGCTAATTTCATTGTTTTACAAGAAAAATTGGTCAAATTTTAGACTATCTTCACCATTTTAGGGGGGTGTATCTCCCCTTATCTACGCTAGTGGTACCAGCTCACAATTTAGTAGATGCATGCCAGTGGCGTGGATGAGGAGGAACCCCACTTTTTTATTTCAAAAATTTATAGTACTCGTATATGTAAGCGTCCCCCATCTTTTACTCCTGGACTAACCCATTGAACGCGTGGGATCAACAACGCCTTTCTGTCTTTACTTACTACTTTTCCTCTAGTACGTAAACACAACATAGTGATGACAGAAAATCATTATTAACCAGTTACGTTTACGTTCTTGAGTAGTGCATTTCACTAGTAAGCCTCTTTCTCAACTTTTATTGTATCATTTCCTTTAGGTCGCAATGATTTTATATCGACAACCTCTTCGTCATTAACATTATTTGTATTTAAATATTAAGGATTGGATTTTAGGCAATGTCCACGATCTGAAACGACGCCGGCCGACCTAACACATCACATGAGCACGGTGCAGACATCCTTTTGATGTATGGTGCAGGCGCACTAGAGCGCATACTACATCCGGACGATCTGTGTAGTTGATATCGAGCGCGGTGTTGTCTTAAAATCTGAGACTTTGCTGGAAGACAACTTAGTACACGATAATAATGTTTCACTGTAATTGAGCTGTAATCTTTTTGCATCTGCTTTCGGTTTACGATATTTTATGTTCTTTTATTTATAGTTCACAATATAAAGCACATTGAGCAAAAACACAAGTAGATTTTTCACAACATAAAGATGTTTTTTGGTCGAAATTTTGCGAGTCAAAATTGCCTGACAATTTCCAAAGTTAAGAGTCCAATTTTTTCACATGATATTGATTTAGCTGTATAAAACACGAGTACGCGTGGGCAGTGATCCCTCCTTGCTTTCCTGAGATTAGTAGTTGTCGAAGATTGGGGGTAGCTAATGCCAGAAGAAGGGGGGGGGGAGGATATTGAGTATTCCAGAAAATATGCTTCTTTAATTCTGATTAACTTCTTTGCTTAATTTTTATAAAAAACTAAAAATGCACTCTCTTTTTCGGAAAGTGTAGTGTATATAATAATAATAATAATAAAAGTTAAAACAAAAATAAAGAACTGACTTTAATTATATTCATATAAACCAATATATTTTTTTAACTGAATGTGGCTTGCTTGGCCGTTGCAACTTCAATTTTTTAACACCCAATTCCGAAAAACAGGATTATGAATTTAAGCACTAATTATAAACTGCCATTACTTTTAATAACTTTCTTTCTTCTTCCTTTCTTTCTAATGAGGCTGCGTATGGTCATTAATCTTTGCAGACTTAGTGCGTACCCCGGTAATCCGCATCCATTTTTTCAAATAGCACGTCTGTCGGTGGATGCCATTGCCACTGAGAATTTGGACTCTCAGTTTCCCCTAGATGGCGTCACCTGTGCTCTCATTTGATGCGAATTGCACTAGGTATTTAATTTAGCTGAGAATATCCAAGCGCAACGGATATTCAAGGGATCTTTAACGTGCCGCACAATTATGCGACATGGGCGCAGACGATTTTCTGCATCTTGAAAATCCACCGACTTGGGCTAGGTTTGAGCCTGAGATCTTGGGCGTACTAGAGTTCCTTTATAAGACTTAGTCTTCAGAGTAACGACAGATCGGGGGAAAACTGCCTCCGGACGAAAAACAGGGTTGCCGCCGAGTGCAAGGTTGGCTTCATACTCGCTCAAGGATTTCCGCTAAACGATAATCGTTAACGGGAAATTTTGTCCACTTGAAAGCAAAATTTCTGTTTGAATTAAAAGCTACTTTTTGCGTAAGCCACAAACGTTTTTTAAAAATATCTTTGGTCTCAACAAGTCCAGGATAGTTTAATCATTCGCAGCTTTAAATTACGTTATGTTAAATATGAGAACATGGAAATTGTTACTCTTTAATTGATTCAAAAATAAATAATGATATTTATAAATTTATTATTTTCAATATAATTTCTTGGATTTTTAATTCTGAAAGTTTTTTTTTTTTTTTGTGTGTGTGTTGATAATATTGCATTAATAAATCATTAAAAGATTACTCGTTTTTTTTTTTATTTCTTAGGGAAACTAAAGGAAAATTAAGCAGTAATGCTAGAAATATATGAATGGTAAAATAATGAATTGGTAAAAAAAAAAATTGGAATTATTGTTTAATCAGTGATATTTTTATATAAAACTCTTTATGTAAAAGTTATGCTAAAAAATGTTCCAAGAAGAAAGAATGTACTTAGAGACCGTTCATAAATGCAACGCGTTTTTTTTTTCATATATTTGACCCCCTCCCCCCCTTGTCCCGCTATGTTGTATAAGCCTGATGTCACACTTCTTGTTACCCACCCCCCTCGAAGCGTGACATCATTTATGAATGATCCCCTTATGTGAAAAAATACATTTCCCCATGAAGGTATTCATTAAATTAAGAGCAAATACGGAAAACTTTCTCCGAGGCCGAATTCAGCTCCGCATATGCGCCCTCCCCCCTCGTAACTCCCTAACTTCAAGTAATTTAGTAGGAAAATGAAGATGACATTATAGAACATTTTTGAAATTGATAATTGGTTTTGAAGGGCAGTAAAACTTGGCCTCCTACACAGCTAACTACCCTGCCTATTTTAAAATTCGGCAGAAAAAGCCGCTTATACATAAGAAAATCCATTCGTAACTGACTGACAAGAATGTGTGGAAGCGGCCGATATGTTTACATTCCACTAGTCGCCAAGCATAAGCAAATCACGCCAAGTCGAAGATACAAAGTATTCGTTAAAATAACTTAATTTTACTAAATTTAAACACTTTCTTAATCTTGAAGCGATGTTTTTTAATTACTTTAGGATACTAGCTATTTATTTATTAGGGAAAATGACAATTAGGGCCAAAAATAGCGGGTCAACATGGAATATTAGCATTAAGAAGGCATGCACTTATTTCAATAAAGAAATAATTAAATAAATAGGAGCATATGGCCCAAAATAAAGCTACATTCCTATATTTTAAACATTTTAGAACAATAATAAAAGAATTTTAAAAATGTATTTGCCTTTAATTTTACGGATTCCCGTGTTTTTTCATGGCATTTAATCGTCTCCACGTTAAAGCTATGGGACGAAAGAAGGCACTGCCTCGGGCGGAGGGTTCAAACCTTCCACCAATAGGAAAATGATACCGCTTTGACGCTACTCTCGCTAAGATACAGGGACTCTAGGGCGTACGAGACCTGCGCCTTTCCACTACGGCCCCCTGTCGACTTCTTTCAATGGCGATGGAGAAAACTTTTACGTTCCGATCAATCAAACGAAGATCAGAAAAAATACTAGAAGTATTTGTCTTTTTTAGAAAATAAACCAAAACTGCCCCAACACACGTTACACATTTCAAATTACAATTATTTCGGTCTTTGGTGGGTGATAAAAAATTTCAGTCAAATCTTTGTAAGCTGACCACCTGTCTAAATTGGCCACTTTTGTCAGGAACGGTACTTGCTGAATGTTGTATAATGTAGGAAAACCTTTGTAACTTGACCACCTCAGGTGACCACCTGTCTATATTGACCACTTATGCATGCCAAATTTGGGTGGGGGTATTATAAAAAACCCTTAGTAAGTTGACCGCCTAATTATTACTGTATTTATTTGCTTATCTATTTTTGCAAAGATAAAAAAAAAAGCTAAAATAACTTTTCCAGGATTTTTTTATGCTATACTGTTAGACCAGCATTTGTTTTGATGGTTGAAACATCAATATAAAGTTTTCCTAAACTTCTTTGCAAGTTAACCATATGGAAAAACTACTATGAGCACTCGTTTATTCTTCAATTGAGTTTATTCATTTTTCTTCTATCCTGTTGTAGCCATTTTGAAAAATTATGTATTTTCAGGAAATTTTTACCATCAAATAAGTAACTTACGCAGTTCATAAGATATTTAGCTGAGTACTTTAATTGTTAAAGTTATTGTGTAATTGTAAGTTTATGTATTAAGTAAGTTATGTAAGTTATGTAAAGGATACATTGTAAGTCATTCAAGTTAAATTTCTGTAATGATATTTTGGATGATTGGAAAAAAATAGCTAATTACTAATTTAAAGTACCGTTAATACGTGAAGCTATATTTTAATGAGTTACAAATGAATAAATGCATAGTGTAAGAAATGACAAAAAAATAAATAAATAAAATCTCTACTTTCTATAAGTTGACCACTCAAGTGCAGCATCGCAAGTGCTCAACTTACACAGGTTTCACTGTACATTATGTTACTCTCATTAATATTGCAATATATAATTGCAATTTCATTAAGTGAAGAGCGAATTCAAAACAAATGCCCTTAGCCCATGGACTGAAGCACAATCATATTCTCTCTGAGTATTAACCACATATTAACCCCGATTACGAGACATTAAAATGAATTCCAAATGTTAATACGTGAAGCTATATTTTAACTAGTTACAAATGAATAAATGCATAGTGTAAGAAATGACAAAAAAATAAATAAATAAAATCTCTACCCTCTATAAGTTGACCACTCAAGTGCAGCATCGCAAGTGCTCAACTTACACAGGTTTCACTGTACATTATGTTACTCTCATTAATATTGCAATATATAATTGCAATTTCATTAAGTGAAGAGCGAATTCAAAACAAATGCCCTTAGCCCATGGACTGAAGCACAATCATATTCTCTCTGAGTATTAACCACATATTAACCCCGATTACGAGACATTAAAATGAATTCCAAATGTTAATACGTGAAGCTATATTTTAACTAGTTACAAATGAATAAATGCATAGTGTAAGAAATGACAAAAAAATAAATAAATAAAATCTCTACCCTCTATAAGTTGACCACTCAAGTGCAGCATCGCAAGTGCTCAACTTACACAGGTTTCACTGTACATTATGTTACTCTCATTAATATTGCAATATATAATTGCAATTTCATTAAGTGAAGAGCGAATTCAAAACAAATGCCCTTAGCCCATGGACTGAAGCACAATCATATTCTCTCTGAGTATTAACCACATATTAACCTCGATTACGAGACATTAAAATGAATTCCAAATGTTAATACGTGAAGCTATATTTTAACTAGTTACAAATGAATAAATGCATAGTGTAAGAAATGACAAAAAAATAAATAAATAAAATCTCTACCCTCTATAAGTTGACCACTCAAGTGCAGCATCGCAAGTGCTCAACTTACACAGGTTTCACTGTACATTATGTTACTCTCATTAATATTGCAATATATAATTGCAATTTCATTAAGTGAAGAGCGAATTCAAAACAAATGCCCTTAGCCCATGGACTGAAGCACAATCATATTCTCTCTGAGTATTAACCACATATTAACCTCGATTACGAGACATTAAAATGAATTCCAAATGTTAATACGTGAAGCTATATTTTAACTAGTTACAAATGAATAAATGCATAGTGTAAGAAATGACAAAAAAATAAATAAATAAAATCTCTACCCTCTATAAGTTGACCACTCAAGTGCAGCATCGCAAGTGCTCAACTTACACAGGTTTCACTGTACATTATGTTACTCTCATTAATATTGCAATATATAATTGCAATTTCATTAAGTGAAGAGCGAATTCAAAACAAATGCCCTTAGCCCATGGACTGAAGCACAATCATATTCTCTCTGAGTATTAACCACATATTAACCCCGATTACGAGACATTAAAATGAATTCCAAATGTTAATACGTGAAGCTATATTTTAACTAGTTACAAATGAATAAATGCATAGTGTAAGAAATGACAAAAAAATAAATAAATAAAATCTCTACCCTCTATAAGTTGACCACTCAAGTGCAGCATCGCAAGTGCTCAACTTACACAGGTTTCACTGTACATTATGTTACTCTCATTAATATTGCAATATATAATTGCAATTTCATTAAGTGAAGAGCGAATTCAAAACAAATGCCCTTAGCCCATGGACTGAAGCACAATCATATTCTCTCTGAGTATTAACCACATATTAACCCCGATTACGAGACATTAAAATGAATTCCAAATGTTAATACGTGAAGCTATATTTTAACTAGTTACAAATGAATAAATGCATAGTGTAAGAAATGACAAAAAAATAAATAAATAAAATCTCTACCCTCTATAAGTTGACCACTCAAGTGCAGCATCGCAAGTGCTCAACTTACACAGGTTTCACTGTACATTATGTTACTCTCATTAATATTGCAATATATAATTGCAATTTCATTAAGTGAAGAGCGAATTCAAAACATATGCCCTTAGCCCATGGACTGAAGCACAATCATATTCTCTCTGAGTATTAACCACATATTAACCCCGATTACGAGACATTAAAATGAATTTCAAATGTATCAATCGTCATGATGGGGTAAAGCTTCTGGTCTCACAATCAGAACAGTATCATTAGGGAAATAACCTATCAGTATGTGCTCTCATTTAGTTGTTGTGACAATATGGTATATCGTTTCTAAGTCACGAAATTTGTTTCAACCTTGAAGAGTGAATAATTTATAATCGCTTTTCTGAAATGAATCAGTAACGGAATTCTGGTGCAACATATTCGCATATTTTGTTACATCACATCGCCTTTTATTTTGTTGATTGATGTACAAAACGTTCTTTTTTTGTTGATTAATGCAAAGCCATATTTTTCTGCGTTGTGTATTATTCAACATCTTGAAATAAGGAAACATTACTATTTTAATAAGGTTGTAGGCATTTGGAATAGTTTACGGGAAGCAACTGTTACTTGTTATGAGGTAAATAGTTTTAAGAAGGGTATCGATAAATTGATTGTTCAGAGTTATAAAAATGCATTTCACAGTTTATTAGGAATATCGTTATTAATAGGTATATAATTAGGTTTTTATGGGGGAAAAGAAAGTTCATTATTTGTTTTTTAATTACTAATTTAGGCTGATTTAGCTCAAAATTTCAAATGATAGGAGATAATATGTTACAAGTGAATATCTGTGGCTTGGAGCAATAGTAACCGATGTCCAAATTCGACGTTTTAAGAAAAATGGATCTGAAGTTGAGTCCATTTTTGAACCTCGTTGGACTTAACCCCTTCCCTCTCGCTCCCGTCAAAATCACGGGCTGGAATGTTCAAAAGTAGCGGACCAAAAATTTAAAAAAAAAAATGTCCACTCGATCCCGAAAATTAATTTTTTTTCTTCTCTTGCATACTAGATGATAGTATCAAACTATTTATAGTACAATTAGAGATTAAACAGTTTTTAAAATGTTTTTCTTGAAAAGAATAGGCGCTTCTGTTGTTGTTCTCTTGAAAATTATCCGACCGTTAAGGGGTTAACCATTGGATGATCTCTGCCATGTACTTTTCTTTATCCCCCAACTGATTTTACAATTTTTTTAAGTAAAATGTGTTATTAATGCTGTAAAATAGAAATTTATGAAAAATATGAAGACATTGGTTGTCATTGTGAAATCAAAAAACAGTGCTTACATACTTTAGAGAACATTGGTTGTTGTTGCATTTAACTGTTCACTCCATGAAAAACAAGGTTACATAAAATCACAAAAGTAAAAGTAAATGTCTCAAAAAAAATGTACTTGGTTGTTGTTGTTCCAAGTCACATATATAATCATCAAATATTTTAACATTCTCTTTTGCTCTGCATAATTTAAATATGCTAGCGTTACGCGGATAGAAATAAAGGACTACATGGGAGCTAGTGCAGTGCCTGATTACCGCAAAGGCCAACTAGGCCACGGCTTTAGGCTCCCAGATTTTAGGGGCCCAAAATTATATCTCCAAGCTTATTTAATTGTATACATTATATCCAGTATTTTTAGTTTTCGTATCATAGGAGGCCTCAAAATAATGTGCCTTGGGCCCCCGACTGTCTTAATCGGGCCCTGAGCTTGTGTAGACATTTTCAAACTAGCTCCATCATATTCAACTTTCCGTGGCAAAAACTAAGCAAGTCATGAATTTTTTTAAATGTTCAATTTTCTTTATACGTGGCAAAAAATTCATCCGCAGCATATTTTAGATATTATTCAAGGCAGGGTGCTTATTACGTAATTTTAAGAGTGTGAAAACGTTGTTTTGTTCGTTTTGATAAATAATGCTACCTAATCAACAAGCTTTCGAATTTAAATCCGTTTGTAACATTAAACCATTTGTCAATTCACACAAATAAAAATGTATGAAATTAGTAAATAAATTCAAATATTTTTATCTGTTTCCTTTATGTTTTATAGTTGCTTGGTTTTTCCTTTGTAATTTTGTCATTTGTGTAGCTTTGTCTTTGAAAGAGATTCCTGACATAGTTCTTAAATACAATCCCTTATTAGAAAAATATTCTAGTTATATATAAAACTCAGTGGCGCGCCAGCGCTATTGAGAGCCATTGCCCATCCCAGTTTTTGAGACCGAGAGCCCTGGGGTGCAGAAGTAGAAGTTCCGGTCAAGTGGTCGGCTTGACGCGGAACCCCAGTGTTTAGTTCCCAAGCATGCTTGGTCCTCATTTTATCGACACCACTGCAGGGATGAAAGGCTGAATAGACCCTGTCCAGCCCGGGAATCGAACCCCGGACCTGTGGCATGGTAGCACGGAAGGCTACCACTCAGCCATTGGGCTTCCTAGTTATATATAACTAAATTAAATTGTACTCTATTGAGATTAATATTACAAAAGAACATGCTGTTTAGGTTTACATTTATATCGATATGGTTTTCATCCACTTTTAAGAATTGAGTTACATTTTATATAAAGCAGTATTCTAACTAGGGTTGCGGAATCGGTTGGGGAACGGACTTACTTCGAACTCCTGGAATTTTAAATTCCGACTCCGGCTCCTTTACAAATAAATATTTGGGATCAAATAAAATGTAAACCTTTGTTCTACAAAGTAAAAATTTAAAATCAACGTAAAATTAAGCACGCAATTTGCAAAAATTGCAGACACGTGCTTCGAGGTTACAAGGAGCCCCTTTTTCAATGCAAAGCTTCTAGATTAAAAACATAGGCTCAATATTTTGCATTGAAAAGGGGGTTCCTTATAACCTCGAAACATATGTCTGCAATTTTTTAAAATTTTGTGCTCAATTTTACGTTGATTTTAATTTTTATATATGAAGGGTGTAATGAATGTTCGGAACATTTTTGAAGGATTCCGACTCGGATTCCTCTGCCCCAAATGACTCCGACTCCGATTCCTCTGCCCCAAATCAGTCTGAATCGGACTCCTCTGCCCCAAAATCAGCCAGACTCCGACTTCACAGGACAGCACTGATTCTAACTTGTCCACACTAGTCCCACCACATGGAGCTAGAGTAGACGAAAAAAAAAAACTTCTTTTTCAAAAAGCTATTATTAATCAACTGTAAATATTAACTTAATAGATCAACCAAATTAAAGGTATAAGTGTAAATTTTTGTAAAAAACTTGATGCGTTAAAAATGGTATTTAGTACTTTTTTTTTTTCGTTTGCAAAATTTATGAAAAGTGTCCACAGTAGCCCCCTTCTTTGTGAAAGTAAAACTCTGGAGAAACGGCATTAGCACATAAAACTCAGATTACCGCGAGAAAATGAAGACTACGTTAAATTATTGAACTATATATTTCTAAAGCTTTTGTATGGAGGGTAGAAAAGTAGTAATTAGACTTATTTATGCAGTAAGTGCTTCACGTTATTATTGCGCATGATAAAAAAAAATGTTTCATAACGCAGAACAAAACGTGACATTTAAGTTTCGTGGAGCTGATGAATATCCATTAAAATATGCTTTTTTCTTTATCTTGATTCTAATGAAGGTTGTTGTTTAGTAACTTATTTAAACAGCCTGTCAGCATCAAGTTACGAACTAGCTCTTACATCACTTAGCGGAAAATTTTCTATTATCAGTAAGAAGTTTTGCCAGTACAAAGCAAGACACAATCACGTGAACTTCACGAAGAGAAACATCATCAAGTCTTACGTTTAATTAATTTTATACAGCAGAAGGACGCTTGGAAGTTCAACTTAAATCCTGCATAACTTCCACGAATCTATGGTTTTAATTTTCACGCAATATGACATAGGTTTACTTTATATGCTTTACACAGTTGCCACTCACACATGCAGATGAAATTAATTCTGGTGGCGATAGAAGAATTTCGCTAATATTGGTATTGTCACCCTTTCAATTCAAGGCCTTAAAACTCTCGATAATATTATAGCATTATACAGTAAAACCTGTAAAGTTGACCACCTTTGTAAGTTGACCACTAAAGTACTACACCGCAAGTGGTCACCTTACACAGGTTTCACTGTATATATGACTCAGGTTCGAAATATAAGGAGAAGAAAGGAATAATAAAGAGAACAGCAAACGATTGAAATCCAGACGCCAGAGAGTAGGAGGAGTTCCTAAAATTGTAGTTTTTTTATTAGTCATTTGCTTTTTGACTACTGCTGATCACGAAAAACTGCTTTTAACAACTCTTTAAAATATTCTATGCAGGACCTTGATCTCTTACTGCTCTTTTTTCTTCTTATATTTTAAATTGTAATTTTCTTCCCCTTGTTTTACATATTTTTCTCCTTTCCAGCACAGGTGAAGAGACATTTGCACTGTTAGAAATTTCATCATGAAATTACGGTTAAATGACCGGCAGCAGTCTGTCCATCTAATTCACCGTTAAATTTACGGTTTGGAACATTTTTCTATCTTTACGGGACCTAACCTACGGCTTGGTTAAAAAGCCGTAAATACAAAAGTTTACGATTTTATAACCATTTAAAAATGGTTTCAAAACAAAATTTTTACCGTTTTTGAACCATTTCGAGTCGTCGAATCTTCGATTCGATGAAACCGCAAACGAAGCTTGCGGGAATCGAACCCGGTTGTTCTGGTATACCAACCTTGCTCGCTAACCATTCGGCCATCTGCACCACACAAAGCGGTCGTTTTTTTATCAATAAATCTTTCCTTTCAACAGGAAAACTGCATTAAAATTGAGATTTCAATTTTTGATTGGATCTAAAGCCATCTTTGGTCTAAATTTACTGTATATTGACGAAAATCATTTTATTTGCTGCAAAAATTAAAATACAAACAAGGTTCAGCAGCTCAAATTAAGGGCTCGCTCATTCTCAAACAGTTTCGGGAGTCCGATGTCTCCAATTTTTGATTTACGTGTGTATGTCTTTCTATTTAGTAAATACTGCTTAAGCCGCTTTTTTTTCTGCTTCTTTTATGTACTCATGCAGATTTGAACTGATAAATCTTTATTCATATTTTAACAACAACGTACGACCGGTAAGGTTTCGCAACCAAGATGGACGCCCGATTCGTATTGAGCGCTTGAAAATTACGGTTAGTTAAACGTTCTTTAGGATAAACAGAGAATAAACGATTTTTACCGCAATCAGCGGTTTGAGTACCATCTTTTTAATGGTTATTCAACTGTTATAATTAAATATGGTAAAATAACAATCAAATAAATGGTTATTTTAGTATTTTCTTACGGAAATTTTTAATAGTGTGCAATAGCTTTTGTTTATTTAAATTTTTTTCCCCCCCTTTTTTTTTCGACCATTTAAATATTCCCAATTCACATCTATTTTGTAAAACTCTATTTTTATGTTTCGCCTAGGCACTAAGTATCATTTTTTTGTTTTCGAAAACTTTTATTGTACTGCTCAAACCATCATTGAAACACGAACTTGACTCATGACCTCCAACTTCAAGACGGTCATTTCAATGATATTTAATTTGGATGTGGCAATGATACAGAAACATCACGCAGCTTTTAAAATCTAGTAGTTTATTATGCAGTTAATTAATGGCAGAGAGGCAGCAGTTTCTTCAGAAAAGAAAAACAGCACTCATGCGTCATGCGGAAGAGAGAAGACTCTCTTTGACAACTAAGTAAAAGTAGTAGTTGTTTACATTTTCGATATCCATTTAAACGCATTTTCAAATGGGCATAACGATTTGTTTCGTTAAAAATTATTCATGTTTCGTCAAAAATTATTCAGTTGTTTCTGATGACCAGAAGTATTCTTCTTTCGAAGATATTTTTCGTCTTATACTCCTCATATTTTTTTCTGTTATAAAATTTTCATTTATAAGTAAGGCTGAGTAGGTGGGAATATTTTTTAAATTATGCGCCACGGATGTAACAATTTAGTAAATTATGCAAACAGCTTGTAGATGATCTCGAAAACAGCTAAAATAAAATTTAATAAAAACTTTGAAACGAAAATCCACACCTAATTTCTATTTTCATTTCCTTTCTTGTTTTGATTATAATTGACAATTATTACTCTAAGGATTAAAATCTAAATTCATATATTTCAATGCTCGACTTTACAACAGTTATTATAGTTTTTAGCCGCAAATCAAATACCTTGTTAGCCTTAAAGCACCAATTGCTTCAAAGAAGGGTAGTGCTTAGTGTGCGGTGTTACCCCCCCCCCCCCAAAAAAAAGTGTTCTAAGAAGTACAGTGAAACCTGTGTAAGTTGACCACTTGCGGTGCAGCACTTTAGTGGTCAACTTAGACGGGTGGTCAATTTACAGAGGGTGAAAGGCTAATTCCGTTCCTTACAAAAGTGCTCAACTTACAAAGGTGGTCAACTTTACAGGTTTTACTGTATCTATTTACGATTAGAGATTTGTTTGAGTAGCTAAGTCAAGGAGTCTGTATCACTATTGAACAGTTCCATGTAAACATAGGCGTAACCAGGGGGGGGGGTTGGGGGTTCAAACCCCCCCCCCTTTGGGTATTGACTTATTGAGGCCCATTTAGGCTCACAAAATTTCTGGCTACGGCCTTGCAAAGCACATATTTTTTTTCCCCTAAGAAAATTAAACACATATGCATATGATTTTATTTCCTCTTTCTCTGAAGGGTTGTGATCATGACCAAAGTATGCAGCTCATAATAAAGAGGACTTTTCATCTGGTTATAATCAACCCCCTTATCACCTTGGGGCGGGGGGGGGGGGTTACAGCAAAAGGTGGCTTCAATCACCGTACAACCCCCACACACACAGAGATCCTTTCAATCCCTCAAGATGGTTTTCTTTCCTTCTTGATGTCTTTTTTACCCAAAGGCAGCAATTTAGGTATACAATCGCACAAGTAATAAGTTTCGTGGAAAATATTCTCTACTATGATGGAGTTTTGTTTTCTGATAACCCGGCGCTGGGGTCTGAAAATGAAGGACCCCTCGCCAACAATTGTCCTAATGGGTTAAACCCTCAATCCAGGAAGTGATGCTCATCAAGAAACTTAAAGAGCAATTTGTATTTATTTATGACTTCCTGTCCAAACACCCATTTTGGTAAAATCTTTTTTGTAGATGAGCCGATTGGAAAACTGATGAACTGTATTTGCATTGCATTCTCATTTACAGATGTTCTCTCATCTTTTATACTTTAAATGTTTTTTTTTTTTCTTATTATGGTCCATCACTGATTGCATTACGACTCTGGAAATCATCCGTTCAACGTTTCCAATCTCACTGCTACGGTTTAATGCGGCATTTTAATTTACAATCAAGTATTATTTATATTTAAGCTAAATTTTTAGTTATTTTCGATACATAATAATGTTTGCACTGCAGCGATGGACACGTTCGTCATCCAAAAAGAAAAGAAAATTCAATTCAGACGCTTCTACTTCTGAGGTATGTTTTGCTACAAATTTAACAAAATTTTTAGAAATTTATTGTGGGGATGATCATTTTTGTAGGGGAATTTGGATTTTTTTCCCCTAAAATTCCACTATTTCCCAGTTTTAATATTATGAATGCCTGGACATAGAAGATTGCTTATGAATATTGAATTTATGAATGATTGAATATTGAATTTTATGAATGATTGAATATTGAATTTTATGAATGATTGAATATTGAATTTTCTATTGCGTTTGAATTAAAAAATAAACTAATAGATCTAGTAATGAATGTTTAATGTTTTTGTGAATCAAGGCCGTATCCAGAAGGGAAGGGGGACCCACGCGCCGCCCCTCCCCCCAGAAATCTTTTGCAATGTATCATATATTCCTCCCTGAAACTTTGCTTAACATAAGTGTGTCGAAGTCTGCCCCCCCCCCCCGAAAAAAATTCTGGATACTGCCTTGGCTCCGGAGCAGGGGGAGCGAGTTAAGAATTAGGAAGGGCAGTGCATGCTTCAAAATCATACCCTTTATATACATATATATAGATATATATGACTAGAAATGATGTTAATAGGAATTTTTTTACATATATTGATAGCTTTTTGATGTATATATAGTAGACCTATGTTTAGATCTTTGGTGAAGTTAGAGGAGTGGGTATTTGGGGCTTCTGCAACTTAAATTTTTGTAACTGGTCTTACATCTATAATACTTAGGCTAACTCTGGAGGCAAAGCTTCGAGAGCTCTCCCCAGGAAACTTTTTGAAATCTTCCTAGCAATGCAATTTTGGGATACTTTGGTGATGTTAGAGGAAACAGAAAGGAGTTTGGTTACTCCCCCCCCCCCTTTTTTTTTCAAAATAAAGTCCTATGTCTTTTAAGTTACTTTTGGTGTCGCTCGTGATAGTGTTCAATGTCCTTTCCTGAAAGTGTTTCTGAAAGTAAAGTGCCTTAAAAGCGTAATTTCTCTTTTCTTTCTTTTTTTGCCAAGGGGAGGGGGAGAAATTGACTTGCTCCGAGGGGGTAGCTCCCCCCCCCCTCCGGGAGATGCCTGAAATAAACACGGAGTATATTTTTAGAGACAAGTATTTATGACTAATAAATTTTCAACTCTTTTACCCTTCTTATTGGTGTTTGGTCTGTACATTTTTAGTGTGACTCCCCCCCTTTCACCAACCCTAGTTACGCCTATGCATGTAAATGTCACATTTTTCAGTATGATTCTGCGCTGATTTAAACCCGGAAATCTCCGGTGTTTATACGTGTGTGGGACAAAGTTGTTTTTAGTTTCTTGTACGCATTGCACGTGGTACAGAAAAATTAATATTGTGCGGAAAATCTATTTTTGAGATAGTGTAATCTGAATCTTTAGTTATCTTCTAAATTGTAATAATCTTTTCTGTGAAAAAAAAAAATGGAGAAAATTTGGTAAACATTTCCTTTTGGCACCACTACTTTTATTATGGAGAAAAAAAAAACCGTGTGACCTACTCACCTTTTGAAGGTCGACAGTTAATCTCTAATTGACCTATTTTCTAAGTAGTGGTGCAATAAAACTGCATCCCAACCCCTATGCTGAAATCAACCTCTGTGCTCGCCGCGTTGACCTACCAGACTGTGGTTTTTAGTGACACTCCCAAAAATCATTTTGCCGCTATGATTTCTTTGTTTATTTGAAAGCTTCATGCATCAGCGCTCTTCAGCGCTGACACGGCAACAGGAAGAGGTACATTTAAAAGCAGTCGTTTCCTTTTTGCACCCCCACCAAGGGACTCTTTTCTCTGTGGAAAGGTCATTTTTATCATTTCATTTTTAAGGGCTCTTTCGCAAAGTTTGGTGATTTGAAAGAGCTGGGTACGATGATGTTGGAGGTGGATGCGGAAAAATTGGCACTGACTTTGCAATTGCTCTAGCCTACATACTTCGTGAACTGGCTTTAACCCCAGTGACTATTAAGAGAATTTGTGGACTTTCAGATGAATACAGTCGTAATCATCTCGACATACACACAGAGCATAAATTTTGTCACGGCTAATGTACTATGGACCATGTTTAAAGACTTATTTTTTCTCCTGCTTTGTTTATGTCTGGAAATCCTTGTTTATGACTGAAATCCTTGTTTATGTCTGAACTCTCTTTTTCGTGTCTGGTTCATGGTTCATGCAGATGATGGTAAATTAAAGGAAAGAATTACAGGAAAAAGAAAGCGTGTAAGAAGAAAGAAAAAAAAAAAAAGAAATAAATATTACGAACATATCTACGTTAACACTTTGACACTTTGAGGTAGATAATGATACGCTACCCTGCTGTTCTACTTCGAATTTATTGTCATATATACTCCATAGATGTTTTTCGTGCAAGCTTCGCATATTTCTCTGTATGAGAACAATTTCCACATTAGCAATCTAAATAGATTCGGAGGATAGTTGCTTTAAATTCAATAATTTTCATGAATGATTCTTCTAGTCAATCTTCAAAATTGCATGAGCAAATCCACAGATTTAATAAACCTGTGTGGTCTTTTTTAGTAAGGTCGGTAGTAGAATACCATACTAATGCCAGAATATATCCATAGTGTTTACTTGCATAAATTCTTCAGACAATTTCCAGACTCAAAATTGCATGAGCAAATCCACAGATTTAATAAACCTGTGTGGTCTTTTTTAGTAAGGTCGGTAGTAGAATACCATACTAATGCCTGAATATATCCATAGTGTTTACTTGCATAAATTCTTCAGACAATTTCCAGACTCAGTAGAAAGTATTTTTTTATTATTCACCAACTTGATACATAATTCTCACTAAACATTAAATTCATAAACTCTGGAGGAATTTTTAGAAGTCCTAAAAACAAATCCAAATCAATCTAACTGTTCATTGACATTTTGAGTAGTATCTGTAAAAACGAATTAAGTTAAAATTTAAAATAGTTTAAGTAATTCTCTCTGCCGAATTTATTCTGTAAGTATTCTTTATAGCATATATGGGCAACGCTCAGCCCGCAGGTCAATTTCTGGTGCTTGTAACTTTAGCATTATACTTTAGTTAGTTTATAAATATATATAAAAAAACCGTAATATTCCCTCCCCCCCAAAAAAAAATAAAAAATAAAATCCGACTATCTACAGCCCGCGACTTCATTGAATTTTTTAAGTTTAGCCCGCAACTTTCCAAAGGTTGCCCATATATGCTTCGCAGGCTACGAGGACAATTTTTACAAATATGTGTTTGAGTATTCCTTATAGAATATGTACAGTCTATTCGTACACCATTTTGGAAATCTTACCACAGTCAAGACATCTCTATAGCCGATAAACATGTTTCTTGCACTATACATAATTTTATGTAAATAGTTTTTCCTTAAAGTTTGTAGACATTTATCTTACTTACGCTATGTAAAGCTTGCCTATTCAGATGTCTATGAATAATATATGTTGATTGTATAGTTAACGTTTAGCCCTTCGTCGGGCGCAATCGGCCTAACAAGCACAGCTCTGACATTTTGCATGTCTTGATAATAAGACACTTTAAATCATGTACTTTTTTAAAATATAAAATGTGTATTTTCTTTGAAAAAAGTTATTTTTTTTTCGTTAGATATTTCTATAGAGATCACTAATTACTTTTAAAATAATTAAACTAAAATTAATGGCTATGAATTCGCGCTTTTTTGTGTGGTTCTATCGAGCACATTCCGCCCGAACTCATCGGATACTATATTGCGCCTGACGGAGAGTTAATAAAATGCACAGATTATAAAAGAAACAAATTCTAACCATATCAATGGTCAATCGATCTAGGAGTAATGAAGGATTATCATCACTTATAAATTTTGCATCCTAAGACAGATGGCAGATCCGTCCTTATTATCACAAAAAAATACAAAAGAACTTAAGCTGACTTGAAGAAATATATATATATTCGGATTCGAATATTTATAATAGATTATTTATAATAGATAGAAAAACAAAAGGAAAAGAAAAGAAAGGAAACTGATTTGTTCAATTATCTATGAGTGCAAGTTTGGTTTCGATATTCAAATAGCGGCAAGAATTTCTGCAGTAGTGTAAATGAATGAGAAATATTGTGTGTAGGTTCGCTATTTTATTTCTACGTTACATAAGAAAATGTCATTTACTCACGTACAGTTATGTATTTTAAGTCATATTCATCAGACTTCCTAAGAGAGAAGGGAATCTGAATTGCGACTGCACAGTTTAAAAAGACGTATTACATTTAAATTTTCGTGAAAAGTGCAGTTTGATGTTCTGTAGACAAGTTTCATAATTGTCAATACAGCATTCAGACACCCGTTTTAAGTCACATAATTTGCTAAGTTTTAAAACACACCTGATGGTTTTTGAACTGGTAAATGTTATCTGCAGTCAATTCCCGCTTTGCGTTTCTTTTCAAACTAAACTGGAAGGGGGTAGGGGGTACAGGGCAGAGTTAGTATAAACAATGCAATGAAACAGATAATATAATAATGACTAAAATAGAGATACATTAAGATGTAATAAATAATGAAATAAAAACTTTCCATGGCAATAAAAACTATGGCAACAAGTATACAAAAAAAAAGTTTTTAAATTCTGAAACCTGTAAATATTGTAAATTCTCAGATGTTTTACAAATAACTAACGAAATAATAGAATTTGATTTAAGTTTACACTAAAAATGCGCATATTTTCCAGATAAAACCGTAGTCATTGTTCTTATTTTTAAAATGTATGCACCTAAGGTCTTAAAGAATCTTTAATTTGTTAATTACATACCTTGAGAAAGAAAGCACAACAATTATTTTTGGTTAATTTCCTTTCTTATGCTTTCACAATCTTTGCACACAGCAAAAAAAAAAAAAAAAGAATTTCTTTCTTTCTCGGAATTTATTACCGTCTCTTTGCGTTCCTAATATTTAAGTGCAGGACAATGTATCACCCATTTGTGATTTTTCGTGCTGCTCGTAAACAATTCCCGAGAGTTTTGAGATCTGTGCACTTGAATCTTAAAGGTTCAAGGTTAACTGCTGCTCTTAGCAGCTATTACACTGAAGTTTGAATAAATGTTTCCTCAGAACTCTGAACAAAGGACTCGAAGTCACACATCAACCCTTTCAAATGTCCTTCTCGAAATAAAGCTTAACAACCCTAACTAACAGGATGATAGTAACCTTCTTCTTTGAATGCTTCCATGAAAGGTGCTGTGTCTCCAGCACGTGGGCAGATTTCATGCTGTGAAATACCATCAGGACGTTAACCGTGTCAGTTTGACAAGTAGTTTCTGAAAACTCTTGCGGCGCTGCAGCTGCGCACGTGCCATCCCAAGTGGGAATTGCAATAATTACGACCCCATTTGTCACATTAGCCATGGGGCTTAAGAACGTAATCGTAATTGAAGACACCTATTCGTGCTCACCTGTATTTTAGCATATTCTTTTGGCAAATACACCAATAAGATTGATAGGGACGGTGAACTAGTTCGTTGGGGGCAAGAGCAGAAAGCCTACAATCTACAAGGCTTCAAGGGCAAGTAGCTCCGAGTTCAGTTTTAAGTCAGATTGATGGCCCCCCTCGGTAGGAAATTCTCAGTCATTGAAGCGTAGCAAGAAAGGTGCATTCTACGAGAACAATTAGACTCAGGGTATTATTATACTGTTCATCCTTCACTAGGCTCATTTGAATGATCTCTGTTAAATTAACACTATGATTCATGATTCTTAAATATGATTGAGGATAAATCGAAGTGCCCCCTTGAGGAGAATATCGCTTATACAAATGAACAGTGTCATATTTGCAAAAAAACGTTTTTTTTTTTTTTTTTGGTTTCTATATCAAAATGTGCAGATTTTAGAGTGCTCTTTATATTGGGAATACTGCTGTAAGAAAATATTCACAAATTAAGGCTAGAGGTCAACTTTTTTTTTTTTGGTGCAATACTGTAATAACTACTTTTTATAGTTAATTTTAATTTTTCTGACATTAAAATCCATCATGTGAAAGAAAACTAGAACAATGACTATTTTCTGAACAAAATCGATTATAATAAGCATTGAAACAAATAAGGCAATTAAATAAAACAAATTGTAAAACGTTCTAATGCCTCTCCTGAAAAATGTCCATTTTGTAGATATGACACTGTTCATTTCTATAAGCGATATGTAAAAGAAATGAAAAATTTGTTCTCAAACATCAGTTAAATACATCGTTTTTTTAATGACTCACAATTGGAATAATTTTTACACCCTCATCACGTTATATGCTTTACTGTCATAGAATTTTGACACATTTTAGTTGTGAATTAATTGTGGCATTTTTGGTAATATACTCAAATTCTTGCAAAAGGCAAAGTACGTACCCAACTGAATGAAACAAACGAATTTTTTGCAGAATTTATTTTGATATCTCATATAGTGGATAAAAAAATATTTTTTACTGCTAGTAATCATTGGATTTTTTCTCATCATTTTTATTTATTTCCTTAAGGGAAGGGAGAGTAAGAGTACGCACCTAGTGGATTGTTCGTTATAAAAATGAGAATTGAAAAGTGAGAACCTTGAAAATTGACTGAATCACAGTTTATTAACTTAGAAACTTAGGTACACAAAATGAAAGTTTTATCTTTAAAAAATATATGAAAGAAAGCAAGCGGGAAAAAAAATGCAAATGTGTACTCTTACCCGAACTGGCTGATAAGAGTACGCACCCAGTGAGGGTAAGAGTACGCATTCAGAAAATTTAGCTGTAGTCACATACAAATGCTCCAGTACCTTCGTAACTGGAACATTCATCATGCCACCACTCCTTACGTAATCCACACTGTATCCAATCTTCATCATATGATTGTTCGCTGCCTGGTCATATTGTCGCCTCATTGTTTGCTGAACTTGTTGAGGGAACTGGGTTGTCGATTACAATGCAGAACAAATTTTTTCTTTGCTTTCACGGTTTTTCTTTTTTCAGTTTTGGCCCCATTTTTACTTTTCATAGCAGCTCGATTAGCCTTTGCTTCTTCTAATTCTCTCTATCTTTTCCTTATGTGCGTACTCTTACCCGCCGATGTATTGCTCCTCAAAATCGTCCATAGATGGCTGTAGCATTCACAATAGCAAAATTCTGACTTGCCCACGTTGCTCGGAAAGGAACAAAACTCATAATGATATCTACTTAAAAAGCAAACATCAATCCTTTATTGACAAAAAAAAAAAAAAAAAAACTTCACAGAAAAATTACATGCCAACATGCAGAAATCATATTTTACCTGATAAATAAATGACAGCAAGGATGAAAATAACAATGGCGGTCTCTTGAGCCAGCTGAAAACAAACGTGTTGAGTTGATCACACTCGCTTCTGCTTGCAGTGTTGCCAACAGGGAAAAAAGTCCCTGCGTACTCTTAACCGACTGCGTACTCTTACCCTCCTTTCCCTTACATAAAATAGATCATAAAATTAAATATACAAAAAGCTATACAAAACGATTTGACATAGCTTCAAAATCAAAGCTATCCTCAATCTACTATATTTGTGTAGTCGTCCCAACTCATTCGGTTTAAATATAATTACTACTAGTATTTACATTTATTGAAAATATTGTGTCTCAAGAAGGTTCTTCCTCTTCTTTTCCGATGGCATTTTTATGGTTCAGAGCAAGTACTCCGTTTATAGAGTACTTAAAAGTACATAATAAAATGTTTAAAACTGTATATTTATTATGTAATAGTCTGACAAACGGAAGGGTTAATAACGAATTAATGCTAACAGGTTGACAATAAAAACAAGATATTTTCTGTTCTTTTGTAAAATAGTCACACGATGCGAATTTTACATTAATCTTCACTTTTACCTGAGCTATAGGTTTACAACCATCAATGTCCAAAAAATATACAGAAACCGAAAGTTGATACCCTTAGCAATAGGGTGGAGCGATTTTTTCTTTCGAAATTGCATTTAGGGGTTTGTGCAAAAAGTGGAGCACGATACCTCCATAAAGTAAAAATCATATTAAAAAAAAAGTTTTTTGAATGATATTTTGATCGGTTGATAAGAGATCGGTTTTGTTGAAAAATCAGAGAAAAGGAAAATTTTCTCTTATTTTTTTAATTTATGTGTCAGCACGTATATGAACCGCTTTATTTTAAAAGGGGACTTCTACATTTTTTTCGAATTTCGCTTTTTCGCCTTTTTTAGTAAAAGGGACATAGATCTATAGTTTAATGAAGAAACGAGACTTTTTGGCTTGTAAGTATGTCTACAGGAACGCTTTGAAATTTGCGTTTTATTTTAAAAGGGGACTTCTGCTGCAGAAGTCCCCTTTCAATATAAAACTCTTCCTTTACTCTAGATGGCGCTTTAGCTTCATCGAATTGATTGTAGAATATTAATGTATAAAAAGTAACCAGTTACGCAACAATGTTAAGAGAGAAGCATCAGCTGAACTTATAGTTCATAAAAGGAGAAGTAAAAAATTTTATGAAGATGAAAAATGCAACAACACTAGATAATGAATCTCAAGCAATTTTTTGATTTCATGGCAAATGTATCTCTATCAACTATACCAATTCAGGACTTATACTATTATAGACAACTTACTATCAATACATTTGGAATACAAAATATTTAAATTGGAAATATGTTACATGCATCATGAGGGTGAAGGCGGAAAAGGAGCTAATGATGTTTGCTCTCATCTTAAACATTACGTAGATTTATTTATTATACCGCTACTTAAACACCGTTATATTTTTGCTGATAATTGCAGCGGTCAAAATCAAAATCAAGCTCTATCAAGATTTATTATGGCACTAGTAGAGATTGGAAGATTTGAGTTTGTTCACATGTTATACCCCTTAAGAGGACACTCTTTCATGCCCTGTGATAGGGATTTTTCTATTATTAGAAGAATTGTTAGAAAAACTGAAGAATTTATACAATGGATGAATATGTTGACTTGATAAAAAAGATTTCGAATAAATTGGAGAAATGTACAGGTTAAGTTAAAAAGTTAAACAAATCAACCTGCACATTTTTACAGAAAGACATGCCTCAGTGAAGAATCGTACGGTAAAACTGTACCAAGATCAGAAAAGGTTTCTTTTCGAATATCAACATATCACTATCCGAAATGTGAAGATTCTAACCCTACGATACTTGCCACCAAAAACTTTATTGGGGTTTAATTCGGCACAACTTTAGACTAAGAACACACGGAAAAGAATTTGTCTTTGCCTGATAAAGGCAATGTTTCTTGAAGACCCATGCTGAAAAGTAAAGTAGATGATATCAAAAAGACTTAAATTTATTCCTCAGGAGCGTCTGGATTTTTGGAATACACTTATAGTATACAAAATCCTACAACTGAAAGGGAAATTGATTTGTAAATTACACATTCTGGTGAATTCACCTTTGTATTTAATTACTTTCTTATGTATTAGCAATTTATATGGAATATCTAATATAAGATAGCTCATTACACTTTATTTTTTCATTTTCCCCTTAAAAATTGAATGGCATTCCTGCACTTTATTTTAAAAGGGGACTTCTGCTGCATAAATAATTTCTATTTTTGAAAAACGTATTGGCCATAAATTAAGTTTTTATGCCTTGAAATATGTATATGAATGAGTACTATTAGCTGGCAAAAATTTGTTCATTAAGATAAATTAAACCACAAGTTAGGAAGTTTTTTGTCTCTCCTGTAAAATTACAAAAACGTCAGAAGTCCCCTTTTAAAATAAAGCGGTTCATATATCATATATACCTTATAACATGAGATTACGTTATTCAGGTTTCTTGACATTGCATTAAAGTAACAGCTATGTTACTTTAATGTAAGCAATATAAATGTATATACAAGGTAACGTATCGTTTATACGACGCCAAAGAGACAATCGAAAAACGTCGGGTAACCGATAACGTCGTATAATAGATTTATTCTTCTGGCTAGATTTAAGAATTGGGACCACACTAAAACGTCGCATAAATGTAACATCGTGTAAATGATCGTCGTATAAACGATACTCTTCTGTATATCGTGTGAAAGTACAAACATTTTTGAATTTCTTAAAATCTGCTCCATCGTGGGAGATCAAATTATTATTTTAATCATTCGCATTTGTATCATATATGTCTCTTATATATTAAAAAAATAAATATTGTTGTTTTGCAGTTTTGCGAAACTTCGTCACCCTTGTTGAGCGATTTAAATTTATAATATTTCATCATGAAACGTAATTTATACCTTATTTGACATTTTAGCAGTAGAGTACCGTTTGTACGACACTTATACGACGTTTTAGTGTGGTAAATCGATTATACGACGTTATCGTTTATACGACGATTTTCGATAATCCCTTTGACGTCGTATTAACGATACTCCACTGCATTTTTAACAGCAAGCCTCTCTCTGACTTTTTTTTTTTTTTTTGGACTTTCTTTGGCTCTTTTGATAGCAGGCCTCTCTCTCTTTTTTTTTGGACTTTTTGGACACCTTTTAAAATTGTTATAATAAAAGTTTCGTTGATGCAAACATGCAGCAATTTCAAAGATAATTCTAATCTACGGAGTTGCAAAAATAAAACTGTCAGTTATTTTCTAGATTTAATACAATGTAATTAAATTGCATTTCAGGATGAAAAACTGTTCACACCTCGTAATGTGTTTCCTTGCAGATTTTCTCTGAAACGCTACGTCAAAAGTAACTTTCATCAGCTAGAATTTTTACGAAACATTTCTGTCAAATACACAATTTCCGGGACGTAAATAAAAGTAACCTTATTTGAAAGTGTTTAACGCATTTCTCATAAAAATCAGGTTGTTCTGAATCATAAACCTACATGCATGGAAACCTCTCTGCGTTTTCGATTTGGCGTGTTTGCGTTTGCAGCAGCTGATGCTTCGTGCAAACCGAGAATTGGATGGGAATGATGCGAAAGCCGGCACTAATCCTTTTTAATTCATTTGTCATTAATTCTAGCTAGCAAAAAGCTACCTCATTGTGTTTAAAATATTTATATTACAGTTTATTCATGTGAAAATTCAGGTTTCTCGTGTTTGGGCAGTTGTCCTTAATTCCACGACCTTATATTACGAAAACTATAAATTAGATTATTTTAATTACGTATTCTTGTTGCTATAAGTGGGATTAAATCATCTTTCGTGTATAAAAATAATATATTATTTTGCATTGTTACCAGCTTTTATTAGGAAGCAAAAGGTATTAAATTTCGAAAATCCAATTTGAACAAACATGAAATGGCAGAGTTTTCACCGTCTCTACGAGAGGATTAAAATTGATTCTCAACACGTCTTACTAAATCTTTATTTAATTATGTTAAATTTTTAAACAGTCAGTTATTACTTATATGTATTGAGCGAGCAGCGGGAATGTTCCGTGCTTTAATTTTACCGGAATGTAGCTTTGACATTTAAAGAAAAACTTTTTTCTTATAAATATTTTGCTAGAAGCATGACGATCGTTTGTACGCATTCCACCTTACTTTATATTCAATGGTTCAGCAGTATTGTTATTTGTTATTACCACAGAACAAAATTAAAATTAAAAAAATAAAAAATAGGCAGATTTTTGGTAATACTTTATTGCCTTAAAAATTAACAAAAAAACTTTTCTTGTATACACGCCGTATTTTTTTCGCGTTTCAATCCAGATATTACAAAAGCGAGATACATTTTTTTAGAGAGAGAGAGAGAGGGAGCAGGGAGAAACTAATTCAATTTTTTGTGTCTTGTAGTACAGTAATGTATGATTGAAAGTATCATTGTTTAAAAAACTTATTATATGAACTATTTTCCTTAAAATATAAACTGCATGACTTTTTTCCATGAAATAAAAATTAAGAGAATAATATCTGAACATAAATACAAACAATATATATAAATATAAGGCACGATAAATTAATTAGATTCCTTCTTCTTCTTTTTTTTTATTATTTTTAAAATTTTATTTATTTATTTTTTGTGTGTGTGATTGTGCTAACTAGCTTTCTTTTATTAGTACAAACTAATATCCCTTGAGATTTACGTTAAAATATAGAGTAATTTAATCATTTTTCATGTCATTTGTCGTTAACACTACTTGTAGGAGTCAACAATACAGTATTTTTTCTCAAGCCGAAACTACATATATAATCTAACCTATGCGTGATTTTTTTATCTTTCTTTCTTTATCTGTTCCTTTTCTTTCTTTCTTTTTTTTTTTTTTTTTTGTATTAGTTCAATCCTCCTGCTCTTCTATTAACATTAAAAATACACCAATACTTTTCATCAAATAAAAATTAGGTGAATGCTAAATGATAATAAGTAAAAATAATAAGTTGCACATTAAATAGAAATATGTTGAAATATAAATTAAAATGAATAAATCAAATTTTCTTTGCTTTTCTTTTCCTTGTTATTTCTTTCTTTCGTTTTTTTTTTTTTTTTGATTGTTTGAGTGTTCACACGGGGGGGGGGGGGGGGTAGTCTTATGCGATTTATTTTGAAACATAAAAAAATAAAAATTGTTTCTCATTGCGCTTGTGTCTAACAATAATTATTGAAAACAATAAGGATTTTTACTTTTTTTTACCTGAAGTCAAATGTCTGTTTAAGCTTACGTGACTTTTTTTACTGCTAGTTTAAACTAGTGTTTCCCCTTCGCTAATTTCTTCAAAATATACGATAACATTTATTTGATCTAAATAAAAATAGGCGAATAAATAAAGATAAATATTATAAGTAATAAGTATAAATTACATACTTAATTATAAATAAAAAGGAATGCAAATTGAAATGAATATACACAAAAGATATTTTTATTTTGATTGTTCAAACTGGTGCTTCTCATTTGCTTTTTATACCTAAATAGGAAAAAGAATTTGAATCATTTTTCATTGTTTTTGTTGTTAACATTAATTATCGTTTTAATAATGAGAGAGTTTTTAATTTTTTAAAATACATATTCATAGATATTTGCTCTAACTTGCATGATTTCTTTTTTTTGTATTAGTTTAAACTGAAGTCTGTAACTTTCGTTAAAATACTATAAGGTAAAAGAATTTTTACCTGAAATAAAAATTAGGCTGATAATTAAAAAAAATGTAAATATAAATAGATGTAAAAGTAAATATAAAATACAAAATAGATAGTTAAATGTAAGCAACATAAAATATAAATTACGTCAAGTGAATATTATGTTTTTAATTGATTGTTTAAGCAAGTGATATATGCCCTTTACAATGTACATATAATAAAACTATAAAAATATTAAAATCATTTGTCATCGCTCTTGTCGTGGTAAAATGAAACAGTTTTGTAGTTTTGAAACATTAAAAAATACATTTGTTTGCTTTGCTTGCTTATAATATATATATATATATATATATACAGTAAAACCTGTGTAAGTTGACCTCTTGTGGTGCAGCACTTTAGTGGTCAACTTAGACAGGTGGTCAAATTTACAGGTTTTACTGTATATATACATATACAGACATATACTGCTTGCTTCTGTTGCGCAAAAATTCCATATTTTGCTGTCTTAGGGGCTTTTACACTAAAGGCAACACAAAAAAAAAAAAAAAACCCTGTTAATTTCTCATCTGCGCAAGCGCATACCTTATTTGTGAAGGAAAAAATACGCTCTGCGATTGCGTGAATGAGAAAAGATTATTTTTCTTTGTCGCCTTTCATGTGAAAGCACCCCTTGTACCCTCGTATAAAAAAATAACTCATAGACATGTATAAATTATTAAATAAATAAAATAAAATAAAACCCAGAAAACGCAAAAAAAAAACGGGAAGAAAACGTGAATTTGGATGAATGTTGCTACATTTTTAACTTATGAAGACTAAATAACTTTGCGTCTCATATTTTGCTTAATAAGTTTTCTTTATTATCGAAATCATGAGAGAAAAGAGGAAAAATACATTAACTACAGTTTATCTTAAAAACTCAGTTCAACATCCTCTTGTAATCGTAAATTTTTTACGCACATTGTTGTGCTTGGATATTAAATTGACATACGGGCACAGATTGAATTAGACGAGTGGTGAATAAATATTACTTGCCCAACATTTATCTGACTTCTTTCGGCACTGAATCACTTTTCCATTGTTCAATATGTATCTTCTAAAGCACCATAACTGTATTTCATCACCATCATCCACTACCACATTTATTTATATCAGTTATTACTGCTTACATTTCTTTTGGTCAGTCTTTCAGTAATTATTTCTTCCTTTTGGCTTTTTTTCTTCATGGGGTGTTCTTGATGCGTCACTGATCTTATCTCACTCACTCCGATTTGTTGAGAAATTATTTCCTGGTCAGCTGTTGATGGATGGGAGCTCTAAATTCTGAAGTTTGTGATGGAGAAATCAGCATTGCAATCTCGATTTTTCATGTTTATTAATAAACATTGAAATCGTGGGCCGGTTGAGGTTTTCTACCATTTTAAGCTGAAGGATTGGAAAAAAATGGGAAGTAATTTTTGGAATTCAAATGTGTATTCTAGGACTTATTAAAAAGTACTTTTTATAACTCGCGTCTCTCCGACTGAGAGTCTCAGCTTTTAAAGATAAAAATAAAAGTTTTAAAAAAAAAGAAAGAAAGAAACATAAACGTTATTAATAAATATTGAAACAATGAAATTATGAAACAAAATTGTGTTTTTTTTTCCAACTTGGGATTTGGAACAATAGGTTGTTGGAACAACTGGCAGCGAATACATAAAAGTAATTATTGACGTTAGAAAACCGAGTACTTGAGTCATTAAACAAAGGTTTTTCTTTATGTGTTTATAGACTTATCGACCATAAATAAAAGCTTATTTCACTGAAATTTTCAAAATGCAGTTGTTAAAACATTCAGTCAATTGTTTTTTTTTTTTCCTTTTCAGGTCTTGTGTAATCCAAACCACTTCATTATCGACTGTCCAGACTATAGAATTTTACAGTATATGCATTCAGTAGTCTTTTTTACGCAATGATTTTGCCATCCTGAAGAAGTCAACTTATATAAGCTTGAACGAGCACGGAGCAATTTTCGACCTTTTTACATGTGATATCCCAACTGTCTCTCAGTCCCAGGTATTTCTAATTATTAAAACTTGATGCATTAAAAGTGATCGTTTTCTGAATATCATAATTAATTTATGTCAAATGTTGTAAAAGTACCACGCTTTGCCGTTTGAAGGAACTAAATGAACTATGGAGATAGGACATTATTGCTATATCACAAATGCTATCCGCACAAATGGTAAAATAGCATTTTTAATTTTTACTCATATCAGCAAAATTATTTTGTAATTAACGTTGATACCTCAATATAAAATCCTGAAGATCAGTTGTATAGAGTGGTGAGTCATGTGAAATCATCCAGAAAAAGGGGGGAAAGTTGCTCGATGTTTTTGATTTTTTAAAACAAAAGCTAAAAGTTTTCCAATTCTTAAAAAAATTTTTACAGCCGTTTTCAAGTCACATCTTTAGTGGTTTTTCACAAAAATACTGCTTTATATCAATCGTTATAACTTTTTTATTTCTGAATATTTCAAAATGATTTAAAAACAATAATGTTTCGTTAGGAATGAACAAAATTTCGATTTCGGTTTATTTTTTGAAATTTTTTTAAAAAATGCGGAAAATGAGTCTGAAAATACCATTTTGGAAAGGAAAACTTTCACGTTAAAATATTTAATGGAAAAAAATAAGACTCACCTGTACACTTTTTCCCCTGAATAGATACTTTTTAGTAGTTTCCACAGAAGCAGTATGGAACATTTAGAAGATTTCCTTTATTTTGCATAATTAGCCAAACTTGGCATCTTGGTGTCGAAATGCTAACTTTGAGACTCAATATCTAAAAAGGGACATAGAAATTTTATGATATTTTAGGGGGATGATCTTCATACAGATATAAATACGTAGAAAGGTTTTTGTAAGTGATATCGATGTGGTTTTAGAAATACGGCACCGAGAATTCAGGCAAAAAATCACTTGTCTTTTCGCCTTTTTTTTTCACATCTGAACCTCATTATACTGTCTTATTTATTTTACTCACTTCAACAGGTAATATACAAGGTTTATGTTTACTTACAGCGACACATACACATAAGAAAAAAAAATGTTTGTTTGTTTGTTTGTTTACGACCATTTCAGGTCACATAAATATTCGAGTTTATTTTCTATTCTCAAGGATATGCCTCAAACTCTCGTCCAATATGACAGATAGAACAAGACAGCACAACATTTTAATATACAAAGAAAGAAATACACCCAGGGCAAGGTGGGAATCGAACCCACGCCTCTTTCTCTCCGCGCAGGGAGGCACCGGAGCCAGTCGATTTGACCGCTCAGCCACTGAGGAGCCCCCCCCCCCCCCCCAAAAAAAAAAAAAAAATCAGCGATCAATGTTAAACTTCAAAATCCATGTATTTTGTTGTAGCGAACCAGCACATAAGCATATCATGTCTTAACTAGCATTCTTTTATTGCTAAATTTACTAAATGATTTGGCGAAGAAAAATTAGCCATGTAGCATAATTAATTTTAATTTGTTTCTAATATGTCAATATTGCGTCTGAAACTGCAACTTTAACTAATGCTGAGTTCAACGTGAAAGCATTTTTTCCTCACTACCTTTGTTTAAACACAAGCAAAACAATTTTAAAAGGAAACAATAGTAAACACATAAATTAACAAAGAATTCTCTTTAAAATACTCAATCTTTTCCTTTGCTTAACAAACAGTGATTTAGCACTTTTAATTAAGGGTCAAATTATTGGTAGTAGTAATTAAATGAAAACACGATACATTAGCTCACTTGTTCGCAAGAAGTAAACAAAATAGAAAAAAAGCAAAGCTTTTACGTTAACTCTGCATCAGGTAAAGTTGCAATTTCAGACGCAAAATTTGAATATTCGGAAAATAGAAACATTATACTACATAACTAATTGTTCTTCGTCAAGTCATTTAGTAAGTTTAGCAATAAAAGAATACTAGTTATGCTTATGTGGGGCCGTGGTAGCCTAGTGGTTAGCACGTCGGACTTCCACCTGGAAGGTCGCGCGTTCGATACCCACTGAAGACCACCATGTATATTTGGGGATATGTGCATGTAAAATCCGTAGACCCCACTACCTCTCCCCGTGCGTAAGCAATCCTAAGGCCTCGGCTAACAGGTAGGGGTCTGGTGGCGAAAAGTTATGCTTATGTGCTAGCTCACTACAACAAAAACATGTATTTTGAAATTTAATATTGATCGTTGATTTTTTTTTCTTATGTGTCGCTGTAAGTAAACTTAATAAACCTTGGAAATTATCTTTTGAAGCATTGAGTAAAATAAATAAGACAGTATGATGACATGACATTTAGATGTGAAAAAAGGAGGAAATACATGTGATTTTTTTTGCCTGAATTCGAGGTTCCGTATTTCTAAGACCACATCGATATCACTTACAAGAACTTTTCTACGTATTTATATCCATAAGAAGAATATCCCCCTAAAACCTAAAATATCATAAAACTTCATTCAGTCATTTTTTAGATATTGAGTCTCAAAGTTAGCATTTCGGCACCGAGATGCCAAGTTTGGCTAATTATGCAAAGTAAAGGAAAGCTTCCAAATGTTTCATACTGCTTCTATGACACTACAAAAAAGGTATCTATTCAGGGAAAAAAGTGTACAGGTAAGTCTTATTTTCTTCCTTTAACTATTTTAACCTAAAAAATGCAAGTTTTCGTTTTTAAAATGGTATTTTCAAACTCAATTCCCCTATTTAACAAAAAAAAAAAAAATAAATAAAGAAATCTCAAAAAGAAACTGAAATCAAAATTTTGTTCATTCCGTACGGAACATAATGGTTTTTAAATCATTTTGAAATAATCGGAAATAAAAAAAGTTATAACGATTTATGTAAAGCAGTATTTTCGTGAAAAACCACTAAAAATGTGACTTGAAAACGGCTCTAATAAAAAATTTCAAGAATTGAAAAAACTTTTAAACTCTTGTTTTGGGGTCTCAAGGTAACACTAAATTAACTGGCGAAAAGTGAAACAAATCAAAAACATTGAGCAACCTGGTCTGGATGCTTTCACATGGATTAACCCAGGTTTGTTTCATTCCCAAGAGGTTTCCAAAGGCAAGCATTAAATAATCAAACTTCATAAGCTGCGATGTATATTTTACTTATTTGGTAACATAAGAAATTGGTAATATCCTTGTTTCGTTATTCATTGTTATTTCGATTTCATCTTCTGCTCGACTGTTTCCGATTCGATCAATTTCCTTGAATTTTCTTGAAAGGTAAATTGAGCGGAAACCAAAATTTTTGCATTGCACACGAACACGCTGCATAAGTTCGACTGCCTGGTTTACTACATTACACGGAAACACAGCAGCATCAAGCCTGACATCAGGAAGTTGCTCTTCCTGTATGTTGAGATGAGCTGAAGTTTCAATCTTTTTTAATACTTTTGTTTTTATCAGTCTGCCCCTCCTCAGCGAAATTTAGATGTGCCCTTAGGTGATTACCTCATAGCAAGAGTGGGCGCAGGTGAAAAGTGCCTAATAGCTTCCTTTTCCGGTTGTCCGTAGCAGCTGCTGCGTTGGACATTTTTTCTAGAAGGTACGGGTACAGTTTTATTTCAATGTTGGTTCAATTCAGTATAATAATCTTTTCTTTGTATCAGTTCCAAGTTGATTGTTGCAGCAAAACGCGATTTTAATTCTTGAGGTCTCGCTCCGTTGCTGCCAAAAGCCGGGTTAACATAGAAGTAAAACGTATTATTACCGTGAAAGTATTTCTGGGAAATTATGCAACGATTATGCCTTTGATGAGATCTATAATTAATCCTGGCAGCAGTTTCGCACACGATAGTCTTTTGTTCAATTCTACCGCTTCTTTTTGTTACAGAAGTAAGAGGACAAGGAAGCGACTAACGTATTCATTTCAAAACTGTTTTACTTGATTGGGGTTATAATATTGAAATTGCAGAAGGTTTCGTCCTATTCTGCTGTAATTTTCTCAGAGATTAATGATTATTTTTTAAACAATGCATACTTGAGAAAATAATTTCTACTTTTACAATCTCGATAAAAACCAGGGTGCTAAAGCAGGAGTGCAGAGCAGTGCAGCAACACGGTTTTTCTCGAAACTGGAGCAAGGGAATCTGTTGTTTTTCTTTTGATTTGCGTTTATGCAATTCAAAAGAAAAAAAAAAACAATTGGAGCAGTGGAGACAAAGCAATTGGAAAAAACTTTAAGGTTCTTATTTCTTTCCATCTACACTAATTGAAGTAGGAGCCCATATGAGGGTCAGGGCTACGATAGTGTTAAACTTATCTTGGGAGCTGTTTCTGTACAAAAGAAGCATCTTCTGCTGTTACAAAATGCGGGCACGATGGCCTCGTGGTAAGACGCAGAACTAGTCGAGCCTGACAGTGTCGGTGGATTTTCAAGATGCAGAAAATCGACTGAGATCATGTCGTCATATGATTATGCGGCATGTAAAAGATCCCTTGAGTAGACATTTGGTTTGGATACTGTCGGCTTAATTAAATTCTAAGTGCAATTTCGCATCAACAGAGTCCGGGTGTTCACCCTTTCAGATGAAGAAACTGGACGTCAAAACCCTCATGCAGCAATGGCACCACAGTCATCGCAGTGACGCTGAAAGAGTTGGTACCAATCTCTGGGAACGCACTAGGTCTGCAATATTTATGAACTAATATACGAGGGTGTATCACCACACTGTACTGTCATCCTGCGAAGGATTTTTATTGGTTTGACACCTTCACTACTCAAGAAACGAATCCCTGATCTCTGTTATAACTTGGTGCATGTTGATAGCGGTGCAGCCATATTGTAACTGATATTACTGCTAGTGTGTGTATAGCAAGGTCACTACCACAATTGGTGGTCATTGTGTGAACTTCAAAGAACATATCTGCCATCTACCAGATCAATCCTACTACTTTTCGGAACTTTATAGCACTTTTATGGTTTTCATTTAACACATCCTCGTATAAGCTGCCCATTAGGAAAAGAAACTGTTACAAAAATATACCATTATCTAAAATATGCTTTAAAGTGCATTGAAATCAACTGCCTCTTTATTCTAGTAATTTAAGTAATGGAACAATTTATACACTGTTTTTAGGTAATGATGCTTATATTAAGCAAACTAATCGAGTTTAATTTCTTTCGAAGATCGTATAGTAACTGTAGCAACACAGAATAATCGATTTTAGCTAGTATTCATTCCATTTGTATTATTTAAGCTGCAGAGCTATAGCTATGATCAGGGACTTGGAGCAACCGCTGTTTTGAGTTGCTCTGCTCCATCTCTGCTCTGACTCTTAAGTATTTGTTCTGCTTTGTGCTCCGAATAGCTTAAATGGGAATCATATTATTTAACGCTTTTTAAAAAATATATTAATAGTCATATCTGCTATAAAAAAGCAAAAACGCTACTTATAGATTACTTATTTATCAACAAATATATCAGTTTTATATGGCATTGTGTTTAGGGCCTGATTAAGGCAGGGGCATACGGGGCAGCAGCCCCCGGGCCCCACATGTGAGGGGGCCCCAAATCAAATAGAAAGTTTATATTTTAGCTTCTAGTCAATTTTCTTGTTATACTATCTGTGATGAGGTGAAATATTAAAATGCTTCCATAAAATTCGGTTCTTCATTACTGAAGTACTGAAGCAGGTGCCCCAAATAAGGTTTTGCCCTGCTGTGTAGCAAAAAAAAAAAAAAAAGCTTTTCTTTTTTGTGCAAATTAATATAATTTTCATCGAACACATCGAATTTTCTCAATTATTTCAAAAAATTTTAAACCACGACATACTGAACTAACTGTTTTCTCCGTCAATCCAAATTAAGTTAAACTTTAAACTCCTGCAATTGGAAAATAATATGTGGTACATGTGTCTTGGGAAATTCAGAAGATAAAGTGAATGAGCAATTAATGCCGTAATCTCCAGCTGATTTGTTACACATCAGTTTGCTTGCAAAGCATGCATTCACTCGAAACCATTAGTGATTCTAGGATCATTAGTACAGAAGTCACGTATTGGACCCCCGATGCACATAAGGCAGTTGATAACCGTATGTTCTCTCATTTGGAGCATAAAATACATGTCGGAAAAATCTAATTGATTTCAAAGATGGCACTAAATTGTAGAGTAAAAAGACCAAGGGAAAAATGAAGTTAGAATGTTCGTCGTATATATAGTGATATCCCGTTAAAACGAAGTCCAAGGGATCGGGAAAATATTTTGTTATAACGCATATTTCCTTGCATTCGGATGTTTCGTTGTTTTGTTTTCAAAATGTTTTCTTTCTTTGTAGTTTCTAGAGTCCTTTTGTGCTTTTGTTATATGAGAGCATGTGTGTAATAGGGTTGCCAAACGCCCCGGATTTTCCGGAGCACAGCTTCGTATTCTGAAAAATTGCTCCGCGTTCCGGGGAACTACAATACGTCCCGTATTCTTGTCAGGATATTGGTTTTTCTGGATATCGGATATCCAGTGAGTGGCCCTTGTGTGACGGCTCCATACCGGATATTCGGCTATACATTTTTTTAAACATTCCACAGCTTCCAAATACGGAATAAGTTTTTAATTAAAGTATGAGGCAGTGAGAAGCAAAGGGATGTAAGTGACCAAAGAACGGTTCTGAGTAAAACACGTTCAAAGCTCGGATCTTATGGGAGCTCATACCGACCGGCCGTCGATTAATCGACGTTTTGTTCTCAGCGCATACCGACCGGCCGTCGATTAATCGACGTTTTGTTCTCAGCGCATACCGACCGGCCGTCGATTAATCGACGTTTTGTTCTCAGCGCATACCGACCGTTCGTCGATTAATCGACGTTTTGTTCTCAGCGCATAACCGACCGGCCGTCGATTATTCGACGTTTGCTCTCCAGCGCTTACCGACCGGTCGTCGATTAATCGACTTTTGATCTTTCTGTTAGATTTGGTTATCTCGGACGATCTGCGGCTGAGCGGGCGGTGAAAGGGCATAGTATGTTCGAACCGCTACCGGTCGGTAAAGTGTTAATTTTTTTCTAAATCACGTTGTAGTAAAGTACACGTTAGAGCTGTCACTAACATATCTTGGCACAGTATAGAGTGGTGCTTTAACTACCATTTGCTTTAGTTATCTCCAAATTTTCAATTTTGTCACCTACGCCCCTTTGCTTCTAGGTGCTTCTTATGTCTTCAAATTTACATATCGCTTATAGAAATGAACAGTGTCATATCTGCAAAAAAACCTTTTTTTTTTGGTTTTTATATCAAAATGCTCAGATTTTTGCGCTCTTTATATTGGGAATACTGCTGTAAGAAAATGTTCAAAAATTAAGGCTAGAGGCCAACTTTATTTTTTTTGGTGCAATTTGTAATAACTACTTTTTATAGTTATTTTTAATTTTTCTGACATCATTAACATCCATCATGTGAGAAAAAACTAGCACAATAACTATTTTCTGAACAAAATCGACTATAATAATCATTGAAACAAATAAGGCAATTAAATGAAAGGAATTGCAAAACGTTCAAACGCGTCTCTTGAAAAGTGTCTATTTTTGTAGATATGACACTGCTCATTTCTATAAGCGATATGTTTCCAAAATATGCTAAACTAATTAAATTTTTAAAAGCAAAATTGACTTGACACGGATAACCGGATTTTTCGTGCAGATTGGATTCCTAATTTTCAAAAATCGGTTGGATACCGGATATCTGGTATTCGCTATCAGATACCTAGTATTCGGTATCCTGATTCCCCCCCCCCCTGTCGTATTTTCAGCTTTTAATTTGTCAACCCTGATGCGTAACTAGTGATGTGCGCTCATCTGTCATTATTCCATAAAACCTTCATGCCTTTATTTCGAAATGAAAGAAAATTATTTTCAGCTGCCACGTAAAAACTGATAAAAATTTCAAATTTCTTCTCATCAGAACATGTTTAAAGTGAACTTGAACACGCAGTATGACGTTGTTTGAGAAAGTCATCTTCAACGCCAAGAGTAGGTCAGAAAATAAACATCCGTTCTGTTCCAGGTCACTTGATTCTACTCTAAAGAAACAGGTATCATAATTCACTCTCGTTGAAAATTACTTTCGTAACCGTTAAAATGCTCCAGGAAACGTTCTACCTTTCCTTCATACAGAGAAAATGAAAGGTGATGTTTCAGTTTTTCGTAATAAGTGAACTAATGCTGTAGATCAAAGATCATCAAAAAAAAAAAGCATTTTCAGGGTAAAAGTTCTGGTGACCTGTTAGGTTGCTAACGTCGCGTCGTATAATCGATTCAAACCTCTATTCAAGTCAAGAATTGGGACCCCACTAAAGCGTCGTATAAGTGTAAACGACGTATAAACGATACAACTTTGTATTCTTCAAAACAAGACATCAAATTTTGTATACTGTTTCTCTACTGTGTTTTACTCTCTTAATGCGCATCCAGACATCAAATTGTGTATTACTCTATCAATTTATATCCAGTTATATTGAGTTATATTGTTATAGTGTGGTGCGGCTTTGGTTGTGCGCAATTGCTCAATGATACTAATGCTTGATTTACAGACACTATGCAATCTTTCGTATTCCGCACCACGCGCATTATGACTTTTAGAGTTTTGCAATGACCTGTAATTTTTTTTTTAATGGTTTTCATAAATTTGCGGTTGGTCGAGCTCTCCCGGAACTTGCTCCCGAGGGCTTGCACTTGTGGGCATCTAAAAATATGATAGGCCAGAAAATGGCAGGAGCGGGGGGTTTCTGGGCGCACTTGTATTGAACACGAAAAGCTCCTGGAAAACGAACATAAAAATTTCCGATAAAAAAAATGGAGAAGGAGACCCATCACTTCAAATTTTTCCGTGGGGAGGAGAGCAAAGGTCCTTCTTGCATATTACAATTTTAAGAAGCAACAAAATACATTCATTTTAAAAACTACTTTATATTCTGAAAGTTAGGGAGAGGGAGCAATTGCTCCCTCTTGGCTTTATCCCGTAAATGACGGGCCTGTGGAAGAATAAAATTTTTTTAATGCGAAATCCCGTAATTATTATCAGTAATATAGTGAAAATTGAAAAGGATGTCCAATCTTCTAATGCAATTTTATATGTAAATGTAAAACATTCAATGCGACGTTTTAAAGTCTAGCGAATTTTCACGATCAATTTATTGAAATATAAAACTTAGCTATGGTGAGCGGGGTGGTGGGGGGGGGGGGGGGGGCTAAAAAAATAAGTCTTCTTTCAGTTTTATTATAAAAGTTTTTAATGAGTAGAATTCATTCAAACACGATCAAAAGTGCTTAACATTATTTCCCAAAAACCGAATGAGAAAGAGAGCAAACTACGAGAAGAGCACACAGTGTGTCAAAGAATTTTTAAGACTAGGTTTACGAAATAAAACGAAAACTAGTAATTATACTTTTTTAAGTATTTTTTATTAAAAACAAGCTTCTTCGGCTTCAATACATTTGCTACAGCGGTTTAACAACAATTTGAATGTCTGTTCCAGCTCACATTGGAGGACTGCCTCCAAAGTTCGCTCGAAGCTGTTTGTATAGTGTCAATGTCATCAAAGTATTAAAAAAAATAGTTAGCTAATGAACTGAGGTTTTGGCAGTGGATCAGCTGATAGTTAACCCCTTAACGATCGGTTAATTTTCAAGAAAGCGGTCATAAAAGTGCCTACTTTTTATCCCTGAAAATTATATTAAAATATGTGTATGAACAATATATAACCTATATTCATTTTTAATTTTTGATTTGTTTTTATTTTGAAATTTTAAACCCTTCAGCCCGTAAATATCACGGGAGCGAGAAATAGAGAGCGAAACCTCACCCCGGTCCTTTTCACGGGAGCGAGAAATAAAGAGCGAAACCTCACCCCGGTCCTTTTCACGGGAGCGAGAAGGAAGGGGTTAAGGAGCTTCACGAATGTTCGATAACACAGATAGTGCCACTGCAAGCTTAGTTCCTGCTGTAGTCTTGAAAATTCTTTGACACGATGTATACAAACAGCTATGAATCATGGAAAAAATGAAAATTTGTAACTATTATCTTAAAATCCTTTGCTTTACTGTATGAAAATTGTTCACAACCGTATTACATTTTGCGTTTTTCCCCCTACTTAAAAAATAAAAATTAAATCTAACTCCTAATATTTATCAAGACAATTAGAACTGTAACAATATTCAGCACTTTTTTCTTTTCGCGAAGAATGAATGGCGAAACAACGTCAACGAGATATAAATGAAAGAAAAAGTAACTGATGAAATCTTTTATAACATTGATTCTTGTTGAGAAGTCAGTACTTATTCATAAGAGAAAAAAACCCTCAATACATAGATCGAAAAGCACTTGACATAAAATAAGTTTCAACTGCGAATAAATTGATCTGATGCAAGACGACAAAGAATTGCCTTGAAGACAAGCGAAAAACTTTTCAATTTCTTCCTTGATTTTTTAAATGGTACTGGAAGGTAGAACAGTAAAAATAGGCTTTAACATATTTAATAATTGAAAGATTAAATGGATGAAGGTGTCATGTTACAAAATTAAACAGCTGTAAATTCTGCTCAGTTTACTAATGAAATTTTTTCCTCCGTCTGCTTGTGTTTGTCATTAAGAAAAAAATTCTGTTCGTACAGGTCTGAATGATTATGAAAAACAGTCACGAACCCCCTTCATCCGCAAACAGAAAGTGAATGAAACAATAGCTAGTCAACACCTCCATTCACTTAATTCTGAAGTTAAAGAGCATAACGTAACAATTTTAGTAGTAAAAAATAATAATTTTTTTGTCTTGAAAACGATTACGTTTTTTAATGAAATTGGTAGTGCAACTACATTATTGTTGGCTTTACAGAGAGATTCTTCCTTTGCTCTTTTTGGGTTTATTTAAAAAGAATTTGGGGGAGGGGGGCATGTCCAATTCTCCTAATTGTCGTGTAATCTAAATATTAAGCCTTATGTATCTAACCATGAGAATTGAGAAACACTTTTAATGTGTACTAAAACCCCTCTTTTCTGTCTCGTAATCGGATGTTCCGCATAATCCAACGCAAGTAGAATCTGTCGAAAAAAAGGAAATGACGTAGGGGAAGGTAGGGATAGTTGAGCCACTTTTTTAATTTCAATTTTTTTAAATTGAATTTATACTTTCTTTATAGCAAAATGAAACATTATAGGAGAAAGTTTGATCTTTTTTTCTCCAATATTAAATAAAAATTATTTTCAGTTGAACCATTTTTCTTTGCTTAATAAATTTTTACTTTTTGTTTTACATTGTGGCTCAGAGGGCGATACATGACTGAGCCATGGTGAAGAGATACTTGAACCCATCACTAGAAAATACCTAAAAATATATTACTTTTCTTTTTATTGTTTTATTTACACAGTGCTTAAGATTTAGCAAGTCCTTCAATACCTTTATACTTCACCCCCCCCCTACCGTTAGCTCGTGCCCTTAGGGCTGCCCTCCCCCGGGTACGAGTAAGTGAAGTTTATCAAAGTACGCTCCCATCGGGAGATTGAATAGCTGGGCGCCAGCCCATCCTTATTACATTGCTGTGTGGACCTGGCGCCCTCCTTGATACCCCTATGCTTGAAGAGTATCTTTGAAGGGTTTTGGTTCCCTAGTCCTTCAATACCAGTCGTGAAAATGTAACTGGTAACAAGATTTTTTTTGGTGACAATTGGTAGTCAAAGGATGATGGTTTCATCGATGATAGCAACATCTTCTGCTGAGGGAGATTTAAATTTTTGTAATTTGCAATTCTTCGAGCAAATTTCATGTTCAATCCATTTTCTGAAACACTAAATACTTGCCCCATATATTTTCAGTTTTCTTTCTTGTACAGTTACCAGCAAACAATCATCACTAGCAAGTATTCTGTTGATATCATCATAATCACTGTCAATGTTTTCACCTATTGACATTTTTGTATCGTATGCTTTTAATTCAGTAGCTGCCAGAATCTGAAAATATCATTGTCGCGCAAACTAAAATAAGATTAGGTATACTTCTACCACAAAAAAAATTAAAAAAATAATAATAAATAAGTAAAATAAATAAATAAGAAGAGTTCTGACTGACAGAGTGCCAAGAAGAATCCATTCATGTCATTAGGAATGCGTCATATTCTGTTCTTGCTTTAGTTCGTTGAGTATACTTGATTTCTTCCAAACTGATGCTATTTGCCAGTGTAAAAATTTGGTTGCTTTTGCCAAACAGAGAAGCAAACTTTCTGATTCGCGTGCTAATAAACGCACCTGCAAAGCGAACTTCCCTAACACTCAAATGGATTCGTCCTTTTCTGACATGCGCAGAAGCGTCTAAGTGTCGGAACTTCGTGGTCAAACTGTATTTTATCAATAAAGGGAAAACAAATTCATAACTGTTAACTCCGTATAAGTATTCAATTGCACTATCTGCCATATAGTGGCGCCAGTAAAAAAGATAAAAGAGATAGCAAAAACTTTTCAAGCACACCATGAGCTATGATTCAATTGAGGATACGACACCAACCAACCAATAAAAAAGATAAACTAAAAAGCATCTCGACGTGATTAATTTTAATTAGAGTTTCAATCATGAGTGAAAATAAACGTGGAATGCTGTTGCAATCGATACAGTATTAACGCCACCATTAAACATCTCGAGTCCGCCATTAAATCATTCAAAATTTCTGGGGAAAGTACTTTCAGAGATGAGAGATTACACCACAAATTAAGTTCCAGTGTATGCCAACAAAATTCTCAAAAAATATCACCCAAAAGCGTGATTTTAATACAGTTTTTTCTGTACATCTGATAACCTTGTCGAAACAGCGAGTTCAAGGCATGCAGCAGGTCCTTTTAAGGATGAAAACACGAATCAATGTACTATATAAAAAAATTCTGAAAGAACTCGTGACTTCAATGCTATTTTTTTTCTGTTGGGCATAGCCTTGCGAACCCTAAAGGGTTCAAAACTTATCTGTCCCATTAATCTGTCAAGATTTTGATTACAAACGCATAGACAGCAATTAAATGTTAATGCATAAGTACTTTCCTTTATATCTACAATGCTATAGATCTATCGTGATCTCAAGGTAGGTTTTCGTAGAGTTGTAATATAAAAAGCAAAGTTCAGTAACTGTAATTACGTACGTGAGAAAAATCTCCAATTTTTTTTCTTCGGGAAGATATGATGGGCTAAAAGTGATAAAATGAAAAAAACACCGAAAGGAATTTTCGATACTCTTCGATTGTAAATTCACTTTTTGCTCGTGAATCTATCTAGATTGCTAACTTTACGTGCTTTTACTTACAATTTTTTTGACCTTGGAAATTACGATTTGTTCTGTGCCAACGACTGATGAACATAAGCACAGACTGCTTATGTTCATCAGGAAGCCACGAAGGACGAATGCGGTTTTCTTCCAATCCCTGATTTTGATTTTTCGAACGAAGCTTTGTTCGAATGCCGTAGTACCGCGAAAATGCTCTCAAATTATTGCGCAAGCAACGTTGAGAGTATTGTCACATGACTAACAGTTAACCACAGGTGACCGGAGATGAGTGTACAATAGCATGGTCCAACATGGACTTTCACCTTCCATGAAGCTGGCTAAAAAAAAGTTGCAACAATAAAATTAGACAGCAACAGCTTTCTTCGCACGTGAGCGGATTCACAATGACGTTGCGGAAACCGATAAAATTGATGGTTGTCTGTCCTTAAGATTTAAAAAGAATAGCGGTCTTTAGCTTAGTCCGTTTTCTTTGTAATTTTGGTCCGATTTAATCGCGTAGATGTGATGAGAAAGTATTTTTCGAGCTATTACTTATTTCAAGACAATTTTTGGAAGCTCGGTTAGTAAGTGACCTTACCTAAGAAGAATTTCCGTGGGAATGCATGAATGTATAAAATGGTTTCTCTAGAATGAAATGCCAGTAGTTCTCTGAACGTGTGTCAAATACAGACAGAAAGAAAAATGGAAATACAGTTGAACTTGGTTATGGTGACCTCGTTTCTAGTGACAACTCTGTTATAACATCAAGAAATACTTTTCTCCTCCAACCTCCTTCCCTGTTAGCACTAGGCCTTAGGGATTCCCTGCATTCGGGGGGGGGGGAGGTACTGGGGTCCACGGATTTCACATGCACGTATCCCCACCGATATGAGAAGTCAAATCAGTAAATAGGGCCATAAGTTTTGTACCGCGTCTCGAAAGTCTACACAAGCGATAAATGATCGTTTAAACGAGCTCGTTATACTCTAATAGAGTAGGGTCAGGTGCATTGTAAAAAAATCTCCTGACAATAACGGAAAAAGTACGGCAGCAGAGTTGCCGGAAAATCTCTGATAATATTTTCCCGACATTTGACAGAAGTTTCATTTCTTTTTTTTTCCGGTAATCCAAATCAGGTTGTGAAAATACAGCAACCGTAAAACGGAAAAGTTCCGATCTCGTATTTTCAGGACGTGATATTTCCGTTTTTGGAAGGAAAAACCACATATTGAAGCATTACGGAAATCTTCCGCTAAAATCAGTCAAAAAACACTCTGAAAATTCAGGTTTTTTTTTTTTAACAGTGTGAATTAAAGTGGTCATACTGCAAACAACAAGCTATAGCTTTGAAATAAATAAAGGAATTGATGTATTTTTTTAAATTTTAGCTTTTGGTAATTAAGAATTAAATTTTATGTTCAAAAGTATTTCAATGGCAACTCTTTAGGTGAAGAAAACAGTCAATTTGTCTGTATATACAACACTTTTTTGAAATTGAAACAGCTCTTTTAACTTCTTTCTGACATTTTGTTTTAAAGAATTTGAATCTAATTGGCGGTGCAGGAAACTTTACACAGATCTCAAAAATACTTCATCACAAACCGTGAAGTTAGATTTAGTATATATATTATTAAGGGCCGTGGTAGCCTAGTGGTTAGCACGTCGGACTTCCACCTGGAAGGTCGCGCGTTCGATACCCACTGAAGACCACCATGTATACTTGGGGATATGTGCATGTAAAATCCGTAGACCCCACTACCTCTCCCCGTGCGTAAGCAATCCTAAGGCCTCGGCTAACAGGTAGGGGTCTGGTGGAGAAAAGTATATATATTATTTTACAGTAGTTTAAGTAAGATGGGGTAAAGTGGGCCTAGTATTGGGCTTAACATGCACCAATGTTCTAAAATTACATAAGATTAATTTATGAGGCAGACCGAAACTTAATTTGCATAGGAATTCACGAGAGCTCAGCTTACATATTTATTTGCAATTTTGTGCGAATTTTTAACTCTTAGAGAGAATTCAGGCTATTTACGCACGGAAATAAGTTTTGAAGACTACAGGGCTCCGCACTTCTTTTGTCAGAAATGAAGCAACGACGCAGAAGTTAAACATCAATTTCACTAATACTGTACTATTTTTTGAAAAAACTTTTAAATTTGCTACCTTTTTACTAATTTTAGTCAACAGGATTAAACACAACTGAGCTCGAATGCAATAGAGATTGACATTACTATAAGACAGTATTCTTACAATGGTGTCTTTAGTATTGACAAATTTTTAGAAGTACATTTAATAAAGCAATTTTCAAGTTATCCCGATGGAATAGTTCATTTCTAAATAGACTTTTTATAAACATAATTAAGCTGTAAATGTTTAGGACCTAGCTGTACTTCGAACAAGAACAGTGCACGAAAGAGAGAGAGAATTAAAAATACCTAGGTTAAAATATGTATTTTCCTCCCCTTTGGATTTTTAATTAGCTATAATCATCTCAAAGCTCTCTTATTAACAATGTTTTCTTATTGTGTAAAAACTAATTCAAAAATTTTCACGGAAAATTTTGAATTTCATATTTATGTTTCATTATATGGATTTTCGGTTCCCGCAGAACACCTAAAGTGAAACAACATCGACTTAGGTCAGTGTTTGGGAGGGTGACAACCTCTCGCGCCTGGTTCCTGTAGGGCCGTGTTCGCTAAAGGGAGCTGGTGCACGCTAAATAGGTCGGGGCTCCACAGTCCTCCAAGTGAAACGATACCTCTGGGGGTGCCAATCCCAGGTGACGGTCTCTCATCTGGGAGCTGGTTAAAAAAATTAAGAGACCTTTCAAAGGGGCGAAAATCGGACTCCTGCCTATAAGGGCCCCGTTAGACTCACTAGCAGCGTACCCATTCTTCCTCGACACGCGCGAGGACACGACAACAACAACAACAACAACATTATTTGGATTAAAATAAAGGGCAGACTTACAACCTAATATTTAGGGATTAAAACCTAAAAATACCTGCTGGTTATCTGTTCTAAAATATTTTGATACATAACTATGTTTTAAGACCATCTATGCAACAGCTGAATGGGCTGAAGTACCCTGCAAGACGTTACGAAGATGAGACGAACTTTTGACCATAATGGAGGGCATTAATCAATTCAGTTGAGTGAAATAAAGTAGTTTTCCTTCTAAAATAAACTTTTGTTGAATATTTTAAAATATCATGGTTATTAATACGTTTATATGATCTTTTTTCATTTACGACCACTTTACCTCCTGCACTGCTCACTTTACCCAGCCTCATGGGGTAAAGTGGTCATAAATACGTCCCAAAAAGAAGGCGTTATGAAATTATTTTTACTCAATTTTTTTTTGTCCAAAATTTAATGCAATCTATAGTGTAAAATATCAAGCAAAAAAGGGTTTGAACAAATTCTTATATTTATTGTGGACGAAAGTTGAAAAACGTGGATTTTATGAATACTTTACCCCACCTGTTTCTAATTCACCGAATTGCGAGATTGTAACACAGAAAATATCGAAATCTAAGATGGAAGCTTAGTAGTAGCTTAGTTAGTTTGTAAAATTGTATGAGTGACAGAAAATTGGAGCTCGTATACAAAAGCATCTACCATACGGATTCTTTAGTAAAATTATTTTAAAAACCCGTTACCCAAAATAGTTCAAAACTAGAATGATTCAAATTGTAAGAAAAATGCTTTGTGCTAAAATATGAGTACAAGGAAAAAAGCAACGTAAATAAAGCTCAAATTGTCACACAATTAGTTTATTTTGTTCTGACAATTTGTGCTTTATTTACGTTGTTGTTTTCCTTGTACTCATAATTCAAATTGTAAGACGAATGATCAAAAATGCTTTGTGCTAAAATATGAGTAGAAGGAAAAAATAAAGCACAAATTGGTCACATAATTTGTTTACTTTGTCCTGACAATTTGTGCTTCATTTACGTTCTTTTTCCTTGTACTCATAATTCAAATTGGTATAATTCAAAAGATTTCACCAAACAGAGGTGATTAGTATATGCTATGTTTGGGACCAGGCTGATGTGAAACGATACAGTTTTTTGGAATAAATCTGTAAAACTAAGCAAATAGAAAAAAAATATATAAATAGACTTTACAGTCATTACAAGAAGTATAGGCTCACAACATCTGCTTACATCTGATCTCGAATTTATGCATGGCTTGTAGGTAAACCAAATGGGCGATTTCCAGACCGGTTTTACCTCTGCAATCTAGTCTGCTCAATGTCTAGGGGAAAAAAAATATATCTTCCTAACAAAGCTTTCGGACCCTCCCCTTTCAACTTCCACCTTTTTTTTGTATAAAGCAATGTAGCGTTTGCCAGCTGTCCGCAGTTATTTCGCATCCAGACCATATCTTCTGCTTCTGAGAGGCTTACCTTTAAATGATTTTTAGTTCATGTTGGAGATTTGCTTCCGACGAATCTTTGATTTTCGGGGCACTTCGATTAATTTCTTCGATCCCATATGGTAATTAATGTCCTTCAGGTTAGAGCGTTTTTAATAGAAAGATGAAAAAAAAATAGGTGTATGCAAAAATTTCAAAATTCTTTGCTAAGAACAACACAGATGAATAATTGATGATTATCAAACACGAATTGTTTTCTTTGGAAATTTTGCGTTTTATTAATATTGATCATTCACTTTACTCAAATAGTTATTACTTAAAAAATTTTAAAAAGAGATTTCGTAGGAGAGTAGCGCAGAACTGTTTCTAAGATCAGGTTTAATCCATTAATGCCTGACGTTTTTTTAGGGACATTCTAAAAAGTACGTCTGAAGCACCCAAAAATAAACATTTCACCAAAAAAAAAAAAAAAAAATTTTAAATATATTCCTAGCCAGTTATTTTAAGGTTAGGAATACATTAAAACAATATTTTTTAGAAATGTTTAATTTTGGGTGCTTCAGACGTACTTTTCAGACTGTCCCTAAAAAGGGACGGTAGGCATTAATGAATGGGTTAATTGAGTAATTGACTCACCCAAAAATTTATCGCGGTCTATCTTTTATTTAAAACATGATCAATAATCCAAAGTTGAGTTACTAAAATACAGCATATTATTTAATCATTAAGTTTTTATTTATTAATTGTTATTCATTTATTATTAGCTATTTTATTAATATTCAGTTGTTTATTAATGTTTGTGTGTTCCTTTATTTAAGTACCCTTAATTGAAGTGCAAAAGCATGCATTCTTCCATCATTAAACACTTATCGTTTATTATAATTGTTTATTGTTGTCAAATCATTTTCTCCGGGATGTGATCACATTAAGCCGCGTTAACAAATATCAACAGTACAGCTGTCGATCAATATATCATAGAACCAGCCGGCATGATGGCGTTGTGGTAAGGCGCGGAGCTCGTACGCCCCCAGGTCCAGGCCTGGCAGTGTCGGTGGATTTTCACGATGCGGAAAATCGTCTGCGCCCATGTCGTATGATGATGCGGCATGTAAAGGATCCCTCGAGCATCCATTTGGCTTGGATGCTCTCGCATAAATTAAATTCCTAGTGCAATTTCGCATCAACAGACTCCGGGTGCTCTCCCTTTCAGGTGGAGAAACTAGACGTCGAAACTCTCATGCGGCGATGGTACCACACTCATTGTGGTGCCGCTGAAAGGGATGGCACCAATCTCTGGTGAACGCAGTAGGTCTGCAAATGACAGAAGCCAACAGCAGCCCATTAGAATTTTTTAAAAAATATTATAGAACCATTTCAAATGGAGAAAGACAATAATAGAAGACCTGCTGGGGAAGGGGGGGGGGGGGTTAAGAGAGCGAGAGAAAGATGACATCTCTTGTTACATTTAAAGTGGGAGAAGCAATAGTTGCTGAGTGTAATGAGGTGTGCTGTGAGCGCCCACACCTTCAGCAAGCATTGATCAAAGGCGGAGTTTGTCGAAACTCACGAACCGCAAGCATTCCTATTGTTACCGGAGGAAAAGTTCCCGCGTTTAATTAACGGGACCGGCAACAGCAATGGCCGGAAACGTTGGAATGTTTGTTGCAGTTCGACCGCGCACTTTTGACATTTGGACGCTTCTGCGCTTGACAGAAAAGAACGAATCCATTCGCGTTTTAAGGAAGTTCGTTTTGTAGGAGCGTTTATTTAGTACGCGAATCAGAATGTTTGCTTCACTGCTTGTCGAAAGCAGCTAAATTTATAAACTGGCATGCAGCATCAGTTCGGAAGAAATCAAGTATTCTAAACGAACTAGAACGAGATGAAAAGCGGCACATTCCATATACTGTCAGTTCCTCCCTTGAATGAATGGATTCTTCTTGGCATTCTGCCAGGCAGATCGCTTTGGTTGATGGTAGAACTATACCTTTTATACCAAGGCATGCTTGATTGCATGTTGCATCACACTTTTTGCATTCTAGTTTTTCGCACGTATGAACACATGAGTTTGAGCTCTTGAAGAAGTGGCCTTTTTGTTTTCAATCATTTTTAATAGTTATATTAGCTCTTTTAATAGTTCAATTATAGCTATTTTCATGGCGTGTAGGTCATATCTCATGTTGAATTACCCGTACAGGGGGCCTCCTAACGGATGCTGTTATTTGCGTGAAAATTTTTGGCCTTGAAATCTAGCCATGATCTCGTAAGTTATTTATGCATGTAAACCTCCATTTTTCATTCTCGCATCTTTCGTTTTCCGGTATGTATCATCTCGTTGTAACGGCCCCGCCATGAACGCTATGTAAATAATATTAATTTGACCCACTAAAGATCGTTTCTGAAATTAGTAAGTTCCCGTATGATGGGAATGTTATGTTGCAGGTTATTTATTGCTTTCACATTGGTAAAAATTGAAATCCATTCATATCTTGCAGTGCCCAAACTCCCAAAAACAAATTAAAAAATGTACATATTTATGGAATTTACATATTATGTCAAATGTGTTGAAATTGTAAATTAATTTTAAATGTTTATAAATTTTGAAGATTATTGTATCCTTTCCTATTTTCCCTTGTAAAATCAAATCTCTAACAATTTTTCTAAATATAATTTTTAAATCGAAATTTCCATCAAACTCGATTTTTAGCACATATTTAAGGACTTTGGGGCACCAGAAAAAATTAGTTGAGTTCACACCTCATTATAATGTGCCGTTATTTCAGTTTCCATGGAAGATTTAATAATTGACATTTGACAGCACAATAAAAGACTGAGAAGTAAAGGAGGTGTGTTTCTTTGCATGAGAAGGTGTTGCAATTGAAACACTGCAGTCTAAAGTTTTCGTGGCGAAATAATTTTTTTGCAAGAAACTTGCTTTGTAAGTGGGTGAAAATACTTGCTCAATCTTTGAAATCCCCCACGGTCTTCAGCTTCTCAGCATGACTCATGCAATCCGAACAGCTTTGTAATTAACGCTCTGAAAAACTCCCGTTGAGTTCAGCAGGCACATCTGGAAGAGTAAACGCTTTTCTACCGATATATGACTTTTTTTTAAAAAAAAGTATTGTAAATTAGGAGCCATCGGTCAGCCTCCATGTGGTTTTCAAGTTTCTTAATAACACTCGCAAGGCTTTTAGTGGAGCAACACCGTAAATATTCTTCAGAAACGCACGTTGAATGGTTGACGAAGCTAGCAGCCGTACAATAGCAATGAATTGGGGCAATTTTGATAAATCAGATACTTTTAATACAGTTAATACAATAACTGTTTATCATTTAAATTGGTTTTTGGCTTCATTTTCATATTAAAAATTGTGTTAATTGTTGTAATTTGGTTTTGGTCATACAAAATTTTGACAATTTTATCATGCATTTGATTTTTTGTTTCCTTGAATTTTGAAATTTTGATCTTTCTTTTTTATCAGTTTACTTTTAAATTTTTTTATTTAAATTTTCATATCTTGAATCTTTTAAAAATTTATAATTTTTGTCACTTTAATGCAATTTTAAAGCAGATAGAGTTACATTAAATACAAGAATTGTAGTTATGATTTGAATTATTTTTGATTTCATTTTGCTAATATTTGAAATAAGTTTATTACTTTAATAAATTGCATTATTATCAGTTCTTCATATTTTTAAAAAAAATCAGTAATGCCTTCGTTTTTGTTCCACAAACACTGATTTCTGTGTGATTCTTTCCCTCTCCAAGTATTAGCTAGCCGAGTTTATTTATTTATTACTATTATTATTATTTTGTTTTGTAAGTAGCGTTGATTGTCCATAAAAATAGTTAACCCCTTGCCGTACCATTTAGCTCGACCAAGCTCGGGCGTAATCGGTAGTCGTCCGATTATCCCTTCAAGAGTCTGACTCGTGATATTCATGTTTGTGTTAAAATCTTCATCACGAATCACACTCGTTAAAGTATGGCAAGGGGTAACATTAATACTTACTACAGTTATTGTTAAATGCTTAGCGTTGTCTAAATCCAATCGTAGAGATCGTTATTACGACGACCATTACACTTATACGACGTTTTAGTGTGGTTATCGTTTATAGTCCTTTCGGCTTCGTATAAACGGGTTATACTTTTCTCCACCAGACCCCTACCTGTTAGCCGAGGCCTTAGGATTGCTTACGCACGGGGAGAGGTAGTGGGGTCTACGGATTTTACTTGCACATATCCCCAAGTATACATGGTGGTCTTCAGTGGGTATCGAACGCGCGACCTTCCAGGTGGATGTCCGACGTGATAACCACTAGGCTACCACGGCCCACAAGCGGGTTATACAGGGGGAGGGTAATGTGCCATTATGACCATCGTGCTCATTTCTCTGCAAAAAAAATTCTCTTTACCAAATTTGTAGTTTGTTGAGTTCCATTGCTTTAAAGCATTGCACTGCAACTTACCAATGTGCTGTTTACTTGGCGCCTCGCTTGTATACTGAAAACAAATGGAATGCATTAGTTATTGAATAATAATATCATGCTTCATGATCCTGCTTAGCTCTTTCATTTTTTTAAGTAACAATTATATACGCCTCACTATCTCAAAGACGTACATCGAGACCAATTGTTGATAAAACCTATAATAAGTGAGTTCGCAGATAGTAATGATACCGTTCTGTCTCCGTAAATAGTACGTTTGATTTAATTGCGTTTGGGGACATGTTATTTTTCAGAGGTGAAATTTACTATTTCTCTTTCCAGTAGTCTTATTTTTTTCTCTTTGGTCTCAAAGTAGAATTTTTAGACCTCGAACCGGTCTTTCCCTCTAGTTGAGTTTTAGAATTTTTTTTCTTCTTTTTTTGATTGCTTTAGCACTAGATTTACCAGGCCGTTGTCAACCGTTTCTAAACTTTCATTTTACCTCAGGTTGCTATGAAACTTTCAGTCACATTAACTTGTCCTCCTTACCGGGTATTAGGAAAAGCCAATGCAATTGAAAGTTGCATTATAATTAGTAATAAATTATGCAAAATGGAAGCTTCGAAACAGTGAAAATGACTGGTCTGGTAAATCTAGTGTTCAAAATAAAAGATTAACCCATACTTTCTTCGATGCAATGAATAACGTATATATGGTATGATATTCGAAAAATTTTAAGTTCCGATGCAATTAGTTATTTTCTTTTGATGTTTTGCTTGAAGATTTTAGGTTGCACAGATGAATTGAACATTGAGCACTGTGTATTCTTTAACAATAAATAGTTGTTGTACGGAAAGAAAGAAATGTCGAAGGAAAACATAAACACGCACTCAAATTTTTAGCATTTAAATCTCAAAAATCAAAAACTCATTTGTTATCTGTATAATTAAACTAGTTTCCTCTCGATTCGGGTAACAAATTGAAATGATATATATGGCATGGTTTCAAAGTTTCTCGTTAATTTTCAGACCCATTACAATGTTCCAAGCACTTTCTGTCCATCTTGTGAAAAAATTTTCGGCCATCTTCAGAAACATGCATCATTAGATAAAGTTTTAGCAACAAGAATAACTGAATTGCCCTAAACCACGAGCATCAGATACTAAATGAAATTGCCTTTTTTTAAAATTATTATTTTTTCGAATGGGATAGCTTGAAATTGCTCGTTATTGACAAAAATACCTGGATTTGTTTTCAGTAAATTCATATTAATTCTCTTAGTAAACGTATCATTCATCTCCAAAAATTTCTGCTTCTACATCTTTCAGTACAGTAAGGCTAGAGGATTGAGAACAATAAGGACTATAAAAGTTTATATTATACGTACATATAACATACACAAATGCATACAGGCATCGCGTATACGTTCTATAAGATAAAGTACATTTTGCACCTTGACGCGAAAGGTGGAAAACGGAATAAGATATCCGCAGAACTGTGACTTTTATCAATGTGTGATTTTTGATGAAATTAGTGTAACTAATGGTTATCCAGTGGTCGAAATTCGACCATAATTCATTAAATTTCTCAAGTTCACCTTGAACGTTCAAACAGCTTGGCAATTTAAGTTTTTCTGATTGACAACAGTTTATTTTGTTTAAATATTTCAATTAGCGATAATCTCTACCCGTTGCGTCTGATTTACCGCTGAGTTAGTTATTTAATCTAATGCTTTTGTACCAAATATTATACATAAATTTTAATCTAATGCATTCGTACCAAATATTATACATACATTTTATCTTTCTTCTCTCCTTTTTCTATAAAGAAAACAAAAATGAAAATTTTCCTGCCCTGTTACTGAATAAACTAGAACTACAAACACTCACTTGCAATTGACTCAAGAGTTCAAAACGATAGTGCAAATCGACAAACTAACAAAACATTAATTCGAAGCAAAATAACGTGTCACTGCACTTAATCATCTCCCTTTACATTATATTAGGCATTTTTAGCGTCAATTTTTTAATTATATTTCATTCCACCTTGTACTGGACGTTTTCTTATCTCTCTCTCTCTCACACACACACATATATATACATATGGAAAAGGATTAACTGACACTTTAATATTAGTATTTTTTCTTCCTTTTTTTTTGCGTTGACATTCATTTGATGGATTTATATTATGTTTTGTTTTGTTCTTGACATTTATTTTTCTTTGAATTATAAATAGGGAAAATACTGAGTTGTTGTTGTCGTGTCCTCACGCGTGGCGAGGAAGGATAGGTACGCTGCTCATGAGTATAACGGGGCCCTTGCAGGCAGGAGGCCGATTTTCGCCCCTTTGAAAGGTTTCTTAATTTTTTGAACCAGCTCCCAGATGAGAGACCATCACCTGAAATTGGCACCTACAGAGGTATCGTTTCACTTGGAGGACATTGGAGAGACGACCTATTTAACGTGCATCAGCTCCCTTTTCCGTACACGGACCGCAGCAGCCAGCCGCGAGAGGTTGTCCCCCTCCCAAACAATAACCTCAGTCAGTGTTGCTTCACTTTCGGTGTTCTGCGGGAACCGAGCTTCTACCGACTGGTTCACTGCGGGACAAATGTATTGAGTATTGTGTAAATATTGTAGATTGAGGGGTACAGGCAAGGAGTAGTATGAAAGTCTTCTAAAAAAAAGGCTTCGAATCTACGTAGAAAGTAGGTTAAATAAAACTGTTTCCAAAAATTTTGTAAGCTCGTCAGTAATTGCTAAACAAGAAAAAAGTAAGAAAATCAGTTGACAAACAGAGGAGAAAATATTACTAAACTGTTTTGTCTGTGCCTAAATATTGATTAACGCCCATGGAATTTTGATTTTTTTTCACTCCATTCTAATGTACATTAGTGAAAACTATCGATAAAAATATAAATAACAAAATCAAAACTTAATTCAAAAAGACTGACTTAACATCATTCTGAGTCACCTTTGTTCTTTTTATTGCTGAAAATATCAGAAATTGTAATTAGTTCGTTGACAGCAACAATTTCCCGCAATTACCAGTGAATAGTAAGCCTCGAATTCCAATTAGAAAATAGTTAAAAATAAATCAAATTAATCAAATGAAATGTTTGAAATTTTCAAACTAGCTAATTCATTCTCGTTAAATTTTGACTCAACACACCTATGAAGCACCTGCCCCAATTTAACAGAGAATTATAATAAATTAATTAAGATGCATTGTGTATTTCTTCTGGTTTTCGTTGTTTCAGAATAGCAATTTCTATTATAAATGAAGCAAGCTGTTTCAAAAACTTACCAGATGATTCATTATTATAGCAACGCCTAAAACTAATGAAGTAAACGATATTCGGATATCCTTCTTCAAATAGCCTTACTTCCGGTCCAAATTTAAGGACTGATTATGGAGTTGCTACCACTGACCAGCTGTTTTGCAATTTTCGACCTCAGACCAGAACAAAGTATACGCGATTAAATCCATTGGAGAAAGGTCAGTATAATCTGCTGTTGCACTATCGCTCACCAGGCAAGAAAAGCGACAAAATTCAAAAACGAAACACTTTTGGAAAACGGGATTTAATGTTTCTCCCGATTCCAGCCTTCCATCGAAAAGTGACACAATTCAAAAACGAAACACTTTTTAAAAACGGGATTTGTTGTTTCTCCCGATTCCAGATCCTTTAATCAAAAAGTGACACAATTCAAAAACGAAACACTTTTGGAAAACTGGATTGGTTGTTTCTCCCGATTCCAAATCCTTCAATCAAGAATGTGACACAATTCAAAAGCGAAACACTTTTGGAAAACAGGATTTGTCATTTCTCCCGATTCCAGATCCTTCAATCGAAAAGTGACGCATTGTTCTGTGCAGTGGAGTGGCGCACCCGGGATTTTGGGGATGAACAGCATTAGGAATAACCTGGATATTCATTTTCTCAGATACCGGATATTCGGTGTTTCTTGTGTGACGTTTCTGTACCAGATATCCGGCTCTGGTGTTTGAAACCTGTAGATTGAGGTACTTAGAAGCAAAGGGGTGTTAGTGAGAAGATTGAAGATTTAGACATAAACATTGCAGATGATTGGGAAAGCACCATTCTATATTATGGCAAGAGATGCTAGTGATAGCTCTAACAGGTGCTCCGCTTTAACGTGATGTAGAGAAAAATTAACACTAAAGGTTCTATAAGACCCTGTCGACAGGGTGGCGTAGTGGTAAGGCGCAGGTCTGTTACGCCCAAAATCGCAGGTTCGAACATGGCCCAAGTCATTGGATTTTCAAGATGCAGAAAATCGTCTGCGCCCATGTCGCATGATTGTTAAAGATCCCTTGAGTATCCGTTTGGCTTGGATTCTTCTCGGCTACATTAAATACCTAGTGCAATTCGCATCAAATGAGAGCTCAGGTGCCGCCATCGAGGGGAAACTGAGCGTCCAAATTCTCAGTGGCAACGGCATCCACCGACGGTGGTGCTACTCGAAAAAATGGATGCCGATTTCCGGGGTACGCACTAGGTCTGCAAAGGTTAGTGACCTTACGCAGCCCCATTAGAAATAAAAAAAAAAAAGGTTCCATATGATCCAAACTTTGAACGCGTTTTTCTCGGAATCCGTTTTTGGTCACTTACAGCCCTTTGCTTCTCACTACCTTAATTCTATGCCGGATAACCGGATTTACAGTGCATCAGGTTCGGGCATTTAAAAAAATGGTCGGATACGGGATAGCCGACGATTTGTGGGGGGCGGTCGCATTGGTCCCCCCTTATCGGTGCTCCCCTGTTTCTGTGTATTATACAGGCTTTTATGCTCCAGATCCCTACTTGTATATCATAAAAAAGAACATTGTTATTACCCTCTGCACCCCATTGAGAAATTTCTTGCTGCGTCTCTATGTCGTCGCTTGAAAAGATTAGTGACACAACTCAAAAAAGCTACTTTATCAGGAGACCTGATTTTAAATTGTTGCGATTTGTAATTTATTGTTGTTTCATTCATAACAATTCCTAATTATTGTAATGCCTCTTAAAAATGGTTAATGCTATTCTTTTTGTTTATTTCATGCTTTTTGTACTAGCCTTTTAGGGTTCTTATAAATTTTAATCAAATTTAGGAGACTTTCGAGTTGTGTCTCTTTCGAATAAAAACAACAATTTTCCTTAAAATTTATTTTTAGTTCCTTCTATATCGAATAAAATTAATAGAGCTTTAAAATGAATATTTATTGTTGTGTCTTTTTCGAATAAAACAACTCCAAATACGTCACTATTGTCCATTATAAAATTTTATGAAAAAAATCCTACATTAACAGCAATACAGACACAACACAAAATGGGTCTCTATTGTTCTATTCTATAAGGGACTATATCACTTAGGACCTAATCGGGGTTGGGCCTTTTTTCAATAAAATTGGCAGTACTTACCCAAGCAGCAGTAGAAACACAATTCATGAAACACGAGTTATGACTCTGTTCAACTCAAAAAAAATGGCGTTTTATTTTCATTCTGAAAAGACACTTACGCCATATACCGGCAGCTTAGTTATCTACAACTGGTGTCTTTCCATATAAAAGATCATTTTTTTAAAAGTATTATCAATTAAAAATCTCATTTTCGGTATTTTTTGAGTTGGGTCACTATTCTGTTCAAGCATCGATGTGCTCAACACATCGATGTCCGCCGGACCTTCCGTCCGTTGGACCTTTTGGGCGTGGACCTTATGTCCGTCGGACCTTTTGGGCGTGGACCTTATGTCCGTCGGACCTTTTGGGCGTGGACCTTATGTCCGTGGACGTTTTGGTTATGGACCTTATGTCCGGATACCGTTCAATACACATTAATGGAATCATTATTTAACCACCTAACGCATTTGCCCGTGTCTGACACGGGCGAAAGTTACCGGAAAATTTGCTCATGCACGTATCTCACACGGGCCATCTAGTATCTCGCGTTAAGTCGCGTCGCGTCGCGTACCCTCTTTAGCACAGTAGAGTCCCCCCCCCCCTTGCTAAAGCTCTGCACACGCTTATACAAACACATATTACTTGACTACATATTGAAGTGCCAATGAAGCGGAACTACACAGAAAGTAAAGAACCATTGAAAACGTTCTTTTGTCAGAGAAAAAGAAAACCAGGATGTTTTATTCGAAAAATGATTCGGGAATTTTATTTTAAATGACAGAAATATAAAGGAAAGAAATAAAATGAATGTGATGGTCTCATCATATTGATCAAGTATTCAATATGCAATAATTAGCAAAACATAATTGAAGAAGTGTATATAAATAAAATAAAATGCAAAATAACTAAATAAATTATATAAAATAAAGAAATAAACGCAAACATTCACATTTAGTTTCAGAAAAAAAAATAGAGTAGTGGAGCTTAACAAATCTTCATTTGCTACTCCTGTTTCGGGCAAAACTCGTTGCTTAGGTTACCTCTTTTCTTATTTATTCATTTAATTTTAATCATACTAACGCAAAAATTTCTGCTCTTAAATTAAGCTTTATACAAGAGACGAATTAGCGCTCTTTATGTAACAATAACTGAGAACAGCATTCAGCAAGTTTTCGCTAAATAATTTTTTTTTTAATTTATTTATTTATTTATTTTTTTTTGAATATCAAGCAATTTATCGCAAATTTTGATTGATCAATTTGTACTAAATTAGGTCTAGAAGCAAGTTCTCAGAAAGACAAACCTTCATTTTAAAAGTATCGTTTACATTTTCATTTTTACAGCACTAAATATGCAATTTACAAACAATTCGGGAGAACGAAAAAAGGTTTAACAATATTTTTTCTTTTCGTTTCAACTCTCAGCCACAGAGAATTATTTTGGAACCGGAAAAAGAGCAACGTTGTGTAAGTAGTAGAAAACACGTGCATGCCGCTAGCGAAATACTAGCGTCTCTAGCTAATACACTGACTGCAGGGGGTCTCGGCCTGAAGTGGCAGGTCAATTATGGGGGACAGTAGACCCTTCTTCCAAGAGCTATCGTACATTTCATTGGTCGTTGAAATGTCAATCACTTGAGGTTGACACACTCCCCTCATGCCCTTCGAAGGCCATCTTAAGCCTAACCACGAAATTTTTTCTGACTGAAGAGCAGTCTTAAGGCGTAGCCAGAATTCCCGTTAGGGGGGGGGGGGAGGACGTTACTCAACTGATGCACAACTAGAACTAACATCAGGCTGAAAAAGATGCATATTTTGAAAAAAAAAAAAGGGGGGGGGGATGGAGTACGTGTAAAAACGTATTTTGTACAAAAAAACGACAGAAAATTTTTTAAAAAACTAAAAAACCGCTCTTCACTCAGTTATATATGCTAGAACGCTTTTTAGAAGTAAAATAAACGATACACAATGTTTCTAAACGCATGCATTAATCTTTGTTAAAATTATTTTGCTGCAGTACCTAATTATTCACAATCACAAGGCAAGGCAGCAATATTTTCCCATAAAAGGTTTCTTTTTGAAGTTAATGGGCGATAGGAGAACTTAAGGTTGATGAAATCATTATACAATGTTGGAAAAACATTCTTGTTTGGCACGTTTTTACATTTACAGGAAAGAGGAAATGGGCAAAAGTCTAAATTAAAAAAATATTGAACGTCTGAAATGTTCTAAGATGGTTAAGAAAATGTGAAATTTAGACAGTTTTAAAGAGTCATCCCTTTAATATATTTGGAATGAAGTCAAATGAAGTTTCAGTTACTTATTCATGCACTTAAAAAAAATCAGGCATATAAATTAGTAACACAAAATGGACGAACAAGTTCGTCACCATCTATAATAGTTAAATATAACCATGAAGGGTTATATTAAACTATTATAGATGGTGTATTAATTCTATTCTATTTTCCCCAGTTCCTCAGTCGCAAAAAAAAAAAACAAAAACAAAAAAAAAAAACTCATAACAGCAAACTATGTATAACATTCAAATAAGCATTAAAAAAATAATAATAATGGCATTTTCAGATTAAAAATTTCATCCGAAGAATATATGAATAATAAAAAAACTAATTAGTTGTGAGAACAAAAAATAAAAAAGGTGAAAAAGCACTCTCATTCACGATGTTTCTCAAAATAGATCACAGAGGAGGATTTAACTGACTCAGCAAACATTACCTTTGGAGCTTTTCTGGTAATTAATAAAATATTAGATCACTCTCAAGTCAATTATGTATGGAATTAGAAATAAACAGATACTAGTTCAAGTATGTTCGGGAAAACACAAGAATTATGTTTATCATAACACTGTAAGAGTGAATTAATAAGTTAAAAATTTCTAATAAGTCATTTGAAGAGCTATTTCATTAAATATCATTTCAGGGATACGTATACAGGGTTCGAAATTAGCGGTCGTTAGTCGTATTTTGCAACTAAAAATTCCCGTTTGACGACCGCGATTTCACATCCAGTCGTCACTTTTGACGACTAACCTTTCAAAAACTTTTAGCTTAACAACCACAAGTTTTCATTAAGTCGTCAGTTTTATTTATTTTTTATATCTAGCACAACTATATACAGTTGTATTTTTATATATACATACTATTTCATTCATCTGATCTTCAGTATTTTGAGTTTTTACGACACCTGTGAAGACTCGTAACTTCTTGACCTCTAAATTTGGAATTGGGAATTTTTACTTACACATGAAGTAAGTGACACTAGACTGTAAGTTAAGCCAATTAAGTCATATTTCATTTTAATAGACGTTTATATTGATAAAAGTTTCTAATAGAAATTGATTTTTAAACACTTTTCTTTTATTTATCAGTAATTTTCTCATTGCCAGTTGTTATTTCTGCCCAAGCAATTTGAATTATTTTAAAATTACGCCTAGCAGAACATTTTTGGCAACTAAAACGAAAAAGTTAGGTGCCAATAGCGCCTAACTTTTACATCCTAGTTTCGAACCCCCCCCCCCCCCCCCGTACGTATATATAATACTTATTTTCAAGAAAACTTTCATAGAAAAGGGAAGCACTATTACTATTAAAATGTATAAATATGAAAAATATAGCAATTAAATTGATTAATGCCACACACAAGTATTAAAATGCTGACATATATATCAAGAATTAAAGTGGGCTGAAAAAAGATTTTCTATTTGAGATTATGCTTTAGCCATTGGTGGCACAAAGTGTACATAAATAAGTTGAAGTTCATAGGCAATTTCTTGATTTTCCGCACATGCATTGAATTTTTGGGCAACTACACTTTTTTAAACAAAATTTATTAAAAACAGCAGTAAAAATTCCCATCAACTACCAAACGGCCACCTTTTTCGGACTCCGAAAATTACTTTTTATCTTTCTGTGGATATTTTTACAACCGAGGGAGGACGGCTAGCAAAACGAACATTTTTTTCCCTGAGGATTCTTAAAACACTCCTCAAGAAAGTACAAATCTCCCCTACTGCTTCCAGGAATATTCATGTCATGGTAAAAGCCTTTTAACTACGTCAGTACCAAACAATGATCATCAGCAGATAACTTCCCGAATTAGAATTAACGGCCTGAAAAGGCAATCTGCAAACAAGATACTAAAGAGGTGAAAAGGCTTTTCGTTTCTTGTTATTTTTATCAGCCTTCCCTAAAGTGATTTATATTTCGATTGGCTTCCAATGATTGAAGGAATAAGAGAGTGGGAGATATGAGGAAAATTCTACACACACACATGGGATGGGACCCCCGGAAATACATTGTATTTCCGGGGGTGTCAGATGAGCCGCCACTGAGAATCTTTATCTTCTTTCATGTCACTAAGCTTTCCTGCGCTGAAGGATGGTTGGATGACACCTTTGTCATTGAATGGTCATCCAGGAGAACATTCATTTTCTTCCTGTTGACGAAATAGTACAGTAGAAATCTTGCATTCACAACGAATGCAAGAAAACAAACTTAACTTCCTTTTTCTGGGGAGGGGCAACTGTCCCTTCCTAGATGCCTCCTTGCCCTGGTCTAGGGAGGAGCATTTACCCCCCCCTTACCCGTTATTTTATTTCTAATGTCCCTCTGAGATCTGTTTGCTCTTTGTTTATAGTATAATATTTGTTAATATAACTTTTACCCCACTCCCCACTCTTTAGTCAACCCCTACAACTGAAATTTCCAAACACAATTTATACTCTATTCATTTACTGTCAACAAAAAAAACAAAAAAAAACTCGATCATTTATTACAGTATTTCTGACAAAAACTCGTGCTTCAAGGGGTTAAAAAAAATGAGAGAGTAAGAGAGATGAATCATTTTTTTTTTTCACTCTGACATGGCCCAAGCTCTTTTCGGGTTTTTCAATTTAAACTTCAAATCTTCCACCTCCTTATTAGAGAAATTCCCAGTAGTATTTCTACCCCTGTCCCATGAGGAAGAAGTGAGGAAAGGGATGGGGGGAATTGATGTCCTCAAAAACACTGACACCTCAGCCCTCGTCACATTATTGAAAAGCTTCTATTGTGTAAGGGAATGTGGGCACGTTCTTTTGCAGAGGACTTGTGGCAGATGTTGCAAAGTGGTAGAACGGGTACTTCGGCAGCTGTTCTACCTGCTTCTTTTGTGAAGAGCCACCTTGTTGAAATGATAGTGGATAAATTTTTATTTTGTTTTTCCATCGTTGTTTTATTGTCTTTAAAGATAATTGCTGTTCCCCCCCCCCCCCACTGACTATTATTTTAATAAAATAAAGCTCGAAAATGCAGAAAAAGTCATTCGTTTGCCTTGTAATAAATTTTAAAAAATGTATTTACGTACGTAAGATATCACTTATAGAAATAAACAGTGCCATATCTGCAAAAAATCGTTTTTTTTTTTTTTGGTTTTTATATCAAAATTTTCAGATTTTTGAGCTCTTTGTATTGGGAATACTGACGTAAGTAAATGTTCAAAAATTAAGACTAGCGGCCAACTTTTTTTTTTTTTGGTGCAATACTGTAATACATAACTAATTTTTATAGTTATTTCTAATTTTTTTGACATCATTAACATCCATTATGTGAGAGAAAACTAGAACAATCACTATTTTCTGAACAAAATCGATTATAATAATCATTGAAACAAATAAGGTGATTAAATAAAACAAATTGAAAAACGTTCAAACTCCTCTCTTGAAAAATGTCTTTTTTGCAGACATGACACTGTTCATTTCTATAAGCGATATATCTTTTGAGTGTGTTGAAAGTTCTTTTTGATTTTCTTAGGTAAGAAAAATTATAAGCAACAAAAATTTTTCTGGAAATGCGAAGTAATAACATTAATGAAAGCGGCTATCGAAATTTGTATTAGTTTTTGAATTAAATTCATTTGATCTCCTCATTTCTAGAATAAATTGGCATTTTCCTTCGATTTTTAATTTGAAACTTTTATGTTATTACGGCCGTAGCCCTACAAATTATTTTCAGGGTTCTTTAATTTTCTTCTCGAAAATTTCCAGAAAGAAATTTTATGCCACAATTTCCCGCTATGTCATAATTTCCCTCTTCATGTCTGGACACATATGAACTATATTCATTTTAAACTAAATATAAATTTTGTTTTTGCGATGCTAAAAGAGGAATTTCAAATAAAGTGAAAACTTCGTGTTGAATTTCGAGGTGTGTTTTAACAAAACTCTTATCTGGTTATCGCTATCTAAATTTTTCAATTTAGGAAATTGCTGAAATAAACCAGAATTACTTAATTCAAAATTTTAATATTCAAATTCAGATTTATCTACTCTGAACTTCTATAACGTAATTTTTATTAGTATTTGAATCACTTAATGCTTTTTTATACTTTTTCTGCTAGCAAATTACAAAGTGTTTGAGGGAATTATTATTTTGGAATACTTTTATATTTTTTTAAGTTTATCTCAACTGCACACATGCCACAAGGTCCCCCCTTCGAAGTATGAAAAATTAAAACTCGTGTCATTTGTTAAATAAGCAGCCAAATTTTGTATACCAATCAAGTCAATGATTTATGATTATTTTTTTAATATCTGAATCTTACACACAGGATATCATCTAATGAGAAAGTACTTTTAAGTTTATAAATAAATATACATGAATAGAAATACATAAAAGTATGGCACACAACTTTATTGCTATAACAGTAACATAAAAAGAAATCTGTGAAGTAGCGATATCCTTTTCAGATCCCAGAACTAAGAACAGACAATTTTGACGCCATTTTTTGGTTCTCTGATTTAAAAAATGATTACAAAACAAAATAACTAAATTTTTGTTTTAATTTTAATTATTAATTAGTTTAAATAATAATTAATGCCCAATTTCCATGGTTTTCGTGTTTTAAACGATGTAAACTATCTGTTGATTAATTTAAAAAACAATTGGGTGTTTTAGCGTTCAAATTGCACAAACAGTAGTTAATAAACAGTATTTTAAAATGTACCCAATTGGGTACACTTGGAATGAAGAGGATATACCACACTAAGGAACTGAGTGAAGTACACCGTTTGTACGAGGTTATCGTTTATACGACGATTTTCGATACTCCCTTCTGCGTCGTATAAAACATACTCTACTATAAATGATGCAAATTCCAACTCTGATGAGCTCAGTTTTATGTTTTATGCTTATGTTATACTATACAGTGAAACCTCCCTAATGCGACCACCTCTGGTTCCGGCGAAAAGCGGTCATTCAGGGAGGTATCCGGACATAAGGTCCATAACCTAAACATTCACGGACATAAGATCCAAAAGGTCCAGCGGACAGAAGGTCCGGGGGTTCTTTCGATCCTCTGCCCCCTTTTTGTTCCACAAACTTTTTGTTGGTTAAAGCAAGAGAAAATATTCCATATTCATGAAGATTGAGTGCCTTTTTCATCATAACCTGCGAAAAGGTACCCACCGCATGCGCATATTATGGTTCTGGCATAAGCTTTCTCCACAAAGTGTTTTGAAAACAATGTTGTTTCAAGCCCGTCATTGCTGGCTTCAAAATCTGTTAATTCCAATGACTTTAGAAATTTGAGTTCCTCTTTCTTTTATCAACATTTCACTAATAAGAATTTTCTTTGACCTCCGAACCAATTCATTGAAACTTCCTTCACATGAGAAAAATTTTCTGATCTTTACTTTTTTTGACCGTGTTCTTCCCACCCTTTGGTAAGCATTTCCTTGTTTTTAAAATTTTCATGGATTTGAGTTTTCCCACATTTAAATTTTTCTGCCGATTTTCTTACGGATTTATCCTTTTCGTACTCCTATCTTTATAAGTAAAGAATCGCTCTTTTGTTAGATGCCATTTATAAAAACGCTGAAAAAAATGTCCCTTCAGTAACGCTTTTTGGTAATCAAAATGAATTTTCTGCAGAAAGAAAAGGCCTGTGTACCCCAGTATCAACATCCGTTGATCAATTTTTTAACTGTTTACAAAAGTGGAACACCTAAAAAGGCTCTGAGAGGGAGGGAGATGTTCTCGTAAATGGGATAAGAAGACACACCGCAGCGGGTGTCGGTAAAAATACCGGGATATCACTCTATCCTTCATGGGGACATCTCATCAAGGGGATGAGATGCTTTTATCTTATCAAGGTGACAATGTGATAGGGCTGCTTGCTTGGGCTAATGTGTTTTTGCCCAGAAGGAGTAATCAACGGACACGAAAAGCTAAATCCTCGAGGAATTCCTGGAAAAATGTCCACTTGACATCTGAATTGGAGGGGTACATGTCCCGACAGTGGTGTAAACAACTACCTGCACCGTTTTTTACTGATTGTAGCAATTGAATGATTCAGAAATAAAAGTGGAGGACGTTTTTTTTCTGGAAGAATTTTTGAGCACTACTCACTCCTCCCTCCCCTCCTTCAGCGTAGCCCCGGCTCCGCTCCCCCCCTTTTTTGCATCTTTCCCTTTCAGCTCATCTCATCCGTCCAGAGAACACCCCTTCCACCTACTTCCACCCTGATTCCTTCAACGCCACGTCCCAATCACTCCGGGAAAGAGCGCCTTTGGCGCTGCCCAATCACAGATACTTTTCTGGAAGAAAATGTGGTCGTTTCGAGAGGGTGACTGTTTAAAAAGTGTGATCGCTTAATGGAGGTCAAGGTCAAGTTAGTATTAAATTAATGCGAGGAAATTCTGTTCCAGCAATTTCTGGTCGTATAGAGAGGTTTCACTGTATTCCTATATACAATATGCGCGTTTGGTCAGCATAAAATGAATTTCATGTGTGTATAGTATCTGTGAGCAACATTTGCATCAAATCAGGAATTACTGTGGATTATCGTTTATATGTGCTGAAGGGACAATTGAAAAACGTCATATAAGCGATAACGTCGTATAATCGATTTACCCTTTTGGATAAATCCAAGAGTTGGGACCACACTAAAACGTCGTATAAGTAATGGTCCTATAAAGGATCGTCGTATAAGCGATAATACTGTATTTTACATTTTCTTCTTAGCTTCAGAGCTTGTGGCTCTTCGCCTAGACTAGAGTTCCTTTATTAAGACGTAGTCCTCAGAGTAACGACAGATCGGGGGAAAACTGCCTCCAGACGAAAAACAGGGTTGCCGCCGAGTGCAAGGTTGGCTTCATACTCGCTCAAGGATTTCCGCTAAACGATAATCGTTAGTTAACGGGAAATTTTGTCCACTTGAAAGCAAAATTTCTGTTTGAATTAAAAGCTACTTTTTGCGTAAGCCACAAACGTTTTTTAAAAATATCTTTGGTCTCAACAAGTCCAGGATAGTTTAATCATTCGCAGCTTTAAATTACGTTATGTTAAATATGAGAACATGGAAATTGTTACTCTTTAATTGATTCAAAAATAAATAATGATATTTAGAAATTTATTATTTTCAATATTATTTCTTCGATTTTTAATTCTGAAAGTTTTTTTTTGTGTGTGTGTGTGTTGATAATATTGCATTAATAAATTATTAAAAGATTGCTCGTTTTTTTTTATTTCTTAGGGAAACTAAAGGAAAATTTAAAGCAGTAATGCTAGAAATATATGAATAGTAAAATAATGAATTGGTAAAAAAAAATTGGAATTATTATTTAATCAGTGATATTTTTATATAAAACTCGTTATGTAAAAGTTATGTTAAAAAATGTTCTAAGAAGAAAGAATGTACTTAGAGACCGTTCATAAATGCACGCGTTTTTTTTTTTTTTTTTGATATATTTGACCCCCTCCCCCCTTTGTCCCGCTATGTTGTATAAGCCTGATGTCACACTTCTTGTTACCCACCCCCCTCGAAGCGTGACATCATTTATGAATGATCCCCTTATGTGAAAAAATACATTTCCCCATGAAGGTATTCATTAAATTAAGAGCAAATACGGAAAACTTTCTCCGAGGCCGAATTCAGCTCCGCATATGCGCCCTCCCCCCTCGTAACTCCCTAACTTCAAGTAATTTAGTAGGAAAATGAAGATGACATTATAGAACATTTTTGAAATTGATAATTGGTTTTGAAGGGCAGTAAAACTTGGCCTCCTACACAGCTAACTACCCTGCCTATTTTAAAATTCGTCAGAATAAGCCCGCTTATATATAAGAAAATCCGTTCATAAATGACTGACAAGAATGTGTGGAAGCGGCCGATATGTTTACATTCCACTAGTCGCCAAGCATAAGCAAATCACGCCAAGTCGAAGATACAAAGTATTCGTTAAAATAACTTAATTTTACTAAATTTAAACACTTTCTTAATCTTGAAGCGATGTTTTTTAATTACTTTAGGATACTAGCTATTTATTTATTAGGGAAAATGACAATTAGGGCCAAAAATAGCGGGTCAACATGGAATATTAGCATTAAGAAGGCATGCACTTATTTCAATAAAGAAATAATTAAATAAATAGAAGCATATGGCCCAAAATAAAGCTACATTCCTATATTTTAAACATTTTAGAACAATAATAAAAGAATTTTAAAAATGTATTTGCCTTTAATTTTACGGATTCCCGTGTTTTTTCATGGCATTTAATCGTCTCCACGTTAAAGCTATGGGACGAAAGAAGGCACTGCCTCGGGCGGAGGGTTCAAACCTTCCACCAATAGGAAAATGATACCGCTTTGATGCTACTCTCGCTAAGATACAGGGACTCTAGCCTAGACCAGTGGTCGGCTAACTTTAGAAGTTGAAGAACCAATTTCCCCGTTTTAGGAGTCGGAAAAATTTTGAAATAGCCATAATTATACTTTAATAAATATTTTAATTTGATTCATGGAGTAATAAATGAACTATCATGTACCCATATTTATGTAAAAAATAAATTCCTAAACCACTCTTCTGTAAGTAGTAAACATGTTAATTAATGAAAGCAAGGATTTGAAGCTACTTACAAAGTTTTATAGTATTACATAAGTAACTTGTTGTTAATTTAAAACATGAATTCAGTTAAGATTTAGTCCTGGAAAAAAAATTACTATTTTTTTTTTTTGTAAATTTTTGATAATTTTTAGAATGCATTCTTGAAAGCAAAGTGCATTTTTCTTTTTCCTGATATTGAATTTCAGTATAATTGTGGAGAGTCATATTCAAGTAGCCAAAGAGCCCACACTTTGCCGACCCCTGGCCTAGACAATCCGTTTCGAAACTTCTAGTGGCTATTCTTCAAGAATGTAGCTCAGGCCCGTCATTTCAAAATTATCCAGGCGGGGAGGCAAAGGGTATAAACTCAATGTATATTGCATTGAAAAAACAACAAAATACATGTGGAGTATCGTTTATACGAAGCCAAAGGGACTATCGAAAATCGTCGTAAAAACGATAACGTCGTATAATCGATTCAGTGGCGTACGCAGAATTTTTTCAAGGGGGATCATAATTTTCTGAAACTACTAAAAGAAATTCGAGTATGTAATAAAGCACTATTATTTCCCTAATTTAGACAGCTAGACAATTTTGACTTGAGCTCAAGGGGGGGGGGGAGGGTTTAAACCCCTTTGCGTACGCCACTGAATCTATTTACCTTTCTGGCTAAATTGGGCGAACAGAAAGAATTGGGACCACACTAAAACGTCGTATAAGCGATCGTCGTATAAACGGTACTCTACTGTACATTATATTTTCCATGCCTTACTCAGGGTGGGTACAATCGACCCCCCTAAATTACGGGCCTGGGGTAGCTATGGCGTAGCTAGACCCGGATTTCAGGGGGGGTTTCTTCGGGAAAAGTCGGCAATTTCATTGTTTTCCAGGAAAAATTGGTCAAATTCTAGACAATCTTTACCATTTCAGGGGGGGGGGGAGGTTTATCCCCAAAACCACCCCTTATCTACGGCAGTGTAAGCTTATGTATCATGACTGTCCTTCCTCGTATCATCTGACTGAAACTCGCAGAAACTATTATCGTTACTTTTACGACTGTCTCTTAGCGTCAGTTCTCTACTCTTCTTCTGTGCACCTTCTTAACCCCTTAACGGTCGCATAATTTTCAAGAAAACAACAACAAAAGGGCCTATTTTTTTCCAAAGAAAAACATTTAAAAATGTTTCATCTCTAATTATACTATAAATAGTTTGATAATATCATCTAGTATGTAGGGCAAGAAATAAACTATTTTTCGGGATTTGAGGAGAGGATACTTTTTATTGTTTTCTCTCTTAGCTATTTTTTTTTTTTTTTTTCAATTTCATTTGACAATTGGCTAATGCAAAGCATGAAGGTTAGCATAATCATTTCTCTCTTCATGCTTTCATCTATACAGAAGCCCCGTTTTTTAAAATTGTAGTGCACCAACAACTTCCTCTCCAATAAAAACAACAAAGATGGAGTTGTTAAGATTTTTTTTTTGTCTGCGCATTTATGAGATAAAACTGGTCAGGCAGGCGAATTCATGCGCTACGAAGCGAAGAAAAGTTAGCCCAGTGGGATCAGAGACAGAAATCCGTATCTCCAAGGCTCAGAGGGAAAATTTACGACGAGGAAAAAATTACAGTAGCAGCAAGCGGAAATCGCGATGAACATTTAATGTTAGTAAGAACCGAGTGGGGCCTCCGTTATTATTTGAGAAAATGAAGGCTGCTCGCGATGAACATTTGATGTAGTAAGACCGAGTGGAGCCTCCGCTATTATTTGAGAAAATGAAGGCTGCAGCAAGAGTGATACGACTGTCTAATAGTACTGAGCAGTTACTGTAGTTAGACTGGATGAGCCGCTTCTATTTCTTGAAGAAATGAAGGAGTTTATAATGCAGTAAAACCTGTTTAAGAAATTTTTAATTTCAATACCAGTTTCATTCCCATCTCCCTAATGTTAAACTAACCCTTTTAAAAAGTTTTGATTTTATTTTTTCCCCACTTAATAAGTTTCCATATCGTAAAATTTTTTTTCAGATGACACTTTAGATTTCTAACATTTCTTTTTTTCCACGTTTCTTTCAATCTGCGTAGTTATTTTTCCTTCTAATGGAAAAAAAGATCAGAAGAAGGTTTAGAAAAGCTGTTTTGGTCAGCTTTTTCTCAAGTTTTTACCCCCTTCTCATCACCAAAAGTTCCAGGAAAACAGGTGGCAGAGAGGATTAGTCAGTTGTCACGAGAACTCGAGAACAATGATGACTGATATGGGGAATGGGGAGAAAAGAATGTTTTTTGAGTCTCCTTATGAAGGTGTCTATTTTCTGTCTGATTTAAAAATTGTCAAATAAAAAAATAATATCATCCCTAAATATCATAAAGTATATTCATTTTCAAACTTGTTTCTAAATAACCTTTTATGGAAAAATATATTTATGCAGTGGCGGATCATGATTTTGTGGGGCCCCAGGCGCAATCTGAACTGGAGGCTAAAATATGCTAAATATAGGATGTTTCACCAACATGAACAAAACAGAAAATCATTACGTTCATTTTATTATTTGGAATCAACAACATGTAAACACGTGAAAACAAGCTCACTCCTTTATTTATTTTATTATTTATTCACTCATTCATTTAATCATTCATTTATTCGAAAGTATCCTTGAAAATTTCGATCAAACAATTTCATAGGAAAATAGGCTCGTTTAGTTCTGGTTCGATTTCGTATCTGTACATGTTCTACGTCATAACATCTTTCCGATACAGTTTGTTCCAAGCGAATCCATTTGCTAAATCATGATTTATAGAGGATTGAAATTTCCCCATAGATGCCACCACCAGGAAAATAATTTTAACAAGAAGTTCCGTCTAGAACTATACGAGCCTACCTTCCCGTATACACCGAATTCAAATTTATAATCTAGCTATCTCTCCCTCTGTCTTTCTCGTTTAGCTTTAGTTCTTAATTGCTTCAAATATACCTTTTTCAACGGTTAATACATATTCATTCAATCATTCATTTATTAAGTCATTCATGTATTTATTCGCTCATTTATTCATTCATTATTTTGCTTATTCATTTAATCATTCATTAATTCAAAAATATTCTTGAAAATCCCGATCAAAAAATTTCATAGGAAAATAGGCTCGTTCGTTCTGGATGAACTTTCTATTTGTACATATTCTACGTCATAAGAGCTTTCCGATAAAGTTTGTTCCAAGCAAATCGGTCCGTTAGATCAGGAATTATATGGGATTGAAATTTCCCCATCGGCGGTATGTTAATTTTTTTTTGAACTGTTCAAAAATGAACAAAAATTGTTCAAATCAATATTTCACGCCAAGAACTTCTTCCAGTGAGCTTGTTCATGGGAACTTGGATCTTGTACCCAGAGTTTACATCATTTGCTTCATTTTCACATAGGCGCTAATGTTAAAATTTTTTGAACTGTTCAAAATTGAACAAAAAATTGTTCAAATCAAAAAGTAAAATATGGAAACGAGATGTCCTCGCTGAGATCTTTCGAATGCAAAAAGAATTTTTCCAATCGGACAATTCGTTCAAAAGTTATTAGGGGGGGGGGGGGACAGACCGACAGACAGACCGACAGACCGACCGACACACTTTTTCCCCCATCTCAAAACCCTACTTTCAATTTTTTTATTTATCAATCTTTATTTAATTACTTAACTTAGTTTTGACTTTTCTTGATTTCTAACGATATTTTCACGATACATTAAGCCTTCTTTCATGCTTTATTATTATTTTTTTTTACTTTTACGGGAAAGTAGGCTAAAAATGGCTATATTTATTATTATTATTAAGCACTTGAGGATTCTGAGGCCCCTGCTTTGCTGAGGCCCCAGGCGCATGCCTCCTGCGCCTGTTCGGTGATCCGCCACTGTATTTATGTATTTATATAGATTGATTTAGTCTTATTAATATTGTTGAGAGGAAGCTTTCAAATATTTGAACTCCATCCTGTAATATTTGAATCAGCTGCTAACTCAATTTTTGTTGACAATGGACATGTGTGGTTTTGATTGGTACCTCCTCAATTATACCCACCCTGTACAATATAAAGTAGTTAAAATAAATGGGCAGCACGCTTTACGCGAGAAAATAAAGGACTTCCAAATCGGTTGTAGCAAACTAGATCAGATAGTCTAGTACTGAATATAAATGGGAAAAAATGACTTTATAATTTCATAACTTCTTCCTTTTTTGCAGAAGCGTTATTGCTTTAAAAATTTGAAATGTCATACGTAATGCGAATACGAGTATAACGCCGAAGACGTCCGTATATGACTTATACATCATAAAACTTAACTGATTTTTTTTTTTTTTTGAAGAACTGTTTTAAACATTAATTCAATAAAATATATCAAATATTTGATGATAGAAGAAATGAAATTGAAGATTTTTATAACCATGGAAAATTTGTAAACGAGAAGAATAAAATTATATGTTGGTTCGAAGCTTTTGAAATGTCTTGGAGACACTCGCATAATTATTTATGATCCTGATATAACGAACATTATTCTTAAATAAACATAAACATTCTACTATTTAGTTTCTGATAATAATAGAACTGCTATCTTAGGAACTTAAAATTACTTGTTTAACGTAACTTTGCAGATTTATCGTCAAAAGAATACACTTCGTTTTTAGGTACAGAACACACCGTAATGTGACTTCACCGGAAATACCTTTTCGCACCTCAACTCGAAACAGAAAAGAATAGCAAGGAAGAACTATAATTTAAACGTGTTTCAGAAAGGTACACCTGCTTGTTTGGCGCCAAACGCCAGACATTAATCCACTATACAAAAAAGGAGAATTAATGCTTCGAGAACAGTTAGTCGAATGTTCTGCAGAAAGCTTTCAAACGATTTCGGCGAAAAAGGTCTCACGAGATATTAAAAATAGAAATAAAAATGAATTGTTTAGAACAAGGTTTACGCTATTCTTTGTCCAACTCGAATGGTGCGTGCATCAATTATAATTTTGTATTTGAGCATACACGAAATATTCACATAAACGAAATATTCACCCTCAAGCAGCTATTTTTCGGGAAAATTTCGCATTTTAAGATCTCAATTTAAGGGCATAAGATCCTTAAATTACAAGGGTCTTTTGAATTCGATATGAATATTTACATGCAGTTGCAGTACTGCAGAAAGCAGCAATTTTTCGGGAAAATTTCGCATTTTAAGACCTTAAATTACAAGGTCTTTTGAATTCAATATGAACATTCACATGCATTACCACCAAGCAGTTATTTTTTGGGAAAATTTTGCATTTCGAGACCACAATTTAAGGGCACTAAGGCGTTAAATTACAAGGTCTTTTGAATTCAATATGAATATTCACATGCATTACCTCCAATCACCTATTTTTCGGGAAAATTTCGTATTACAAGATCTTATTTTATGGGCACTAAGACTTTAAATTACAGGGTCTTTTGAATTCAATATAAACTAAGGCATAGTAAATATTGTATTCAAAATTCCTTGCTCTCGGGGACATATCTCTAAAAAAATTATCAGTACAGCTTACACTTTTTTTGTGCTTAATAATGATGTTTTAATAACTCTATAGAAGTACAGAAGACTTTTTTTTCTGTCAAGTTTTTTTGAAATTCTTAGTTCAAAATGGATTTGTATTTTGGGATGGTAATACATATGTGTTTTTAGATACCATTTGAAAAATGTACTGCTGCGCAACATGCTTCCAAATTAAAAGAGAGACATTCACTTAGCGCATATACAGTGGAGTATCGTTTATACGACGCCAAAGGGACTATCGAAAAACGTCATATAAGTGTAAACGTCGTATAAACGATACTGTACTGTATATTCAAAAGGAGTAAAAGCAACTTGAATGGGTCCAAATAGAAGCTAAAAAATAACCGGTTTCAAGGGCAGTCAGCCCCCTTCGTCAGTGCCGACAGTAGGAAAAAAAACATTTTATTTACTCCCTTTAACGTTGCTTTTACTCATTTCAAATGCTTCCAAATGTTTCGTTACGTCTACAAAAAATGCCAGTGAATCAAAAATATTTTTTCTCTGCATGACCTGTAAAATTAAAAAAATAACCAGACCGTGGCAACAGGAGTACGGAGCAACGAGATTTTGCTGGGGGCGGAACAAAGAAATTGCTCCACTGCCGACTTTGTTAAACTTTTTTATTTTATTTTATATTTTTTTTCATATAAAGATTAAATCAAATTTTGAAAAAAGATGAATAATATAATCCATAAAAATTATTCGGAGGGTGGCGCGAGCCGGAGCAAGTATTTAAAATTCAGAGCGGAACAACTCAAAAAAAAAAAAGAAAAAAAGAACAGTGAAGTTAAATTTCAAAATTTCGTGGTCGAGCTCTAGACAACGTGTCACAACTGCAGTACAGCTCTGACAAGAAGACGCCTGGCCTAGACAGAGGGAGGAAATGGCCTGATAAAACTTTCTGCAAAGCGTAAAGACAAACTTAAATAACTCGCAAAACTTAAGGAAATAATGCATAACCCTGAGTAAGATTTTGTGTGATAATTGTGGTCCAAAGCACCTTAGGAGAAAACTCTTCCCGAAGGGCTTTGAAAGAATTGCAACCTCGTATCTGCGTTGGAGAAAACCAGGAAAACTCTCTGCAGGCAACGCGACGAAGTTAAACAACGTGTCACAATAATTGCAGTGCTGCTCTGACAAGAAGACCACTGACCCGGAGAGAGGGAAGAAATAACCTGATAAAACTTGCAAAGCTTAAGGACAAACTTAAATAACTCGCAAAACTTAAGGATATTATTCATAACCAATGACGCAATTCCCAGACGATCCTTTTTTTTTTGCTTAAGTTACTGCGCACAAACTTAATGCATTTGTGTCCAAAAGTCCAAAGCAGTAGTCCTAAACATTAAATACAAAGTTTTAGTATTAAATTAAAGCATAAAATAAATGTAAGTTTCTCTCAAATAACCAGCTTCAAATGTTTTAAGAGTTTGACGATCAAGTCCAAAGCAATAGTCCTAAACATTAAATACAAAGTTTTAATGTTAAAATTAAAGGATAAAATAAATGCGAGTTTCTCTGAAATAATCAGCTTCAAATGTTTTAAGCTATTGACTATCAAGTCCTAAGCAGTATTCCTAAACATTAAATACAAAGTTTTAGAGTTCTATTAAAGCATAAACTAAACGCGAGTTTCTCTCAAATAACCAACTGATTTACATAATGGAAATCAATGATCATGCTTATGAAGACCAATAAGTTCTTAGAACGTTGAATCATTTGCATACCATCAATTTTAAAAGTTCAGTGGCGTTGCTAGACCGCTAGACCAGGATTTGGGGGGGGGGGGGAAGGGGGGGGGGGTTCTTCGAGAGAAGTGAGCTAATTTCATTGTTTCACAGGAAAAATCGGGCAAATTCTAGACATTCTTCACTTTTTCAGGTGGGGTTTTATCCCCAACCCCCCATCTACGCCAGTGATTAATACACTACATTTCTAAAAGTGAGGGAGAGAGGGTGAGGTGCCCCATCTACCTGATCTCCCAAATGATGAGAATGGTAATAATGTAAAATTAACAATCCTTGCAAGAAAAAAAAAATCTTGATCAATCAAAGTAAATAGTTTAAAACAAGGATCGTTAGTACCATCTTGCATCCCACACTTACGAAGTTTATTTTTAGAACAGAAAGCTAGGAAAAGGGGGGTAGAAACCAGCAAGTTTTCAAATTCGGCGCTGCCAGGGGGGCCCTTATTGGCCGTCGCGAATACGCTAATCATCTAGAATGACCGCTTCTGATTCGCCAAGATAGGAGAATTGGCGACCATTGGCTGCATCTCCAGTGAGCGTGTTTAGGCAACCATTCTCTCCCGCGTTTATAACAATGAAGTAGCAGCGATTCCGTACAGACGTGTCTCTGCAGTTGCGGTGAGGTTGTGGTTCGAAGGGTCTCAGGTTCCCGCCTGAAAAACGCGCGTGTCTGGCTAACCGGTAGAGCGGCCTATTCCTCCGGACTTTATATCATGGATAGCGCAAGCAGCGTGGTTGGACTTCATTTCACCCGTTAGCGATAAGTACTCTTTGCTGTTCTTATTTGCCTCGCGGGAAACTTTTTGCTACTCTCTTTCCTCCTTGTTATGTACAGTAGATGGTAGTTTTCTGTAGTAGCTTTTATTAGTGACCAACTCGAAAATTATCTTGTCTCGAAAAATTGAGTAATCTTTTAGTTAAAGTAATTTTAACATGAATCCCTTTTAATCCTTCTGCGTATTTTCATAATTTAAAATATTGTTTTACTTGCAAATTCCCTTAGAAGTAGTGTATAGATTGGTTTAAAATTTTTGTATTTAGTTTCTATTTGCGTATTTTTCAAGTAAATATGGTAATGATATTTTGATTTTATATTCACGTGTGACTACGGGAATGCGTAAAGTTTAATTTTATAGAAATAATAAGTCCGTTCTAAAATATAGGTCTGTATTTTACATTTACTTAAATCTCAAACTGGGAATGACTTATCCCACATTTACGTGGAAGAGTGAATACGGTAATGTTTCAATCTTAATTTTCCTTAAATGTTTTTAAGTATCGTTAAGGCCGAATTGGTTGATCAGAAATACATTTATTTCAGTGTAACAAGCTCGCGAGATGAACAAATTCGCTAAAATATCAAATTTTGCATCTTGTTTATTTAGCAAGATGTACAAATGCGCTATATAACAATGGATATTGCGTATTTTCGCAAAAGTTGTATTGCGTATTTTTTTTTCTTTTCTTTTTTAAGCCCACTATGAGAGTTCAGTAATCCTGATTGCGTGATTACAATGTTAAAACTGCGGAATGAGAAATTTGTCGAATTTTGATTGAAAAATCTCTTGTTTAGAAAGGCACGTTGACTTTCCACTCGAAATACGCAGAAGGAATAGTTTACTTTTATGCAGGTGGTGTTCGGCAACCCAAGTTCTAACAGTGGTTTGTGCGAGAGGTAGTTGTTAGTTATATCCTTATTTTTTATTGCTTTCGTTGGGTCTGTGCAAAATTACGACGTGAATACTCTTCATTCCATGTTGAATTTTTCTTGTAAGTTTTAAATGTCATGTGTTGTAATATAGTAATGTTACAAATATTGATCCTGTTTGTTCAAAGGCAGCCCTTTTGAAATTATTTTATGGTTGCAAAACTCCAGGTAAGTGCTAGTCTTTATTACATAACTTCTGTTAGGTAAGTCTCATTCTCATCGCGTTCAGTTTTAAAACTTAAATCTTAAATACGTAACTTCTGGAATCTTCGACTTGGAATGAATGACATAGCTCTCTAGTCTATTTCATTTCCTTCTTTTATGTATTTCTCCAGACTTGTTAACTGTTAATTCCGTGTGAGACCTAAAATAAGTCCTTTTTCTAACGCAGGAGCTGAAAAGGTAGTACCAGTCAAAATTTGCTCTGGCCAGGTCGGGATGATTAGCAGTATTGTTCCATTTCAAAATATTGCACTCGTCCCGGCCTTTCTTGAGTGATCCTTGCGGCTGCTGATATGATGGTTTGGAAATGAATTCTTATAAGTCTGAAGGTGAGTTATGTTTATCCTTTGACACAACAGATGCATTGCTGCGGTTTTTACAGTTTACCACCATGGCAAATTTAATATTTACTATTTCTGGTACTATCTACCAAATTTTACCTTACAACCCATATCTGCATTTTAGTTGACAAATAGGGCCCCCCTTAATACGCTGTTAATGGTACAAATACGTATTGAGCGTTGTGCTACGGGCAATAGCCAAAACTTCAGTTCGCTGCAGATTACGAGGGAATATAAAGTTGGTCGAAATTTGTAACTTTTCGAAAGTAAATATAAACTCGAAATGCAAAAGAATTTCCAATCTAGGTTACTTTTTATTTTTAATTGATGTAAGCAGTTTTCTGCAAGTTGATTAAACGTTAATATTTTTTAGCATTTAAGTTCGTTATTTATTCTTCAAGTGGCAATGACTCGTGTTCGTGCCATTTCATTTCGGCGAGTTATATGCTATTTTGTATTGATAACCAGGCCTCGAGACAACTATCAAAATTGTATGAATAACAAACTAAAAATTCGTAACTTTCCTTTTTGGTTCAATTTCTTCCCCGGGAGGGAAGTAACATTGCATCACCTTTTCTGAAAACATCCGCGTCTGCTAATAACAAAAAATTGCCTTGTTTTGCTGAGGCACCTTTGAATTTTTGTATCCTTTATTGTAAACTTGTGGTTTTCCGTATTTTAACGGCAAGCTAGTTAAAGTAATTCAATTTTCGTTAAGTTTTGAAGGATATTGAATATTTGACTTTGTTACCTAAAAGAGAATTTAAGTAAATTAAAGAAATCCCACCTAAACTAGATTAAATCTAACTCTAAATAATAACAGAATTATGAATGTTGTGAAACTTTAGTCCTACTGGAATCTCGTAAAATATTTTCAAACGAAAGTAGCGAGAAGTTTAATGTCTAGTAGTTTTATAGCATTAGTCAAACTGAACCTGTTACGCATTCTATCTTGCTCAATATTTGTGTAGGCGTTTGTATTGAAGAGTTAAATTCAACCTTTTTTTTTCTTCAGAGGCTTTCAAAAGGTTTTTGCGTATTTTGATTTATATTACAACTCGGGGTGTCGTTTTGGATAATGTTGCAGCAAAAACAAATATTTGGGAGTGAGGCGGGAGAAAGCAGGCTGCCTACCCTTTTTGAGGTCATCTTTTGAATATGCCACAAGAAAAAGAGTAAATGTTACTTAATCCTACAAGTCGGGCGACCTTCATACTCGTTCAGTCGTCCATGAGATTCCAGTCGTGCTTAACGCGATCTAATGAAAGTTTTAATTACTTGGATATTTCTTGCGTAATGAAAGTGCTCTGGCTTCACTGAGCGGCCGAAGTAATTTAGATGCTTGAACTTTTTTTAATAAGGTTATAGTTCTTTCATTATAACTTATATGTAGCATAAATAACTGGATGTGTTAAATGAATTTGCTATGCTTGTCCCAGATTCGGGGAGTTGATGTGTTCAATAAACGATGTCAATTTAACCTTGCTCTCAAAATACCTTTGATTATTGCCAGAGCAGTTCCGATAAATTCAATATTGATCCAAAAACAGTTAATTGCCTACCCATTCCTTCTCTGATAATTTTTACAGAAATTATCGTCAAAAAAGGGGCCTAAATTTCTTGATCATTTGGCTTGACACTTGTGTGCACAGGGAAAAATCTAATTGTAATATGTATTTAAATTTTTTTAAAATCTTTTTTGTTAATCGATCATTGCAGCATAAAACTTTTGTTCCTCAATGTAACCTGCAGTTAAAATCCTGTTCTTATGGGTTTAAGACTTCGTTCTTTAGAGGGGGATGGATAACAAGCGATTCAAGCGTAATAAATTCTCAATTTAAGAATCTCTAAATTTGTTTTTGAAAAATTTTGAAACTTCATTTTTTAAATTTGAATTTTTACGAATAATCAATACAGCAACAAATTTCTGATAGCTAGACATCTGTAGGACTTGTAGCTTGTTCCTCTCACGTATCATGAAAGATTTAGTTAAAACTAACAAAAGTTTAATTTGCCCTCGTCAGGAATTTGGAGTCTGAATTTGGTTAAACTTCTAAGTTTAAATTTAAGTAAAACTACAGTATTCCCTCTGATATTTCAACCAGTGTCCTAGGGGCACTGGCATTGTTGTAAACCTGGGTTCTTAAGAAAAAAGTGGGTTATCCCAAAATACTAGAAGTGACTTGAATGTTCAAATGTTTGAATTTGAGTTATAGTTTATCCATCTTTTAGGGGGGGCGGGACAAATAAACTCATTCCCCGGGACAATCCCAGTTATTCTGTGAAAACCCCGCCGAGAACTTTTCAAATGCCACCTTTTGCTTTGCGTTTAGTTCAAGTAAGGTAAATTTTAATAGTTAAGGCGTTGATGTATAAAAAAAGCGATTCTTACTGAATGCCGGTTCGTATATTTAAGAAATGCCCCAGGCAGTTGTGCATTCATAATTTTCTGTGGTACTTTGATCTTTCTGCGGTTAAGCCAAGATAATTAATGTAAGATTAATCAAAAATGTTTTCCAATTAACACAGGCGTTTTAATGGCCACAGGTGATAGTGTTATGTTCATCATTCGTTTCCTTTTGCATTGTATAAGATGTACCGCGTTTTGGGGGGTAAGTATCGCAAGACTGAGCAAGATCTTTCAGTTGCATCACGTCAACAATTTGAGGTTGTTACTAAATTCGGCACTATGTGCAACAAGTATATTTCAGCTAATCATCAATGTAGTTCAATTCATATATTGACCTCAGCTAATGCTACTGATTTTCTTTAACATTGATTTAAGCTCATTTCTAGTTTGTTGCACTTAATTATGTAAAGAAGCTGGATCCTTTGTGCGTGTCTCATGTTTATTCTCGGAAAATAATCTCATCTATAGACTGGCTGTGCAGAAAACCGTTACGTCTCGCGCTTCTGCTTTTTAAAAGCATCCAGAATGAATCAGGTAGTTGACTAACTAGTTGTATGAGCCACCTACTCGGGCTCGTGATTGTTGACGTCACGACCTTGTTCTCGATTAGGTTTGGCGATTTTAAATGTTTTTTTCCTACCTGGCTAGTCTACGCCCACAGTACCTCGTTTCCCATTCTTTGTTCGTCGGTGGCGAATTACTTAACCGTGTTAAGTTCTCGCGTGTTCGATTGTTCAAAGCGCAAAATTTTGATCAAAATTCAATTTTTTTTCTCCCCGACGTATTTCATATTTGTTGGAGAAATGTTTCAACTTGCAAGGAAACTTACACAGCATGTGAAACAATGTTTTGATGCAGAAAAAAAAATACTGCTAAGAAAACTTCCTTTCCATCTTAAATTCGCTCGATTAAAAGACTAATTATGTTGCTTGCAAAGACACAAAAATAAGGAATTATACCGGAGTAGCAAACAAAAGCATTACAATCGGCCTAGTTAACAAAGTATTAAGTTTTTATTGGGTGATAAAATTCAAAGGTTTCCCCATTCCATGAAGATGGCGTGCTGGTTTTCAAACTTCCTTGGTAATCCAATATAATTTTCCTCAGCATTTGGGGTTTTTTATAGTAAACGTTGCAGTTTCTTTTGTATTACTAATTTAACATTCTCAAATATTGAGCAACAATGATGCTTACTGTACTGGGGTTGATTTACCACAGCTAGGCACGAGATTACGCAACCTCGTGCAATCTCTTTTGTTCTTGGAGTTCACATCCTGTTTGCCCCCCAAATCGATTATCTCCTTTCCTTTGACAATTAGGTGCATTTTATTTCATATCAAATATTAAATACTGATTATCTAAAGTGATTAGATTTATATTTTACTACGGTTGAAGGGGTTTATGCTTTAAATTTAATTCTAATATTTTGTGCTCAAATCTTGTCGCTTCCCTAAATTATCGCCCGCAAGACATGTGCCTAGTCTGTCAATAAACCAGCTCCAGTAGTAAAGTACTGTGCAAAATTTCAACTTTAGTACAAATAAATCTGTTCAAATAAAGAATTTTTCTAGACAAAATACTTGTTTTCTATTAGTTTTACTAGTCTGTAGGCTCTCATAGATGAATATTTCATACCTGCAAACTCTACTGGTTTTTCCAGGAGATTCTTGGATTTTTCTATACTTTAGGTTTGTATTTAAAATCTTGGTTTTCATAAATTTTGGTGTAAACTTCAACAACGTTATCCTATTTAATTTCTTTGACAAATGGATTTACGCTAGAAACTTGGTTTTAGACATAAACTCAATAATAACTTTGGAGGACTGATCATTTCGAGGGTTATGCTGGGAAACATGTCGCATAAGGGATCATTCATAAATGATTTCACGCTTCGAGGGGGGAGGGGGTAATAAGTGTGACATCGTGCATTATGCAACAGCGTGACATGTGACAAGGGGAGGGGGTAACAAGAAGTGTGACATCGTGCATTATGCAACACAGCGTGACATGTGACAAGGGGAGGGGGTAACAAGAAGTGTGACATCGTGCATTATGCAACACAGCGTGACATGTGACAAAGGGGGGGGGTCAAATATATGGGAAAAAAGCGTGACATCATTTATGAACGGCCCCTAAGGAACTTGTGGGTGGTTGAAATTTAAGTGATTGTTAAAACTTCTCATTTCTCCCCCAAAAACAATGAAAAATACATGCGAAATTGCGGTGTATTGCAATCTACTGGATGTTTTCCTCGAAATGTTGGCTCTTGGCAGATATGATATTCTGATCTGCGAGTCATCATAAAGTTCATTGTTGATTCATAGCTTGTAACAGTCATGAGATTGCCTTTGAGAAGTAATGTAGCTGAATTGACAACATTTCCGGAGCTGAATGGTAAATTAATTATCCATAACAGATTTCATTGTTCTGATCCCAGGAACTATCTTCTCTTCCTTTACCTTTAATCCTTACTACAGGTATTCCTAATGTTGTGGAAGTCTTGGCACCATTGTAGAATTTTCTCACGGTATTTCAGTCAACTTATTAAATGCATATTTGTATGATTTTGACGAAAAATCTGAAGTAAATGGTAGGAAGTAAGTAATGATTATTACTCATTTTTAAAATTTACAGAAGTCCTTCAATTGAAACTATCGCATATTTTTGTTTGCCGAGCGAATTTGATACGAGCTCTTCGTGTCATCCCTTTAAGCACCCAATTTGGGAACATTCGCTTTCTTCCCGAACTCGTTTCCACAGTTTGAAGTTGGTTTCTGTGTATACGCATTCCGTGTTATATGTAAAGGTGTTTGAGAATTATGGACGGATTAATATTCAAAAAGGTTGAAGTGAAATTCTTAACTATAGGATTTTTTCTGCAATGTCAAATGCTATCTATTTTGGCTACCAATATTTTAAAATTGCAAAGTTTAATTTTTCGAAGTTTTGTTTACAAGTAATGTAAAAATGTGACAAATTTTAGATGCCCCATTAATAAATCCGGTTGTTTAAAAAGAATTTATCTTAAGCTACTAGTTTAAATTTTAAATTTTTCCAAGTTTGTATTAAATTATGTAAATATGGGACCTAAGAAATTTTATGCTTTAATATGTAACATTAAAAACTGGATCAGAGGTGAATGATTGTACCGTATGTATTCGCGTAATAGGAAATGTTTTGCCACTGTTTTTCTAAAATAAACGAATGAAGGGTAATAAAATGTGTTTACTATCGAAGTGTGGTTTCAATTTTGCCAGCACGGTCTTTGTAAACAGTCGGAGTTAGCAATCCGAATTTTGTAAAGGGGTTTGTTTTCGTGGTTACGATTTTTATTGTGAATGAATATCAAAATTTTCCTTAATTTTTTGTAGTCTCCATTGGATTTTTTTTTCACAACTAAGTCACGTGATTAACTATACGCGAAATTCGGCATTTTCCGCACTCGTCGCAGAGTTTGGTTTTTACTGTAATCGAAGTCTTTAATTATCGTTCAGACCATATAAATTATCAGTGTTTATTTAGTTTTCAGTTTAAAGTTGAACTAGAATCGGGAGAATATCGGTTTTGGACTTTATTTTTCTAGTTTTGGCTATTTTCCGAAGTCTACTCTGAACTATGTTTTTTGTAGTACAGTGGTGTATCGTTTATACGACGCGCAAGGGACTATCTAAAAACGACGTATAATCGATCTGCCCTTCTAAATCCTTGGAACCATACTAAAGCGTCGTATAAACGATACTCTACTGTACTATGTTGCTCAATTTATACACAAGTATATACGGTAGTTATTACAGGATTTCCACGGGCCATAAAAAGTCCCTACAAAGGCCCAATTTTTGAGATTGATTTATAGGGGCCCCTCTAAAGGCCATATTTAGTAGATAAAAGCCCTATTTTTTAGCATTTGCTGGAATAATGTTAATAAAAATACACCGCATTGAACTATGTTTGAATCTTAAATGTAAATCACAGCACATGCTAAAATTGATGAAAAAGAATCGACCAATTTGATTCCCAATTAAACTAATCTTACCCAATAATTCGAAGTTTTTCTAAACCTTTTCAGTTATACTCGTTTTTTGCAAGCATGTTACCCATGGATTATTTTGAAGTTTCATGTTTATCAATTAATTGCATATTTAGTAAAAAATGTTCACAGCTCTGTTTTCATTTCCTGATAAGCTTTCCCATAATAAGTGAAATTTAAAGAGAACATTTAAAATAAAAATATTTTTCTAATGCTGATAATTAATAATACTCGAGCAAATTTAATCAAAATAATTAAGTTAAAGTGCGACCAGCAACCTGGCAAAAGTAAACCAGTTATTTTTTCTTTCCTGCGTGATTTGCAATCGACGCAAAAATAAGAATCGGGAAATTTAATATTTTAAAGAAATCATTTGTAATCTTTTCTGTAGTCATTAAAGATGTGTGAAAGGGAGAGTGAATTATATGGGGGTGTAACTTTTATCTATGTATATATCTAATCTTCATTTTTTAAAAACGTATTGCTACGCATTAGTACGTAAAGTGGCCCTATATATAGCTACAAATTGGCCTGAAAAAGGCCTTATTTTTTAATCTGCTGGGACAGTGGGAACAGAAAATATTTACTTAACTTGCCTGAGCAAATACTGCAGTTACAGTTCTTTTTTTTGTCAAAATCTTTACAGATTGCTATGTTTATAGCTTCTTTTACTGTGCCGCGCAGTTTTCAATGTGTGTATATATGCAAAGATTAGACTTTTGTTCTTGATTGTAGAGATAAAAAATACGTGGTGAATTTTACTAAAAGAACAAAAGTAAGAAGCTGTGGGTAGCAGCTGCTAATAGTTCATGCTAAATGTTCTAAAATTCCTAGTGATATGTTTATGTATGCATATCAAACGTAAATTATGTATTTAAACTTTTCCAACGTACTTATTAGTTTTACAGACTGAAGCATTCTAATGTCCTAGTATTTCGGTTCAAAATGCACTTGTAACTCTGCGTGTGCACGTACATAGTACAATCATTACCTTTTATGCTAATTATGTATATACAGCCGTAGTGTAGTTTTCATCCACAATTTTACAATTTAAGTTTTCCCAATCATTTCAATGTCAAGCATTAACATTTTTGCATATTTTTATTATTTTTTTATTTTTAAAAACATTTAGTTTGTTTCATTCTATTTCTACGAATATTTCTAACACGTGGTTTTTTACTTATCAAAACATGGGTTTGGCAGAACTCCTCGAACTCTGTTTTGTAATTCGCATTATCTGTCTAGTTTCATAACTATTCAATTGCATATCGTACTAATCCGGTCGGAAAACCCAACAGGTTATTTACTAGTTTCACTAAGGCACGCAATGGCGCGATTACTGGGAGTCAAAATACGTAATAGGCAAATTTCTTTTTACGGAGCTTTATGTTCGTAGAAGTCCATGAATCGATCAAGGTTGTATCAGAGATTAAAACGAATTTCTATATTGAATAAACAGCTAGGTGGTGTTGCTTTGAAGGTCGCATCCAAAAGATAACTACTCGCGCATCCTTGAAAATCAAAGCTCTGTAAAAAGAATAAAACATTGACCTAGTCAATTGAAACTTCTATTGTTAGCGTCTTTCAATGTCAACTGTCAAGCGTAAAAATCCATTTTCATGCAATTTTTTCTTCTGAATCCGTTGATCTGGCTTTAGCGACGAAAAGAGCAAACTAGAGCTTTTCGTGCACGTTTTTTGACGAAAATGAAAGGATCTCAATTTGGTTGAAGTTGCGAATTCTCTCAAGTGAGAGATTTTTTGCGCAACCGGGTCAGAATAATTGTGTAAGTGTAATGTCATTTGAAACATTTGGTTTTAACATTGATTTTGCCAGCATTTTTAAAATAGTATTTTAACATTTTCAAAGCGGTTTGAAAAGTAAAAGCTTTTGGGAGTGCTGTCGGAGGAGTTTGACGTAATATCTGGAAATCACGTTAAACTTTCGATGCTTTTAACTCCATATAAAGTACTCGCTGTACAAATTTTTAAATTTTGGACTGGAATTTGGAAAATAAATCTACAATAACAAACTATTTGTTCAATTTTTTTACCGCCAAGTGAGGAGGCGCATGAGGAACAAAAAACAAATAGGAAGCGAAAAAAACTTTTACCACAGGATTTGTTCAATGTGCATTCCATTTTCGTCAATCATATGTTCAAAGCTAGTTATTAGCAACATTAGCATGAAGAGTTTCTCTGCCGAGATCGCAGCAGTTTGGCGATGCGAATTGCAATTAATAGAGCAGCCAAGAAACTCCCACATGGCTGCACAAATTTGAACTGTTATTTTCTTTTTTACTGAATATTTCTTTTCGCCTTGGTCCATATACGTATGTACCGTTTCAGTGACGTAACGCGTATTAGCGCAAACTCTACGTAGATCTAAACGTGGTAACTACTACTCTGGGTGCTGCGTGACATGGATCATCAATCGATCATGGTACATCAGTATCATGGATCGATCAATATATCAATCTGATGTAATAATTTACAGAAACGTGCTCTAAGTTTCATTTCATGAATTGAATAAGTTATTCTATTGCAACAATCAGAAATTTCAACTGTACCACATGCCAATAATTTCACAGTAAAAAAAAAAAACAAAAAACTGCGATTTTCAATCGCAAATTTTCAATGTGAAACCAAAATAAAAATAAGTACTTATTCATTTCTTTCACGCTGAAGTAGGATCAGTAAAAAAAAATGGAATTGAGAAAAGAAGCATATATCATTCAGTTCAAGAAATATACATATGAAATCATGTTAATATTTTAAAAATATAGTTTATTTATTTCTAAAATTTAATCTTCTGGAAATTATATCTTTCATGATGGTTGAAATTAAAATCTAACGAGTTCAGCTGACGTTGTATCAGTTAGTCCCCGCATATTTTTTAGCTCTACCAACTGAAACAGAATACCACGCTCTTCCTGTTATGAGTATCTTTCCGATGGAATGTTTACTTGACTGGGCAAATTCATGGCTTTTTTTTTTTTTTTTAATTTTAACTTCAGTATTTCTGCTGGGACATAATGGCACCACAGTACGCTTGAGTTAAGATTTCAAACAACTAGTAGAATATTGGAAGAAACTTTTGGAAAGAAAAATCTGGCGGGCAACAAATGATGAAGCGATTTGGACCCAAAAAGGAAAATAAGATAAAAAAACAATGGCATGCATTTAATTCCAATTATGATTAGAAATGAAATTTGAAAATCTTGTTGTGATCAACCTTAATTTAAAATTTAAAAAATTTTCTACTAAAAAAAGATTCTTAACTTAATTATATTTACTATTTTCAAAAGATTTTTTCTGAATAATACTTCCCCAACATTATAGAACTAAAGTTAGCATGGAATTAACTATCTGAAAGATAGTTGGATTTTAAAAATTTTTTTTCTTTCTTCAAAAACTCAGAAAACGGGACAAAAAAATTAAATTTCAACAATTAAATAAAAACAAAGCACAAACTTAAACCCATGCTAATTTTGTTAAACATAATCCGTGGAATGCACATACAAAGTTTCAAAGCTTAAGGATTTTATTTTACGTAATTGGTTAACTATACAAAGCAGAGAAAATTTCGTTTAAAGATTTTTAAATGCAGAATGAAAACAGCTGTAGTCGTTTACAAAAACCGGAATATATTTTTAAAGTTTTGCTCACATAGGTTTGAAATTTTGCGTGAGGCTGAACAGTTTCATCAATCGAAACAAGAAATAATTTTAAAAAAATATCTTTTGAACAATTTTGAGGTAATGTCCCTTTTAATTTACGAAATAAGTGTGCAGCACTGTACAGATAATTGCATAATAAGTCACTGTTTGGCAGCTATTTTTCAGCTCGTGCAGTTTGGAAGCTATTTTTCAGCTCGTGCAGTTGTTGAAATTGTTCTACGCACTATCATAGACTATAGAAATCCTGCGACGTGAATTCTTTTTTTTTAAATAGTCAAACCCCGATATAGTGAACCGTCTACGGACTAGACAAGTCCACTATAACCGATGGCTCACTATATGCAAATTCTTTGAAAAAAGTCTTTTTTTTTTTAAATATGACTATAGTTTTGTTAGAAATAGGTATTATGGTAAGTACTTAAATTGCTTATAAATACTTAATTAATCAAATAAATATTAAAACAAACATTAAAAAGAAGACTTGATTTCATTCTTACTTTTTATGCATGAAAAAAATTAGTAATTTTAGAATGAACAGATTTCGATTTTAAATATACTTCATAAACTTTTTTATCGACAATCAGCAAAGAGTCCAATACCTTTTGATCCACATTCTCTGTTGAAAAAAAAAAGTTCAAAGTATTTACTGCTGCTTTCACATCTAAGGTAGAGGGTGTCAATATTTCATGTTCTTCTTCAACACAGTCTTCTAAACTTTCGTCTTCGGCATCGTTTTTTTTTGATCTTCTGAAACGATGTCATCGTCAGTGGGAGTGCCAGAAGTGCACACATCGTCATCCCAAGATTCGAAATTCTCGCTGATGTCCTTTGGAAAAATATTTAACACTATTTGTTTCCAACCACAGTGATATTGGTAGGTTTTCTTCATCGTTTTTATGCAAAGGAATAAAATTTGAGTTCACTGTAAACGAACTACCAACTTTTCACTTGTCCACTATAAGCATATAAAATAACATTAGTTAAATAGGAATTCGGACGGGACCACTAAAAAAGGTCACTATAACCGAGTGTTCACTATATCCCAGGTTCATTATAGCGGGGTTCGACTGTATTTAGAAATTTAATTTTCTGGTTCAAAGTTGCATAACCATAATACTTTTATTAAAATAATTCTTTTTAAGCTCAAAGTTGCCCTAAATGGAAGGATCACTTTGAAACAGGTTAATAAATAATTTTAAATAGTTTTTATAAATATTTCTTAATTTTTGGTGACTAAGCAATACTTTGAGTTCTTTGGTTTTATGCCAGTATACTAACACAGTAGAGTATCTAAACATATTTAATGTAGAAAACTCCATTTGTCATAATATAGTCATCATTCAGCGTAACTTTGGACCACGTCATATTTTTTTGGTATATTCGACTTGAAAAAAAAACACGGACAGTCCAGTGCTGCGCTCCAGCTGGCTATGTTATACAATCAGTTTTCTACTCTTCATGGGACACACTACCACCTTCCAAATTCTTTTCTTTTAAAAAATCAGATAAAATATTTATATGGTATATCTAACACAGCAGAGTATCGCTTATACCAGCGGTGCGCAAACTGGGGGTCGCGACCCCATGAGGGGTAACGAGAAAATTTTTGAGGGTCGCCAAGTTCAAAAATAAATTCAAGTTTATGAAAAATCTGCAGTTATTAGAACTGTTTATAACATTTTAAGGATGGTTTATAAGTTTTGTGCGCTGTTTTAAGAAGGCGTTATTTCAATCGATGATGTCACGACACTCTTTTAAAAGCACCTTGTAAAAGCAAATCCCCGAAAGAATTTCGACGTAACTACGTCGATAATTAAACAAAACGTCTGTCTATCCAGGGGTCGAGACAAAATTTTACACAATAGGGGGTCGCCAATAAAAATAGTTTGAGCACCACTGGCTTATACGACGAGTTTTAGGGTGGTTGCAATTCTTAAATTTAGCTAAAAGGGTAAATCGATTATACGACGTTATCGCTTATACGCTTTTCGATAGTGTCTTCTGCGTCGTATAAACGATACTCCACTGTACTATTAAAATGAGTAGTGGGGCAGTAAAAAGTAGAGAAAATGTAGATCAAAGGGCTCTTTCATCCGATTTCCAGAGTGATAACCAAATGTCTTTCCTAGAATTTTTTGCTCTTAAGTTGCGAAAACATTTTAGGAATCCATATATATATTTCATTTAATGTAGACCAGTTACGATTAAATTTTGAGATACAATACAGACATCACACATGCAAAGAACATACTATGGTAAAGCGATATTTAAAAATTTGTTCAATGACTAGCATGAAAAAGTAACATAATATTTGTATTTTATCGTATCTAACGGGACTTTAACAAATTAATTTCTGTTTCATAAAAAATATTTCTATTCATAACTCGATTTTCAATTTCCGATTCTTTAGAGTGGAAACACCTTAGTTTGTTTATATCAAACGATCATTCTCATCTTTATATCTAGCGATCTTTTTTTAAGCCTTTCCAATTTTGAATCTTTTTTTTATGATTTTAAAATGGTTAATTTTCGATCATTTGGCGTAGCAACACCGTAGTTTGTTCAGTAACAGATAATACAGAACTTAGAAACTGTTTTCACAAAAATTTTCAGCGAAGTTTGATTGTTGAACTTATAGCCCGCAAATGTTCTGTGCTGGAATCAGCTAGTTGCTTTTTAATTTATCTAGTTACAGAACATCACTTTGCTTATATTAATTTTTTTTTCCCTCCTGTAATTTACTGCCATGTGTCCAATAAATCACGAACACTTTTTATCGACTCTGAACTATTTTATCCCCTTTGCTCGAAGTCCGATTAAGTGGCTAATATCGCTGAGTAGGAACGATTTTATTTCCGCTTGTTACTTGTCATCTTCTCGGAGAGCAATTTTCATTTTTTCATAAATGTGCTGATACAGCGAAACAGCTGGCGGAATCAGGACATAGAATATTAATGGCGCCAGTCTGCGTGTCTTCAATTTGCCTGTTGCTTTAGAATATTTTCATGGTCTAATATCTCGCATATATTCGAAGCTCTTGTTGATTTACGTAATCGTTCTTCACGGCGAGGTTGAAAATCCGGTTTTGAATTTGTTGATGATACTTAAACTTTTTGATTTTTGGAGCGTCATAAATAAAATTTTGAGGCTGGAATTCTTTTTACAGCTTGCACCTAAAATCACTTAGACTTTAAACTTATGCAAGTCTTATTTGTTAGTTATCCTCATGCGTCTCGAAGTCAAGATGGAAACTATCACTTAACTGTGAATTCATGCCAAATTTAAAATACGACACTGTTGGATTATGCGAAAAAGTTGGAGGAAACGTACTGTAATAAAGTACTGCTAAACTTTAGAAAAATCAAAAACGTTATTAGATGTTATTCGTAACTTCGTATGAACTATAGGGTCTGGTTGTGTAAAATGGTTATAAAAATGATTTTTTAAGTATTTGCGAAAACTTTTATTTGATAATTTTTTCAATATATAATTTACATTGTATTTCTGGGAAATAAATTAAACCTATTTTCAGGCACATTAATTGCGCTTTTCATGCAATTAAAAAAGTAGTTTTTATAGCCATTTTTACCCCACGGGGGAGGTAAAACTATTAATGTTTAATTTTACTATTAGCTTAAAGAATAATAAAACAGATATACATTCTGAAAACTTCTTGGAAATTTCCAAAGCATTATTAATGACATAATGCGTAGATTTTTGTTTTCTACTCGAATTATAAGGTTTAAAACTCTCAATTTCATCTGCTAAAATGTTAATTATTTATTCATGAAGTTTTCACTTCATAAAGGCCACTTCTTTCTGCAAATGAACAATATTGCCTATTCCCAACTGTAAAATTAATTGGCAATGGTTTCAGTTACTTGGCCAATGTATTCCGAAATAGATTTCTTGCCACTTGCCACGATCATTCGATTAATTGGATGATAGATCGACTGATTGATTGATAAATCGTTCCTTCAATCAATCAATCAATTCTTTCAATATTGTCAATCACCATCCAGCCAATGATCATTCATTATTTTGTACATTGATTCACTCACACCAATTTAGTCGAATAAATCAGTCCGAACTAAATCTTATTTCGGCGACTAACCAAGTTTAAACCAGGACTGCGGAGTCAGTTGGGAAAAGGACCGACTCTTGGATTTTAAGACACGGAGTCCTTTATAAATTAAGGATGTAGCGAAGATTCGGCCACTATTCGGTAGTCGACACATTTTTAGGTGATGCAGACTCCTCTACCCGAAAATCAGCCCGACACTGACTCCTCAGCGCCTGGTATAAACTACCCATAATCATCATCAACGATTCAACTAATCTGATTGAAAGATATCTAAAATTAATTTGAGGAGTTAGATAACTTAAGTCAACTGTTCAATCGATTGAAAAGTTTAATTTTTTTTTAGTTGGTAACACTGGATACGGGTAAACAGTGTTAGGTTATGGATGGTCGTAGCTTGAAAAAATAGTGGTGTTTGCACAGACGTGTATTTTTTTCCTGCGTCTGTTAAAATGTTATTCCACTATGAGTAGGCACTACCCATTTCTTCAAGGCTTCATTGAATATGCCACATTTTGAGCTGTAAAGGAAATGGATTTTCCTTTTTCATCCAGCAGGACCAAGTTTCAAAGTTGCATGCGTAAAAATATCATAATACAAAACAAATTGTTTTTATAGTAATTCAAATTATTTTCACTTCTATTGTCTTCTTTAAACTCACGATTTATTTAATTTCTGTCAAAAGCCCAATAAAAAGTAACTAACATGTTTTAAAATATTTACCTAGAAATACACAAAATTAAAAAAAAAAAACTTTTAAATATTTCAAAAATAATTTTCAATTTCTACTTATTATTTTTCTGATGGGAGTTCCTTAAAGACTATATTTTTATTCGGAATTGTTTACGGAACATAAAAACGTTCATATTGGTTCCATTGAGAAAAATAAAACAAAGCATGGATTGATCGTAATTTTACTGTTTAAAATCTAAGTGTGCAAATAATTTTTGTGCAAAATTTTCGTGCGTTCTATCGTTAGAAAACATGCTATTTTTGTATTCTACAAGATGCTTCGGCATTACTAACGGATTTTTTTTTGTTCAAACCGCCGGTGATAGGAGGTAATTGGCAAATGTTGTCCCTTTTTAAGTATTACATAAAAAAATCAAAGATTATTTTCCCATTTTCTGGTAGTTTTTTATTTTTATCACGATTTTCAGATTCACTAATATCCTTTCTACAAGTAGAGCGTAAGTGGTGAGGAGGACCTTATCTGAAATATGAGAATTCTTTTGTAGATGAACACGATGCTGTCAAACCGGTATCAGAATTGAAAGCGGTAAAGATTTCTGAAGACTAAGAAAAAGGGGGGAACTAGCAGTGCAAATGGAGTACCATACAGGGGGTTATTGCCGAAATTATATAGTTTGACGAGTTGTTGCTTGAAGATAACATGTTACGTTTATCTGGCGGTTCTCGATGGCATGTTTTTCTCCGTTATTTAATGAAGTACTGATGGGTATACTTATTTAAATGTCTGAGACTGAGATATGGTCTTATTTTTTTTCAGATAGGGAGCATGTGATTCTGCATTGAATGTTTAATACCACTGATTACAAAATTTTCTATATCAGTTACCAACGGAATGATTTTTATCTCTCTCTAGAAGATAAATAAAAGCTGAAAGCATTTAAATGGGTTAGATCTTTAAGTGCATTTATAGACTTAATAAAAATTTTTTTAGCGAGACTGTTAAAAATTTTCCCATGCGTCTAATCAGAAAAAGAAAATTAGAAATTGCATCTATTGTTTTCCTTTTAGAGTGCTCATCCCCTTCACCCCCCCCCCCCTCTGTTGTTCTTTGTTGAGGAAAAAAAAGAATGAATTAAGGCAGATTTAATTTTATTAATATTAAGTAGCTTACTTTAGGTTTTACAATTAATTTGCCTTTTCCAAATATTTTAAAATTTCTAGAAAAGTTTGTCAATAACACAGCTTGGGATTCTTGGTTTTTCGAATAAATGCTTAAATTCGTCTATTCTGTGATAATTTTCAGGATTAAACCAGTTTACTGGAAATTGTCAGGTTGCAAACAAAGGGGTCTGGTCGCAAGAAATTTTGCATTGGATCAATTCAACTCATGGTGTTGGTCCACTTCTACTCAAAATCTAAAGGGGAAAAAAAAAAAACGTATTTATATATAAGACTTGGAATATACACGGCATGCATTATATGCCAATGCCGTAGCCAGAAATTTTTTTCGGGGGGGGGGGGGGGCTGACTTTGAAGCACTAGTGTAGGGGAAAGTTTCAGGGAAGAATATATGCTACATTGCGAAAATTTTTGGGATTTCGGGGGGGCCCGGGCCCGTCGCCCCCCCCCCCCTCTGGATACGGCCTTGTTATATGCTACACCTAACTGCCATAGTAATATGATTGATGCATTTTAACTTTTAGCAACTTCTCAATGTTTAAATGCGTTCTTATAGAGATAAGGTTATAGCACCTATAAATACTTAAATCCTTTAAAGGGGTAAAAAGGCTTAAAAATTTTCGCATTAGTATCAACGCAGATGTCTGTTTGTCACAAGTAGTTCTCTGCAATATTTGAAGAAAATGTCCATTGGCAAAACAAAAAAACATTCAAATCGAATATTTTGATTTTCTTTAACTAGCTCCATTACATTGAGACCTATTTTTCTCTGAATAATTCTCTTCCTCGGTTTAATATTTAAAGTACTCTTGTAACGATTAATAGTTTTTATAATTAACATCACAAATTTTTCAAATGCTGGCTTCTGAAATATCAGGTGTATTTTATTTTGTTAAGATACATTTCAATCGCTTTTTTCTGGATTGCTGTACAAAAGAAAGATAATTTAGCTACAGTCAGTTGTAGCAAGTATACATACGTTTGTGATCAAGAAAACCCTTTTAATCAAAAATATCTAGCAAAAATTTGTAGAATGCCCAAACATTTGCATACAAATGAAGTTCAGAAATTTACGTATTTATATTCTTAACGAAAACTGTTTTGGTATGATCGGTGATCACATTTATGCATATTATTGTTATCAAAGTTGGAGCATCCATGAAAAATGTTTAAAGGGAAGAAACATACGAAAAATATTCAAATATAAATAATATTCCATTCCAAGCATTATATATTCAGTTAGAGAAAGCACAAAAAAGTTTTTTAAAAATGCAGTTTTTCAGCTTCATTCCACTGAAGATTTGTTTCTGTTACAGTGTGATATATATTATAAAATAAGCACATTTACAGTAAGGTTAGATTCGTAAACGGCTTGGTATCGAACGTAACGTTTTTGTTTCAAAATACAGGAGTGAAAGTATGTGTTTGTGCTTATAATTGGGTCGCTGGTCGTCTCGACAAACCTCTTACGCCCCCCTCACTGTTTTGTCTTGATAAATCTTGTGCAGGCACTGTTACCTGAAACAAATTGAGATCCTTAGCGCCTAGGAGGAATATAGTTCATTTCGAATTTGTATCGGAGCGTCTTCTAACTAATTACGGTGGAGTATCTTTTATACGACGCCAAAGGGACTATCGGAAATCGTCGTAAAACCGATAACGTCTTTTTTTCTCGATTTACTTTTCTGGCTAAACCCAAGAACTGGGACTACACTAAAACGTCGAATAAATGTCAACGTCGTATAAACGGTACTCTACTGTATTAGAAAAAAATCAAACGAGTGAAAACTTATTACTTCGAGTGAAATTCTACTTCTCTCAACATTTCAACAAAAAATAATAGAAAATTGTCTTGATATGGGTCACTAATTAATTTCAGCGAAGTATGCACTGTTTTGGTTTCAGGTAGTTTTCACCTTAAAGGTTTCAAAGAATAAACGACTGGACGGAAATTACTTTCTATAAAATGACCGTCATCAGCAATGTTTTCCTGGAATCGGTATCGCTAAGAACAGTTGCCATGAGGGTACCTTACTACAAACATCCATTTTTTATCTGTCTGACATATTCCGGTACACATATAAATTCGCGCTTGGACGCTTCACATGGTTTCTCAAGTGTGCAACCCGCAAAATTTTCGACTGGGTATCCGAAAACGGAAATGGTTTTGTAATTGAGATGTATTATGTCTTCCAGGCACGTGATTTAAAAAAAAAAAATTTTGTGCTTTATATCTCCCACTTAGATGCCAAGTGCAATCGGATATGGGCTCTAAATATAGATAAAATGGTTGCTGTTCAACAGGTACGGAACAATCATGTGCGGTTATTTTGAAAGAACTAGTTTTGTGAGAAGTTGCTTTTTCTTTTTTAATGTTTTAAACCCTTTTTGACGATAAAAACATCACGTGCCAGGCACGTGATAACCCACCCCCTTTTTTTTTGTGCATTATATCTCCCATTCAGGGGTGTCAAGTGCAACTTGATATGGGCTCTTACTATAGATAAAATGGTTGTTGTTCAACAGGTACGGGAAAATCATGTTTTTTAATTTTGAAAGAACTAGTTTTGTTAGCCATTGCTTTTAATTTTTTAAATATTTTAAATGCATTTCTACTATAAAAAAAATCACGTCCCAGGCACGTGATTTGTTTTTTGTGTGTGCATTATATATCCCACTCAGGGGTGCCAAGTGCAACTTGACATGGGCTCTTAATATAGAGAAAATGGCTGTAGTTCAACAGGTACGGAAAAGTAATGTTCTTTAATTTTTAAAGAACTAGTTTTGTGAGCCATTGCTTCTCATTTTTTAAATATTTTAAATGCATTTCGACTATAAAAAATGGGCGATAAAAATTACGTTCCAGGCACGTGATTTTTTTTTTTTTTGTGCATTATATCTCCCTATTCAGATGCCAAGTGCAACTTGATGTGGGCGGTAAGTATAGATAAAACGGTTGCTGTTCAACATGTAACCGAAAAATCATGTGCGTTAATTTTGAAGGATCTAGTTTTGTGAGACATTGATTTTTATTTTTGATTATTTTAAATGCATTTTTCAGTATGAGTTCAACGGTTGGTCAAGAGGTCCTGGCCAACATTTGTTTTTAAATATAGATTGGTCAGTGAACTGCTTATTAATATATAAAATTTAATATGAAGAATTCAGAGTACCGTAGTGAATCAAGTGCATCAAATCTCGTTTCCAGAAAATGGTTTTCAAAGCGACTGAAATTAATGAAAAAACCGCGGCCATGGACTTATTACATGTTGGTATCCTGCGGCGTTTGAATGAATTAAGGATGTGGTTAACTTGTCGAACTGAAACAGATTTCCTCTACGCCTATTCGGAACAAAAAAAAAAACCGTAGAATGTGAAAAATTGAACTTGTTTCACTTGTGCAGCGAGCACCTTGAAACTGTTTTGTAAATAATGAGCCTCAAATTCTTTATTAATGAGAATGCTTTTTGATAAACTGTTTGACTAAGACAAGATATATTTCAAGAATGAGTTTCAGAAGGATTTTACTGTTTCGTATTGTATTTGAAAACCAAACGGATTCGAGTGATGAATGTGATGTCTTTTTGCAGTTCATTTAGGAAGTATTTTATATCTAAAACTGCTACTTGACAGTTATTTATTTTCGCCTTTTTTTTTTTCACTTTTCGTCTCCGTACCATGCCGATTCCTTTGTTATGTGTGTTAAATTTACACAGCATTCAACTTTAACAAGCTTTCTAACAAACTTGTTGGGTATTTTTTAGGTTTTTAATTTTGGCTAATAAAAGTACATGTGTTCTAAGTACGCAAAAAAAAAAAAAAAAAAAAATGAAGATATATATGGTTTTTGCTGTCTGTTAAAACAAAATCTGAAATTTCGTTGCGTGTATAACCAGGGCCGGCCCGACGGTATTCGGCGCCCTTTGACTTTATAAAAATAGTCGCCCCTAGCACTCTTTCATCATACATACTAGAGTAATATAAATTCAAATTGTGTATCATTTTATTGCGTTTTCAATTGCTTTAAAAACTTTAATAATTACATACATGAAACAAATAGCTTATTTTTTTTTCTTTCTAATGGGCTGCTGTTGGCTTCTCGTAATTGCAAACCTAGTGCGTTTCACAGGGTTTGGCAGAGCATATTTTAAGGAATTTTCACTGGGCGACATTAAGGTCTGCTTCCCCTAATATCTATATACCCCCCTTAAAAACTCATTATCCGTTGAGGTTGTTTGAACTAAATTGTATACGTATTTAACAATGTTTAACTGTTTTTGCGACTTTTCCTACTGATTATACTCTGTTAAAAAAAAAAAAAAATTTTTTTGAAAAAGCCTAGCCTACCTGGATTTTTGATGAAAATTCCGGGCTTTTTCAGGAAACCTTTAAATATCGACTTCTATTTAAGCAATATCTAAGCCATTGTTTGGCTATTTTTTCATTTCACAGCGCTGTATAAGTATATCATTTTTAAATCACGCATCTATGTCTTAATCAAATATTATGTAAAAAAAAACTTGAAATTAAAGAAAAAAAATCCAAATTACCCCCTCCTCCCTACATCTAATTATTATTCATATTTCAAAAGCTTTTTATGTGCTGGCCATCTTTTTGAGGTTTTTTTCAGTTGGGGGCCCCTCATAAATCCATAAGAAATGTTCCCAACCGCATTACCGTTTCAGCTCAACATTTAGGGGTGTAGAGCCATATGAAGCGTCCCTCCTTACCGAAGATATGAAATTCTAACAGTTGAAGGGGTTCCAGGGGAAAGTTTTGAAGACTATATGCAAACTGGTGCATTTTGAGGCCATAGGAGGCGCATTTGGGAGTGCAAAAATTTTAGGAAAAAAAAAGCAAACCCAAACTTTTTAAAGTTTAAACGCTTTTACTCATAAAAATGCAGAACAAAATTCGCATTTTGTTTTAAATCCAGGGGCAGGCCATCTCCCCTTCTTACTTACGCCCATATCGAAAAGCCCCAAGTCTGCCTTCTCAAGTGACAGTTACGAGCTGTAAGCCACATTTGAAGACACATCCATGAATTTCCTGCGGACACATATAGGTCAGGAAGAAGCATAACAATTCCCTCAAAAATTATTAGGTGGGGGGGGGGGGGGGAGAGACAGACAGACAGACCGACACCCACACATTTTCCCCATCTCAAAACCGTACTTTCACTTTTTTTTTTTATTTTTCAATCTTTATTTAATTACTTCATTCATTTTAAACTTTTCTTTATCTTTGACGATATTTTTTTACGATACATTAAGCCTGTTTTCATGCGGTATTAATTTTCGCTGGAAAGTGGCTAAAAACGCATTTTTAGATCATTTCTGGTGAAGTTATGGCAAAGTAGGTTTGGAAACTTTGTTTGGTACTTTTTCGACATTGAAGTTCTAAAAATGCAATTAGCGTATCTTTTTCTGTTAATTGCAAGCCGCCTCTCCCCAGCAATTTTTCGAATTTTAAGTTCCGAAAATGCAATTTTAAGTTATCTTAGGGGGATGCGGCGGCTTTTCCTCAAATATTTCTGAAAACAAAATTTTAGGCTATAGAAGAAGGGGTGGTGCGTTCGTTGCTTTCCAGCGGAATTTTTTTGAAATTAGCGTCTTAAAAAGTCTTTTGACAATGTTTGAGAACTTAAAGTATCTGTCAGAAATTTTTGAAACTTATGCATTCAGAAAACGTCTTTGCATTGATAACCAGAGAAAGTGGAAACTGAAGAAGCATTCAAGAATACATGCCGGATTGCAACGAAAATGAAAAATTAATTTTCGTTAAGGAAGAAACGACATTTTGTAAAACTAAGTCTTTCTTTTATTTCCTTTATTTTTTTACCGGCACCATCTGTAGTGACTGGGCGACAGCATCTCGGCACTGGGCGACATTAGTGTCGCCAGTGGTGTAGTCGAGGGTGGACGCAGGGGGACGGCGTCCCCCTACCTTTTTATTTTAATACAAGCTTCCCCCCAAAGTTTTTATATTTTAACATAGGAGTCCCCCACTTTTGATTTCAATTGCTTATCTTCGTATGCATACGCATCCTTCCAACTTTTTTTTCAGGACTACACCACTGACTGTCGCCCACTTTCTATCTTATTTTATGCCCTGGGGATTGGTACCATCTAACCGTCTGTATCAAGCACCACAGTGGGTATATTACCATCGCTACAAGTGAATTTTGACGCTAAGTTCTTTCACTTGAAAGAAGTTGTATCTGGAAGGAATCACTATCATAGAAATGTTGGACTAATTTTATGAAACACGGATTATTGTTTTTACTTTTTTGCTCATACGCTGAGGCGCCCCCAAGATGCTGGCGCCTTTGTACTTCGCACACTTTGCACATTGATAGGGCCGGCCCTGTGTATAACCCTTAGCGTAACACACTTAACGAAATTTCAGAATTTTTTTTAACCGACAGCAAAACCATATATATCTTTTTTTTTGCGTACTTAGAACAAACACATGTACTTTTATTAGCCAAAATTAAAAAACCTAAAAAATACCCAACAAATTTGTTAGAAAGCTCGTTAAGGTTGAAAAATGAAAACACGTAACAAAAGAATAGCCCATCAACGCAATTAAAGAACCAAAGAAATGGTGGCAACCCAAAGTTGGAATATCTCAATAACAATATGTTGGTGTTTTTACTTTTTGATAAAATTTAGAAATCACAAGTTAAATATAGGATTTAACGCACAAAAAAAATCCCCTATGATTAATTTCTATCATTTGTAATGAAAGTGAAAAAGTGAAACTAAACATAATTAAATGGGGAACATTACGTTGTAAGGATAGTCACTATAAAGAAATTCTGATTTGAAAGCTCTTTAATAATAAGTAGAGGGTTAGTAGTGGATTAAAAAAAAGTAGTGATAAAATATGTATTTATATGTTAATATGTCAAAGCTCAATGATATGGTTTAAAAGTTAAATCATGATCGATTCGGGGATTGCTACTGTTCATTTTTTGGAAATATTTACCACACTGCAAGTGCAAGTTGAATTTTATAATTGAGTTGATTTCTATAATGTTTCGTATTGGCCTTTTACTGTAAATTCTAAAACTTTACATGTTTTTTTTTTCTAAAAATTTTAAAGTTTTCGGTATGTCGAAAAAAACTTAAGAATCCGTTATTTCTTTTTCTAGGATTTCAACTAAATCTTGGAAGAGGGTTAAAACTAACTTTCGATTTTACGGATTATACCATCTTGGGGGAAAGGAGAAAAGGTCGTTCATCTGCTGCACTAAAGATCATTGCAACACCTGGTCTCAGTTTCTTTATTCGGGCCAATCACAATCCGAATGCTCCTCCCCTTCCATCTCGCCAGATGTTTCTTCAGGTAGCATCTGTTCTTCAGGTCAAAGCGCTGATCCAAGACTCAATGCAGCTGTCGGTCAATTTTGGCCCTTTGCTTGTCCTGGAGAATAAGTACCCCAGAGTACCCCAATACCTGTATTCACCTTCCCTCGCTCGGTTCCCTATTGTTGGCAGGCAACCGTTTTCATAGTTCCCCCAAGATGCTCGCTTCTGAATAGAAGTCTGGAGACAAAGGACTTTGGAAATAACGTTGAAGCCTAAAGCCCATTCCCAATGCTGCACGTATCAGTGGGTGAATAAAACAGCTCAAGGACGTATATCTAGGGCGGGGGACATCTTTCTTTGTTCGCTACTGCTCCTTGAAAAATCTATGCATCCAGAAATTTTAGCTGCTTTGTTGGCTTCGGTAGTCTCCCACGGTTACTGGAGCTTGAACACTTTCTTGAGCTTTGAAACTTTTATTCAATCCTTCAAGCGAAAGATTCTCTTTGTATCCTTAATGCTTTTTCGTATATTGATGACTTGCTGTGGGCTTCTGTGGAGGATTACTGAAAACTTTTCAAATACTCAGAAGAAGGGTGTAAGCATCCCGATCCTCAGAAGCGCAGTGGGGATTGCTTCGGACTTGTTGGACAGAAGTATAATTTATTCTGAACTTTGGTTCAATGTTAATCAGCCGTTGGTGAATCAAAATTCGAAATTAAAGAAATCGCATCTTCCCTCCTCCCTCCTTTTAATTATTAACACCCTTTAGAATTTTGGGTGCAAATTAGGAAATTTTCAGCAGTATTTCATCATCTTATATGTAAATCCGTTCTCTTAAGTAGTTTTTTTAATCAGGTCTTTTAATTTAATTATGTGATTGAAGTTACATCCTTGGAATCCTTTTGCTCATGGGTATTTTCGTTGTTTTAGATAATTGGTTAAAATTGGGATAGTTTAAATCAGCGGTCTCCAAACTTTCCAGCCTTAGGGCCATATTGATTACTCCAAGGGCCAAAACCATATTATCATTAATTGTTGCCGGTGGTAAAAAGTTGAATCAGTCCACTAGTGGTGTAAAATATGATTACTTTTTTGCCAGATGCCATTAGCTAGCTCTCCGCGGGCCGGACAAAATCAGTCCGCGGGCCGGATGTGGCCCGCGGGCCGTAGTTTGGAGACCCCTGGTTTAAATTATAGGACTCTTGGTCGATTGCTCATTATGCTATCTGACAGTTTTCTCGGTTTTCCGTTATCAAGTTGCAAATGCGGGAACAGCTTGAAAAAGAAAACCTCAAAGGAATGGTCTTCTGTTAGGAATTGGTCAAAGCTGAACAACTAGCCTTGATGTTCCGACAGAATAGAAGCCTTCACAATTATCCCTCTCATGTAACATGCTCAATTTCCAAATTGGCCAAATGCTGTCACATAGGAACATTTTATTTATATATATTTTTAAAATTTTAAACTGTTTTCATAAAACATGCGTTCCAAGTCTTCATATTTTTTGATGCCGTTTATACTCGCGTATGTTATAAGTCGAAGCAATTATTAAAAAATTTGGAACTGAAAAGGGAAGGGGTGATTAAACTTGGTCAGGGAAAGAAAATACTAAATTATCAGGATTTTAAAGGCAAATGATAATTCTAAATACTTCATGGTTTCTAATTTGAAATTTTTAATAATTTCTCTGAAACATGTCTAAATGTTCATTATTGCTTAGAATCGTTACATGAATAACGAACTAAAACTTTATAATTCCCGCCCCTCTTTGGAACAGATATTCTGAGATATGTATATATATATCCACAAAGAAACTGCTCCTCCTCAGAAAAATCCTGTATATAGGCATTTTTCTGAGGAGGAGGCAATTCTTTTATGATTTTTTCTGTCTCATGGAAAAGTTTTTAATTAAAAAAAAATATGTTTTCCCGGTCCCTTAAAGTTCGTTATAACCAAATGGCATGTCCTAGTATAGTGAAATAAAATGACAGAAAATAGAGATTGGTTTTAGGTTTTCAGTGTGACCAATCCTTTTTCTGTTTTGTTGGATTGTTTACTACTTATATGTACATGTTTATAGTATTTTCACGTCTACTTTTTCTTTTTTTTATACCTAGGAACTGAAGAAGCCCCACCCAATCCAAAGACAGCGTACTTGCTCGGTGCTAGAAGTGCACGGTTGCTCTTTGAGAAAAGAAAATATACTTGGTTGCCATGACAGGCTCTCATCAAGTTTCCTTATAGTTTTTCCTGGTTTTCTTTTATTCAAATCGCAGATGTGTGCAATCACTCAAGGCTCAAATTTTAAAATATCGTTCTGCCTCTGAACTAAACTGACGTGACATATGCTCTCTTGTGCTCACATGCCGATCGAAGGGGTGCTGAGAGTGCTCTTAAAATCTGGGCCTTTAGAAGTCCTCCTGGAAGATATCTTTTGGTTAAGTTGAGAATTATGGCGGGTACGATGCGAAATAAATTGAGCTGAGGTAGAAGAGCCTATTTCCCCAAGCACCCACTAACACGTGCTGGTTAAATCCTCTTCGGGGGGAGGAGTCAAAGACGTGTAAAAAAGCAATTTGCAATCATATTTATAAATATTGTAAAAGATGTATATTTTAGGCCAATTCACAAAAAATTTGCAGAAATATCTATCGTCGAATTTACAGCAGCAAAAATTACGAATTTATACTTTGAATGCAGTATTCCAAGCTTAGTGCATTTTACGGATTGTGCGTAAAATTGAAAGTACCATTGCAAGTACCAAAAAATACTAAATGCACCACTAAACAGTGCGAAGTGTTACTTGCTCCAAAGGATGGTGCTTAATTTTACTAAATTTTGGTGCAACATACGCAAGTTAGCACCAAAATTTAGCGCCATCCTTTGCAGTCAGCAGATTTGCAGCATTTTTTGGCGCAACATACACTAACTTTTTTACAGTGTAGTCACCTTTTTGAGTTGCTCCGCTTCGACTTTTAAATACTTGTTCCAGAGTTCCAGCTCCGCTCCGTGCTGGGAATACTTTTAATATTAATCATGCTATTTATCGCTTTTATTGTGAATTTATTAATTGGTATACATGCGATTAAAATAAAAAGTTGATTTCTGGAAGATTTATTTACCATTAGATATAATATATCTAAACATTATATTATGTTTAACATTATATTATAATGTTTTATGCGCACTGTGTTGCACGAAAAACTATGAACCACTCCATCCAATAAAAATAAGGAAATGAGGGAGAGAGAAAGGAAAAAACTCAATCATTTCTAAATGTTTCAATGAAATTCAAAAAAAAAAAAAAAAAAACGGAGCAGTGTAGCAAAACAATTTTTTTGCTCCGCTCCAGTTCGAGTAAAATCTCCTTACTCTTGCTGCGCTCTCCTTCTTCACGCTCGCTCCAGATTCCCTGGTTTTTACTAACTCATTATTTACAATTAAAGCAAAACCGGAAACTTTTAAACAGATTGGCAATTACATCTCGGTTTACCTTAATTTATGCGTCTTGCATTTCTTTGCTCCGCTCCACTTCTGGCGAAAGCTCTTACTCTACTCCTCCACGCTCCTGCTCCAAGCTCTCTCCAGATTCCTGGTTTTTCATTTATTATTCACAGTTAAAGCAAAGCCGGAAACTTTTCAATAGATCAGCAATTATATCTCGGTTTTTATTTTTTTAGGCATTTTGCATTTCTTTTGCTCCGCTCCAGTTCGAGAAAAATTTCGTTACTCTACTGCTCCGCGCTCCTGCTCCACGCTCGCTCCAGATTCCTGGTTTTTATTAACTCATTATTTACAATTAAAGCAAAACCGGAAACTTCTTAATAGATTAGCAATTATATCTTGGTTTTCATTAATTTAGGCATTTTGCAAATCTTTTGCTCCGCTTCAGTTCGAGAGAAATCTCGTTACTCTACTTAACCGCGCTCCAGCTCCACGCTCGCTCCAGATTCCTGGTTTCTATTAACTCATTATGTACAGCTACGCAAAGCTGGAAACTTTTCAATAGATTAGCAATTATGTCTTGGTTTACATTAATTTTAGGCGTTCTGCGCTTTTTTGCTCCACTCCAGTTCGAGCGAAATCTCATTACTCTACTGCTCCGCGCTCCAGCTCCACGCTCGCTCAAGATTCCTGGTTTTTATTAACTCATTATTTACAGTTAAGGCAAAGACGGAAACTCTTCAATAAATTAGCAATTATACTTTGGTTTACATTAATTTAGGTATTCTGCATTTTAACGAATATCCGTCTAAGAGGTTCAACATTTTTTCGCACGACTTGGAAATTGCTTCATCCCAGACACTTTTTTTTTCCCTTTTTTTTTCATCGTCTGCCAGATGTTGCCGAAACTGTTCCGTGTTCTCCTTAATCCCGCCCTTCATCCCATGAATTAAGGGGGTTCTAGTTCAGGGGTGAGTTCATACCCTGACCTCTCCCGTTAAATTAGTTCTGGATATAGATTTCGAAGCAAAACGAATGCGTAAGTAAAACATTTTTTTACTTTTTTTATTATTTTTTTATACTTATGATTTGCAACACACACCGAGCGCTGCCCAAAGATGCGCAGGAGTCTCACTCTTGATTTTTAACTTCTTTTTTAGAAATTTAGTAAATCTATCCGTGTTTTAGAGACTTCTAGGAGGAATACGAACTTAAAACTGAAAAATACAGGTTAGAGTAGAAAAAAAACAAGTTTAGAGTTCATATCCGAAATGAAGGCTTTCGTTCACTTTAACTTATGATGATTCATTTTGAATAGGTTATTACAGGAGTACATTCCTATTATAATTGTCTATATACTTTCTTGATCATAAAATAATTACTTAGTTGCAATTTGGTAGTGGAATTTGTGTTTTGCTCATTTATGTAATTTGCAAAATAGTTATTTTAAAATTATAAAATTATAATTGCGCACTTTTAATTAGGACCAACTTGCCTTTGTAATTAAGTGATTTTTTTTAAAATTTCATTTGTTTTCCCCCTTGGTTATTTTTATAACGAGAAGGAATGGGGGGGGGGGGGACCAGGGGAAAAACAAAAATAACCAAGGAAACCTTTTTTATTTTTTTAACCAGGGTTCCCTTGATTATAAAAGTCGAGGGCGATGACTGTTCGAATTAATGTTTGTTCAAAAATATGACTGTATTAATTGTGATGAGCATTAAATAATTAAAACATTAGTTTAATTTATATGTATAATATAATATATACTGTATATATTTTCAGTTATTTTTTTAATAAATGCGAATTAAATTTAAAGTAAATTGTAATAAATATAGAATATCGCTGAAAGCTTTCACACTTGTAATAAGTCCTGCCTGTGAGCTAAGCCATTAACTTATAAAAAGTTTATCAAATCAACAGTTAATTTCAAAATTAGAATTCACCTACAATGTTGTTGCAGGCTTGTTACCTGTTCTAGCTGTGTAATTCATTTATGTCAATTGCGTTATACCAGACTAGCGAAAAAAATCCTGAAATATCGTTGCAAATACTCTACATATTATTTGAGATTTTTTTTTTTAATATTGCGTACATTCCGTTAGGAGTATTCTAACTGCTTCAGCTTCGCGCCCCCGATTTAACAATGAGAATGAGTTCTGTTGCACCAGCAGCTCCCTCCTTTTTTTTTTCTTTTTTAGGTAGTATTATTCCGACCCTCTGGAAGAACTGGGGCCTTATAAAATAAAGAGCGGGAAGAGATTCGTAAAATGAAGTAGGGGAGATTAGAGTTCCTTTATAAGACGTAGTCTTCAGAGTAACGACAGATCGGGGGAAAACTGCCTCCGGACGAAAAACAGGGTTGCCGCCGAGTGCAAGGTTGGCTTCATACTCGCTCAAGGATTTCCGCTAAACGATAATCGTTAACGGGAAATTTTGTCCACTTGATAGCAAAATTTCTGTTTGAATTAAAAGCTACTTTTTGCGTAAGCCACAAATGTTTTTTAAAAATATCTTTGGTCTCAACAAGTCCAGGATAGTTTAATCATTCGCAGCTTTAAATTACGTTATGTTAAATATGAGAACATGGAAATTGTTACTCTTTAATTGATTCAAAAATAAATAATGATATTTATAAATTTATTATTTTCAACATAATTTCTTGGATTTTTAATTCTGAAAGTTTTTTTTTTTTTTGTGTTGATAATATTGCATTAATAAATCATTAAAAGATTACTCGTTTTTTTTTATTTCTTAGGGAAACTAAATTAAAATTTAAAGCAGTAATGCTAGAAATATATGAATGGTAAAATAATGAATTGGTAAAAAAAAAAAATTGGAATTATTATTTAATCAGTGATATTTTTATACAAAACTCGTTATGTAAAAGTTATGTTAAAAAATTTTCTAAGAAGAAAGAATGTACTTAGAGACCGTTCATAAATTCCCCCCCCCCTTTTTTTTTTGATATATTTGACCCCCTCCCCCCTTTGTCCCGCTATGTTGTATAAGCCTGATGTCACACTTCTTGTTACCCATCCCCCTCGAAGCGTGACATCATTTATGAATGATCCCCTTATGTGAAAAAATACATTTCCCCATGAAGGTATTCATTAAATTAAGAGCAAATACGGAAAACTTTCTCCGAGGCCGAATTCAGCTCCGCATATGCGGCCTCCCCCCTCGTAACTCCCTAACTTCAAGTAATTTAGTAGGAAAACGAAGATGACATTATAGAACATTTTTGAAGTTGATAATTGGTTTTGAAGGGCAGTAAAACTTGGCCTCCTACACAGCTAACTACCCTGCCTATTTAAAAATTCGGCAGAATAAGCCGCTTATATATAAGAAAATCCATTCGTAACCGACTGACAAGAATGTGGGGAGAGTCCGGACAGGGGGAGACTACGGACAGCAAGTTTCACACCTAACCTATTGGTTTTCCAGCGTAAAAATAATTTATGTTGGTAGTATTCTGCTATTCATTATTATCGTATGCAAATGGCTGCCCATTAATTAAAATTAGGTGTAAAGCGTGTTGTCCGTAGTATCCCCCTGTCCGGACTCTCCCCGGTCTCCCCTACAGGAAACAAAAGTGTTTGTAAGGCTAAGGAAAGGCCTCCATCACCATCACGAACAAGTATGGTTGTGGTTTTAACTATAATTCTATTTCGACTAAAAATGAAATTGGCGCATTTTGTTTTATTTCATTAAAAGTAGCACAACCTGATGTTACTCCTATTTATTAATAATGAATAAATAAAAAGATAAAACAGTATTAGATAGAAATAGTTTTGCATAATTTACATTTATGAATAGTATATTCTCTTAGAACTTGGCGACTTGTATAGCCAAAACCATACACAGTAGAGTATCGTTTATACGACGCCGAAGGGACGTCGTATAATCGATTTTCCCCTCTGGCTAAATTAAAGAATTGGGAGTGCACAAATCGTCTTATAAATGTAAACGTCGTATAAACGATAGTCGACTGTAATGGGATGATGAGTTAATATTAAGCTTGTACTTCGTGAAAGAAACAGGGCGAGTGGCTATATGTCCGCTTTCACTTTTCACTGCCACTTAAAATATCTTACCTTGCAAGAATTATTTCGATCAAAAAATAAATATTTTTGCTATGCCAAACACGTTTTTTAATATCGGTAAGAGAAGCGAACGTGAAAAAGAAATTACAGTTATCCAGATAAGCGACTTTAAAAAACAAATCCATTAAGATAGAAGTACGTAAAAAGGTTTTACTACTGAGACGTGATAAAGATTTAATGAAAATGCTCAATCCTTCCAATGATAGACACCCGTTATTTTTCAAAGCGAATAAATTGAAGACTGAAGATAAGATTGAATTCAAATTACTTAATTATTTTTTTATCGTTTTGGCAACCGTTATGCTTTTAGACCCATCGGGAAAACAATTCCCACAAAAATTCAATTAGTAGCCTTGAAAACCAGGGGTGGACAACCTCACACATCATGCGCCAAGTTTTTCTCAATGCAAGGTCAAATGCGACAAACAGCTAAGAAACTTTTTCACCCTTCGTAATTTTATGGTTAAGGCCTATTTCATTTAGGGGAAAATTGACACGTTTATTTTGTGAGCCCATATTTGTAGTTTGTACTGCTGTAGCGGAGTTTTGCAGAAAAAAGGAAAAATAACTTAAAAATAAATTCATTAAGGTTTATTTTAAAAAGAAGCAGGGATGTGGAGCGATGCAATGGACTTTTGCTTGAAACTGGAGCAGAGCCGTAGCAAATAAATTTGTTGTGATCCACTGCTGCAATTTTTATTTTTTATTTCTTTAGTTACATTCATAAAATTAAAAATAAATGAAAAATTGTTTTTCTCTTTTTTTAGTTTATTTATTTTTAGGTGCTTAGGTTTTTCCGCAGTACCCATACAAAAAATTCTATGTTTAATGACAAATTAATAATCTAGAAGTAAATTTCAAAGTTATTTATAACTGTTGATAAACTATAACTATAAAATATTTAAACAAATTAATTTTTGCAGTTGATAAATTTATAACTGTAAAAAAGAGGGGTAAGTAATGATTCCTATAAAAACTATTCGGGAGCCGAATAAGTAGAATAGTATCGTTTATACGACGATCGTTCATGCGACGTTTACACTTTTACGGCGTTTTCGTGTGGTCCCAAATTCTTGGATTTAGCCAGAAAGGTAAATTGGTTATACGACATTATTCGATAGTCCCTTCGGTGTCGTATAAACGATACTCCACTCTACTTATAAGTAGTAGAGTATCGTTTATGCGACGATCGTTCATACGACATTTACACTTTTACGGCGTTTTTGTGCGCTCCCAATTCTTGAATTTAGTCCGAAGGGTAAATCGATTATTCGACATTATCGTTTATACAATGTTTTTCGATAGTCAGTTCGGCGTCATATAAACGATACTCCACTGTACTTAAAAGTGGGAGCGGAGTAACAAAAAAAAAAAAGCTTCAGATCAATAAAGAAAAATCTGTATGCGTTTTAAATTTTTCCTGCAATTTCGATGTCGCTCGATTTGACTAGAAATTTCTGGAATGCCGGTGTGCTCCGGCTCAGGTTTTCAATTTCTCTCGCAGCTAAAACTCGTTTCAATCGGAGCTGTGATAGGAAATTGCGTAAGACTTAGTCGCGTCATTTGTTTTGAAGCCTTCATGTTATTGTAATAAGGAAAAGTAATGTCTTTGGCATCTTAAATTTGAAACTTCCTCTTTGTAATTTCAGCACTCGCATACTATTTTTTTTTTTGACGAAATTTATATTACCTTAGATGTACAGTACCGTCAACCATACTTCGACTTAGCCATATCCGGGGTGAATTTGTCCACTTTTCAAATGTCAATTTATCATTTCTGACGCTTGACAACTTCACTGCGATAGGTTGCTAGTTGTATTGACTAAAAGGTCAATACAACTAGCAACCTTACGTTTGTTATCAGATTAGTATTGTCAAACATTTGAAAAGTGGGCTAAGTCACCTCGGTTGACGGTATCAGAGAAAATAGATCACTAAAAGAAAAAGCATTTTAGTAATTTATGATGTACATTTCCAATCCACAGATAGAAAGAAAATAGTTTTTTGCAAAGTGGTCGTCAATATGTACAAGACTATTGAGAAACGTCGCATCGACAAAGTTGCAGTCTATGCCTTTATTCCAATTTTTTCGCCATATAATTCAGGTGTAAAAATTTTTCTCCCTCATGGCTTACTTTCAAAAATTCAAATTTCCCCTTATTTGTCAACCAATAGTAGTTCATCACAATTTATCACATCTCCAATGCAATGCTACAAGTCAAAATCCCGAAATGTTAAACTCTAGTTCAGCGGTCGGCAACCTAAACTGACTGAAGATCTACTTTCCAAGTTCGGTGAACACCAAGATCGACTTTGGGGACCGATGGGGGAGGGGGTATGCATTATTAATAGGACATGTTGGGATTGCGCTTGTCTTCAAATTGTAGGTTAATTCTTATCAGAACAAGTTCTGATGCTTATAAAACACCTACTTTAAAATTTCTAAAATAATGGTCTGCTAAAACGTTAACTCGCATCAAAACAATACAAATATATTATTACTTTCGAATTTGATAAAAAGAACTGTTAGTTTTTGCTTTGTTATTTAACTAATACACACATGGGAAATGTAGTTACATTCTTGAATTAACTCTCACCAAGAGCATAGATAAAGTGACGACTGACATTCCATATTATTGAAGATTTTTTAGGTCCGGTGAATGATCTGACAAACTAATAAACATTTTCTGAAGGAAAAAATAATAATAAAATCGCCATCCAATTCAAAAGTTATTTATTTATTTTTTTTAAAAACTATAAACTGTCCAAAATGCTGTCGCGATCGACCGAAAATGGGCACGCGATCGACGGGTTGCCGACCACTGGTCTAGTTCTTTTTAATTCTCATTTATCGGGGGTAAAGCCCATACAAAATTATAACACTCCAAAATAATATGCAATACAACATTTTGGAGTGTTCTTGTTTGATCTGGGCGTTTTTTTAATGTAAATTTTGTGCTGCAATAATTATGTTGTCCACTACCAAGATTAACATATGTAAAACGGTCGTCTCGTTGCTCACCTTCAGGTTTTCGTAATTAATGCCCACATAAAGTTATAACACTCCAAAATAATAAATAGCATAACATTTTGGAGCGTTATAATTTTATGTGGTCTTTATTGTTTTTTTAGTGCAAATTTTGTACTGCAATAATTATGTTGTCCAATGGACAACATAATCATTGCAGCACAAGATTACTATTATATGTAAAACGGTCATCTCTTGCTCACTTTCTAGTTTACATGAAAGGAAAAATAAAAAATATTTTCGTGAAAGACAGCTCACACACACAACCACTATAATAAAGCTCCAGTTTCGAACCAAATCTCGTTGCTCTGCGCTCCTGCTCCACTTTCCGCTCCTTAATCCCTCTTCTCGAGCGGCGTTTTATTTTCCAGTGTGAAAAATCATCCGAAGTTCACACAGTATTTTTCGTCTCGAAATGATTTTAAGAAATAGAATAGGACATGATTTATTCCAAAGTGTCTTGTAAATCTTAACTTTCACCCATCCATACAAATGGTGAAAAGGTTTGGAGCAGTGTTGAAAAGCTATTGAATATCCGAAGTTTTTCGCTGCAAAAAGAGACCTTACGAAATATATTAGTCATAAAGATGTCAAAGGTAGCCTTGGACAACTTTGATCTCACTAAATCAATTGATTTATGTACAAACATTTCATTGGAAGAAGAATAGAATAAACACATTTATTCATCCTTTTTTGCCGATTCGCTGTTTAAAATAGTAAACTCTCGTTCCAACGAATACTGATACATTGAAAATTGCGTTACTACGGAACAAAATTTTATCCCGTTTTAAACCCCAATAGGATAACGAGTATCCCGTTACAGCGAAGTATTTTCTCTGCCCCTTGCAGTTCCCTGTAACAGGTTCACTGTAGTGACTGACCTGACTCCCCCGGGACCAGTGCCCTGCAGAAAATTTTTTCATAATATCAGTTAAATTTCTTTAAAAAAACCCTTACATAAAATGATTGGTCATTATTAACAAAAACCGCTGGTAATTCTTCATAATACTAATAGGTTTTTCTTAATAATAACTGATTTCACATTGACCGTAACACACACCACAACAAATGCAAAGTAAATCAGCTATTCAAAGGGGGCAGAAAAAATTAAAAGTGCCCTGGGCATGAAAACTTGAGAGTCGGGCCCTGTCCCGATCCTTGTAAATAATGTTAATTTTATCCGCTTAGATCACTTCTGAAACAAAGTAAACCCGATCTATCTACCATTTATATATTTTACCAAAATTGAAAAAAAAAAAAAAAAAAAAAACGGTAAATTCAGCCATCGCTTCATGTTATTAGACGATTATGCATTTGTTGATAAAAAAGTTGCATGTGTGCCTTCTTTTCTACTTAAGAAATGGAATTAAGTTACATTTTTGGAGTCAATTTCATTAACCCCTTCCCTCTCGCTCCCGTGAATATGACGGGCTGAGGTTTCGCCTTCTATTTCTCGCTCCCGTGATATTTCCGGGCTGGAGTGTTTAAAATTTCAAGCTAAAAACAAATCAAAAGTTAAAAATGAATATGTATATTGTTCATACACATCTTTTCATCTAATTTTCAGGGATAAAAAAAAGGCACTTTTATGACCATTTTCTTGAAAATTACCCGATCGTTTAGGGGTTAATATCCATTAAATAATGGCTTAGTCATCGGATTTTCACTGAAAGTTGTTTTTTTCTGCAGAACCAGCGTTTATTATAGGTTTCTATGAGTTCATTTCATAGGGAGCATATCACAGAAAAATGAATAATACTTTAATAGAAACTAAAATTAATAATTCTTAGAAAGCGTTAAAAAAAATTATGCAATGAATTAAATAAGTAAAATTTTTTACTAAGTTTTGAAAAATTAATATTTTATGCATTAATTTATTATTTTTTTCAAATTGTACTTATTATATTTTAAATTTTCACTTTTGAGCTGATTTTTCTGTGTCAATGATATATTGTCTCATGTGCGGAAATACACTCCGTTTTCTTCAAAAGCAGTGATTCACTCGTTTGGTCTGTTTAGTGAAAAAGTAATCAATTCCTCCAGCTCTTCCCTGAAAACTTTAAGCCGATACTTACTTTCCTTTTCTTCGCGTTTCTATTTTAAAACTATTCGTGACGGCAGGCTGAAATTACTCACTGGAGAAACCGATGATATATTTATCATTTTCGTCAAATTTCTTGATTTTTCGCTGTCTAACCCAGACACTTTCTTCTCGAAAGCATAGAATGAAAAATGAGTTTCTTAAAAAAAATTACTCATATTTTCTGTCGCAAGCCGGTCCTTATTTACCATTAGGCCCGGGCCTAGGGCCCCCACTTTGAGGGGGCCCTCTAATTTTGGTTATTATTATTTATTTTTTATTTGCAATTTAAATTTTTAAAAACTTTTTTTAAAAATAGCATCTTTTAAAAACAAACTGTTAGTGTTCTGTTGCTTCACAGAAAATTTGTATTGAATTTTCACTTTGGGGGCCACCAAATTTTGGTCTGACAATTTGAAATTTGAAAAACAAAATCAATTTTGCACTTTGGGGGCCCCCCAGATTTCAGTCAATCATTTTGTCATTTAAAAACAAAATCATTTTGCACGTTGGGGACTCTCAAATGTTAGTCTGACTCTTTGACATTTGAAAAACAAATTAGTTTATGCGAATTGGGGGCCCCCAAATTTTGGTGTGACCTTTTGAAATGTGAAAAACAAATAAGCTTTTGCATTTTGGGGCCCCCAAAATTTTATGTTTAGAAAATTTTTGTTGCGTAAGGAGCCCCCAAACTTGAGTTATGTTTATAGTGATTCAAAATGTAAATCGGGCTCTGGTCGCAAGAGTGTAGATTTGAAATGTATTTGATTTTTTTTCCTCCCTATTCCTTTTTTTTCTGAAGATAAATTTTAGATTCGGTACACAGCACGCATAAACATAACCCTCCTCTACCTCACTCCAAAAAAAGGAGGAGGGGAAGAAAGTATTCAAATTGTAAGAGAATATATCGTTTTATTTATTTGTAAACAAGCTCCCCCCTTACTCTTATAAGAGCTAGAAAATAGACCTTTCGAAATTTTGTAGCAGGGTTTACAATTCATGCCATTACTATTGTTTAGGGACCATTCATAAATTATGTCACACTTTAAAAAAATAAATTTTACCCCCTCCTCTCCTTTGGGAATTGGAGCAAGAATATTTTTGAATTGCTCCAGCTCCGCTTCGATTTATAAACGCTTGCTCCAACTCTGCTCCAGGTCCACTACGTGCTTCGAATAGTTTTAATACGAATCATATTTATCATCCTCATTTATTTTACCAACTTTATTTTAGTTGATAATTGCAAATTAAAATTTATTTTTAGATATTTTTTTTTTGAAGATGGAACCTAATCTTTCGTCCCTGGACGTTGTTCAGTCTAAATCAATTTTTATGTGGAAATACGCTGTTTCTAAATTTTTAATGAAATTCTATTAATAAAATTGGAGCAGCGGAGCGCAACGAAGTTTTTGTGCTCTCTTGCTGCAAGCAAAAAGTAAGTAGTAAGAAATCTATCTGCAATGTATGTGCACATAAAAGGCCTATGATAGTGCTTATAATACAGAATGTATTATGCAGCAGTGACGGATCCACAAGGGGGTGATCACCCCCTCCAACAAATGAGATTCAAGGGAGGGACAACAGGAGAAATAGATCTCACCCGAACAAATAAGACTGAAGAATAAAAAGTGTACGAAAACAATGCTTACTTGAAAACTACCCAAGAACACAAAAGGGGGGATGAAATTTTTAGTTTAGTCCATGTTATTGAAATACCGATGAGCTGAAAGTCAGAGCTGATTGATTCTTCGTTTTGTTTCTTTCCATATCATAGATTGTTTTCGGCATTGCTTCTTGATGCGGAAAAAGAATCGGCAATTGTGTTCCTAACATCAAATCTTAGATTTTATTTATTTTCTTTCTCGACCACTGGCCTCTGGGTCTTTTATTCGTAATGAATAAGCGCTTTGTTTTCTAATTTCTTTAACTTGGTCTGTTTACAATTTTATTTTATGTGGAATTTGAATTGCGCACTTAATCGATATTTTGCGGATGCGGATACGATATTAGACATGCCAAGTCTCCTGCTTTTGGCAGGAGACTCCTGCTTTTCTGTTCAATCTCTTGTCTCCTGCTAATTCAGAAATTTCTCCTGCTTTTTAAGCAAAAAAAAAAGTCTGAACTTTTCTTCAGTTACATTCATCTATTTGTAGTAAAAATTTAGAAAGCTTAAAGACTTAATACATTTGTCAATTTTGGTTTCAAAAGGTTTTTACTGGCTGCAGTTTCATAACATTTTTTTGTTTAGTGTTTGTGCATTTCATGACCGCATCAAAATTTTTCTTGTGATCATTTAAATATTTTTATTTCTTGTTCTAAATTATCTTCACTAACAAAAGACATTCGAAATAATTTAGTAAATGATCTTCACAAATAAAACATCAAAAATCAGCATTTTATTTTTAATTCTAAATTATCTTTTAAAAATGGATAGCTTACAAGATGCATTTTATATCTTGTGGATTAATTTTTGTTAATTTATATATAAGAACAAAAAATTTATCAGTTTTATACTATCATTCAACTGGTTCTGAGATACAGAAATATCTCCTGCTTTTCGGTTTTGTTTCTCCTGCTTTTTCATTTTGTAAGGTTGGCAGGTCTGGATATAGAAATAGAATGTCATGTGGGAATAATATTTATTTTCTATGGAAAAGGAAAAATTATAAAATCTATTTTCTTTACTTCTAATTCACAAGTAAACCAATGAAAAATTGAATTTACTACTTAATTTTTTTTATGCTCATACACGTCGAATGAGAACGGATTGAATCGCCCAGGCCCATTATTCCCCAGTTTTCCAGGGACAGGGGGGGGGGGGGGAGAGGAGCAAAGGGTATAATAAACTCATCGCTATATTGCAGTATATATATATATATACAATAGAATATCGTTTATACGACGCTTTACTGTGTTCTTAATTCTTCAATTTAGCAGTGTAAATCGTTTATACGACGTTTTTCGATAGTCCCTTCGGCGTCGTATAAACGATACTCCACTGTACGGGACTATCGAAAAACATTGTATAAACGATGACGTCATACAATGAAGTATTGTTTGTATGACGCCGAAGGGACTATCGAAATACGTCGTATGAACAATATCTTCGTTAAATCCATTTACCCTTCTGGCTAAATCCAAGAATTGGTACCACACTGAAACGTCGTATAAATGTCAACTTCGTATAAATGGTACTCAACTGTATATATATATAGACAGTAATATATCCTGATACTGTCTATATATATACATTAGAGTATATATATAGACAGTACATACATACAGACATATAGACAGTACATACTGTATATATATAGACAGTAAAACCTATAAAGTTGACCACTTTTGTAAGTTGATTACCTGTCTAAGTTGACCACTTTTGTCAGGAACGGAATAAGCCCTATATTATATAATGCAGAGAAACCTTTGTAACTTGACCACCTGCCTATGTTGACCGCCTAATTATCACTATATTTTTGAAAAGATAAAAAAAAAACAAACTAAATTAGCTTCTTCAGGATATTTTTTATGCTTTAATGTTAGGCCAGTATTTGTCTGGATGGATGAAACATCAATATAAAGTTTGCCTAAACCTCTTTGTAAGTTACCCCCCCCCCCCCCCCCAAATGGGAAAACTACTATGAGCACTCTTTTATTCTTTAAATAAGTTTCTCCTTTTTTCTTTGGTCTGATATAGCCATTTTGAAAAAATACATATTTGTTTAGGAAATCTTTAGCATCATACAAGTAACTGACATAATTAATTTGATATTTATTTTAATTTTAACTAAGTACTTTACTTTTGAAGTTGTAAAGGCTACATTGTAAGTCATTCGGGTTAAATTTCTTTAATGATATTTTAGATAATTGTGAGGGGAAAATGCTAATCGTTTTTTTAAAGTAACGTCATTACATGAAGCTATATTTTAATTAGTTATAAATGAATAAATGCCTAGTGTGAGAAATAACAAAAAGAAAATCTCCAGCTTCTATAAGTTGACCACTTGTCTAAGTTGACCACTAAAGTGCTCCACCGCAAGTGGTCAACTTACTTACACAGGTTTCACTGTGTGTGTGTGTGTGTGTGTATATATATATACAGTTGACGCTTGTTATAATGACCATACATTATAAAGACCATTCCATTATAACGACCAGTGGTAAAAGCCCCAACTTTATCCCTATGAACTCTATGTTAATTTGCTTTCGATATAACGTCCGATCTTTATCGTCTAATCCAATATAGCGACAGCATTTAGCGTATTCTATTTCCGGTATTTTTCCAAATAGAACATGTTCCTAAATCTGTAACTTTTAATGACCTCGATTATAATTTATGGACAAGCTTCATGGAGTCTTCAATGTTCAGTCCAACTAGATTAGTTATCCTCTAAGGGAAGGAGCGAAAAAAGAATCAGGGTTCTTCAGTGAAATGCAAACTGTAAACAGGAGTTCCATTTTTGCAATTTCACAACTGCAAACGCTTGTAAACGGTAGTTACATCTTCGCAAAAATTGAAGAGGAAATGCTGCAAGAAATTTCTAAGAAAATGAAATCGGATGAGACGTTGAACTTTGACGATTATGCTAAAATCGATTATGACTTAGAAATGGTAGAACATCTGTCAGAAGTGACCTGATTTCTCGATTGCAAAAAATATACATGCATGATGCATGTATATATATATTTAAAATTCTAACCGCTTATAGCGACCACTCGTTATAAAGACCTTTTTGTTTGGGTCGGAGATGGTCGTTATATCGAACGTCGACTGTATATATACAGTAAACTCCCGATTATCCGCAGAATAGGGTGGCAAGGTAACCACGGATAAGCGAATTTCGCGGATAATCCGCAAAATGGGTAAAAAACGATACTAGTGTATAAAATAGCTCAAAAAATCCATAACACTTACACATACATTTAAACTATAGCTAAAAACGTTAACAATGTATGTAAAAAATGTATTTAAAAGCTAAAAAATTAAAACAATACACACTCTTTCTCTCATATATATATATAAACCTTTTTAATAACCACAATATAATACTAGTACATGCATTAAATTCATACAAAAATGTCTGTTAGTTGTTTTTGCTTTTTCAATTGAAAATTCTATCTTGTTTTATGACTGAAGTGTTTTCTATAACATTTTGTCTCAAAGGAATACATCACCCTTTTCCTCTAAGTATTTTATTAGTAGTTATTATTAACTTCAAGTACTAGTCAAGTTTTGGTGACCTAGGAAGGCTTGATGTCACAGGAAGGGTGGGGGAAGAAAGAAATAATAATTTCTAAAATTAGATATTGCACCTGTTAATTTAAAATGGATACATTTTTGTACATTCAGTACAACATCGCTGAAAAAAAAAATTAAGTGAAAAAGATTGCGCGGATAATCCGCAAAGCGGATAATCAGCCCGCGGATAATCGAGAGTTTACTGTATGCGTATAGACATAAATATGTTACATTTCTCAAACCGGACCGGGGGAGGGGTACGTCTTCTGACCCCCTAAATGACGGGCATGGAATCACCCCTCCCAAGGCGAGTCTGAAACCGTCACTGATATGTAGAGTAAGTAAAAACAATAGGTGTTCTTTATTACCCAGCTTATTCAGCTTCAAATTATTGAAGTAGTTAGTTAGGCTTTCAAGCTGCCATTATTAATATGAAACATTCAACCGGGCATTAAATGAATACATTTTTCGGAGGAGGCAGTGAAATGGAAACAATACTTTCGCTACCTGACTAGTCGAATCTCACGTTTAAGATCTATCGCTTATTATCTTGGCTACAAAACTTTTCGATTATTTGTGTTTTTTAAATCTAAAGAAATCGTGTTCTCTTTAAGATGTGGAGGCGGAGGTTCGTAGAAAATCTTATTCAATTATCTTATCTTCAATGCTAACATGAATAGCAATTACTATTGGAGCATTCGGCTAACAGACTCTAGTGGTTGCAGCGTAATGATATCGTGCTTGTAATGGGAAAATAAAAAAAGGATCAAAAGAAGATAAAAAATTGCCTATACCTCATCTTCTCGAGAAAATAAATTAAAGTATAGCCGAATACATTGTGATTTGGGTATAAAAGGTAGAGAACCTGAAAAAAAAAAAAAAAAACTTAACTGAAGGTCATGGTTCCTAGTTTGCTGTTATTGTCTGGTATGGTTCCGGAGTTCTGAGAAAGACGTCGCTTCAGAAAAAATGAGTCAAGTGGAATTTGCAGCTTTTGCAAAACCTGCCATTAGGTAATTGACTGATTACAATTGTGTGGTCTGAAGTATTACTGGTATTACGTTAAACTCCTAGCAAAAAGAATGTGAATATAGCAAGGTCAACTTCCAGGCTTCTTTTTTTACTTATTACTTAGTTGGAGTTTTCTAAGAAACAAGATATTTTCAACATCTAAGATAGATTTTAAATAAACGTCTGTGGGTGGTGCTGAAAATGACAACATAGAAGATTTCGATTTTTCATGCTTTTAAGAGTATTTTCAATATACCATTGATCTTAACAAGATAAGAGGAATTGTTTCTGTGAAAAGATTTCTGAATTCACAGCTCGAAAGAAAAGATTAATTCTGAGAGGAAATTAGATTAGACGAATATTAGTTAAGGATGATCTAGGACACAAAGCGGCCAAGTTCAACAAGGTGTTTATGTCATTTTACGATGCTATAATGATGGATTACGTTTATGCAGTTAAGCGTATTAAGAAGACTTTTTAAGCATTGAATACTGCTGGGCTTTGAGGATTTGGATTTGTGTGGTTCCCTAAAGAGGTGTGACAAATTATTCCATGAAGGAACTAACTTCAGTAATTACTTATGACTAATATATTGCATATTACTTAATAAATTGTTTACTCAGTGCAAAGCGAGCTAATCCTGTAACTCGCGTTTAGAAATCTGGTTGTAACTGATAATCATGTTCAGCATTGATTAAAGAAACTCTTAACATGGCTTTTTTATTATTTAATACTTTTTCAGGTCATTAACAAACTATTACAAATACAAATACAAATACAAAAGTGACGACCAGCAACAGGCTCAGGGCCCAGCTAGGCTGGTCCTAGTTAATTTAGCAGTCCCCAATGAACATCAAGAGCTTTCTTAAAAGTTTTTACCCCACTGCAATTAACAGTCGCTTCCGGTAAACTATTCCAACTGCCCACAACCCTATTGAAGTAGTAGTTTTTCCTAATTTCAAGATTAGCCTGAGATTTGAAAAGTTTAAAACAATGACCTCTGGTTCTACTTTCAGCACATAGCTGTAGTCCATCAACATTTCCCGTTTTAATGAATTTAAACAACTGAATCATGTCCCCTCTGACTCTCCTTTGCTCAAGACTATAGACTTAGTGTTATGTTCTTTCTTCGTAATTTGATGTCGACTGTTGAGCTGAAGTTCGTTCGATTGCTGATCATTTTTCTTTTTAAATTTATTTTTCATGAGAAAATTTTCACAACTTTTCCATATTCCTGAGTTTACATCGTAGGTATTTAACATATTTGTTGTCAAAAATGAACAACACTTCGTATGCTTCAGTAGATCAGTTGGCATTGATTTGCGAAGAGTTTCAGTAAAACGTTTTTGTTTTCTTTCCTTCTATTTTTAGTTTCATCACTTATTTATTGCTTCTAAATTCACTTTTTAAAGTAATAAATGTATTTTTTTTTCTCATATTTTACAAGTATTTATCAAATGCAACTTAGGCGCAAGACGTCTGCCATAGCTTTGATATTTATTCTTTCCCCTTTTATCAACAACTTTATAAGTTCTCAAACTGTGTATCATTTTTTCTGTTATATATATATATATATATATATATATATATATATATGTATTATGTTCCAGTGATTTGGAATCCCTTTCAAAGAAGGTCGCAATTTATGGAAACAAATGTAAAATTTTATTTTAAAAAATAAAAGAATACAATAAGAGATTTTGTATGTCTAATGATGATGATTATTATTTTTTTTATTAGGGTCAAACCATTGAAGCACACAATTGTTCTTGTTTATTTCCAGATAAAATTTAAAAAATTGAAATAGTAAAAAATTTCACAATATGTTTATTTTCATCAAAAGAAAGTCATACTGAGAACAATGATAATACATGGCGTATATTTGGACAGCTGAAAAAATCAGTTGCTGTAATAAATAAATAAAAAAAAAGTGAAAGAAATATTTAGTATTAATATAGCATTAATCCACTGCGTATCCCGTGATTTCCACGTGTAAAGTAAATGTAGAGAATATGGCTCATCTCGCAATTTTCACGGGCATGAGCTCTTATATTTAAAATATTATCCCGCTGTTTCATCCTTCAAACGTCAGTATTGCAATTTCTGAAATACTTAGACTTTAATAAAGGTTTCATTCCAGATATGGCTTTAGTTGCATAAAATTTTCAAAATTGATGTATGTGCTGTTCCTATGATCCAAAATAATAATTAAAAAAAATCTTTGTTGCAAAAATGCATTACTGATTTAAACTGCGAAACATATGGAGATTTCAAATATGTAATTTAAAAAAAATGCATTTTATAGAGCGAATTCGCTAAAAGAACTGAGCACTCAGAGGGTTAAAATTACAGTTAAGTAAGGGAAATATTTAATATAAATAGAATATTGTGAAAAATTGAAAGGAAATGAAATTAATGAATATTATTAATTGATACATTCATTTTTTTTCTTCATGAAAATCAAAAATAAGTTACGATTTTTCCATAAAAATATTTATAATTCAAAATTAGCAAAATACCAAATCAAATTAAAAATGAAATATTGAAAACATAGTATTTTGAAAATGAAGAAAATCTTGTCTGTTTTCCAATAGGGTTGATTCCGTCTCCCACACCCCCATAAGTTTCAAAGGAATTATTGCCCTTTCTGAGACAAATAATGCGAAACGTTCGCTATTGATCATTGCATTCTTTACATTTTTATTGATGATTGCCTTACATTTTACTATTCCTTTCGTCTTAGAAACAAAATGAAATCTCAAATAAAGTTCCTTTTGAGGCAACTTCTCTTTCATTCAAACGGAAGTTTCCTGATCGCGGAAGCCGCAAATGTAATGAACTGGAGATTAAGCTTAATGTAGTGTCAGCTCCAGTGACCACCCAAGTAACTTCCAAGGGGGACCACCTTTAACTTGATTGATGTTCATTTGTGTACACCGGAAATCGCAAATGTTCACCAGATACAATGTTTCAGAGTTCATTTCCTAGTGATTACGGCCCATCTGCAAGTAGGGGAGAAAGTAGAAATTGGCATTGATTATCAGGGGCTTCGATCATCTGAGTTTCTGCAAGATTGGTGTAAGGCTATGTCCAGCTGAAGTCGAGAAATTGGAATCCCTCGAACGGCATTAAATTATGGACAATTTATTACATATTAACGACCTTTCAGATTTTACATACAACATAATTATATATTTTTTTAAGTGGGGAAAAAAATCTAAGTAAAATAAGTAAAATAAAGCTAAGTAAAATAAAATTAAAAGTCATTAGAAGCTGCATACACGCTTTTAAACATCACTCAAAATTTTTGCGAAATTAGTAGTCTGCGGGGCTGTGTTTCTTTTCCGTCATTAAACTTCGTCATCGAGATTATGTCAATCCTTTTTTATGTTTCTTTCTTTCTTATTGTAGTTGGATTCGTTCGAAGCATAGGCTGCTTGCGGCCAAAATGTTTTGAAATATTGTATGTCCTCAGGCCAGAATTTAATTCCGTTTTGTATGATATTAACGTTCACAGAATCACTTCGGAAAATAGTAAAAATAACAGCAAGACACTTAAACACATAGGTGTAATCTGCAATATAATACGAGTGCCTTCAGCAAGCATAAAAACAAAAACAAAAAAAAAAGCAGTAGATACCTGCGTATATTTTTGGTCTTTTGCACTTTTAATTCTTCGTGTTATAGCTAACGTTAATTCCCACTTTACAGAAAGACTCTTCAAAAGTATAATTTAATAATAGTGTCAACCGTTTTATACTTTACTTTAAAAATCATGGTCTAATTGCGTCTCTGTATTCTTTCTTTTTATTTCAGTAGAAAAAGTATCGTTATTTTACCCAAAAAATTTTACGCGCACCCAATAATTATTAAAAGTTGATGCTCAGGGTCATAATTGTTTGAAATAAAAATAGTAAGGGCCAGGTCAAGGTAAGAGTTATTCTACAATTCCTACTTTTTAAAGAAGTATCCTATAATATATTGCATTTTGACTATGTTTTTACTGAATTTCCTGCAATTTATGAATTCTCTTCATAGTAGGAAATCATATGTCATACAATCCTTACAATTGTAGGAATTGTAGGCCAACTTCGACCCCTGCTTTCATTGAAAAAAAAAAACCTCACAACAGAAATGTTGCCACCAAAATAGTGCTGGACAAAATTTCTAGTCTAAAATAAAGCCAGGTCTAAATTTTCCCGGGATTAAATGTCGTCGTTCTGAAATAAAGCTGGTCTCTGGTTATGTATAAATTTGAGGTAAGGTGAAAGAAAATAAGAACATAATTTTAAAATATATAAAAAAATACAAATGAATATTTCTTTTATTTGCGATAGAAATATCATTTGTCTAAATAGTATAATCGCCGCGATAACACAGCGCCTCCTATGTTATTGATAAGTTAAAAACTATTAATCGTTCATAACGTCATTCAAAGGACCCGAAGATTTCTGATGATGATGCAATACGTAATCGTTCTTTACTCGCGCATTCGAGCACACGGTTGAAATTACTCATTTGAATTCACGAGAAAATTCCGCCTTTTTTCGACCTTCATCTATTTTCTAATTTATTTTAAAACTCTCCTGAGAAATGCGGACTTCTGTTTTCACCTAAAAGATAGAGCAATAAACAAATAAAAGGGAATGTGTAAAAAGCTTTCCGAAAGAAGAAAGATTTCAATTAACGCGCTTGAATGTAGTTACGCGTTGTCAGACAGGATTTTTCCGATGCATAACTTCTTCAGGTTTTCCTATTAAGTAAAAAGAAAAGAAATTCGCAAATTACTTTCTTAATAACTTACTAAATTAAATTAAGTTAGTTAATTACTAAATGAAAGGAAATAAAGGTTTGCAATATTGAGGTTTATTTTGAAATTAGAAAACGAAAAAAGAATTGAATAATATTTTAAAGATAATCTAGGCGAAAGAACAAGTATGAAAAATGTTATTTTTAGGTAATTAACAAAGGAGAGTTAAACGTGCTGAAAAAAATATAGCAAGAAATTCACATCACGTAATTTTTGAGTGATTTTTTTTTTTGTTGTTGAGAGAATTATTTATACCTTTTTCTCGTGCAAAATGCTAAAGAAAAAAAAAACATGCTAATTTACGTAACATAAATTAAATTAAGTAAATATTCACATTTGGGGCTGTAGATTTTTGGTGGTGAAGCACACGACCACACAACGTTAATTTTGCGCTGTTGAAAAGAAATGAATTTTTTTAGCCAAAAAATTATAGTAACAAGAAAAATATAATATATTGACTATATGTTATTAATAAATTAATATTGATTGCCTTTTACTATTCCAATGAAGCTTATGTAACTGTTCGGGGTTGGCTTTTTAAAAAATAGATATCAGCGCAAGTTTCAAAGCGCTTCCCTCATCTGGCTAGATGGAATTACCTTTCTGACCGAATTTCAGAAGATATTTTTTTACAATCTTTCCCCCTAGTTTTGCCCATTGGGGGGAAGGGGGGCGGAGGGAATCCGTGAATTGACAAGACGAAGTTGAATAAACGAAGTTTTGATTACGAAAAACGATGATTATTTTAATGTTTTTTTTTCTTTTTTATGCAGCAGCAGGACCGCATTGAACGACAGATCATAAAATGATCATAAAAGCATGGAGAGGGAGAGGAGAGAGAGAGAGGAGCTATAAAGTAAATTATAAAAAAACTGGAAAATCTACGCACAATGGCAAGAATGTTTTTGTCTGCAACGAACTGTTGCGCCATCTACCGGCAAAAAGTAAAAATATTTGTATTTCTTTTAAATTGTGCGCAAGAATTAAATCTACTATTTCATAAATATATAAATATTAAATGTAAGGAAGATTGTTGATAAAATTCACATGAGCTGTTATCAATTAAAAAATCAAAACTGAAGTAAAGCCTATTGAAACAAAAATTTTACTTTTCCTAAATATCGATGCTTGAAAAAGAATAGTGACACAACTCAAAAAATACCGAAAATGAGATTTTTAATTGATAATACTTTTAAAAAATTCATCTTTTATGTGGAATAAAGACACCAGTTGTAGATAGCAAAGCTGCCGGAAAAAGGCATAAGTGTCTTTTCAGAATGAAAATAAAACCCTATTTTTTTTTGTTGAACAGAGGCATAACTCCTGTCTCATCAGTTGTGTTTCGACTGCTGCGTGGGTAACTACTGCCATAGGCGTAACCAGGGGGGGGGGTTTTGGGGGTTCAAACCCCCCCCATTGGGTATGTACTTTTTTAGGCACACAGAAAAATTTCTGGCTACGGCCTTGCAAAGCACAATTTTTTTTCCCCTAAGAAAATTAAACACATATGCATATGATTTTTTTTCCTTTTTCTCCGAAAGGTTGCGATCATGGCCAACGTATGCAGCTCATAATAAAGAAGACTTTTCAGCTGGTTAAAAGGTTATAATCAACCCCCTTATCACCTTGGGGGGGGGGGGGGGGTTAACAGCGAAAGGTGGCTTCAATCACCGTACCACACACAGACAGAGATCCTTTCAATCACTCCAGAGGGTTTTCTTTCCTTCTTGATGTCTTTTTTACCCAAAGGCAGCAATCTGGGAATACAATCGCACAAGTAATAAGTTTCCTGGAAAATATTCTCTACTGTGATGGAGTCCTAAAGTCCAATTGTCCTAATGGGTTAAACCCTCAAGCCAGGAAGGGATGATCATTAAGAAACTTAAAGAGCAGTTTGTATTTATTTATGACTTCCTGTCCAAACACCCATTTTGGTAAAATCTTTTTTGTAGATGAGCCGATTGGAAAACTGATGAACTGTATTTGCATTGCATTCTCAATTACAGATGTTCTCTCATCTCTTATATTTTAAATGTTTTTTTTTTCTTATTATGGTCCATCACTGATTGCATTACGACTCTAGAAATCATCCGTTCAACGTTTCCAATCTCACTGCTACGGTTTAATGCTGCATTTTAAATTACAATCAAGTATTATTTATATTTTAGCTTAATTTTTAATTATTTTCGATACATAATAATGTTTGCACTTCAGTGATGGACACGTTCGTTATCCAAAAAGAAAAGGAAATTTGATTCAGATGCTTCCACTTCTGAGGTATGTTTTGCTACAAATTTAACAATTTTTTTAAAAATTCATTGTGGGGATGAGCATTTTCGTAGGGGAATTTGGATTTTTTTCTCTAAAATTCGACTATTTCTCGGTTTTAATATTATGAATGCCTGGACATAGAAGATTGCTTAGCGCTAAATATTGAATTTTCTATTGCGTTTGAATTAAAAAATAAACTAATAGATCTAGTAAGGAACGTTTAATGTTTTTGTGAATGAAAGCCGTATCCAGAGGGAAGGGGGACATATGGGCAGCCCCCCAGAAATCTTTTGGAAAGTATTATATATTCCTCCCTAAAACTTTGCTTTACATGTGTCGAAGTCTCCCCCCCCCCCCCCCCGAAAAAAAATTCTGGATACTGCCTTGGCTCCGGAGCAGGGGGAACATGTTAAGAATTAGGAAGGGCAGTGTATGCTTCAAAATCATACACTTTATATATACATATATATAGATATATATGATTAGAAATGATGTTAATATGAATTTTTTTACATATATGATAGCTTTTTGATGTATATATAGTAGATGTATGTTTAGATCTTTGGTGAAGTTAGAGGAGTGGGTGTTTGGGGCTTCTGAAACTTAAATTTTTGTAACTGGTCTTACATGTATAATGCTTAGGATAACTCTGAAGGCAAGGCTTCGAGGTCTCTCCCCAGGAAACTTTTTGAAATCTTCCTAGAAATGCAATTTCGGGATACTTTGGTAATGTTAGAGGAAACAGAAAGGAGTTAGGTTACTCTCTCCCCCCTCCCCCCCCCCCCCCGCAATTTTTTTCATAATAAAGTCTTATATCTTTTAAGTTGCTTTTGGTGTCGCTCGTGATAGTGTTCAATGTCCTTTCCCTGAAAGTAACGTGTCTTAAAAGCGTAATTTCTCTTTTCTTTCTTTTTTTTAAAACTTGTGATCTGAATTTTTTTGCCGGGGGGGGGGGGAGGGAGGAGTTGACTTGATCCGAGGGGGTAGTTCCCCCCCCCCGGGAGATGCCTGAAATTCACACGGAGTATATCTTTAGAGACATGTATTTATGACTTGTAAATTTTCAACTCTTTTACACTTCGTATTGGTGTTTAATCTGTACATTTTTAGGGTGACCCCCCCCTTTCTCCAACTCTAGTTACGCCTATGACTACTGCCAATTTTATTGAAAAAAAGCCCCAACTCCGATTAGGTCCTAAGTGATATAGTCCCTTATAGAGCAATAGAGACCCATTTTGTGTTGTGTCTGTATTGCTGTTAATGTAGGATTTTTTCATAAAATTTTATTATGGACTATAGAGATATATTTGGAGTTGTTTTATTCGAAAAATACACAACAATAAATATTCATTTTAAAACTCTATTAATTTTATTCGATATAGAAGCAACTAAAAATATATTTTAAGAAAAATTGTTGTTTTTATTTGAAAGAGACACAGCTCAAAGTCTCCTTAATTTGATTAAAATTTCTAGGAACCCTAAAAGGCTAGCATAAAAACTGCATGAAATAAACAAAAAGAATAGCATTAACCATTTTTTAAGGGGCTACAATAATTAGGAATTGTTATGAATGAAGCAACAATAAATTACATATCGCAACAATTTAAAAACTGGTCTCCTGAAAAAGTTGCTTTTTTGAGTTGTGTCACTATTCGTTTCAAGATACGATATGATTTCATGGAACAGAATTTCTCCGCATTAATTTAATGCTAACTTGCCCACCATTAAACGACCACCCTCAAATAGTCCACCTCCCGAAACGACCACTTTTTTCCCAGAAAAAAAAAAAAAAAAAAAACTACTGTCATTTTTACTACTGAATCAATCAATTACTACCATCAGTAAAACGATGCGTTATTTAAATCTGTCTACTCTGCAAACCAGATGTGAATTGGCTTTTTTACCGGAATTTCTTGGAGGAAGTTTGAATGGAAGCTTTTCCAATACATGTCGGTAGAATAACTCCTTTTGGGCATAAACACATTAGGCCGATAAGCAAGCAGCCCCCCCCCCCCCCCGCATTGTCCAGTTGATGAGACAGGGACAGAATGATATCCCCTTGAAATGGTTTTTACCCCATTGGGGCCGTTCATAAATGACGTCACGCTTTTTTCCCATACATTTGACCCCTCCCCCTCTTTGTCACAATCTTAGACCATATAGTAACTAGAGGAGCCCTTCTATTCACTCGCCATTGTTAGTTCCTAAGCAGGAATGGTGGGGACCAGTTTGACTGACAAGGGGCGAAGATCAAAGCTTTTGCCGTCCCATACCACGTGGGTGAGTCTTCTCAATTTCTGAACTTGCTTCTGATCTGCAAAAGAGCTGAGATTGCTTTCAGGCAAACGATCAAGACCCATTCTGTGCACAAAAGCACAAACCTGATTTATTAAACGTAATAGCAATATTAACAATGAAAAGCGTAAATTTTAATTTTATTTTTAAATCTCTGAAGTATCGTATTCTTGATTATGAAGAACAAGAAAGTCATATATATAAATTAACTAAAGCAATTGTTGAGAAATACTTTAAAATATGACTACACCATTTCTAAAATAATATCAAAGAATACCAAAAATGCGTAACAAATACACTAAATTAATTTTATTTAAAAATCAAGAGCAATTTTCAATAGAAATTAAACTATTTTTTCCAGTAGTTAAATTCCATTCTGCTTTATTAATAATGCCCGCCCCCTAAATAATAAATGCAACGTTGAAATTAACATTTCAATAATATTAAATCTTAAAAGACATGAACGATGCTTGAAATATACTCGCAGAAAGGCCGAACGTTCGTTGCATCACCAAGTATACATATGTGTGTGTTCGCTCCAGTTTATTTTTTATTCTCTACTTTTAATAATGTAAGTAAAATTGTTAAATTTTCAGAATTATGTTTGAAATGCATTTCATGCTTCCCCCTTACCAATATATTACATATATATTGTATTTCTGAATGTATTTCACAACACTTAGATAATAAATTAATTTATTCCGTTTGTTTGCAATCTTCAAACAAACTTCACCTTGTATAATTCATTGAAAAAACAGTCGCATTTTAATTAAGGGTACAATGGGACCGTCCATAAATGATGTCACGCTTTTTTCCCATTTATTTGACTCCCTCCCCCCTTTGTCACAAAGTGTCACACTTCAACATACCCCCTCCCCACCCCTTGTCACAATTTCACGAACCCCCCTCCCCCTCGAAGCGTGACATCATTTATGAATGATCCCAATCCGATGTTTTTAGTCCTACAGGCTAATGTCACATGACTATTAATTTTAGATTTACGAACTGTATCGGAGAAACATTAAAGTTTTAACTGACAATTTTCTGAACTTAAAAAATTTAAAAAACTATTTCAAAACTAAATTTTTTTCTTCATGCTGTTGCTTTCTTTAAATTTATTTCAGATTTTGAAAAGAAAAACAGCTTAAACGCTTGTTTTTCCTTCCTTATTTTTCAATGAACTGAAAAAGAAAAGAATAGGTATATTTGATGTTTGGCTTATTAACGTCATATTGCAAATGTTTTTACTTTTCGCATTGATATCTCAAGGGCAAGACATAATGAGGTTGAAGTCAGTTAAAAACCTTGTAAAAGCAATACGAATTGTATTCATTGCAAAGAGCTTTACTGTATGACATTAAGTTTCACAAAAGGGGGCAAGAAACTAACTCCTACTCTCTACGAGTTAAATATATAAGATCATTTTCAAATCACTATTACTAATTAATTATTGGTAATACCAATAAAAAACACTTATCCATTAATCTATGAACTGTTTCCTTGCGTGTGATAGAAAATAATTGTGCTAAAATGTTTCTGTCATACAATAAGAAACTAAAATAAATCACTCTTCAAATCTGTACGAGAATTAACATGGCACGACGAAGCCTTCTCTCACCGAAGGACTCCGTCACCTGTTTTCCGGGGAAAGACTCCTGCTTACCGACCACGCCCCCAGACCTTGTCTATCTAGTTTATGGTCTAAGGTCACAATATGTCACACTTTAGCGGACCCCCTTCCCCCTTTGTCACGCGTCACGCTATGTTGCATAATGCATGATGTCACACTTCTTGTTACCCCCTCCCCTCCCCTTGTCACACTTTGTCACAATTTCACGAACCCCCCTCCCTCCCTCGAAGCGTGACATCATTTATGAATGATCCCATTTCTGAGAAGACCTCCTTCCCTCTCACAGCCTATAGATGTTTTCACTTTTGTAAGCAATTAAAGAAACTGAGCAATTGATGTGGATAGAGCAGGAGAAAACACGAGTCTTTTTTGTCAGTAGAGAATTTATTTTGCTCAAATAGCCGGTACTGAAAGATCATTTGGTCCATTTTCCTGAATGGCGTCTAATAAAAGAGCGATTCTGACTTTAGAAGATGGGATAAATGTCATAAAGGAGCAAGAAAATGAGAAATCCGGGAAAGAAAATTAGCAGAGAAGTTCAAATGCGGAAAAACGCAAATCCACAACATTTTAAAAAAGAGAAATGCTCATCAAAGAGTGAGAAGATCACAAGTCAAAACGAGTAAAAAGAAAGAGATCAGAGAACAATTTCCTGATACGAATAAAGCTCTGATGGATTGGTTTAGAGCTGCGAGGTCCAAGAAAATTCCGATTAGCGGAACGCTAATTAAAGAGAAAGGCACTCAGATTCCGGAAGCCATTGGAATCGCAGATTTTGCAGCTAGCAATGGCTGGCTAGAAAAGTTCTGCGAAAGAAACAGTATTGTTTTGAAAACACTTTGTGGAGAAGGGGCTGACGTAGATGAAAGTTTATGTCAGGACTTGAATATGCACATCTCGTTTCTTTTGTCAGGATATGATGACAAAGACATTTTTCATCTGGATGAAACTCGGTTAGTTTTTCGTGCTTTGCCAACGAAAAGTTTGATAGAAAATTCGGAAGATGCAAAAGGGGGTAAAAAATCCAAAGAACGTTTGACATTAGTTTTCTGTGTGAATGCCCCCCGTTTGGTGAAAAAGAAAAACCACTCATTATTGCAAAATATTTAGAACCGCGTTGTTTTAAAAACACAGACATGTCAAAAATAGGTGTAGAATAGCGGGCAAATTCCAAAGCTTGGATGACGTCAGCAATTTTTTAAGAATGGCTGAAAGAATTTGATAAAAAAAATGACTAGGCAAAAAGGAACGTTATTCGCTTTTTGGACAACACAGCTTGTCACAGTCATAACGCGAATTTAAAAAGTGTCAAACTGCAATTTTTATCTGCAAACACTACTTCAAAGCTGTAGCCACAAAATCATGGAATTATCCAAAGCTTTAAGCTTGAATATCGTCGACTTGTCTTACGCTCACTTTGTTTCCCAGATTGAGTGTGCTGAAAGCTTGGCTGATCTACTGAAAAAAATAACTGGGAAATGCTGTTTCCTGGATAACTTCTGCCTGGAGAAATGAGAAAACGAAAACTATTTCAAAATGTTTTGCAGCTTGTAGCCTCACGATTGCTAGAGTGGAGTCGGGCATCAGGGATACAGAGAGTGCAAAAAGTGTTGAAATTATTGAAGAAGATCTACTTGAACTTTCAAAATCGATTCACGTAGAATATGATGCGGAGGCCTGCAAAGCTGAACAACTGTTGGAATGCTATGATAATTTGTCGGAGAATTGGGAAGAACGGCCGATCAAGCACAACGTCGAAACAGATAATGTATTTTTCCATTTTCTTTTTTTTTTTAAATCGAACTCATCGTTAAAAATGAAAGAGTTAATTTTTATTTCGCAGAAAATATTTCTGACTCTGCTGATGATGATCTCAATGGTTTAGAGCAGACCCAGCCAGAAACGCTAAAAGAACTCAACCTAAGCGACTACCTCCCTGATACCGCATTTCGTAAGAACATGAGGTGGCAGTTTAAAGAGGTTTCACTATCTGCTTTTACTAGCTTGCATCTTGGACGTACCCCAATGCTTAAAAGGAAGTTTTTACTCAAAAGAAAAGTATTTTTCTACGGCGTATTAATACGTTCGAGGCAGTTAACGCATTGAATGCTTGAAGCACATATAAATAACGGCGGCAGTTAAGGGATTAAAAATTAGAACTCTGGGCAGCGCAAATAGAAGGAGAGAGAGAGAGAGAAACAGAGGGGGGGGGGGGGGGAGAAAGGAACAGGCCCGTCATTTCTAAGTTTTACGGGGGGGGGGGGAAGGGTATATTTTCAATGCATATTTTTGGTAAAAAACAACAAAACGTATAAATGCATAAAAACGTATAAATGCAATGTATTTCTAAAAGTCGGGGGGGGGGGGGGAGAAAACAATCCCCCCTTGATCGCCGCCCCTGGAAAAACCCGTTGATTTTTAAATAAACTAATTCCAAAACTACTGCATCTGTAAGTGTTTTATATCAGCTTTCCCTCGAGAAAGTTCTCTATATTTCATACGATTTTTATAATTTTAATTCGTCAGAGTATGAAGCGCGCAAGGCAGAAATTGTGACACACAGCAGCAGCAATTACTATCATCTGGTCGATTTACAAGGCAAAAAACTTGATGCAGCATAAATAATTCAACTGTCTCTAGTAGTTTGGAATTGTTCTCTGTTTATTAATCTTCTTGTTATGCGCATTGGAGAGTAAGGACTGTGTTTACATTTCTCTCATCCTATCACTGCGCAAAGGCGCCTAATAAAATGAAATTTCGTTTGTTTACAAATTGGTTTGAGAGAAGCTGTCTTCTGTGTAACTACAACGCTGATCAAACGAATCAATATAAGCGGATTCTTGAGACCAAACGGCAAATCTAAATATATATGTAATCAATCTACAATCTATTGATAAATACTTTTTTGTTTACATTAATTTTTTAAGCATTATTGCTCTTTGCAATAGGTATTTTGTTTCTCTCCATGTATGCCTAAAACTACACATTTTTAAAAGTATCTGCTACTATGTAGCAGAAAGCCAAGAACTAAATATTACTTGAAACATAATTTTTTCGTGCTTGTATTATCTGTCCTAAGTTCAGTTTTATCGCTACGATGTTGCGTTGGTTCTATGATTATAAAGTTATATTAATGCATCATTTCGGCACTTAGATTGTTAATCTGCTTCTAACTAAGAGTTCACTAGGCATAAAATAGAATTATTTAATGTGAAAATTTTTTTGGATGAATTTTATGAAATATTTGTTTTAATAATTAACTTTTAAATGTAGTACATGCTTGTTAACTTCAGAACATTTAAAATGAACAATAATTTCTGCTGCTCAAAATTCAACTGTGTTGTACTTGAAATGATATAACTTTCAAGAAAAAGAAAACTTAATTCTTTTGTACTTGTCAGTGTTCATATCAATCCAACATAATGAATCATTCAATCCAAGGTAATGAATGAATATAAATATTAATAACAATGATTTGAGGATATAGATTAATATGAAACGTTAAATGAGTACAGAGAAAAAATGCATCATATAGATAGATTATTATGAAAGGATAAATGACTAAAGAGATAAAAGTATCATAATTATGTAGGGACAAAACTTGGATTTTCCCCCTATTGTTGTAAATTGGAGTAAAAAATTACATATCTTATGGGCATTCACAACAAAAGATTTCCCTTTTTTCCTTTCTGGCAAGAAAAAAGGCAAAGTTCAAGAGAGGCAGTTTGACAAGGTTTTACTAATCCTTCATAAATGCTTACATTTCTTGAAAAAATTTGAAACTGATTTTTAAAATTTTTTTCCCCAAAATGAAACTGGAGTATTTATGGAATCTTGGTAATTAATGATGAAGTAAAAATGTCAAACAATTAAGAAATCAACTTACCAATACAAAATTTGAAAATATAAGAATCAAAAGTTTTTTTTTTCTCTCTAGCTGGTATAGATTATTAATTCTGTCTTAATCAGTTTTTCTTTCATTTGAAATACATTCTCGGTTTTTTTTTTTTGTAATCTTTTGCCCCTTTACTAATAATTTTAGTTCAAAAAGTCTAAAATTACAAGAAAGAGGTGAAGGATTACATAAAAACATGAGCTGAAAAGGGATGTTAACTGAAAATGTTGTATATGCCACAGAACATTTAGAGGCATATACCATTTTTCATCACATTTTAATTTGAGGGTTGTTAAGGGCAGAACTTACTGCATACTTGTGATAAAATTATTTAAATGGTATTCACACACGCACACACACACATCTGAGATATTTAATATGCATGTTTACTACTGATTTAGATACTGATATGTAGCAATATTTATATAGAAAATTTTACATTATTTATATATTTACAATGAACTTATTGAAATTTAATGATTAATTATTAATTTTATTTATCTCCTAAACTGCCCCTGACATATACATTGTCAGCATTCTGATAAAAGTCATTAAGTCCAAAATTACACAAAAAAATTAGCAGATAACTGCGGGACTGGTTTAAGCCAATAAATAATAAATCAACGACTCTAATTAATGGCAATGGTTTGTTGACTTTTTTGTGGACTTGTCTAGTTTTAACCTGCCAAGAATTACTTGTCATTGTTTAGGTAAAAGTCAGTCTACTCAGACGTAGTGACTTTTTCCTGGACGAAAGATATGCTGATTGATAGATCCAGTAAATCAAAACAGAGAGTCAATGGACGTATTGAGTTTTGTTAGATTATTAAGCTTTATTTCTAGATGACAAAATAGTATTCTTCTAAAAATCATGATTTCTGGATTTAGTAACTTATACTAAAATGCCAACAATAAGAACAACTTCTTGAGATTCCAACATCTAAAAAACGCTCCTCAATTTCAAGAAATTCTCATGCCCCACGCAAATACCTACCCAAAATCAATTCAATGAAGAGGCTATAAATAGACATAGTTACGAGTTTAAAAGGAAGGTAACACCATATAAATATGCAGTTAAGGGGGCGTTCATAAATGTCGTCATGCCTTTTTCCCATATATTTGACCCCCCTTCCCCCTTTGTCACAATCTGTCACACTTCAGCGGACCCCCCTTCCCCCCTTTGTCACGCGTCACGCTATGTTGCATAGTGCATGATGTCACACTTCTTGTTACCCCCTCCCCTCCCCTTGTCACACTTTGTCACAATTTCCCGAACCCCCCTCCCCCCTCTAAACGTGACATCATTTATGAATGATCCCTAAGAGGATAGTAATTATTAAATATCGGATTTCTATTTTATATTGACATAAAATATCATGCTTATACATACAGTTGTATGAATCAATGATAGACTTTGATTTTTGAAATAAATTTAATTATTAAAACTACATATTTCTTCTCAGCTCTAATTAAGTCTTGTTCCTGTGTTTCTCTTGTAGTTGCATAACCAGTCACTTTGCAGCATGTAAACTTGTCTCTGAATCCCTGTTCTGATAATCTTCTATGACAGGTAAGATTTATTATTTGCTTAGTTTCACTGACATGAAGTCTGTAGAACTTTGATATCCAAAGTAATTGGGACCAATTGCTTTCAGAAAATGAAAATTTTTTGGACAATAAAGAATGCTTTCTTTTATTAGATTACTACTACTGCTATGGCAATGCCTGTGTTATAAAGTAGAAAGACCAGCCAGTTCACCATTATATATAGAGTGGTAACTTTTTTTTATGTGTAAATTATGTTAAGTTATTAAAATGTATAGCATTCCACAGAATTAAAAATTAGCTGCCTACAGCAACCAATTGGTGATCCTACACATTTAAAGCAACTTTTTTTTTTTTAATAAAATGCACACATTAAAAAAAAGTAAGAAAGGAAAAAGAAACTACTTAAAAAAATGCATTTTGTTTGTTTAGTTCAGTGATCCTTTTTTTTGTCATGTCACACATTTAATGATTTCAAAATTTGATGGCATGCAAAGGAAAATATAAGTTTAAAAGTTCTTTACTTACCTATAATACACTGTGTGAAATAGTTTATGATAATAAAGATAAACAACAGTTTTATTTTACAGTGCTTTTCTTTAATTTAAACAAATTTCACCCGTAATAAAGAAAAGCATTACAATTTTTACTATATGCATTTCTAAAATTTGGTGGCACACTTTAAGAATATGGCGGCCATTTAATTCAATTTTTGGTTTTAAATTGGAATTAAAGAAAAAAGAACTAATTCAAATTTTCAAAAAAACTCTTTGAGGGGAACACCTTAATGTTCCAAACTAATTCTGTGCCAAATTTCATGAAAATCCACACAACGGTCTTGGTGCTGCGTGAGACATAGACACACAGATTGATAGGGGAGAGTGTTGTACCTTGGGACATTGGCAATTTCTAAAAACCTATTGGCAACATTAACATTTTTTTTATTTCTAATTGTGACCTTAACCAGCAGATAGCATCACAGTAAAAGGCAGCATTAGAAGCACTGAATTGATGACTTGGTGAGAGAAAGAAATTTTTATCACTCAAAAGTAAATTTCTCTCTCATTCTAATTTCATTTACTGAAACAGCATTTGTAAAACTATTCCACTGAATTTTAATTGGATATTGAACAGAAGATTTTTAAATGTTTTGGTTATGAGAAAGTGATGATACTGCATTTTGATTGACTACCATTTTGATTTTATTTAAACCATGTGATGATTGTACCTTGGGACAGTAAATCGTGTTGTACCTTGGGGACATGTCTCAAGGTACAACATACACATGGTTCTTAATAATTTGGATATATTTTAGTATAAAGAGAGATATTCTAATCAAATGCAGTCTTTCAAATACACGAATTGTTAGAATATAATGCTATATTTTAGTTCAATAATGTTACGAATTTGTCAATGTTGTAGTATCCATCAACACTTTCAGACTACATCATTTTACTGTGAAACCAAGCTAGTTATGTTGAAATAAATAATGACCAAAATAAAGTTTTTGATTTTTCGTATAAAATTGGCTACGTATATGACTTGCATGAATCATGAAGTATGTCCCGAGGTACAACAGGGTGTTGTACCTTGGGACAGTTTTCAGTTACTACTTAAAATGGCTGGCATTTTTTTATTTTTAAACTGTTTGAATTTGAAAAAATATATTATAGAGGAGAATGTTGGTGTATTTAAATAGCATCTTCAGACTTTAAATCTAATTTTAATTTTTGAAGTTGAAAATTAAAATGTGAAAAGTGTCCCAAGGTACAACACTCTCCCCTATACTCGCTACTCTATTATTAGAAGAGATGGTCAGTTGCATCTGATATTTAAAATAAAATTACTTTAAAAAAGTGAAGTCTTATTAAAGTAGAATAAATTAAGGCACTAGTACTATCAGCAATTACCTGAATTTTAATGTTGAAATGTGTTTTACATGTAAGTAGTAATTTCATAAGGGTTTCAAATTTCATTTGTGCGGCAGTTTTGATTGTCTTTTGTTTATAGCACTGCCGTTGAGTTTCTTTAACAGCATTAGCTCAACAGTGTCAGAGTCATTTTCATTTTACTGATACCAAATGTTTTGTTGGGAGGAAATTATAAGCATATGGGTTTACATGGGAGGAGGGGGGATAGTCTTTGGATGTATTTGAGTGAATCCGTATCTCAAGAACCAAAGATTGTAAGTGACATTTTCAACAATTTACACTTTATATCATTAAGTTTATGTTTGTATTGAATATGTATTTAAATTTCTAGTCACATCTAATATGCTTCTTGTGCAACCATTTTTAAAATGATTCAAAACAGATTTTTTGATGAATTAGAAGTTAGTCATTTTTGCTAAGGAATTTTTTTTGAAGTCACAACATTTATAAATATTGCTCTTGAGCTGTATTCTTGAATTACAAATATGTTGAACTGTGAGACAAAAATACACAAAAAATACTGGATAAAAATATGTATTAAATGAAATTACATATTTGTGTTTGTGTTTTTTGTTTTTAACTAATATTGCATCCAGTGTATTAAATTATTATTGGAGCAAGTGGCTATATTACCAAATACTTTCGACGAGGCACTTTTTTTTTGCTAATTCAGTGAAACTTTCTCTGTTTTTCAAGAAAAGTTGACACAACAGAATTGAAAAAATAAATAAATCAAATAAATAAAAAATCTTGAGAAAATTTTTTAAGCTGCAAATATGATATGCAAGCAAAAATTATGCATTCATTTTGTTTCAATATTTTAATTGATTGTTTTTCTTTTTCTTCAGAAGTTGAATGCTTCTGCTTTATCAGATTGAAGAATGATAGATATTGGTATGTGATTAAATCTTAGAAATATGCTCTCATCTTTCAACTTTTGTATTATTTAGTTTAAGTATTATGCATCATGGAATTTATCTAAATATAGCACACCTGTATTTGTCAATTTGGATAATTATAAGAGAAAGACATGAACTAAATAGGTTTCAAGATACATAATTATAGGGTTTTCTTCTTTCATGTCCGCATAAAAAACTATAGATACAAATACTTTTGTTTGAAGTTTTGAAATTTCTGTTCTTGATTCAACAATCAATGGAGTTTCATCTCTTGATAGCTAACTTACCCTGAGAAACAACACTTCTTAGGATGCCATTTTCTTTTATTTTCAGGCAGTTTGCATGTTTGGGTCTTCAATGTAAAGTGAATAAGAATTAACTGACAAATAATTAAACTTTAAATGAGAAAAGGTAGAAACAACTTCGTTTAAATAGGTACTAAAGCAGCTGCCAAAAATAAAGAGGAAAAAAAAGACCTGATGCAATGAAAGTAATCTAGCTCTAATCTCTATCATTTGTCAGTTGAGTTTATAAATTGCTGCTGAGGTGAAGTCATTCTAGAGCGTGAAACTTTTTAATGTATGAGAGAAACTGTTATAAGGTACTAAAAATTACAGCCAAGGGGAAAAGGCATGGAAGCAATAATATTGGCAATATATAAAACTGAAACGCATGTTGAAAAAGTAAAACAATATACAGTTGAACTTGGTTATAGTGACAACCCCGTATAACATCAATAAATTTAAGTCCTTACATTCATCAATGAATGCAGTCAATCCCCCTTAAACCCTCTCCTCTACGGACTGGCTAATCCTGAGGACATAAGTGGGTTGACAGTTAATCGGAGTGATGTGATTTTTAGATATCCGATTGTAATGATTCTTATGGGGGGGGGGGGGGTGTAGTTAGCATGACTGCAAAGTAAAACTCACTGAAAACACCTGTCTATTTTATAAAGATCATTAAATATCAAAATATACATTGATTTGTATATATTGTAAAGAAAAAAAGAGAAGTTTTTGCACTACAAGAGATATTTAAATCTGTTGTTAAATTGCACTAAATACATAAAATAAACTTACATTATTTGAAGAAATCTTTTATTGATGATGGTTTTGTTGTGTTGTTCAATGGCTTCAAAACAAGAAGCACGATTTCTCTTTGTTTTCTTATTGAAAGATTGTTCTACAGCTTCCTCAGAAGCTAAAATGTCCTTTTCTGTTGTTCTCGTTATTTCTTTTTTCACAGAGAAAGCAGCTTTTGATAAGTTCTATTTTTTAAATTCTTCATTAATCTTCTTTTTCTTGTCAAGAGTTAAAATTTTGTGTTTTGGGAACACATCCGGACATGGTTCCAGATAGAACTCTTTCTTTTGACTTGGTTAGAAATTCACAAGAAAGGAGAATGTACATGCGGCAAGCAGAAGCTGCAAGTAATGCCTGAAGTGCAATCACAATTTGATTCTTAACACCAGTTTTTCAGTAGATAATGAAAGGAATTCTAGCTCTCCCAATTTCTTTGTTTCTCACAACCCCTCCTGCACCCATTCTCGAAATGGAAGACATGTACTACCGAACAAGAAAAAAATCTCTCTCCTTTTTGTGCTTTGCCTATCAGATTTGTTCAATTGTCCCACCCTAACAAACAAAGAAAGGAATTTATCCCTTATCACCTTGAAGGTCAAAAGGTGATAAAAAGCATTTTGAAGTGGAAGACAAGAAGACAGTTTAACAGAGTCATACTGCACTCACCCTGACGGTTTATTAGAGTACAGTTAACATTATTTTCCCATTTGGTCAGCCGGGACTTTTAAAAACTGATGGTACATCAAGGTTCACAGTTTAAGCAAGCAACATTTTAGCCAGGTTTGACTGCAGTAATGATGATCACCTGTAGCGCAACTTGGCTGTAGCATCAAATAATTTATGGTTTCTTGAATGATGCTATAACAAAGTTTTACCATAATAGCAACTAATTCTCATACTCCATTCAGCAATTTTCAATGGTTTAAAATTTTCCACTTTTTTGTATTTGGCTGTCTTCAGCTGTGACTAATATAATTTTCAAATATTTTTATGCAAGCTATTGACATGCTTAATTGTAATGAGTGGTTGCCTAAAATAATGAAATAAGGCTACAACTGAATTGCGTGCTGCGAGATATTGGCTATAGCAAAGCTGATTTCAAGCTCCTTAGATTTGCTTTTCTAAATCATGTTAAAATTATCAGTCATAATGTAATGCAAAATGATCAAATCTTATACGGTAATGAAATTTATATTGATTGATTTTTTTAAAAATAAGATCAATATAAGCATTCATTCTGCAAAAATTACTTTCACTTCTGTGCCATTTATAGTTTCAGTATGTAACATTTTCTGCAATATATTGATATTTTTGTTTACATCAAGAGAATAAAAAATACATAAGTTCCATGTTCATGCATTTGTTCAATGCAATATATATATATATATATATATATATATATACATATGGATATATAGATTTATATATAATTTTAAATTATTGCAAACTTTCAATAATTTTTAAGTTTTGTTAGTTCGGGTTGTTGTAAAATCCTGGTATGACATGGCATTTACATGATTCTGCTTTTATTTTTACTGCATCTGGGTTTGAATGTAGTTTTTTTGTAAAATTTTATTTTAGTTTTAATGAAGAATTTACTAGAGAGAGCTTGTTCCACACAATGAGGGAAATAGTTCTAAAAGCTGTAACTGAAATTGTTATTCTAATACTTATTTTGCAATTTGTTTTATTTCTTGCTTCATTAAAGTAATATTTTAATCTTTTGTAGAGAAGAGTTGTCTTTAAAACAGTTGCTTGAGCTATTTATGCATTTTTTGAATCTGATTTTTATTTTCAAATTTCAGGCTCCATAGTGTGGCTTGTCATTGTAGCTGCTATATGGGGATTATCAACTCCATTGCTTAGATATGGAAGTGCTGGTATTGAAAATGTATCAGGTCGAAATTTTTTATGTCAGTGGCTTGCAGAATTAAAATTCCTTGCTACCAACTGGAAGGTAAATACCTTTAAGTATTGTGTTTTTAAATATTTTATTATTTAGTAAATGCTTTTTTAAATGTAAAAATATGTTATAAACTTATAAAAAAGAACTACAATATTTTTTCGTAAGATATTGTGTGTAGTGTCAACTGATTTGTATGTGTAGTTTTAATGTCTCATGTGTGAGAAAAATGTCATTTCAAACCTTTTATTTTTGATAAACATAATTAACTGTAAAGGAAAACCTAAAATCAATTCCATTTTTCTGTACTGTTAAAGGAGGAAATAGATTCATCAGGGTAAACAGGATCAAATTATGTGAAAATTCTTTAAACTTTTATAAAACATCAAGAGAATAAAGCATGTTCAAAATTCTTTCAATAGTGCAAAGGTGACCTAAGGAAAATACTAAAGAAAAATTATATTACTTCTAAAAGTGGCAACACTGCTGCAGGGTAAGGTTAGAGTAAGCCATGCTGGGTTCACAGCTGTTAGCAGTCCCTCCAAAACTTCAGATTGAAATCAGTGAAGGTACAGTTATCAGTGTTTTGTATCCCTCTCTTTTTTGTATTAAACTAGTGCAGGTTTATTTAGTTAGAATTGGTGAGTAAACACTATGCATTTTTTTATGATTTGTAAAATGTTTCAATTTTGGACTTCGTAAAAAAATGGGGTGAATAAAACCACCCTCAAAAGTTGGATTTTTTTCTTTATTGTTTGCATAGGATATTTTTGTTAATTAGGCAGGTAGTAAAAATTAATTTTGTAATCAAAAATTGAGAGTGTGTTTGACAAAACATTGACATTGAATTGTCTTCGTGAACAAGTTTGAGTGAAAGAAGATATTTTTCTTATTCCCAGATATAGGAGATATTTGTAAGGCCACCCAACGAGCAAGTTGAACAACAAAATATCTCCAAAAAAAGAAAAAATTGTTAGAGGAGAGTATTGGTTTTGATGGGGGAGGGGGGGGGGGTCAAAGAACAGTTTTGAAGTTGTTCTCTTTTTAACTTTTCCTTTTTTTTAACCGTTATTTTTGTAAATAATGTTCACCCATTTTGTGCAATTCATAATTTTTATTTCATTCCTTTTTTAAAAAGTTTTGTGTGATTATACATTCTTAAAAGTGCCTAATGAGTTTTACATTTGTTTTTAAAAATGAATACAAAACTAAAAATTGTAATGTTTCCCCTGATCAATTATGTTCCTATACTAAGCCCATTAAAGTAGCAATATAATTTTTTATTATATATATATATATATACAGTCAGTACCGCCTATATGGTCACCCTGTTATAAGGTCACCCCGCTTATATGGTCAGTTTTCTGAAGTCCCGTTTAACTTAATAGGGAAAGTGTGTTAAAGTACACCGTTTATATCGTCATGTAATTTTTAGAATTATCGGTTGTATGGTCGCTTTTCCTTAGGCTGGCATTTTGTTTTCTTTTGAAAAATAAACACTTCTTGAAACAGGAAGCAAACGGTTTTTGCAAACTCTGTTGCAGAAAATGTAAAGACTCTTAGAGACTTAGAAAAAATTGTGTTAACAAGCAAAAAGCAACGGCAGTCATGCTTAACATAATATTTTTCTTAAATGTAAGGAAGATGGTAAGGTAAGGAATAAAAGTTTTCTAAAATATGTATATGTGTGCTTTAATATTTAAAACGTCTTAGGAAGTTTAATTGTTTAAGTTCCGTTTCCAAAAATACACTTATGCCACATTAACTATGCTTTTTTATTGTTCCTCATATAGGGTCACCCCGCTTATAAGGTCATATGTTTTGGGGCCCCAGAGGTGACCATATAGCCGATACTGACTGTATATATATATAGCTAATGTTACCTTTTCCCAATTTGTTATTTTAAAGGACAATGATTTTATTAGTCATAGGAAAGGAATAATAAGAAAATTGTAGGAAATATTTATGGTGGAACGGATCCCCCCCCCCCAACTTTCAGACTAATTGGATCAGAGTAAATAAACTTGTGATTATTGTTTAAATAAATTATGAGCAATTATTTCAAAACTGGAAGCCAAGACTAAAATAATAGAAACTTCGGGTTGCAAATATTTTTTAATGAAAAATTACAGCTACAAAAAGATAAAAACTGATTTTATTCACTCCGTTTTATGGTAATTAAAATTAGAGTTAAACTCTATAATTAATCTTCAACAGAAATCACATCATTTCTTTTCAACTTGAATAGATATTTTATCACTTCAAAAATTGATCCAAGTACCCCTTCCCCCCTGCCATCAAATAACATTTTCACCTGTCAAAATCACATCACATTGTAAATTACATTTGATGTAATGTGCACAACTTGTAATTTCTGAGTATTATATTATTATAGACTGTAATTACTTGTTTTGTTTTGAAGATAGGTTTCTTTTGTAAAGTGCTGTACAGTTTTGATTTTGATTATTATTATTAATATTATTCGTTAACAAAAAAGTCTTGAAAATGGGATTATTTGTATTTTTTCACCTAAACAACATTTTGTGCTAGTATTTATTTAAAATAGTTTTCAGAAGTAGTTTGAGTTTTGTTTGTGAATGAAAATATGCTCTTATCTTATGCAAGACTTGCTTGTTGGTGACTTTTTTTTTGATATTACAAAAGTAAAAATTAACATCAGCTTGTGCTTCAATAATTAAACACTATATATTCAGAACATATTACAGAATTTGATTTTTTGATTTGATGTTTTATTCATCATTTTTTAACAAGTTGCTCAATTAACCTTTTCGCTAGGCACGCACTCAAGAAGCAAAACGAACTGTTAGCTTATGTTTATACTATTATATAATAGGTACTGCAAGGACTTAAGCTATGTAATTTTATAAAACTAAACCTATATCAAGATAACCATAATACTGAGGGGGAAAATTTCCCTCGGATGCTCTACTTATGCAGTATTATGTTGTTATTAGGTAGACTAGGGAATTTTATGGGCTTTCCTGCACATGAGCCTTAAAAATTTTCTTGCACTGATAAAATTTATTAATTTCATGTTTTTATGAATAGATAATCAACTTTATTTTGTATGGATTGAGCTGGTCAACTCTTTTCCATACAAATACAAATGCAAAAGTGACGACCAGCAACAGGCACAGGGCTCAGCTTGGCTGGTCCTAGTCGATTTAACAATCCCGAATGAACATCAAGAACCTCCTTAAAAGTTTTTTACCGCACTGCAATTAACAGTTGCTTCCGGTAAACTATTCTAACTGGCTACAACCCTATTGAAGTAGTAATTTTTCCTAATTTCAAGATTAGCCTGAGGTTTGAAAACATTTGAAAACATATCATTCATTATCTTTACCATTACCTATCCTTACCTTACTGCAACAATCCATGCAACACATATTATAATATGTGTTGCATAATATGCTAAGGGATTTTGATATAATTTTCAGTTTAAATTATTTGAAATTATTTTACTCTTCGATGTGATACCTAAATTGTAGAAAGCTTCTTTTCTCCTTATTTTGTCATAAGTAACAATGGTCACTATTTTCTAGTCTGGACTGATCACCATAGAAATAACATTAACCAAAGTCTCTGAATAACTGAACCTACAAACAATGGACAACTGTGAACAGTCATTAAAAATATTCCCATCAACTGATGAATGGTTACACTTGTTTAAGAAAATCTAAAAAAATAAATAAATAAATAAATAAAATAATAAAATGCATTTTCTTCCTGTTTCTCAGACTACCAAACCTGCATTTTCTTTTCCTGTGGCTTTATGATATGGGAAGAAAGAAAAGGCTAGCTAAGTGCAGACTCTGTCCTTAAGACTTATTATCATTCCCTGGACTCAATGCGAAATCAAAAGGGGATATTTATGCCCTGGTATGATCGTTCTTTTTATAAGCCTCCTAAATGCCTCATGTCCCATCAATAGCTATCAGGAAAATAGCTTCCAATTTACACTCATAATTTAAAAAGGCTATCTGCAAACAAGATAAAAAAAAGGCTTTTACTTCCTGCTTTTATCAACAGTCCTTCAAGTCTGCATTTTGTGTGGCTTCTATTTTAAACCTGAAGGCAGCAAAAGGGCAGGGGTAAAAACGTTGGTTTAGTCTCTTTGAGAACCTTTACCCTTCATCTCAAAAACTAAACTCTCCTGCATTGAGAGGAGTGCTTTTATGACACCTTCATGTCTTTAAATGGTTCAAAAGGTTGTTTTCTGGTTTGTTAACAGTTTTTTTGTAGCAGGATAGCAATGAGCAGAAATAAAAAAAGAAAGCTTTCACACACACAGGTGATTTATGAAGGTGAAAAAGAAGTTGTAGTGCTCAATGACTAACAGAAAATTATTAATAAGATAGAATGCAACTGAAAGATTTATTGTAAATGATAAGCATATCTTGGGAAAAATTGTTTCACTGTGGAAACTTCCGGTTTTGTTAATTTGTTAATAAAGTGGTTGGGCAAATCACAGGCAAAAAGCTTCCGATTTCTGGCGTAATGCTTCGAATTAGTGCTATGTACTCGACTTTAAAGGCTTGAAACTAAAGAAAAATTAAAGGTTGCTGCAATTTTTCAAAATATAGCGCATGTGGGAAAAAAAAAAAAAAAAAAATTACAGGCCTTAATAATATATTATTATTTCAATTTTTTCATGCATTTATAAATGCTTAAATTTCTGTACAATGTGTACAATACTAAAGCCTTATAAAGATGTATATTTATGTTTATTTCTGATTGCTCACTGTATCTTCTTATTTTTTGTAAAATTTCAGGTCCTCTGAATAACAGCCAGCCACCTCTGTATCATGGCCAATAACCACTGGTCCAGTTGGTGGCTGTTGTTCAGAGGCTTCACAGTATATATATATATATATATATAGTGCGTATGTAATATTCAATGCATATTATATTATGTTATCCTTTAATTATATGTGTATAAATATGTATGTGTGGGTGTACTACTCAATGTTTATTATGATACACTCCAATAATCATATTTGATGCACTCCAATTTTTATTTTTTAGTACATATTCCCATTTTTAATAAATCAAAGTGGATCAGCAGTGTATGCTTTGACCCTTGGATCTGCTGGTATGTGTAATGTTACTTGTCATTGTGTACTTTACTTATACACATTAAAATTTATTAGGTGCACAAATAAGTTTAGATTTCTTTTGATCAGGAAGTGAAATGAGTATTTATGAAAATAATAACTCAGCACTTTCTAGACCAGTGTTTCCCAACCTTTTTCTCCTCGCGAACCCCTTTTAAAATCCGAAAGAAATTGGCAAATCCCTGGTATAGTGATAAGTAACAGGTAAAAAGTAGAATGCTTATTTTTCATTTTGCACAATAGTTGATAACAATGAATGAAAACCTAATTGGGAAACATCTTAATTAGTATAGAGATTAATAAAAACTGAAATGATGCTTACAAAATTAATGAAAATAAAATTCAACAAACCAAATACTTCTTAATTAAGTATACATTAAATATGTAAAAAATCCTAATGAGATATTTGTAGCTGTCTGCTGGAACAAAGAAATTCAAAGTTTGGTTCAATATTTGAGTTTCAGCCTTAGGTCAGGCTCTGCATCCAATCTGTTTCTATATTTATCTTTCAAGTAGGTGTAAGTTGAGAAGCCTTTCTCACATAGATAAGCTGTACAAAAGGGTAACAAAACTTGAATGGCTTTTTTTAACAAATCAGTATATTCATTAGTAATGCTGAGCCAAAAATCTACTAAAGAGTGATCTTTAAAAGTAGCTTTTAGAGAACTATCACAGGATAAATCAATAATTATTTTTTCTCTCTTGAAGATAGAGTTATCTAAACTTAGATCCACTTCAAAAGGATTACGTATCCAGTTGTTTGATTCGGGCACCGTGCATCTCTCAGGAAAATAGTCATCAAAAGTTGATTCAATATGTGTTAGATGTTCACATATATTACTTCTAATGCTTTCATTAAGAGTAATTGAATTTTCTGAGAGAACTAAAACATTCGTACTGATTCATTTGCAGACATTGGATCCAAAAGTTTCACTTCTTTAGCATGGCTTCAATTCTATCGTATACATTAAAAATGGTGACACCAACGCCTTGTAAAGATAAGTTTAATTCATTCAATTTTGAAGAAATGTCCGCTAAATATGCCAGCTTTTGTATCCAAAGAACATCAAACATACATGAGAACAAGGGAAATAGGTGATCAATAAAAAACGCTTGAACTTTAATTCAAAAAGGCTTCAATTCAAAAAGGCGTGCCAAAACTTTGCCACGGGAAAGCCATCTCACTTCTGTATGAAGTAGCAAGGAAACATTAAGACTTCCTAATTCCTCATAAAGTGCGTGGAATAGACGGCAGTTCGTAGCACAGGATTTTATAAAATTTACATTTTTTACAGAATCATTTAAAGTCGTAGATACTTATTCGACTTCTATATTACTATACTCGTAGTCGTAGATTACTACTTCTACAGGGATACGCTTGCATACCAAAGCTTGCTTGTAAATGCAGCAATGAGTCCATATAATATTCTCGTTGATCTGCTTTACACGCACCACAAGACCAGAAAATTTTCTTGTCATTGATTTTGCACCGACTGTGCATACACCCACACAAAAAGACCAGTTTATTCCATTTTTTTTCAAAATAAGAATTGACCGTATCAAAAATTGCTTCTCCAGTAATAGTAGTTTTCAAAGGTTTTGCAAATACAGTCAAGCCTGTCTATCTCGAATATCACGGGAAGGAAAAAAAAATCGAGATAAAGAGTTTTTGAGATACAGAGGTTTTGATAAAATTATTAAAATTTGCAATTCAAAAAAAGTCTATATGTTGTAGGTTCAAAATCTTCTGTATTGGTTTTATTAAGCATTTTACTATAACATAATACTAACTTTTTTATACTCGTATAAATAACATCGACAATAAAGAAATCGTATTCAGCATACCTTTTTGCAAGTCCTTCAAAAAGCACTACTACTTACTTTCTTTAGCAAGTACAAGAAAAAGTCTTTCAGTGTTTTTTGTTGTCTAGTTGTTTTGGACTCGATTATACTTTTGAGGGTAGCGATCGCTGTAAGTCCACCTTGCCCGAAAATTTCCTGAAATTCGAGGAAAGTTGTTAATGTTTCAATAGCCTTCTGTACTTTTTTTACAGTGACTTTCGTGACATCTTTATTTTCCTCAACCTCCTCTTCTTCTTCCGAATCACCTTTTTAGTTTCCGCATCATTTTTGTTTGCTGCTGAAAGGTCACTCGGCTTCGAATCCGAAAATGGCAGTAAAACCAGAATTCGAGATATAGAGGTTTTGGGGGAAATAATTTCGAGTGAAGCATGGAAAATACATTGAATTTAAGGTATAAATGCAGGGAAAATATAAAGTTTTGAGATAGGGAGGTTTTTGAGAAACACAGTTTCGAGATAAACAGGTTCGACTATAGTATATCTTCTTGAACTGAATCATTAAAAATGTATCTCACATACACAAGCAGTACTGCAGCGTTTGCTACATCGGTTGATTCATCAAGCTGGATCGAAAAGTAATTTAATTTTATTCTTTTCAGTAGTGCAGTCCCCACATCATTTGCCAAATCATTAATTCTACGCGACACTGTATTGTTTGATAAAGGAATCAAGTCAATTTTCTTTGCTGACTTTTCTCCAGTCATACACTTAACGATATCTTTTGCGCACGGTACAGCTAAACTTTCTGCCATTGTGTGTGCCTGTCCAGCTCTTGCAATTCTGTAACTTACCCGGAATGATGTCTCAAGAGCCATTTTATATCTTCGAAGGAAGATGATAGGAAAGAAGGAAAGAAGAGACTACACTTTTTATATTCTTCTAATTTTTTCTGAAATATTACACTGGTTTATCCTTGGGCGTGGGGTGCTTTGTCTCAAAGTGTCTACGAAGAAGTGATGGTTTTAAACTGCTGTTAGCAAGAACTTCGTTGCAGATTGCCCAAAGAGGTTTAGGTTCTTTCTCTTCTCCAGTAACATAAAAACCCATTTGTAAATAGTCGCTGTCATATTTTCGCCTTTTACCTTTTTCTCACCATGTTCAATAATTTTTTCTTGGTTTCCAGTCAGATGAGATGGGAGCCAGCTACAGAAAGCTTTCTTCATTTGGTGTTGATTCACTTTCAGGTGCTGAAGTGGAAGAATGTACAATTGACTGTTTGTCCACATTTTTGATCAATTCGATTAAACGACCTGTTTTTAATCATCAATCCATGAATAAAACTACGGTATTACAAATATCGTTTTATGTTCTCGGGCTAAAATTCCGCCATTACAATAATTTTTTTGCGAACCCCTTTGGAAGGCCTCGCGAACCCCCAGGGGTTCGTGAATCACCGGTTGGGAAACGCTGTTCTATACAATGAGTGCATTTCTCGAAGAAAAAAGTCTCACTCTTTTGAAAAAGTGTAGCTATAAAAAATGTCAGAAATACAGCAAAAACATAAAAGTGTCCAGTTTTTATTCATTTTTAGAGAAGCTAAACCAAACTCGCATATCCTTTTTACCGATTAATCTCGGTGTAATAGCGAGAAAATTCTCATGAGGGGTAGGGATGAAGGATCCCTTATAACACATACACAATATGTACATATCTGTACATATTTAGTTTTTGTGCTTCATGTAGGGTTATACCTCCTATCCAGTGGTGTAGTTGAAGGGGACGTTGAGGGATGGCGTTCCCCGACTTTTTACCACTATCTATGCAATTATCCCTTAGGCATCAGTGCATAACTTGGTTCGTTATATCTTTAGTTATGGAAACATATAATTTTCATTTATGAATACAAATTTCATAAAATCAGGGTGCAATTATAAGGTTAAAATGTAGAAATTCTGAAATGCCAATTCTCTACCTTCATAGCTACACTAACTTTGGTCACATTGTCATTACTTTAAAAACTGAAAATAATGATTTAGTTGCTTCAATATACATTGTTCACGAGATGGGGTGATTGGAGCTGTCCAAGAAATGATAAGCAGCTTTTCCTCTATTATTGTGTTACAAGCTTGCATTAAAAAACTACATAGGCTAGCTTCATTTAATCATGATTTCTATGAATTTAAACAGCTGAAGAGTAGAGAACATCCTTGAATTAAATTTTGCAATATGTTGTTGTAAGGAATAGTTATGTTTGCTGTATTCTGAGGTACCGAATTGGTCATCCAATTTAATTTAAATATTTTTTAGAACACACCTTTTAAATTGATTTAATTTTTTCACAAATGCAGTAGCACTTCCAATTCAAATTACATCAGTTTCCATTGTCAATAAGAATAAAGATCAAGTCAAAACAGGGAGAGTTAGTTAGGGGGTCTGCTATGAGTACCTAACGTTGTTTTCTAGCAAATGCTGCTGCAGTGCATTCGTATTATATGTATCATATGTATTACTTTTGGTTTAAGTTTGGGTTGTGCTGCCATTAAATGTTCACTTTATTTTTAAACTATCACTTTCATCAGGAGAAGCGCAATACAGTTTTTTCTACAAGAAAGTTCCTTTAAAGTAAAAAACTACGTTAGAAGGAAACAAAACTTTATATTAATTATGAAGATATTTTACAAGAGTAAAATAAAAATAGCATGCCATTACTAGAATGGGTTTTAATAGAGTTTTAGTTTCTTCTGAGTAATAGACATCATTGAATTGAACATAATCTATGAATTGAGTTAATTATTGTAAAACAAAACTAATTTTGTAGCCTAATGTTGAACTATTTTAAAGTTAAGAGTTGTGGTTAGTGAAAGAAGAAACACAAAAATGACTAGCAAAAAAATTGAGAAGCATCTGTAAATGAGATGCCTTCATATTTAGATAACTTTTGATTAGTAAATTTGAAAGGTTCCATTTAAAATTGGCATCATTTACAGAATAGAACATATATAGCCCGCCGCTTAATAAAATCACATTTGTTCTGCACATTTTCATTTTATTAAGCGGCTGATTTTAATAACCGACGATTCCAAAAAATAATATGATTTTTTAAAAAAAATTACTACGGATGTATTGCTTGCTCAGTATTAAACATTATTCTTTACGAATGTTTTAAAATCAGTAATTAAATAGAACTAATTAAAATAAAATACAGTTATCTTAAATTGAATTTAAAGATAATCAGACATGCATAAATTTTACATTTTTTTAACATATTTCAATTTTTTTACATGTTTTTGAAGTATTTAGTGACTGTGCTTTGTTTTGCTGATTATTTTATCAACTTTTCTACAGTGTTTGAAAATGCATAAAACTTCCCATACTGATCTTTATCTCCCCCTTTTTGTTCTAAAGTTTGGCGCAAAACATCTAATGCTTGTTGAGCTTCAATTTCAGTAGGCGGTGGTTCGTAACTGATCGTTTCGTCTTCTTCTGACGATTCATTTTCAGAGCTCTTTGTTCTTTGAATTTCTTGCATGATATCGAAGTCCGTTACCCCAGGTGATGTGTCCAAATCTTCATCGATTGCAACATACCATGCAAATTCTTTGGTTGCTCTTTCTTCCTTAACCAGAATTTTTTTGCCAGTGCTGGGAAAGCAGGTTTTAAGGCATTTGTAAATTGTTTGAATTATAACTGATTCCTAAGAATTTCGAATGAAATGCATTGCATCCAAGACAGAAATTGACTTTGAGATCCCTTTTATCGAGCCGGAATTTGATGAGCTGCAGGAATCTCTCTCGAACAACTTTGTTCACCAGTGCTTTCCTGTAGTGGCACTTAAAGGAACGAATTATACCTTGATCCCAAAGGTTTGATGATACTTGTAGAAATAGGGGGGGGGAACACTAATTTAATGTTTTTCAATTTCAAATCATTTGGATGAGCTGAGCAGTTATCTAACAAGAGTAAGATCTTTTTACCTCCTAGATCCTTGTCCCATTTCAGTAAAAAATCGGCAAAGATAGCTGTGGTCATCCACGAATTTTTACCGTGCCCATAATTGGCAGGGAGGGCCTTTGAAACAACGAGGACTTTTGGTAGAGCCAATCACCAACAGCATTTTTTTAACAGTCCCTGTCATATTGCACGTTAGAAGAACAGTTAATCTTTGTTTCACTCTTTTGCTTCCTGTCGCGGATTCATTCTTGAACATTAAGGTGTGTTCGGGAAGTGCCCGGTAGAATAATCCTGTCTCGTCTGTGTTGTAAATGTCATCCGGCTGGTAATTTGCAACAAGGTTTTGTAAACTTCTTCCTTCCAATTTGCAACAAGGTTGTTAGAATATTTAATTCAATATTTAATTTTCATGTTTATCTATTTTAAGCCACTACTTATTATTCTATCTTACAGCAACTGTACAACTCAACTCTGTTCGATTTTTTGTTCTTAAGCTTGTAAGAAAGTAAACAGTACAGAATATCTTAATCTAATACTACAATTCCATCTTACTTAATCTTCAAAATAAAGTACTTTTTCAACATCAAGGATTCCAGATTTATTTCAAGTCTTATAGATTATGAGACTGATTGCAATTTTTGAAATATTTTAAAGAAATTTGTGATTTTTTTTTCGAAAACGAAAGTTGTTTATCCTGTTCTGCTGAAGTCAAAATGGCTGAAGGTGCTCGCATTTCAATCGCAAAGTTAAATAATTCAAATTACCAAATCTGGAAGTACAAAGTAGAACTTCTCTTGATTAAAGAAGGACTCTGCATTTCAATCGCAAAGTTAAATAATTCAAATTACCAAATCTGGAAGTACAAAGTAGAACTTCTCTTGATTAAAGAAGGACTCTGGAATATTGTTGAAAAAGAGAAACCTGCGGATGCAAATGACGACTGGATTACGAAGGATGGAAAGGCTCGTGCTACCATTGGACTTCTTGTTGAAGATAACCAACTGTGCCATGTAAAGAAGCACAATACAGCGAATGGTATGTGGAAATCTCTTCTCGGATATCCTCAAAAGTCAACATTGTCCAACAAAGTCAACTTGCTAAAACGCCTGTGTAGTTTGAAACTGGATGAACACAGTGATATGGAAGAACACATCAACACTATCACTGATCTCATTGATCAACTGACTGCATTGGGGGAAAATTTGGCAGAACCTCTAACTGTGGCATTATTGTTGAGCAGCCTTCCTGACAGCTATGCAACGTTGATTACAGCGTTGGAAACCAGACCAGAAGCAGATTTAACACAAGAACTGGTTAAAAATAAGTTGATAGAAGAAAACAGAAGAAGAAGAGAACAGAACCATGGAAGCCAGCCGAGCCAAGAAAAGGTATTAAAGGTCAATTCTACAGTTCAGAAGCATACAAAAAGAAGCTGTTTTTTCTGTAAGAAGCCAGGACATGACAAGGTGGATTGTCGAAAGTATAAAGCATGGCTACTACGGAAAGGAACAAATCAGCAAGAAAATCAACATACAGCTAAGAAAGTTACTCTAGCAGATAATAACAGTTCAGAAATAAGAATCAGCAATGAAGAACATATTTGTTTTATCTTGGGTGAAACAGAAACTCTTTTGTGGTACATTGACTCTGGCGCAACTTCGCATATGACCAGCAATTTTGATTTTTTCACAGCACTTGATGAAACCATTCAAGATAAAGTTTACCTCGCAGATGGTCAAATCATAGTGACCAGTGGAAAGGGTGAAGTAAAATAAAAGTTCAAGATGTTTTTTATGTGCCTCAATTGCATGGAAATTTATTGTCTGTCAAGAAATTAGTTGATAAAGGATTTAATGTTGACTTTAGTAATGAACAGTGCACTATAAAGTTAAAAGAAAACATTGTTGCTATAGCAAGTACTAAAAACAGTTTGTATGTTCTAAACTCACAAAAGGCATTAAGTGCAACTGATTGCAAGTCTCTCTGCATACATGAATGGCACAAAAGATTAGGCCATAGAGATATTCAAGCCATAAAGAAAGTAGAAAATAAATATTTAGCTACCGGATTAAAGATAAAGCCTTGCAAACACACTGATGTATGCGAGATCTGCATTAAAGGGAAAATGACGAAAACATCTTTTCCAAAGAAATCATCAACAAAAACCACAGAACTGTTTCAGATGGTTCATTCAGATGTGTGCGGACCGATTCATGTAGCTACACCAAGTGGAAACAAGTATATACTTACACTAATTGATGATTTTAGCAGATATACAGAAGTTTATTTGATGAAGAATAAGTCGGAAGTTTCAAGAAACATAGTTCATTACGTGAAACAGGTTCAGACTATGTTTGGGAAAACACCAAAGTGCATAAGATCAGACAGAGGTGGAGAATACATGAATGCTGAAGTAGATAAAATCTTCATTGATGAGGGAATACAGAGACAAACCTCGGCGCCCTATACACCTCAACAGAATGGGACAGCGGAACACAAAAACAGATATCTTATTGAAATGACGAGATGTTTACTCCTAGAATCAGGTCTTGAAAATAAGTATTGGGGAGAAGCTATTCAGACTTCCAACTTCCTACAGAACAGACTGCCAACAAAACATCATGAAGTTACACCCTACGAGTTATGGCATGGAGAAAAACCAAATCTGGAAGTAATCAAGACATTTGGCTTCAAAGCTTACACTTTAATCCACAGAGGGACAAAGATTAAAGTTAGATGACAAAGCAAAATTGATGACATTTGTGGGTTATCAAGAAGGATCTAAAGCCTACAGATTATTGGACAGAAAGACCAACAACATTACCATAAGTAAACATGTAAAGTTTGTAGACGATTTCGAGTCTGAAAGACAACAGGAAACCATACCCGAGAACTTTGTTGAAGAAGAAACATGTCAATTCGAACTTGAAGAGGAGACCAATTCTTCAGCATATTTTGATTTTGAGGAAACTGAAGAAGCAAATGCAACAGATGAAGAAAGTAATGAAGATAACAATATGCTCAGAAGATCAAATAGAGCTAGAAAAGCACCAGAAAGATTAATTTAAACAATCCAAATAGCTAAGGAAGGTGAAACTCAAGAAGCAGAACCAAAAACATATGAAGCAGCGATCAAGTCTAAAGATGCTGAATCTTGGAGTAATGCAATGAAAGAGGAAATAAATTCATTAAAGGCAAGCAAAACTTGGGAATTAGCAGAACTTCCACCAAATAAAGTAGCAATAGGCAGCAAGTGGGTCTTCAAGAGAAAAATTGATAAAAATGGAGATGTAGACAGATTCAGGGCCAGATTGGTTGCACAGGGATTTTCGCAAAAATTTGGCGAAAAATACGATGAAGTATTCGCACCTGTTGTACGCCAGACTACATTTCGAACTTTGTTAGCTATTGCAGGAAAAAGGAAAATGCAAGTTAATCATTATGACATTCAGACAGCATACTTAAATGGTGATCTACATCATGACGTATATATGAAACAGCCAAAAGGATATGAAGAACCAGGAAAGCAACATCTTGTTTGTAAACTTCAGAAGAATTTATATGGTTTGAAACAGGGTGCGAATGAATTTAATAAGAAACTTCATGACAGTTTCATGAAAATGAACTTCAAGCAGAGTAATACAGACCCATGTCTATATTCTAAACATTCCAATGGAGCCTAGACCTACATTCTTGTCTATGTTAATGATGTTATTGCAGCCAGCAAAGAAAGTTTAAACCTAAGGAAATTTGAAGTGGAACTAATGAACCAATTCAAAGTGAAGAACCTGGGACATTTAAATTTTTATTTGGGTTTGCAAATTGATCGAGATGCTGAAGGACTTTTCTATGTGCATCAAACAAACTACATCAATCGAAAAATAAAGGAGTTTGGGCTAGAGGATTCGAAACCATCAAGAATACCTTTGGAGCCAGGATACCAAAAGAGAAATGAAGTTGAAGATCCATTAGAAACAAATACAGTCTATCGAGCAGCTATAGGATCACTTCTTTACATTTCTACTAATACAAGACCAGACATATCAGTTAGTACATCAATATTAGCTATTAAAGTTAGCAGACCAACTCAAAGTGACTGGACAGACGTGAAACAAGTATTTCGATACTTGAAAACTACAGTGCACAAAAGACTAAAGTTAGGCTCAGATCTACAAAGTGAAACTAGCATTTTGGAAGGCTACGTGGATGCTAATTGGGCAGGATCTGAAGGAAAAAGATCACAAAGTGGATATTTGTTCCAACTATATAGAGGGACAATATGTTGGTCAAGCAAGATACAGCCATCAGTTTCTTTATCGAGTGCAGAAGGTGAATATGTAGCTCTTGCAGAATCAGCACAAGAAGCTATATGGTTAAACAGACTATTAAGTGACTTTCATGAAGTAGCTACATTACCTATAACCATATTCGAGGACAATCAAAGCTGCATCAAGATGCTTACGTGTGGAAGGTTTAGTCAGCGCACAAAACATATAGACATTAAGTACCACTTTGTTCGTGAACTTGTAACTGATGATTTTCTGTCAGTATTATATTGCCCAATTGACGTTATGAAAGCTGACTTATTAACAAAGCCTCTTGAGGCGGTTAAGACTGCAAAATTTTCTTAAGGAATGGGGTTGGTAGGATAGAAATATTGAGGGGGAGTGTTAGAATATTTAATTCAATATTTAATTTTCATGTTTATCTATTTTAAGCCACTACTTATTATTCTATCTTACAGCAACTGTACAACTCAACTCTGTTCGATTTTTTTTGTTCTTAAGCTTGTAAGAATGTAAACAGGGGCCTCAGTGGCTGAGCGGTCAAATCGACTGGCTCCGGTGCCTCCCTGCTCGTAGAGAAAGAGGCGGGGGTTCGATTCCCACCTTTGCCCTGGCTGTATTTCCTTCTTTGTATATTAAAATCTGTTGTGCTGTCTTGTTCTATCTGTCATATTAGAAGAGAGTTTGAGGCATATCCTTGAGAATAGCAAATAAACTCGAATATTTATGTGACCTGAAATGGTTGTAAAGAAAGAAAGAATGTAAACAGTACAGAATGTCTTAATCTAATACTACAATTCCATCTTACTTAATCTTCAAAATAAAGTACTTTTTCAACATCAAGGATTCCAGATTTATTTCAAGTCTTATAAAGGTTTTGTAAACTTCTTCCTTCCAACTTGCTGCAGCTTCTTCATCTGCCTCTTTTTCTCCGTGGAGTTTCCTATAAAAGATGTTATTTCTTGACTTCTACTTTGTCAGCCATCCATTTGTTGCAACAAAGTCATTTCCTTCCAATTGAGCCGCAAATTGTTCCGCCTTTTTATATAAAATTGCACGGGAAATCGGAATTTTTTGCGTTCTTGCATTTATGAACCATTTCATAAGTGCAGATTATATGTCATCACATTTCTCTTTTCGTTTCTTTTAGGGCTAAGATTCCCATTCTTCTTTATTTCCTCCGAAATTGCGTCCCTCTGCTTTAACAAATCGAACAGGGCAATTTGAGAAATTCCTAATTTTGAGGAAGCTTCTCGCTGACTGCATTTCGGCAATACATCGTATTTTTGCAGAATTTCATTCTTTTCTTTAACGCTCAAGTCTTTTCGAGTAGGCATGTTCATGTTTCGCAGGTTTTAACTGGAATGACCATTTTAAAAACGTGGCCGTTGGAATTCGTCATGGAGGGAAAAGGGGGGGGGGAGAAAAAGGGGGGAAAGCAGTTTCAACCCGACACAAGAACAAGTGTTCTTGTAGAACACCTGTGTCAGAGGTAGAAGCAGACAGGGAGGGAGGGGGCTATTATTCTTTCTCTTGATATTCCCTTTTATTTGTAGAAAAAAGTAGAACCAGGAACAAATTTTCGACTAGGCTTGTCTTGAACTTTGATTTTAATAAGCAGCGGTGTTGATTTTATTAAGCGGCAATTTTATAATGCTTTCCTATTGATTTGATTATGTTCCTGGAGATTTGATTTTAATAAGTGGCTAACCGGTGATTTTAACAGCGAGGGACACTGTATTTCTTATTTTATTTCATTTTTTTCTTTTTATCATGGCTAAGCTATATTCTCAATCTTTTAACTCTTAATTTAGTTATAGTATCTGTATTTTAATATCTGTGTCAGTATTTTGTATGCTTCTTATTTTTGTTCTCTTTTCTGATTATTTGAAATATTTTGTTGAATTTGGTGCTGTATTTTGTTTTATAAAAACTTTGCTTTAATGATTACATTGTATTCATTTTATTCTTATTTACTATGGAATATGTTCTTATTTAGATTTATCTTTGGCTGTCCCTTTAACAAATTCATTGACATTCATATTTGTGAGCATTTCTGGCCGCTTGTTAGGAGAAAAAGAAGGTAAATCAGGTAAGAGTAATTTTAATTTAAATTTTAATCAACTAAAAAAACTGAGTTATTATACAATGTAATTTTCTCATGTTCAGCACCCAAAAATGTAAGTTAAATTCATGATATAGAATCAACCTTTATGATAACTGCAATCATAATATGTAGTTGATTTTTTGTTGGCTGGTTTCGTTTGCATGAATTCAAATTTTAAAGCATTTTTTTTCAGTTGAAATTTTAACATGAATTGTAGAGCATCTTAGTTACAATCCAGTATTCAGTTTTGATGCCTAGTAGGCAAATTCAATTTTAATTATAAAGCTAAATTTTGATATCAAAGTAAGAAAAAGCATGTCCAATTTTAATAAAAAGAAAAATCTAAAATAAGAGAAGAAACTCTTGAGACAGTTGTATATGTTACCGGCAAAGTATGAAACATCGGCATTCTATATAATGCTTAGGCATTGTATATAATACCTAGGCATTCTGTAGAATGACAAATGCTATTTAGGTAAAGTATGAAAAAACAGTACTGATGAGGTTATGTAAATAATGTGCATTTCTCAAAAATAAAAATGTTATTCTGAGAAAATAATGCGAGTGCCATTAAAAAAAATTATTCAAAATGCGTAAAGAAAAAAGAAAGTTGTACAAAACGTAATTTATGCCCTTTCTTATTAAAGAAAACAAAATCTTCATATAAAGAATACTAAATTAACCTACTTGTTGCAACTTGTCAGGTTTGAATGACATTTTGAATTACATTTCATTACGTTTTTCACACACGGACATTTTATATCTTGGCACTTTGTTTGCACATGCATTTAACGAATCCTTGGCCGCTACCACTGGACTGAGCAATTGCAACTGCTGAAGAGGAATTTCGAGGTCAGGAATATCTTCAATTCTAAGTAAGTTCTTAGGGCATAAAGTGAATCGTGGTCTCGCATATACTTGTTTTATACTTTGCTGGTTTCTCATTTGGCATTCTATAGAATGTCAAATGTGTGAAATATAAATCGTTTCATACATTGCCATCTAGTTTTAGGCATTATATACAATGCCTAGACATTCTATAGAATGCCGGATTTCAAACTTTGCCGGTAACATATATAAGCTTAAGAATGGTTTTAAAGATTCTATTTAATTTTAGATTTATTTTTGTGATTTTTTAATTTAAAATTTGCTTGTACTAGATTCAGCTTCAGTGTTCTTTTTGAAGCATATTTAGTTTTATCCCCATGAAGTACTTTAATTTATGCTTCTAAAATAAGAGCGCTGAATAAAGTGTTTATAAATTTCATGCAGATTAACTCATTTAAAGTGCATATTTGAAAATTGCATGCATATGTTTTAAGATCTAGAAGACTTCCCACTTCAGGTAGTAAGCATGGATAAGAAACAAAATGCAGAACTTGTCCACATGCATATTGGCAAATGTATTTTATTTTTCAGAGTTTACAATGCACGTCAGTAGAATGCTTACCATGCCTGAATAGTTCTTTATTATATCTCATTGCAATAGTTTCCTTTACAGCAATTTTATTTTGAAATCTTTTTATTTCTCTGCCCCTCCACATGACTTTATATATATTTTTTCCAGATATTTTCTAAGCTTCATGTATGTATATGTATGTAGTACTTTGCTCATAGTTTTAATAAATGTTTAATGCTAATTATTCAATAAAAGATGTAGAAAAGGAAAGTTTTTTTAAAAAATATGAACAACAATAATTTACATATGTGCAAATGTAGCAATACATTAAAAAAAAGTGAAGTAAATAAGTGTAAACCAAATAGATAAAACAATGAACTCAAAAAAACCTCCTGTAGTTTTATGTAATAACTCTGATTTTCCCTGACATTTATATATATATACACGTTACGGTGAAAGACCTAAATCTGGTGAATGTCGGCGTTCACTGAGTCATTTGGTCTATGTCCGAAGCATTTGCTAAATATCATTATTTCAGACTTTCGCCAGTTAATGTCGGCATTCGCCGTGCATTGATGGTAGATGTTGAATCAAAATAATTTCGTTACTTCTTCTTTATATATTAACAAGAAGTTCCGTCTAGAACTATACAAGCCTACTTTCCTGTCTACACCAATATCAAACTGATAATCTAGATATCTCTCTATCTCCTTCTCATTTAGCTTTAGCTCTTAATTGTTTCAAATATACGTTTTTCATTGGTTTATGCATATTCAGTCACTCATTCATTTATTCATTCATTCTTTCACTCTGTCATTTATTCTTTCATTCATTTGGAAATATCCTTAAAAATCCAGATAAAAAAGTTTCATGGGGAAATAGGTTGCTTGAGTTCTAATGAACTTCATACCTTTGCATGTTTTACATCAGAGCATCTTTCCGATAAAGTCTGTTCCGAGAAAATCCGTCTGGTAGACCAGGGTTTATATAGGATTAAAAATTCCTCGAAGGCATTAATATTAATTTCTTTTAACCTGTTCAAATGGAACAAAAATTGTTCAAATTAAAAGTTTCCCGTTGAGAGCTTCTTCCAGTAAGCTTGTTCAAAGGAACTTCAATGCTATGCCCAGAGTTTACATAATTTGCTTCAGATTTGCCAATGTTAAGATTTTTGAACAAAAACTGTTTGAATCTAAAAGTAAATATGGGAATGGTGTGTCCTTGCCAAGATCTTTCGAATGCAAAAGAAATCTTTTGAATAGGACAATTCGTTCAAAAGTTACTGGGGGAAGGGGGACCAACAGCCACACATTTTCCCCATCTCGAAACTCTACTTTCAAATTTTTTGTTTTTCAGTATCTATTTTATTCATTAACTTATTTTTGAATTTGTCTTATTTCAACAATATTTTTACGATACATTAAGCCTTCTTTTTTTTTTTACTTTTACGGAAAAGTAGGCTAAAAATTGTAAAGTGTGTGTTTGGCAATGCTCTATATAAACCATAGAATGTAGGATCACCAGATTTTTAACGTAAATTTGATGTGGCATTTAATACATAAGTAACCAGTTTTTCAACTCATTTTGAGGGCAGAGCAGAATTAAAATCATTGTTGAAATTGAATTGAATATTTGATTTGTTGATTATGAATGTTGTTTTTGAGCGCTAACATTGAATATTGATTTTACTTTGTTGTCTTTCTGACAGTATCTCACTCCGAGGTATTTTTATGTGACAATATTTTATTTATTCCGAGTCATTATAATGCTATATTTTAAGAGGTATTTAACCACGAAACGTCGCGGTTTGCGAGTGAAGTGAGCTGCGGTGGAGTCCATTGTGTTTTTAAATTATACTTATGATTAAAACATTCTGATTTATGTCAAACGAATAATACATTCTAAATGAACAAATATAATTATACAAATAATAATTAATTTCCCCCCCTAATGGACTGATGTTGGCTTCTGCCAATTGCAGACCTAGTGTGCTCCCCAGAGATTGGTACCCTCTCCTTCAGCGGCACCACAATGAGTATGGTACCATCGCTGCATAATAATTTTGATGTCCAGTTGTTTCACCTGAAAGGATAAGCACCCGGACTCTGTTGATACCATAAGGTCAAAATTAGCAATAAAATAGATATTGATTTCCTGGATATCGGATATTAGGTGCCTCTCATGTGATTTATCCGTACCAGATATCCGACTCTAGTGTTTGAAACCTGTAAAATGTATGCCAAAAATCAAATTTGAAATGCCAGATAACCAAATTTTTCATGCAGTGACCAGATCGGGTTTCAGATATTTAATAAATCGATATATTTAATATATCGGTTGGATATACGTTATCCAATGTCATCTGGGATGAGAGGGGCTCCCTTTGGTACGCCACTGTGTGTATATATATATATATACCTAAGTGATAATAATAACAACAATAATATTTTTTTCTTTATTCAGTTTCATACGTTGGGATGACTTTGGTTGTTGCTGGAGTTACTTTATGTGTGTTAGATAGAGCTTGGAAGTAGAGATAAATGTGTGAATACCAACTTCAAGTTGAAGATATTGTGATATCTATAGTAAATAAATGTTATATAATACAAATTGTAAACAATTGCATCATACTTGTTTCTTCTCTTTTATATTGTTTTTTAAAAGAGTTATTTTCAGTGTTTTTTTTGGTCATTTGCTATGCTTTCATTATGTAATTGTTTTGTTTACTTATGGAGTGTACAGGCTTTTCTCAAATTTTGTGCAGTACAAACACTTTTTCTTTCATCTAAACAGTACTGGGACAAATAGCATGTTGAACATCTCCTCTAAAAAATTATAACTGCTTTATAAGCATGTGTGCTCACTTTGCTTGACTTCAGGGGTCGGCGCGAGTCACTTTTTTCACTAAAAGTCACTTTTTTTGGAATTGGTCACTTTTAGTCACTTTTTCAAAAATTGGTCACTATTTTCACTTTTTTTAAAAAATGGGTCAATATTTTCACTTTTTTGCCCTTTCTCTGGCAGAGCCAACCAAAAAAGTTAATTTTTCTGTCTATGAGTTAAGAAAACATCGCAATTTTGCATAAAACTACGTGCGACAGGATTGAAGCTTCCGCGTGTCCGCCATTTTTGGTCCTGTAAGTCCGCCATTTTTGGTCGTTTTTTGAAATTCGGCGTGGAAAAATTTTTGAATTCCGTTTTTTGAAATTCGGCCCCGAGTGTGCCGAAGTTAAGGTTTGATATTGCAGTGTGATGCAACCAGAAGGGGAGGCCTAGAGGGCCCGTGACCTCTCCCCCCATCTAGAATGATGATTTTAATTGTTTTTAATTTTTTTTTACTCGAGAAGAGCAAATCCTAAGAAAATAAAATAAAGCGATATTTAAGTTAGAAAAGAAAAAAAAATCAGACTAAACATTTTTAGCAGTGGCAGATTATATCACTCAGAAAATTACCTTAATTTCTCTTTTCTTTCATCCCCCCCCCTCCCCACTCCCGAACTAACTCACAATCACAAAAGAACATTTTCGGTGAGGATTTCTCAACGAAAAGACAATACGCATCTCGAGAAAATAAAGTTGCAGTATGGGACCTCAAATCCGGAACGCTCGGGGCCGCGATCTTTCCGGATTTTGGGTCCTCATTCAAAAAATTTTGTAAGTAGCATCAGAGCCCATGTAATTTGCTCTGGAACTTTTTATTAGCATTTTTCCCATTTATAGTATTTTTATTAAGGTATATACTCGCCTATAACTCGCGAAATTTAGCACAAAAAACGAAGTTTGAGTAGGCTTACATACGAGGCAAAGCATCGAAAAATCTAGACTTTTCTCAATGTCATTTTGACCTATTTAATTAAACAATTAAAGAAAAGATTTCTGTCAAATTTTGATATGGTTTTATGTTCTCTAGCCACTAAATTATTGTAATAAAAAGATCAGACCATCGGAAAAATGCGAGAAACGCGAATTTTCAATTTCGCAAATGTTCTGTATCGAGCGAAAATTAGAGTTCATTTCAAAAAATAAATATAAGAAAACAACAATAGAAATAAGCAAAATTTAATGATATTAACTCGGAATTAAAGCAACAATAAAGGAAAGCTCATCGCAAAAATGGACCCTTTTCGAAAAATCGCGAAATAATTTTTTTTGAAAAAAATAAAGGCACATTTCCGATCTTAAGCATGTTTATTACATTTTATTTTCCTTCTCTTTAAAACACCTATTTCCGGAAAAAAAAACGGTGTAAAACATTTCCCGATTGTTTTTCAAAACAACAATTAATAAACTCTAATTGCAAAAGCAAACCCTTTTCAGAAAATCGCGAAATATATTTTTTTTGAAAACAGCACATATCCGATCTTAAACATGTTCATTACAGTTTATTTTCCTTCTCTTTAAAACTCCTATTTCCAAAAGAAAAACGGTGCAAAACATTTCTCGTTTTTTTTTTTTTTTTTTTCAAAAAACTAAAGCTGTCTTTTTTTTTCAGCTGCCGATTTTTTTCGAAAAAGTTCCATATTTTTATTTTACCGGATTTCGGGATTCCAAAATTGGGGTCCCATACTGTATATTCATGTCAAGAAATCATTAAATGATGATTCATGGGAGGGGGGAATCTAAATTCTTAAAAAACTTTAGATCTGAAAAATTCTTAGCAGTTGCTGATTATATATATCGCTCTGAAAATTACATTATGACTTCTTTTTATTTCCATCGCCCCCCCCCCCCAATAAAAAAGAATTGCAAAAAGTTCAGATTGGGAAAAAAAATAGTGCACCCCCCCCCCCCCCCCGTAAAGAATTTTTCTGATTGAGCCACTCATACTGTCATTATGTATAACAGTGATACCGTGTAACTATCACAACTAAAATTATAAAATCAGGGAAGTTTTTGGAGCTCAATCAGGGAATTTTTCTTGGATTTTGTTTACTACCACGAAATTACAAAAACATTATCGAATAATCAAACGGTTTGTTTCCTACAATGATACAGAAGATTAACACAGTATTTTCAGTCTGAATAATTTTGATGAAATATCAAATTTAGATTTATTTTAAGTGAAATTTTCTAATCCTTAAACAAGTAAAAAAAAATATTTAAAGGTATCATTTGCAAAATAAATTTTATTCAATGTTGAACATAAATTAAAATTTGAAATTTCTGCCGATTTGAATAAATATTTATTCATTTATATTTTTAAATAAATAATTTGAGAAAGAAATTAATTAAAAAAAAAAACTTTTGTCTCTCTAACTCTTAGCCATTTATGGGTTTTGAAAAAGGTATTTATGAACATAGTTACAGGTATAAAAATTCTTATTTTTGAATAGGCTGTGAATTTTATTTTTAAGTTGGGTAAAAACTCTATTTATTCAAGTTTAGTTTTCAAAAGATGTCGAAACTGCTCTTTTTCAAGTTACATTTAGTTTAAATAAAAAAAAAGCACACAAATTTATATTTTATTGGTCACTATTTTGGTCACTTTTTTTAAAGCTGTGGTCACTTTTTTCACTACTTTGAAGACTCCAAAGTGCGCCGAGCCCTGCTTATGAATGTAGCATGTTTAACTTAGTTCTTGTCAACTTTTTTGATTAAAATTCCATAATGCAGCAAACCTGTAACTGGTGTTCTTAATCCTGTCCTCAGACAATTCTCTTGGGTAGGGCTCCTGTCTCTACAAGCTCACTTCTTTTTGCAATAAAAACAGAATTCTTCGTAATTTCAAAACATGTGCCTGCAATTTTTATTCCAACTTTGTGCGTGAATTGTGTATTTTCTCATTTTTAAAGTTTGTGCTATGAAGTTAGTTGTAATACTTTTATTTTCCTCCCATTACTCTAATTTTATGCACGACACGGGTAATATTAAAAAGCTTGTTACATGTAGTAATCTATTAATTTAGCTAATTTTTTTACCTCATATGTCAGATTAAATTATTTTGTATGAATATTATATTTTGTGATGAAAATTGCATATGCATTATTTAGAACTACAAGGAACAGAGGAAGAAAATGGAGCTATGTGATATAAGTAATGGCTATATAAAAGCATTCTATTCGGTAGGTAAAAGCCGTTTTACCTACCTGTTTTTCCTTTTGGCTTTTGCAGATAGTTAAATCATATTTCCGGATAATGGTTTCTCCATTTTTCTTTCATAGCTACATTTTCTTACCCGGAAAAAGTCCTTGTAACTTCAAAACAGGTGTAAGCAACTTTCAGTGCAATTCTGTGCCAAACAGTCTTGGATTTCTTAATCCTAGAAATCCAAGATCTCTTCTGATATTTTTTCCTAAGCTGTCATGCTTAAAAACAAGACATTTTAACCTTTTCTAAGACTGCTTCACACCAAATGCATCATCTTATAAATTTTTATTGTAAGCTATTTTACCTCCTCTGAATGGCATAAATTTGTAAAATGTGTGGAAGGTAAATTTATCACCAAGTACATCAATTTTAAAATTTGATTCTTACATCCCCGCTCAAAAACAGGGGGAAGGAGTAAAATCATGTTAATTTTTTTTAATGACCTGTATGAATTTCCTTTTCTGAAGCCAATCTATTTTCAAGAAATATTTTAATGTACCACTGCTGGAAAAAAAAAAAAGAAAAAAGACCCGGCTTAAATTAGAAATTGGAATTGTGATGTTCTGTGATAAAACTGCAATAAACCTGAATTTCATTCTTGTATATAGATTAAAATGTTTGCGTGCATTTACGAAAAAAATTTCACATTTGGTCGGAAAAAAAAAAGATCTCAGTGAGATAATATGAAAACCTAATTTAATCAATTTCATTAAATAAAATATATGTATCACAATGTAGGTGATTTTAATATTTTTGAAAAATAATTTTAATTTAATCTATTTCCTTGCTCAAAATGTTATACCCTTTCACATTGCTTTGTGCACGATAAATATTCGCTATATTCATATATATTTTTGCAAAGATGAAATAAAATTTTATCAACTTTTTTTGCATTGCTATAATTTTCTCAACTTTTTTCTCTTTTTTTTTTTCTTTTTTTCTTTCTTTTTCTCCATTCTTTTTTTTAAAGGTTTCCTGTTTAAAAGTAGAGTAGTGTTTTAAAAGTATATTTTATTGTATAAATTATACATTACATTAATATATTCTTATAATTAATCAAAAAAATAACTAAACTGTTATGCAATTTATTGCTATATTTTAATTTATGTATTTCAATAATTATTTTCGGTATTTGTTTCATTAAAAAGTATTATATAGAGTCTTTTTTTCAGTTTATTGAATTTGTATTGCTTGTTGCATTTAAATTCAGGGGTGCGACTGCTACACTACGCTGCATCAAAATATATTTCTTGCGCCATGTCCGCATAAAAGAAGATTTACTTTGCATTGGTACCATGCCTGCGCCAACTTTCGATTCTGCAGATCTTCTCCCTTGTATTGTGCTTATGAACTTTCCAAACCTTTTAACAGTAACCTTGCATCATAAAATCAGCGACAAATTTACTACATTGAAGTAACTGACATTTATTGGAAGCCTACCCATCTCTTGACAGGTGCTTTTTAAATTAGCCCAAAGATGAGCTATTAATACTCTGGACATCAATCTTTAATGATTTAAACACGTGCTTCTCGGGAAATTATTTCTCTGTATCATTTCAATATTTTTCATTATCTAATATTTTGATTTATTTTGAAGATTGGAATACTTTTCTAAAACATTTAAAGATCTCTAATGGTTGAAAGGAATTTTCACACTAGCTTATTCGCATAAATAAAATGTTATATTTTTTGGAAGCATGAGAATATTAAATATACCTTCGCCGAAAATTGCATACATTGTATACCATGTTTGAGGTTTCAATCTCTTTGCATCCTGTAAATATTTTTGTTGCTTTGAAACTTAAAAATTGTTTTAGATTGCTTTTAAATCTAACTTAATTCAACCAATTTTATTATTTATTTTAATATGTATTTCATTTTTTAATCTTAATTTTAGTTATTAAATTGTTGATAGTTTCGTAGATTTGGAAAGTTACTACATTTTATACACATAAGTGCTTAATTGTTTAATTTTTCATTTTTTTTTCAAATAAATATTTTATTGATAAAGTTGAAAAAGATTTTTTGTTTTTTTAAACTTCTTTTTATAAAGTAACTACATCAAGATTTTATGAAAATTGTTTCATTAAAGAACCTCATTGTACATGCTTTGCAGTGCTCAATGAGCAGATCTAAAGAATAAAAGTTTGACTTTACTTCCTTTTCTTATCAGGGACACCGCTGACTCGTTTGGTTACCCCAGAATTGAAAAGTAGGATGCAAAAAAAAAAAAAAAAAAATCGAAATCCGTGCGATCAGAGGTCAACATATCCTCCCCCCGCAGGGCACGATTAAGACAGTAAGGGGCCCAAGGCACAACTTTATTTCGTAGCCCCATATGGTACGAAAAATTAAAAAAAAAAATCTTTTAAGAGATATTTTTAGAAATCTTTCTTGCAATTTGGGAGCCCCTAAAACTTGGAGGCCTAAGGCCGCGGCCAAGTTGGCCTTTGCAGTAATCAGGCACTGTCCCCCCCCCCCCCCCCGAAAAAAGCTTTTTTTCGGTTCCAATTGTTTACTGCGTTCTTTCGCACTACCACTTGATACTCGCAAGTTCTCCTATGGTTTTACTTCAGTCAGTTGAAGTCTGATGGTTTATTTTTTATTGGAAAGATCAGTGAAAAGGGTGAAGCTCTATTGATGCTTAGTTGAATCGGGTTACAAAATAAGACATAAATGCAAAAAAAAAAAAAAAAAGAAAAAGAAAATACATACTGCCGGTACCTACCCGGGGTAGTATATTATCAGGAAGTGTATTCATTGAGCGAATATGAAGTAGCCAGTGTTTGTAAAACTACGCGTAATTCATTTCCCGACCCGGATTGGGACCGAATAAAACGATTTTTCAGTGAAAAATGATTCATTTAAAAGTAAATTTCAAGAAAAAGTAAATTTTATTGGCACAGGTATGAAAATGAAGAAATGTTTCGTGGGATTTTTTGTAAAGCAATGACGAAAAATGCGTTTACAACTGGATGTATAACTTTTGAAAACCGCTCTTAAAATAGATTTTAAAATTTCATGTTAACTAATGAATAATAACTACTGAAGTTTTAATTTATTCAATGCAAATGAAGTCCAACTAGTTATATGAATAAAGTCTTGCAAATAAAGCTTTAATAAGTATAGTAAAATGCTATAAATGCAATAAATTAATAGTCTGAGCATTTAATGTTTATTTAATTGATTTAAAGAGGAATTTTATCATGCACTTACGTGATGCACATTTTTATAACATTCAAAACTTAACACTTTTTTAATTTTTGAAACCCCATTGTTTCCTAAAAGAACCCAATTATTCTGCTTTCTTGGGACCCAGTAAAATTGAGTAGCGCCAACTCTGCTTGTTGACGGAGAATCGGTGAAATTGATAATCAATAAAATTAATTTTGATAATATCAGAGTCAACTCTGGGGACTTCTAACTTTGATAGCATGTTCAATTCAGGAGGTAAGCAAACACTTTCAAATGCAGATTTACATCGGAATCAATGATTTATAAGTTCAGGTAATGAAAAGAAAGTAGATTTCCAGTTTTACTAGGAACAAAAAACAACATTTTTTAAAAATGTAGAAAATCGCTGTTGATTTTCTTTCATGCTATTATCGAAGTCTGAAGTCTTAGTTGCTGTAAAATGTCAAATGTAAATATTTTATGAGAATGGTGATTTACTTTATATTCACTTTATTAGGAAAAAATAATCGATACCATTCATTGTGAAAAAGAAAGCATTAAAAGCCATTTAGAAAAAAAATTTGGCTTAATTTCAACTAGAAAAATTCCGCCAAATTTTCAATGCTAAGTTTTTTGAGCTCGACACGAAAACCCGCCATGTTGAAATCTGGACAGGTTTTGCCTTAAAAATGAAACATCACTTTTTTTTACTTTTGCTCAGTAAACTGTTGTTTATAATGTTGAACGAAAGGATCCACGACTTTTTATCTAGTATGATTTTAACATCGTTTAAATTACTGTATAAACATGAAGATGTTAACAGCGTGCAAAATAGCAACTCATCAAGCAGCGTGAAACTTCGCCGACATCGCTGATAATAATGTGAGTCGATTTTTATTTTTACTTTGTAAAAATTTTGAACAATGTATCTGATTTGAAATTTTTTGACTCCGTACCAAACAATTTTTCATATTTCCTTTCCTTTTGTGCTAGAAGACACCATCAAACTTAAAATAGATTTGTTACTATTGTAAAGTATTTTAACTAGAGTTGCATTTAGAAATGTTCAGTAATTGAATTGATGAATAGCAATGCTAATTCTAGTCTTTTGCTGGCGTTTTTTGCTTCTCAATTCTAAGTTGGTGGAAATTAATTTTGGACTATTGTTGTGTCTCAAAAAGTATATAAACGTTGCTTGAAAAATCCAATCTATCTGTTTGATTAGAGGAAAATCATCAGGGCCTTCCTGATCGTAACGTGAAAGATAATTTTCAGCCAGTTAATTAAGTTTCGCAGTCGTCGAATATAATTTGATTTTAATATTTTTTAAAGGAATTATTTTCTTTTAAATCATATTTCTTAGATTGGACATGCAAACAAAATGTAGTAAAAGGAACATTATATTTGGAAAAGCATTGCTTTATGTTTTCCAAACGGAGTATAAAGGGATGTCAGGGTTCACACTTGGGTAAAATACAAAGTAAGATTTACCACCTAGACCAAAATGTTAAGTGGATTTTTAAAATTTAAGTGGGAAATTATTATTATTTTTTAGTTTTTAAAAATTTTACCAAATTGTCCGAACATAACTCAATTTTATTACGTAATTAGTATTAAGCAATCTATTCGATGAGCGATGACTGCGAAGAATGAATGAAGTCTGCATTCCCAAAGGGCTTGGAGTGTTTAATAATCCCAAAGATATATATTTAAGTGGGAATTATTTTTTATTTTTAAAATTTTACTAAATTGTCCGAACATTACTGAATACTAATTACGTAATAAAATTGAGTTATCTTAGTCTTTGAGTGTTTAATAATCCAAAGATATAGATTTAAGTGGGAACTTATTATTATTTTTTACTTTTTAAAATTTTACTAAATTGTCCGAACATTACTGAATACTAATTACGTAATAAATTTGAGTTATCTATTCGATAACTGCGAAGAATGAATGAAGATATGTCTGCATTCCCAAAGGCTTTTGAGTGTTTGATAGTCCCAAAAAATAAAGGATTTGACAATCTTTCCCCCATGATACCATATGATAAAATGGGGTTCCTAGATCCTTCTTTTTCATTAATAGGGATAATATAGCAGTTGAAAACTAACACTTTTCAGTTTGTATTTAATATCAGATTAGAATAGTAGTTTCGCGATCTTTTGAACGCGTGTTCGCTAGTTGCGGGACCAGAGCTCAAATGAACTTTTTTGAGTGGGATTTAAAAAAATATTGAAGGAATCGCGCAATAACGCAGCCTAGCGCGAACCCTGGATCTTCCCCTAACATCCAATTATTGCCAGGGTGAAATGTTACTTAAAAAGTGTGTTCTAGTGATCTAAATATAGGGCACAATCATACATGATTTGTCTAGTTATGAAATATTTTTATGTTGAAATATAAAACGTGTGGAGAAAAGGGATGCTTGAAAATATAGTTTGTAACAAAATTCAGTATCGTGAAATATTACTGCCAACAACATTGTAAGAGCTAAAGGACAGCATCAAAGAATTTCTATCACTTTTACTGTGATGAACAGTGAAAGGAAGTGGCCCATGCCCAAAAGGTTTAAAAAAAGGAACGGTTGAAAGTTTATTTCCGATTTTTTGGTACAAGTGTGCAAGTCTTTTCAATTAGATTGCTCTTTTACACATTTCTTTCGAATAAAACCTTTTAATGTATCATCTGAGCAATATTTTTAAAAAAGTGCACATATATTCTTTTACAATATCATACATTGTTTTATGCTGTGAAATAACACTTTATAATCTTAACAAGACTGTACGAAATACAATAATACTTTATTGTAGCAACATTTTTCTGTTATGCGAAGTGGCAAATCAATCTCTGATCTTTTGCACAAGAAGCATCTATATAAATGGGGATGCTTTACATTGCTAGACAGTTCAGCCAATATGGCCTTTGCCGACGAAGGAAATCATAAATTTCGAGGAAACGTTAAAATGTAGAAAGTGTTCAATAAAATGAAAGCAAGCACTTGCACGTATACAAACTAATCCTAAAATAAACTTAAATTGTTCATTTTTTCAGTTTTTAAGTAGCCCTTTCAGTTTAACCCGTACATTCTCAGCCTAAGAGCACGACTTTTAGTAGAGATGTCGAAAACGGGTACGTGTGTCTCGGGCCTCGCGTTAAATGTTTCATGCAAATTTTATAGAATCGGGATTGAATGAAAAATGGAGTAAGGGTCCACACATTTAACGTTTTCAAGAATCCTTTGAGGGCCGTCCATATTTATTTTACCGGCAGGGGCCCCCAAACTTCTTAAGGCACTCCTATCTATGGGAAAGCTAGAATCTTTCATAATTCATAGGTAAATAAGATCTAATAGGTGGATATGATTCAGATGAACTTTATCAAAAACAGCATTTTATATAGAATTTGTGTATTTCAGGTTTTTTAAAAGTTTTTTATTTATTTATTTATTTTTTTTGGACGGCTTGAAAATGTTTAAAGTGTTTGTGTGAAATTCAGAACTTTTTATCGAAAAATATAATAGTGTTAGGCATAAAATTTTTACACCAAACATTAGAAAAAGAAAAATCCATAAGTCTGTATAGAATCTTAATTTTCTGCTCCATGTAATATATATTAGCGGGGGAGGGGGCAGTATTTGTAGTTTTTACGTTGAGGGGTGCATTGTCAGATTCAACAACTATTCAACTTACGTGTTCTGAATATTTTGAATTTCGTGCTGAAGAAAAGAGCAACAAACAACTTCATTCCTGATACAAATGATGAATGATATGCTATTTTTTAGACTATTTTTAATTTTCAATCTTTTGTTGGTTTTATTTAATTTTTTTGCTTTGTTAGACAACGATTAAGAATTAACTTCCTTTCTTATCAAATAAACCGTTATCTTGGATTTCGTTAGATAGAATTTCTTGTCACATAGAAAATAATATAGATTTCATTTTATCGCACTTTTTTGGACACTAAAATTTTTTGTGTTACTTGGATTACATTTAACCCTTATTCTCATAGAGTAGCATATATGCTACCTGGGGTTTTCCCTTACTTTCTATTTGTTAAGTGACGTCAGCGCATATGTTGCATTGTTATTTGCTAGCCCTTATTCTCATAAAGAAGCATATATGCTATTTTATGAGAATAAGGGTTAATAGCTCTGTGGTATATAGGACTTCGTTATTTACATTTCATGACGTAGATTTTTGTCAATTTAGATTTTGTTCCGAGTTTCAGTTTATCATATTCTATGATCTAACAAGTTTCTTTTGCTCATTCTAAAGCAAAAAACGTTGCAATAAGATTAATGACGGAAAAATTAAAAATAAAGCCAAACAGCTCTACTAACCCAAAGTTGCGACCTAGGCGATTTAACGCTGACCAAAATATGCTCAATAAATTAACTGCCGCTCTAAGACCATCGACCTTCAAGGTTATACGGGCGTCTGCCAAAGCACAAGCAAAAATCGAATGCTCTTACTGGGAATGTTTGGGACTTCCATGAAAACAGAGTTCGACGAACGTTAAGTGAGCTTGGCAATCGATTCAACGCGCAGATGATTAAGAAGCTTTTACAGTACTAGTCATATCCTATGTTTTCTAATTTTATCTGCACGAAACTTTCCAGCTGATTTGGTGGACGTTTTTCATTTGAATCTAAACCACTTGTTATTTGATGATGTTTGATTGAAATAATATTTATATTTAAGACGGTGTGGTTTCAGGGCCCGATTTACATTTTGAATCACTATAGGCACAACTCATGTTTGGGGGCCCCTCAAGCAACAAAGTTTTTTTAAACATAACATTCAGTATGTGTTTGTAAAACTTGCCAGTCACACCAAAATTTGGGGGCCCCCAAAGCACAAAAACTAATTTGTTTTTCAAATGTCAAAGACTCAGACTAACATTTGGGAGCCCCCAATGTGCAAAATGATTTTGTTTTAAAATTACGAAATGTTTGAATAAAATATGGGGGCCCCCAAAGTGCAAAATCGATTTTGTTTTTTCAAATTTCAAATTGTCAGACCAAGATTTGGGGGCCCCCCAAAGTAAAAATTCCTTGTGGTTTTAAAATAATTTAATAATACAAATTTTCTGTGAAGCAACAGAACACTAACAGTTTGTTTTTGAAAAATGCTATTTTTAAATATTTTTCTAAAAATTTTAAATTACAAAAAAAAAAATAATAACCAAAATTAGGGGGCCCCCTCAAAGTGGGGCCCTAGGCCCGGGCCTCACGGTCCTATTGGTAAATAAGGCCCTGGGTGGTTTCTGTAAACGTTTTGTCTCAAATTAATGTACAACTGCAAAATGTTCAACTTCAATTTAAACCGTTTAGTTTTACTTTATTCACTTTTTTAATTTTATTTTTCGGGTATTTTTTAAGCCTTTTAAAAATGGTTAGTGAAAAGTAATAAATATTTATTTTTTATTTGTTTTTCCTTTTACATTTACCCTTTTTATGAATTGTTGAGAGTATGAAATCATAAAAAATAAACAACATTCAACATATCACACACAACCCCGAATCTTTTCTAAAATGGAAATCATAGATTATCAATTAAATTTCTTCATATTAAAAATAAATGTATTGTGGTATTGTATCCGTGTCAATAATAATTAAAAAACAAAAAAGGAAAACCTCCAGTGAGTTTTCCACTGTTTGCTACAAAAATTAAAATGTGAATTTTTAAGGCATTTTTAAACTGATTAATTACAAATTTCATTGTTAAATAGGAAAAAAAATATCATGTAATTATTTAATCATTTGTACTTTCTCTCATTTCCCTTAGTGCTATGTAATTGATGAAACTGATGAATTTTATGATCTCAGTAAGTAAGGTCATGCCCCCCTCCCGTTTATAAGGGGGGGGGGGCGTTGCATTTCAGTAAGCTTAACTGGAGCTAAGCTTAACTGCTCATTAAGCTTTGTTCAAGTTAAGCTTACTGAAATGGAAGGGGCACTTAAGCTTAGAAATAGATATAATATAAAAATAAGTTTTAATCTCTAATAATTTTTCATCGCGCATTCCGATGCCGTGGGGTGTGTGTTCAATGGGTATCCCCTAGCACCCCCGCCCCCATGTGGGAGTCATAAGTAATGCCTTTAAAATGTTTCCTACTTAAGACACTTACACTATTTATTCTGAATTCTGTGTTTCGGTAATAAAAAAATCAAAGACATTACGAAAAATATTTATTTTCTACGTTCACCAGAATACAATTTAGTTACTTTCCATGGTATCACGTTAGAGATATGAAACAACACACACCATTTCCTAGCCAATCTATTAAAGATTAATTTCCCTCGTCGGTTTTTTTAAACATAACAGAAAACGTCACTTTTAGCAAAGTTGATCCCAGAAATCTGACAAGTTAATGTCTGTTTTATCTATTAAAAGTTACTTTTTTGCATTGTTTTTCCATTTCATCCATTTCACCTTGCTATCTTTTGGCATGGAATAGCGTCGCCTTATGTCACTTCTGGTGCCATTGTCTTTGAAATTGCTCAATGGACTTAAGCCATCACTCATTTCAGATCTAGACATATCACTCAGTGCGGACAGTCGATCATCTTCCTCTGCTGGACGATTGTGATAACTTACTCCTGGTATATACATAAGCAATGGAGGCCGTCTGTTAACTGTACATTCACTGTCTGAAACAGACATTATACCATTCTCAGATTTTGGAGCTAGTTGAAATCCTGATAAGGACCAATCAATCATTGTATTGTCTTCGTCATTGTTGTTCGATAAATATTTTTTTGATGTAGAGTAATCAGTTTTGGTATTTTTTCCTCTTATGTTTTCTGAATTGGAAATAAGGTGTTTTTTATTTGATTGTTGAGTACCAGTCATTTCTTGAAACTTATTTGTAGTATTATAAGCCGAGGAAATATTGGCACCTCGTCCAAACTTGGACGACACTGCAGAACGATTATTGCTCATTTCATTTCTGCCTATTACTCTACGATTTGTGTTGGTATTGACTTCTGTGAGAGGTATTTGACGCCCTCGAACATATCCAACAGTTGATGAAAGTTTATCTCTGTTATTATCCAAACTTTTCAATGAATCTCTGCTTAAATATGTACTAGGGTACCGAAAGTCTTGTTTTGTATAATCCGGCTTTGATGCATTTGATTTATATGTGTTGGCAATCACATTTTCTCTTCGCGTTAAAATCTTAGAACTTTCTGAATGTGTTTTACTGTTTGCTGGCGGATCGTATTTCCTGAAGCTTGAATTAAAATTTCTGCTGTTTGAAATGCTAGTGTTAGTTGTTAGATTATTAGTTTTGGAATTTAAACGATTATCATTCGAGAAATAGCTATTATCTCGTTTGGAAGTTTTGTTCATGGCCGAGTCTTCTTTCATGTCATTGCTGTATAAAGGAGATTTACTGGGAGATGATTTAAAATTATTTATTCTGTTTGAGAGATCAGTTAAGAGATTTGGGTTCAATTGCGAACGCGTAAACAATGGTGTGGTTGCACTGTTAAGCTTTTCTCCGTTTCTTTCTTTGGATAATGTCCCATAACACTGAGTAGCTATGTCACGACTAGGCTTGAAAAACCTATTTGGAGAATTGATTAAGCTAAAATTGGAATTAAGGTCTTCTGTGGAAACCGATTTATCTGCTTTTTTAAGATCTAAAATATTTTCATGATCGAAATGATCATCATGCGATCTTGATCTTCTTTCCCTCGGTTTGGAATTGTCAAAGGCATTCCATCTGCGTTCAGAACGACGAGTTAGGTCATTTCTTGTCGTCATTCGAGGAAATCTTACGTTTGACAGATCTTTGGTTAATAGGTTGGACAAGTTAGATGAATCAGACTCTTCAGAGAGCAACTTATTATGTGGAGCTTTGTAGTTGTTCGAAATTGAACTTGGATGGAAAGTGTATTTCTGTGAATGATTCTGATTACTTGTTGAATCATTCATTTCCCATGCTGATTTTGTATTGTTAAGATAAGTCCTTCGATTCGAATATGTGTCTTCATAATAATCTACTGGAGGTTCAGTTGGTTGGTCATCTAAATCTATATAACTATTGTACGAGAAATTGTTCTCGTCATCTTTCTCATCGCAGTATTTGTCGTACCTTTTCAGTTTTTCCTGAACAGAGCTCAGTGTATTATTCTCGATTTCTTGGTCTTCTACTTCGGCGATTGGTGCTAAAGAATCGTGCGCAGAGTTCATACTTTCTTCATTCCATGTTGGCGTTCCCGTAGGTATCCCAAAATGCTTATTCTGTGCTGACTCATGTCTGTTTCTGTAAACCTTAAACCAGAATCTGTTGCTTGGTAATGTCAGGTGGTCTGTAGTTTGTATTTCTGCTTCAGGTCGCCAAGGATATTGCTTCACGCGGACAGCTTTGTTAAAGCTGACTTTTTTGGCTGATAATTTAGAATCAAGACTTTTAGAAGATAAGGCTGAGAGATCTGAACGAGCATCATTGGAGAGAAGCAAACTGCCAGGCATTTCGCTCGAAGAAAGATTTTCGCTTATTCGTTCAGTGATGTCCTCATATCTTCACGTGTTTCATCTGCATGGAATAAACGAAAATAATTAATTGTTTATAGTGTGGCATACGTATTCACACAGTAAGAAATTGCGTTGTAGAAGAGTGTGCAATTTACCACGCTAATTTACATAAAATTTACAGCACGGAATTTGACTTGTGTTACTGATGATAAGTGAGTAGGTACGTAGGCTATTAAACGTTGTGTTCACTGGCGTAGGTAAGGGGATGTTTTGGGGATAACCCCCCCTGAAATGATGAAGATTGTCTAGAATTTGACCAATTTTTCTTGCAAAACCATGAAATTAGCTTACTTTCCCCTTGAAATCCGGGTCTAGCTACGCTACTGGTTGTGTTGCTTTTAAAATTCAGCTAGGGATGTATTTTCCTCATACATTTTCCATTTTACACCTACATTATACTTACGTAAATAAAAATAAAAAAAATGGGTGGGGGGCGAGCAAATCAGCATCAAAAAGAAATTATTTCTCATACATTTTCAAATTATACGTACTGAAAGAGTGATTTTCGTTGAACCGTGAAATTTCGCGCAATTAATACCTTCTTCTCTGATTAAAATATGATTACTGAAAGTAGCTATTTTGAGGTAATTTCATTCACTGCAGGAAAGGTTTTACTGCATGAAGTATACGATAAAAATTTTTTTCATTTAAATAGCTTTATTCTTGTGTAGTTTCCTTGTCAGCTGATGTATGTGTGTATCGAACATATTAAATATGAAAGATTGTGTGCAAAAGATATTGCTAATGAAATTCTCAACATTATTTCATGTAAAATACAACCTTCTTGTTAAAAGGAAGGAAAAAAATCTTGCAAATATAAAAGGTTGTATGAAAAACATTGTTCTGAATTTATTGTAGAGAAAACTAACAAAACACCTGAAGAGTACAAAAAGATTTATTGGCCTTTTGGGCCATGTCTCATTGAGCCTGGGAAAGAAATTATACAAATAATGAAAGGTAGAAATATTCATTAAGATATAAAAAAAGTGGGAGGATTGGGGGGGGGGGGGGGTTAGTTATGGACGCTTTTCTCCCAAATCGACCAGAGTGGCTCAATAATATAGAGATCGGTAGCCTAGTGGTTAGCACGTCGGACTTCCTGGAATGTAGCGCGTTCGATACCCACTGATAACCACTATGTACGCCTGGGGATACGTGCATGTAAAATCCGTGGACCCCACTACCTCTCTCCGTGCGTAAGCAATCCTAAGACTTCGGCTAACAGGTAGGGGTCTGGTGGAGAAAAGTAGTGTAGGGCTGGAACAAAGGGCGGGGGACGTTTGTAGGTACAAAGCTGTTAGTGAAATCAGTAAGTAGGAGACGTTTGCTCTGGTCGCCCGCTGCACCCCTGTGTCCCTCCTCAACTATCAAACCACTGACCAAGACGGTCAACAGAGCTATAATCTCGTCTCCATATTATTCAAACCATACAACAATTGAATTTATGAAATCGTTTTACAGTTTCTATTTTATATGCCAGCTTGTTCTGGAGCCCTTAACTCTCAAATTTTAGACACAAAAAGCTATGCATTGTATGCTTTCCATTTGTGACACAAGCTGCTTAAATATGTTATTAAAAGAAAAAAAAAACTAACGTAATATGCGATATGATGAGATAAGCTTTGCAAGACAAATCGAGTTTTTATTGCTTTGAATTTCCACTCTTACACCAGTTCGGAGTAGAAAAAAGCAATTGGAATTGCATATTGGTTAGATAAATTGATAAATAAGAGCATTTGGCATTGAAGTAATATTGCAACATGTCTTATTTTTTATTTGAATAATAAACTAATCGAATCTTAAAATTCGTGTAGAAAGTTTTACTGTTGCTGAAATTATTTAATTAAGCAGATATATCAGAGATAAGTACTGCATTTAAAAGCGAGGGTAATTATACAGTACCAAACTCAGTTCCGTTTGAGTTTTTCAATATTCTCATATCTACACGAAGGATTAAAAAAAAAAAAAAAAAAAAAAAACGAGCTAAATTAAGCCGAAAGGTTGCTCTTGTATTGAAAATTGCCTGATGCCAATATGAAGCTATGGGTAGGTCCGTGGCTGAAAACAGGAACAAAATTCGCTAAAAATTTCAAACAGGTTATGCGATTTGATAGGTTATACAATTTTTGTCTTGTGATTGTGATAATACGAATGAGTCAAAGCTAGTTTCTGAGATTATAATAGATTAATAACGGCCATTGAAATGTATTACAAACACCTTAAAACGAAAACATTGGAACCAAACTAAATAAGTTCTGTACCCAAAAGTCATAGTATTTTAAGTCCATTTTTCGAATTTTTGCGATTAAGTTAAAAAGTAAACATTTTAGTACTATTAGACAAGGCTTTTACGTGCAAATCTTAGAATAAAGTTGTCCGATACGAGCTTTAAAAGTTCGGAACCTTTATGTAGCTAGTGGCTTTGTTGTTGGTGCTATGTTTGCCCATTAAGTGTAAATTCGCAAAAACTCGAAAAATGGATCTCAAAAGATTTCTTCAACTGCGGATCAAGAGAAGCAGTGGCCAATCAGCATTTTTTTATCGGAGAGATTTTCTAAGAGTTAGAACTGAAATTCATTAAGATTGCACCAATATTTTTTAATCTTTCATTGCCTGACACATCATGAAAATTTTGTATATAGTATCTTACTGGAACGCGTAAACAATTTTAACACTTTAGAAGCCAAATAAGTTTCATAATTTTCTTCTAAGAATTAAAAGTGACATTTAGGAAGAATAAATAGATTTTTTTTTCAGTTGCAGATGTTTGATTAAAACTCATATAACTTTATTTTTGTAGTATGTTTGATGTAAAATATTGCAATATCGCACCGTACATGTAATGAATATTAACTTATTAAAAGAAAATAAAATTGCAAATTTGTTCATGTTACCAGTTTCCGCAGGAACAAATAAGCAACAACAATAATAGTTATAAAAAATAAAATAAATAAATAAACCCGAACATAATTTATGATAGTTTTATTTGCTTACTTATAGGAGTAATGAAAATTTTCAATGCAACTTTTTCCAGAAGAAATAGTTTGCCTCTTCAGAATTGCTCAGTAGTTCTTGAAAATTTTAAATAATTTTGGAAAATCTTCTTTACAAATAATTGTATGACCTAGAAAAGATAAACATAAATAAATAAATAACATTTTAATACTAAGATACATACTTTTGACAGTCAACGAATAGATAAATGAAAGAACATAGCTATTTTACTGTTGCCATTACCTTTATAAGCTGTCGGCAAATTTTTATATTTGGAAATTAAGAGAACAATACATTATTTTAAAGAACAGCATTTAAAAAGCTGCAGTAATAATTTTGCAATCTCGTCCTTTATTAAGGTTGGTTTTGTCATTTACTACATATGTATATATATATAATCTAAACTTCCTATACCCAAAATTGCTTGTGCTAATTAAATATTCCTATTTTTTTTCCGCTTTCTGACTTGTCCTTATTAAATTCTTCGCTTGGTCTGGGCGAAGAGAGAATACGGAAAAACTCGATTCTGACGTTTTGAATGCACTTCCGTGAGAGCGGATATACTCGGCTCTGATGTTTAAAAGGTATAAATTGGTTTAAGAGCCTCGAGGTCATTAAAAGTGAAGTAAAAGTTGGAACTAAAGTATACTATTCGTTTACCCAACTTCTAATTTTTGCTCTATTATAGATACTTTTAAAAGACCTGTTAAAACGATAACTTGAACAAAGAAACGTGTTGTTTTAGATAATAATATTAATAATAATTAAAAAGTGGCACATTCCTTCCTTCTAAAAGCTACTTAAGTCTTTTTGTATTTATCAAGGAGAAGTATTTATCATTTTACTTCGATGACGCACGTAAAAGTACACCCTAAAACGAAAAGTCAGCTTTTTTAAACATTGAACTAATTTTTATACAAGCACATGAGTGCAACCAAAAGAGGGAGGGGGAAATTAACCCCCCCTTCCTCAACCCATGGACTCATACAATGTTTTCAAATACGTTTCTTTCTTCTTTTAATTTTTTGTCAAAGTAGAAAGGAGTAATATTGCTCAAGAAGTTTTATCACCTAATAAAAAATATTTAAATTATTAAAATGTATCTGAAACTCTTTAATCTTTGTATACACACTAGTTTGCGAACCTCCCCTCCCACGTGAAACAGCATTGGTTGCGCCATTAAACAAACATCCTTATTTTAATTTGCAATTATAAGCTGGTTTATGAGATCCCTTTACCTTGAACTTTAAGCATTAATTGTATACGTATTTGTTTTTCGTCGATTTTCTTTCGCACAAAGAGATTTCAAACAACGATTAAGAATACATCACAACAAATACAACCGGAAGATTACTGCAACAGTTTTCTGTTTTTAAAAAAAAAGTCTTCCATGCCAGCGAGCAAGTTGCGTAATAAGGTCGATTTCATCGATGACGCTTCCTACATGTCATGCAAAAGAGCCTGGTGGATTTAAACTCGAGTCTTCCTCCCAAGTTTCACATGGCTCAGCCCTTTTCGGTACGCCCACCGGGGACCCCACGCTCAAGATTCCGGCCGCGGCCCTCTCTGACATCTAGTAAAGGTTCCCCTGATGCGAGGTCGTAGTGGAATAGGCGGCTTTTACAGTTGCAGTAAAGATTCAAGTAATCTGCTCATGTAATAATATGCAGAACAATATCGTTAATCCACATTTTGATGCGGATAGCCATAAAATCCTCACTGATTTTAAGATGTAAATCAAAAATTGAGTAGTAACCGTGAAGATTTTTCCTCCTCAAGCTTTCAACAAAACTGTAGTTTGTGTTAAAGTTACTCTAAAATGCAATATAGGGGAGAGTATTATAGAGTGACATAACTTTTAGGAAAACATGGATCAAGAGCTAAATGCTATCGACTGAAGAAATTTTAGATATGGGTTGTTTGAATCTGCTTATTGGGAATATCTTATTAATACATATAAACAGATACTAGAAATAATTAATGTTAAAATAATTTCAAAATTCATCTCTGCAGTATACCACATCTGGTACACACCGAGACATTGTTAGTTTTTCTATCAACACATAGACTGCGAACTACAAAATAACTCGTAGTACGTGAACTTTGCTGAGAGACCAAATTATGAGTTGTCTTGGAGTTGCTGGATTATTTTTACATTTATATAATTTTTTAAACTTTTTATTTAATAAGATTTTGATGATGTCAGCTTAAACTATGATCTGGAAAACCACAAAGTGGAAATAGCACTGGCAGTCAACGTGTACACATAAGGGTTAATGAAACGTTTAATTTTCAACCTTAAAAAAGCCACCAAACTTTTACGTCTAAGTGGACATATACCGATTCTTTTTCTTAACAACGGTTGTGACGAGGCGAAACCATAGCAATAAGAGTATATTACAATTAAAATTTTATTCTATACGGTATGATCCAAATTAAATATGAGGTGTTAGATCTCTCTGTAAGGTGTGTACAGCATTGGGGTATCTTTTTTTTTTGAAAAGAAAAATGAGCAATGTCTCACTGTGTACTAGGTGTAGTATGCTGTGAAACGAATTTTGAAATTAACGCTACCTAGTTTCTCGTTACACGTATTAATAAATTTTATGCTTTAAAAGCATTGTCAATAAACATATTTAAACATCCAATACTTAAAATTTCTTCTGTCGATTATATTTAGCTTTGAATTTATGTTTTTCCAAAATTTGCCCCCACTGCGTACAACGCTCCCTACATTATATTCGAAGGAAAATAAAGGGGAGGGGGGAATAAAACATCGAATTGACAAAATAAATGGGGTGTTTATACTCATCAACACAAACAATATTTACAATGGATCCTAGCGTCGCATTCACTCCGACTAGCTGAAAAACATAAATTTAGATGTCCATATTGAACTGTCAGAAGAATAACGAAATTTTAAGTTAAGCAAACTTTATTCTCATTGGTTTACAGTTAATTCTTAGGCTATATAAGCTTTGTTTTTGTTGTTCTGTCTGCTTTATTTGGATGTTTTGCATCTAGAAGCTCCCTGTCGCATTGAAAAAGGGATTCCAAGCGATCCCGAAACATATGTCTGCGTTTTAATGCTCATTTGTGCTTTAATTTAACGTGAAATTTTATTTCTATTACTTTGCACAAAGTTTAATCATTACTATTACATTTATTGGCATCATAAAAAGAGCCATAGTAGATTCTCAAAGTTGCAGCTAAGTTTGGCGTTGCACAATTAACGGAAAATGAAAGACAGGGATGCGTATTCTCCTGTAAGGTCACCAAAGTTTTACAGTTGATATTGCTCGGTTTCATGAGTACAATCACCCATATTATTTAGTCCAAACCGTTTTTGAACATCCTGTATAATTTTCTTTTAACACATTATGAGCGGGCGACGTAGCACACACAACTATGTTGCGTAGCGGGCTGACTAAGTTTAAAAATGTTCTAAAAATACACCAATTCATACATTATATGAAACATTTTTTTCCCTTGTGTGACTTAAAAGCGGTGATTTTAAACGGGTACAAATACTAGTCCCACTTTTAAACGGCAATGCACGAAACGGGTACTAGTACCTGCCGCCCCCCGCTCATAATGTGTTAAGCAACGATTATAAATTAGTAATTATTCATAACTTTACAGCAATATTAGAATGATTGCAACTGACGCAACAATAATAAGACTTTCAAATTAAAATATTTTTTACCATTTGCAACGACTTTAATTTATGACAATGGGATGTTAAACTAAATTGCAGAAACGACATGAAGAACAAATTTAAATATTTTCAGGAACGTATGATTTTGATGAGAGTGATTTCAAAGTTTATTTATGTTGAAAATATGACGACATGTTTTATGTAATAAAATTTTCATAAAATCCAACTGAATGTCGTATAAACAGTGCGTTGAAATTCAAAGCTCAAATAATGTCAGAATACTAAATCATGTTACAAGAAAGGGTGAAGATAAAAACACAGGTTTTCATCATATGCATAATATTTCACATTAATAATGCATTTTTATACCAAATGCACTCTTTTATTATGTGCATGCTGATGTCCTGTCTCTGTATTTTTTCGCAAATTTGACATTCGAAATAAAAAAAGACTTATCTGTATTTATGATGTCTGCACCATTCTTCCCAAAGATCTACGCCGAAAATTTGTATTTGCATTTTATGTCTGCTTTCCAGGATTAGGTTTGCATAGAAGGAACTGTTTATGCAGCAAATTAAAGAAGTATGAATGTAGAATCAAATTATAGCTTAAAATATTTGCATGGAAAATAATCCATAAATTGCGGAGATCAGCATCCACATATATTATATAATACAGTAATTATTATGTCTCATGATTTTATTATTTGGCGCAAAATCAGTAAAAAGAAAGTGCGAAGTTCATTTTTTTTCTATATTTCCTCGCAGATTATTATTTTTATATCTTGGCGAAGTTCTCTAACCTTTGTTAGTCTCGTTAAATTAAAATAAGTAGTTTAGCTTTTCTTTTCTTTTTTTCCCCCGATAGAGTGAAGCATTTTTTTTGCTTTTTTCAAAGGACTGATGCAAAACGATGTATAAATGAAAAGACGTACACAGTGTGTTAAAGAGTTTTTAAGACTAAGTTCATATAAAAAAGCAACAACTAGTAATTATATATCTTTAAGTATTTTTATTCAAAATAAGCTCCTTCGGCTTCAATACATTTGTTACAGTGGTTTAACAACGATTCGAATGTCTGTTCCAGCTCCATTGTGGGACTGCCTCCAAAGCTCGCGTCGAAGCTGTTTGTATACAGTGTGTCAAAGAATTTTTAAGGTTACAACTGGAACTAAGCTTACAGTGGCACTATTTGTGTTAAGTGTTATCGAGCATTTGTGAAACTCAACTATCAGCTGATGCACTGCCAAAACCTCAGTTAATTTTTAACTATTTTTTAACTTTGATGACATTGACACTTTATACAAACAACTTCGACGCAAGCTTAGGAGACAGTCCCTTACTGTGGGCTGGAACAGGCATTCAAATCGTTGTTAAATCTCTGTTAACAAATGTATTGAAGCCGAAGGAGCTTATTTTGAATAAAAATACTTGAAAAAAATATAATTACTAGTTTTTATTTTATTTTATAAACCTAGTCTTAAAAATTTGACACTGTATTTTCAAAATTTTATTAAACTAATTGATTGTAGCAAATTTAGTACTTCCATTACGAATTTATGCAACGTAATATTTTTAGTTTTTTAATATAGTACTAGTATATTACCACGTTGTTTATTTTTTATTGAAAACTATAAAAAAAGTTTCTACAAGCTCTTGATCTGTCCTCGAATTTTTTTCCCAGTCATAGACAATGGTTTTTATAGAGGAAACGGGAGTGTTCAACTTCCTCTTTTAAAAACTAGAATGTTGGCAATTTTTTTTTTTTTTGTTAACCCCGTACTCATGTCAAAGTTTTCAATTTTATATTTCAGTGAGAATGCTTTGCGCTACAAAGGCATTTTAGGTTTTGAAGAAACGGACAGAACCGGAAGATAAAAGACATGAGTGCTCAAAGACAGGACTTGGAGAAATAATAGTTTTTCAGTCAAACTAGATTAATATTTTGCTTTCTAGGATAAGTTTCCCTTTATTTGGCTATAGGGCTACAGAGAAAAATGAGTGAGTTGGAAAATTTGGGCATTTTTATATTTATATATTTTTTTGGGCAGACTTATAACCGAAAGTTTTGCCTTATAAACGAAGTATTTTAGCATTTCAGGTGGTTACGAATAAATTGGGACTGTGGTGAATAGACGCAAAAAACAAACGAAGCATAAGTAAGAAACGTATAAACGGTGCTTTACTGCATTTATTCCAAGTGCTATGAATTTCTTTTGCTTACAATTGTGAAAATTAGTTTGTTAACAACTGCAAAATTTATTTTGTTTACAATTGTAAACAATATTTTTTTTAAGTTGTAAAAATTATTTTGTTTACAATTGTAAAAAATATTTTTTTTAAGTTGTAAAAGTTATTTTGTTTACAATTGTAAAAATCATTTTGTTTACAATAGTAAAAGTTGGTTATTTTTTTACAATTGTAAAATTTACTTTTTTTACAATTGAATCAGTGAGTGCAGAAACAACGTCAGTCACAAATTTCAAATTTTTCAGGAGGGAGAAAAAACGAAAGTAACTCCTCCAAATTTTAAAATATTTGAGAACTTTTTTTTCCTTTGTCATAACATGCTTTTATGTTGCTGTTATAAAAAAATTACCTAATTTCCACATAAATGAGGCTCAGGAGAATTAAAACTATGATTTTGACTAATGCTGTTTCTGCACTCAACTGTTTTTACAGACAGTAGGAAACTTGGAAAAAGATAACCATTCGTTGAAAGTTTGTATTTGTTATTCATTTTGTTACGATTTTAGTTAATAATATTAATTTTAATTAATTTCACAAAAAATTTACAAATGTATATTTTTCCATATTACATGAGAAATGAAGTTACAGTATTGCAAAGTCATAAGACAGGAATATAACAAACTGAAACGCTCTTAAAATAGATCATTCTCGACGATAGTATCATTGTCATGTTCAGTGGTTGGCCAGGTAAATAGTTCATCATAAAAAACTTTGAAGTTTTCAGGAATATGAACAATCATTTTCTGGATGTCTTTCATTTTCTTTATGTTGATTGGAACTTTCCCTGATGGGTAGGCTGCAATACTTGAAGGAAAATCAATATCGACGTTACGGAAAGCAGGTCTCAGCAGCTGATAGCTGTGCTTTTGTAACCCTTCAATGAAAATGTATGCTGTGATTACCCCCTTTTCTTCAGAGTTATAGCGGAACTCTTTATATCGGGTGGGAGCAAACTTGAATTTTGCTTCTTTTGGCACACTCCTCCCTCGGCATTCTCTGGCTAGTGGGTTTTTTGTGTAATATTCCTTCCACCAACCATCAAAATCTTTTATGTCACTGGTGAGTAGCTTGGTGATGTGAAAGTTGTTACTGGACTGAGCACACAATTCTTCATATTCATCAGGTGTGTATATCCGATCATGTTTACGTATCATCCTCTTCATAGTACCAAAATCTCGATCGTTTGGAAGATATGAATGCCCTCGAACCGGAAAGTAATGGAAAATTTGTTCAAAACGTCCTGTATCTGTAAGAGCAAGGCAGAATCTTATCATGGTGTGATTTCGATTCTGTCCGCAGGTACCATCAGAAAAAAGGTACAGTTTTTTTACACTTGATGGAATATTAGTGTCAATGTATTTCAGTAGCATGCTGCATATATCATTTGCTCCTTTATGGGCTACGCCTTCGTGGTACAGGAATATTTCAGATTTCCCAGTTTTTAGATTTTTTATTCCAAAACAGTTCACCCAAAGTTGCCTCAAGTAAAAAATATCCTGAACTGGGATCGCTGGAAGGGGGAGATTTTGCATGAAATCAAATGAAAGTGCAACGGTGTCTTCATGTTCCGCACACAACTTTGTGACCTTTTGAAGTTTATTGTAAAATTTCTTGGCTCTCCTTTTGTGAACACTAAGCTCTGCACGAGCAGCCCTTTTAGCTGCATCACCAAGAGAGGAGCTCTTGATTTTTACATCACATTCTTCACATTTTATGCAGGTATCTACCTGCGGAAATCCAAACCTTAACGAAAAGTTGTCATGAAAATAATTAAGATAAAACTCATATTTTACATCCAAATCAGGGTACTTTTCTTTAAACAAGGAATGCATTTTTTTACATCAAGGCGGGCATCAAGATAACTGATATCTTTGGTGCCATAGTGTGTAGTCTTTGTTGGGAATGATGAAATATGTTCATGTATTTTAGAACAAACTTCGGCAGAAATTGTGTTCTTCTTGGGATTTTTACCGCGTTTATCATGAGGGGATTTCCCCTTAATCAGGAGATCAGTAAGCCTTCGAACTCTGCCCTCAGTAATGCCGTACAATGAAATAAACGCTTTTTTACATACGTTTTTCCTTTCTCCTCTGTATAGTAAGAAATATTTGAAACTAGCTGCTGTTTCTCTAGGCTGTTCAGAACGAGGCCTACGGTGCTTAATGGCGTGTTTTTCGATCAGTTGTTGTAAGAAAATATCTTGCTCATCTTTTGATTTGAACTGATTCAAATTAGCAACAAATTCAGATTTTTCATCATCGCTAAAGTTAGTAAAGCATTGTAATTTACACTTACAAGCAGCACATGTTGATCGAGATGGGATGAGATGCCCTTTCCAGTTGACGTGTTCAACCCCACGAACTTTAGATGTTCTAATCACGTTTCTTCGAAACTTCTCTTCATTCCTCCTCCTCTTCTTGGGAGCTGTTTCATTATCACTCTCACTGCTTGTGAGACTCACTGACATATTGCTAAAGACTGACAGTAGACGTTGAAAACTAACTTAGAACACGTTGAAACACTTGACTGAACTGACTTCGATACAACCCTCACCTTAAGGTTAAGGTGTTAATCACACGGCGCATGCTCGGCAAGGTACCTGACAAGACTGGTCACGCGATCTAGCGGTGGGTGCAGAAACAACGTCAGTCACTGACTCATGTTATTTCTGCACTCAACACTCGAAACAAACGTCCTGTCTTTACGTAACTACTCAACAGACTAACGTAGTTTTTGCACCCAACACGCATCTTGCCTTTCTACGCTTATTTTCATTGAAAACGAGTTTTCGGATTTTTTTGACTGAAGTGGTTTCTGCACTCACCGATTCAATTGTAAAAATTATTTTGTTTACAATTGTAAAAATTATTTTGCGTACAATTCTAAAAATTATTTTGCATACAATTCTAAAAATTATTTTGCTTGAAATTCTAAAAATTTGGCACGAACTGAAACCTATAATAAAAATCGTTATAATACTCTCAGAGGAATAATTCGCGAAGAACAATGTCTTGAAGATATACTTTTTAATGAAGGCAACAAATTGTAAATGCGTGTTTTGGAAATATAGTGAGTGTCTCGCCTCATGTAACAGAAATCAAGTTATGTAAGAATTTTTACCTCTTTAATCATCGTGTTTGGGTTTTTCGTTTCATATTGGTTACATTAGGTTGGCAAAGATACAAGGAATTACGCCCGAATTTCGCTACGAATTGCTGAAATTCAATAAAGGCAGTTGTCATTGTAAATTTGTGTCATAATATACGAGTTCGGTGAAATAAAATGTACTAAGGAAAAAATGTGCAAAATGCTATTTTAATTTAAAATCTGCTTCAGTGTGTAAGTTAGTGAACTATGTACTGAGGCACAAATTTGAAAAAGGAAACTTTTATTGAACATTTTACCACAAAGAACAAGGTAGTAGAGCCTTGGTTATCCGAGGTAATGTGGACCGAGGGTACCTCGGATAATCGAAAGCTCGGATAACACGGACTCTGTCCAAATCGAGAGGGAAAATGAATGAAAATGTAGTCAAAGATGTAAAAAAAAGGTACTTACTGTACATATAAAAAAAATGACGTTACATACATACAAATATCTAATTTTACATGTACACATCAGTAGACTACGTGTTCCAGTTTAAGTTGTTTCTTGACGAAGTTTATGTATATATATTGTTTTCTGTCTAACAGAACTCGCTCGCTTCTTTGCTGCCGTTTTACGCAATGGTTGTGAGCTGGTGACGCCACCATCGGCCGCCAAAAAAATATTTTTTTCAAGGGCAGATGTTCCTCGGTTAACCCGAAACTCGGTTAGTCGGGGCTCGGATAACCGAGGTCCTACTGTACTAAAAAGGACACTTTTTGCAATAAATCGCACAGCTTTGCAATAAATCGCACAGCTTTGCAAATGATTATAGGGAATTTACATTTATTTTATTTTTTCTATTATAATACGCTCGACAGTATTCTTTTATTATAACTTATACAGTTTGACTACGGAGTTTTGACATTTGATCGCTTCTGTGCATGGCAGAAATTAACGAATCCATTCGAATTTTATCCTCTTCATTCCAAGTGTACCCAATTGGATACATTTTAAAATACTGTTTATTAACTACTGTTTGTGCAATTTGAAAGCTAAAACACCCAATTGTTTTTGAAATTAATCAACAGATAGTTTATTTCGTTTTAAACATGGAAAACATGGAAATTGGGCATTAATTATTATTTAAACTAATTATTAATTAAAATTAAAAAAAAAATTTTGTTATTTTGTTTTGAAATCATTTTTTAAATCAGAGAACCAAAAAATTGCGTCAAAACCGTGTGCTTAGTTCTGCGGTCTGAAGAGGTTAAGGAAGTTCGTTATGGGCAGGTGCATTTATTAACCCGCGAATCAGAATGTTTGCTTCTGTTTGTTAAAAGCAACCAAATTTATAAGCTGGCATATAACATCAGCTCGGAAAAAATAAAGTATGCGGAGCGAACTAAAACGAGGACAGAATGTGGCACATTCCTTATATACCAACAGTTTACCACTTAAACATGAACTAGTCGACCCATGCAAAATTCCGCGCTAATTTGGGAGAAGAACATTATGAAGGCAAACGGCTGTTGGTACAAAAGAAGACATATAACTGAACACATAAGTACAAATAGCTGTTACAAGTTTTTCCCCCACTATTATTTAATATTCAAAATAATCACAATAATAATGATAATTATTTTTATTATTAGTATACATAGCATTAAAATACAATAACGAAACAGTTCCATTACTTAAAGTATAATTCCTGTTCGTTGGTTAGGTTCTACACATTCATAATATAAATGAATGTGTAGAGCCTAACGATTGAATAAGTTTAACACACAGACGCAGATAAAACTGCCCAATTTGCGACGCCATAAAAAATAATCGTTTCTTGTTTGTTTACTTGATAACAGATAGCGCCAACATACGCAACGCCGATTTGGCATCCATTCTCTTCTTAGATGATTTTAAATGTCTATTTAAGAGAAACGGCACATTTTTACACCGTGGGTCTATTTTTCGTCATTAGCCGGCACGATAAGCTTTAAAATGAGGGGTAAATCAAGGAATTGGATACAGGAATAAGGAAGCTATCGCGGACCGACAGAAAAACAGGCTAAAGGAATAATATATATAGATGGATTCTTCTTATCTCTCTGCCAGGCAAATTCTTCGTTTGCTGCATGCTACAAATTTTTTATAGCTTACGCTCATTGCTCATGAAGGAACGTATAGAACTTAAAGAATGCCTCCCTCTTACTGTATGTTTTGTCGATTGTATCTTCATCAGCATTACATCTATGGCTATCATTTTCTATTTAATTTATAACCTGTTTGCTTACATCAAATTTCCCCTTCAATGATTTATCCTCAAGAAAGTTAATAAACTTCGTTCTCTTATAATAACTGAATGCAGAAATATTTTACGAGGAAGACTCATTTCCAACATTCAACGCTTCTATTTTTACTATGTACGCATCCGATTTTTTTTCTCTCTGTCAATAACAGCAAAAATGCTGTTCGAAATAGCGTTCTCATCTTCCCAAGCAGATCATAGACGCGTTTCGAAACGTAATAAACCGTCACTATTTTGTAATATAAAGACCGGATGCGCTACAAACTTCGGCCTTGGCACATTGTGTTTCGCAAAATTGAGACTCTTTATTTCCCCGATCACGTATAGGGTTTCCACAAAAACTATTCTTTGAGATGCCTTTTTAGGCGACAATTCTATTTACCAAATAAAACGCGCCCATTATTAGATTTTAGTGATTATGTTTTCATGCGATTCTTTTTACAGTGCCAATTATTAAAACATCAATTGCATTACTTTTCAATTCATCAAGGAGCTTCCAAATTGCAATTTAAACATTTCGTATTCTAAAAAGGAGGTGTAATTTTGGTCAGAAGCTTTTCAAAGTATCGAGATAAATATGTGCATTGTTTAAATACGTAATTACAGTATAACTTGGAATTGTTGATGTCCGATATAATGATTTTCTCGCGTAACGATGGACTGCTGGAAAAATGAAAAATTTTGAGGCAGAGAGGTTTTAGAGAAAAGCATGTTCGAGGCACACAGGCTCGACTGCATTCAATTTTTTTGTGTCTTGAGCAAGGAGAAAATAATCTCTTGAATACAGAGAAAAAACTACTTCGTTCATACCCACGCTTTGATCTTCTGTCCTATCCTTGACCTCTCAAATCTGCTAACGAAATGTTGTATTTTTGCAACACCTAATATTTTCCCGATTATTTTCTGTAATATCAGCAGTTTAAAAAACTACTATTGACACTTCTCATCCATTGATACAAGTTTTTTAAATGAATATATTAAGAATTAAAATGAAGATACTGTGTACTCACTCCGAAAATCACATTTTTTGCTCTGCAAACATTGACATAAAATTATAATTTATATGTATGATTCGGTCATCATACCATTTTCGTCGTATTTCGCAGCTTACATTGCAAAAAATTATAGTTTAACCTTCACCAAAAAAAAAAAAAAAGAAAAAATGGTGAAATTTAGCTACAAAAACCATTATAATAGTTCCTAGTTTCACATTCATGGTGAAACTACACCATTATAATGGTTCAACTTGGTACCAAACATTGGTTGCAGCTAAATTTCACCATTTTTTTGGTGAAAGGTTGAACTAGAATTTTTTACAGCTAAATTTCGCCATTTTTTCTATTTTTTTTGGTGAAAGATTGAACTAGAATTTTGTACAGTGTAATATTCCGTTTTATATATATAACGGACACTTAAATTGAAATAAGTAATAAAGCTAAATTTATCAACGACTTTTTCTCGATTTTTCTTTATTAAAGTTCGCAAAATTATACCTATTGTACTATAGCCTAAATCATACCTGCCAATTGCGATTTTTACGACTTTTTTTCGATTTTGCGTTTGTATTTAATTTTTTATGATTTATACGGAAACTTTTCATTCATCGTAATGATTTGATTCATGCATACAAGGGTACTTCTGTATTTAAAATAAAAACGTCAATTTGATAAAAACTTTTGATTCATTGCCAAGAGCGAAGTTTCCTCTCGGGATGTTATTCGGTTCGAACAGACGACGCAGGACCGCTCAGTTAACACTTAAGTTAAAGATATAGCTCAGTGTTTATATCAAAAATAAGAACGTCTGATGATAACTATTTTGTGCGACAAGTAAAGCGGTTTCAATGAAATTGCATCATTCAACCAATCCTAATAATCAATTTTGAGTCTATCTACCCAACTTAGTCAATTTTGAGTCTATCTACCCAACTTAGTCAATTTTGAGCTTATCTACCCAACTTAGTCAATTTTGAGCCTATCTACTCAACTCAGCCAATTTTGAGCCTATCTACCCAACTCATTCAATTTTGAGTATCTATCCAACTTAGTAATTTTGAGCCTATCTACCCAACTTAGTCAATTTTGAGGCTATCGAGATTTCAGTTTAATTCCAGAGGGTAGCACCACGGTACGAAAAAATCATCTGCAAGAACATTAATGCTTAACTTCAATTCAAATTCCGCCAAATTAATTAATTTTCTCATTCCTCTACTAATGATTCTACGTATAAATGATATTATTTTTGATAGCCATGTTTTGCAAATTTTAATAGTTAAAAATAAATAAATAAAAATTGAAAATACGAATTAAGGTTTGAAAATGAATCTAGTTTATATCAAATACAAAATTTAAAGTTAAAATATTAAGTGATTTATGTCTTTTCTTAACTATTTTATGAAGTGAATTATGTAGTATTTTTTTAAGAACCTAATTCATTCAATATCGAAATCCATAACTTTGTTCTTTTACGTTCAATTAAAAAAATAATAATAAATTCTGATTGTATTTTAATGGGGCGATACCAATTCCTTACAAACTGATTAAAAGCTTCAGAATATTTCCCTCAAATTAAATTCACAGGGATGAGGTGAAGGAATTTTTTTTTTACCACCCTAACTTTCCGTCTTATGCTCAGAGTATTATGCAAAAGAAAACAGAAAGAAGAAGATGATCCACCTACGTATGTTTTCACGGACAAAGATGAAAACAAGATCAGGAGGGTGAAATGGTAGCATTCACGGTCAAAAGTGAACATGTAGCCTCGGGCAAAAGGTAAAAATGTGACTGGAATTATCTCGTAACCACTTCCTCCACCCCTTCATCTCAGGCGTTAATGCCAGGAAGTACGGGGAAAATGCAAAGCAGCATCGACTGAGAAATTATGGAGATGCTGCTGATAGGGCAATATATTTTTGGTATTTAAAAGTTTTAAAATGTAATTTAAATTACCAAATCTGATATTAATCTTTTCCACGTAAGAGGTAGTGAATGTTGTGTGAGCGGAAATATTTTTTCACACTTGTGTGTATTGTGTGTTTGATAATCTCTGGTTTTTCTGAAGGTTAACGAAATGAAGGATATTCTTTTTAATTATATAATACAAAAAGCAGAAAAGTATATAAAATACCTGTTTTTGCTCAAAGGAAATAGCCTGAATTTTCAAAAATGAATGAATTAGGAAACAATCTTCTCCCCACGAAATAACCGCATTGGCTGCTGCACTGTTAAAAAAAACCCAGAATTTTCAGATTGTTTTTTGACTGATTTTAATAGAAGATTTCCATAGTGCTTCAATACACGGTTTTTCCTTTCAAAAACGGAAATATCACGTCCTGAAAGTACGGGAACGGAACTTTTCCTTTTTACAGTTGCTGTATTTTCACAACCTGATTTGGATTAACGGAGAAGAAAGAAATGGAACTTCTGTCAACTCTCGGGAAAATATTATCAGAAACGGAATATTTCCGGTGACTCTGCTGCCGTACTTTTCCGTTATTTTCAGGAGATTTTTTTTAGTGTGAGCAGTTCATTTGACTCTTACGAGTTTGTTTTTACGAGTTCACAAAAGAAAAAAGCTTTTTTTGTAGGATATAACAGTTCAAAGTAAAAGTATTGTGCAAAGTATGCTGAAGTTTCAGAGGTACAAGGTCTTGAAATTATGTTATATTTCACATACTAACACAGTGGAGCTTCGTGAAATCAAGATAACTGGGACTGGAAGCATATCGGATTAAAAATATTATGTTTATTATTATTAATGGCTTAAATCCGCACATGTTTTCTTGACAAATATGATTTCCCTTTTCTTAAGCAAATTATTTATAATTTTTAATGAATATTTAAATCGTTATGTTTTCCCTTTCGGAGCAGGCGCTGAAAGAGTTTGAGTAACCACATATACTAGCATATTATTATGCAGTAAGCAATTCTGTACAGCATGTACCTCTCAATTTTATACTGTATCACTACATATATTTAGCATACACTCTCAAACGCATGCTCAAATCTCACGAAACTTTCGTCGTATTTGACGAAATGGCCTCGTGAAAAATGCTCCGAGTAAACCTTTCGTCAAATTGGCGAAATTTGCAGTAACTTTTCTAAGTCGCGTGATCGCGCGAGGAAAGAATCGTTATAAATGACGAAATTTTCTTGACGATTGGAGAATCGTCAAAAGTGAGAGCTCCATATCTGAGAGTGTACGCTGACGCTAAAACCTATATGCAAAGCACAGTCAATCTATGGATATTTCAGACTGATACAAGCACACTGCATGCTATTTTGTACTAATTTTACCGTATCTCGGTGGTGCTCGGATTATACATGTTCGGATCATGAAGTCTTACTGCACTGTATTTGCTCGTATGTGCAAAATTTTTTTTCTAGTTTATTTCTCTTTTAGTTTCCTCTGAAATTCCTTTTTCTCCATCTTTTAAGTGTACTTGAAAGATCTGCGTTTGAGGTAATTTAAACATACCAAACTGGATTTCTTCCTTTTTCCTTCCGAAGATTTAGGAATTTTTTAATGCATATAAAACTAATGACAAAAAGTAAAACAATTCTATTAAAATTTTTAAGAAACAATATTCTTTATAAAATAGAAAATAGAAACAATTGGTTTTCGCCTAACCTTTACTTTCTTTTCGGGCTTACTTTTATGTTTATCTTGCACTTAATCCACTTGTTTCCGAGTGATTGTTTTCGTGACCAATTAGACTTCTAGCTTTTTTGGTACATGACATGAGTTGCAAAAGCATTCACACCCCTACAGTCAGTACTTTTTGAAGTAAATGGGTATTGATTGTAGAATAGTTAAAATTAGCGCCAAAAAGCTACAGAAACATTGAAATGTATTAAAAAGCGGTTCACGGGACACATACATGTTTTTGTGTGGCTTCTGTCTTTAACTACAAAATCATATATTTACATTTCACTCAATTTCACAGTTGCGTTGCTTCATTTATAGGAATATAATGTAAAATCTAATTATCGATAAATCATCTGCCTATAAAACAACACTTTCTAGGTCACATAAGCATACATTCGGTAATCTATTTATTCATTCGCTTAGAGTGAACCTGTGCAAAGAAATAGAAAATATGTTGCAGCACAATATATTTTAACGGAAATTTTCCATAAGAATGAAAGGTTACTTTTGTATCTGGCCATTTCAATGCTACCTTTAGTATCCGAAGTTTCTTTTGATTCTAGGTAATCAGTAGCCACTTTAGGAATAGGTAATTTTTATGGCAGGTTGTTCGTCAAACCTTAACTTCGTTACTTAAGGCTTCATAACAAAAGAATAGTACTGCTAGTATAGTATTCTGCCGATTTAATACATTTGCACTATACTGCCCTGGACAGCTAAACGGCTGTATCTACAAATTTTTTGTTCTTCTGTTTTTTGAATTTTGCCTTTCTCTCATTTCACAGAGGGCGCAAATGCAATAAAACCGAAAAATTTGTAGATACTGCCTTTTACCTGGCCAGGGGCGGTTTAACAGATTTATTCTGAACTTACTCTGTAAGTTACCCATCTAGAGAAATAACATCATATTCACGACAACAGCCCGGCAATCATTGAGTTTCGTCAATTCAGCTCCAAACTGGTGTATCAGGCATTTTGTTACACAGATCGTGATATTTATGCATCACACACGTTGGCTGTCATACATAATGACACAGAAGATAATATCGCGAATTCGCCATTCTCAAAGAAATTTAACGCACTCACTGCGCATCTTTATGCGCAGGGACGAAGTTTCATTAAACCATCTCAATAGAAATGCACCGCTTGAGATAACCTTTAAGCATTTCCAGTAAATTATTACTTTTGTGAACGATGCAGTTAGATTTCTAGTTGACGTTAAACACTGAACTGCAAAACTAAATTAATATTAATCTTCTCCAGAAATCTCTTAAATTCGTGTTAAAATATTATTGCACGTAATGAGATGGCAGCAGAATGCTTGAAGATTGAAGCTTCAATGTCAAGTGCGATTAGACATGTGTGATGACCAAAACACAAAAGCCTACGCTATACAGCCCACGAGTAGTGAAAGTAAGCCGCAAGGTTACGCATTCGTATTGTTTACCAAGAAGTATCAAACGATGCGAGAACTTCTATGAGCATTATTTGAAAAGATACTACACGGAAGAGAGAATGTATTATCGAGGAACATCTTTAAACGGAAACCTCTTGTTTCGTCGAAAATTGGCCATTAAGTTGATAATGGGTAGAAAAGTATGAGGGCCTGCCTGAAAAGTTACTAGAGTGAAAAATGAACTGCAGGAAAACCTCCTTAAACGGTCAGCTCTTCTTCCTTTGAAAATCAGTAGGTAATTTGATGGCTGGTAAAATATCATTAGGCCCTGTTAGAAATGGGACCACAGTAAAAAAATGTATTGTAAGGAGGCTAAATGACCACCTCTTGAGCAGTATAAAATCTGTCGTTAAGTTGATGGTCGGTAAAAACCGTAGGACCCTAAGAATTTTATAAATGATATTGAAATTTTAACAAAGTCTACTTTAGGCTTCGAGAAAATTAGTGTATTGCACCCATTAATAACTCTAATGAATTTAACCCCTTAACGCATTTGGCCGTGTCTGACACGGGCGAAAGTTACACTTTGTATAATATATATATATATGTATATACAGTAGAACCCCGGTTATCCGAATCCCGTTTATCCGAAAATCGGCTGAACCGAAAAGCCAAATGGGTCGTTTTTTTTCCATAACGGGCAAATGCTGCGTTCTTTTAAAAGTTTTTTTTCATAAAGGGAAAATGGCCCGTTTTTTCCATAACTATCAAAAATATTGTCAGTAGATGATAAAATGTATTATACTAATTGACATGAACCTAAAATATAAATATTTTGTATAGAATGTATTACAACAACTATATTACATTGAAGTTCAGAACCGGTTAATCTGCTCGGCAATCCATTGTATTCTGCAGTTGGAAGAAGTTCTATGCGCAGGAAGGAACATGTTTGTTATAAACATGGCCTTTGCCTATAATTCTCGCTTATCCGAAATTTTCTATGGTACTTCGATGAACCGAAAACGTTACGGTCCCGTGCTTTTCGGATTACCGGGGTTCTACATACCTCTTACCCCGCCCCCGCTCTTATGTCAAGCCCCCACAACTGAAATTGCAAAAAAATAATTTGCACTATACCTATACATTCATTTTCTGTCAAAAAAAACTATCATTTTTACCAGTCTTTCCGAAATAAAACTTGTGCTCTAAGGGGTTAAAAGTGGCAACACAAGGATTAACGGAGGATTAGGTGAATTTCACTACTGCTGAATGAACTTGTTGATTGCTTCCTTTGGGTATTTGTCAGTAAGAAAAAGGGGTAATAAGGAATTAAGTTAATTTCTTTATTGAATAATATTGGTGCCCTGTTTAGAAACTTGGTAAGATTTGGCGTTGTTACTTAGGACCAGGTATGAAATATTTTTCGGATAGGTAACTTGAGGTTTGACTTTGAGAGCATTTAAGGTAAATGACCCGGTAGTGGACACAGTTAAGAAAATTTTCGTACTCTTTTACGTGGCAAAATTTTTTCAAGGGTCTTACATCAATATTTGCATATTTAGCTTAATCGCCAACTATTTCTCTAAAAATTAATTACCTATAAAATGTCATTTGATGAAAAATTAGGATTTTTACGTCAAATTTACTAAACACTTAATTTGTATCTATAGTGGACTTTTATAAGACACGTATTTGCATTAGTAGTGGACAGAAATTAATATCTATTTTATGCTGTTAACTTGGAGAAATAATTTAAAAAATGATTAAGGGACCATTCATAAATGTTACGCGTTTTTCCCATACATTTTAACCAAATTAGTCCCCCAATCCCTAGCCTTCTTATTGATCGGCTTTAGTAAAGAGCAGCAAATGTGACCGTTGTGGAGGCAGCTATTAAATATTATGATCCATGTACTTGCATAGATGCTCCACGCTAACTTTAATTCTATTAACCAGCAATAGGAATCGTTCGCTATAGGTTCTGATAATTTCATTCAAATTTAATGTTACATTCGCTTATTTTAGGAGCATAAAGATCTAAGTGTCCACTACTAGAGCAGTGTCCACTACCTGGGCCGTGGGTAGCCTAGTGGTTAGCACGTCGGACTTCCACCTGGAAGGTCGCGCGTTCGATACCCACTGAAGACCACCATGTATACTTGGGGATATGTGCATGTAAAATCCGTAGACCCCACTACCTCTCCCCGTGCGTAAGCAATCCTAAGGCCTCGGCTAACAGGTAGGGGTCTGGTGGAGAAAAGTGTCCACTACCGGGTCATTTACCTTATTTATATTTGGAGTATTCAGTGAAAAGCTGAAGTGTTATTGACGCTGGGTTGAGTTGTGTTATCTTTTCAGTGGTATTGATAAGGTAACTTAGCTCAACTTAAGGGCAATAGCACTTTCCCTTTTCAGCGAACTCCCCAAGAACGAATAAACTCTTTCAAGGTTAGTCCTCAACATACCAAAGCCGAACAATACGCGGAGTGACGCTTTATTTAATATAACAGGTAGTTATTTTGAGAATATTAGCATAAAACGTTTCAAAGCATAAATAAGTAAAAATTAATTGGAGACGTGTATTTATCCCGAGTGAAGCCATTCGGATAACCTAATGTCACAGCTATTTGTACCGATAAAAAGGCTTCTTGTAACCCAGAAATATGTGTCTGGAACTTGGCCTTGCACGTGTATTCTTAAAGCGTCGGACACTAATAATCTTATTTCCAGTTTAAAGGTAATGTTTTATAGTTTGACTGGGGGTTGTGTTTTTTACATGTTCAAGCGAAGTGACGTTTTTAATGTCATCACAGAGGCAAGCAGTTACATTATGCACCGTGCGTTATTTTTTGAAGTTTTTTTTTGTGGCGGTTTTAGGGAATTAAAAAAATCTACGTATCACAAGACCTTTCCAATTACACGAAAAACAATACCACAAACATGCAAAAAGAAGAAGAAAAAAATGCGGTTGTCTCAACACGTACCGACGGCTGTGCCGTAGGAAATTGAGATAAATTATGACTCGAGATAATGCAAACAATTACAAATGTCTTTATAATAAGGATAAAGACAAAGAAGTGAGTGGATCGTGCATCAAATACGGTATTCTGAAATGAATAAACAGTCCTTGATTAAAAGCAGAATAGAAAGCGGGGGGTGGGGGGGGGGAGTAACGGTACAATTAGAAGAATCTTGAAAGAAAAAAGAAGATTCCACTTTTTAGAAAAAAAGATTTGCATAATCTTTTTATTAATGACGCAGTTAAAAATGAAACGCATTACGTCTTTATTTCTTATGCAATATTTAACGCCCTTGTCCTCACCAGCCACGAGGTCCGTAGTTTGACAATAAACGGGAAATGTTTTAATGTAATTTTTTCTCTGAATTGGCAGAAAAGAAATAAAATTAGAAATACCTAATCCATCGTCAATATATGAAAAAAAAAAAAAAGTGACCTTCAAAGAACGCATCATAATTTCTTTTACAACAGGTGTAACCCAGCACCGCAACAAGCCAACTCCCATACTTAATACCCATAAAACGTCACCGGGTAATAAACTGGAACTACTCGCTGCGGATTTAGAAAACAATTCATTGTCAGTGGAAGAAAAATCGAGCCGGAAGCTTTTCAAGCTTCTTTTTGCAGCAGGAAATAGACTTTATGCCCGATTGCAGGCGTTACTGTAAATTACAAGATTTCTTCTTTTATTTTGTTAACCTATCGTTTAACCGAAGGTCACATGGTTACGACAATGTGAAATATGTGGGGAAATATGTCTACATGTCGTGGAATTGCTGAGACAATGTCTCCCACACTGCCGCCTACAACAGCACAAACAAAACAACCGCGTTCACATTTTTCGGGATATTGGTGTCAATTTCTCTTAACCAAGCCCATGGGAGTTTTCAGCAATAATTTTACAACCGAAACTTTTTTCTTTGGTAACCCAAAATTGATATTAACTCATTAGTGTACTATTTCCTTATTGGTGGGGAGCCAAGTACCGCTAAATCACATGTCTTCAAGAATCCGGGTGAATCAAAGGGATACACACTATAAAAAAATCCCGTTAAATATACGGTTTCAAATCAGCAGCTTGGTTGGTCGTGGAAAACCGTAAAAGTTACGAAATAAATCCGTAGTCGCAACTTTTTTACCGTACAGGAATAACTTAACGGAAAAAAAAAACTTTGCTGCTACGGATTTACTTCGTAATTTTTACGGTTTTCTTCAATCATCCCAGCTTTCCAGCTGCCGGTTCAAAACAGTAAATTTAATTTTTTTTTTGCAGTGAATGTAAGGGTTTTTATGAACCTCTCTGTATTTCCAATAAACCGAAAAAGCACTTGGGTAAGTTAATATTTTGGATAGCAAACAATGATACGGCTGTCTAAAGAGATTTTCAACAGAGGGCTAATGGGTCAAAACATTCTTAGCGCAAACAAATTTTTCAATAGAAAGATTTTGTAACACATAATGGGATAAGTGACTTCTTTGAATAACAACAAATCAGCTTAAGCATTTTATAATTCTGGCAGATTAATTTACATTTACATTAATTTACATTAATTTACATTTTTCCAGATCAAAACAAGAATTGCTTTTTATGTTTATTTGAAAATTTTAAAGCCTGTAAAGTACTCTTAATTAGTATAAAATGTGCAAAGTAGCAAGTATATATCATAAATTTAGACAAGTCAAGCATTGTGTGACTGAATTTAGAATTTCAAGAATTCAAGAAAACTTGAATTCTTGAAATTCTAAATTCTTACGCCGCGGAGGCTAAAGGATACTGGTAGTGGGGGAACTATTGATACAGCTTAACAAGAAGAAACTAAGTTTTTTTTTAAAATTTAAAATTATGCTTTAGATTTTTTTTGCATGGGTAGAAGTTGTTTCAAGCATTTATTTATACTTAAGAAAGCATGTAGCTTTTTATTGTTACATTTTAACTGAACAGATTAAAAACAAAACAAACTTTCTTCGAAAGTTGAAAAAAAAAAAAGAATAAATAAATAAATACAAATAAAGAAAATACGTAACTAAAATTTAAATAAAAAAATCTTACATTTTTAATTTAGAATATTATGTAAAATATTAAATCCAAATTATGCCATTGTATAAAAGAAATTAAAAAGCAAGGAGAAGTTTGTCATTTAATTGAGAATTGAACTGTAAATGTCAGTACGTTTGGCAAATTGCAACTACCAAAAGTCAATCAGCATCTACAATTACGAGATTTAGTTTTTCTTTAATTGATCTTGAACAAAATACTATAAAATGCAAATAGTTCAACGAAAACATAAGTCGTTGACATGACTACAAATTGGTTACTCTATTAACACAAGTGTTTATATCTTACAGAATTTATAAATTTTCTGTATCTGTCCCATTAAGCCTATATCATGTGCTATTAGAGCTCGCATATGGGGAGTAATGGAAAAAAGTGTGTCTTCTAAAATTGACACTTTCTAGAAAAATAGTACGTTTTCTCTAAACAAATTCAACATTTTTTCTTCATCAGATGAGCCTGCTTTAATTTAGTCAAAGAAATTTTTTGTATAGTACATCCTTTTACAGAAATTCAGAATAAATTAAAAATTTGTCCCATTAGCCAACGGTTTCCCATTTGATCGCACAAAGCTAAAAGTATTAGATCAAGACTTTCTCGTAATTTCTAAATTACTACATAATTTGTTAATTTTCTAGATGCGTTCCATTAGCCCTGTATCAAGTCCCATTAAACTTCACATGAGGGGATCTTCTGCGCAAAAATGTGGCAATCGAAAATTAACACTTTTTAGAAAAGTGGTTAGTTTTCTGCAAAAAAATTCAGCATTTTTTATTAATCAGATGAACCTGCTTTAATTTTGTAAAAAAATATTTTTCGCATATTATTATAACAATAATTCAGAATGAATTAAAAATTGTCCCATTAACACCCAGTCTCTTCTACACATTGTGTCAAAGAATTTTTAAGACTAGGTTTATAAAATAAAATAGAAACTGATAAGTATATTTTTTAAGGTATTTAAAATAGGCTATTTCGGTCTCAATACATTTGTTACAGCGGTTTAACAACGATTCGAATGCCTGTTCCAGCTCACATTGTGGGACTGCCTCCAAAGCTCGCGTCGAAGCTGTTTGTACACAGTGTGTCAAAGAATTTCTAAGTTTAGAACTAAGCTTACAGTGGCGCTATCTGTGTTATCGATCATTCATGAAACTCCTTCACTATCAGCTGATCCACTGCCAAAACCTCAGTTCATTTGCTTACTTTTTTTAAACTTTGATGACATTGACACTATACAAACAGCTTCGACGCGAGCTTTGGAGGCAGCTTCACAATGTGAGCTGGAACAGGCATCCGAATCTTTGTTAACCCATTAATGCCTACCGTCCCTGTTTACGGACGGTCTGAAACAACATTTCAACAAAAAATTGTTTTAATGTATTCCTAACCTTAAAATAACTGGTTAGGAAAACATTAAAACAATTTTTTGTTGAAATGTTTATTTTTGGGTGCTTCAGACGTACTTTTCAGACTGTCCCTAAAAAGGGACGATAGGCATTAATGGGTTAAACCGCTGTAACAAATGAAGCCGAAGGAGTTTATTTTGAATAAAAATATTTAAAAAATAATTACTAGTTTTTATTTTATTTTATAAGCCTAGTCTTAAAGATTCTTTGACACACTGTGTATATCCGATCTCACAAACTTTAAAATACCAAAACAAATCTTTCCCATAATTACTAAATTCCAAGTCACCGGAGTAGTTATTATTCCAAACAAAAGACATTGTGCAAAGATCGTTTAAAATAAGCCACAAAAACAAGTAGTTGCGACATATTTCTTGACAAAAACATCTGTATGTTATCAGCATGTCGAAAGAGAAGAGAATGGTTGGGCGTTTTGCTATTGTATACGCTTAATTGTCTTTTTCTAATTTATTTTCAATTGCTTCAACGACAGAAATAAATGAAACGTAATTTGAAAGAGTCTAGAAAAACACGGGAGAGGAATATACAAAATGCAACATAATTAAAATAGCTTCCTGGAAATACGTTTTGAGTTTCAAAGAAAATCAAACATGGGGATTTTCATTTTCGTGTCGCATAATTTGTCATTGATGGTTGGCTAACATAAGACGTTTCAGATGTCTTTGAGGATAAATGGCTCTTTATTTACTTTGTTAAATACTCATCTTGTTTTACAAGAGCTATATATTATACTGCGGTAAAAAGACCGTTGTTTGCAAAGAAGTGTAATTGTGGAAATCCAAATAAAACTTAAACAAATTTGTCTTCACGTGGAGTCAATGACACGAGCTTGTTTCAAAACGCATTTTCGGACACAGGTCGAGAAAACGGATATTGTTTCGAAATTTATATGCGATAAAATCATAAACACTGTGCTCTTTGTGAAAGCCTAGTCCTTAACAGCGTGTTAAAGCAAATTCTTAAATTCTCTGCATGCTTAGTGGGGGAGGGGGATAGGCTGAAATACATTAACATATTTTAACATAATTTAGCCAAAAAAGAGCATTAAAATCGTACGAGTGAATAACTTTGGTCAAGGTCAGGAGAAATCGGCAAGTTCTTTGAAGTTCAGTTTGAGACGGAAAGAAACCCTTAGATTGATTCTAACTGGGGAGAAGCTTAACTGAACGAACTTATGAAGAAAACCAAAACTTTGAATTAAAATTCAAGAAATTCATTAAAGTTTTAAATTGGCAGCTTAAGTTAATTTAATCTTTAAGTTAATTTGTTGTACGCTTAAGAAGCTTTGCTAAGAAGAAGAAAAAACTTCTTACAAAATGCATAGAGATGTATAAGGAAATGCGATCGAAAATTTAAAAAAGAGTTTTGGAGGTTTAAGTACTTATTTATGTTTTTAAATTTTACCGTTAATGAAGTCCCTTAAATGTAGCAGGCATGATCTCTGATACGTTAAAAGTTTTGAAAAAATAGTCAATGGGTATTTCTTCAAGACAGCGAATGATATTGTAAAACTTATTTGAATGTTATTCCAGTAAGTACTCGTCCCACTGCTAAACAAGGTTGTTATCACTAGTATGCGTTTTAAGTTATTGTATGTAAAATACTTTAATATCCATTATTCCTGCTTTCGTTATTAAAGTGGATATGATCGCTCTTAAAGTACGTTATTTTGCGGTGAAGTTTGAACAAATTAATCTTTCATATTTCTTCAAAATATAAAGCCAGAAACTTGACAATGTGTTTTATATAAAGTTCTAGCTAAAGATTGTACGAAATTTACTGCACAAAAGGTAATATCTAAAACTAATTGCATTTCTAATGAGTATTAATAAAACGCATTGGTAGTGAAAATAAACTGAAGTTAAAGCTTATGAGAATTTTTTAAAAAAGAATGAATAGAAAAAGGGATTAAAAAAAGAAAATAGGATTAAATAGAACACCTAACTTTATTCTAATAAAAACTTAAAAAATGTCATTTCAAAATGCCTACTTCAAAAATGCAGCTTGTTTCCTGTGGGAAGAGGAAGAGTTAAGGGGTATTTTCAACTTCAGAATTCCAACGTGTTTTAAGTACGTATTATGTAATCCATGAAAATGTTACTTAATAATAAGACGCGCTATTTAATAGTCAATAATTACTGGAATCGGTGCTCACAAATCTTTTTTCAGTGAAATGTTCATTCAAATGTATAAAATGTATTAGTAGTGGATAAAGCAAATGTTTTTCTTACAACCCCCAGTCACTTTTATACAAAACGAAGTTATTTATGTTGTTAAATCTTCCGGAATTTATCGTATTTGTGCTATACATATAGCTTTTAATGCATTATTTATCTATTCATTCAAATTATTTAATTTTAATTCAACTAAATTTCCATGTTCCATGATTGGTAAATAAGCTTCCAATCCCAGGAGCCGAAAGTTTTTTTTTTCTTGCTTGTTCTAAATTTAGAAAAGAAAAAAAAAGAAGAAAACCTACTGCTTCTACATACCGTAGAAAACACTAAATAAACGTAAATAAATAAGTTTTAAGAAAAGTTTGAAATGCGATCTAATAATAACTACGTTGCGTATGAAATACTAATTTGACACAACGAACCAGATGTCATATCGTAATTGAAGGCATGTATGAAATTCTTAGACGAGGATAATTTAAATACTTTTCGATTGGGTTTGACAAGAACTTTTTTCTGTTAAGGAAAGATCGATAGGTTTTATGACTTATCACTACGAATAGTTGGTTCTTGATGGGGTGTTAATACTTATGCTTATTTTAAGCAGTCTATTTTTCTCTGAAAATGACCTTCTACTAACACGCAAACTTGTCATTTTGACGAAAATGTTGCTGAACGGAGGGGAATTGTTTTAAAGATTTGGAAACGGATGTTTTCAATAGAAAATACTTTTTCCGGTTGTCGTGATTTGGACTGGAATGATCAGAATTTCAGACTTTTAAAAGTTTTAACATTGCTATCAAGTATCTTTAATGAAAGTGTTTTTAGTATTGAATTCTCACTGCTAGAAAAATGCTTGTTTTGTTACTCTCATGCAATATTTCCGAGGAAATGAAAAAATAATTAGTAAATCTCGCATGGTTTATATCATTTTTTGTGATACAGTCGACTCACGGTATAACGACCCTGCCTTTGAGCTACCCAATGCGTATAACGATCTTGGGTTAGAACTTCTTAGCGGCGTTATAACGGCTTGCGTTAAAACTTGCGTTTAGTTGGTCTTTTGTCAGAAACCAAAAGACAAATTTATGTTGATTTGCCTGGTTTGAAAACATTATTTATCGCAACTGTTTTCTGAATATTGTCTGACGTTTGGAAATATTATCTCAAATGAAAAACAGGGAAACCTATGTAAGTTAACCACTTGCTTTGCAGCACTTTAGTGGTCAACTTAGACAGGTGGTCAACTTATATAGGGTGAGGTAGAGGGTGGAGGGCTAATTCCGTTCCTGACAAAAGTAGTCAACTTACAAAGGTAGTCAACTTACAAAGGTAGTCAACTTCACAGGTAGTCAACTTACAAAGGTAGTCAACTTCACAGGTAGTCAACTTACAAAGGTAGTCAACTTCACAGGTTTTACTGCATATTATCAATATTTCATTCCGAAAGATCGTCTCGCATATGAAAATTATATAAATCAAACACATCGCGTGACGTCAGTCATTTTCTTGGAAAAATGTAAGCAGAAATCTTTTTCTTGAAAGCTGAATGGTTTACGTCCAAACATATTTAAGATTTTAAGTTCTTTAATAATGATTTCATTTAAAAATATTTAAGTAAGATTTCCTTATAATTTTGATATAACAAGTGCATCTCGTTGTATCCATGCTCATTTTTAAGATGGATATACGTATATCTTTCTTAGAATAAGTTTACGGGTATCGGGCCCCAGTTCAATGTCGAATGAAGGAAAATCGGAAACTTTTACCAGGGATTCGATCAAGGCTTAATCGGTACAACCAGGTACCAGAAGGTGTTGATAAGTCATTTTGTTCTTAATGTTTTGTATTTTTCGACTTTTTCCTGTGATTGTGTATTTTTAAAAGGTTCTGCAGTTTTTTACATTTTTAAGTATGTTCCCATTCTGCAGAGCGTTTTGTATGCTTTTGCTCTTTTTTTTCTTTTAATTCATTGATTAAAGTTTAGTTCCGTTCATTCAATAAATTTGTTCGAAACATTTTAAAAGTTGGGTCAAGGGTGGAATTGAATAATCAATTGTTACGAAACTAAATGAAAGCAATGGTTTTTTGATGTTGAAAAAAAATTGTTGGTGTTATAAATGGAGATGGTAAATGCGATTTTGCAGAAAATTTATCTGTGAGTGATTATATTTGGTTCAAATTTGCCTCAATTACGCCTGCATTGAAAGTTTTTCAAGATACAAAAACTTGCTTGGTCCTTCGTTTTTGATAAGGTAAAAATAATATTATTATTATTCAGTGTAATTCAGATTTTTTGCATTTAAGATGTTAAAGTTTTCAAAATGCATATTTACCAGCTATTGGTAGTATTAATTTTGTAAAAAAGCCATTTGATGATGATGTTAAAAATTAAAGTATTTAAACTACAACTCTGACCTCAGATCTTAAGTGAATATTTCAAAATTTAAAGTGCACCTTTTCAACTTTAATGTTTTTTTTTTGTGTCATTTTTAGTGCATTTTTAGGGACTTTTTTCTCATCAACTGTTTGGGCTTTCCTGGCTTATTACATTCAGTCGAGTTTAGCCAGCTAGAATCTAGAGTCCTTCTTCCGATTGTTCTAGCTAAAAATTTTCGGTTCAAAAAGTGGTGCTATTTTACTTTATTTCATTTGTTATAGAAGATAAATCAACATTGCATTATGCTGATACATATGATATTCATCCATGGTTGATATATAATCTATGCATCATGCTGATACATATGATATGCATCATGGCTGTACACATGATATGCATCATGGCTGATACATATGATATGCATCATGGCTGATACATATGATATGCATCATGGCTGATACATATGATATGCATCATGGGGTGATACGTATGATATGCATCATGGCTGATATGTATGATATGCATCATGGCTGATATTTGAGATCCATGTTACAACATGGATTTCGAACTGTTCAAGGTGATTTTTTTGGGAGAGGGAAGTAAAATTTCGAATTTATTTTGTTCTGCTGCAAGCGACAGGCAATAAAAGCAAAAGGAATGCTAGTTTGTTATTTTTAATTGTAAAAGAAGGACGTTTGATACGGGAATATCTTATTCGGTGGACGTGTCAGCTAATAACGTGTTTCGTACTGTTAAAATTGAAACTCGAGTTCTGAGTTCAGATGCCAAACATACTTTGCTCTACATGATGCTCTGTCTGTGAAAACTGATTGAGTCGGTACTGCTGTTATTTTTACAACTCAGTGGTCGAGATAAATCATTTCAAAGTGACATATAGTTGTGTCCGGAATCGAAAAGCAAATGAGAGATTTTAAATCAGAAGGGAAAGCAAAAATCGCTACTTAGCAGAATACTCTATTTTCACTGAACTGCGAATTCAATTTTTTATTTTAAAAATCCCGTTGAAATATAAATCCATGAATTTATCTTGTTTTAGATTTAAATATCAACTGCCCCGTCTCCCCCGGAATTTTAGTTATTTTCCCCTTTTTACTCTCATTTGAAAACATTAAACTGACTTCTAACCATTTACAGTGTAAATGTTAAGTTAATGCTGCCTTTTATTATTAAGGAAACCAAAGAAAGTAATTCTTAATTCTCCTTAAAATATAAAAATATCTTCTAACGCGATTATCATAATTTATGCATATGCCCTTTTTTAAAAATATTTCTATTAATATTGTAAACGATATGTAAACTAATAAATATTGTGATAAAGAAGAGCTCTATGACTAAGTTATAATGCTGTAAAATGTACTGCCAAGCTAAAATTATGTATGCACTCTTTGAAACAGTTATTGAATTCCGTGAACAGCTTCATAATTAATAAATAAAAAATAGTGCATTTAAGCAGTCGGAGAATAATATTTTCTAACTACTTTGAGCAAAGAAATATCTATAAAAGAAAGTTTTATACGCTGATGTAAAATTGTCTTTTGAATTAAATTATTTTATTTATCTTTCGAGCTAAAAAATATCTATAAAAGAAAATTTTATACGCGCATGTAAAATTTTCTTTTCAATTAAATTGTTTTTTTTTCTTTACATGAAAAAATATTTCAGTGAAAAATACATGATTATACGGAAAATATCTCATAACACATATTACAAATAAAATAAAATCTTTGAAAATATTCCTTAAACTGTTTCAGTAAAACTACGCTTTTAGTAAAATTTTGTTAAAAGTATTAGAAAACGTACACAGACACGTCCCCAAGCAGCGCCGAAATTGTAAAATATTTTTTCATTGATAGAATATTTAGTGCATTATAATCATTTTTGTGGCGACAAGACTATCTTCACGGGGTAAAAAACTTTACACCAATCAAAGGACAGTAAGATATCGGTTTAGATGTGAAACTATGTAGCATTGAAGACTCGGCGGGTTAGGAATTTATGGCTAAAACTATGCAGGAGGCAAAAATATATCACATAAAACCTGCAATGTATGAACTTATGATGAATTAAAAATATAACAAACTACTATTAAGATTGCTTTTTAAAAATAACTATGTTGAACTCTAGCTGCTTTCACACCAAAGTCAACAAAGACAAAAAAACGTGTCTTTTCTCATCTGCGCAGCCGCAGAGCATATTTTTGAATGCAAAAATATGCCTTGCGCTTGCGTAGAAGAGAAAAGACAAGCTTTTTTTTTTGTCTTCGGTGTGAAAGCACCCTTATCCGTAAAAATAAGTTAACATGATGTTCACATTTGTTTACAGTAAACTCTAATAATATGAAATCTCCTCCTAGGGATGAGAGCATGTTACTTAAAGAACAGGGGTGTAAAGTACCTAAATATGGGTTCGATTCCTCACATAAAAACTGCTCCGTATTTGACACATGAAGAAGAAATCAAAGAGCAATAAAGTGAAATAAAGATTATACTTAATCAACATCACTACAAACCATAAATTCAAGCGAAATACATTGTCAAATCTAATATAAAAATTCAAAAATATTCCATAAAAGAATGCCATAAAGTTGCATTTAGCAATATTTTGACGCGAAAAAATATGAAACTTAGACAAACCCCCTCCCTCAATATGATTCCTTGTCTGCACTTAGAAATAAAAACGAAAGAGCAAATATGAAACATAATATATGTTTCAGTTAATCAGGACAAAGTGTAAAAATTCTCATGAAATACATCACAAATCTAACTTTAAAAATTATCCACATAATAATGCCACGAATGTTTAACAAAATTCTAACAAAAAAAAAAAAAAAAAAAATAAATACAAATAAATAAATACAAAACACATCGTAAAATAATACACTCCCTCTCATAAAACAGTTTCATGCTTATCAGATTAAAATAGAAACAAAAGAGCAAATCTGAAACATAATAAACAAACCTGTTTCTAAATACCGCCAAAGAGCCTTGCGTTCATAGGTTTCATCCGATCAAGATGAAATCTGCGTGTGTGTCTGACACTCAATCGACCAAATTCATTTTAGCAAGTTTATGAGCAGCAAAGCGCATGCGTCGTGTTTGGCGGAAAGAAACAAAGACGCACGCGTTTTGGCAATCTGGGTTATTAATTGTAAGTAGTTGACATTTTTACGGAAATGATTATTAGTTGCTATTTTGGAGTCGGAATTAAAGTTTTTTTCCAATGATGTGATTTTAATTGCAACGGCATATCAGCACTTCGGTGGTTTTTTTTTGGCAGAAATAGAAAGAGGGGGAAGGATATGCTTAGAATGTTGACTAAATAAATGATTTTATGTTGAGGTAACTCGATTTTAAATAATTATAGTTCCATGAACAAGTGTTTTCGAATCTTGATACATGTATTTAATTTTTTGTTTTTATCTCTACTCTAAAAAATCAGATAAATCTGAGTTTATGAGTGACAAAGGGTTCAATTCTTGCGTGTTCCAAGTAAAAACTGTAAGAAAAATTGAATAAAATACTTGTTGAAGCAGTTATTTTGTGTGAAAAGAACAACCCAAACTTTTGATAAATGTCTGAAGATTAGTAATTAAGTTAATATAAGCAATCTTTACTTATATCTACTTATTATTATGAATAATGTCATTTTAGCTCAGTTCTGATATACATAAATAAATAAATATAATTACAATCCAATAAAAAGATTATGTAATTTAGTTAGCTGCAAGGGTAGCTACCTAATCTTCTTCACATTTTATGTGACGAACATTTTTTTGCTAAAATAATATCTTATGAGAACATATTTAAATGAAAATTTTAAACAGTAAAGTGTTAAATATTAAAGGGTGACATTTGAAACTTTGTTTCTGAAAAATTGATGCTGTAATACTTAGTTTTTGAGTACAATGCTAAAAAAATATAAAAGTTTCAAATTTATCAGTTATTTGTCGTTATAGGAAGTTTAAGCGAAAAAAACCCTTACGGTATGAGTGAAAATTATCGTCATCGTGATAAAATTACTACGTTTCCATACTCCCGCCTTGTAAAAAAACGAGCTAGAAAGGTTGAAAGCTTTCCATTTTAGAAGAATGTTTCTTTTATAAAAGTTTTACAAATTCGTTGAATCGCTGGGATTATTAAAACTTTTGTGAACTGTTAGGTAGTGTTGCATTTTGGTAGCAATGAGCAATGTTCTTTGAATAAGTTTAAAGTGATGCACTAAATTTGTTTCAGTTTTCTTTTCCTGAACTGCAACATGAAAATGAAATATATTTTGAAAATTTCCTTTTCTTGCAAGTTACGTAACTTTAAACTACTATATAGTTTTTTAGTCTCCTTTCCCGAAAAAGTAAAAAAAAATAAAAATAATAAAGTATTAAAGAAGGTTTAATGGGGCGGGGGGGGGGGGGATCGTAAGAATATCGTTAACGAAAAATAAAAAATAAGTGAAGTAATTAAATACAGATTGAAAAACAAAACAGTTGAAAGTAGGGTTTTGGGAGCATGTGTCTGTCGATCTCCCCCTAATAACTTTTGAGGGAATTGTCCGATTCGAAAGATTTTTTTTTTCTTGCATTCGAAAGATCTCGGCGAGGGCATCTTACTTCCATATTTTATTTATTGATCTGAATATTTTTTCGTTTATTTTTCAACAGTTTAAAAAATCTTAATTTTAGCGATATTGGGGAAATATGCAGCAAATTTTATAAACCCTGGACACAAAATCCAAGTTCCTTTAACAAGCTTATTTGGAGGACTTCGCGATTTGATATATTTTTTGATTTGAACAATTTCTTTCTCATTCCTGAACAGTTCAAAAAACAAAACAAAAAAAAAAAAAAAACAATAAAAAATATCATTAGCGCGTACGGGGAAATTTCAATCCTATATAAATCCTGGTGTAACTGACGGATTTGCTTGAAACAAACTTTATCGGAAGGATCTTACGACGAAAAAACATGAACAGATACGAAGTAGAGAACTGGAACTAAACGAACCTATTTCCCATGAAATTTTATTATCTGGATTTTTTAAACATATTTCTGAATGAATGGATGAATAAATGAATTAGTGAGAGAATGAACGAATGAATGAATATATGAATGAGTTGAGTGAATGAATGAATGAATGTTTATTAGCCGTTGAAAAAGGTATATTTGAAGTAATTAAAGGAAAGGAGAAAGATAGCTACATTATAAATTTGTTGTTGGTGTATACGGGAAACTTCTTGTTAAGTACAATTATTTCGAAATTTTTTCAAAATTGCTACTTCTTTACTCGGAGATATTATAAGTTGAGAAATGCTCAACAATGAGTGCTTATCTTTAAATACCCATTTTAAACAGTGTGTAAATGACGGCGGCTTAAAAAATCTTAAAAATTCCGCGGATTTTTTCACCCCTGTTGTAAATTGTATACTGATTATTTGTTTTTTTTTCATAAAATACGCGCTATTCATGTCTATATGTAGTGTTTTTAACGCATTTAAAAATTGCAAATTCGTCACTGACATAAAATACAAAACAATATAATTTATATAAAATATTATAATTTGTTTCATGTAATTTCGAAAAGTATGAACACTTCATGTGAGTTAAAAAAAAGTATATGATTCTTATCGTTATCAGTTGCCAAATGCAAGTAACAACGCTTTTTTTTCTGAATTTTTCGAAACCAAATAGCTGAAATATTATATTCTATCAGAAAATATACATTACAACCAATTAGTGCATTATTGGTAAAAATAAAAGAAAGCATCTTTTGCACATTCAAAAGCTTTTTAATCCGACAGGTATAAAATACAACTAAAATATTCAAAGATGAAATTTGTTTTCTATGTAACTGCAAATAATATAGTTGACGCATGCGTTAAAAACATATTTATAGGTCAAAATTTAAAACATAAACTTTTTTTCTGATTAAGTTTCCGAAAATATTGGGCACATCAAAATGCATCTGTTGATGATATTTTGACCGTATTTTTATGAAAAAAGCTGCAGTAGTGTTAAAACGCCAAACCAGGGTTAGTCGAAATCCTGACGAAACATGACTAATAAATACTCTACGCAATTTATACAATTTTGATGTCCAGAAAAATAAATAGGATTTATATTAATATTTATTGGTCGTAAAACTACAAGAACAGTTTGGAGTTAAAAAAGTCATAAAAATGAAGAATAAGGTAAGTAGCCTCTGAAATGTTAACCCCCCCCCCCCCAAAAAAAAAAAAAAAAAAACACAGTGAAATGAATTTTATTAAGCGAAATTATTCAAATAAATTCGTAGAATGCGCAGATCATATAGATTGTGTGTGTTTTGTGTTAATAGTGAATGACATGTATGTCACACACAGCGAAAAGATTGGGAGGGATGTCAATAACTTTACAGTAAAACCTGTAAACTTGACCACCTGTCTAAGTCGACCACTTTTGTCAGGAACGGAATTAGCCCTTCACCCTCTACCTCACCCTCTATAAGTCGACCACCTGTCTAAGTTGACCACTTTTGTCAGGAACGGAATTAGCCCTTCACCCTCTACCTCACCCTCTATAAGTCGACCACCTGTCTAAGTCGACCACTTGTCAGAACGGAATTAGTTTCACTGTAACTGCTTTTCTATATTGGTAAATGCGTGATAGCATAACTTAATGGACGTAAAATAAAAAGTTAACAAGATGTTCCGTCTAGAACTATACGAGCCTACTTTCCCGTACACACCGAATTCAAATTTATAATCTAGCTACCTCTCTCTCTGTCTTTCTCGTTTAGCTTTAGTTCTTAATTGCTTCAAATCTACCTTTTTCAACGGTTAATACAGATTCATTCAATCATTCATTTGTTAAGTCATTCATGTATTTATTCATTAATTCTTTTGCTTATTCATTTAATCATTCATTAATTCAAAAATATTCTTGAAAATCCCGATCAAAAAATTTCATAGGAAAATAGGCTCATTAGTTCTGGATGAACTTTCTATTTGTACATGTTCTACGTCATAAGAGCTTTCCGATAAAGTTTGTTCCAAGCAAATCGGTCCGTTAGATCAGAAATTATATAGGATTGAAATTTCCCCGTAGGCGGTATGCTAATTTTTTTTGAACTGTTCAAAAATGAACAAAAATTGTTCAAATCAATATTTTACGCCAAGAACTTCTTCCAGTGAGCTTGTTCATGGGAACTTATATCTTGTACCCAGAGTTTACATAATTTGCTTCATTTTCCCATAGGCGCTAATGTTAAAATTTTTTGAACTGTTCAAAATTGAACAAAAAATTGTTCAAATCAAAAAGTAAAATATGGAAATGAGATGTCCTCGCCGAGATCTTTCGAATGCAAAAAGAATTTTCCGGATCGGACAATTCGTTTAAAAGTTATTAGGGGGGGACAGACCGACAGACAGACAGACCGACAGACACACTTTTTCCCCATCTCAAAACCCTACTTTCAAATTTTTTATTTTTTAATCTTTATTTAATTACTTAACTTATTTTTGACTTTTCTTGATTTCTAACGATATTTTCTCGATACATTGTCTTTTTTCATGCTTTATTTTTTTTTTTACTTTTACGGGAAAGTAGGCTAAAAAAGGAAGATCGGTTGACAGACAGAGGGAGAAATGGTATTTAACTGATTTGTCTTTGCATATTTATCTATAGACATTACTTATTATTATTTTCCTCTCATATGGGAGATTCCATTTCTATTATGTTATGAATCTTGATTGTTGAAAGAAGTGAAAAATCAGCAGCGGATTAGTTTGATTTCTTGAACCATCTGGAAGACACAAAACTGTATTAAATGATTATGAATATGAATTTTAACGATGATGTGGTAAATACGTTGATAGCAATGAAGTTTATAGGATTATTTTTTTTAAATAAATGAAATACAAAGTGAGTTGTAATCAGGTAAACGTGCACATCTGATCAGTGCTGATCATAAAGCATGAACTTGTGTGTGGTTATTTGCTGTCTAAGGAGTAATTTTTCATCAAGGATTCGAAATGCTTCTTCTAGTAACTATCCGAAGAATATTTCTCTTTTGAGAGAATTCGAATTCAGGAATTCACTTAGAAATTCTAAGCCTTTGTAAGAGACAAAATTGGCCACTGTATCGTTGGGTCTATTATTTTCAATTACCTCCAGAAGATGGAAATTTCTGCAGCTCCCCCCCTGGAAAAGTTTGTAGAGTTAAGCGGAAAAAAAACGCGTTTTTAAGCAATCCGTGAAATAGAACGAGTGATGATGATGATGATGTCGTGTCCTCGCGTGTGGCGAGGAAGAATGGGTACGCTGCTCCTGAGTCTAACGGGACCCTCGTAGGCAGGAGTCCGATTTCCCCCCCTTTTGAAAGGTCTCTTAATTTTTTGAACCAGCTCCCAGATGACAGACCGTCACCTGTAATTGGCACCCTCAGAGGTCGAGCAAGCCGGACTTCTCACCCATTTAAAGTTTGAGAATAGGTTGAGGTCGTTTCGGCCCAAGGCCTCTAATCATTCGCTTATCGAATCACTTGGAGGACATTGTAGCCACGACCTATTTAACGTGTACCAGCTCCCTTTAGCGTACACGGACCGCAGCAATCAGTCGCGAGAGGCTGTCCCCCTCCCAAACACTGACCTCAGTCAATGTTGCTTCACTTTTGGTGCTCTGCGGGAACCGAGCTTCTACCGACTGCGGGACAATGTAACAAGTAAATCTGAGAAATAAGAATTATGCCAGTTTCGTATTAACCTGAGGCATCGTTGTTCAACATTTATAACATAGCACCCCTCTCCCTTAAAACGAAAAATACTCTTAAAAAGCCCTTATTGCAACAATTTTTTGACTGCAAAACATTGAATGTTGTAACGCATGAGTGTAATTTAAGATACTTTATTTAATAACGTGTCTCTTGTTTATTTTTGGTCAGACTGAGACCCCCTTATACCCGAGAGTGACCTCCCTGGGATCACCCTCCCCCTACGAGGTTGAGAAACGACTACCTAAGAGTTTTACATTCATGATTCTCATTGGGGGAAAAAACACAATGGTAGAAGTGAAATTACTGCTAAGAGGGAAAGAACATGAAAAATTGCACCGCTACTGCAAACGTGTGTTTACAAGCAAAATATTACGGAAAGTTTCTCCATTTTCTGTCTATCCAGAGGCATAGTATTGGGGGGTATTGCTGCGATGAAGGGGCTAGATGTTTAGCTTGCTCCTATAAGATAGGGGTTACAGATGCAAAATTCCTACGGGAAACAAATGCGGGGTTCCCACGAAAAACTTTTAACATGAAGAAAGGATTTTAAAGCAATTTTAGGAATAGAACTAGTAAATCTAAGATGGCTACAACTTATCAGTTTCATACAAACCTAAAGTTTTATATTTTCTCTTGTTTAAAACATAATTGTCCAAGTAATCAACAGTTAAAAGGAAAAGTAAGTGGAAATATTGCACACACCACTGATGCCAAACGTACAAGTAAAATATTGCTGTAGGTTTCCCCACATTTTCTATGTCTGTCTTCATCCTTATTAATTTTTAAAAATTTATTTAATTATTAATTTTTGTTATGAGCCTAATGACGGTACTCTGCGCGCGTCTATGTACACATTCAACGAATTCTTTAACTTATATTTTTCATCTTCCAACCTTTTCTGCTGATACTAGAATTTTATTTAAATATATTTTTATATATACGTTCTTGAAGTGAGTTTTCCATAAAATAAATGGTAAATACTTTATATAGTGTACAAATATAACAATACCTCCTAAATAAGCTTTCTATTTGTGTAGAACTTTTACGATGCATAATTCAGTGTATTTTTGATGGGAGTAACTTATAAAATATTTTTTTTATTGTATTTAAAAAGAACTCAATCCATCACAATATTTATTTCATTCAATAGATGGCAGCACTAAAAATGTTTTTAGCCCAAGATCTTTGTGTATTCAAAAGCGGAAACATCAAAAACGGTATCAGTTGATCTGGTTTTCCTAAACGAGCCTAAAAAACGGCAGTATAAATCAGAGTAAACAAGCTTCTTGTGTCATTTAACCCTTTATCTACTGACGGTACTTAAAAGTACCCCACTCACTTTAAAATCCCCCCCCCCCCCCCCAGGAACCATTTTTACGAATATTTCGACGTTACTTTGCAGGAACACTTTTGATTCTACCTTCTCAGGAAACACTCCAGCTTAGGTTGTATAAAGAGTATTTTAGCGAGGAACGAGGCCAGCTTCCAAACCGATGCTGATGCATTTTCAGCTGCCATATAGCTCAGATTGCCAAACGTTTAAAATTTTGATCCACAAAAGTAAAATTTAAAAGTTAGGTCTTGATTGTTTTTATGTGTTAGTTTAAAACTCAGAAAACACTTTGACCAGATACTTTGAGTGAACAGAGTGCGAATTGATTTCTCAGTTAAATTACTCTGTGCTAGTTATTAGCTGTGAGGAATTAATTTTCCATAAGCTGAGTATTATATTTATGTAAATCCCTTAACTTTAATGTAGTTATTTAAAAGAAAAAAGAAAAATAATAAAACATGAAAAAAATTGCTGGACATAAAAAAATTAGTAGATAAAGGGTTGAATAAGAAAGGAAATTTATTTAGAAAGTAATTGGTCACCGAATATAGGTTGTCATTTTTATTTTCTTTCAATCATTTTCTTCACGATTGGTGTATCATCTTGAAGTTGGTCGCAGTGTTAAGCATTACTCAATTTTTACATTGATTAACAAATTAACTAAGAAATGATAATTGATTTCATAGAAATTAAAGTTAATGGCGGTGAAAGTAAACTGCATGGTGCAGTTCAAAGGTATATCACAATTAAAAGTGAAATAAAATTTAATTGTTGTGAATTAACTTAATAGGTCATGACAATTAATTTAATCACAACTAAAGTTTAAAACGTTAGAGGTGGTCAAACTATTAGCATTCATTGAAAAGATCGGCCATATTGTGCGTGATCGCTGGTTTAGTGATATTTATTGACTAATATTCAGTCACAAATCATATTCTGTGATTACTTATTAGTCAGTGCCACAACTTCCACTTTTATTGCGAGGATCCCTTCCATTTTTGTCTAGCTTAGAAAAAGGTTTAATCTTATTTTTTTTATCCCGGACCACTATGAAGCCTGGCTTACTATGCGTATTGATGACGTAGTGATATGCAAGAAATATTAATGGAGTTTTAATTATAATAACTTTTTCAAAAATATTCCAAAGGCATTAATTAAAACAGTGGACGAATACGAAAATAAAAGAAGCATTTTTTCAATCGCTTTGCTGGAAATTTTTTTTTTTTGATGTATCATGACTGAAACTAATTTGCTCACTTAAGGGGACTTGGCACCTTTTGACAATTTTTTTTTATTTAATAACTTTTACCTATTTCATTTGTATATTATGAAGTGCTATTTATTGTTCAACAAGATAATTTTCACGTGAAAAATATAAATTCAACTAACAGAAAATTTTAAAATTTAATTTTTTAAAAATAATTTAACGATTTTAAATTTCCTTCTTCTTCTTCATTTCTTGATTTTCTTTAACAAAATTTTTTAAAAGTACTTATTATAGTATGGTTTACAATTTTAGGGATTTGTTTTGCTATTAATTAATTAGTCTTTGAGAAAAAAGTTTTTAACATTACATCGATGGTAAAACACAGAAAAAAGGCGACTTTTGTTACATTTTCATTTAAAAAATTTTTTTTGCAAATATATAGCAAAATCCATTATTAATTTTATCAAGCACATCATATTGAAAACACACAAAAAATTTCAAGTTGCTAGATGAATATATGTAAAAGTTTTAGCATTTTGAGTACTACCATATTGCGAAAAAACACAAACCGAGAAAACGCAGTTTAAAGAATTCAAAACCCTACTAAAACATTAGAAATATTTGAATTCTCTTGCTTCTTAACTACATTTATATTGGTTATATCGTTTCAAAACTTCGCTCATATATACTAGGAGAGTCAAGCCACATTTTAAGCAAAAAATTGAAAAATCGGTATTTTCATCCATTTTCTACATTTGAAAGGAGCCAAGTCCCCTTAACTAATCCCATTTTATTTGACCTCTAGTAAATAGAAATGCTGCGTTTATTTGTCATTATAAAATAAAATATTTGAAATTCGTTGCTTTAATGTGAATAATCTTAACTAATCGGAACTGAAAATTACTGAATTCATTGAAAATGAGTAAATGATCCGTTGAAATCCGCTATGGCTTCAAATGAAACTGACGTTTATTGTTTAACTTGTAAGTTCCACACAGGGGAAACTAGGGAGGGAAATTAGGGAGGTCTAGAGAGTCTATAATTAAACATTTGTTTGGCTATTGAGCTTCATACGGTAGCATACCAAGCAGAATCACACTTTTTTACTTTTAGTTAGACACTTGAAAATAGAATGAAGATAATCATAATCACATGAGATAGCATTTTTGCCTAAGAAAATATTTTTTTTCGAAGCTAGCTCTTTGTGCTATGGCATCTTTCTTCAACGTACATAGTACGCTGAATGATCTGTGTCATTGTTTTGCTAAAAGACTTAGTGTTTTTTTTTTTTTAAATTTTAATATGATTTTAAAGCATTTTTTCCGAAATAGCTATTAAGGGAGGTTTGACTTTGTCAAACTTTCGTTAGTTTAGTACGATGCTGTAACATTTTTTAATGTACAAAATTTAGTTAGTTTTAAATATAAATGTTATTACAACTCGAAGAAATTTCGTTCTTAATTAACTCTACACTGCGCATTTTTTTTTTTTTTTTTGCGGCTGTTGTCGATTTTGTGAAAAAAGATGAACATTGAGCCTAGTTTACAAGATCTGGGGGAGACTATATTAACTAATATGACCTTACATATAAAATATAACGAAAGAATGAGCCATTTGTTAAAAATAGTGCAAAACAAGAGCTTAGTGAACGAAAATAGAGGTGCTGTTTAAAAGCAACTCGGCGCAGTGTAGGGTTAATGATTAAAATAATTACTGAGTGTATGTTTATGTATTATATTCTACTTTGATTTACCTAAGTAGAACTGAAACTTCCTTTGTATACTTTGTTATGAAATTACCAAGATATTTAAGCATTTGTTATATATTTTAAACTTTTCACTGATTATCTGTTATTTATTCTTTTGTAAGTGAAGTAAATTTTATTTTATGCAAAATCAACAAAATTAAGCTGGGATTAACAACTTCTCTCTTAACCGCTTCCCTTACAAATTGTTTTGAAAAAACAATTCAAAAAATCATCACATTTTTTAATTTTATTACTAAATACAAAGAAACAAAGCAAAGTAAAATGTGCAGGTTTTGAGGGGGGAAATACTTGTAAAACGTAATTTTCATGATTTTTTTTAACGTATAAAGAATAAATATATTTATTGAGATTTTGAGGTTATTTTATAGATATACTAGCGGTACCCGCAACGGCGTTGCCCGTGCAAAGTTAAAAGAGCGGCGCCAGCGGCGCAACTTGTTTTTTCCTTCAAGCAAGACACCGAAGGCGACCTCTGAAGTCGCTTCTGAGCCGATAAAAAACTTATTTCAACCAGTCTTTTTCCACAAATGTATATCTACTTTGACTTAGGTATAAAATTATTTCAATCTATTACTCACTAATAACCTATATTTATTGATTTATATTTGTATCATGTGACATATTTATCTTTATTACATCATCAAAACTTTTACATAGGTTTTTTTTTACTCTCAGTGTGATAGATAGCAAGCAGTACATTCTTTCTGAGTCTGAATTCAAAAATATAAATGTTATTTCATAAATTTTTATTTCAACCAATAAAAAGAATAAATTGTGATACAAAAAGTAAAAAATAAGTATATATTAGTATGAGTGACACCCGGGGCGGGTAGTGATAGGTGTCACCCCGTGGAAAAGATTACCGCCTCCAAGAAAAAAAATCATGTAAGCATAAAGTATGAGTTTTAAGGAAATATAATATTTTTTTTTTAAATTGCAGATTGAAAAATAAAAACACCATTTGTATCATGAGCCTCATAATATTTAAAGTACATGTTGGTGGCAGCTGTTAGGATTAGCGGTTAAAAAAACATTGCAAATATATTGTTTTAAGAAAACTTAAAAAAATTGTTTTAAGCTTTTAAAGGTTCTATTTTTTTTCTCCGTCCTGGCTGGGTGTCCCCCTTAAAGTCAAATAGACATTTCTTTGGTAGCGGATATTGGAATATCCTGTGAATTAGATTAAAACTAAAAATTTTCCTACAGACACTGTTCGCTCTCCACTTGATAATAGAATAGCCCCATATAATACAAAAAAGATCTTTTTATCTAAGATACCTTGAAACTACTTTTTGAAGATGAACAAATTTCTCAACATGTGTACTTTAGCAGCGGCATCAAGCTATTTCTTGTTTTATGCTGGCAACCTACTTTCTTCCATTATTTTTCAAGCAAGTGGACGTTAAAGCATTAAAAATTCTCATTAGATCTCAAAAAATGAAGGAAGGTTAACCAATATACTAAAGTATTAAATTTCCCTCCACAATCAAATACAACACTTAACTGCATAATACTGATTGTAACCATTGATATTTGTATGGCAAAGCGGATTTACAGTCCAGTCAAGGGGGCGGTGGTTGAAAATCGTGCCTCTTGCCCCCTCCAAATGAAATGGTTTTCAATATTGAAACAGCAAAAAACCAATTTTGGGTTATCTTTAGTTATGTAATAGGAAGAAAGACGGCAACGGCTCTTCCATAGAAGTTTTTCGAAATTGAAATTCGAAAAACTCAATTTTACACTATGTTTGGTAAGATTAGGGGAAGGGAAAGGGGGCTCTTCTTCGAAAATAAGTTGAAATCGAAGTTCTAAAATTACTTGCATAGGCTGTCATTCGAGGGGTTTAGCGGAAGGTGGACGGTCCTAGCTCTTTTCCTGTATTTCTTACAAATTGAAATACTAAAAGCGCATACTTATTTAAGCTACGTATATTATCGACATAAGGGGAAGGTTCAAACTGCCAGAAAATTTTTGCCATTGAAATTTGAAGATCAATTTTTTAGTCTATTTCTAGGAGACAGGAGAATGACCAAAAAGTCTCCACCCAAAATTTTTTGAAATTGAGGCTCTTAAGAAAAAATTTTACTCTAACTTTGGTGACGGAAGAGAGGACAGTTTGGTCATTTCCAAAAGAAATTTTTAAATTCGAAATCTTCAACACACAACTTTAGGCCATCTTAAGAACATTAGGAGATTCAGCGGCTCTCTGCGCAACATTTTATGAAATTTGCAAAAAGAAGCGATGTTCGGGTTCCATTCTAAAATCGTTTTCGTAACTAAAGTTGGATTTACACTGCCTTTGGTGACATTAAGGGAAGGAAAAGCGATTTGGAAGCTTTCATTCAAGTCTTAAAACACACTTTTGAGCAATGTTTGGGGGCATTAAGAGAAGAGGGAGCAGTTGTGAGCTTTCCAGAAAACTTTTTGACCTGAAAGTTCCAGAAATTTAATATCAGGCTACCTTTGGTCACATTAAGAGGGGTCATGATCCCCGTTTTGATTCATGCTTAGGCTTCACACTTAAGCTTGCCCCTCTATATTTGGCATTGTTCAATGAATCGAAGGAGGCTTCCCGGTTTCTTCAAATTCTCCAGTTTCTAATCAAGTGGAAATATTTAGAACTAATAATGAATATGTAAGTAATCATAAAATATTAAGCAAACATTTGAAGTTAACATAATTAAAATGCCTAAATACCTCAACTATTTTTTAAATGATTTATTTAAAAACAACATACTTATATTATATTTGAATAAAAGTCTTTCTTGTGAATATTTAATATTTAAATACAGAAATACATATTAATGACAATATTTTTAATCGCTATTCTCAACAAAACACATAAAATAGGGCACAGAATATTTTATACTTGCTCCGGACCTGTTTACATGTGACCGACAGTGCTTTCAAAAAGATAAATAAATGCTTGACCAATGCAGTTAACATGCAATTGTGGTAATAATGCACTTTTTAGGAATCAAAGCAAAATTGATAAATAATTGCTAAAAATAAGGATTAAACTGCAAATTTTAACACTGCATCATCTGTGTAAACACACAATGTTGTTACACTACAATTATACAGCTTTTCATTGTTTTGAAAATTGAGGATCTTTCCTTTCAAATAAGTTGTAAGCTGATTTTATGCACTTTCCCAATAGAAAGCAGATTAACAGAAAAAAAAAAAAAAAAACGCCAAAAGGGAAAAAAGAATATTATTATTGCAAGGAATAAAGCATTGATTCCTAGAAGTCCTTCTAGAAAAACAAAAGCGTACAACAAAAACAACACAAAATGTATATGAAACTTAAATTATTTTTCTGTATAAAAAAGGTAAATTAAAAAAAAAAAAAATTCTGATAGAAAAAAATATCGAACATTTCAATAAATGATCCAAATCCAGCAGCATTTGAAAAAAAAAAAAAAAAACAATTATTCCAATACATGGAGCATCAAATTTTAACAGGATTATTCGTAATAAGGCAAGCATCTAGAATGAAAAAAAATAAATCGGCAGACATTGAATCGTTACGAAACAACCAGAGACCCCAATGCCGTTTACATTAACCTGTGGGATTTCTAAAATTATCTTCATTATTTTGTAAATCATTTATTTAAAAACAACGTACTTATATTATTTTAAATGTGTGCATCATATGAGGGACACCCCCCCCCCCCCCCCTAATGTCACTGAAACAGTGCCATGTCAAAAGAAAAAATAAATTCTTCACCACTCGAGTGAAAGTTGTTTGCCACTTTTTTTTTGTAATGAATGATTATTATTTTTATGAACAGCTCGGATGAATTAAACTGGTTGGTCGAGTCCCTTGAGTAATAATGGTTGAATTCGATATAAATTGCTTAAGCAGGCCCAAGAACATTCTAGGTTCAACACAATAAATAGCGGAAGCGATTGACACTTCTGTACAATAAAAGGCAAATTTAAAAAATAATACTGAAAGAAAAGAATATCGAACATATCAATCAATGACCAAAATTCATTAAAATGCATAAATACCAACTATATTTTAAATTCTTTATTTAAAAACAACGTACTAATTTTATTTTGAATGTGTGTATCCACGGGAGGTTGCAAATTAAAAAAATAATGCTGAACGAAAAAAATATCGAACATTTCAATAAATGATCAAAATCTAGCAGCAACATTCTAAAAAAGGAAATCAAATTTTTCACTTTTCCAGTAAACCATGAACCATGGTTGATTCTTAGCGGGAAAAAAAAATCGGAGCTTCACACAAAATTCTCGGAAAAAGTATGCGCCAAAAATTTAAAATATAAAACTATATACTTAGGTTAACAATCCCCCCTTCCCCCTCAAGACAACAGTACATACGCATATATATAAAGCTCAAAAATAATCTTTCAAGTAATTGAATGAAAGGTCTATTTATATTAATGTCAGAAATTCTTTTTTTTTCTGAAAAAAATTTTTGTAACTCAAACATTGCATTCATTGGATTACCGAACTGTTTGCAAATGAACGAACCCATAATTGGAGCTTCTGAAGCTTGTTTGTGTTTAATTTTTGCAGGAAATAAAATGATTTTCTCCAATATGCAATAAATTTAGGCCAACACGATTAGCGATCAACGAAGAGCAATAAAATTAAACCTAAGTAAACATCATCATAAACTACACGATTAGCGATAAAGAACAACCATGAATTGAAAAAAAATTAAACTTAAGTAAACATTATGATAAACAACACGATTAGCGATAAAGAACAATCATAAATTGAAAGAACAGCTGAAACTGAAAAAGAATAAATCAAATTAATGGAAATACATAAAAACAAAATAAATCAAATTAATGGAAATACATAGAAATAAATTTCAAGCAAGGATATACTGAAATCAATCTCATCATCGAAGATGACGAAAGCAACAACGATTGCTATAGCTCCCTTCACTTCAATTCGCTATGAAGAACTCGCGTGAAGTAAAGAAAATGGCTGGAGGATGCTGAAGGTTTAAATTTTAATTGTTAAATTTAAAGAATATAGAACAAATTAAAAAAAAATAGCTTCGAGGTGCAGACCACCGAGATATAATAGAATTTTGTGCCAGTTTTCGTAATCGTACGTTGCGTAGATTTTGCTGTAGAGCGTATAGCCACAAGGGCGTTGCCAAATCGAAAGTTCATCAAACTTTCATTTTATATATATAGATTGAATGACATTTACTAAAATTTTCAAACATTTTTCTTGAAAAATCCCGGAGATATCGGCTACTGGCACACTGTAAGTCGCCACCCGGGTCGGCAGTTTGCGTACATCCTGGAGGTCACAATTTTTATCTGAAATCAATTTTTTTTAAAAATCTACTGCTTTTTATAAGTGTCTCTTCTAGATGAACTAAAATCATCACAAAAAATTGAAAATTTCAATTTTTTTCTTTAGAATGGGAAAATTAACTGCGATTTTTAACCTTTTTTTTAAAAAAATTTTTTACAGTAAAAAAGTAAAAATAAAGATATGCTTATAATTCTAGTTCAACTAAAGCTGGTATAAATAAAGAAAACGTGTGCTAAATTTGATAAGAATTGATTAAAACTCTGCGAGCTAGAGTGTATGCAAATTCAAAAAAAGTAGTTTCGAGAAAAACGCGTTTGAAAGAAGAGCGGTATTGAAGGTAAATTTAAGGCAGTAAAATGAATCAGTTTTTTTCAATACTTATAGATACTAATACTTATAGAAATTTCTATCCAAGGTCTCAATTGCTAAAAGAAATAAAAGGACATCTGCTAACGTTCTCTAATACCCTTCAGGTCATTCATAAGGGACTACCTGCTCAGCTGCTCCAAAAGGGGCGCTCGCTCAAATGCTTATAACTTTTAAACGACTTGGAATTTTGCTTTGAAATTTTCAGGGTATATTATTGAATAGTTGTAGAATCGATTTAATGAAGAAAAATAAATTCTAATTTTTTGAGACCTTTACACGTATTTATTTCCCCCCATAAGTTGGATTTTTTTTTTACTGGTGTAAAAGCATTTAAAATTAGTTTACTATCTCGAGTTATCTTGGGTAAATAAAAAAAAAGTTAAATATTGGTCTTTGTATGATAGTTTGTGAAACAAAGGACAACACAGCAAACCAACAAAACTTGGCAAACTGCCAATCAAAGCTGAATATTCCCTTTTCATTTCCTCCAGGCCGAGTAAAACCGTACTGAAACATTACTGAAAAATTCTGCTTCGCCCGGGTTTTCTCGGGATAATAATTAACTGCAATATATACGAACCCGAGATAACTCGGGATAATCATGCAAGCGGTTAAACGTAGTTGCAAAATTTACATTGTCTAATTCATTTTCTTGAGAGACTTCTTGGGAGAGAAATAGTTACTTTTCAAATGACGACGATGACGATTTCGAAGCCTTACGAGCTAGAATTGAAAAGGATAATTTTGTTTTTAAAGTAAATAGATGTCATTTTTCTATAATTTTCTCAGATGTTCTGTCGCATGCATCTTAAGTATATAACCTGAAAAAGATGTTGCAGCAGCAACCAAAAGAGATGTTATTAAGCTTCCTCAGTAAATGGGCATTGGATGCACCAAAAGTGTTTTTTCAAAATAAAACTTGTGACAATTCTAACTATCAGAGCGTTTATTATTTCGCACTAAATTTGTTTAACAGTTTTTATTAAGCCTATTTAAAATTATTAATCACTAAGTAAATGAATGATAATTCTTTAGAAATTTGATTATTACACGAGTCTTACAATAGAATTTATCAGATATTTGATGATAACTTTTGTGTATTTAATACCTTTTAATTCTTGATAGGTCAAACCTCGCACATGGTGGGTCAAACTTCCTTCAAGTGGGGAAGTTCGATCCATTTTGAACACTCTTGAAAAATTCTACATTAAGAGGGTAGTTTATAATTCAAATAAAAAAAAGAAAATATGTAGTGTAAGGATATACCCAAGGTCATATGCTAACAAATAAAGTCAACTGCTCGATTTCATCCCGCAAAAAGAAAAATAGAAAAATACATTTGTAAAAAGCGGGTCAAACGTCCCTACGACGTCCTTTGTTTTTGATGGAATTATTGATCATGTCTTGTTCATGACAATATGCTTCTAGTAAAGTATTGAACGATATACTTTGTGAAGGATAGTAATTACTTGTTATTCTTTACTTTTTCTCTTCTACTTGTCCGACTTTTACATTTGCTATCGATTGAACCATTTGCTTCCTCGGAAAATGGTTGAGAACAATAGCTTGTCGATACGGCAAGCATTAATTTTACTTCTGTCATTTAATTATAAATTACAGTTAATAATTTGTTATAGTTTTCTCTAACATTTACGAGGATTTCATTAGAAAATCTCGCGGATATCGAAAATTGTTTTCCTACAGTAAAACAAGGTTAGGTTCCGAAAAAAAATTTGTTATGTATTCATAAAAATGGTACGTGTTGCAAATTAAATGGCATGAAAATAAAAATTTTCAATTAGATGAAAATTCCTAATTTTTACTTATTAGACCTTATCTTTCTTTTTAAATTTGTTATGTATTCATAAAAATGGTACGTGTTGCAAGTTAAATGGCATGAAAATTAAATTTTTCAATTAGATGAAAATTCATAATTTTTACTTATTAGACCTTATCTTTCTTTTTTTACATGTATAAATCTCGAGGTAAAGTAAAATAAATGCCTCAATTTTCCATTTCATGATAATTTTCTCTACCTTAATATCCCACCTAAAGGATAATTCTCTACTTCGCCAATTAGATCTGATTACATTTAAGATTATCACAAACTCGTGTTGCAAAGTAATATCATCGAAGTTGTGATAGGGCTTCAAATCCTATTGAAACCGCGAGGTAGATCTACCAATGAGGACTGACTCTGTATATTTCTTAAGTATGTTCATGAAGTATGTATTTCTTTGAAATATAAACATAATTTATGTATTATTTAATTATATTCATGCTTTCCTTATTTTTAAAGCTATCATTTTTATACGTGGCATGCGGCGTACAACGCACACCTATAAATTTCAACCCCATTTTTTGTATCAAAAGTGCGATTTATACGCCGAAATATACTGTACACACATATTTATATACACATATATACAACTCCTTTAAATCAGTGGTTCCCAACCTTTCCCCCCTGAGAACCCCCCCTAAGATCCGACAGAAAATGGATAACTGTGAGTACAAAATTTAAAGTTGATGAATAAATATCTTCCGGTTCCTCTTTGGGGTCTGTATATAAGAAATTAGCCGAAAATAATGCAAAATTTTACGTTTTAGTAAATTTTCATATTTTTGACTCTCTTTTCGCGCTAGCGAGGAAAAAAGTGTGAAATGGTAGGAGAAACATACGGATCAAAATTTAAAATAAATCAATGAATATCTTTCCATACCACTTTGAGGTTTAAATTTTCAACATCAGGTAACAGTAGAAATAAGTAAATTTCAAATTTTGTACGTATGCTTCCTATGCCAGTCCTTAACTTTTACGCATTATCGGAAAAATATTTATAAAAAATAAATATTTTCACACTCCATCCTAACACATTATGAGCGGGCGGCAGGTACTAGTACCCGTTTCGTGCATTGCCGTTTAAAAGCGGGGCTGGTATTTGTACCCGTTTAAAATCACCACTTCTAAGTCACACATGGGAAAAAAATTTCATATAATGTATGAATTGGTGTATTTTTTAGAACATTTTTTAACTTAGTCAACTTAGCCCGCTACGCAACATAGTTGCGCGTGCTACGTTGCCCGCTCATAATGTGCTAATACGTATGTAAATTTATTATTACTTTTTACGTTAGCAATTAAAAATTCCGCCATTGCAATGTTATTTTCATAAACCCCCCTTCACCACTCGAATCCTTGGGGATTCGTAAACCACCAGTTGGAAAACGCCGCTTTAAATCAAAACTTTCCAGACTTCTAAAAACAAAATAAATTCTAATAATACACAGACAAAACAACTGAAAAACCTTAATACAGCATCATCTAAAGCTTGCGTTACTAAGTTCATTGCCTTATGCCCCAACCATTAGTTTTCATTCGAAGCTAGAAATAATCTCATCAAGTTTTACTTAATGAAACATGAAGTTCTTCTTACAATACCGATGAAATATATAGTGTTAGAATTAAAGAGAGAGGAAATGTATGTTTTCTGCTGAAAGAAAAAGCGCAAGCACATATTACAGGCCTTTGTGAGAAAATACTCATCTGTTTCTACTTACACGCATATCTCCTCACGAAAGGTAAGAGAGCTGTAATGTTTGTAGGGAGTTAGAAGGAAATTATTCTCCCTCTCTTCGAGTAGCCGTATAAGTATCGAATGAATTCAGTGCTTACATAGCTTTAGTGAAGCGGGCTTTTAGATGTATAAAACGAAAGTACAAAACAGGAATTACTAAGATATAAGCTGTATTTTTTTTATTAGAAAGAAAAATAAAAGGTACTTACGTATTATCGCAGCTACGTGTGCCTCAGTTGGGGACTTTATGATATTTTTATTTTTTCTGGGAAAAAGAATACCAACTCTGTTCATACACTAAAAAGTTTGCGTTTAGTTGTCACCATTTTTGGTGTTATTGAACACGATTTCAAGCTTACACGAATCAATCTTATTACGAATTCAGTGCTTACATAGCTTAAGTGAAGCGGGCTTTTAGATTTACAAAACGAAAGTACAAAATAGGAATTACTAAGATATACGCTGTATTTTTTTATTGAAAAGAAACAAAAAAAAAAGGGATTTTCGTATTATCGCAGCTACTTGCGTCTCAGTTGGGGATTTGATGATAATTTAATTTTTCTGGGAAAAAAAATACCAACTCTGTTCATACACTAAGAAGTTTGCGTTTAGTTGCCACCATTTTTGGTGTAATTAAACACGATTTTAAGCTTACACGAATCAATCTTACTACGAATTCAGTGCTTACATAGCTTTTGTGAAGCGGGCTTTTAGATGTATAAAATGAAAGTACAAAATAGGAATTACTAAGATGTAAGCAGAATTTTTTGTATTAAAAAGAAAAATAAAAGGTCCTTACTTATTATCGCAGTTACGTGTGCCTCAGCTCGGGACTTTATGATAATTTCATACTTTCTGGGAAAAAGCATGCCAACTCTTCATACACTGTAAAAAGTTTGCGTTTAGTTGCCACCAGTTTTGTTGCTATTGAATACGATTTCAAGCATACATAAATCAATCTTATTACGAATTCAGTGATTACAAAGCTTTAGTGCAGCGGGCTTTTAGATTTACAAAACGAAAGTACAAAATAGAAATTACTAAGACATACGCTGCATTTTTTTATTGGAAAGAAAGAAAAAAAGGTACTTGCGTATTCTCGCAGCAACGTGTGCCTCAGTTTGGGACTTTATGATAATTTCATATTTTCTGGGAAGAAGCATACCAATTCAGTGTAAAAAATTTGCGTTTAGTTGCCACCATTTTTGGTGTTATTGAGCACGATTTTTGGTGCTCAGTTAGTGTAAAGTTGAAAATTATTCCTTTTTGATGTATTTTAAATTGTTTTATGTGTCTGTCTAAAAAAATTATAGACAGTATAATTTTTCTTAGCACATGAAATATATTAACGTATCGAAATTTCATTACGATTGCTCATTTCTATGAAAATAGGATAAATGAGCAATCGTAATGAACTTTTGATATGTAAATAAGGTTTAAATTTAAAATATATCAATAAATGAGTACTTTTCAACTTTACACCAACTGAACACCAGAAATGGTGTTCAGTAACACCAAAAATGGTGGCAACTGAACGCAAAATTTTTAGTGTACGTAGTGTGCCATGTCAGTCATCGATGGCTGACACTGAAGTTTTTGTTTAGACCGCGTCAGCCACCGGTGGCTGACTTTCGTAAAATATAAAACTTAAAAGTTGCATTAAGTAATTACTGAAAATTTATTTACTTAACTTTTATTTATTAGAGGATTTTATTATTAACACATCTGACACCGGTGGCTGATACTAAATGTGGGCCTGACTGGGATTTCCTTATAAATTAGGGCGGCACTCAACGTGTTAAGCTATGTTGCCATAGCATGAAGTTACAGAAATTGAGTAGAATTTTTGGTTGTGATAATATATAAAACTCGATCCCGAAAATAAATTAATAAAATGTTAATTGATGTGATTAAATGCACGTGTGAAACCTGTGTAAGTTAAACACTTGCGGTGTAGCATTTTAGTGGTCAACTTAGACAGGTGGTCAACTTTACAGGTTTTACTGTATTTCAAACAAAAAAAATATAAAAGTAACAAAACATTTTGAGTAGATAGCTTGTTTGTATTTCTTCTGTTCCGGTATAGCATTCTTGACATTCCACATAATCATGCGCCGTGTACAGTACTGGAAAAAGAAAACTGAACACTAAAAAACCTCAGTCAACTTTCTGCGAATAAAGCATATTTTTCTTCGTGCCTGATTCATGTCAGTCTGCATTAAAGGGGTGGGGAGGAAGTGGGGTAGAGAAGGGAGCCGAAAAAATATTTTATGCTCTAAGTCTAGATAAAGTGGAAGGGGAATGATTTCCATAAATATTTAAAGTTGTGTGCATTAAAAGGGGGAAGGGGAGAGGGGAACCGAGAAAATATTTTTACGTTTGCCAGCTCTAAATCTAGATAAAGTGAAAGGGGAATAATTTCCATGAAATATTTACCGATGTTAAAGAAATATTGAAGGGGAAAAAACGTATATTTTTAGTCAGTCTAGAAAGCGGATTTCATTTTGTGAATCGGTACGGTTTCATGTAATGGTATCATATTTGGAGAATCATTAACCAAATTAGAACTATTCCTGTTAATATGATAAGCTTCCCAAAAGTCAAGTTCTAAAGGGGAAGAACATTTTTGAATAATTTTCCCAGAATTGAAATCAAAAGAGTGGTTGGAATTCCAACAATGTTGAGCAATGCTAGACTTATTCAGCTCTTGCTTTCGTACATAACCTTTATGCTCATTTAACCGAATTTTCAGAGCACGTTTTGTCTGTCCAATGTAAGAAAGGCCGCAACGGCAACTAATTTGGTAAATACCCCAAGTATTAAGTTGATCAACAGGATCTTTAAGAGAAGAGAAGGAAAGTTTGTTGCTAGGAGCAAAAACAACTTGAAATTGGAACCTTTTTAGGATTTTAGCAATACGAAAACTTACAGAATGAAAGAATGGTAACACAACCAAATCCTTTCTAGAAACCACATGATTGGGACCAGAAGGTTTTTTAGAAAGTTTGTTATGAATAGAATCAATTAAAGAGTGAGAAAATCCTCTATCAACAGCTACAGCTTTCAGATAGTTGAGTTCAATCTTGAGAAGCTCAGGAGAAGAGCAAATATTAATAGCACGATGGACAAGAGCATTAAAAGCCGAATATTTTTGGTTGGGAGGATGAGACGATAGTCTGTGAGGAGGTAAAGAAACAGCGAAAGGTTTACGATAGACAGAAGTTGTGAAACCAGACTCACTCCTAGAAATCAAAACATCAAGAAACGCGAGGCTACTATTAAGTTCTTTCTCACAAGAAAACTGGATATTAGAATCAATGGAGTTCATAATCGAAAGAGCATCATCAATACCTAACAAGTTACTGTCCGTTAGGACAAAACAATCATCCACATAACGAACATAAAATTGAAATTGCAATTTTTGGAATAGTTTTTCCTCAAAATAATGCATATAGAAATCACTTAAAATAGGACTAAGAGGACTTCCCATGGCTAGGCCATCTACCATAGCATAGAATTTACCATTAAATACAAAAGTGCTCTGTTGCAAGCACACACGAGTAAGAAAAACTAATTCCTCGACTTCCACAGAAGTAAAATGGAATTCAGAAAGCCTTTTCCTGAGGCAAGTCAAAGCGCCATCAACAGGAACATTAGTAAACAAAGAATTAACATCAAAAGAGGCCATAACCGAATTATTCGGAACGAAGTTATGAAGTTTCTTAACAAAATCGGTGGAATTTTTAACAGTGAAAACATTCCGACTCCTAAGTGGAGAAAACACAGAAACTAAATACTTGGAAAGTTTATATGAAGCAGTGCCAATATTGGAAACAATTGGTCTGAAAGGAATACCTGCCTTGTGTACCTTCGGTAAAGCATAGAAACGCGCACAATTAGCAACAGAAGGAATCACAGACCGTTTAGCAATCAAAGGAATAGAATGAACAGACTTAACAGCAGAAGAAATAGCTTTTAACTCCTTGTCGCTAGGATCTTTATAAATTTCAGCATAAGGACCAGAAGCAATTAAATCATCAGTTTTTTCAACATAAGATGATTTATTAAGAACAACAATCTGACCACCCTTGTCAGCTTTGGTAATGACCAAATCAGAATTTGAAAAATCTGATTTGGTCATTACCAAAGCTGACAAGGGTGGTCAGATTGTTGTTCTTAATAAATCATCTTATGTTGAAAAAACTGATGATTTAATTGCTTCTGGTCCTTATGCTGAAATTTATAAAGATCCTAGCGACAAGGAGTTAAAAGCTATTTCTTCTGCTGTTAAGTCTGTTCATTCTATTCCTTTGATTGCTAAACGGTCTGTGATTCCTTCTGTTGCTAATTGTGCGCGTTTCTATGCTTTACCGAAGGTACACAAGGCAGGTATTCCTTTCAGACCAATTGTTTCCAATATTGGCACTGCTTCATATAAACTTTCCAAGTATTTAGTTTCTGTGTTTTCTCCACTTAGGAGTCGGAATGTTTTCACTGTTAAAAATTCCACCGATTTTGTTAAGAAACTTCATAACTTCGTTCCGAATAATTCGGTTATGGCCTCTTTTGATGTTAATTCTTTGTTTACTAATGTTCCTGTTGATGGCGCTTTGACTTGCCTCAGGAAAAGGCTTTCTGAATTCCATTTTACTTCTGTGGAAGTCGAGGAATTAGTTTTTCTTACTCGTGTGTGCTTGCAACAGAGCACTTTTGTATTTAATGGTAAATTCTATGCTATGGTAGATGGCCTAGCCATGGGAAGTCCTCTTAGTCCTATTTTAAGTGATTTCTATATGCATTATTTTGAGGAAAAACTATTCCAAAAATTGCAATTTCAATTTTATGTTCGTTATGTGGATGATTGTTTTGTCCTAACGGACAGTAACTTGTTAGGTATTGATGATGCTCTTTCGATTATGAACTCCATTGATTCTAATATCCAGTTTTCTTGTGAGAAAGAACTTAATAGTAGCCTCGCGTTTCTTGATGTTTTGATTTCTAGGAGTGAGTCTGGTTTCACAACTTCTGTCTATCGTAAACCTTTCGCTGTTTCTTTACCTCCTCACAGACTATCGTCTCATCCTCCCAACCAAAAATATTCGGCTTTTAATGCTCTTGTCCATCGTGCTATTAATATTTGCTCTTCTCCTGAGCTTCTCAAGATTGAACTCAACTATCTGAAAGCTGTAGCTGTTGATAGAGGATTTTCTCACTCTTTAATTGATTCTATTCATAACAAACTTTCTAAAAAACCTTCTGGTCCCAATCATGTGGTTTCTAGAAAGGATTTGGTTGTGTTACCATTCTTTCATTCTGTAAGTTTTCGTATTGCTAAAATCCTAAAAAGGTTCCAATTTCAAGTTGTTTTTGCTCCTAGCAACAAACTTTCCTTCTCTTCTCTTAAAGATCCTGTTGATCAACTTAATACTTGGGGTATTTACCAAATTAGTTGCCGTTGCGGCCTTTCTTACATTGGACAGACAAAACGTGCTCTGAAAATTCGGTTAAATGAGCATAAAGGTTATGTACGAAAGCAAGAGCTGAATAAGTCTAGCATTGCTCAACATTGTTGGAATTCCAACCACTCTTTTGATTTCAATTCTGGGAAAATTATTCAAAAATGTTCTTCCCCTTTAGAACTTGACTTTTGGGAAGCTTATCATATTAACAGGAATAGTTCTAATTTGGTTAATGATTCTTCCTCAACTCCTTATTTTTCACAGGTCTGGCATAAGTTCCTTTAATTTGTTGTTCTTTCTTGGTTTTCTTGTTAGTTTCCCCCTTTTTTTTTTTTTTTTTTTTTTTTTTTTTTTTTTTTTTTTTTCCTTTCTCTCTCCCCCCCCCCTCCCCCTCTTTTGGCCTGTATACTTTGTTTTGTTTTTTGTTTTGGTATTTTCTGTACTTATTTTATTTCCATTTTATTCTTTGTATTTTATTTTATTTTTTTGCAATTTTCATGTATTTTCACATTTTTATGCACGCTGTTGTCTTTTTCTTTGTTTTTATTGATATTCCTTTTTACTTTCTGTACTTCCAACTACATTCGTTTGTTACTCTCTTATTGGTGCCTTTAATACTACTTCTACTTCCACTTCACACTGCCTTTATTCTCATTGGTTTACAGTTAATTCTTAGGCTATATAAGCTTTGTTTTTGTTGTTCTGTCTGCTTCATTTGGATGTTTTGCATCTAGTAGCTCCCTGTCGCATTGAAAAAGGGATTCCATGCGATCCCGAAACATATGTCTGCGTTTTAATGCTCATTTGTGCTTTAATTTAACGTGAAATTTTATTTCTATTACTTTGCACAAAGTTTAATCATTACGACCTTGCAAGTACTTAACTTTTTTTCTCTCGAGAACATTGTTCAACTACTAATTTGACTAAATTACAACTAGATTCATGTTATACATAGCATCTGAGGTAAAGTTCAACCAATAGAAAAGTTAAAATGGTTGTCACTTCAGCCAGCCTGTTTAATCGATACTTGGCGTCAGTTTTCTCGAAGCCTTTGACTTTTCTTTAATTAATACTTAACGGCAATTTTGTTGTCGATTATGAAACAGGAGCCAAGAAAATGTTTGTAATGGCGCTGCATATTGGCTAAGTACCATTTGCAGACCTAGTGCATTCCCCAGGGACTTTCACCCACTCTTTCATGTGGTACCACTATCGGCGGATGCCATTACCCCTTGAGAATTGAATGCCGATTTTCCTGCTAGATGGCGGCACCTAGGCTCTAACGATGCGAAACTGAACTAGCAATTTAATTTAGCAGAGCGTACCCAAGCGAAACAGATGCTCAAGGGATCTTTAACAGGAGCCAAGAAAATAGAGAAATGCAAATGTTTTTACATCCGATGGCGCAATACGGTAGGTTCACATATTTTTCCGAACTTCCAAGTTTTATCGGCCAATATATATTTAACTAAAATATTCTAAAATATTAATGCCAGGGTTTTTGACACATTTGCATTCTAGGTGTAAATAAGAAAGCACTAAAGAAGATAAACAGAAAAATAAAAATGAAAATATATAGAAAATTGTAATTTAAAATAAGTAAATAAATGGCTCACAAAACGAATGCCAGTTTTTAAATTTATTAGTATAATTGAAGTATCGGTGAAAAGGAACGCGCTGGAGATTTCATCAATTTCTATGAAATTATGCTGAAGTAACAATATCTTTTACTCATAAAAGAAAATCAATGTTGTAAAGCTTTCAACTATGTATTGGATCTCCTCAGCTAAACGGATCCTAATTTAAATAATTCATATTTTCGTGACAAACTCATTTTCTCGAAAAGATTTATTCTAATTCCTGCTTTCAGCTCCTCGGATGAAAATTTAAAGAGATGACAGACAAGAATAGAAGTTTTAAAAAGGAACCTAGAAATATTCTTTCCGTTTTTGACAGAAAAAATTCTTCTCAAATAAAAGACTTATGTGAACGAGTTCATCTTTTCGCAGATTCCTTTCCACAAAATAATGAAAGAAATCTTCTTCAATTTACAGAATCGTTTGACTTTTCAAAAGGAAAAAAAAAGTTTTAAAGTTTTAAAAGGCATTCGAGAGTTTATTCAGTATTTAGCTTTCTAGGTATTCTTAAGGAAATTGCGTCCATCTGGAAAGATATTTGAATCTTAAAAAATATAATTTAAACACAAATTGATTTAATTGAATGAATAAATAAAATGAAATAAGATCAGCATTTTAATCCAGACAGTTTTATTTATATTACGTTCACTCAAGTAATTTAATTTCCTTGAAATTAGAGCAAGCGACATTGTTGAAACTCTTTTCAACCGGCGATTAATTTACTTAATTTTCTTATTCCTACTCTTCATTAAAGGTACTTATTTGAAGCATGCCAATTAAGTACACCTAAATTATATAGTTCTAAGGGAAATTTCTGCTTCAGGTACTTTCTTTTCGAGTTCTTTTTCAAAGTACTTTTTTCCGGAGATTTGCTCTAGGTAATCATGACAAAGCTTTTTTTCTTTTATAATTATCCACTGTAAATTGCAGTTAAGAATAGTTTTGTACTGACTAGAACAATTTACGTTTTATTCTGCATGAGTTCAGCTGATAAATCAAATATTTGTTTTCTTCGTTTCACTGTAAGTGAATTCATTGTTAACCAAATGCAAATAAAGCAGGGGAAATAATGAAAAACTATATTCAAAATGGATTAATTTTACATTAAATTCACTAACAAATTAAATGAGATGAAAATGTGATTCGAGATATAACTCCATGTTTTTATCGTATCCAAGTATTGCTCCGACTTTGTATTTGTTAATGTGTAGGTTGCAGTTAATTTTAAATTTCAATCATGAATTTGTGAAATAAACTGCACATACATCCGTTCAAATACTTCACTATCTTCTATATTTTTCTTGAAAGTCAGGAAAATAAACTTAAAATAGGGAATTCCGGTTCAGGATGTCGTTTCTATTGGTTGGCTTGTGAAAATAAAAATTTATTTTATTCGCTCTCACTTTTTATTGAAGTTTCTGGCTTTTACTTGCTTCTTTAAGCATGAGACGAGACGTCTGGACAGGAAAGTTTATCGCCAAAACATTTATTTCCTTTTTTGATGACTTTACAGATTTTCAAACTATTTCAAATATTTTTTGAAGGTCTGCGGACGAAAAATAAGTTTATTAATAGGATGTTTATGCTATGATAACAGTCAAAACTCGCTGCTTTGAAAAGCATAGTTTTTAATAGCTTAATTTGTTTTTTAGATTGAAAATATTCGATTTATTAGTTTTGTATGAAATCAGAATTATACCTTTTCCAACAATGCTAAGCAATTATTTTGAATGAAATGATTGCTTCTCATTGTTGAAAAAGGTATTCAAACACGGAGCTATTCAATTTTTGTTTTGATACTCGTGATTGTGTCGTATTTCCGAAGAAAAAAGACCTAGAAACAAAAATCAAAAGAAGAAAGAAGAAAACGTGCATCTAAAAATAATTAAGTAAAATAATAAAGCCATACAGGAGAACTTGAAGCATTAAAAAAGCCGCTTAAAATTGGATTAACTGCAGGCTTTACGTCTAGGATGATCGCATTATTATCGAAACGCTAAATGAAAGATCATATGTAAATAAAAGTAAGAAATACTTAAATAAAAAAAGTGTTATTTCAGTAGTTACAGTTGATCAACATATGTGACAATCATTTGCTAGTTTTTCTGCCCCATTTTAAGAACTGATGTTTACTGCCAAAGAATAAATTCATATTTTTATCTTTTTAAACTTATTATCCGTTCGGAAATTTATCATGCTTTAGAAATATGTGCTTCTTTCTAAATTTTATGTTTGTGACTGCATTTTTAATAATTTCAATTAGCCATTCTTTGCTTTTTTGTATATGCATAAATTATATTGAACTATATAATGTATAATACATTATTTCACTAATTGGTAGATATATTTTTTAATTTCCCCTGGCTTTATTTTACGATAATCTTTTCCCAACGATTTTATTAAATTTTACCATTCGGAAGAATGGCAACAAAAAATAGACTATACGAAATAATTTGTAATAGCCAAACACATTTTTTTTTAATTTAAAATATTTTATAAATCTAGGTAATTTTTTGCTGTAAACATTTTTTCGAAGTGCACTGCATCAAGCTCATACTTTGCATGAAAATAGTTCTCGTAAAGTTTCATACATTAAACGATTATGCAACACTTTTAAAGCTGAAATACTCAAATCTCCCATAAACCAAGATTACTCAAGTTAATTTCAGATTTTGAATAACATACTGGTACAAAATATTGGTAATGTATTTAAGAATAAAATTTCATCTTATGAATGCTACTAAACTTAATCCCCAAACTAAGCAAAAACCGTGTACGGAACCTTGCGTTTAAATAGCATGTAAGTGTAAACAAATAACATGTAACAACGATACAACACTTTTAAAGCTAAAATACTCATCTCCAATGAACCAGCTCACTCAATTTAGCTTTAACTTTTGAATAACATATACTGGTACAAAATATCGATAAAGTATTAAAGGATAAAATTTCAGATTATGAATGCTACTGAACTTAATCCCCAAGCTAAGCAGGAATAGTGTACGGAACATAGCGTTTAAATAACATGTAAGTGTAAACAAATAACATGTAACGACAATACAACACTTTTAAAGCTGAAGTACTCAAATCTCCCAAAAACAGCTCACTCAATTTAGCTGTAACTTTTGAATAACATACACTTCTACAACATATTAATAAAGTATTAAAGGATAAAATTTCATGTTATGAATGCTACTGAACTTAATCCCCAACCTAAACAGAAACAGTGTACGGAAAATTGCATGCAAACAACATGTAACTGAAATGAAGTATTATTTTGAATTAAATTCTTAAGATTTGTTATTTTCAGTAAATGGATCTTACTCGGCATTTCGATGAATGTGCTTAATCACGCAGAGCAGGATCATACGGATTGATAAATGAAGGGAAAATTAGGATCGATTCGAGAGGGGAGATTAATACCGAAGCCGGATGAATGGACTTAAATTAAGAATGAATGTGAAATTAGGAATGGTAAAATTTGTAGAGGAGGGAAAATTAAGCAGCTTTGGAGAAATGCAGAGATCAGGTTTGCTATCGCTGGAAATAAATGAATTTTCTCTTTCAAAGCATTTTTTCTAATGTTGAGGAGTTAGTTTGAAAGCTTTCTTTTTTATCTAAAGAATTAATTGCGCATTTATGATTAATAGTTCCTAATCGATAATTGTAGCACTGATGCTACTGCAGAGCATAGTAAATTTGGAAAAGTTTATGTAATATTTTCTTCTGTGTAATTCCTTTAAATTTTAGACTTGCTTCATTTAATTACTACAGAATAACTTTCATAGCACTAGGTAATAAATGATTATTTATTCATTTAGAAGCTTTTGTAATGTTTGGATGCAAAGTTTTAGTTTATTTTTATCAAAACAGTTGCTTACAATTTTAAATAAATCATTGTAGACACATTATGGTTGCAATTATAGTTGTGATTTTTTAAAAGTTATTTTTATGTTTTGTAAATTTCTATCCTCCAGTTTTCGCAATCGATACATTTTTAAGGTTTGATATTGAGATTTTGTTTTGTGGTTTTTTAAAAAAATATAACTGCTAATCAAATATATTGATCGATTGTAAAAAAATATAGCGATAGTTGAAAAAATGGAAAGCATCCATAGTTTATAATGAAAGAATAGATTAACGACGTTACGATTAAAATTGAGAAACTTGAATTTCAAAATCAATCATTTTATCTTCATTTAATCGTCATTCAGTTCCTTTTATTTTAGATACTATAATTGATAGTTATGTTTCCGTTTAAAAAAGTTTAATTTAAAAACTCACTATTATAATATGCCCTTAATTAATCCAGTAACTAGTCCGAAAAAATGAGCTTAGTATGTTATTTATATAATTTTAATAACAATTAGCTGCATACTTTGTGCCCTTTCATTTTGTGTGCTAAGATCATATGCTTACACGAACAATGAATACATAACAAAGAACATGAATACATAAGGTGTCTGTTTATCCGACTTGTGCCATTTTGTCGTGCATCTCTTGTATTCGTCACCTCAGAAAAAGTCTAGTTTGTCCGAGGAGACTTATGAAGCCGCTGAACAATTAAAATCCGATACTGTAATCAACAAAAGAAAAAGAAAAAGAAAAACAACAAGGCTATACAGAGCATTAAAACATACATAATCCGAAATAAATTTCGAAAGTGTCAAACTGCAAATTTTAAAAATCAATTAATCATAATTTCAATCTTCATAGTGCTACTGATAGTAAAAGCAACTCTCAATTAAATTCAATTATCAAAAAGTTTCAATTAATTTTTACTACTATCACTAGTAATTTTATTTCACGTGCAGACGCTTCAGCGTGCAAAATTCAGTCACTAGTATGCAGCCTATCAAAAGCGATAATCGATTATTCTGTAGTTTTTGACTATCGATTTGCATCTTATAATAATTTTCACTCACACTCTTACCATCTTTGGTAGTACTATCGATCATATTATTTTTTTGTAATTCCAAGGTAAGTGTTTGAAACGTTTATGTTTTTTGAAAGTATGTGCTTTAATGCGTAAATTCTTAGAAATCTATAGCATATTTTTCGATCCACTAAATAATAAGCATTTAAGCCTTAAAAAAATTCTCTTTTGGTGGAATTCTGTTCCTGACGGCTTAAAACCTTTTTTTTCTAAAATATATTATCATTATTCTTTCATATGCCCAGTTAAAATTAATACCCGTGTTTAGTATTTATGTGAAATGCGATTTTATTTCTCGTATTATTAAAAAGGAAACTAAATAAGGTTCAACAAAATAAACCATTCTTTTTTGAGCTTTTGCATAAGCTTCTCTAACAATTATTAATTACCAAAAGACTAATGAGGCTTAAAAAAGACTTCTCAGATTATCATTTCCTTTTTCTTTCTATGTTAAAATAAGGAAAAATCTTTGACACGATGCAAAAAATTTCCGGTGGTACGGAAATGCGTAATAATTATAGTTTAATTTCTAAGTTAATGTATTTTGAACAGTTGAATGGCGGAAATATTTAAAAAGTCAATCTAAAATGCCTATTGTTTAAAATTTTCCGTGCTTATTTTTTAAAGAGAAAAAAGGTAACTCTTATACATAAATGCAGCTTTGCTTTGCAATGATAACACCATCATTACAAAGCAAAGCTGCATTATATAATTACATTAATTAATTTTACTAGCATTTTATAATTAACACTATTTATGCACTTCGCAGAGAAATAATGTACTTCTCGGCACTTTCAATGGGAAAAGATATAATAAAAACCTCCTCTTAGCATACTTTCAATGCAGTGATGTTTTTCATTAATTATACGTGCATGTAAAATCCGTGGACTCTGAAGTGCCGAAGCAGTTCGGAGGGTACCGGAGGGTGGAAAATTTCCCTTCCTTTCACTCATAGGCCAAAAAAGAAAGGTGGCGTAATTGTAGTTGGGTCATCTGGTGTCATCCGAATACATTAATTGTGCTTGAGCTTAAGCCATACTTCTACCCTTGCGGTGCTTATTAAAAACGAAAGGCGCTCCATCATCTGCTTTAATTCCGATGTTTAAAAAGCACAATTTTGATCTTCAAGTTCCTGAGCCATCTTTTCAAACTTCATTATTTATTTCATTATTTATTAGATGAATAATATGCAAAGGCAAAATAGCTCATGAGATGCACTTCTATGAACTTGAATTTTTTTGAATTTATAAAAGGGAAGGAATACGTTTTTGTTCAATTCTTTTTACATCCATTTGTAAGAAGCATTTAGAGAAACCCTCTAATAACAGCTTTGATAATATTTTGACAGAAGAATAATAATCATTGTTCTATAAAGAAAATAATGTAATTATTAATTATATATTCATTGTTTCATTCATCATCAAGACAGAAGAAGTAATAATCGTGTGTCAATGGAAAGTTTTATATGAATATCTTTGAACTTCGGTATATCGCCAAATTACTTGTAACTCAATTTATTATCGGCAAATTCCTTGTAACTCAATTTATTATCGCCAAATTCCTTGTAACTCAATTTATTCTTGAAGCGATAGCGAAGTTAAAACAAGGTTTTATTGTGTTCATTTGAATTCCGAAGTAATTTGTAGTCATCATCATATATTCTAATGCCAGGATAATCATTTATTTCATAAATTCAACATTTATAAATAATCGATTGCGTGTTGGGTAAATTCTACGAATGATACTCCTGAGACAAGAATTAATTCCTGATGAAGATAACGCGTAGGAAGCAATCTTCATGTTGGAGCAGTTCGAGCTAAACCTTAATTACCCTCTTTTATAGAAGAATGGTAATCTATTCATTTCTTTATTAGTTTGAAATTCAATCTTTTATTTCGAAAAGGTAACAATTCTTAAAAAAAAATTTTTTTCAGGAGGTAGAAAAAAAATGGCTTATGAAAAGTCGGAAAGCTTTATGGGTCTGACCTTTTACTATTTTATTTTAGTAGGTAATAGCAATGCAATATTAGTACATTAAAACGATTTATTATTAATTGTGCCATAAAAATTAATAAATTAATACTGAGAGCTTTTTCTTTTTCAAAACGGAGATGGTTTCCTTTTCTAAATAAACGATTCATTTGTTAACTTAAGCAGAAGGCCCACTTATAACTTTCGGAAACAGTCATTGAATAACATAAAATAAATAAATAAATAAATAAATAAAAAGTCGTGTAACAGAAGTACATAAATATGGGAGTAGTAAGGAAAATTATTAGTGGAGAGCTTTAAGTAAAGAAAGTTGAAATAAGAATTGATTTTCTATTGAGTATGCGTTCTATAAAATGTCAAGTACATAATAACTGGAATATTCAGTGGCTAATCAATTTTATTTGCTTCACAAAACTTATGAGATGAGTTTAAAGAAATTTTACATTACTTAGGTTATTATTTTTCCCTCCAATAAACATATAACATTCTCTTATAAAATATAGTCAATTATTGTTTTCACGATAAAACCAAAAAACGAGCAACAAAAGAAGCATTGTTAACAATTTTCTGCAGATATCATATGAAGTAAGGGAGAATATGATATAGAACGTCTTGTATTGAAAAAAAATGAGAGGTATCTCAGGTAAAATAAGAAAAGTATGAGACGTCTGCTGGTGGAAAGAAAGAGGAGGATATCAAATGTCTGTTCTGTTGTTCCCCCTGAGCAAGAAAGTCTTGTCTTAAAAGCTTTTTTTTTTCAAAGAGCACTTTTCTGATCCTTTATTTCCCACCCTTATAATCATTACATTTTGATTTTTGTAACTATTATATCCATAATTTGTCCTCAAATTCATTCATCTAAAATTGCTGAATCTGCTTTTTATTTAGCTAACTGTACTCTATTTATATCTATTGTACGTGTACATGATCCGCAGATGGAAAGGAAATATTTCAAGAAAAGGTTCGGATAACCCATCTTGCTTAGGAGGGCAGCATTGTTGTGAAGAAGAAAGGAAGATATCAGTCGGGTATATTTTCTAAAATTTCTTTTAGAAATCGTTTTTAGTTCCCAGTTCGCAATTTTTCTCGGTATTCCGACTTGGAAAAGAAAAAAAAAGATAGTTTTTGAAGCTTATCCTTGCTTTTAGCTTTTACATCTAGAAATGGAAAGCATAGAGGTGTAAGAGGTTAGAAAAAGTGTTATTAATAGCAAAATAAATACATAAATAAATATAAATAAATAAATTAATAGAAAATAGATATTATTAGCCGAAATAAATATAGCTGTATACTTATTATTAGCAGAAAAAATAAATGGAGAACTGTATGTTATTAGCAAAGAATAGAAGTAAATATCTGCTTGCTGTTAGTATTAGCATGGTAGCCTTTTGCCATGCCACAGGACCGAGGTTCGATTCCCGGGTTGGGCAGGGTCGACTCAACCTTTCATCCCTTCAGTGGGATCGATAAAAGGAGTACCAAGCATGCTTGGGAACTAAACACTGGGGGTTCCACGTCTGGCCAACCACTTGACCGGAGCATATGCGTCTGCACCCCAGGGCCCTCGGTCTCGAAAACTGGGATGGGCACCATAGCCCTCAAAAGGACTGTCGCGCCATTGAGTTTTAGTTCAGTTTTTTTATTAGTATTAGCAAAAACGAGACGTATCGTACCTTATGTTTTTATAAGCAAAACTAGCAATGAAGAACTTCATTTCTCTTATATCTCACTTATTAATATTTAATTCATGCTTTCTGAATGAAAAAATGTTGCTTTAGTTTAAAGGGGTTAAAAGTATTATTACTAGAGAAATAAAGAAATAAATAAATAAATAAAATAATATCGAAAAATAAGAAAGCAGAACTGTATAGTTATTAGCATGAATAAGAAGTATAAAACTGTACGTTATTGACAAAGAATAGAAGTAAAGAACCTTATGTTTTCACAAGCTAAAAATAGAAATAAAGAACTTAATTTCGTTCATCGCTCACCTATTAATATTTAAATCGTGCTTTCTAAATTAAAGAAACGTTGCTTTAGTTTAAAGGTAGGTTTTATCATAAGTTTTAGACATATTTTCATGTATACTTCTTCGTTATGTAAAAAATAGAAAGCAACGTGAACATTTGGTCTCTTCTCAAGGCGTTGAAGATTGAAAGACTGATTTATTTCAAAGTTTAGTTTGTAAAGGTTTAACTATTTGAATGGGACTCCGAGAGCTCTGGAAGTTCTAAGCAGCTTAGTATTATCCGAAATTTGAAACTTCGTGGCAGTATTATTGAAAGGACCAGAATACATAGTAAGAACTCATAATATATTATAGGAAAAATTTTTTGCTATGTTTATCGAAACATATTTTACGAGGATTTAAATACCGATGAATAGAAATTTAATGAATAGAATAAAATTTAGTGTGCCTCAATGGAATTCGCATTTTATATTGTATAAAAATGGTCTTACTTTGTTCGCGTACTTAACATAAAGTTTTCATGCAGATGGATAAATAACATTCGGTGAATACAGTTGCAGCTTTTATTCTCAAAAACTATTTCACTAATTTGCATTTAAAATTGATTTATATTAAAAATATATTTCTATGAAACCCAAAGGCATTGGGATTTACGTACACTTTTAATTCCTAAGAGTTTTAAGGAATTATTATTAATCTAATGCATCGCGTGCGTCATAAGTTTTAAGGAACACAATTTTGAAAAGATTGATATTTTGTAAAAAGAAAAATCTCGTGAAAAATAATCGGATAAAGCACAGATTAAATTGCCCATTTATGCCTTATTACGGTTGCTCCTTATAAAAATTTCGGTAGGCTCAAAGCATATATTTTAATCTTCAACTTGAACAGGTTTAACTTTGAGCTCCAAGAAAAGGCAGCTTAAGAAAATTTGTCATAGTTGCTTACAGAACATATGGAACATTAAAACGCAATTCAATTGTGTTATTATTTCTTTTTCTCTAACTAGCAGATCTCAGTGCTGCTATTTTAACAATGAAGCATTCGATATTAGTTATAAATGCTAATTTATTTTTACATAAGCAGAATATAATAGAATGATTTGAAAAATCGATTAGGGAACTTTTTTTTACATGCAAATTCAGCTCGGAGTTGTGAATTAATTATGGGTAACAAAAGGATCGATGTACCTAATTGGGTTTATTAAAGCTGCATATCAAAGAAATATTTGTACGTTATCACCGCAATGCGCAAAATATCTACATGCGAGCTACCATAGAACCAAGGTAAAATTTTTATTTGATGCCCTGATTGAAAATATTTCATTCCTCGAGTTAAAAAAATTGTTTATGAATTTACGCATTAATGTGGTAATGGAAATTAATCTACGCGTTAATTTATTAACACATTAATGTACTGTGGAGCATTAAAAAAAAAAAACATTAATTCTTACCTACTAGTGTGAAAGATTCCCGAGGACACTGTAAAGTAGATTGTTGCATTCTATAATGCCCTATGAAAACTAATTCCTACTTTCAAAATGAAAGCTTAATGCGTGGGAAGTAGCGTTGCAATTGACAAGTCCATTTTAATCCTCATGTGCCAGCGAGCATTTAACCAAAGCAATACATGTACAATAACACCACAATTGACATGTCCATTTTAATCCTCATGTGCCAGCGAGCATTTAACCAGAGCAATACATGTAAAATAACACCACAATTGACATGTATATTTTAATCCTCATGTGCCAGCGAGCATTTAACCAAATCAATACATGTAAAATAACACCACAATTGACAAAACATCTGCATTAACTACCTGATGCGAGCTGCCATAGGCTGTAAGTGGGCAACAAAATGTAGAATGAGCTGAATACGAGTAAGTTTACGGAAGCCTTTTGAACTGCTTCTGTAAATCGGTTTTTCTAATACGCGCAGGAGATTATCAGAATGCTACATAAAATGGGAAGGTGGGGCACGTTGGGGACACGATCCACCGTGTGACAGTTTAAAGCTTTGATTTTGAAAATAGGAATTAGCTTTCATAGGGCATTATACTGAGCAACAAGCTACTTTTCAGTGTCCTTTGGAATCTCACATTAGCAGGTAAGAATCAATGTATTATTTTATTATTTTTTTTGAATGCCCCAGACCACACGAATGTGTTAATAAATTAATGCGTAAATTCATTTCCATTGCCACATTAATACGTAAATTCATAAACAATATTTTTACGCAAGGAATGGAATAATTTCAATCAGGGCATATGGAAAATAAAATATACACTTTCATCAAGATTTTAATGTTAAAAAAGGATTTGTACTGTAAATCTTAACTTTTTAAGAGTTATTACATGGGTTCAAGTGGGGAGAGTTGGGACAACCCTGTGCAATGCAAAGAAAGCAGCATTTGCATTTACTATATAAATTTATTAAGACTTTAAATGAGTAAAAGTTGGGTATATGACTCTCTTGAATCTGGACAAGCTAAAGGAACATACAAATGTTATTTTTTAGAATTTAGACGAGATCATTTTACTAATGCAAATTACAATATTTGTTAATGAGACGCATTAGGATTTCTGTAGATTGTCATTCGCTAGGTTATAAATCTATCGATAAAGATTTATTTTAATCAATCTTGAATCCAGACAATCTAAAGGAACATACAGATGTTTTTTTTTTTTATAATTTAGACGAGATCATTTTACTAATGTAAAATACAATATTTGTTAATGAGACGCATTAGTATGCTGTAGATTGTCATTCGTTAGGTTATAAATAAAGATTTATATTAATTTAGTTCAGTTAGTGTTTTTTAATTAAAGTTTTATTGTCAGTGTCCCAAGCTGCCCCACCCAATGAGGCAGGTTGGGGCCCTAGTATTTTTGATCCAGAAAACAATGCAGAATATCATCCCAAGGTTTGCTCATTTATTATACACAAAATCTTCTCTTCTGATCTGCCTAACTTTCTTCTACCCCGATAAAACTCGCTCATATCGTAGCTGCGTTATCCCTTTCGACTAATATTCAGTTTGCGAAACATTAAAGTTTCGCTACATTGCCGCGGGGCGTAAGGAAACTCGACCGGAAAATTGCAAACTTGGAAGTTTCTGGAAATTTCATCATTTCCTTCGCCGAGCCTCTGTGATTAATTCTAATACGTCCGTAAAGTTTACTTCTGCACCAACGAAAACCTAAATATATCGATTGATTTGGATGCAAATTCCAAAAAAGAAAAAAAAAAAAAAAAAAACATACTACTAAAAGGTAGCACCGATTTAGCGTTTTTCAGTTTATGAAGTGATTTTTATGGGTGTCCGAATTCACTTCTTATACTTATAATGTTAAAAAAAAATGAATGAAATAAAATATATGTATATTTATATATATATATATATAACAGCTTTATTAGGTCGAAATATTTCCTTGTCTATTAAATGTTATATGATGTAGTAATTGTGATAAAATTAAAACGAAAATACCTCTTTTCCACGACTGTTTACTCGTTAATGCTGGTTAATGCTAAACTCTAGTTTCTCAGCAGAGTGAGTAAAACCGAAGGCTTTTGTTCCATATTCGCCCTTCCACAGCAAGCATACACACACACAGTAAAACCTCGATCCATCGTTCCCGCATCTATCGTTTTCGTGAATGTATCATCTTGTTTTAGCAGCCTCGTTTCTGCTTTATACTTACCCGCATTCGTCGTTTTTTCGTGCATAATATTCGAAGTGAATGGTTCCGAGAGAAATGATCGATCGCGGTTTTACTGTATGTGCACCGCTCGTTCCTGCAACAAGGTCATAACTGGAAGATTTAATTTTTGAATTAATAGTGCAGGGATAATTGGCAAACACCCCTGCACCATAGTCGACCGACGGCCATCGGCTCTCTACCTAAGTCTTCGGCTAAAAGGTGCAAGGGTGTCCGATGGAGAAAAGTATCACCATAGTATCAAATCAAAATTCTTAATTTTTCGAGTCATAATGTTGCTGGAGCAAAGAGATAATAAGGTAACACCGCTGTAAAGAAATAAATGAAAGATTAGTAATACGTGTAAGATTTCCCATTTAATTCCTAATTAGTTTTGCTTTTACCCTTCCACAATTAGGCATTTTCCTGCAAATCACGTTATTTCTTTTCATTCTCTTGAACACTGTTGAACAGGGGTTTCGCTGTAATGAAATTATGTTTCATTTTTAACTATGTTGCATGATGATCATTTGACAGGTGTAATTTTTAAAAAATATTTCTTCGACTAAATTTATAGCGTAGCATTGTATTTATATTGTGCTTTTCCCTCTAAAAAATGAACGCAAGTTTCAATTTTATTTATATATATATATACATACTTAATAACGAATAATGATTTAAAAAGGCAATCATACAAGGCTATTTGTTATTAATCGAACTTTGACTCATCTGGGTTGTCTACGTCGCTTAAGCAGTTTTGCTAAGTCAAAGCCAAATCATATCTGTAGCTGAAAGCCATAGTATCTTTTTCGAGATTTTGCGAGTTTACACTTATGGTCATACAGAGTACCGACGAAAAAGCCACTAGCTACGTGAGGGTTCCGAATTTTTGAAGCTCCCATCGGACATCGTTATTCTAAGGTTCGCAAGAAAAGGTTTAGTCTTATAATACTAAAAATGTTTATTTTTAAACTTCACCGCAAAACTCGACAGATGGACTTAAGATACTACGGCTTTCAGGTACAGATATATTTTAAAATAATAAATTAACTTTGTGCTAAGTAAACTGTAATAAAAAATAATTTCACGTTAAGAAAGCACAAATAAGCATTAAAATGCATTAATGCTTATTTGTGATTTCTTAACGTGAAATTATTTTTTATTACACAGATATATTTTATCTACTGTCGGTGGATTTTTCTTCCTTTTTATATTACTTACACAATTTGAGAGCGTTTTGTTCAGGAAGCCCTTGGAATTTAATAAATACACAACTAATTTTTGACACCATTCCTTGAAAGATGGCATAAGTTTTAATTAGTGTACATGGATTAATTGCAACCGATATCAAATTCCCTTATTTCTAAAAATGAAATCCATTGAAAACGCTGAAATAACATATTAAATTCAGTCTAGAACAACACAACATATTTATACGTCTACAAAAACCCGTACACATGTTAAAGAATCAAATTGATTTTATTGTCAAATTTAGAGAAGAGAAAATTTTCTAGTGTTTAGTTGAAATTAGTTTTTTAAAAGCAAATTAAATAAATTAAATCATGCTTTTGTTAATGCCCATATCCTTAAACCAGTATCGCCGGGTTTTTAAAATCAGTGAGGAACAAAGGGTACGAGAGGGAGACCGAAGCAGGGATAATTTCAAAATTTAAGTGGCATGAGAATGTGTTTTAAATATTTTTTTAGTCAGAAATTTGACGGAAAACGTTAACTATTATTATTATTCTTTGAGGGAAGACGGGTTAATAAAACAAATATACTACTAAACATAAAATATATTTAAAACAAAGTACTAATATAATACTAAACACTAATACTGAATAAAATATTGTTATAGAAATAAGATATTAAATCACTAAACCAAGAGTAAAAAGAAAAAAAAATAAAGTACGAGTAAGAATTAATGGAGGTTAATTTTTTTTATTAATTTTTATCATTCGAATCATGTATGTAAATTGTAAATAATTGCGTAAAACTCCGTGAAAAGAAAAACAACTTGCTACCGTAATATTGCAGAATTCACTTCTAATGTTATTTTAGTATACGATATTTCACTTTACACAGATGCTTCCTTTTAATTTTTACAACAACTCTCATGCGAGCTTAAACCCCTAAATAAGAACGAACGGAGATCATTTTCTTAAAATTCTCCCATTTAAAGGACCCTGAGAACGTATGTCAGAAAAAAATACATCTGTCAGCTGCGAGTAATGATTGGAAATAAATATTACGAGATAATAAAGACCATCTATAGGCGACCCCCCGCTCTGGCACCCCCCGACGCTATGAACAGAAAATAAATCCGTCAATCCGGGAGCAATCATACCGGTACTTTTTCATGCCCCCCATCTCCGATACCTCCCCCCCCCATCCTCCCCCGTGCGCAAACATGCCGGCCCAGTACCTCTTTTCGCGTGGGTGCTGGAGGTCTGAGAACAGACGGTGTCACCTACAATCATTTGACGGCAAGAAGCTCCTAGAATTCGCCTGCGAGCTCAGCTGCACCTTGAAGCTTCTCTCCCCAGAAACAGGCAAGTCTGCTTTTCGTTTGAATTAATATAAATGGCGCCCTCCGTTTGACTTGTTTTGGAGAATCTGCGCTAATGCGAGATGTTTGATAAGTTTGGGAGGATGTTGTCAAGGCGGTTTGAAGCGCGTGACTTTTCAAAGTCGTGGGGGTTGCTTGTTTCCTTTGTTTCAATTAGCTGCTAGCGTAACTTGTAAATTCTCTCTTTCATTTTTAACCGTATACTCATTAATTCAATTTTTTGAACATTATACATTTTAATAAAACTATAACTTCTTATAACAAAATTCTTACAATAGCTACCATTTTGTAAAAATTTTTTTATTATCTATGTTATCGAAATTAGAGGGTTTTAAAATAAAATTAACGATTTTAAATTTTTAGTCATATAATAATTTTTCTCAATTAAATAAAATTTTAAAAATAACTTCATACCGAAGATAAATATTTTTCTATAAAACTTCAATTTTTATAAACAAAATATACTTTAGTTATAATTGACAGCCATTTGGAAATATTACTTGATAAAAGATAACATCTCGGATCACAATATTTTCACTATTGCGCAACTTTTCTATGCTTTATTCCAGAAATCGCAGCATAAATGTTATCTTTATTCCAGTTCACTTCAAGTTTTGTCTTTGCAAGTTTAATATTATACCTTGTATGTGCTTTGCAAGTTTAAAAATAGCTCAAAATTTTACGCAAATTCAGTTTCTTTAACTTGCCATTTTCCTTTGCCTTACTTAAAAATGGCCCATATGAATTTACGGACATTTTAAAGCAATAGTCTACAAACATCATTATTGTAGAGTTTTTCTTGTATTTGTTCTAAATTTTAAACTTTTTAAATGTGTTTTTAACTTACTTAAAGTGGTTGAAATATTATTTCAAATATATCGGTGAAATTTAGATTTCTTCTTGATAATACGTTTTTCCAATCGCAAGTCGAGATTTTTTCTCAAAGTTCGCCTTTTTTTTTTAAGTGTGAGCTAACACATTGTTATTTCATATAATGAAAATGCATTTAAGGGAATTTCTAAAGAGGCAGAATTTGTTCGAATTTCGGAAAAATATGAGTACTAAAACATGATGTATTAATTTTTCTTTTCGGCACAAAAGAGGCTGGTTTTTCATTTTCACCTAGCATAATTCGATTGTTTGTGCAGTTTTAAATGTATGTTAAGTTATTTTTCTGGCACTATTTTATATCATCGGATGTTTTTAATTCTGAATCAAGTGTTTTTTTTTTTTCGCGGATGTTTAATGTCATATATAATTTCTAATATCTTTTAATCTTAGATCCAATTAAATAACCACGTGATTTAAATTTTATTTTGGATTTCTTCAGTGAAAACATTTTTGCATTGTTATTTAACCAAGAAAAGTTAAACCATTTTACGCATTCATACATAAATTTTAACCATTTAACTGTCAAAATACTTTGATGATTTGGTACGTAAATTGTCTTCCGTCGACTGCTGTGGAGTCTCAACAGTCGTTGAGAGCCTACGATGTACTCAAAAAAAAAAAAAAGAAATACCCAGAATAATACTCGAGCGTGACATTTTGGAAGACCAATGCTGTGCCCGAGTTAATCTCGGGTGTGAAATTTTGGAACACCAGTGCTTTGCCCGAGATAATCTCGGGCATGACAGTTAAAGGGTTAAATTATAACAAAAAATTAATTTTTGCTAGCAGTTGCTTTATCAACAATATTCAAATAATAAATGCTCAGGAATGGTGGTGTGAGTACAGAAATATATGGACAAGGTATCTTGGATATGTATTTTAAAAACTACTATAATAATTGATAATAGTTACCGTATGTACTCATATAAGGTAAAGCTGGTAGAGTTGGCGCACAATTGGAAAACATGATTAAAAAAATGAAAACGTTAATTTTTGCCGAACTTTTGGTGAATGTTATAGACCAAAATTCCTTCTGTGTGCATTTCCATCATTATTTTGTCATTACGCTATAAATCAGGGGTCTCCAAACTACGGCCCGCGGGCCACATCCGGCCCGAGGACAGATCAGCTTCCCCGTCGCTAATGGCATCTGGCAAAAAAGTAATCATATTTTACACCACTAGTGGACTGATTCAACTTTTTACCACCGGCAACAGTTAATGATAATATGGTTTTGGCCCTTGGAATTTACTGGAGTAATCAATATGGCCCTAAGGCTGGAAAGTTTGGAGACCCCTGCTATAAATTAAAGCGACAGCTGGAATGAAACCTAGACACCTATTTTTAGCTTCTCTCCTTATAGAGCTATTGAAATTGCGCACACCCATGGGAAGTGGGTTTTCACGCATAGGAAAACAGGCTTCCGATAATAAGCAGATTATATTAATAATAAGTATATTGTGAAAATAGTTGAAAAAGCGTATGCTTAAAAAGTATCGTGCAGTACTCGTATGGACAATGAAAATCAGAGGAACAGAAATGAAAATTTAAGTCCTTAAATTTTGTCATACGAGTATCTCGCAGTACTCGTATGACAATGAAAATCAGAGGAACAGAAATGAAAATTCAAGTCCTTACATTTGGAAAGAAAACAATAAAAATGACATTGCATGCATTTTCAAAGAAGAAAGTTATGAATTTAAGTAGACGCTGTGCTGTTGTGGCTGTACAGCTACCTGAAATCGCCGATGCACTCACACCTCCCCTTCACCAAAATTTCAAGTGCGCCATCTTTCCTACCGCGCAATCTCACCAGGTTTTACCTTATAGATTGAATCGTACATAAATAGACTCCTTTTCTTTCTTAAGCGATTAGTTAGAAAAAAAAATGAATTTTTGTGATTAAGTCGAATGCTATATTTCAAATCACATATTTTTTGAAATTCTGATGAATCGCAGTTAAGATGGTAAGCATGGAATCCGAAGCTACGTACTTTGTATAATGCCGATGCAATTTTTAATTAACCTGAACTTCATGAGCACTGTAATTTATGAAAAAAAAACATAATAGCTACCAGAGTGTAAAATTTTTTTTAGTATCTATGCTATCAAAATTAGTGAGATTTAAATAACATTAACAATTTTAAATTTTTCAGTCATATAATAATTTTTTCTCAATCCGTTAAAATATAAAAAATAACTTCATACCAAAGATAAATATTTTTTTTTATTCCTATGTTTTGATAAATTCAGAGCTAAATTTTGATTTTCATATGAACGCCATATTTTTTTTTTTTTTTTGCGGTCATTAAATCTATAGATAATTTTTGCATTTTTTTAAAGACCTTGAACATTGTTCATTTGGTAAGTGCCTTTTTATACAACTAACCCATGTGCTAGTCGATTTTCTTGTCAACTATCAAATTTTGTGAAAAATTCTTCGATTTATACGCGCATGTATACGGTATTAAATTGATAAGCTCATCCGGGTTTGCAGTACATTATCAAATAGCGATAAAATCTTCATATGATCTAGATTGCTTTTAATACGATACAAGTATTTAAAGTAAGTATTAAAAAAGAAGTTTATATTTTCAATATCTTGCTGTTAAAAATATAAATACCTAATTTTGCTATAGGATCTTTTAATGAAATATGAAAGTCGTCATTTTCTATGTGTTGATGTTAATACCATATACAATAGCCTTCATTTGTGCATATTTTCCTTTTAATTAGTTATAGGATTTTATATGTTTTACGTTGCTTTTAAAGCGATATAAAATTCTTTGTTTTTTTTTTTTTGTTACTTTTCATATATGTCATATAAAAAGATCCATTGGCGGATTTTAAAACAATATGAAAAAAAGCTATGCGCTGTGCATTCTTTTTATTCTAATAATACGAGTGCTAAAAAAATACAAAAGGGGGACCACATTCAACAGTTTTAAAACTTAATCACGTGTCATTGGTTAATGTAAATTCTACTCATACGAAAATCTACTTTCATGTAGAAAAGCAGAGCATAACTAAATTTCTCATTCATGTTTATCGAAACATATGAATTCATATAAATCTCTTGGGGTACTTAAAAAATCAGAAGCCATGCATATGCGCTACGCAATGTTAAAAATCTCATTCTGAGTTCGAATTTTTAAAGTTGAATCCGGAAGAAAATATTTCTTCTTGTTTTTTCTTTCTTTTTTTTTCTTCCTTCCTTTCTTTTTTTCTTTTTTAAATGCCGTGTAAATCTTTATGGATCCTGTTAGAGTAAAACTTCTAAATTGTCACCCTGTTCATCCGTCCAAAATTGCCTCTTCATTTCAGCATATCACAAAAGAAAACTATAAAAACAGCGGGTTTGAAATAGGCTGAGAAAACGTAACTTTGCTTAAGTCTCATACGTAATGTTGTAAAGAGGGGAAAATACCTGGTTTCTTCCCGGGAATATGCCGAGGATTTTGGGGAAAATATTTTGAGAATTCCTAGGAAGTTTCAAGTAACTTTAAGAAAAATGTCATTTTTGATAATTTTTCTTCTTTTTAATTTCAGAGTTCATGCTCTAAAAGCAAACTACTAAATGTTTTCTTAAAATTTTATGCAACAGTTGTGATAAATTATGCCTTTATTATGAATTAACTGCCTTTTCAGAAAACTGAATTACACGAATAGTAATTTTATTGGTTTGCAATTAATTAATAAACTGATTAATTTGGGTATTTATTTATGCATTTGTTTGTTTTTGTAACAGCTACTAAGTTAGTCACTACGTTTATAATGGTATCTGATGGTCATCAAACACAAATTTGAAATAATATTTTTAACACAAAAATGCTGTTTCATAAAGGATCATTTCAGATTTTATTCAAATTTATATTTTTAAAATAAAATACTTTTACGAAAGGATGACATCTGAATAAATCTTGCATTAGCCCTTATATCAAAGTGAAAAAGGATTGGGTGTATTTAAACCCAAAATTCCCAATATTCGTCAAAGTTCCTGCTTTTTTTCCGAAAATTTCCGAGTTTATTCTCATTTCTCAAAATCTGTGGATTTTTTGAATCTACTCATAAAATCATAGAGTATCATGCAGGTATTTAGTTGAATCTATGCATCGCTCATTTGCTGCAACTGCGTCATAACACGAAAATTATAATATTTGAATGGATACTATCGAGATAATTGCTATGCTGATTGCAATTACCTGTAGTATTAATTCATAAATTAAATACCAGGATTATTTTTATGACGATAGCAATTACCCTGTAGTGTTAACTCAAAAATTAAATTCCTAGATCATTGCTATGATGATTGCAATTACCCTGTAGTGTCAACTCAAAAATTAAGCACAGAGATGATTGTTATGATTATTGCAAGTACTCTGCAGTGTTAACTCAAAAATTAAATACCGAGATATGACGTTGTTGCAGCATAGATACGAATAGATATACACTTTTATTATTGCTCTTTGTATTTTTATTATCGATTATATATACTTTTGATTATGTTAAGGGGGAGGGAAAGAAAAACAAAGAATAACGAATGATTTCACAAACCGAATTGCAAAAGAATTAAGTATTTGTTGTGATGGCATTTTCTTCATCATTAAACGCGAAGAATAAACTAATACTGGGAGCATTAGTTTATTTCTCGAGGGGAACGATAAAAGTACAATGAAATTCGTACAGAAAAAATTGTATTTAATTTTACGCATTAAATTTCTCTGCTAGTTATATTATTGATACTGTTATCGAGTTATAATAAAATGAGAGAAAAAAACCTTAAATTAAAATAATTTATCAGATCAATTGATGTTTGTATTACAATGATATAAATTCTCAAAATCACATTACTTAAAGTCTATGGTACCTAACCATAGAAATGTAATCTTTTTCACTATTTTTACTACTTTACCATTATTTGTAGAACTAAAGAATGTGACTGCTAAAAGAATATGAGTTCAAGCTTTAAATTTCTATTTAAATCGAAAGTAATGCATTTCTTGAAAACATTTCTGACTCCAATTTCAGACTAATTTAACAGAACTCATTATCATAAAAGAAAGAAAATTCACACAATTAAAATGTAGATGCATTCATTTTAAACGTATGATTTATTTTTCTTTGCTTTAAAATTGCACGTTAAGCTCGAACGTGATTTGAGCGATGCGACGTTCTCAAATTGCGTTGCTTCGAATTCTCAGACTCTTAAAAGAAAAATAAAAAGTCCAGTATTTAGCTGATAAATCGTCTTTCTAAAATCTGAAGTAATTAAAATGAAATATTGCTATATGCGAGCTGAATACAAAAGTGAAACAATATTACTGTTGTATCTCACAAGACTTACTTTTGATAAACAATAAACACAGGAATTGAATTAATATACATAAGTAAAAAAAAAAATAAATAAAAATAGTAATAACAATAGTAAAACAAAATAAGATAAAAGGCTCTTACTAGCATTCAATTTCAAGTACGTAAATACAACAATATTTCGCTTACATAACATTGCAAATTAAAAAATATATCATAGAAACAAAAGGCTTCCCATTTTTCGTGTTCATGTAATGGTTCCTATTCTTTCACCTTTTAAGAAATCTTTCAAACGATTTGAACAAGTATTTCGCAAGCGCTTAGAACTCGACTCCCTTTCTCTTGTTTTTCAATGGAAACGGTTTGTTTAAAATATCACTACCTTCAAAGTAGTCAAGATTCTGAGGATTAATCAACGTTGGACACGCGAAACTCTCTTTACCTGGAGGATTACATTACATAGGTTTCCCGCTGATACTGGTCTTACTAAAAAATGTTGTCTGGTCAGAACTTTTATCGGCGATATCTTACAACAAATAAGGGCTCGACAACTATGTTTTCAGAATGTAGGCATTAAAATACTGCAATGCTCATTAATGCTTTATTATATATATACACATATAAAAGATGTTTTTTTAGAGACAGAGAGCTTGAAAGGCATATAAAACACAAACAAATTTGAAAAATATTCATGTAATTTGCTTTATTTGAAAGTTAAATTTTATGGCATTAATGTTTGAATATGATGTCGGGCATGTGGAAACCGCGGCTGGCGCGGATAAGGCGTAACCTGGCGGTCCAGTTTTCACACACTTTTCGCGATAGATCTGGCTGAATGTCGGCAATAATGCGCCGAATGTTGGCTTCCAAGTACTGCATTGCTCCTGGTTTATCAGCGTAGGCAAGGGACTTCACATACCCCCAAAGGAAATAATCCAAGGGCGTCGAATCACAAGAACGAGCTGGCCAGTTAACAGGTCCATCTCGGGATAACATTTAGCGATAGAATAATACCAAGAAAACAAATAATAAGAAAGAATAAACACAAGAAAACAAGTCGTAAATACCAGTTTGTATTACATGCATAAACGTACATACCCTATTATACAATCTGTATAAGTACAAGAAAATAGTGTTGCGAATACCTGAATACATTATTTATATAAAATTCTTTACATAAAAAAGACGATTAAAATCGATTCATAACAATACTTTTTAAATTAACAAACCTTTTTAAATTACTATATTTCCTTAGTAACAACATTACCCATTTCCATAACAACATTTCTAAAAAATCATTTATGAACCAATAGAAAAATAATTTTTAACCCATTAATCTTGCAAGCTAATGGAAATTCAATAGGAGTTACAAAAAGCAAAAGAATATTCCAAGTTGGTAGTTTTAATGAACTTAGAAAACAATTAAGTTGTTAGAGACGTGTTACCGGAAGAGGGAACATTAGGATCAGGACTGTATCCGGAATTCTGTGCCTTAATGAACGCGCAAATTAATTCTCTTTTAAACTTAAAAAAACTTTGAATCTGTTTTTGACAAATTAAATCTTTCGCAATTAATTAAATCTGATGTACTCAACGTAAATACTTAAGATTTCATTATTAGCAAAAATTAACTACTTTCGTCTAGTATCGCCTTTTATTTTTTACAACTATATCAATTATTAGGATGACTTTGATCGTCTAATTTAGGGTAAATGTGACTGTTTAAAGTTATCCTGCATTATCCTTGCGAGAGTCAGTTCACCTCCAGTAGTTGAGTTCTATAATTATCAACATACCACAGAAAAAATATGGCCTTTCGATGCTAAAATATTCAAAAGATGAACACACACATGAGAGGATTACTGGCTAGGAAAAAAGAATTTCTCCATTAAATTTGTTCAAGGGATACGAGAAATGTAATAGTAGTTTCGTTGAAGGGGTGTGAAAGAAGTGCATACCATTACCCATAATTTCAATATAGGACTGTAGAAATACCCCCTGTCGTGAAGTCACACCCCCTATGGGTCTATGACAAATAATCACATCACACTTCATCGAGACGAAAAAAACTCTTTATTTTAGTGTAACTAATGCAGCTCATTCGGTTCATTTTGCTCACAAAACAAAAGCACTCTCAAACTACCCAATATTTAACATTCTACGATTCCTCGAAAGTTCCCTTTGACCACATGGGCTTGCCACACGAAAGATGGGACTCGATGCCTGCTTCTCCTTTTTAAAGGCAATTATCAGTTAAAAAAAAATCCTTTAACTCTTAAAAGGGAATGAAAAATCAGCGGAACATCAGCATGAATTGACTGCAATCGATAAGAAACACAAAAATTCCTAAAACATAAGCATATCCTCGGAAGTTCTCTTTGACCACATGGGTTTTCCACATTGCCACACGAAAGATGGGAATCGATGCCTGCTTCTCCTTTTTTAAAGGCAATCATCAGTAAAAAAAAAAAAAGAAACCCTTCTAACTCTAAAAGGGGACTGAAAAATCAGCGGATCATCAGCATAAATTGACTGCAACCAGTAAGAAACACAATAATTCTTAAAACATTATATCGAAAGAAAACAGTTTCCTAAGCTGATGTAAACTCCAGACTTTTCATGTAAAAGAACGAGAATTATACATCTGCATTGTACTATTTATTTTAGTTGATAATTCATGTATTTATGGAATGTATCAGCCATATAGGTTTATCCCGAGGTGTAGAGTTACGTAACTACCAAACTCAAAATAAAGAGTTAACGTAATAGCACAAAATCTAAAATTAGCCAGCAGTTTCTCTGATCACTATTTACTGGAAATTAGTCAGTTTAAAACTGCTCTAATTTTGTAAGTCGCAAAATTATTCAGCAAAAACCCTTTGAAATAATTTTTCCTTTAGTGCCTAACTTTTTTTTTTAAATTGACATAACCATTAAACAAAGCAATCGCTTATTAAAAGATCGAGGATTTTAGGTTAACATTACAAAAAAATAATTAATGTTCTTTACACCAAATATTTATCGGGTTAGAAAGAGTAACGTAATTAGCTATAAATTTCCGAACATGAAATTTTTAATGAGAATTTTCTTGAATTAATAACTAATCTAAGTTTTAAGGATTGTCGTAAATTTATTTAAAGCTCAAGTGATTTCTGAACACTGTATTCAGCAACACGCAACAGCAATTTGTGAATAAACCATTGAGAATATTTTAAGACTTTATACATAAAGTTTCTCGTCTATATTTTTTCTTGGTAATGAAAATGATGTACGTTCTCAGTATGAGTTCTTAATGAATAAACTAAATTTAACAATAAACTTTTAAAATTATTTTTTAAATGACGGTTTTTTTTAAATAAAGCGCTTAAGTAAAGTATAATTAACTAGATATTTTTCTGCTCCTGGAAAATTCTTACATCAATTCTATTATGTGCCTAGTAATGTGTTTTATTCAATCTTAAACGAGATATTTTTCAGGGTTTTTTTTTTCTTTCTCCAGGTATTTAAGGCAAAATTTTTCCTTTCGTTGCAATAAGTTTTTTAAGTAATAGCATTGAAAATTGTTTTAACACTGCATCAAATTTGAGCAATTGAGAGTTACTAATTTCTGAATTACATCATTGTTAGCTCTTTTGGATACTTTTTCTCTTTTGATTTCTCCTTCACCATTCTATTTTACGCCACAAAGCGACTAGAGCTATCCTTTACTGGGAAGCTAGATAGTTTTGAATTCATAATAATTTCCTATCTGGTTCATCCATTTGGGGCACAAACTGGTGTGATACGCTCATGCATGTATATATATATATATAAATACACGGGTAAGTACACAGATTGTGCTTTCATCTGCGATTAAATATGTGTATTGTATACCTTTTCATCTATTTTTTCGATAATTCTCAAAAAATCTGAAATACGTTCCTAATTACTCGTACAATGATGTAGCTGTTGATTTCAGGTATGACCACAAGGGTAAGAAAATTTCAAAAAGTAAAAACGTCACGTGAAATTTAATTCTAATCCCTCAGTTAACTGCAAAAAAAAAGCAGAGTCCGGATTACTTTCGTAAAAATACATCAAAGAAGCATTGTTTTTTGTAATCAAAATTTCGGTTACTGTTGTAAATTTCAGAATTTTTTTCCCTTAAACTGGGGGAAAACTTATTTTTTTTCAAGTTTGTAAAAATTTTTCAGAAATCCGGTCTGAAAGGTAATCATACCTGCTCAGATCAGGGCGGCGCTTGGAATTTTGTGTCGTGATGTACAGAGAAAAGCTGACGTCAAGCAATATCATTATGAACGATAGATAAATTCGTAAAAATAAGCAAATGATCAGCAATAAATGATTTATTTTTCAGACACTAAATTCTTTTATTTGTTTTATTATTTTTTTGTTTTTACTATTTTTTCCCCATAACTACATTCATTTAATTGAAACAACACGTAATTAACATTGTCTGCAGAATCATGTGTTTTTCGTTGTATAAAATTATGCGTATTTCCAGAATTAAATTTTATCGTTAATTATAATTACTCAGTTATTGTTGTCATATCATTTTCGTCTGGATGTGATCACAATAAGCGGCGTCCACCATTTAAATTGTAATGTACTTAAATATTAAATAAATTGTATTTGTATGACGAAACAAAGACAAAGTCCTTCACAAAAGAATAAAAAATGCATTTCCTTTTTTATTGATCTTTGTCAGAAAGCTACATTTAAAAAATATATTTCGTAATATATCAAATATTAATGTGCTGAGCTGTTTAAATTTTTAAGCAAAAGTATACTTAATTGATTGAAGCACAATAACAGATAAAACTAATTATATTTCGTGAAAAATTCATGGAAATTATTTTAAAGCAACAAAGAAAAATACTTAATCTAAATTTTTAACAAGCTGAGTAGAAAGGAATAAAATTCTGAATGGAAAGTGTGTTCAAGAATAACATCAAAACATAAATGATTAACATTTATGCTGTAAGTTCTTTAATATTTAAAAAGGAAACAACTATAGATTGTTTTTATACATCAGGGGAGTATTTATAGGTGTTTTCAATTTATTAATTTTTTGTGACTCGGTTTATGGTAAGTTCATTACATTTTGTTTTTTTCAAACATCGAAGACGTTTTTTGAAGTAATTCTTTAGATTTGGAACTATATATTATATTAGAACATTTTATAAATAACTTCCTACATTTCATTTTCAAATTACATATTTATCGATTTGAGCTAGTTACGCTATTCTATTTATCATTTATATATACTTTCTTTGAAACCAAAACAAAAACAACAGCCGATGTTTAATCCTTGAAAATAAACTTCTTCTGAGAGTAAGTCCACCTCAAATAGTTCAGTCCTATAAAATTTAACATACCACAGAAGAAAAAATATGGCCTTTCGATGCTAAAATCTTCAGAAAGTGAACACACATACACACGCACATCAGAGAAAAAATGCATATCATAAATACAAGAAAGAGCAAAAAAGAAAAAAAAAAAATTCAGAAAAATATATGAAGTAAAGATAAAGAGCATTGCACGCCATATCTAGAACAATCAATTGGCTGGATTCGGCGAGGGGTTAGATGTAGAAAATGAAAACTAAAAGATGTACGATGAGGTTCCGTGTAAAATCCGTGGACCCCAAACTCCTGATGTAGTTCTGAGGGTACCGGAGGCTGGAAAATGTCCCTCCCTTTCAGTTTCAGGTCCGAAAAGTAGAGTCATTCAAGTCGCTCTTCCAGCCACATAATGCTCATTAAAAACGGAAAGTGCTCTTTTGTAGGCTTCAATTCGGGTGGCCATTATTACCCGGGCACGGTAAACTGAGTGGCATCAGAATCAACAGCAACATTTTTCATGATTATGTCCACGAGAAATAATATTTCAGCGCGAGACGGAAGAACAAACGAAAAAAAATCTTCGAAAGATCAGCACACCATGAGAGAAAGACGACGCATATTTCAAGGACAACATATATACTTGCTTTATAAAAGTTAAAGAAATGGCTTTAAATCAAAATTTGGTAAGGGAATCAAAAGCAATGAATACACATATCCTATAAGTATTGAATACTAGTGAGCAAAAGAAACGGGACATGTGGCTTCCGTAGCGCTAAACTTCCTGAACGATATTAATCACAGAGCGCGGGAAAATAAAAAGAATCAGGAAATCTTAAGAATAATAAGTATCATATATAAAACCTACTAAAAAGTATAGTTGTGGATGCAATAAAATAATCGAATGTTGAAAAAGGAAAAGTGGGGTGAATGAAACAATGATTGTGCTTGCTACGTTTGATCTAGATCGGGGTTTCTCAACGGGAGCCATATGGCCCCCTTGGGGGTCCTAGGAAAAAATCTAGGGGGGGGGGCACAGGGAAAATAGTAAAATAGGGGGAGGAGAAAGGAGACCACGAACCAATCATTTGAAACTGATAAAATATTCCACATTCCAAACAATGGTGAAATATTACGCATAAATATATTACAAGTCTATAGTATACGATAGATTGTATTCGTCTCTGAAAACATGAATATGCTTACTGTACTCGATGATATATCAGTTGAATGTTGTGGTATCTATTAGATCAGTAGTTGATTTGAATTTCTTATATACGGCAAATTAAACCAGCTATCAAATCTGGAAGAAGCAATTTCATAATGAAAAATAAAAGTTTACACGAGGGGGCCACGACCAAATTTGGTACCCATAAGGGGGAGGGGGCACAAGTCGAAAAAGGTTGAGAACGCCGGATCTAGATGCGCTATTTGTGGAGCATCCAGTTTCACTGAAATTTAAGTCTTAAGAACACGAAGACAATTTGAAACATATATGAACGAAATTTTAGATGCGCTATTTTTAGAGCATCCAGTTTCTCTGAAATTTAATTCTTAAATACAGGGATATAATTTGAAACATATATGAACGAACTTTGAGATGCGCTATTTTTGGAGTATCCAGTTTCTCTGAAATTTAATTATGTGCAGGAAAATAATTTGAAACATATATGAACGAAATTTTAGAAGTGCACCAGTCCCAACACATTTCCAAAGAATAAAATGACGTACTTTAATTTTATTCTACAATGCAGTTGGAAATTCAACATTTCCTAACTATTTTTGCAATATTTTTCTCGGTCAAATTTCGTGCGCCACTGTTCCTGTTCGCCTGTTTCTCATTTCAGTGCAGCTGAATGGAATTTTTGAGCAACACACAAGATGCATTAGAAAGGCAGTTCGAATTCGCCTCCCACACAATTCCACACTCGGCGGAGCGCATAACAAATATCAGTTTCTAACCATCATAGAATTTTTTTCCTTACATTCGTTGCTCACAACCTGGGTGAAATATCTGAGAACGATTTCTTTAGAGCGTTTTTCTTCGTTTCAAAAGGCGAGACTCTGCTTTTTGCTTCCTTTGATAGGATTTGAATTGAAATCCGTGTAGGGGAAAAGGGGAATAAAGTATTGTAGGGAGATTCTACTTCTAGCTCAAAAAACTAACTCCTTTCTTTTCAACAATGAAGAGATTTTTCAGTTGCGAAAAGTCGTGTTTTATAAAACTAAATAGAACTGAAGGATTGCATTTTTAAGGTTTCATTTTTGTTAGAAATCTTCTCAGTGCTCTGTTTATTCCCTGAATGCAGTTGAAAAATTGAAATGCAGGATAAAGTCGCTAATTCTAGATCTATGAAAACTTATTGATTGATTCCGGAAAATTTGAATTAAAGTTAGTTATCCTTTTAATCTAGAAATTACTTAACTTCTTGGCTTTCTTATAAGGTCAGTTACCCTTAAATGCACGATATTTTATTTTTAATGAAAAAATTGAAATCAACCGGGAAATGGGTGTAGTTAATGGGGAAAATTAAAAAAAAAATTATCATACTTTTTTTTTTCTTGCAATTTTCAAGAAAACATATCGATGTATTTTTACATCACAAAAAGCTATTTTTCTTGCATATATTTATCAGTATATGCAAAAACGTTTATCCATGTCGAAAAATACTTATTTATTTACTTATACTCCACAACTCTTTGCTAGGTAACCTCAGTCCTACATTTTAATTTTTGATATTCACCTTTTTTCAATTTTGAGAGCTTCAAAAATTTAACAGACTCGACTAGAAATTAGAGTCTTATAAAATGGATGGGTTTGCTTCAAACAAACCTTATCAGCAAGAAGTTTTGGCGTGGATTGAAAGGTTTTTAATTCAACTCTTGCTTGGAGGGTTTTTTTTTCTTTTATCACTTTTTTCTTTTTACAATTTAATATTAACTTCTGCGAGAGCAATTGAAAATTCATTCCTTTTGTTAAAAAAAAAAAAAATATTAACGCTAAAGGTAAAACGTTCGCATCGAATATTCGAAAAAAAAAGTGCAGAGAGAGAATATATTCTCAGTTTTTGTTCCTTTAGATAAAAAGAAAAAAAAATATGCGTAAATATCAGAGAGCAAATAGCCAGGTTCCACTTACGAGATTCAAAATTTCGTCTTTCCTACTGAAGAAAAAAGCCCAATCGTTTCTTTTTCCTTTTGGATGCAATTAATTTTGAGATAAAAATTTTCACTTTATTCGTGATATTATTATTATTTTTGTGCAGCAACAATTAAAAAATAAATTCTTTTTTAGTGAAAAAAAAATCCTTTTCATCAACTTTTATATCCTTTTGGGTGTCCTTAAATACCCATGAAGAAAATATTGTGTAAAAAAAATTATGTTTACTTCTTTTTATTAAAATAGAAACTTTTTTTTTTTTGTTTAGTGAACAAATTTTATTTCCATCAGCTTTTAAATCACTTTTGCCGTCTTAAAATACCCTGTGAAAAATTTTTCGATTATTCCATTTCTAATTTTTAAGTGTTGTATTGAGGGCATTTTGTTGTAATTCGGTACCACATTTCATTTTTCCTACGGTTAGGGTATTGAAACTGTTTGAACATTTCAAATTTCTTAATAAAACGTTTTGACAGTTCTTTCTGGCTCCAGTTTTGAGGACGTTATTATATTGAGTCAGCGCTGATATACGAGTCGTTCAGAAGCAAAAGTGGTCAAGTCAATTTTTTGACACTTTCTGGATTTCGTACATTTTAATGGAAAATATACCAATATTCTTTTTAATCATTAAAGCGTAACCGAATAGTATATAACATAATCATTAAATTCTTTTCTGATAAAGTTAATAAACCTAAAATTTCATGATTAATGGGTAAAATTTATTTATTTATTTTTAATGAACTTAACCGCATTGGCTTCTCAACCACTCACATCTCAATACATACTGCTAGGATTCCTTTTATTGCAAACACAACAAAGTAAAAAAAAATTACAAAAAATTGTAAATTGAACGCTGTAATCGAAGTCTATGTATACAACTTCTTACAACCCCCTTCTTATAAACAGCTTTTTATCATTATTATTACTCTCTGGGTGAAAAACTACGAGACTTCTATGAAAGGAAAGTTGATATACAAATACAACTTCTTATAGCCTGCCTTTACTTCTAAAAATAACTATATCACTATTATTACGAACTGTATGAAAAACTACGAGCTTTGTATGAAAGGAGAGTTAACCAAGGTCCATACATAAAAGCTAAAAGCATGCTTCTTAAAGTCAAATACATACACTGAAAGTGAAAAAAATGCGAAATAAAAATTTAATGTATGTACCAGAGGGATATTTTCCTTTTCTGTTGTAAGAAGTATGAAGCATTTTCAAACATATTTATGCTATAAATCTAGAACCAGTGAAATAAAGTATGAGAGCTTCTCCTAAAAATATTTCGAATTTATAACTTTGAGTTCTTTCCTGTTTTTTGAATTGTTTGATCAAAAGTGAGCTTTTAAGATGTACCTGTTTTCCACAAACGCTGAATAACTTTGAAAAATTTTCATACCTAAAAATTATTTTAAATTAATAATAAAAAAATGCAGACCTAAAAGTTTTAAGCCAAAAAACAGAAAAATCATTGGTTGACGTTCATTTCATTGTTTGCTTTAAAATATTTTATTAGTTCCAGCTTTTGGTACAATGCTCTTCGCACAATCTTTAGGAAATTTGAAGGAATTCACTCGAAGAAATTAAAACGTGCCTACAAGCCGTTAATATTTTCGAAATTAAATTTAACCTTTGTTTTTTTCCCCTCAGCAAACAAACCGTTGATTAAAGCATCCAATTATTTTTCATCTTCTACGAATTTAACAGAAACATAAATTTTCAAAATTTTTGTTGTTTGAATTCACATGCGTTGATTTAAATTGCGTGTAATTCTCTCTTTCTATTAATTTATTTATTTTAATCATTAAATTAGTACACTTCAACTGCGTCTTTCCCATACAATTCTTAATGTATGTAGGTACAATATTGAAAATTCTGCTAAGCACTTGCTTCTCATAAAAATAGAGATTTTAAACCTTCTAGCATAAAATTAAACTGACCTAGTGAAAAAAGAATTTTCCTTATACTATTTCTTTTCCAGTTAAACTGCAGTTGTTTACAATGATTTCCTTTACTCGTCCGAAGACGTCTCTTTTCAATTTTTGAAATCGACCATGCTATGATAGGTAAATAAACTGAAAAATATTATATTCAGACCTCGATATAAGGTCACCTCACATGCAAGGTCACTTTTCTAAAGGCCCGGCTCATTGAATATTAAATGTGTATGAATCGGTTATAAGGTCAACCCATATATAAGCTCACTTTTCTAAAGTCCCTGCTCATTGAATATTAAATGTGTATGAATCGGTTATAAGGTCAACCCATATATAAGGTCACTTTTCTAAAGTCCCCGCTCATTGAATATTAAATGTGTATGAATGGGTTATTATAAGGTCGCTCCACACATAAAGTCACTTTTCTAAAGTCCCGGCTCATTGAATATTAAATGTGTATGAATGGGTTATTATAAGGTCACTCCACACATAAGGTCACTTTTCTAAAGTCCCGGCTCATTAAATATTAAATGTGTACGAATCGGTTGTAAGGTCAGCCCGCTTATAAGGTTCTTTTCGTGAAGTCCCGGGGGGGTGACCAAATATGTTCAATTTTAAGGTTTTTACTTTCATAATTTGCTTTCACACTAAAAACAATAATCGAAATTTTATGTTAAGAAACTCAAAATACGATTACTTAAGCAGAGCCCATATAAGTCATTAATTAAAGAATAATTAAGTTTTATGCTCCCTCAACATTGATTCATTATTTTTGTGTAAAATGAATGAGTGTATTCCAAACTGTAGATTCACTTGAAAGACACCATTTTAAAACCACAGCAAACATAAAAAAGGCTGTTATGGGCCTGTTATGTACAAGTTAAATCTATGGGCAGTTACGAGACCCTTTTCTTCGGAAAGCCAGCATCACTATGGCCCGTATTTAACGGTGTACGTTGTCAAGAAGATGCTATTGAACCATAAATTAAGGAAAATAAAATGCTCGTAAGAAAAATGTTCTTACTATATTTACACATCTCGTAGAAGAACATAAATAATAGCTAGAAATACAATAAAATTGATAATAGATTACGCGTGATCCAAATTTAGTTCTTGAAGTTGAGTCCATGAATAAAGGCTTTGTATAGTTATATTTTTGCCCATCTCCATAGCTGCATATTAAAAAGTTAGTTTTTTTCAGACACTAACCACGATTTTAATGTTTTCCTTTTATGTCCTCCCATAACGAGCAACTTTTATCTCGCCATAAATTTACGCTTCCGAATTCTGCTACATTAATATGTTTCAAAATTTTGCTACACGTAATTCCAAAAATGATTCATCGCATCACAGCGAAGTAAATAATTTCCTTTTCTACTATTTAAGGTAACTGAAAACACTTCTCAGAATTTCGCAACAATAAAATGCATTTAATTTCCTTTCTGAAACATAAATGTTTTCGCCGAGAGAGGAAATGACTGCCATCTTTCATGAAAAAGGGTTTTTTATTTCAATATACAGTTTTTACTTTAATATCCCGAAAAACAGACTTTTGGAACATGATATTCATGCGAGATTCGCAACACTACTTTTTGTTTAAAAACCTCATATTCAACATTTATAAATTTAATAATACTATTACATTATATATTTGCATCAATTGCATTGGCTTTTCCTAATTACACGTTAAGTAGGGCAAGTTAAGGGAGCATTCATAAATGATGTCACGCTTCGAGGGGGGGAGGGGGGTTCTTGAAATTGTGACAAAGTGTAACAAGGGGAGGGGACTGGGTAACAAGAAGTGTGACATCATGCATTATGCAACATAGCGTGACGCGTGACAAAGGGGGGAGGGGGGTCCGCTGAAGTGTGACATATTGTGCCAAAGGGGAGGAGGGGGTCAAATATATGGAAAAAAAGCGTGACGTCATTTATGAACGGCCCCTAATGTTGGTGTAAAATGAAAATGGCCTGGTTAAGGGTGATAGTGTAAGGATTTTCAACGAAAACTGAAATTCAAACCTTGCATAAATGTTGTAAAACTTCCGTACGTCAGCCGTGTAGCATAACAAGCTTGGTATTAATGTTCCATATCTGTTATCTGTTTTTCCAGAAAACTTATCGGAGTATGTAAACTGAGACCTATTTATTCATTTTTTTCTAAAATGTTGGACAGTGATTTATATTTCTAGACCTAAGGTTTCCACAATCGATTCTTGCTATCGCCAAGGAAACGGAAAAAAGACAAAAAATAATTTTCTTTGAAAGCAAGAAAGAGTTTTTCTTTCGAGAATTTTAAATATTCGTCTCGCTTTTATAATCTTCAAAAAATGGCAGGAATACCAAAACGGGGATAGAGCAAAAAAACGCTAAGTCTAAGGAGAGTATGAACCGTAAAAAAGACAATGCTGCTTTGGTTCTTTAAGCAGATATACTTTACCTATGAAAAATTTTAAACTGGTTTTCGAAGAACAAAAATGAATTTCTTACTTTTTAGAAGAAATTCTTTAAATAGCTTTGATTTATAGTATAATTTAGTATTATTTAATGTACGTACAGTTTCAAAACTTTAGATATAAAAAGCAAATAATATTTTATTAGCTGTGAACATATTTCAATTAAATTTATTAAGCTCCTTTCTTTCACTTAATTCTTTGGTAGTCGGAGTTCTTTTGGCGTGGAAACTCACGTGGATTTTGTTTCCTTAGAAACAATTGTTCGAATTGTCCTAAATGTCGTACAAACTTCGAAAAATTCCGTCTAGTGCAGCTTTAAAGTGATGCAAACATCAAAATAAGTACATTCATCCTTATAGACGCGATTTTATGAATCTAAAATTACAATTTTAATGCTTTAGTACTGTTTTGAATTTTGAAAACCACCCTCAGACATTTTTTCGCTACCCATGCCAAACTTGGGGAACAGCCAATACAAAATGTAGATTTATATAAAGAACATACTCTCACAAACACTCCGTTTTATATAAACATAAGGAACATATTCTCACACACTCCGCTTTATATAGATATGAGGAACATACTCTCACACAGACTCCGTTTTATACAAACATAAGGAACATGCTCTTACACACACTCCCCTTTATACAGATATAAGGAACGTACTGTCGCATGCTCTCCGTTTCATATAAATATAGACTTCAGTAATATTTTGCAATTAACTGCAATTACCTTTTAGCAATGAAATAAAGCTTCAATTCATGGAGACTTACGTATTTTCCTCCAGCACTTCATTGGCGGCTTTCAACATCAGTTAGTTCAACAGCGAGATGAAAATTTGATCTTATAAACGGAACACAATTCAATCATACAAGTCCTTGTTACTCGCTGCTAAATTCGGCATTTTCACCTTGACTAACTTTATGACATTAATAAGTACCCGCATGCCGTTTAATTAGATTTCGAAGTGCGTGTTTATGTTATTGCTTTACCTTACACGAACTTACATCTCTGTTCAACCTTTCAAGTTGCGCAAATTGTGTTTTAGTAAGTATTCTTTGAACTTTGCGAAGCATATGTGCTTGCGTTTCGTCACACAGATTTAATTACCCTTCTCAAAACTTTGTGCACATCAACACTAATCCATTTCTATTTGGTATAGTTTACTAGTTTTCCTCGTTAGCTCGCATTGCCTTATGACACTAACATATACTTATATATATAAGTGGAACTGACAGTAGTTGGAAAACTTGAGAGGTTCTGAAAAATCAGGAGATCGGTATAACGTCTTCATTCCAAGTGTACCCAATTGGGTACATTTTAAAATACTGTTTATTAACTACTGTTTGTGCAATTTGAAAGCTAAAACACCCATTTGTTTTTTAAATTAATCAACAGATAGTTTACTTCGTTTTAAACATGGAAAACATAGAAATTGGGCATTAATTATTACTTAAACTAATTATTAATTAAAATTTAAAAAACAATTTTTTTTAGTTATTTTGTTTTGCAATCATTTTATAAATCAGAGAACCAAAAAATTGCGTCAAAATTATTTGTGCTTAGTTCTGGGGTCTGAAGAGGATAAGCGACAGGAAATATTTTGCTCCAGTACTGAAAAGAGTAAATATATGTAAATACGAGAAAAAAAAAATACGTGCAAATGACTTAAAAAGTGTAAACGCAAAAAATTGCGAAGAATTTTTAAGAATTTCTTTTGCATCCTAGGCGTCTGATGAGCTGGAGTTTGACTAGCTATTAGAATTTCATAGATTAGTTCTTTTTATTAGATGTTCATTTCTTTAGTATTCTTAGGAAACTTTTACACATCCTTCCTGAGTTTCTAATTTTAAAATTATTTGTTAATTATTTTTCCTCGTCCTATATTTAATTTTTCTCAATTTGTTTTAGCTTTTATTGCTAAATTAGTGTTTAAGCTGTAGCTAGGTTATTTTCACACAAGTATAAACCTTGCTATCGCACGTTTCATACCGAATATTTTGTTGCTCGGAATTGCCTTTTTTTTCCTATTCTTTTTTTTTTTTTTTGAAATTAAACGACATTTTTGAATAATTAAGCCTAAATTAAATTTAAAAACTACGTTGTTGATCTTTTTACACAATGTCTTGAATGTATGTTTCGTGAAATGATTTGTCTTTTACCAGTATTTTTTGAATTATCAAATTACCTGCTTGGAATACTTGAACTGTGTATTTTGTAACAGAGTATTATGTTTGCCAAAATCTGCTGAGGTATTTATTAAATCAGTACCAAATGTCGTTGGCATTCTAGTATAAGTCATCAAGTCCACAATGAAATTTTGAGAGGCTACTGCAGTAAATTATAATTCGAATTTATTTATTTTATGACATAAATTAATGTCACAGTAAGTTAAATAAGCAAACTTACCCTAAGTGTTCAGAATCAGTAAATTGACTTTTAGTATTTTTCATACCGATTTGAGCTCTGAAGTTGACCAATTCCCGTAACTGAAAATAATTTCCAAAATTGTAACAATGCATTAAATATCTATTTTTTGGAATGCTAGAAAAATCCTATAATACTTCAAATTGCTACTTTAAAAAAGAAGTGCAGCAAGTTAGAATTTGCATTTATTTATTTTCAGGTATAAATTAATGACACAGCAGGTTAAATAAGTAAACTTACTCTAAGTGTTAGGAGTCTGTAAAATGACTTTTAGCATTTTTCATACTGATTTGAACTTTTAAGTTGAAAAATTCTCACAACTGAAAATAATTTCCAAAACTGTTACAAAATTGTAACAATACATTAAATATCGATTGTTTTGAACTGCTATAAATATCCTACAACACTTCAAATTAGAAGCATTTTTGAATACTGGAGTCAAATATAAAAACATTAAACAAAAACATTAAACGCGCCAAATTTATTTTTCATAGAAACCAATATTCTATAAAGGCAAAAAATCAGTAAAAATCGATAAAAGACTTAAAAGTGACTAAATAAAATACGTCCTTCTATATTAAGTTTTCGGCAATTTATCTAAAATCACTTTTTTTCTTCAAAAAGTACTTCTGTGGTTGAAAATAAACTCTATTTTTTTCCAACCGCACAGATTCAGCTTTCTTTCCGTTTTAAGTCTTTTCAACTTGGGGAAAATCTTTGATTAAATGGGTGGGGATTTCGAAAACCTTCCAGCCGAATTAAGTACCGGCGAACTTAAATAAGAATAAAATGCGAAATGATAATATTTTTCCTTTTAACTCGAGAGTTAAAAACTTTTTTACAGTTTGAAAGCACTTCAAAAATACGTGGACTTAAAAAATATTTCAAAGGGTTTTATCTTCAATAACCAACCTATAATATATTTTTGAGGCATTTTTAAATAGAAAAGAATTATTGCATTGAGTAAAGTAATGAACTTAATATTTTTGAAGACTTGATCTCTTTAATAAACATTTTGTTTTCCGTTTTGCGGCTTATTTTTGTGGGTGTGATATATTTAGACTTCGGCTATGTGATTTTGAAAAATATAAAATGTTTTTAACCTTTAGATTTTAATTTTGTGTAAATTTCTGTACAAAAATTAAAGATGTAACTACTCAATATTTTAACGTGATGTTAAATATACATTCTTGGCGTAGATTGATTTAAAATTATACAGTGTTCAAATGATTAAGAAATTTTTTAAATTTATATGTTTGTTTCCATGTATGTTTTTTGTTTTTGTCCCATTTATAAACTATTGTATTGAATCTATTATAATTGCATATTATACGTGGTATTAATCATATTCTGTCATTAAAAATACTACTTTTTCCATATTGGTACTAAATGAGTGTATATAAAATATATCTACGGAGAAGAATTATAGGGACGAGAAAAGCGGTGTAACTATGACTATTCCGCAATTGCCCTTTAAAAACAAATAGTTTTGTAGATTCTAAATATTTACTTTTTGGGCCGACTAGCTTTATTTCCTGCCTAAATGAGCACACTATATAGCACAGAGAATTGGCACAGTTACGAGGAATCCCTTTGTTAAGTGCAAGAGGATGGGAAAATATTTCTACCTCAAAGCTTTCTCTTCTTGCACTGAAGAAAGACTTCCTCTCACATGCAAAACAAGTTCGTGCATGTCACTTTGAAAAATGCAACGTCCCATCCCACAATTCAAGAACTTTATAGTATTATCAACACCAAAAGGAAACTAGTGGTAAGAAGTAGCAAGACCTTGGTAGCCTAGTGGTTATAGCGTCGGACTTCCACCTGAAAGGTCGCGTGTTCGATAACCGCTGAAGACCCCCCCCCCCCCATGTACACTTGGGGATACGTGCATGTAAAATCAGTGGACCCCACCACGTTCGCAAGCAATCCTAAGGCCTCGGCTAACAGGTAGGGGGCTGGTGGAGCCAGTAGTAAATAAAGCAAATCTCTCATGCTTCTTTAAAGAAAGATTATAGTACTACTCAATTCAAGAACTTTATAGTACAATTATCAAAAGGAAAGTAGTAGTAAAATCAGGAAATCTCTCATGCTTTTTTCAAGAAATATTATAGTACTACTAAAATTCAAAAACTCTATAGTATTATAGACAATTACCAAAAGGAAACTAGTGGTAAAATCAGCAAATCTCTCATGCTTTTTCAAAAAAAGATTATTGTACTATTAACAAATTCTTTTAAACTAAAAATCCTATAATACCTCAGTTTTTCGTAAATAATGCTCGTTTCCAAGGAAACTATAGAAAATGAACTTTTGGGCTAGTTAGAAGAAATAAAAATCAATATTTTCTTTAATACCTTCCTTTACCTCCAAAGCAGTAATATATATTCTAATAGTTCACAAACACTCAGAAAGGCGTTATCATAACGAATTACGCTCTAATTTTGCCAGAAACTTCTCCGCGCTGCTTTCAAAAAGAATCCATACAACATACAAAAGATGAATTTACTCGTCAACAGCTCCAATTAATAACCAGAGCGAGCTGCATTAAAAGTGAAGTCATAAAAGTGTACCTAATGAACTACTCAAACTTTAGTTTGAAGTTGTTTTGGTATATGATATATGAACGCTGAAAATAATTACTAGGAATTAGTTCTTCGAAAAGATTGGGGAGCGTGTAGTTTAGCTGGGCCCTGTGATAACATTTGCTGGTTGTCAATTTTGTATTTATATGTCAGGAGCGGAGAGAGAGCGGGAGTGTGTGGCAATGGAGCAACGAGATTTTGCTCAAAACTGGAGCGCAGTTGGAATAGAAAAATTTATTAAGCTCCACTGCCCCGATTTTTTTTTTTTTTTTTGCTTTTTAAATTTTTTATCATATTAAAAAGTAATCAATCAAAAAAAGGGGATAAATAATATAATTTATTAAAAAAGGTCGGAGGCATGGACTGGAGCAATTATTTAAAAGTGGGAACGGAGCAACTCAAAACAGTGGCTGCTTCAAGAATATATATATATGTGTAGGAGTGAATATTTCAGCATCGACTGCCGCGCCATCTGGCGAGTAAGTAAGCAAGTAAACTGATGGATAGATGTGGTAAAGAGGGGACGCGAGCACTGTGTGTGCTATGCTAGCAATTGTAATTCTCGGAACATCAGGTTCCGACAGAAGTAGTGTAAATAGTTGAAAGTTGCCTGTACATAGACATTGTAAATATATAGTTAGTTTAGCTTATATTATTGTATGTACTATTTGAATCAGTTATTTTAGAAACCCCCATAAGTCACATTTTTGACGAAAATGAGTTTTTGTAAAAAATCGGCTGCTATAATGAAGACTCATCGTTTCATAGAGAAACCACATCAGTCCTAGCTGTATAAAGCAGTCTGGAGGAAAAAGAATATTACATGTATTTGAGAATCCCTATAAGTCAGTGAGTTACACTGTTTTCTCGCTAGGAACGCTAGTGTACATGGGTCGCGATGTAAACAAACACAGCCCAATGCATTCTGGGATATCTCAGAAAGCTAACCATTTCTTTTCAACAGACTTGCACCTCTGTTTCCTAATGAACTCTAACTTCCCGCATGTGCAGTTAAGATTTCCGGAGACAACCGCGTTGGTTTTGAGATGCTAGTCGGAATTTGTTGGTTTGCACCAATTACTTTTATATCATTTATTTTAAGATAACTCATGCATTTAGCATTCAATTATACCATATTTTACAAAAAAAAAAATTATCGCACGTTTTTATGTTAATTTGAAAAACCATAAGTCAACGAAATTTAAAATTCAATATAAATTCATGTATATGTAATCCGTGTTAATGAAGAATATGGACAGTGTATTTGACCTAGTACTAACGATTAAGACAGGAAAAATGTCCATCACATATCATTATCAGTTTTTCTCCATTTTCCAAAAGTTGCTGAATTGTGACTTGTGAGATTTCTCAAATAATGATTCTGGTAGAAAAGTCGTTAAGTTTATGTTTATGGAAACCCCTAGACGCCCAAAAGAAACCCCATATATATATATATATATGCAGCAGCGCAACCAGGATTTCTCTTTGGGGGGGGGGGGGGCAATGTCATGTTAGGGGTGCATCGCATATCGCATGTCGATTTACATACTTTTAAGTATCCCAAAGCTTCGAAATAAGTTGTAAGTTTTTTAATTTCCTATATTTTCAGAACACGCGAATTAAAATTTAAAAATGAAATTCGATATGCTGGATAACCGGATTTCTAGTGCATTGGTCGGATCAGATTCTGGATGTCTAAAAATCAGGTGGGATATCGGATATCTGATGCCTGCTGGGGAGGGAGTAAGCGGGGGCGGTTCCGTTCGTTCCTCGTTTCGGAGTAGACGGAATTTAATTTGAAGACAGAAATAGGATACTTTGATTTCAATTTGCATAGTACGTGAAGTTTTACCCGCTATCACCCGACAACTCAGATTAATTTGATTTTTGGGATTTGAGAAAAAAATATAAAGAATTTAAAAAGGCACGTATTTCAGGATTTTGATTTTTTTTTTTTTTGCTATTTTTTTATAACTTTAAAAATGTTTTAAAGCCTAATGTCTATCACTTCCAAACTCGGATATAAAATACACGTATTTCCGGAAATTTTTCAATTATTTTGAAAGAAAATTGCAAAAACAGCGATCGTAAGTTACGTTGCCTACAATCTACACCAGGGGTCCCTAACCTTTGTGTACCTGAGAGCACATACCAGAATATCGATCAAATGGCGGGCACCATTAGTTTTTTCAAGATAAATTTATAGTTGGGGGACGTAGTTAATAATACACATTACATATAATGCACAAAAGAATTTAATTTTAAAAATGAATTTAACATATGAATATAATTAGTATTAATATTTTTGTGTAAAATAGATGATTACCAAATTGCTTGCAAAACATACGAAGCATAGAAATTATTTATAAAATATATAAAATACAGTCAATGTGTTCTGTTTCATTGCATTTCACTTTGCTTATATCTGTGTTCATGAAGGTCGTTTTCCTGGCGATTTCTATTTTGGTTGTGCTTATCATTATAGAGTTATTCATAGTTATATGGCTCTTTATTCATAGTTATATGGCCTTTTATTCATATACTCTAGATTCTAAATGTTCTCTAGTTTAAATGGAAAACTGAAATATTTTATCGTTGGGTACAAGCAGCGGGCGCACCTATACCAATCGAGGGGCGCCGTGGTGCCCGCGGGCATAGGGTTGGGGACCCCTGGTCTACACTATGATACAGAGGGTTGATATGTGCATGAGTAAGGCAATGATTAATTTACATTTTCTGAACTTTGAACAATTATCTCATATTTTCTCTATTCCATATGCTAAATCCCTTTGTTCAGTGTTTTTCCTTAACAGGACATCTTTTTACACGGTTTTATTTAATTTGATTTGTCACGGAAGTTTGTTGCGCGGTTTTCGACCACTCTTACTGCATAAGTTATCTAGTAGTAAAATCAGGAAATCTCTCATCCTTTTCGAAGAAAGATAGTTCTACAACAATTCAAGAACTTTATAGTATTATCTACAATTACCAAAAGGAAACATGATTTTTCAAAAAAGATTATTGTACTACTAACATTTTTTTTAAAACTAAAAATCCTATAATACCTCATTGTTTCGCAAATAATGCTCGTTCACAACGAAACTATAGAAACTGATCTTTGAGGCTGGTTAAAAGAAATGAAAATGAATATTTTCTTTAATGCTTTCCTTTACCTCCAAAGCAGTAATATATTTTCTAATAGTTCTCAAACACTCAGAAAGGCGTTATCATAACGAATTACGCTCTAATTTTGCCAGAAACTTCTCCGCGCTGCTTTCTGAAAGAATCCATACAACATACAAAAGATGAATTTACTCGTCAACAGCTCCAATTAATAACCAGAGCGAGCTGCATTAAAAGTGAAGTCATAAAAGTGTACCTAATGAACTGCTCGAACTTTAGTTTGAAGTTGCTTTGGTGTATGATATATGAACGTTGAAAATAATTACTAGGAATTAGTTCTTCGAAAAGGTTGGGGAGCGTGTAGTTTAGCTGGGCCCTGTGATAACATTTGCTTATTGTCACTTTTGTATTTGTATGTCAGGAGCGGAGAGAGAGCGGGAGCGTGGGGCAATGGAGCAACGAGATTTTGCGCAAAACTGGAGTGCAGCTGGAGTAGACAAATTTATTGAGCTCCACTGCTCCGATTTTTTTTTTTTTTCCTTTTTAATCATTTTAAAAAAAAAATCATTTTTAAAAAAAAAATTTAAATTAAAAAAAAGGTCGGAGGCACGGAGTGGGGCAATTATTTAGAAGTGGGAACGAAGCAACTCAAAACAGTGGCTTTAAAATTTGCGCACAAGCTTATCTTCCCGATGACAATACAATATTCCATCCATTTTATAATTTATTATAACGTTAATTATTAAAAAAATTAATAATTTTGGCGCTGAGGAAATTATAAGAATTATTATTTGTAGAATGGCAACGATATCTTTGTTTGGAATTGTTTGAATAATGCAACGATGCTTTGAATTTTGAAATACTCAAATCATGTCGAGAAAAAAAAAAACTGCGACGCAGCGGCTTCTCCAACGCGATTTTTTAAAAATAAAACCGTGTAATTTAAAACATTTTCAGCAAATTATTATAGTTTTACTTTATTACACTGTCATACTAATTACTTTACTTAGCTACTAATACTACACAAGCAAGATATAACTGCGCAGCAAGAAAAGAATAATTTTCAATCGATTTTCCTGTCGAAAGAAAGAAAAATGAAAATACTTTTCAGCTTATCAGGAGACTGCGGTTGGGAGATTAAATCAATATTGGGTCTGTTTTAAACTCCTGAGGACATTCTCAAAATCTACATGCTAAGGACGAAAATGCCTCAAAAGCTTTGTCAAGATTTAATGCCTATTATCACGGAGCAGACGGAATTGAATTCTGTTGGTAGACGAAAATAGGATATATTGATGGCAACTACATACTATGTGAAGTTTTAATATATGCGTGGGATGATAAAGTAATATTCCAGGGAATGTTCTGCGTGCCTAAAGTCGGAAGTAAAGGTTGTGGATGAATCCAATTTAATGTTCTCCGCCTCAGAAAGAATGCTGCGCAGAAATATATTTCGTACGAAGTAAAAAAAAAAAGTTAAAGGTTCTATTTGTTGTAAATTTTTTTCTGGCACGAAGCGCGTTATTATGAAATAAAAGTAAATTTTAATCTTCATAATTTCGTTTGGTTTTTAGAAATTAATTAAAAATATTTTCTTGTTTTGGCTATTCTAAAAGAATAATTTATAAGAATCCTCTGGAAGTTGGTAATACGCATTATTTTGAAGGAAGTTTGAGGAGAACTCTGAACAAATTCGTGTTGAGGATTCTGGGGTTGAGTTTTATGATTGAACATTACATTATTACATTTTGAAGATCCCAACCATTACTTTCACAGTGCAGTTACCTTGGTCGTATTACAATGTTAAATTGCAAAGTTGGTACTTTGGTCTAATGTATGGATCGAATTTTGCTCGTATATTATGTCATATATATTGATTCGATCTTCGTTTTAATACTGCTACTTTGTTGTATCTATTGATCGTATCCTGATCATTATGTCGTTACCCTGGTCGCGTCTATTATTCGTATATTGTCTTTATATTGGTCGTATAGATCATATATATACGTATGTGCGCGTGTTTGTGCTTACACTGGCCGTGTATTTTATCCAGAATTGGTAGATTTGTTGTAATGTTCTGCTTTAACTGACTTCTCTAATGGGGGGAAGAACCCCCAACCTATCTAATTTTTGGATAAATCTAATATAACTGGACATAAAGATTCATAAGTGGATTTAACAGCCAGAGTTCCTCATGAGAAATATTTACAAGTTATATTCACAAAAACATAGAATTAGCCTACATTGTTTAGTGCTTGCCAAGTATTTCCTTTTGCTGAATAAGATAGTTTCAAATAGATGCAAACTGACTATCATTTTTTAAGGGATCGATTTTCGTGGATTTAGGTTTCTTTTTTAATGGATATTTTTCACAATAACAAGAAACGAAATTAAGAACACAACCAAATCTAAGGAGGAAAGGACTTAGTTGAACTCGGAGAATGAGACATGCTGAATAGGAAATTAAGCGAAACTGCACTCGCCGATTCAATGCACAAGAGAAGGGAATTCATTGAACGCACATAAAATCACGGTCTTTGAAGTATAATTAAGAGCTTTCCCATCTCATTCTTTTCTTCGTGAAGTGTTCTTCATTACGTTGATGCAAAATCTTTCCCCTTTTTGTCATTTCAGCCGGTGTAAAGATAAGCAATCAGAAGCATTGACTAAAATAGATTTACGAGAATGAAGAAAACGCATTACCGAAAGGAACGGCATTGCGATCTTTTCAAATTTTCCTTTTGAATTAATCTCGGTTTGGAATGAAAGCTTTCAAAAAAGCACGTTCTCTTGGTGAGTTAAATGAATCGACTTAATGGCGCGATCTTAAATGCATTGGATGCAAGTGGGATGATAAAATGCAAAGCAAAACTGATTTTAAAATATCTTTATACAATACCTTTTCCAGTATAAACTCGGCTATACATATAGTTTTTTATTTATTACTTCTGAAATTAAAATTAAATTTCAAAGCGATATCAGAAAGTAAAAAACAACAGGAAAGAATCTGGGGGTGGATTCAGGGCCCTTTGTACTTAGGCATGCCGTTTCGATGCTCAGTGGACTCGAGCCTAGGTTCAGGATCACTTTTATATTTTCATTTGAGTCGTCCAGTTTCAAAACCAACTATTTCCAAAAAATGAAGTTTTTCACGGCGGGCAAAAAACTAATATCTAAGAAATTCGAATTTCTAGCTAAATCGAAAAAAAGTGGATGTATCTGGTTTTGAATCTAGACGAATCATTTGAAAATTCAATCTAAATTTCAAAAACTTAATAGTAACATATTATACATTGAGTTTTCATGCATGGAAGCGTCAATGATTTAATAATTATTCCTTGGCCTTTTCATTAATTTCTAATTAAAACAAATACATAAAAGTGAATAAATACAGTTAAAACAAATGAGAAAGGTCATAATCATTTGCGTTAAAACTAAAGCAGCTCATTCTGTTACTCTTTAAGTTAAAATGTAGTTAAAATTTATTTCTTTAAATCAAGTCGGGACTTCTATACCATCCGTGTTAATTCCAGACTTTATTTTTTTTTTTTTTTTGTTAAACGAGGCTCCATATGGGTACTAACCTCTTTGCAGACCTAGTGTATCCCCCAGAAATCGGCATCCATTCTTCCAAGCAGCCCCACTGTCGGCGGATGCCATTACTAATATGAGAATTTTGACTCTTAGTTTCCCCCAGATGGCGGCACCTGAGCTCTAACTGATGCAGATTGCACTAGGAATTTAATTTAGCCGACAGCATCCAAGCCAAATGTCTACTCAAGGGATCTTTTACATGCCGCATAATCATACGACATGGGCGCAGACGATTTTCTGCATCTTGAAAATCCACCGACTTGGGCCAGGTTTGAATAATCGAACTTGGGCGTACGAGGCCTGCACCTTACCACTACGCCACCCAGTCGACTATTTTAAATTATAACGGTTGATAAAACATGAAAGATAAAAATAATCTCTGAAATTTTTTTATCGAATTTTGGAGCTTTTGTTTCAAGGGGGAGGGAGGGGAGCTATCTGATTATAGGATAAAATGATTTGAATTTCATCCGTAGATTCTACCGTTACATGTGCATGATTCAATTTTGATATTCATTTTCATTTGTATGATAGTTCGAAAGCACTTCCTGATAAAGCTTTGTTAAAACTAAATTCTTTGTTTGATCATAAGTTGCTAAGGATCGACCTTCTCCCTTAAACCATGATGGTGACTTATTAAATATTTCTAAACCTCTTTATGTTTTTTCATGAAAGTAGTCGAAAAACGTATCAACGTTCAGATGTTGAGTATGTCATCAGAACTAAATAAAATCCGGAATAAATGCTATCATATGCAAACATACACACACATAGACAGATATCTACAGTTGAACTCGCTTAATAAGAAATGCCGAAAATTCGCGAATTTGTTCGTACTAGCCGTTATTCGTAGCAACCGTGAATAAGTAAAATTTAAAAAAAAGTATCAGAAATGCATGTTTATATTTAAAAAATAATTCTACTATTTATAATATAGTGAAAACTATATAAATAGTGAAAACAAATGATTTATTTTTACTAATATACACTTTTAAATCTTACTAGTACATTGAAAAAAAAAGTGAACTTATCTTTTAGAATTTGACAATTTTGGAACAAATTCTTAATGGTTAGTGGTTTTTTAGGTACATAAAATTTTATCAACACATGTCTCGGCGCAAAATGCCTTGTACTATTTGTAATTGGTGGTTTACGATGACTCGAAATAATCAACAATTTCTAAAAAAAATAATTATATGCAATTGAGAAAACTTTTCGTGAATAGGTCAGAAATTTTGTTCGTCTTAGCCAAAATTTGTATTTAAGCCTTCGTAATCTGCGTGAGATATTTAGTATAATTGAATAATAAACCAAACTTAATGAACAAATTGTTCGTATTAAGAAAGTTGAACTGTATATGTAATTTGTAATGGAAAACGACATTTTATTAAATGACAATCCCGGGAAAAATAAGCGGAAGCTCTGATGCTAAAATTTTATGCTTAAGCATTTGTTTTGTTTCAAAAAATATCTTCATACATTTCCTTCTAAAAGACTCGAAGAAGCTACGCAAAATATTGAACTCTAACAAATGAAAGAAAGCAAAAATATTCACTAATTGCATCCATCCGAGACACATTTTTAAAAGTTCTAGATCACCAAACCGACCAAGGCAATTAATATTGAACATTCTATAGCAAAAGCATTAAGGAAAAATGTTTATAACTTGAAACATAATCTCGTTATCAAGGAATAAACAGTACTAATAATGTGATTTTAATTAGTGTTTCAAGTTTTATGAAAAACCTTCTCCAAATTGAAATTTTCAGCATATATTTTTTCAGGTGAGGTATGTTTATCTTTTCATGCTATAAATATGGCTGCATATGCATTTCTTAATAATGCGTTATACTAAGCTATAATTAGCTCATATTACAGAAATATTTCGGGAGGTTGTGTGCACAAGCTAATGAGATTTTTACGAAAGAAAGAACATGTAACTGAAGACAGACGTAGCTTGTTAATATATAGATTGGAATCTATTATTTTCAGCGAAAAATGGGATGTTCATGATTAGGATAATTAATGCAACCTTTTCTAGTTAAAGACCGAAATAATATATTTAATGTTAATTATTTAAATAATGATGTAGCAGTTTTCTTTTCTTCATTGATAAATATAACATTTGGTTTTTTTTATATCTGAGGTGACTCCAATAATACCATTGCACTACGTTGCAGTTTTATGTAAAATCTTAATTAGGTTAATTTTAGTAAATGTATAGATCTTAACGAAAATTTCCCCCCAAATGCTAAAATGAAGGTTTCACTTTTTCACTTAACGACAATCTTATAAGAATACAGTGAAACCTGTGTAAGTTGAACACTTGCGTTGCAGCACTTTAGTGGTCAACTTAGACAGGTGGTCGACTTATAGAGGATGCGGTAGAGGGTGAAGGGCTAATTCCGTTCCTGACAAAAGTAGTCAACTTTAGACAGGTGGTCAACTTACAAAGGTGTCAACTTTACAGGTTCTACTGTATTTATTTGTTAATTATAGCTTGTAAATATAAAATAGACCTTATCCTAAAATTTAAAAATTATTTTTATGTGAACTTGATAGCGTATTTCAAAGTTTGGGTATAATCAGTGTAATTTCCACGGAAGGTGTGTTGGTTATTTAAATAGCTTAAATTGTTGAATAATGATAGTTAAAATAGATTTTTTAAAAAAAGAGGAGGCACTGTAAAGATGGCCGCAAAAGGTTTTAAAGTTTAAAAAAAAAAAAAAAAAAAAACCATGGTATACCCAACAAATTATTTAGTTACAAGAAAAATAGAGGAAATGTGTACTCTGTTGGATATTTGTAATTGCTGTCAAGTTCCACCAGATTATTAAATTGTTCAATCAAAAGAACGGGGAGGAGGGAGGGACTTAAAAAATGGAATTTTATATTGGGACTCGCTTAAAATGCTGGTGTTTGAGCCAACGCATTCGGTCACTTGAAAATTACTTTCCAGAAACATCGCTTTAAATTCTGTGTCGAACATTTTAACTCTGACCGTCTAGAAACAGAAAGAGTTCAAGTGATCAAGCATCAGTTGTTTTTTATTTGTTATGTAATTCACGCAAAATGCTTTTGTTGCGTCATGTATGACGTAAAACTTGATGCTATAGTCAGAATAACGTAAAGAAGATAAAAACGTAATAAATATAAACGCATTTTATTTCTGTCAACACAAATACAGTAAACAAAGAAAGGAGTTGCTTCGTGAACAGAAGCACAGACTAGTTGACCTATTTTTAAATATTCTATTCAGAAACCACTTAAAACTATTACTATTGATCTGGGTGTTTTCCATTATGTACTCTCATGCAATAAATAACTTCTTAATTGCATTCAAATTTTTTATGCTCTAACTGGAACATTGGAAAATACAAAAAATATTCCTTCTTACCAGAAGTTTCTGTTGCAAAAGTTTCTCTGTCATATTTTACATTAATTAAATATTTTTAAAAAATGCTTTCTTTTTTATATATGTATTGGAACATTTTTTTTATATCTCCATTTTTTTCAATACAAACTGAAGCACAGGATAAACTAAAAATAGTGCTTCTGTACTGAATTTCTCATGTTTTATCTTGATTAAATATTTAAAAAAAAAAGATTATTTTTTATATAAATTTTATGCCTAATTTTTTATGTCTATGTTTTATTTACGCACTGAAACACAGCATACATCAAAAATAGCGCTCCTGAAGAGAATTTTTTGTCAAGCTTTATCTTAAGTAAATATAAAATAAATTTCTTTGTGTGTGTTTGTGTAGATTTTAAAATAAATTATGTCATGCCTCATATTTATTTTCTAATTCAAACTGAAGAAGGCGATAAAACAAAAATTAGTGCTTTTTAATAGCAATTCTATTATATATTTTTAACTGCCTTTTAAAAATTAAATCCAATACCTGACTTCTTTATTATTACGTCAAACAACAGATTGAGTTATTGACTAGATATTAAACGGGAATGACTATCGTTTTTTGTTTTAATATCTTTCGCATTTATTAATAAATATATACTGAAATTTCTTGAATCTGTTTATTCTTAGAGTTAACACCTTAGATGGAGCTCCTTAGATGTATCTCCTTATTACAATGTGAAAGAAAAACTTCTATTGATGAAGCTAATAAGTAGAATGTGTTACATAATTAAATTTGGAGTGACAAGCTACAGACAAATTCTTTTGTCATTAGGCTCTTCGAGGGCGTGAAATGTTTTTATTTAATCACGGAGCAATATGATCCGAAAAGCAAATAGACGGAAGGCCAAAGTGGCTAAGAGTGTTTTCCTGAACCTTTCTGAAGAGAGTTGGTTGAAGAGCAAACAGAAGAAAATGTTTTGTCCTTAATTTTCATAAAATTCCCTGACAATGTATTCATATAAATTGACGCATGTTACTCTCGTATTTTAATGATAATTTTCATTTTTTTAAATATAATATATATTTTTGGCATTGTGGCAATTCTAAGTAACAATTATCCATAATGCATTGAGTGATTTTTTTAAAAAAAGGATCATTTGTTTCTAATAGAATGAAAAATTTGTAATTGTAATTTTAGAAAGTTTTGAGTGAAAATATTTTCATTAGTATTTCATTAAAAAATATTATTGATAATATTACTGATATTCTTTGGAGTTAACAACCTTGATAATAGTGAAGGTTATTAACCCTGAACTTAAATGACTTTATCTATATAAAGCCTTCACACAAGATAATGAAGTTGGTTATTTACAAGCTACATACTTATTAGCCGCAAAAATGTTTTCAATAGTTTTGCAAAATAATAGTAATTAAAAGTATAAGACCTTCTTTTTTGTGGAGTACTCTACAACAACCTTTGGGTAGCATAGAAATTATGTCATTTTTTATGTATGTATCTCATATAATATAATGTTAACAGAAAAAGCATATTAAAGTTTTTGTTAAATATTTTTAAGTTCGTGCGACCAAATTTAAAGTTACCAATGGTTAAATATTCAAGGTATAGGGGAAGAACGCTTATTTTTAACTACAAATATGTGAGATCGACTCGAGTAACTCGAGTCTTAATAAGCAGAAAATCCAAAACATTAAATTCTTATTCTTACGTTTAAAGATTCAAATTTCCGCACCTTCTAAGAAATCTTAACGTAATATTTAAGCAAACATTTTCTAAAACCGTTTAAGAATTGACTCCTTTCATATGTTTTCTATGGAAACGGCCTGTTTAAGATATCGCAGCCGTCACAACTGTCAGGATCGTAGGGATTAATCAATGTTGAGCACGCAAAGCTCTCTTTTGCGCAGCCAGGTAGCAAAATTATCCCGAGGATTACACGGTCTATGCTTAGATTTCCCGCTGATATTGTTTTTACTAAGAAATAATGTCTTGTCATGACTGCTGCAGTCGAAGAAAAGGGTCTTCGACTACTTAAAAAATATATGCATTTAAGTTATTTATCAACTTTTACTCTCCCGCAGTGGACCAGTCGGTAAAAGCTCGGTTCCCGCAGAACAGAACCGCCCTCAGAAATAGAGCTCTCACTTTTGACGATTCTTCAATCGTCAAGAAAGTTTCGTCATTTACAACGATTCTTTCCTTGCGCGATCATGTGACTTAAAAAAGTTACTACACACATTTCGCCAATTTGACGAAAGGTTCACTCGGAGAATTTTTCACGAAGACATTTCGTCAAATACGACGAAAGTTTCGTGTCATTTGAGCATGCGTTTCTGAGAGTACACTGAAAGTGAAGCAACAGACTGACGTCAATGTTTGGGAGGGTGACAACTTCTCGTGGCTGGTTGCTACGGTCCGGTAAAGGGAGCTGGTGCACGTTAAATGAGTCTTGGTTCAAATGTAAGGCTCGACCGATGCATCGGCGCCGATTGTTCAAAAAAGTTGCCATCGGTAATCGGCATCGGCGGCCGATGTTAACTTTGGAAAAACATCGGCCCATAGGCCTTGAAAAACATCTAAAAGCCGATGCAAGGCCGATGTTTTTCGCAGGGACAATTTTCCAGAAAACATTCTGTCTTTAACTTTCTTTTTTCTCCATAGCTAGATTTCTATTTTCATACAATAACAGGCAGCACATCAGCTAAAAAAAGCACAAAAATAATGTCATTATACAAAGTATTTGATAAAAAATTAGGAAAAATAGTTTAAGCGATCGCTGCCGGAAAACCTTCATTATTAAAATTATTTCTCTTTGAACAGAATGCTCGCGAAATAGAATATGTTAAAGTAAAAGTAATAGAGCCGTCTTATGAGTGCTATTTGTTTTTCGCACTAGGTTAGTTGCCTCGTTAATAATGATATTCCGTTAATAATGATTGTCCGTTTTTCGTTTAATAATGATAGTGCATTAGATGTCATTGTGCAATAATATTATACCATCTGCTTTTAGTTGTCATGTTTCTTATTATTCCGAAATTGTAAACAATACAAAGTCAACTTAATCAAAGTATGATAATAACTTTAATTTTTACTAGCATAAACTTTTTTTCCGCTTAGCGTTTTTTTTTTTTTGGCTTCTTCGATCCCGCGTGTTAAAGTTTTTCTGCACTTGTGCAGCAATCTCGTTGCATATTGCTTTTAGTGGGCGGTTATTCTCATTCATTTTTAGTTTACAACATAGAAAAGATTGGTCAAAACTAAGAAAAAAATTTTCCAGTATAAATGTTCCTCAATCGAAATTTTATGTGTCCAAGTTCGACTTGCAATTTTTAAAAATTGAATTGTCAAAATGTGAGTTCGCGCGACAGGGTTTAATAACATCTTAACAAAAATGCTTAAATTTCTTCAATTTCAAAGTTGATCAATGCATATTTTTTTTCAAAATACGTCTTAACATTTTTTATGCGATAATTATTTTAATTTTTCCCCGTTTATACTTCGTTTTTTTAGGGCATTTTTTTTTTGGCTTCTTTGATGCCACATTTTAGACAGTTAACAGTTTTTCTGCTATTGTACAACAATCTCGTTGCATCTGCTTCCAGTTTATAATATTTCTTGCTATTTTATTGCTAGTTTACAACATAGAACATATTGATAAAAAATATGAATCAATTTTTCAGTATAAATGTTTATTGATCGAAATTTTATGTGTTCGACCTGCTATTTTCAAGAATTTAATTCTTAAAAAACGAGATCGCGCGACAGGGTGGAATAATAGCTTAATAAAAATGCTACAATTTCATTAATTTCAAAAATTGACAACGTATATATAAATATATATAGATATTTTCAAAATACATCCTAATTCTTATAAACGTTCAAGTGTTTTTCAGAAGATTATTTGTCAACAGAAAACTACTGGTACTGAAATATTATTTCGGTGACCTTACATTGTGCTCATGAAAATATAAAGAACATGTCGAGTATTTCAGCGTATTTTTCAACTTACAAGAAAAAAAAAAAAAAAAACCAATAAGATTAGTTCTTAAGAACCATTTCATTTGTAATGACAAAAAAATCTCATGTCTATGTTTTTAAAGCAATATTTAGTATTTCTTGGTTATGAACAGGAGTCGTTACTGCGAGCGAAATTTTTTAATATTTTATTTTTATTTTAGAAAAAGAGCTATTTTCAGTTAAAATAACTTTTATAATGAAAAATAAACATATCATCGTTCCCGCTTGCTTTTCTTTTAAAAACCGGGGGCGGGGGCATCATGAAAAGGGGGTTTGTCTGTATTATAACATCTGCATTCCTCTCCATGAAAAAAATAAGAAAATAAAGTGTTTTAAGAGAAAATGTTGAAGGAAAGAGAATTAGACCCGATCCGATCCAATAGTTGTTGAGTTTTTTTGCAAAGATAAGACAAAAGAATTAAAAATCCTCTGATATAGCATTTTTTAATTTTTTTAAAACCTCCAAATAGTTTAATTACTTTACTAGAATCCCGAGTGATTCTTTTAGTTTTAATTATTATGTAAACTTCCCCCAAACAGTTTTACGGTGCTTGAATAATGCATTTATGTTTTTATAAACATAAAAATAAATAAGTGATTTAAAGGACATTTTTGACAAGCATTCTTCACGATTTAATGGTTTAAAGCGACTTTTTTTCCATCGGCCATCGGCCGATGGAAGAGGAGAATAATCGGCAATCGGCCATCGGGCGATCTCGGAACCATGGGGCAACAATCGGCATCGGCCCATCGGACAAAAAATGCCATCGGTCGAGCCCTATTCAAATGTCCTCCAAGTGAAACGATACCTCTGGGGGTGCCAATTTCAGGTGACGGTCCCTCATCTGAGAGCTAGTTCAAAAAAATTCAGAGACTTTTCAAAGGGGCGGAAATCGGACTCCTACAAGGCCCTCCGTTAGACTCAGGAGTCCATTCTTCCTCGCCACGAGCGAGGACACGACAACAACAACATCAATTTGTACTGATTCCAGTGTAGATAACGAGTATGGTTATCTTTCTAATGGGGCTGCGCATGGTCACGAACCTTTGCAGACCTAGTGCGTTCCCCGGAAACCCCCATCCATTCTTTCAAGAAGCACCCCTTTCTGCGGATGCCATTACCACTTGAGAATTTTTTCCCCATAGATGGCTGCACCTGAGCTCTAAATGATGCGAAACTACTCTAGAAATTTAATTTGGCAGAGAGTATCCAAGCCAAACAGATACTCAAGGGATATATAACATACTGCATAATCATGTGACATGAGCACTGACGATTTTCTGCATGTTAGAAATCCATCGGTTCGGGCCAAGTTTGATCCTGCGAATTTGGACGTGTGAGTCTAGTGCCTTACCACTACGCCACCCTGCCGGCGTGTATGGTTATGTTGATTCCATCTGTCCTTTGCCATGTGTGTCACAACTTTTTTGTTTCCTTTCGGGTGCTAAATAACTGAATAGAATTTTCGTTTGCTTACACACCACACCTTAAGCCCACTTTAAAAATAGTAGTTTGAAAATTTTAGCCTAAAAAAAAGCTTTATTGATTTGATTTGCAAGAGTCTCAGTATAGCATTGAGTAACCTTTGTCATTTCAAAACTGAAACTTTCATACAAAAGAAATGTTTTAAGAAAAACTAAAATTACAGGGATTTCTTTGAAGACTAATCTAGAAATGCAAATATTTTAGTTCTGAGAAAAATCTTTTCCATTAAGAACATGTAAACAAAGGAAACTCGAAGCTGACTTTCCATTAAATCCTTCTTAATGACGTGCTAAAATTAGTATTGTTGATCATTAGCACACATTGAAACTTTTTCTTTGTATAAAATTGGATCATTTCGGAAAATAGTGTTTTTAAACGGCCGGGGGAGGGGGAGGAAGTTCGCTAATGAAAATTCCAAAAAAATCATAAAAGCGTAGAAGATCTTCACCTATCTCAAATAAGTTTGGAACAGATTATTCGTAGAAAAAGGGGGGGGGGGGAGAGAATATGCTTTCATTTTCTCCAGAATTTTCAACAAGAAATAATTTCTCCAGAATTAACACTTTTTGTTCGGTCCTTTAAAATGCTATTTATTTTAAATTCTGTCCGTATGAAAGAGAATAATCTTCCATAGTTTTAGAAAATGACAATTTTTTTTAAGAAATCAGCTAAAAGCTTTTTTTTTTTGGAGTTTAATTTTAAAATATAATATATTTCATCCAATAGTTGATAAAATTTTCTAACATGTTTATACATTTAACAAAAAATTTCAATTTTAAATGCGCAATATCTTCTAATTTTCTTACATGTTCAAATTTTTGATTATTCTCTGTCATATATATATACAGACAGAGAGAGAGGGGGAGAGAAAGATAATATTATAAATATATTATGTAAGTTTTAATTTTACAATTATCTTACTTATAGTTGCCTTTCTATTCTGAGCTGCTTCAGCGCTTAAATATAAGGTCAACCGGAAAGTTCTGTCCGTTTTTGGAATAAAAGAAAATACAAATTTTTCTTACTGCCAAATAAATTTATTTAATAATATAATTGCCATTATTATCAATATCTACTTGCTAGCGTGAGGGCAATTTTTGAAAAATCTTTTATCTTTTGGTTCAAAAAATTCAACAGTGCTTGTTTGATTTCTTCTTCATTTTTGAATTTTTTGCCATGCCTTCACGAAGTATGCTTTTCCGTTGTTTTAGGGTATTTGGGCAGTTTATAATTTATTGTATTCCCAAGCCAGCAATATATAGGCAAGTACTGTACTCTGTTTTTTGAGGAAACACTCGTACTTCTTTCTCTTTCAACCTAATTTCCAATAACCCACGAAGTCGGACACCCTTCGGCCCATATTAGGCCAACTTTTCGGGACTCTTCTCTACAACAAAAGCTTAATTGTAAGGGAGTTTTGTCACTTTTTTCTGCGAAGGTAGCTCATTCGTGCCGTTGTGGCAAATTTTGACCATACTTTTTCAACTTATATCTGCCGAGAGAATAGCTTTCTGGAGTTGAGATTCTTTTCTCATTTGTACACTGCCAGCATGTCATGTGGAGGTGCACAACTGGCAATTTGATTGCTCAAATAATTGCCGAGTTATGTGGGTTCAAAATCCACTCAAAAATTTCACGCGGCGATTTTGGCTCATTTTCGAAAAGCTGTAATTGAAACAGAATCACTCAAATGTAGTTTTTCTTTATAATTATTAAAAAGAACTCACTCTCTTTAATCAGGAAAAGTCTTTTGAATAAACCTTTGCAACAAAGCTGTTTAATAAGAATAATGAAGTTTAAAAACGAATTGTAAAATTTCGCAGATTGAAGAAAATAGATATCACTTTAGTAATTTACACTAAGAACTTTGACACTTTAACTGTGAAAAAGCATAGTGAGAATGTACAAAATGATTAAACAAAAGTATTTAGCTTTATAAATCAGTTTCTTTTATTTTTAATATTAATTTATTGTTTGTTTTTTGTAAAATAAAAAAATCAGGCATTCATTACTATCGTCATTATCGATTCAGTATGCACATAAATCTTTATTTACAGTTTTGTTGTAATAAAAATAATAGTTGCTTGCTTCAAAATTTTGCTTTTTTTATTATATATATATATTTATTTATTTTTCTCTGAATTTTACATACAATGATTGCACCAGGGCTGCAAAAAAAAAAAAATTCAATCCAAAATTTCCTTGAACACAAAATGTTGGCTCAAAATTTTCCCAAACTGTATTTGCCTCGTATTTAAAAAGTTGTTATTCTAAGGCTACCTAGCAACCTTACGCATTATGAACACACGTCAATTGCTAAATCTTTTGCATAAGAAGCCAATCTATAAAAATGATTAACTTTTTTTAAAATAAAAGAGCAAAATCCAATTTACAAAATCTGAGAGCCAAAAAACCTAGCGAAAATTTCCCGCAAAATTCTTCTAAAATCAAAACAGAATCACCTGCTGATATTTCTCAATATCTGTTGATAAGTCTAGAATCCTATTTTGAAATTAATAAGCCTCTTTTGTGTGGTTTGTCATGAATTAATTCATTTTTGATTTTCCTCAAAAATGAGGTGTTCTCAAAAATGAGGTGTCCTCAAAAATGTTGTGAGAATTTAATAAGTTAATTTCATTCTTTTTAATGAAATATTACAGCGTCTTCTTATTTCTTTGACATTATCCCGCATGATTTATCCTATTACTGTTTTTGACACATTTTTAATTAGCTTTAGATAAGAATCCTTACACGGATATGGATACCCACAAGGAGTAGGATAAAGCGGTTAGCCAACCTTTGATTTTTTTAAAAGTACTTCTAATATGTTTCTCGAAGCGAAAAAATGAATGTGCTAGGAAAAGAATAAAAATGTAACGAAATAAATATGAACATTTCAATTATATTATTTACTCCTTAACAAATAATTAACTTTTTATTAATAGTTATTATCAGTTACTCATAGTCAAAATAATATATATATATATATTGCCTGCAGGATGGCGTAGTGGTAAGGCACTGGCCACGTACGCCCAAGTTCGTAGGATCAAACCTGTCCCAAGTCGGTGGATTTTCAAGATACAGAAAATCGTCAGCGCCCATGTCGTATGTTTATGCGGCATGCTAAAGACCCCTTGAGTAGACATTGAGTAGACTTGGATGCTGTCGGCTAAATGAAACTCCTGGTGCAATCTGCATCAATTAGAGCTCAGGTGCCGCCATCTAAGGGAAACTGAGCGTCAAATTTCTCATAGTAGTAATGGCATCCACCGACAGTGGTGCTGCTTGAAAGAATGGATGCCTATTTCCGTATTTATTTATCTTCAATACTCTCGGCTAAATTAAATTCCTAGTCATTAGCATCATTAGCCATCTAGGGAGAAACGGAGCGTCAAAGTTCTCAAGTGGTAATGGCATCCGCCGATAGTGGTACCACAAGAAAGAGTGGTAGCCAGTTTCTCGGGTAGGTACTAGGTTTGCAAATGGTAAGAAACCAATATACAGCTCCATAATAAATATATGTATTATATAACAATATATATGTATATATATATATATATGTATAAAAAACATATGTTGGTACATGTAGCCAATTATTAAGTAGGACTGGTACAGAAGAGAAAAGTGAAGCTTTGGAACTTGTAATATAAAAACTTAATAAACTGACTTCATGGCATATGGAGTGATTAGCACAAACTGTACAATTTAGTAAAATCGTATCCATTCCCTAGAAATAGATATCATCTGACGCAGGTTAACAAAACCAGATAAAAGATATCCTGTTATGTCCGCAAAAGTGGAAAAGTTCAGTTTTTATCAACACGTTAAATTAAATCCCTGAAAAAATCATTTATTTCATTGGACTAATAAAGTAAAGTGTGTGGAATTGTTAAGTAAGGTAAAGACTCTAAGATGAGCATGTAGGCAAACTTAAAATGAAACGAAACCTGGTTGCATTAGATAATGGCCGGAAAACTTATTTATTTACTTATTTTAGTATGAAAACGAATTAATATTTGCTGTTTTCTTGACGCATCTGGTTTTAAAAGGAGTTCTGATTATGACAAGCCCTTTCTGGTCGCCGAGCCCTCATGACAGTAAAAGTTTACATCTTTCATCTTTTTCACTAACATCTGACACCTAACGTGGTTGCATTAGCTAATGGCCGGAAAACTTATTTATTTACATATTTTAGTATGAAAACGAATTCGTATTGTCTGGTCTCTTGACGCATCTAGTTTTAAAAAGAGTTCTGCTTATGACAAGCCCTTTCTAGTCGCTGAGAGCCAATGACATTATAAGTTTACATCTTTCATCTTTTTCACTAACATCTGACACTAAACAGACCTTTTCAATTTCTTGCTGTTTATTCTTTCTCGTTGCACATCGTAATCCTTTTGTATTGCAGACGTATCTCCAATTCCACAATGAATAGAAAATCGCATAAAGACTTAACTGCGCTATTTTATTGTTTTGCGATTCCATTGAAAGTTGAAAAATACCGCTTTTATCCAACTAATATTTTGCAATTTTGTTTATTTAAGGTTCAAAAACAGCTGTCGTAAAAGGCATGAGGAGTTCAACTTTCCTGTGAAAAATATCAAGTGAATCGTTGCATGAAATAAATCCAACTATGAGTCTGAAGACAGGGAAAACCAACACCGGAGGAAACAAAAAGGTAAAGGTTAGTTTTTTCTAATATAGATATTTTTATGTTGAATTCCATCGCTTGTATAGTTCGGCTCCGGTAAGTTGAAGCCTTACCGTGAAAGGGCTGACACTTGATGTTAAGTGGGAGGGGGCTTCTATTGGCGCTGAGTTGAGCTAGCTGCATTAGTGGTATTGCGACAGCAACCCCACTTACTGAGCGCCAACAACACTTTTGCCCTTCAGTGTACTCACAGAGAAGTAATGAACAATCTCAAGGTCAGGCCTCACCTTATGAGAGCCAAATTGCAGTATCTGCATTTTATAATAGAGTTAAAATGTTGAGTAGAATAAAGAGGAATTGTGTCTTGGAAACAAAAATTTAAAACAGTGAATGAGTTTTAACAAACGACAGTATAAAAGTGACATATATTTTGAGAACGTTCGTTTCCTATAGCCCTTTAAGCCCGATCTCTCACGATCGTGCGAGTCAACATTAAGTATAATTAAATTTTCCTGGATTGGCCGTACGTAATAAATGCCGAAAATAAACGATCGTGCTGGTTCATTCAAATGATGTTTCACCCATTTTCTTCAACAGATGGCGGCACAAGTATCATATTAAATTTTCAGGCATAACTGAAAGCTTTGTTCTACATGTTGTCTGTTAAGCATAAAAAAGATTTAAGGTTTTAAAGGGTTAATATAAAGATGTTTATTTCGAAGTGAATTTCTAAAGGAGGTTATAATTTGTACATTGCAGTATCCAATTTATACAATGCAATCCCTGACGACTTACAATTCATCGTCAATCTCGCCAGTTTTTAAATAAAAGGAGTTGTTAATTCTTTTAGAGTAAACATTTTCATTTCTGTCATACCCCATATGTATATCACGATTTTTAGAACATTTGTATTCTATATCTAAGAGCCTTTTTTTATCTCACCGAAAACATTATTTTAGCTGGGTATTTAAAAATAATGGACATGACAACAACATTTAAAAATAATAAAAAATGTTACAACACATGTTTACATTAACTCTTTTTCTCTTTAACTTTTCTATTTTCTGAAAAATATGAATACTAAGCTTTTTTCGTTCTTGTTCTTCCCTACATTTCTCACTCACTTAAAAGAGAACATAAAAGTTAATATTATAACTGTGTTTTCCGGGTTTGTAAGCTGTGGTCTATCTACACAGAATGTTACTGCCAGTAACCACAAGCCTGTGGTGTAGTTCTGTAAAAAAAAGTGGGGGACGTTTACAGATACGAACATATGTTATTCAAATAAAAAAGAATGGAAAAGCTTGAGGTAAAATAAAGTTGGGAACCCTGTTTTCCTACGTCTTCCCCTATCCTCGACTACACCACTGCAAGACCATCAAATATTTATAACATAACCTTAGTTCTTCCGTAAACTTTACATGTTCTTTCTTTGCTCTTTTCTAATATATTTTAACCTGTATTTCAATTTCACTCTCTTTTACTTACAAAAATATGTTAACTTTCATTATTTTAGAGTGTGGAGAAGAAGGAAGGGAAGAGGAAAACCGCTTTGAGTCAGGGAAACAAAGGCGAGAAAAGAATAAAGAAGAAAATGAGGTTCGAATTCAAATCGAACCTAAGCTCTGGAATTCCTGACAAAAATTCGAGATGCGATAATAAGACCGATACTAGACGTGGAGAAACCGGAATGAAATCCGAAATGTCGGAAAAAAGCCAAATGCTCTCCAAAGATGAATCTTGTCCGGAATATTTCGGAGTCCGATCATACCTGCACAATTTCTATGAATCGGTCTCAATTCGCAACCCCCAGTTGTACGAAGATATATATGATGATGAGATGCTGTATTTAAACAACACGCGGAAATATGCCAGGAAGGATGCTGTCATCTGCTGGAAATTCAACCTGGGGTTGGGTGCTTTTGCTCTTGGCCTTGGAGTTGTCCTTATCTTGGTGGGTTACCTCACCCCACTTCATGAAGGAATCAAGAGTCACCAGGAAGACTACGTGATTGTCGACCGAGATGCAGCAAAATTCAACTACTACATCAAAGTTTGCCGCATGATGGGTTTGATTTCCTTTTGTGGGGGTGGTTGCATTTTCAGCATCGCATTGCTTATCAGCTTTTTTTTCAACATGAACTACGCCGAAGACGAAGAGGATGACCCTTTAGAGCCACTTTGCGTTACTCTCAACACTGAAGACGTACCCCAGACACCCACTGACAAGAAGATACCGGCCACTGAAGAATTAACTAGCGTCCAACCGAAGAGAGAAGTTGAGGAAGTAGTGATGACTAATTCGGGACTGTGCAAACCTCCAGCCCCGAAAGGAAATTTAGGGAATTGATTCCCAAATGAAGCCCAAACTTCATTTCCGAATATTGATTTTCAATGTCATTACAGTACGTTTATTTTCATATTTTAATTTATATAAAATATCACTTTTCCTTTTGAATTTATTTTAATATGAAGAAAAATGCCACACATTTTTTACCAACATAAAATTTCACGGGAATGAAGCTTTCATCTACTATAAAAAAAACTCAGTATTTTCAGGAACAGAAGTATTTTGAAAGATAACTTTTTTTTCTTATTTTTATAAACATTTTTTCTACAATTTTGTATTTTTCACGTAACATCATTCAAATTTTATTTCAGAATGCATACAGCATGACTTCTAATGCTTCGCAATAAAAGCAAGCATATGCTTTGACGTTAAATTCAATGACTCTTCGTTCTGACAAGTTTGTTTTACTTTCACTTAAGTACATAATTTTATGTCTTTACTTTTTAACTGAAATACTTCTTTTTTGGGGAACAAGCAAAATTAGCCATACATTCTGCAAAATTTGGAGCTATGTTAAGCTCCATATTGATTCTGTTCATCAAACCTCCGGAATGGTTGAAGCCAATTTTCGCTAGATTTTCTGCTAAGGACGTAGTTACTGATATTTTAGTAATTAACTTTCAAAATTGTGAATTAATCTAATTCACGTAACTTAATCATTTAATCAGCTCTGTGAATAGTTATAACTTTGTTTTAATGATGTATTAAGAGAATTAGAAAATTGACAAAATTCAAATTAACGACCCGCTTTAAATTTATTTAAATCAAGCATCTGCATAATGCTAAAGGTGTAAATTAGCAATAAAGCCTGGTGTAAATTAGTGAAGAAAATATTTTTTAGTGGTGTAAAAAAATATTATTTTACAAATGTATTTGTAATTGCAAGAAGAAGGGTCAAAAAAGCTTTGTGCTAAAACATGCGTGCAAGAGAAAAGCAACGTATATAAAGCACAAATTGTCAAATCAGTAAAACAAATAGCTATTTCGAGGCTGCAGTGAAGTCTCTTCATCAGTACACGAAAGAAAAGTGCTCAACACACAACAAGAAAGTTGTCACAACTTGTGAGTAAACACAACCAGAAGACGAAATCGCAGACGAATTCTTCAACACTTCTTGTTCTCGTTCACTCACAACTTTCTTGTCGCGTGTTGAGCACTTTTCTTTTTTTTCATGCACTGAGGAAGAGGCTCCACACTATCCTCAAAATTATTATGAATATATCTCAATGTTATTTGCTTTATTGATTTGACAATTTGTGCTTTATATGCATTGTTTTTTCTCTGGTGCTCATATTTAAAATTGTGTTTTGTGAAACAAATATTTTTAAATGAGAAACGAACTTCTTTGTTATCAGATCTGCGCAACGAGATAATTAATAATTTTATTAAAGCCCATTTCATAGACTTAATTTTTCCTCTCTTTCCTATTTAATATGTTTATACAAACAAACAGTCACATGCCTGTTAACAAAATGTAAAATCACAATAAATTTGCAGGAGAAATAATTTTTAATACTGTAAAATAAAATATTATTTTACAAAAACTACTACATTTCAAATGTTATTTTATGAAACAATGATTTTTTGATGAAAGGTGAGCTCCGTTCGTTTTCGGCAATGTACAGCGATGAAATTTGATTTTATGTAAACGTATGTTTTAAAATATTTGATTTTCCTTTTTTCACATTAAGAATTTTCACAATCAAACAAACGTTAATGCATTCGTAAAAAACTTAAAACTGCTAAATTTGCAACCATAAATGTTGAATGCAGTAAAAATCCAACGTTTTTTTATTGTATAGAAATGTATTGAAACTATTTTACGAAAAAAATATTTTGTAAATGCCAAACGAGCTGCTACAGTTGATGTTGAAAGCTTTCTATTTTAAAAAGAATTTTTTAATTAAAAAAAAGGGATACTATATTTAATGTTTATTAAAAGAGATGTATGAAGTTGTTTAATGAAGAGTTTATGCTTTCATTGTAAATTTTTAATTACAATGTAAGCAATACTATGTGCTTGTGAAAGATCTTTAGTTACTAATATAAATTACACAAAAATTAGAAGTAAAACTTTTTTATTAATTACTTAATTAATAGTTATATATATTTATTTTTCGCTAAAGTATCAGAACATTTATTCAAAAGCTATAATTCTTTTTATGTAGTTTAGGAACTTGATTAAATATATTGTTACCAAAATTTTGTAAAACTCATTCAATTTAAAATGTGTTATACTATGATAAATCAGTACACTATTAATTTAAGGTAACAATATATTTCTTAAAAATATGAGTTATTCCAGCATTAGTGTTAAATGTAGATCTGTATTTGATCGTAAAATCTGTGATGTAATGTCTTATTGTACACATGAAACTGATGTCCCAAGTATCCAAAAGTTGCTAAAACAAGACTCTGCAGTTTTATTAAATCCTCGGACACGGTAACGTATTTAAATCTACGTATGGTTGTCGGTGTTACAAAAAATAAATTGTTAGCTTTGTTAAATGTAGTTAATTCGTCTGTGATTGTAACACGTGATGCGAGTGTAGTATGTAACACGTGAATGTGCACTTAAATGTGACTTTGATTTTTTTTTTTTTGGATACATTTTTATTTTGAAGCTTTTACATTTATTTCAACTTTTCTTATAAATATTTTGGTTTTTAAACAATGAAATGCACTAAGGTTTGAGAATTATATGTTTATATCGTGAACTTAGTGTTGTAGAGTGCAGAATGTGTGTTCCGTTTTATATATTTTACAAGGGGTATGCAAGTTTCAGCTTTTGTAATATGTTTGTATGTAAATGCATTCTTAATTGCATATTAAATTGATTGTACACGAGACAATCATCACCACATACAGAAAATACCTTCAGGAAATGTGTCGAGCATCATTCGCATCCAAAAATAATGCCGAAATCGGCATTTATTACTGAAATACATTTCGGCTGAATCATTTGCAATAATTTAGATGATGCATCAATAAAATCCGGTTATGAAAAATGTACGGTTCACAGTTGCATATACATACAAACATAAATGTACAAACAAAGATATACTGGTAAGCATGGACATTCATTTGGGAATCGGAAAAGGGTTAAGTTTCCCACTTCTTCCAATGAAAAGGTTTTCACAAGCTGTACACATCACAAAAACCTCGTTTTCTTAACGCTAGGCCTTTTTCAACCCTTTCTAAACTTTCACACCAAGTTTCTACTAATTATAATAAAACTTTCAGTCACACTATCTTGCACTACTTACCGTGTAGTAGAAAAAGCAAATGCAATTGAAAGTTGCAATATAATTAGTAACAAATTAAGCAAAATTGAAGCTTCGAAACAGTTAAAATTGACTGGCCTGGTAAATCTAGTGTTAACTATTTTTTTAGTCTTTATCTTTTCTCTTTGTGTCTTCAATCCATTTATTAGCTTAGTTTCTCATGAATTGGTGATTCTTAACCTTATGACACACGTGCAAAAAAGCAAAACATTACTAATTCTCCCGCTAAGCATTTTAAATAAACATTTTTGAAGCAATTTCATTCAGTAACTTGAGCTAGCGGTGCACTTTGAGGTTCCATAATTAACTTTATGCCTTTTAAGAGTCAAAACTTCATGTTTCTCCTACATAAAAATTCACTTTTAGGTCATCCTTGTTGTTGAATGTATAGTTTTTTATTATTTCAGATAGCAGATAGTGCGCAATATCTACGTCTGTTGAGTACTAAATTTTACCGTTTCATTTTTAATAACTTAATTTCATAACGTCTCATCTTTTTCTTTTCTTTTTCATTTCAACTTAAATACTGTAAGTATTAGTATCTTCTCAGTCCTTTTTAAAAACTCGTTTTTTTTAGCGTCTCTTTATTAAATAAAGAGTCTCTTCATTAAAGAAGTTGAGATAATTGCTAGTTTAAGAAAGCGACCTAAATTTTCAATGCTATTTATGATACTAAATTATATACATATTCCTTTTCACCTTCAAAAAAAAAAATTCTTTCCTTCTTTCTTTATTAATTTTTATTTCGTTTTTTAGTGTGCAGTTTATTGACTCAGTTTTACTCATCGCTACTAAGGAACAAAATTCTCCCATATATATATATATATATATATAGTTTTTTTAATACAGTCAAAGTATAAAAATATTATACAGATAAACAAAGCTTTTTTGCATCTGTCCATTAATAGCCATTATGCTTTCTTAGTCATTTTTCCTGGTTTGTAATTTTTATACATTTCACACTAATTGGAGTTTTTCTTTTCTTCAGAATATTTGCTAAGAGTTCCATGATCGATAAGTTAAACACAATTATTTTGATAAGCAGCATTTCAAAATAATATTAATTAGTAGATTTGAAGGAAAACAAAAAAAAAGCGTCTTTCTTACTTTGAATTTAAACCCATTGTAATGAATAACGTATTTATACGTCAGTTTGTTTTCGGTACTCATTTTGATAGATTTTGAAGTACAGTTCTCCCTCCTTGCCTTTTACCTCATCAAAATAGTTTACAGTTAAATAATGAGACTGACTTTTTCTACTATGAGGAAAAAGAAATAATGCAAAACACATATCATGAATACAATCAAATACTTGATTACTAAATACAGAATCATAATCATCTTTGTAGTTTCGTGCCTGAAGTATGACGGAAACATTACTTAGGTATTTCGTGCAACTACTGAAAGAACATAGTCATTTAAGCATTATTGCGCTAAGATGAACAATGAATTTGATTTGGAGCACAGAAACAAGACGGCTATGGCAATAACCTCATGAGAAAAACTGATGGGGATTAGGGGTACAGTTAATAATTTTATGCAAAACTTCAAGCAACAAAAATGTCTATGCGTAAAAATTCTATTTGTAGAAGGAAAACTTACTGCAACTTACTTTAAATCCATAAGCAGTAAAAGATAACTATCTTATTCAAAGTATCATTTAACTTTCTAGGCTATGTTCATGACAATGTGCGATTCACAACATAGTTGTTCTTGGAAGATTGAAAAACAGCGCATTGCACGTGCTCCCATATCAACTCTACTGATCTAACATAGCTCTGGAAGATTGAAAAACAGCGCAATGTCTTGTGCTCCCATATCAACTCTACCTATCTTTGCCTTCTTGTGCAACGTATCAAACTATACGAAACGACCCTTGATTATTGAAGAAGCTCCAATCTGGGAGACATTCAAAAGTCACAGAGAGATGATAAACATTTATAAAATGATTGCCAATTTTTCATTGATGTACTGCTTCAAGCAGCATGTATTTTAGATCGCTTTTGGTTAATATGACGTGATATCTCGTCCACCGTTCATTCATAGTTGAATATCTGGATCATTCAACAAAAATCCAACTGTCTCATATTGTTTAAGATAAATAAAGAAAACATTCAACGGAACTGCAACATTTGACATTGAAGAATTTAACACAGGATAACCCACATAGATATTTTTGATGAGCGAAATATTTTGCCACTAGCCACAGTATAGTTAATTTTTAAGGAGTAGATAGTTTTTAACTCTACATTTTAGGTCTCATTATTTAATTGTTAAATTAAGCATATGCATAGGGAACCATTATGATGCTTGTGAAGATTTGTACTTTCATGAGAAGAAGTGGGTGGTGGAAACTGGAAAGTTACGCAGGGGGCAAAACTTTTTTCTATTTTTTCAGTTTTGCACCTGGCTAACTCTACTTCCCTGGATGTCCATGACAACAGTTACAAGCAGTGAGCCTGTCCAAGCATAAGAGCATACAATTTTGTCACATCATTGAATTCATAGCCTGATGAATGAAAACATTTATGGCCATATGAGATGAAAGATAAGAAAATGTAAATGTAAAGAAGAATAAAACATAGTGTACGTTTTAATTTAATGTCTCCGTGTCATTTTTTATAACCTTGGTACAAACGTTCATGACCTAACAACATTACTTTTACTCAAATTTCTTGTTTAAAAGTTTTATTTGATGTTTCCTATTATTTTGTTGCTTAGATTCTTGACATGCTTGCATTGAATTTATTTTAATGCGTTTATTTAGTTTACCAATTTTTACACTAATGTATTTCCGCATGACGTATCCCGCCAGTCCGGTGAAACGGAAGACCAAATCTAGTTAATGGTTCTTAAGATAAGAGGGAACAAATCAATATGAAGGGCTCAGGGGAGAAATCACTTTAGTGCTTGGAAATCTATTTAGAGTAAAACGGCAAATAAAAGTCTTAACTTATATGGTTCTTTCTTGGAAATGTTTTTTCTTGTGGATGATTTTATGAACACTGGCGATGTATGACACATAAAATGCCAGTACGGTGTCAAATTCCTCTTTTGAGTGAAGAAATTATACAAGCAGGCTCAATTTCATAAAAACCTATGCTGTGGTGGTTCTCCCTTTCATATAAACCCTTTCAAAAGTAGATGGGCTTTTGTAAAAAGAACACGAATTTAACCACTTTACTATCTATATTTTTGATACTTTTTCAAAATGTTGACTTTTAATTTTTTTTGTAGCATAAAAATGATTGATAAAAAATCATTTGAAATTAACTCATCGGTGTCTCCTCCTTGTTAAAAATGAGCACAATAAATGCTTCTGAAATAACTTTGCGTTTCAGTAATCACGAATCGCTTAATATATGGAGGGTTGAGAATACAAGTGAACCAAGTCCACTTTTTGTCATTTTCGAGTTAGCAGCACAATAGCATGCACTAACTATGTGAAATTTCAGTGAAATAATGAACCAAGGCTCTCTTTGAATTTTTAAAATTTAATTTATAATTAAAAAAATTTTAAAAGGGAATTTTGTTATAAAGGCTTTAACTTTAAACCTCTGTAGCACAAAGAAACTTTTTATGGACTTAGTTCACTTGTATTCTGAGCCCTCCATATGTGTACTGATATAATTTTCAAAAAATGCTTTAGAATAAAAGAGAATATACTTAAAATGTAATCACATCAGAAGTCGTATCAAGAAAAACTGCTCTTCACTGGTACATAACAATCTTGACTTACCACCGAATCTCCCGTCTGAAACATTAATACAGACGAATGCAGCTTGTGGTTTCAACCGATGTTTCAACAATTATCACAGTTAATTTTTAGTCTCTATAGTTTTCCCACAAGTTCTGTTATTAGAATGAGATGTTCCACTCATCACGATTATTAGGTTTAAGTTTTCATGTTTTAAAAAATGAGTTTCACATGGAAATGACTCAAAACGGAAATATCGTGATTCCTGTTGTATTTACTTCATATGGCTTTATTAGTTTTTCATTTTTATTTTATGTATTAATTTATTGCCAATAACAGATAAACAGTCTCCGGGCACTTCCTTGAGCGGAAGAGGTTGCATAAGGGATAATGTACCCAGACAACAAGAACTTAAAAAAATTCCAACATAACCGAAAAAGATAAAAGTTCATTCGCGACGAATAAAAAAAGTATTTTTTATAAGACACAAGACTTATGATTCGGTCCACAGTCTCGTCAGTGCTTGAAGTCGATGACTTTCCACTGAGAAAGTTTGTGTTCATTAGGACACTCTTTCATATGAAAATGCCTTAAAGTATCTATCAGCCTGGACCCTCTCCATAGAACAATTTCTGAGCTGCTGAAGATTTGCAAAGGCTTCTATTGCACTGCGCTCAAGTCTGAAGCAAAACCTGATAGCATACCATTGCTCTAAATAGGTGTCATTCATTTTCGAAACGCACAGGAAAAACCCTGTTTACAAGAAAGAAAAAAAAAACACTACAAACAACCAAATAGTCTGAAGGAAGATTTGAAGGCGTATCAAAAAAGATTTAAAGTTTCCAGACAGTAATTAATCTCATTAGTTTATTTACATATTTCATACGAAGTATATTTAGTAACGAGTAAGGGGATAGGAACTCTTGATCTTTTTCTATGCAGTACAAAAACGCAGACAGACAGTATAAGATTAAAGGAATACTACTTAATAAAACACAGGATGAGGGCGACAGTGATTGACTCCTTTAGAGTGATTTTCATACTTTTTTAATAGTTTAATCATCAGAAATTACTTTTTCATAGTTTTCAAATTGTTATATGTTTTAACCCTCCGTGTACGGTTCAGTTTTTATATTTTCCGGTCCTGAAATACAGGGCGATTTTTTTATATTTTCTTTATCTACATATGTTACAATTCACATCTTTATCAGCTGTTTTTAAATAATACAATAATTTTAATAGCTTTTCCGTTTTCAAAAAATATATAATACGGCGCGCTCTATTTCAGCGGGCGTGGTTTATAAGTTAAAAAAATCACGCGATATTTTTATTTTCAGATGAGTATAATTTTTAAACAATTTGTCTCTAAAAATTTTACAGAAATTTTGTAATGAAACAGAAAAAATAAAAGAAAAAAATCAGTTTTACTTTGTTAAAATATATACATAAATACGAAAAAAATTTTTTTTTTCATTATTAGTTGCTATTCCTACATATAACGCCGCTGACACTCGGAAAATCCATATATTTCATAAATGTTTATCGCGAAAGACAAAAGAAAGTACGCAAACTCACAAATACGCGGGAAAAAAAATCAAGCAAAAAAAAAAAAACAAAAACAAATTCGTGAATTCTCTAGTGCCACCAAGCAGCGAAAATAAGCATCAGATGATGGTTATTTAACGTACACGCGGCGCGCGCGATCGGCGCGGGGAAATCATGGGGGGAAATGGCGAGATCCGTATTGAAATCAGTGTAAAAAATTCTTCGCCAGCGATTTTCACGTGACCCGTAGTGGGTGACGAAACAGATACATCGCTCAAATCGCGGGAGCCGTACGCGGAGGGTTTAGACATTCAGGGCCATGGATATGTTAAAGTTTATCCATTCGGTAATTAACATTCTGATGAATTTTTATTTTTTATCCACTGAATGCTCTAGTAAGTGACACTGCCAATTTTCCATTTTACCAGTAATTGACACCCTGCTCTCCATTGTTTGACACTGTATTGACGGTCCAATATGTAGCGAATTTGCTTAACATAAACTTAATACTACATACAAAGTAATTCTTCAATAACTTATAAACATAAAATTATTTTAAACATTGTTTTATCATACATTCTCTATAAAGACATCTAAAAATACATCAGGAAAAAATATTAAATGTGCCAGTAATTGGCATAACTATTCCAGTCATTGACACCGTTCTCTTAAAAGGGTGTTAATTGAAGGAAAATGTGAATAAAAATATTCAGAACTGATACAAATTTCATTTACCTGCAAAAGCCCTCAAATTTAATAGAGTTAAATTAAATAGCAAAGAATATCAATCAAACCACCAGTGATTGAAAGCCTATGCCAATCACTCGCACCCCTAGGTCGGGAGGAGAAAACGAAACGCTCTAAATTACTCTACCATTGTACTCTCTAGAAACACAAGTAAGATGTCAATCGTCATCGGCTAAGGGGGGGAAATAAGTGTAAAACGGCGTATTGGAGAGTAATTTTTATGATTTTTTTTCAACGTTTAAAGAATAAATATATTTTATTGAGATTTTGAGGTTATTTTATAGATATATTGAAGAACATTGATTGAAATTTTCAAACAATTTTTTTGAAAAATTCCGGTCATATTGGCTGCTGCACACTATAAGTCGCCACACGGATCGGCAGTTTGCGTACATCCTAGAGGTCAAAATTTTTATCTGAAATCAATTTTTTTTTAAATCTACTTTTTTTTTTTATAAGTGTCGCTTCTAGTTGAACTAAAATCATCACAAAAAAATTGAAAATTTCTATTTTTTTTAGAATGGGAATATTAAGTATGATTTTTACCTGTTTTTTTTTCTTTTCTTACAGTAAAAAAAGTAAAAATAAAGATATGTTTATGATTCTAGTTCAACTGAAGCGTGTATATATAAAAAACATGTGTGCTAAATTTGATAAGGATTGATCAAAAACTCTGCGAGCTAGAGTGTACGCAAATTCGAAAAAAGTAGTTTCGAGAAAAGCGCGTTTGAAAAAAGGAGTGGTATTGAAGGTAAATTTAAGGCAGTAATTAATCAATTTTTTAAAAATACTTATAGATACTAATACTTATAGAAATTTCTATCCGAGGTCTCAATTGTTAAAATAAATAAAAGGACATCTCAAATGCCCTTCAAGTAATTTATGAGGCCTGCCTGAGGTCATGACTACCTGCTCAACTGCTCCAAATGGGGCGCTCGCTCAAATGCTTATAACTTTTAAACGACTTGGAATTTTGCTTTGAAATTTTCAGGGTATATTATTGAATAGTTGTAGAATCGATTTATGAAGAAAAAAAAATAATTTTTTGATACCTTTACACGTATTTCTCCCCTTAATGTATTCTTTTAAAGCATTGAAATAAAATTTTGATAAGGGGCGGAATACAAATAAAAAGGGGCACTAACTTCCGAAACTTAGATAAAAGGCTATAATTTTGACAACAGAATTGCATTCAGCGTGCAGAAATTAGCTTAGATACCGAATTTGAGTAAAATCGGACCATTAGAACCGGAGATATTGAAAACGAGACGATCTCTAATTTAGTATTCTAATTTATAGGTTGAGGTTCATGAAGCCTGAAGAACAAGCATTTATGTATTTTAAAGAGGTAAGAACTACATTCATTATAATACGTAAGTTTTAGGTAACTGCTTACGAAACACTGTTGTTTTGTTTTAATTTCTTACTTTCATCCAGTAGATAGAATTTTATATATTTAGCAGTGGTATACTGCCCTAAAGCGCCAGCAAATCTATTTTTACGCATAGCATGAAAACTACTGCATATTTTGAGCTGAAATTTTGGATACCCATATAAAAGCTCGACTAGATTGATTTTTCATCAAAACATAATAAGGTTTCAGATCATATTAAAAAAAAATAATAATTTCATAATTCATAAAAAATGTTAAGTTTATTTTTCCGACCGTGAAACTTGCGAATTTATTGTTGAGTTAACTCACATTATTTTGTACCAAAAAAAAAAAAAGTTTTTGCCATACCAATGGTAGTTTAGATATTATGTGCAAAAATATCAGAAAACTTTTTAACATTACGAGACGTGTTTTTCTCAATTTATGAATGAAGCAACGAGTGAACGTAATTACACGAAAATTGGTATAGAAAGAACAATTTTAATATACAAATATGTTTTAAAAAGGGGGAGGGGGTTGTCATTCAAAATTTTAACATGATGTTCATTTTAATACGAACACGACGCCTTAGCCAAATTCTTGTTACATAACTTTATAGATTACGTTATTCCTGATAAAATGTCGCAGTTCATGTGTCTCTGCGTAAATAGTATCCAACTACGAAGGAGAGTTTCGCTTTTCCCCCCCGACTGCACATAGTCTAATAAATGATCCAGTAATGACATAGCTTATTAATTCCTAAAAATATGAACGAGCACTTAAATTTACATTTTAGTAAAATATGGACATCTAATACAGTTAAAATTGTAACTATTTTGATATATTTCTGAACGTAATTAAGATGTAACAAGATTAAAGCATTGATTCAGACCTTAAGCCTTCAAGAAAGCTCAACGCGAAAAGTGGCTGATATTCACTGCACATGTTTCACTTCCATTGTTGCGATAGAAATATCATCTGGTGAACGTTGCTGAAATAAAAAATAAATCAGTAATTTCATGAAATAATTATAGACAGGCTGCATTTATATACCGATTTATTATTATTTTTTTATTAATGAATTATTTTGGGGAATGGTGTCAATCACTGGGGCACTCACCTTACAGAAACGTTAAAAAAATTTATACAGTAAAACTTGTAAAGCTGACCACCTATCTAAGTTCACCACTTTTTTCAGGAACGGAATAAGGCCTATATTGCCTAATGTAGAGAAACCTTTGTAACTTGACCAACTAAGTTGACCACCTGTCTATGTTGACCACTTATGTGTGCCAAATTTGGGTGGGAGTGTTATAAAAAAACCCCCTTTATAAGTTGACCGCCTAAGTACTACTATATTTATTTCTTATTTTTTAGAAGGTAAAATAAAAAAACTAAAATAGCTTCTACAGGATTTTTTATGCTATAATGTTAGACCAGCATTTGTATGGATGGATGAAACATCAATAGAAAAGTTGCCTAAACCTTTTTGTTTTAAGTTAACCAAATGGGAACACTACTATGAACACTCTTTTGTTCTTTAAATAAGTTTCTTATTGTTTCTTTGATCTGATATAGCCATTTTGAAAAATATATTTTTTTAGGAAATATTTAGCATCATATAAGTAACTGACATAATATGATACTTATCTTAATTTTAACTAGGTACTTTACTTTTGAAGTTGTATAGAATACATTGTAAGTCATTCGGGTTAAATTTCTTTAATGATATTTTAGATAATTGTGAAAAAAAAGCTAATCACTCTTTTAAAGTAACGTCATTACCTGAAGCTATATTTTAATTAGTTATAAATGAATCAATACATAATTTAAGAAATAATAATAAAAAAAATCTCCACCCTCTATAAGTTGACCACTTGTCTAAGTTGACCACTAAAGTGCTGCACCGCAAGTGGTCACCTTATACAGGTTTCACTGTAAATATAAATAAAAATACTATTACTATTCTACAACAGAGCTGTACTAAGAAACAGGCCCGGACTGGCCCACCGGGACATGTCCCGGTGCGCCCTTTCATCTAGACGCGTCCAAAAAAAAAAAAAACAATTTTTGCGACATTTTTTCCTCTCTAATAATTTACAATAAGAGAAATAAAATGAAATAATCTGCTTTTAATCCGTGACAAAATCTAGCTTTAAGAAAGGTAAAAGCGACTTTCCCAGGCAAAACCACATTTGTGGACGCTTTAGGACGTATATGCTTCAGGGACTACTTTTGGGAAGGTTAGGGGGAAGGGGTGAGGACAGTCGAGAGCAAGTGTTATGGTCTATGAGGATTCGCGAGCACGTCCTGAGGGTCGAGTCGAGGCGCCCATTTTGGAATAAAGATTCCCTTCCCTAAATAAAAGTTTGACTAGACACAGGGGTGCTCACCAGGAGGGGGGAGGGGAAGATCGTGGCGCAAATTGCGCCATTGAGATTTTTTTCGTAGGGGGGGGCTTGGTTGACTTTTTGGCCAGTTTACTGGGCTGCCGATTTTGAGGGGCTCCGTAATGTTTAGGGGGGTACCCGAACGCTCTGAAAGGGTGAGTACCCCTGCAAATCATAAGTAACGTATGGAAATAAATAAAACTAGTGTACCTGCATTGCATAACCCTCAATTTTTTTATTATAGGACACCTCCTGTTTTTATTATATGGTACTGCGAAGTATTGCTAAAGGTTCATAATGAGCAAAATTCTAATTATTTTTGAAGTGTGTTGGAAAATTCCCTCTGAAGACTTCTCAGCTTCTCGGTGCACAATTTGGGAATCATTGCTTGTGTAACATTGAAAAACGTGTATGAAATTTTGTTGACCCCGTTTCCTGCCTTATAACATGTTTTATTTTGTGATGTTGTGCGGAGGGGGGGGGGGTCGAGTACGAACACAGTGTAGACAGACGCGAACATAAGAGCTATATTCAAATTTGAAAAGGCGTATGGGCGACGTTCAGTTAAAATAAAACACAGGGACGCAGTTACTACAGTAGAAACAAATTCATTTACTTTTCAAAAAGTGATTCATATACTAAATTTCAAAAAGCAAGTGAACTTGGCACGACACTTGGTAATAACTAATAAAAACATAGTAATTATTCCAAAATTGAACTGTTTTTAGATTGTCATTAGACGAAACTCGTAGGGCATTTCATTTAATTTTAAAATTTTCTTACATGCAGGGAAGGCGTTTCTACACTTTTCTATTAAGTAGAATTCTGCTCCGATATATTATTCTGAGTCATATTTGCTTTAGAATCTGGATTTCGCTCCAAAACAGACAAATTTGACTCAGTTCAAATATGATTTTAGTTATTTTCATTTTAAGATTGTGTATCTAATTTTATAATAAAAATAGAAACGATAATTTAACTATTGTTTCTAGTTTTATTTAATTATATTGATAACCAAAAATAACACATAATTTTTTATCGCAACTATCTTAAAAGTAAAGTTAGTGTACATTAATTTCGCACAATTAGAATTACAGGATTCGGTGATTTAAATCATGTGCTTTAAATCAAGTGTTTTAAATCGGTGATTTAAATCAAGTGTTTTAAATCGGTGATTTAAATCAAGTGTTTAAATCGGTGTTTTAAATCATTAAAAAAAACAAAAAAAAAAACATGATTTTTATCAAAAATTTAAAATTTGCCTGAAATTTGTTATTATTATTACTTTTTATGCAAATATAATATTTCACAAGAATCAATCGATATAATTCGTGTACTATATTTGAAATAACTGAAGTAAAAGTATTATATTTATTTACGCATAATTTTTAACGTGTCATTTATGTAACTAATATGCTAAACATTTGTTTATTCATTAATAAAACTGTCTTAACCATTACTCTAAATCAGCGTTTCCTAACTGGTGGCTCGCGAACCCCTAGGCTCGCTCGGTGTAGAAAGGGGGTTCACGGAAATAATATTATAATGGCGGAAGTTTTCATAGCTAACGTAGAAGAAAAAACAAAATAAAAAATTTACATACTAATTAGGAAGGAGTGCAAAAATGATTTTGAAAAAAATTAATTGTTTTCTGGATTATACAGAAAAGTAATGATCTGGCATAGAAAGCATACATACAAAATTTGAAATGCACTTATTTCTACTTTTACCGAAAGATATTTATTGACTTATTTTAAAGTTTAGAATGTATTTTTCTATAACCATTTACCACCTTTTCTTTGCAAGGGCAAAGAACGAGGCGGAAATATGAAAATTTACTGCATAAAATGTTAAATTTTGCATATTTTAGGTTTAATTTTTATAATACAGATCCTGAACTGGATCCAGAAGATATTGACTCATTAATTTAAAATAGGGACTCGCATTTATAACACTTCATTCCAACTTTCCTGCATTATTACAGAATGGCAATTAAAATTTCGAAATTACGTAAATTTTAGTTTTCCTTTAAATTTCAAACTTTTCCAAAATTTTGTATATTTCAACCGCAAAGTGGAACCTGTCGGAAAAATAATTATTTTTTTTTTTTTAGGAATACATATCTCTACTGCTCTAATAATAATTCAAAACGAACAAATAATAAAAATGTAATAATCAAAAAAATATTTGTAGCTGTATTTTAATTTTTATTTAAACTTAGATGTTTTGCAATAATTATGTTTTCATTTCTTGTTATGTATTGTACAATATGGCAAATAAACGTTCTAGTACATTTTAGTTTTGTCACTGTTACTAACGACTGCAGAAGGGGGTTCGCCATCTTTTGGAACTTAGAAGGGGTTTGCAAGGGACAAAAGGTTGGGAAACACTGCTCTAAATAACTTTTTGCCACAGAAACTTTATAATGTTAGAAAAAAAATAATATAATAGTAAGATATAGGTTTTTAAGAGTCAAAGTAGATTAGTTTTACTCTTACTACCTACTTTTAAGATTACATCGAAATATAAACTGCGCATACATTGCTTGTCTCATATTTTGAATCCGTTACAAACAATAAACTAACAGTATCAAACTTTAAATATTACTTTTCCATTAGATTCAAATATAACATTTCAGAAACGTCTGTCATTGTTAAATGTAAACCGATTGTTAGTTTTATTCTTTTGAATGGTGTTTCTGAATAATAATAGTAATATGAGAATATCGCTAATAAATTAGTATATAAAATAAGCAGTGCACAGTAGCAATTTGAATTATTATTATTCAAAATTAGCTTCTTTGAATCGGTGTATGTTTTAATTTGCGCTATACTTCTAATTTACTAAGCACTCTTTTGCAAATAATTTTTCTTCGAAAATCCAGCTGAAAATTACTTCTCAAATCAATTATTGTTAAATTTCTATAAAAAAATAAGAAATAACTCAGATTAAGTATTTTATTAACGTGCAGGATTCTTAATAAAATTGCTTCATTTTCGTCTTCTCAATGATTGTGTCAAATTTGTAAATCTGGTGCCTCTATCTCTATGTGCCTAAAAAAATAATTTTAACAGGCGTAGAAAATTTAAGGATTATTTTTTAAATATTAAGCAAAAGTGCAGCAATGAAATTTTCTTTTCGTTGTAGATTCCTTTGTTCTTGTATTAAATAACAGTAATTTTATTTCCAAATATTTAAAAAAGAAAAAATCCCAATCCGTCCCTGCTAAGAAAGGATTAAAGACCCTTTCTGGATACGGAAAAAGAACTACATTTAGATTATAAATTCAATCATAAGATCATTTAGACTCAATAAATCGCAATGTGCTCTGTATGTAAGTAGGAAATTGATTTTCTTAATATGAAACCGTTTAGTTTACTAACTATTTAAACTCATTTTTCGATTAATTGATTCACCAATTAGGTTGTTGACAAATTTGTTGTGACACGAGAGGCACACATCAGAGAAATGAACGCAGTGACACACATAGTCTTGAAATCCAAGAGCACCTCGGCAGTGGTACTGCTATAGCAACTCAACTGAAATTATTCACTTTCCCTTTGAGTGGGCTCCACAAAAACAAATAAACATTTTCAAAGCAAGGTTTCAGCTTACCAGAGGTGAAGCATAAATCTTGCTTCATATAAATTTAATAAGCTAAATATCGAAGTTCAGCTACACTACAAACATTCAAAGAGAACAGGTTGTTTTAACTTCAAATTTATTATTCGATACTTATGAATTAGAATATTTTAGTAAAAAAATTTAAAACGTGCACAGTGCGTCAAACAATTTCGAAGACTAGGTTTACAAAATAAAATAAAAACTAGTAATTATATTTTTTAAAGAATTTTTATTCAAAATAAGCTCCTTCGGCTTGAATACATTTGTTACAGTGGTTTAACAGCGATTCGGATGCCTGTTCCAGCTCACATTGTGGAACTGCCTCGCGTCGAAGCTGGTTGTATAGTTTCAATGTCATCAAAGTTTAAAAAAATTAAACAAATGAACTGAGATCTTGGCAGTGGATCAGCTGATGATGAAGGAGTTACACGAATGCTCGATAACACAGATAACGCCACTGTAAGCTTAGCTCTAGCTGTAGTCTTAAAATGTTTTTGTGTAACTGTGTACAAACAGCTTCGACGCAAGCTTTGGAGGCAGTCCTACAATGTGAGCTGGGCCCATGTGCTCGTATCGTCGAGTCGACGCGACTAGTAGACCGATAGGCGGCGCTGTCATCGAAAGGGAGCAATTTTTCGCCTTTTTCCCTGTCGACTCGATTTCCGGTGTGCTGGTCCAGTCGAAGTAGACCCGCACGTGCGCGCAATCTCGTTTTGGTAGACCATTTCGTCAACTGCTGTATACCAGTCGAAAGCGAAATGGCGTACTCCATTCCAGTGGAATATTTACGTTTAATCTTGCAAATGCGATCGCTTGAAAGGCAAAGGGTCTTCTTCAATGCGCAAGTAGACCCCTTTGGATCTTAATTACCGGATTAAGGATTTGGTAGCCCATAGGCGACAGAAGTGATGGAACCCCCCCCCCCCCTACCATTTGGATTTTATAATAATTCTAATTAAAATATGATGTGCAATTATTTCATGACTATAATAACTGATCATACTGGCATTCACTAACTTTTAGTACATGTTACATAAATAATGTTAGACTTAATCTGCTTAGGGAGCCTTTTTAAATATGGTTTCACCGATAATTCAAGTATAATTTTAATTCATAGAAATTCGCTATCATTAACACAGATATTTTAAAATTAAACCCATAATACTAAAATATGATAAAATATTTAATCAAACTTAAAATTTTGAAACATTTCACAAAAATGAACATAAAAATTTCTGTTCAAAAGAATATAAAGTTATACTTAATAAAATGCCGTAACAGCATTTATAGCTAATTTTTGAAACAATTTAAACATTGACTTGCCTCAAAAATGTTTAAAACATCTTCAAAGTTTAACGGTTTAAAAATGTCATTCACTGTAAAAATTGTTCGCCCGAAAATACATAATCTTCTGAAAATCATTTATCCTGAGTCTGACGTAAAATTATAGAGAACTAAAAACATGAAACTGCGAAGAACATTCCGAAATTGATAATGTGCCTCGGTCACCATTCGTGAGTACGCTGAATTACTATTTCTGGTACACAACGTTGAAGGTCAGTTTAGTTCAGCTCACGCTGTTGTGATTCCTGTGTCTTACCCCCCCCCCCCACCACCCATCCATTTACTGTTGATCATAAACTTTTATGCGCTGAGATTTTTTTTTTTTTTTTGAGGATTTTTCACGTGGGGGTCACTATTAAATTCATAAAACTTTTATTAATGTACCCTCGGTATGTCCATTTTAGCTCAACATTGGGAAGGGGTAGAGCCATATGAAGGATCATCCTTAACTGGGGATATGAAATTCTAACAGTAAAGGGGGTTCGGGGAATGTCCTCAAACCCCCGAAAATTTTAAAAACTATATGCAAACAGGAGTATTTTGAGGCCTTTATAGACGCATTTGGACTGCAAAAATATTAAGAAACAAAAAAAAAAGTCAAACAAAAATTTTAAAAACGTTTTTACTCATAAAACTGCAGAATTATATTTTTGAAATCCACGGAGCAGGACCCCCCCCCCCCCCTCCAACTAACTCCCATATCGAAGAGACACTTGTCGTCCTTCTAAAATGATGCTTACAAGCTCCTCCCCGCCCCCTGCCTCTTCCGAAAAGGATCCTTTGAAAATTTAGAAGAAAAACTATTGTATTGTTTGAACATGGCACTGTTTCACTGTCGCAAGCTCCTTCCCCCCACCCCTTCCCAAAAGGATGCGTTGAAAATTTGTAAAAGAAAAACTATTTTATTGTTTGAACATAGCTTAATTTATATTTCACTTTTACAGGGTGAAAAAATTTCACGTTTTTTTAATTTCAACTTTTAAATTTTGCAAAATTTGCTGCCCCCTAAACTGCCTTCCTAGAAGTCCTTGCCTTCCACAGGAGCCGGCTACTGATCAACGGCGCAACATATTCAGTATACCTCAATATTATTGTTTCCAACAGTTTATAGAAATAATTAATTCTATTAATCGGTTAGCAAAATAGCCGATCAATTATTAAACCGGAGCGCCGAACTACGATTTTAATTCTCTTTCCAAAAGTTAACTTTTCTAAATTAATTTTTTTTTCCGCCCGGGGAATGAGCTCTGCTTTCACCCCCCCCCCCCCCCCTCGAGTTCGGCACGCAAAGTTTTCATAACGTTTATTTCAAGAAAATTCCGGGAGAGAGATCCTAAACACTCATCTCTGAACCCATTTTCTATCATTCAGCGAAATCAGTTTGGGCAATAGTAGTAACAATAAGTGCATTCTGAAGAGCCGCCTCCCCTCCACCCCCCCCCCCCCACTTTTTTTTTCATTACTTTTACGCAAGCATTTTTATTTTTAAAGAAATGAACAAAATTGTTCTTTTGGACGTAAGCTGAACGAAAAAACTTCATTGACTTAAAAAAAAAAATCGTTTCATGCATTACGAAATAAGTGGATGTAGTATGGATAAAGAAAGAAAGAAAGAAAAAAACTCACGAATTCATAACCTCCATAATTTTTAAGTTTGTAAAAAGTATATAATCACATTTACAACTTCTTTCCGTTTGAAATTGTGGGGTTTTTTTTCTTCGACTCTTATTATTAGACCAATGTTAACATCTGCCACGAGTTGCAAGTAGAGATACGGAAAAAAAATATACAATATGATAATATGAATCAATAGCCTTTCAGCGTCATTTTTAAAAGTAATCGGGCAAGCATCAAACATACAAAAATTTAAAAAGTAAGTGACAGTTTTTAAAAACGCACTGTCACTCACCTCAAGTAAGCGCATAGTTAGTTTTATAAAATAGGAAGACTAAAATGAAATGTATATTAAACGCTTAAAAATTATATTATATATACGTACCATATAATTTAAAAGAAAATAGCGAACTCACAAATTAATATTAACAGATTTATATAAACAAATAGTAACCAAATTTACACCAAGTAAAAAATATTCAAATAAATAAATATTAAAATTAAAAAAGGAGTGTTACGAGAATGAAGTAAAAAGGTCACACATTGTACTTTGCTTTTATTATCAAAATTCCTGCAAAACTAAAGGTCTTAGAAAAAAAAATCACTAATGAGACTATGTATGCAAATTAATTTTAAAATAATGATTTTTTTACTGTTCTTAACTGAGCTTCTGAGCTTCTGAGCTTCAGAGAATTCTTTAACTGAGCTTAGTTATTGAATAATGTGTATATTAGTATTTTTCTAACCATTATAGCTAACATATTGAATTTTTTATAGTTATTTTTATAGCTAATAAAAATTTAAAACAACACAGTGGAGTAAAAAGGAGTTGTTCCTCATAAAATTATTCATGATAAAGTTGTCAGAAGGGAGTTTTTGTTTTTTTAGAGTTCTTTAAAACCGAATTATTCAGCTACGCTAAGTATAGAAAAAATATGTACTACTAATTTACTTAGAATAAAAACGTAGCTATTTATATTTTGAAGATATCAAAGGCGCAAAATATAATCTAAAGGAATCAAATCGAAAAATGTATCCAAAGAAACAAAAACCACGATTTTTGCGCGAGCAGCCGCCGATTGCTGATGGCAACGCGTAGAGCGTATGTCATTGGTCGGAATCAGTCATTCCCACACCCCCTCCGATGTCAGAAAATGAACTCGGCTGAAACTTGCGCGGCTACTCTACGTGGACACCAGCACACCTATAGTAGACAAGAGACCGGTTCGTCGAGGGCTTGCTGAGGGGGAGAAAAGGGGAGCGACTTCGACAGTCGACGGAGACCAGCACAACCACCCTGGAACAGGCATTCGAATCGTTGCTGAAACACTGTAACAAATGTATGAAGCCGAAGAAGCTTATTTTGTACAAAAATACTTTTTAAAAAAATATAATTACTAGTTTTTGTTTTATATTATAAACCTAGTCTTAAAAATTATTTGACACACTGTGTATGATACTACACCATATCTCATTCCTTCAATTCGCTAGTTGTCTTCCTAAAGTTTTCATTATTTTCTAATAATGCTCAGCGGAAAAAGAGGTTGAATTGTAAAACTTTTCAAGAGTTTATGATTTGTTCTATTTAAAGCGGCAAAACAAGAAGCACAAAAAATAAATAATGTGGAAGAATGCTACGAACAGAATGAGAGATTTTAAACAAAAGAAAATATAATCGCTGTCATAAATCAACATCAATGTAATTTCTCCATCTCAAGAAGAAAGAAAAATAATATATTAAGACGTAAGTCAAATAAAGCCGCTGGAAATTACAGTCGACCTTGAATGCAGCGGAATCTTTCTTGTCTTCTTGGAGCATTGGATTTTAGATCTCTCAGTTTATACTTCTTTTTTTACTTCTATACCTATTTTTTTCTCTCATTACTTTCTAAGCTGGTTCAAACATTAAATGCCACGAGTTTTACGGGTCTTCTTTCTCTATTTAATTACTTCAAGTAAGGATTAAGAAATTTTAACGGATTAAATTGAAAAGAACATAATCTACAAATTTAACTTTTAGGCTCTCGTTAATTAACTGTATAGTGATTGTAAAATAAACTTTTTTCTTAATTGAGCAGGTGGATTGAAAGTTTTACTAAAGGCAAACTAAAAATTAATTAACTATCGAAAAAGTGAAAGAACATAGGAGTACACTAGTTTAAATATTAAAACCGACTTAAGTCGCTATTTTCGTGAGCATATTTCATAAAAATGAAAGGTTGATTGAAAATGGTATTCCATTTAATGTCTTTACTAGTTTGGAAATTCGCTAAATATTTCAAATGGTTAAAATTAAAAAGAGTTTGAGGAATGTTTCTTAGTTTTTAGCTCGAAAGTTATAGTTTGAAAGTGTAAATAGGTATAATAGCGGAAATAGGTGTGTATAGGTTGAATTATTTTTAAAGTGACTAAGTTAAATTTAACAACAGATGGAGTTTTCAATGAGACAAAATATTAATATGTGGAAAACAAGTGTTTAATTTCACATGTTGAACAACTAACTGGCACTTCAATGGCAAACAAAGCATTCGTGCAGCACTAAACTAGGCTACTTTTTCATGGGCCAATATTAATTTCTTAACACTAATTATCACTTATCACTGGGCTAAAGCTCAAGATTATCGCCAAACTTTCTTTTTGTCAGTTAAAACGATCATTTAGGAACAAAAGACATTTATCTTAAGTAACATGAAAACTTTTTGTTATAGTTGAAAATTCATCCTCTTAATCTCTTAGCCCTTATTTCTTAGCGTGTTCCTCACTAATATTGATATATATATATATATAGTGTGTGTGTGTGTGCTACGTCCCGTATTAAGCAGTCGGACGAAGTTCATGTATGTACGCAACATCATCTTTACTTTCTTTTATTTTTGACTCATGAGGTATTTATAAAGCTACTATGTACATTGATAAACGAAATGAATACAGATGACTATATACAAATGTAGAGAATATTTACAAACATGGTCCCCATAGGGAACATCTCGCAGGAGCACAGTTTACTGTGTTCTATACTTTAAGCATAAGCTCTCCAAGTGACGCTTAGTTGTAACTTTGGATACCGTTTTTGGGATCTCCTAGCCAATCAGAACACAGGGTATAAGTTTTGGTTCAAGTTTGAGAGTAGACCCGTAAAAAGGACCGAATAGGTTTTAGTTCAGGTTTACAAAAAGTTACGTTAAAAGGTCCCAATGGGAGTTTGCTTTTTATTAAGAGAAAGACAAGAACAATAAAATTGCATTTAAATTATTCTAACCCTCACATATATATAGATAGATAGATAATGTTCAAATTAGTACTATGTCTAATATATTTTTGCTATAAAGGACTGCAGTTCAGTATGTTAAGAGTACCTTTCAGAGCCAAATTACGTACATTACAAAAACAAGAAATACAAGGGGGGAAACACCGTCTGAAATAAAATAAAATAAAAATATGAATTTATTTACTAGATTGGTAAATTTTAATTTGTGAAACTTTACGAATGATTTAACCACAGTTTCATTTAATGTAACCAGAAAATCTCGTCAATTTAGCCAGAAAATTGAGGAATAATTTAACCAGAGTAATTTGTCAGATAAAATCATTTGTCAAAACAAAGTAAACAACTTAATATTTCTCATTAGTGTTACGCACTCAGAGAACTACCTAATACGTATTTTCTCTTCTTGAATAATCTCAAAAAGGAGCTGCGACTGGACATCTTGTTACATATGAAAAAAAATTGAGTGTATAAAAATGTTCCTGCCTTGATATATGTTTTCCTCTCGTTTCTTCTTCTTCAGTTTATTATTTAGCAATTTTCATGTCAAAAATAGTTCCAATACGGTTTTTCAAATGCTCTACCTATTAAATTACAATCTTTACCACTGAAAACTAAATGGGGCTAGTAGTAGGGGAATAATGGGTGTTCTACCCCAAGAGGCGCAATGTGCAAGCGCAAGGGGGCGTGGCCGATCCGCCTCAGAATGCCCCCAGGCATGCCCTCAGGCGTTAGTCGAGTGGAGTTGAGTTGTATGCCCCCAGGCGTTTTTCGAGTGGAGTTGAGTTGTTTTGCCCCCAGGCATTTTTCGAGTAGAGTTGAGTTGTATGTACCCAGGCATTTTTCGAGTAGAGTTGAGTTATATGCCCTCAGGCATTTTTCGAGTAGAGTTGAGTTGTATGCCCTCAGGCGCTTTTCGAGTAGAGTTGAGTTGTATGCCCTCAAGCGTTTTTTTACGAGTAGAGTTGAGTTGTTTTTCAAAATTTATAGTTTTCGAATGGCAACACCTTTTTGTTTCAGTTTAAGACTTGATGTAATGTCGATTGCAGCGCCATCTATGAGAAGAGAATGCAACTATTTTCGAACTTAAATTTTTTTCTACTGTTTTCTCTCAGAATTCAAGCAGGAACTATTTTATATTACAAAAAATAATTATAATGTATAATGAATTAAATGTAATCTTGTTAATTACCTCCTTATATATCTTTATTTTTTAGACTTATTTTTTTTTTCTTTTTCGATCTTTTTAATGTTTTCACTTAGCATTCACGCAGGAACTATTTCATATTAACAAAAAATTAATTATAAAATGATATAGCGCTAAAAAGTTAATGCTTAAAAAGAGATTACTTTAAATGCAAAGGGAGTTATTAAAGTAGTACATTTAAATGATATTAAAAAATAATAATAATATTTTTAATACAAATTAGTGATGATAAAAGTATATTCAAGTTACCCTAGCAGGAGATTCAGTAGATTTATAATTGATTCTTGAAAAATCCATGGTTGAGCGTATAAGGAACTGAGAAACGCTTTTAAAAAAGAGCAGAGCAAAAATTCATCTTTACTAAGCAAGTGTAGAAAGCGAAGTGACTTTTCACTTTCCAGTCCTTGTAGCATTTTCTTTTAAGAAATATAGAAGCTAAAAGTTAACCAATTAGAATGCAGTATACATCACAGTTGAAGAGAATGTATACACTCAGGGTACATTTGCCGAAATTTATAATTCCTGCAACATTGCAAGACATGAACAAACTTGTATTGCGCTAAAAGATTGAAATCATAGTGCAGGTGTTTTTTTATGGCTTTAGGTCCTTTGTGACGATCGGACAGAAAAGAAAAGGTCCCCTCTCCACCCCTACAGGCATACTTTCTCTTTCTACATTGAATGCAGTGATTAACAAAGATCGCTTTCCTTTTCACATACAAAGCATCTCCATTGTACTTAAATTTTAACTGTAGATAATGGATACATTACTTGATGGTGGTGAATATCAGCTTAATGAAAACAAAAATACGTTAATGAGAGATGATTTTTACTCGCAAGAAAACATGTTTGATAGTGTTTTCTTCTATTAGCAACCTTTTTTTCATTGGTGCAGAAGCTACTAGTAGGATTCATTCCGTAAAACAACAAAGAATGTAAGATTTTACTAAATAAAAATGTTTGAACTTGCAAAACAAAATTATTTTCTACTTGCAAAATTTTAGAACTTCGCATGAAAATTTAAAAAAAAAGTACTTATTCAAACGGTTGAAACTTGGAACTAAAACTTCAACACTGAATCATCAAAAATCCGAAACAATTTAAGCTGTGGAATAAAGATTCGAGACTTAAAAAGTAAATGTAAACTCACTAAAAGAGATTTGAAAATCTGAAAAGAGAAATAGAATAATAACTTCACTAGAAACACTGAAATAGAATCGTAAAACTTGAAAAATTTAAATCACAAAACTTAAATCTATTGCAAAGAGCTTTATGTGAAACGTAAAAGTGCTAAGAGCAAAATGCTAAAACTGAGGAAACTTAGAAATACGTGGAACAAATCATTTACAACTATAAACTTTAAAAACTTAAACTCATTCAGAAAAGAACGGAAATGCAAAATTACAAAACAAAAGTGTTACGCTCTTGCAAAATATTAAAAATTAACGCAAAAAAATGTAAGAAAGTACAAAACACCAAAAGTTAAGAGTAGTATAAAAAACTGTTACTTAGATTCATCTAAAACATAACTCGGAAAAAGTAAAAGTAATATATACAAATTGAAAAAACTTATATTCACCTAATTAACATATCAAAATAGCAAGTACAAGACGTTAAAACAGAACGAAAATGTAAAAGTATGAAACGTAAAATTACAAAACCTAAATTCATCTGGTAAAAATTAAGTAAAAAATGTAAAAGCACTAAGAGTGAAAACTACAAAACAGCATGAAAGCTAGAAATAAAAATTATACAACATCAGAACTTAAATTCATCCAGGAAAACTTAGAAGAAAAAATGTAAAAGTTCGGAAATTTTCAAAACAAAAGTATGATGCACTTGCAAAATGATAAAACTTAGTGCAAAAACGTAAAAAGTACTATGTACAAAATGTTAAAATTTAGATTTATCTAATAAAACAGTGAATGAAGATGTAAAATTACTAAGAGTAATATATTAAAACAACACGAAAACGTAAAAGTACTAAGTACAAAACGTAAAAAAAAAAATTATTTATCTGATATAACTGAAGTCGTAAAATTACTAAGTACAAACTGTTAAAACATCATAAAATTTGAAAATAGCAAGTATAAACCAACAAAACACTGTCCACTAAAATCTTGATCAAAAATGTAAAAGTTCTAACAACAAAATCCTAAAACTGATAAATTAAAAACACTCAGTACAAAACAACAAAACATGTAAACATGGTACGTATAAAGCTGCAAAACTTAAACTCAATCAGAAAAACTTAGAACGATGATGTAAAAGCGCGAAACTTTTCAAAATAAAAGTGTTATACACTTGCAAAATGTTAAAACGTACTGCAAAAATCTTAAGAATTACTACGTACAAAATGTTAAAACTCTGATTTATCTACTAAAGCAACGCGAAAATGTAAAAGTACTAAGTATATAACGTATTCATCAAGTGAAATTTTGTACGAAAATGTAATCTATGTACGAAACTTAAAAAACTTAGATTTATCTAAAAAAAAAAATCCCAACTAAAGTCGTAAAAAGTATGAAATGTTAAACATCATGAAAATGTAAACTTTCCATAAATGCAATCATCAAAACAACTTGGATGTATCTAATAAAATTTAGGACGAGTAAAATTGTCAAACTTAATAAAAGTACTAGGTAAAAAAAAAAAAAAAAACTAATATTCATCTACTAAAACACAGAAAAACTTAGAACGAAAAGGTAACAGAAAATTTTCAAAATAAACGTGTTATGCACTTGCAAAATGTTAAAACTTAAATTTATCTACTAAAAATCAGAACAAAGATGTAAAAATACCAAGTATAATAACATTGTAGCAACACAAAAATTTAAGAGTGCTAAATACAAAACGTAAAAAAAGTTAGAGTTATCTAACTAAAACTTAGACTGAAGTCGTAAAATTACCAAGTACGAAATGTTCAAGCATCATAAAAATGACTAAATAGCAAGTATAATGTATCAAAAACATAGATTTCTCCATTGAAATCTTAAAAAAAAAAAATGTAAAAGTTCTAAGGACAAAAATGCTAAAGAAGTGAAAAAATGAAGAATACGCAGTGCCACACAACAAAGCATGTACTAACTATAAAGCTTCTAATCTTGAATTCATCCAAGGAAAAAAAAAACTTAGAAACAATAAAAAAAAAAAAAAATGTAAATCCAAGCGAAAATTTTCAGAAATAAAACTGTTATCCACTTGCAAAGTGTTAAACCTTAATGCAAAAATATAAAAAGTACTGTGTATGAATGTTAAAACTTATCAACGAAACACGGAATGAAGATGTAAAAATATTAAGTATAATATAATAAAGCAACACTAAAATGTAAAAGCACTATGTACAAAGCTTCAAAACTTAGATTCATCTAGTAAAACTTGGTACAAAAATGTAAAAGTACTAAGCATAGAACCTCAAATATAAATTTATTTAGCAAAAAAACAGAACGAAACTGTTAAAGTACTAAAGCCAACGCATCAAACAAGGATTAATCTATTAAAACAGTATAAAAGAAAGAAAAGCACTACATACAAACTTCAAAAACTCTTAGAACTAAAATTTAAAAATGTAACAAATCATAAAATTTTAAAACTTGACTTCATCCAGAAAAACTTAGAACGGAAATGTAAAATTACTGAAGTTTACAAAACAAAAGTGATAGGCATTTGCAAATTGTTAAAAGCAAAAACGTAAAAAGTACTAGATACAAAAAGTACGAAACATCAAAACTTGGAGTAGTATAATAACAAAACTGCAACTTCGATTCATCAAGTAGGACTTAACTCTAAAATTGTGAAAGAAATGTGAAAAGTGATATTCACCGTTTAAAATGTAAAAATATTAAGTACACGATGTTAAAACAGAACAAAAATGTAAAGGTACGAAATGTAAAACTCCAAAAGGTTAAATTCCTCTTCTAAAAAAATGGTTTGAAAAGTAAAAGTACTATGTACATCAACTAAAAACAGCATGAAAATTTAAAAATAGCAAGTACAACACGTTAAAACAGCACGAAAATCTAAAAGTACTAAGTACAAAGCATCAAAACTTACGTTGGTCCAGAAAAGCTTGGAACAAAAGATGAAAAAGTACGGACATTTTCAAAATAAAGGTGATATGCATTTGCAAAATGTTAAAACTTAATGTAAAAACGTAAAAAGTACCATATACAAAATGTTAACACTTAGATTTATCTACTAAAACCTAGAATGAAGATATAAAAAATCTAAGTATAATATACTAAAGAAACACAAAAATATAAAAGTGCAAAATACTAGAACTATCTATTAAAACTTCAAAACATATAATCTGTTTACAAAAATCTTAATCAGAAATGTAAGAGTTCGAAGAACAAAGTGCTAAAACTTAAAAAGGTAAAGAAACGCAGTACAAAACAATAAAGAATGAAAGAGTACCAACTATAAAGCTTCAAAGCCTAATTTCATCCAGAAAAATTTAGAACAAAAAAAACAGTTTTTAAGTACAAAACATCAAAACTTAAATAGATCCAGAAAAACTTAGAATAAAAACGTAATAGGACAGTTATTTAAAAAATAAGAGTATTATGCATTAGCAAACAGCAAAACCTGTAAAATTGCTAAGTATAATTCTGCAAAACTTACATTTTTCCAGAAAAACTTAGAACGAAGTTGTAAAAGTACGGAACTTTTCAAAGTAAAAGTGTTATGCACGTACAAAATGTTAAAACTTAAAATGAAAATGTAATTGAATCAAATGTACTAAGTATAAAATAGTAAAGTAGCTTGAAATGTAAAAGTACTAAGTATATAGCGTAGTCATCAAGTGAAGCTTTGTACAAAAATGTCAAACTTAAGTACGAAACTTAAAAGAGTTAGATCTGTCTGCAGAAATCTTGATCAAAAAACGTAAAAATTCAAACAACAAAATCCTAAAACTCTGAAAAAAGTAAAAACACGCAGTACAAAAACAGCAAAACATAGATTTGTCTATTGAAATCTTGATCAAAAAATGTAAAAGTTCTAACAACAAAATCTTAAAACTCTGAAAAATTAAAAACATGCAGTGCAAAACAACAAAACATGTACAAATGCTAAGTATAAAGCTGCGATACAAATGCTAAGTATAAAGCTGCGATACAAATGCTAAGTATAAAACTTAAATTCATCCAGAAAAACTTAGAACAAAAAATGTAAAAGTACGAAACTTTTCAAAACAAAAGTGTGATGCACTTGAAAAACATTAAAACTTAATGCAAAAATGTAAAAAGTACTACGCACAAAATGCTAAAATTTAGACTTATGTACTAAAACATTGGATGAAGATGTAAAATTACTAAGTAAAATATATTAAAGCAGCAAGAAAATGTTAAAGTACTAAGTACAAAAACGTAAATAAATTGATTTATCTACTAAAACATAGACTGAAGTTGTAAAATTACTAAGTACAAACTGTTAAAACATCATAAAATTTGAAAATAGCAAGTATAAACCAAGAAAACACTGTCCACTGAAATCTTGATCAAAAATGTAAAAGTTCTAACAACAAAATCCTAAAACTGATAAATTAAAAACACTCAGTACAAAACAACAAAACATGTAAAAATGGTAAGTATAAAGCTGCAAAACTTAAACTCAATCAGAAAAACTTAGAACGATGATGTAAAAGCGCGAAACTTTTCAAAATAAAAGTGTTATACACTTGCAAAATGTTAAAACGTACTGCAAAAATCTTAAGAATTACTACGTACAAAATGTTAAAACTCTGATTTATCTACTAAAGCAACGCGAAAGTGTAAAAGTACTAAGTATATAACGTATTCATCAAGTGAAATTTTGTACGAAAATGTAATCGTTTATGTACGAAACTTAAAAAACTTAGATTTATGTAAAAAAAAAATCCCAACTAAAGTCGTAAAAAGTATGAAATGTTAAACATCATGAAAATGTAAACTTTCCAAAAATGCAAACATCAAAACAACTTAGATGTATCTAATAAAATTTAGGACGAGTAAAATTGTCAAACTTAATAAAATTACTAGGTAAAAAAAAAAAAAAAAAAAAAAAAAAAAAAAAAAAAAAAAAACTAACATTCATCTACTAAAACACAGAAAAACTTAGAACGAAAAGGTAACAGAAAATCTTGTTTAAAAATGTTAAAGTTCTGAGAACAAAATTATTAAAACTGGGAAAAATTAAAAATACGTAGTACAATAAAGCAGGTAAAAAAAAAGCTTCATCAAAACTGCTTTAATGTTAAAGTCACAATTGGACTTATTCTTCTCGAGAACAGAGAAGTGACTGTTAACCGACAATGAAGGGAACCCTAACCGAACACTGGTTCCCCAACTACATATTTTCCCGACTGTGAACACTTTTCTGTCGAGGAAAGTTTATAGTTGGGGTAGTCAGTGCTTGGTTAGGGCTCTCTTCATTGTCGGTTAACAGCCACTTCTCTGCTCGCGAGAAGAATGAATCCAATTGTGACTTTAAAATTAAAGTAGTTTTCCTTTAAGCGTAAAGCAGTTTTTTTACATGTTTTGTTGTACTACGTATTTTTAATTTTTCCCAGTTTTAATAATTTTGTTCTCAGAACTTTAACATTTTTGATCAAGATTTCAGTAGATAAATTTATGTTTTGAAACTTTATACATGTTATTTATAAATTTTCATGGCGTTTTAACATTTCGTACTCAGTAGTTTTGTGGGACCAGTCTAAGTTTTAGTAGATAAATCTTCATTTTTTACGTTTTGTATTTAGTACTTTTACATTTTTGTGTGGCTTTAATATATTATACTTCGTATTTTTACATCTTCATTCTACACATTTTTGCCTTACGTTTCAACGCTTTGCTAATGCATAATACTCTTATTTTTAAAATAACTGTCCAATTACGTTTTTATTCTAAGTTTTTCTGGATCTATTTAAGTTTTGATGTTTTGTACTTAAAAACTGTTTTTTTGTTCTAAATTTTTCTGGATGAAATTAGGCTTTGAAGCTTTATAGTTGATACTCTTGCATTCTTTATTGTTTTGTACTGCGTTTCTTTACCTTTTTAAGTTTTAGCACTTTGTTCTTCGAACTCTTACATTTCTGATTAAGATTTTTGTAAACAGATTATATGTTTTGAAGTTTTAATAGATAGTTCTAGTATTTTGCACTTTTATATTTTTGTGTTTCTTTAGTATATTATACTTAGATTTTTTATATCTTCATTCTAGGTTTTAGTAGATAAATCTAAGTGTTAACATTTTGTATATGGTACTTTTTACGTTTTTACATTAAGTTTTAACATTTTGCAAATGCATATCAACTTTATTTTGAAAATGTCCGTACTTTTTCATCTTTTGTTCCAAGCTTTTCTGGACCAACGTAAGTTTTGATGCTTTGTACTTAGTACTTTTAGATTTTCGTGCTGTTTTAACGTGTTGTACTTGCTATTTTTAAATTTTCATGCTGTTTTTAGTTGATGTACATAGTACTTTTACTTTTCAAACCATTTTTTTAGAAGAGGAATTTAACCTTTTGGAGTTTTACATTTCGTACCTTTACATTTTTGTTCTGTTTTAACATCGTGTACTTAATATTTTTACATTTTAAACGGTGAATATCACTTTTCACATTTCTTTCACAATTTTAGAGTTAAGTCCTACTTGATGAATCGAAGTTGCAGTTTTGTTATTATACTACTCCAAGTTTTGATGTTTCGTACTTTTTGTATCTAGTACTTTTTACGTTTTTGCTTTTAACAATTTGCAAATGCCTATCACTTTTGTTTTGTAAACTTCAGTAATTTTACATTTCCGTTCTAAGTTTTTCTGGATGAAGTCAAGTTTTAAAATTTTATGATTTGTTACATTTTTAAATTTTAGTTCTAAGAGTTTTTGAAGTTTGTATGTAGTGCTTTTCTTTCTTTTATACTGTTTTAATAGATTAATCCTTGTTTGATGCGTTGGCTTTAGTACTTTAACAGTTTCGTTCTGTTTTTTTGCTAAATAAATTTATATTTGAGGTTCTATGCTTAGTACTTTTACATTTTTGTACCAAGTTTTACTAGATGAATCTAAGTTTTGAAGCTTTGTACATAGTGCTTTTACATTTTAGTGTTGCTTTATTATATTATACTTAATATTTTTACATCTTCATTCCGTGTTTCGTTGATAAGTTTTAACATTCATACACAGTACTTTTTATATTTTTGCATTAAGGTTTAACACTTTGCAAGTGGATAACAGTTTTATTTCTGAAAATTTTCGCTTGGATTTACATTTTTTTTTTTTTTTGTTTCTAAGTTTTTTTTTTTTCCTTGGATGAATTCAAGATTAGAAGCTTTATAGTTAGTACATGCTTTGTTGTGTGGCACTGCGTATTCTTCATTTTTTCACTTCTTTAGCATTTTTGTCCTTAGAACTTTTACATTTTTTTTTTTTTAAGATTTCAATGGAGAAATCTATGTTTTTGATACATTATACTTGTTATTTAGTCATTTTTATGATGCTTGAACATTTCGTACTTGGTAATTTTACGACTTCAGTCTAAGTTTTAGTTGGATAACTCTAACTTTTTTTACGTTTTGTATTTAGCACTCTTAAATTTTTGTGTTGCTACAATGTATTATACTTGGTATTTTTACATCTTTGTTCTGATTTTTAGTAGATAAATTTAAGTTTTAACATTTTGCAAGTGCATAACACGTTTATTTTGAAAATTTTCTGTTACCTTTTCGTTCTAAGTTTTTCTGTGTTTTAGTAGATGAATATCAGTTTTTTTTTTTACCTAGTACTTTTATTAAGTTTGACAATTTTACTCGTCCTAAATTTTATTAGATACATCCAAGTTGTTTTGATGTTTGCATTTATGGAAAGTTTACATTTTCATGATGTTTAACATTTCATACTTTTTACGACTTTAGTTGGGATTTTTTTTAGATAAATCTAAGTTTTTTAAGTTTCGTACCTAAACGATTACATTTTCGTACAAAATTTCACTTGATGAATACGTTATATACTTAGTACTTTTACATTTTCGCGTTGCTTTAGTAGATAAATCAGAGTTTTAACATTTTGTACGTAGTAATTCTTAAGATTTTTGCAGTACGTTTTAACATTTTGCAAGTGTATAACACTTTTATTTTGAAAAGTTTCACGCTTTTACATCATCGTTCTAAGTTTTTCTGATTGAGTTTAAGTTTTGCAGCTTTATACTTACCATTTTTACATGTTTTGTTGTTTTGTACTGAGTGTTTTTAATTTATCAGTTTTAGGATTTTGTTGTTAGAACTTTTACATTTTTGATCAAGATTTCAGTGGACAGTGTTTTGTTGGTTTATACTTGCTATTTTCAAATTTTATGATGTTTTAACAGTTTGTACTTAGTAATTTTACAACTTCAGTCTATGTTTTAGTAGATAAATCAATTTATTTACGTTTTTGTACTTAGTACTTTAACATTTTCTTGCTGCTTTAATATATTTTACTTAGTAATTTTACATCTTCATCCAATGTTTTAGTACATAAGTCTAAATTTTAGCATTATGTGCGTAGTACTTTTTACATTTTCGCATTAAGTTTTAATGTTTTTCAAGTGCATCACACTTTTGTTTTGAAAAGTTTCGTACTTTTTACATTTTTTGTTCTAAGTTATTCTGGATGAGTTTAAGTTTTATACTTAGCATTTGTATCGCAGCTTTATACTTAGCATTTGTACATGTTTTGTTGTTTTGAACTGCATGTTTTTAATTTTTCAGAGTTTTAAGATTTTGTTGTTAGAACTTTTACATTTTTTGATCAAGATTTCAATAGACAAATCTATGTTTTGCTGTTTTTGTACTGCGTGTTTTTACTTTTTTCAGAGTTTTAGGATTTTGTTGTTTGAATTTTTACGTTTTTTGATCAAGATTTCTGCAGACAGATCTAACTCTTTTAAGTTTCGTACTTAAGTTTGACATTTTTGTACAAAGCTTCACTTGATGACTACGCTATATACTTAGTAATTTTACATTTCAAGCTACTTTACTATTTTATACTTAGTACATTTGATTCAATTACATTTTCATTTTAAGTTTTAACATTTTGTACGTGCATAACACTTTTACTTTGAAAAGTTCCGTACTTTTACAACTTCGTTCTAAGTTTTTCTGGAAAAAATTAAGTTTTGCAGCCTTATACTTAGCAATTTTACAGGTTTTGCTGTTTTTGTACTGCGTGTTTTCAATTTTTCAGAGTTTTAGGATTTTGCTGTTTGAACTTTTACATTTTTGATCAAGATTTCAGTAGACAAATCTATGTTTTGCTGTTTTTGTGCTGCGTGTTTTTACATTTTTCGGAGTTTTAGGATTTTGTTGTTCGAATTTTTGCGTTTTTTGATCAAGATTTCTGCAGACAGATCTAAGTCTTTTAAGTTTCGTACTTAAGTTTGACATTTTTGTACAAAGTTTCACTTGATGACTACGCTATATACTTAGTACTTTTACATTTTCATGTTACTTTACTATTTCACACTTAGTACATTTGATTCAATTACATTTTCATTCTAAGTTTTAGTAGATAAATCAGAGTTTTAACATTTTTGACAAAGAATTTTTTACATTTTTACATTGTTTTAACATTTTGTAAGTGCATAACAATTTTACTTTGAAAAGTTCCGTACTTTTACAACTTCGTTCTAAGTTTTTCTGGAAAAATTTAAGTTTTGCAACCTTATATACTTAGCAATTTTACAGGTTTTGCTGTTTTTGCACTGCGTGTTTTCAATTTTTCAGAGTTTTAGGATTTTGTTGTTTGAACTTTTACATTTTTGATCAAGATTTCTATAGACAAATCTATGTTTTGCTGCTTTATACTTGATATTTTTACATTTTTATGATGTTTTAACACTTTGTACTTAGTAATTTTACGACTTCAGTTATAACAGATAAATAATTTTTTTTTTACGTTTTATACTTAGTACTTTTACGTTTTCGTGTTGTTTTAATATATTACTCTTAGTAATTTTACATCTTCATTCACTGTTTTAGTAGATAAATCTAAATTTTAACATTTTGTACATAGTACTTTTTACGTTTTTGCACTAAGTTTTAACATTTTGCAAGTGCATCATACTTTTGTTTTAAAAATTTCCGAACTTTTACATTTTTTCTTCTAAGTTTTCCTGGATGAATTTAAGTTCTGATGTTGTATATTTTTTATTTCTAGCTTTCATGCTGTTTTGTAGTTTTCACTCTTAGTGCTTTTACATTTTTTACTTAATTTTTACCAGATGAATTTAGGTTTTGTAATTTTACGTTTCATACTTTTACATTTTCGTTCTGTTTTAACGTCTTGTACTTGCTATTTTGATATGTTAATTAGGTGAATATAAGTTTTTCAATTTGTATATATTACTTTTACTTTTTCCGAGTTATGTTTTAGATGAATCTAAGTAACAGTTTTTTATACTACTCTTAACTTTTGGTGTTTTGTACTTTCTTACATTTTTTTGCGTTAAGTTTTAATATTTTGCAAGAGCGTAACACTTTTGTTTTGTAATTTTGCATTTCCGTTCTTTTCTGAATGAGTTTAAGTTTTTAAAGTTTATAGTTGTAAATGATTTGTTCCACGTATTTCTAAGTTTCCTCAGTTTTAGCATTTTGCTCTTAGCACTTTTACGTTTCACATAAAGCTCTTTGCAATAGATTTAAGTTTTGTGCTTTAAGTTTTTCAAGTTTTACGATTCTATTTCAGTGTTTCTAGTGAAGTTATTATTCTATTTCTCTTTTCAGATTTTCAAATCTCTTTTAGTGAGTTTACATTTACTTTTTAAGTCTCGAATCTTTATTCCACAGCTTAAATTGTTTCGGATTTTTGATGATTCAGTGTTGAAGTTTTAGTTCCAAGTTTCAACCGTTTGAATAAGTACTTTTTTTTTAAATTTTCATGCGAAGTTCTAAAATTTTGCAAGTAGAAAATAATTTTGTTTTGCAAGTTCAAACATTTTTATTTAGTAAAATCTTACATTCTCTGTTGTTTTACGGAATGAATCCTACTAGTAGCTTCTGCACCAATGAAAAAAAGGTTGCTAATAGAAGAAAACACTATCAAACATGTTTTCTTGCGAGTAAAAATCATCTCTCATTAACGTATTTTTGTTTTCATTAAGCTGATATTCACCACCATCAAGTAATGTATCCATTATCTACAGTTAAAATTTAAGTACAATGGAGATGCTTTGTATGTGAAAAGGAAAGCGATCTTTGTTAATCACTGCATTCAATGTAGAAAGAGAAAGTATGCCTGTAGGGGTGGAGAGGGGACCTTTTCTTTTCTGTCCGATCGTCACAAAGGACCTAAAGCCATAAAAAAACACCTGCACTATGATTTCAATCTTTTAGCGCAATACAAGTTTGTTCATGTCTTGCAATGTTGCAGGAATTATAAATTTCGGCAAATGTACCCTGAGTGTATACATTCTCTTCAATTGTGATGTATACTGCATTCTAATTGGTTAACTTTTAGCTTCTATATTTCTTAAAAGAAAATGCTACAAGGACTGGAAAGTGAAAAGTCACTTCGCTTTCTACACTTGCTTAGTAAAGATGAATTTTTGCTCTGCTCTTTTTTAAAAGCGTTTCTCAGTTCCTTATACGCTCAACCATGGATTTTTCAAGAATCAATTATAAATCTACTGAATCTCCTGCTAGGGTAAGTTGAATGTAAAATGCGTGATGCGCGAGTGGACTGTATTAGGGAGGCGTGCTGGTCCTTGTGAACATTAGATAACTCATACTAGTGACTCACAACCTTTATTGAATTAACATAAGACGAATGGACATTGATAACTACACTCTGCGGAGTTCTGGCTGCGAATGCCCGACTCCGGGGGCGAGTGATCGGCAACCCAAAGGGGGGTCGCTGCTTGGCGACGCGCCGAGCGGAGCGGGAGTGGCGCATTTGGCGCTAAATACTTAACATTCCGCCCGGCATTGAAAGAATTTTCAATAATTATACATTATGATAAACAATACTGAATATAAAAAAGGACATACAAATACAAGATACAAATACAAAACACATACACTTAATAAGAAGTTACCAAACACGATGAATAATTAAAATGAATTGTGCACTATGAAGGACAATAATCACAACTAAAAATTTTAACAATTTTCTTGTCCTGGAAGAATACATATTTTTGAGATGCCCCTGAGAAAGGTATTTGCAGAAGTTGTTACTTTGACAACTCTTATGCTCCCATCAGGACCTGGAATTGTTTCCAGAATTCTACCCAAAGCCCATTTACCTGGAGGTAGATTTTCATCTTTAAGTAACACCATAGTACCAATAGGAATATTATCTTGCTTAAATTGCCATTTAGTACGATTTTGGAGATGATTTAGGTAATCTCTCTGCCAGTTTTTCCAAATTAGTTGCGAGTATCTTGTCATTTTCTGCCATCTTGAAAGACGATTTTCATTAATATCAATTAATTGCGGTTCTGGAATTGAGTTAATTGCGCGGCCAATTAAGAAGTGGCCAGGGGTGAGAACTTCATAGTCATTAACATCTGAAGGCAGAGGAGTTAGGGGGCGTGAATTTAACGTGCCTTCTATTTGAGCGACAAGTGTCAAAAATTCTTCAAATGTAAGTCTAACATTATTTAAAACTCTTTTCAAATGATATTTAACCGACTTGACACCTGCTTCCCATAAGCCTCCGAAATTTGGTGACTTGGGGGGAATGAATTTCCAAGTTATTGATTCTGAAGTTAAATAGTTTGAAAGACTATTATCTTGATTATTAAGAAGGGATAACATTCGTTTTAATTCTGAATGCGCACCTCTGAAATTGGTTGCGTTGTCTGACATGATAACTGAACTTTTTCCTCTACGAGAAAAAAAGCGCTTTAAAGTAGCTATAAAGGTTTCTGAAGTCAGGTCAGTGACTAACTCGATATGAATAGCTTTTGTAGCCAAACAAATAAATTTAGCTAAATAAATTTTGGAATATTTTCCCTTTCTCTGATTTTTATACTTAATTTCAAAGGGACCACAAAAGTCTACTCCCGTCACATTAAAAGTAAGATTAGGATTTGTCCTTTCTGAAGGAAGATTTCCCATAATTTGCTCTGCTGTAGTAGGTTTGTTTTTAAAACATATGACATCGTGAACTATTTTCCGCGCAGTACTTATACCATTTAGTAGCCAATACTGCATACGAACATGGTGCAATAATGATTGCGGGCCTAAATGTAAATACTTTTTATGAAAATATTCGAAAATCATTGAAGTGAGTTTATGACTCTTAGGCAAAATTATTGGATGTTTATGATTAAACGTTAAATTTGAATTACTTAACCTACCTCCGACTCTGAGAAGTGAATCCTCATCAAGAAAGGGATTTAAAAATTTGAGTTTACTTTTCTGACTCACTGATTTGTCGCTCTTCAACATCTGTATCTCTTCAGAAAATTCTACTTCTTGGACAGATTTAATTAAGAATTTAGTAGATTGATCCAATTCCTGGATGGTTAACGGACCCTTTCTGCGGCATTGATTTTTAGCAAACCTAAAAACAAAACTTAAAATGCGAATAAGTTTCGAAAAACTGTTGGAAATATTTAAAATCCTTTGTATAAAAGAAGTGTTCTGAGTTAATGCTAGACAAATGTCCTTTTTGAGCTCGACTTCAAAGATGTTAGAGTCTAGACAGATAGGTGAAGGTGTTATCTCACTTATTGCAGAACAATCTTGAGTTAAAAATCCTGGGCCGTTGAACCACAAGGTGGAGAGCTGTTTACTGCTTGTTCCGCGGGAGATCAAGTCTGCAGGATTCTGTTCAGATGATACGTGTCTCCATTGGCAGGCTTCTGTTAGCTGCTGAATTTTGGAGACTCTATTACCCACAAATGTTTTCAAGAGATGAGAGGGCGTTTTAATCCATGCAAGGGCTATGGTGGAGTCTGACCACAATATAATTTGATTTATATTCATTTTTAAGGAGTTTAATGTTTTCTTCATTAACTCTGCTAGCAGGAGGCAAGCTGACAATTCTAGTCTCGCAATGGACATTTTTTTGAGTGAGGCTACCCGAGATTTGCTGCATATTATGTGCGACGTAACTTCTTGGGAGCTGGTGATATTTTGAAGATAAATGGTTGCCCCATAGGCTGCTTCTGAAGCGTCAGCGAAGCCGTGTAAAATGGACAACTCGTCTTGTACGTTCTCTAAGTAACGAGGCACTTCTATGTTCTCTATATCTTTTGGGGTAGATACGAAATTGCGAGGACTCCAGCCTACATCCAACGCCTTTTTACTGTCCTGAGATTTCTCATTACAATTATGATCTTCTTGTTCTTCAATTTCGTTGTCAATATTTGAGCTCCATTTATGTAGCGACATCCCGCAGAATCTGTAATTGGAGGAGCTGTCAGTCACTCCGGTGGCAATGTAGCCAAACACTGTTTCCTGAAATCTTAACTCTGGGGCGCATGTCCTAAACTGTCCTGTTCTTATGATATCCCAGAATAACTCGGCTCCAACCAGAAGGTCGATCCTATTAGGAGTGCCGAACTCCGGGTCTGCCAGTCTTATGCCTGATGGCAAATGAAGATCTTTTATATTAATATCTGAGCAGGGGATGGCATCTGTTATTTTGGGAAGAATCAAAAGGTCCAACTCTCTGCTAAAAGATCTACTCTCATTCGAAATTACTGTGCTTATTTTCGAAAAGAGAGTCACAGATTTTCCACTGATTCCGGAAACGGATGCGTGGAATTTTTCCTTTTTTAGCTGCAATAAATTGGCAAATTCCGCTGTGATAAAACTACTCTGGCTCCCGCAATCTAGAAGACACCGTCCGATAACTGGATGTCCGGAGGCGTTCAGTACGGAAACGAGGGCAGTAGATAGGATAACATTACCCTGCTCTCTTGAAGGAGAGGGAGAGTAGCCAGCGAAAGTCCGAACTTCTTGAACAATGGGAGAGCCATCAGTCGCACTCTCTGCGGGGGGTCCTTGAGGTCGTAAATCCCACGGCGCGAGATTGGAACCAGCTGCATCTCTGTGTAGTAAGGAGTTGTGTCGTTTTCCACACAACGAACAAAAATGTGTAGACTTGCATGCGGGAAGTTGATGCAGATTGCTTAAACAATTCGTACACAGATTATGATTCTTTGCTAAGTCCCATCTTCCTTGAACATCTAATTGTAAAAAATTCGTGCATTTAAAAATTGCATGATCGGGAGATGAACATAAATTACATATTTTCTTATTACTCTTTACAACCAAGGACTTTGAGTGAAATCTCACTTCCGGTACACCTTTAAGTGGTTTGTGATATACATTTCTCGATATATTGTCTAAGACTAGACATCTTTTTTCTAAAAAGGATATTAGATCTTCAAATTTTGGAACTTCTTTGGAACTTGCGTTTAGTTCGAACTGCTTGCGAGTTTCTCTGTCTAATTTTTCTAAGATTATGTTTAGCAGAAGGACGTCACTTAATTCGTTTCTTTGGTACTTGAGAACTTTTAGAGCGCGAATAGTTTTGTTGATATTATCAATTAGATGTCTCAGTTCTTTAGAAGATTCTTGATGTATTTTGGAATAATTTAAAATTGATTTCACATGCGTTTCAATAAGTAATCTTTTGTTTTCATATCTTTCTTCTAAGGCTTTGAATAAAGAATCGAAAGTGTCCTCCATAGACATTAAGTGTCTTGCGTCTCCTATTAGGCATGACTGTAAATATTGGAGTTTCTGTTCTGGTGACAATTGTTCATTGCTATTAATGATGCTGTTGAATTGCGTTTTGAAATTGTTCCAGTCTTCTATTTTACCTGTGAATTTTGAAATAGAGAGTTCTGGCAGTCTTATTGCGATATTATTTTTAATTTCACCACTAGATTTTCTTTCTTCATATGCTGAGAGATAAACTGAAATTCTAACTTCAAACTCTTCAGATTTTGACTCTATCTCCTCTAGATCTTTTTCAATTTCTGGCAGATCTTCGTCTTTTTCAACAGTTTCATAATAATGCGATCGAAGCACTGCGATGCTTTCTTGGATTTTTTTTAAGGATTTAAGTTTTATATCCAGTTCAATTTTTGTAAATTGCGATTCATCCTTTTCGTTTAGCAATTGTCCAAGTTTGGTCATTTGCGCTTTCAACGCACCTTTTTGTCTGTTTAAGGCTGTTGTTTTTGCCATAATGCGGATTGCTGCGAGGCTGCGAAGTAGAGTTATTAATCTCCTGCGAAGTCGGACCAATGTAAAATGCGTGATGCGCGAGTGGACTGTATTAGGGAGGCGTGCTGGTCCTTGTGAACATTAGATAACTCATACTAGTGACTCACAACCTTTATTGAATTAACATAAGACGAATGGACATTGATAACTACACTCTGCGGAGTTCTGGCTGCGAATGCCCGACTCCGGGGGCGAGTGATCGGCAACCCAAAGGGGGGTCGCTGCTTGGCGACGCGCCGAGCGGAGCGGGAGTGGCGCATTTGGCGCTAAATACTTAACATTGAATATACTTTAATCATCACTAATTTGTATTAAAAATATTATTATTATTTTTTAATATCATTTAAATGTAATACTTTAATAATTCCCTTTGCATTTAAAGTAATCTCTTTTTAAGCATTAACTTTTTAGGGCTATCATTTTATAATTAATTTTTTGTTAATATGAAATAGTTCCTGCGTGAATGCTAAGTGAAAACATTAAAAAGATCGAAAAAGAAAAAAAATTTAAGTCTAAAAAATAAAGATATATAAGGAGGTAATTAACAAGATTACATTTAATTCATTATACATTATAATTATTTTTTGTAATATAAAATAGTTCCTGCTTGAATTCTGAGAGAAAACAGTAGAAAAAATATTAAGTTCGAAAATAGCTGCATTTTCTTCTCATAGATGGCGCTGCAATCGACATTACATCAAGTCTTAAACTGAAGCAAAAAGGTGTTGCCATTCGAAAACTATAAATTTTGAAAAACAACTCAACTCTACTCGTAAAAAAACGCTTGAGGGCATACAACTCAACTCTACTCGAAAAACACCTGAGGGCATACAATTCAACTCTACTCGGAAAATGCCTGGGGGCAAAACAACTCAACTCCACTCGAAAAATGCCTGGGGGCATACAACTCAACTCCACTCGACTAACGCCTGAGGGCATGCCTGGGGGCATTGTGAGGCGGATCGGCCACGCCCCCTTGCGCTTGCACATTGCGCATTGCGCCTCTTGGGGTAGAACACCCATTATTCCCCTACTGCTAGTTTTAAAATGTCCACAATAGCCCCATCACCGTGTCTTTATATTCAAGGCATGCTAGTCTACACACTCCTATGGAGTCATTTATTTATTTTCACGTAACAGGGGGAGAATTTAAACCCTGCAGAGCAAAATTGAATTCATAAAAATGTCGTGATTATATTCCTTTATGAAATTATATTCACTTTTACTTGAAATCATGAATTAAAAGAGCCTAAATTAGTAACTAAGAAATAAAATCCTAAGCTTACTTTTAAACATAAAAACCTTCTTTAAACCCATTAAGGTTTGTAAATTTGTAACCCTAACTAAATAATGACCAAGCTAACTAAATAATGCTAAAACTGAAAAAAGAAATATTTGCTTTAAATGGAGTATTCTCTTAAAAGTTTCGATTAGGGGGGGGGGGCGATAGGCATATATATCCTCATCTCATTACCCTCTCCCCCCCCTTTTTTAATATGATGAAATAAGTATTTTAAAAAATAAATGCATGCGCTATTTAAAAGATTTGTTTTACTACTATGTATTATTTACTTATTTATTTATTCTGATTTACTTTTGTTTTTAGATTTATTTTTACAACCCCCACCCTCCTTTTTTTTTCTCTTTTTCGGAAAGGTAGGAAACTTTAAATCAGCTACAGCTGATTTTAAAAGAAAAAAAATATTCTAATTTGTCGTAGCCGCATCATGCATAAAATTTTTCTTTTCTATTGCAAGAAATTATCGCATCGTTTTAAGCTTGGTACTATTGAAAAGCCTGTAAAAACTATCCCTCAAAGAGTTGTGCTCCGTGCTAAAATTCAAAGCCTATAAATTAATAAGAAAAGAAGTTATAAGCTAATTTTATTTTCCCCAGACGATTGACAAAAGCGCTTGCTTTGTGTTTTATTTAAATTGTTGCCATTTAGTCTACATGTACGAGTATATTTGCCAAATAAAATTCTATTCACTTTGTTTTAGCATTTTGCGACGCAGCCGATTTTTAATTTATCTTTTCCTTTTCTTTATTTTAAAATCTTTTGATTCTTTTTTCTTTTTAAGGGAAGTTAGCAACCAAAAATGTCAAAAAAAAAAAAAAAACGAAGATTTTTTTATTGGCTTAAATAGTAAAATAAATCTTCAAAAGTTCCTTGAAAGTTTCAGAAAAATTGAAGCAATATTTATTGATTTATCATTGATCTTATGACGGTGCGATTTATCACCTTTTCATTCCGAAACCGAAACTATGCTGAATATGAGCCACATATTCATTTTTGAAAATGAAATAAGTGAGAAGAAGCAATTTCACCGCCACTGTAACTGAAAAAACAAAAAGTTCCATGCTTGAAATTTTGATAAATATATTGGCTAGCGGCTAGCGGAAAAGTTAAAATGCTTTTTTTCTCTCGCTTTGTTTTTTTGTGCATTTCTTCTCAATTAAAATGCCAAAAGCCTTTTTTAAATTTGTATCTATAGTTTAGATTTTTTCCCCCAAATCCTGAAACTATACATGACAAATTTATGCATTGCTTTTATGATAACTTAAGTACTTTTTTTTAAAAAATTCTTCTTGTAGTTTTTTCTTTAACTTTTCGTTGTTTTTTCTGCGTTACTTCAGTTCAAATTTTTTTCACCTCAAAAAAAATTTGACTTATAAAAAGTTCAATTTATAAAAATTTTGCTTTTTGAGTAATGAGATAATGAAAAATTGTTTGATTGACTTCAATTTTTAAAAAAAAGATGCATTTTTTAAAAAATCGGCCAATTTTTTAAAAAAATATTAATTTTTTCAAATTATATTTTAAAAATCCATCCTTTTTTTAGTATTAAATTTCTTATGAAGTGATATAACAAGACACGAGACAAAAATTGTAAATAAAAACAAAAGAGAAAAGAAATAGTCTTTTATAAGACTTTTTTTCTCTCTCTATCGTGTTTTATCAAAGAAATGGGGACGACTCCATAAGCGATTTAAAATTTATTTCCTACGGCTCACAGGCAATCGAACACTTTATTTTGATTTTCTTATTTTGAGAAGTGTTTTTACAGGACTGTTCTCCATACTCTACTGGGATTTTTTGAGAAATGTTACATTTATAGCGATTTGTTATTTCAAATTATTATTACAATTTAATATTTTATTAATTTTATTATTTTTTTGCCAGTGAATTATCATTTGACTATCACTATTTGGGCTCGGATGAAAGCTTTCACCGATTTTGTCTATGCTGTCTGTTAGTTTCTGCGAGCAACAAAATTTCGTCTTTCTATTCTACTATCAATGAATAACAGACAAAATATTTAGAAGAAAAAAATTATATTTTAAATGCATGACTTGAAACTATTCTAATGCCTTGTAAGCGGGTCCTTGAACTGAACCAACAGAACGCATTTTATTATAGTTCCTTTTTGTATGTGTGTATGTTTTTGTTACAAAAAAACGTTGCCTCAATATGTAGGGTCGTATATATATATATATATATATATATATGTGTGTATGTATGTAAAGAAATACCACTGCATATATATAATGGCAAACCAACTGGTCTTTTTACTTTTTAACACGGGCATGCATGGCCGTGCGGGTACCACTAGTATAAAATAACAGGCAAACCGGTGAAGCGTACCAACTGAGTGTACTCCACTGAAAGAGATCTGATATTCAGTTCATCTCCTCTAATTCAGAGGATACGCGTGATATAATAAAAGAATCGAAGTTTCTCTTCTATTATACATTCTCATCCTGAAACAGCTACACGATTTTTTTCATATCAGATTGTATCTCTGTCTAGTAAATCAAAACATTCTATTCCGTCAATTACGTTCATAAAAAAATAAAATCTGAGGTACCAAGTGAAAACAAAAAACACAATAATATATTTTAGTAACATTTTAGTGGCTCAATATGAAGAAAATTTGTGCTTTATGTAGCGCAATTTTCAAAAGTACTTTTCTTTCTTACACTACTTTTATAAGAGATGCTAAAATTTTACCAAAATCATCGCCAGATGGCAGCAGATACCGCAAAGAAAGATACCCTCTAGAAGCGTAGGCGTGGCTTCAGCGTAGAGGCGTGGCTCCAGCGACTCAAAATATTCATATTTTCTTGTAAACTTGATACCATGGACTTCTATAATAGATATCAGTGCTTGATACAGGAAATCAGGTGTTAGTTAAGCATTTTAAGATCCGATTACAAAATATTTCTGCATGTTAGTCTAATACTAATATGATTAGTGAGAAGTATTTAGAAAGTTCTGTAGTTTTTTTGCAGAATTTTAATTTATGAAACTATGTAAAAAGATATTACAAGCATCACGCATTTAAATTAAGGATTTTATTTCTGGTAACCATAGTAACATAATTTTGCTGGGAATCAAATATTCAACAAAAAAGACAATGGCGATAAAAGTCAGGCATCACTTTTGAATAAAAAGGATCTTTGAAATTTATTTTATTGATAAAAAATAATTGTTTAATTTTTTCTCCTCCTCGTAGATGTAAATAATATAAATGTATGGATGTAAATAAAAAGCTTAAGATTTAAATTATCCTACACAAAATTGTATGTTAAAAAACAACTGATAAATGGATCTTTTTATAGTTTAAAAGTAAAAATTTTGATGTTTTATTTTTTTTTTAAAGACGAAGTTATGTTTTAATTTATACACAAACACACGAATATTACAAATGATACTTAATATTAGTTAGATTTAAAAAAAAAAAACATTTATAAATATATCTTTGAATAACATTTTGAATACAACACTAATTTCACATTTTTCTTAGGAAAAAAAATAGAAAAAAACACTTCGTATGAAATTACATGTATATTTTTATAAAGGGTGTAGCAGTACACCTCTGCAAAATTACCTCTGTTTCCTTCTTTTAGATTGGTCTCTTGCTTGCATATGTATTACTATACTAGGATTAGTAATATTGCTTCCAAGAGCAGAAATCCGAAGGAGGCTGTGGAGGGGGGGGGGGGTGTCCCCGAGCTTATTAATTGCTCCCCTGTACAGTGCCCACGAGCAAGGGCACAGCGAGAAAGTTTGGGCTTTAAATTCCCCAAAACCCTCGGTTTTGAGCTGCATTGTATTCCTTCCAGTCCTAGTATTGTAAAATATATGTATGCCAGAGCTTTTGTGAACCTCTTCTTCGCCCCAGAAGAAAAATTCTAGTTTAAAAAAGAGGCTTGGAAAAGGCTGCTGAAATTATAAAACATTAAAGTTAAGGACAATATTGCAGTACAAACTATTGCACGGTTAAAGCAAAATGTACTTTGTAAATTCAAAAGAGTAATCTTTGAGAGAATCGCGCCACAAACTGTCACCTTTTGAGCTTCGTTAATTTTATTATTCTTTTTATTGTAATAATTTAACCTATATTGCCTTATACTATCCGTCATATTAGACCATGAGATACCAAATAAATTCAAAATGCTCTGTATACACAAGTTAATTTTACCTACCAGTCAATGATGCTCCAGAGGAGTAAATATATCGTGAAACCTTTCTGGGACACATTGGACTATCACTGTGTCTTTTAAGGTTCTAAATTCAAGTATTTCTTCTGGACGGCTATTGCCTTGATCAGAAGACAAGAACTAAAAGGCTTTCTAATTAAGACTGAGAAGGGAGGGTGATTTTTGTTTTTAAAGGAATTCTAGATGAAGCATTGATTTATATTTATTTATTGTATTTGTTTCATTTGTTTATCGGTGCTGCAGGAAAAGGATCGTTGTAAGTGTGCTGTCAAAAGTGGATTCGTAAATTTTGATCGCTATGTAATAATTTGGAAAGATTTTTTTGTATTCGTTACCAAAGTAACAGAATTGTTTTTCGTTCGTTCCAACGATTATGTTGATTTTTTTCCCCACAAACTGTGAAGGATCTGTCATGCCTTTTATTTTGTTTCCACCGATCACTGCATAATTATATTTTACAAGAGTTCTCCCAGCGGTCCAAATTCGACCGTAATTTATTAAATTTTTCAAGTTCATTCTCCAACGTTTAAACAACTTTTGGGCATTTTAGCTTTTTGTCTGACAAATTTCTTTTCCTTAAATATTTCAACTAGCGATAATCTCCTCAGTGTGACCGATTGATTACTTAATATTATATTTGAGATTGTTAGCCTGAAATCATATATATATATATACATACATGTAAGGTTATAGGAAATAGACTAACTGACACCTTAAATTGGCATTATATTTCTTTGACATTCATGTAATAGATTACACTTTAACTTTTGTTTTGTTCTTGGCATTTCTTCTGCTTTGAATTATAAATTGCAAGAAATGAATCTGGCTTCAGTTCAATAAAAATTTCGATGGAGCCAAATGCTCCGAAAATTTTGGTCGTGAGGTTGTACACCATATTGCATTTTTAGCTGATCTTGTGAAATCAAGAAAATTGGACTTAAGGTTTTCATCCATTTTGAAATCAATCGAAGTTGCAATTCCAAGTAATGATATGATTACTTTATAACATACATTAATAGTAAAATATGCTAGGTAACATACATGGGAAATATGAACACAATATTTATAAATAATTCACTATAGTACTGCACTCCCTCTAAAGCATGGAATTTAGAACTGATTAGATGTTATTCTTCGTATTTGGATCAGAACACGTACACAAAAAGAGTGCAAGTAATCTCTGAACTTGAGAAGGAAATTAAAGAAATTTTTATTTCTACATTTATAACATATGCACTGCATTCCTTGCTTAAACTTACCTTATAACATAAATAATAAACAATATGGCATTAATATTATGAATTTAATAACAGAAAATAACATCAGCAACACTACATGACAAACGAAATAAATAGCGGTTCATCGAAATCCGTTAACAAACATTAATTTTTGTTTTGAACACTAAGAAGTACAAAAAATTTATAAATTACTGATACTATTGTGACTTTAACTTGTCTAATATCTATTCATATATTTTAATGCTAAGAAATGTCTTTGCAGTATAGATAATTATAACAACCGACATGGCTATTGAGCCTGGGCCAGGCCGAATAGCTCTGGGTCTATTATGCCTTGAAATTCCAGGGTATGTAGCCTGTGGGCTATATACCCGAGTATTTCCATGCTCTATAGCCCGGGCAGCTATTGAACCTGGGAAAAACTCTGCTCAAGGCACTAATGGCTTGAATCTGTCCATCTCATTTTTTATCATACATAGTATAGTCGTTGCGCCCCTGTACAGCACACATGAGAACGTTTGGGCATTAAATTACCCAAAACAGTCAGTTTTGAGCAGCATTGCCATTCCTAGTATTGTAAAATATTGCATGCCAGATCTTTTTTGAACCTCCTCTTCGCTTCAGAAGAAAATTCTAGTTAAGCTAATGTTCATGAAGCTTGGCTGCTCAAATTATAAAACGTTTAAGTTGAGGACAATATTCCAACACAAACTATTGCACACTTAAAATAAAGGGCGCATCTATATTGCCTTCTCCAACAAAAGAACTCTTCGGTTGGCGCGTTTCATCGCGCTTTTGGCTACTACAGTTCTTTAAAAAAATTGCATTTTTTTTCTTCGGATTGCTGTTGCCTAGTTATTTTTTAATAGGGAAAATAAAAAAGGAAATTCGTACACAAAGGCAAAGCGAGATTCAAAAACACAAAACCTTCCGTCTGTACAGTTGGTTGTAAATTAAAAATTTTAATGCATTTTGATGTGTTAAAAATAGTTTTCTGTCCCCTGACCCAAAAAATAATCTGGTAGGCTCTTCCGAACGCAGCCCGTCCCCTAGAAATTTCATTGTGGTACATTTTGTGCCTCCCCCCCCCCCCGATAATGAATCTTTATTAAACATCGATATATTTGCAAACATTCTAAAAAGAGAAACTATCACAAGGAAAACACATCGTTGAAACCACTTGCAAAAAAGATAAAAAGATAAGCAAATTTATTGTAAGATCTATATAGCCTCTTTCCAGGGGTGTCCTAAGTCCCCCCCCCCCCCGAAGAACTACGGAACCCTTCCCTCGTATGCCCCCTACCTTTTCTTATTATTCCCAGATTTAAACCTTGTCATTTTTACTATTTTATCGTGAAGATTTTATAAGTAAATAATATAAATGCTTGTTTTTGTTTTGATGATGCTGAATATAATAATTTCCTTGTCATGTGCAGAGCCCGAATTAGGAATTTTAAGACCGACCCGCTCACTTAAAGGGGCCCCGTAGTACAACTGAAGACAGTGCTGCATTTGGTATTCCAATACTTTTTTTCCATTACATTTATTGCGTAGGTATACGCTAGGATGTGCACAGCGAGAATAAACTACATAGACCAAAAGGGCCCGGTCAAGCAGGGCCGTAGAGAAGAGGTATCAGGCATGGCAGTTGGCTGATTCATGGGCCCGGTTTTTGGGAAGATGCCCGGTTCGGCAACGGAGTTGTGCAGAGGGTAAAATGTGTCCATGGCTAAAAAGATGCAAGCGCATTGGGAAGGGGCGGACATATGAGGGCTGTCGTGTGGCTTTTCTCCAAGTAGCGATTAAACCAAAGTCAGAAGGGGCCCATTGGGCGGGGGGCGGTTCAGGAGTTTTGAGGGGAGTGGGCGACTGTTTGGGGGTCATTGTTTTGGGGGCACCTCTGCCAAAGTGATGCTTAAAAGCCAGGTAAAAATAAAAAGTTGGTGCAATGCAACCCTCACAAGAAAAGTCACACATTTATCCCTGATCCAAATTAGTGCCCTCCCCCCTTTTGCTCTCCTCACAATAAGTAGGCTCACATGAAGATTTCTGCGTTGATATTTTGTGGTAACGGAATGTTTCCTGTAAACACAGAAGAAAAAAGGAAAATTACGTTATTTTATTGGTACCTTTAAAATTTTAGTGCCCACTGACCAATAGACCTACGCGACCAGAACCGGCCGTAAGACTTGAGGGCCCCATTTTGGTACACCCCTCCCATTCCTGATCTTGGCGAAATGTCATGAAGGCCTAAAATTTCCTTGGTTGATTTCATGATTTGCAGTAGAATGGGAAGAAATCAAAATTTGTACTTAAAAAAAAGACATGCATTTCGGTTTTTTTTTTAAAATTTTTTTCTAAATAAAAGCACATATCTTGAGGTACAAACGCAGAAGGCTTGTAACCTTGTTAAACTTATGATAAAGGCTCCTTAAGAGCGGGGCCCAATTGGAAGCAATCGGCTTAAGGTCGATTCTGCACTGGACCGTGCATTAGTCAGGCCCTGTAACACAATAAATACTAGCTAGTAGTTTAAAAATAGAAAATTGGATACATCTAAAAAGTTTCTTTAACACATTCATGCATAACTTTTGGGGGTCTTCTTACTTCCCTGGGGTCGCAAGGCCTTAATCCAGCTCTGTTCATGTGCCCTTTTATTGGCAACCGCAAGAACAGGCCCTTTACCCCTTTATGAAGTTATTAACATGAAAACAATCCTCTTAAGTGAGCAAAATTCTTTGTTACATAATTTTAAAGAAATCATAAATACTTTTCTCCACCAGACCCCTACCTGTTAGCCGAGGCCTTAGGATTGCTTACGCACGGGGAGAGGTAGTGGGGTCTATGGATTTTACATGCACATATCCCCAAGTATACATGGTGGTCTTCAGTGGGTATCGAACGCGCGACCTTCCAGGTGGAAGTCCGACGTGCTAACCACTAGGCTACCACGGCCCAAATCATAAATACTTGGTTTATTATTTCCTCTAATATTTTTCATCACATATCAATTCATCTTATTAAGTTTTTCAAAGGCATATAGTAAATTTCTCAAAATTGGTAGCATTCTCTGGCGACCAGTAAAATTGACTTTGATATGCTGCCTAAAGACCTAAATGATTTGTTAGAAAACATTGTTTCAAAAACAGCGTGAAGAATGAAAATTATTTCGAAATAAAATAAAATATAGAAATCAGAACAAAAGTAACACTTGTTAATATGTATAATGAGCAGACAATTTAGATAAAAAGTATATTAATTCACTTAAGAAATGTAAAAATTGAGCTTCCTTGCTGGAAGAGATAAAAAAAAGCACACATTTGCAAAAATTTTAAATCATGTATTCCCAGCCCCCCTCCCACTTAGTGTTTTATATTAATTGGAAATTTAAACAACAAAGTTTGATTCATGTCATACAAAATGATAAAGTGTCTACCGTGAAGAACTTCCTTTAGAATGCTGCCATTAAGTTGAATTAATCAACACCAGAAAACTAAAGCAAAGCAATTATGTTTATTGATGTATATGTTAAAATAAACTCATATTTTTTATACATTCATAGGAGAATTTCCCGTATTGGTGTTACACCTATTTTGAACACGAGATTATGTACCAGGAAAGATTATCTTTAGCTACTAAGCTAATTATAAAAGTAGCCAGCACATCCAAAAGATCTTAGCACTTGTATAGATACAGTAAAACCTGTAAAGTTGACCTCCTCGGTAAGTTGACCACCTCTCTAAGTTGACCACTTTTATCAGGAACGTAATTAGCCTTTCACCCTCTACCTCACCCTTTGTAAGTTGACTACCTGTCTAAGTTGACCACTAAAGTGCTGCACCGCAAGTGGTCAACTTACACAGGTTTCACGGTATATTTCTGTACAATGTCTTATATATTACAAAATATAATAGCAGAAATGCATGCTGTCAGAGCAGACAATGAAAAGGCATTAAAACCAAGCTGCGATTGGTGAAATATGTTGCACATATTATGGCAATAAGAATTATTAGCTCATAAAAAAATTTCTTGTAAATATTCTTTATTATTTTATGGACATGGAAATTAGAAAAGTTTTTATGACATTAATAATGATAAATGCACTTGAAGTTTACATTTTCAAAGCATTATTACCAGCAAAATTCCAACCTTGCAGCAGGTATTTTATTAACCTGACATGCAATGCCAAAATTCAAATAGTAAGCTGTAATTTTTAATACAAATTTCTGATATGTCTTCATTCACCTTTATAGCTTAAACAGTTCAAATCTTGGCAAATTAAAATGTAAACTGTTCTAAAAATAAATAAATAAAATCAAAATAAGCAAGTCATTTTTCATTTACAATTTTAGAAGTTTATATACAGTTGAATATGGTTATCGTTATTAATTATTGTAACCTCTTTTGTAGTGACAACAGTTATTGGGTAAAAAAAAAAAAATTCCTTCTGGCTCTCTTTATACATAATAGCAACACACAAGACAGCCAAAGAACATAGTAGATGGGCAACATTCAAACAAAGGCTGATTCCGATTGGTAGAACACAAACCTCCTTCCCTAAAATCATGGAGTATGGTATATAATATACTAGTAAGCCCGGCGGTCATACAAAATGACCGCTGTTCTAGATATTATAAATATACAATTCTTCCAGTAACCGGAAATGCACATCAAATTAATGAGATATTTATCAGGTAGAACAGTAAAGTTTAATGAATAAATAATAAACATATAATAATTTCGGAAAAAATATTCTTACCGAAAAAATAAACCATCTAAGTTAGAATAATCTGTAAAACAAAAATATCATTTACTATATAATCAAATTGTTTGTGAAAAATATTTATTTATGTCCAACATAATCATCATCAAAACAATAGTTTTAACGAAACTGGAAAAAAGAGCGCTGCCACTTTAATATATATAAAAAGCGCAGACGATAAATAAATCAAAACAAATAAAGGATTAATTTAAATTCGTGTTTACATTCATTTTTAACGGAGATTGCAAATCTATCGGTGCCTCACTCAAAATGCTAGAGAAATGTTTTGATTATTAGTCGTTTTCATTAAAGAAAAAAATTATGTTGATGGGAGCACAGTTCAGTTTTCTTGGTGTAAGAATTTCGGAATAAGGTATCGGCGACAGACACTTAATCGGCTTATATATAAGATAATGTTTATGCTCAAGGAAACACTGAAACGTGGTTTATTATTCTGAAATCATGTGAAACATCTGCAGGCACACAACGAGTTTTCCGCAACCGTATGCGCAATGCTTCTTGGAAGTAACGACTTTGATGCTTCATCCACGCGTAATATGTTACAGTTCTACCACCAACTAAAGCGACCTGCCTGGCAGAGTGTCGAGAATATATTCATTCATATTCAAGGGAGCCATTGCTCTGATAACGAATGTACTGTTTTTTGTTCTCGTTTTAGTTGGTTTAGCATATTTGATATCTTCTGAGCTGATGCTTTGTGCCAGATTATAAATTTAGTTGCTTTCAACAAATAAGCAAGATAAAATTCTGATTCGCGTGTAAATAAATGCACAATACAATACAATACAATACAATACAAAAAGTACACCAACAACAGGCGCTAGGCCCAACAAGGTTGGTGAATAGATGAGCAATTCCTGCTTGACTTCTTCATGCTCCTCTTCCTCTTCTTCTTGTCCCTACTTTTATCTTAGCACCTGCGATCGTTTAGCACCTGCGAAACGAACTTCGGGACAAATGTCACGGGACAAATGTGTCACACTTTTTCCCATATATTTGACTTCCTTCACCCTATTCGACAAAGACCGGATTCAAGTCTTTGCACCCAGTGGTGTAGTCGGGGGGACGCATAGGGACGGCGTCCCCCTACCTTTTTATTTTAACACAGGCGTCCGCCCACTTGGTGTGAATTTTAACATAAGCATACCCCCCTTTTTTGATGTGCATATATTAAAGCATCCCCCCACCTTTTTTTCCAGGACTACACCACTGTTTGCACCCATAATGAGGGGTTACGCGACTCCCGCTCTTTCATTTCAAGTCGGACATCCTCGTAATGGAAGGGGGTTTCCCGATATACTTCTCCGCCGTTTTTTGCTCTTTCCGGATAGTGCATGCAGTTATTTTATTGGCATCCAATGATCCATCGCATGTTTGTTTTCCAATACCCACTAGGAAAATTGCTTAAATTTGCCCACAATTATTTCTTTTCATTCTCATATAAACTGGCAATTAAGATTCTGAGAATGAGGCAGTCGATTTCGAGGCCCACGTTTGGCGAGGCATGCGCCACTGGGCATGTGTGGTGATCCGCCAATGGTGAAGAACTTGCATTGCCTGCGGGTCAGCATAAAACATACAATCAGTATGATAAGGCAATTAGATCAAAATGATACATGTGGAGAAAAGTTATATATGGGGGAACTAAAAAATTATCAAATAGAACATTAGAAATTATAAAAATTAAATCAAAATTAAAGTAGTGTTAATGTTAGAAAAGGAATAAAAAAAAACATACTATTGCAGACAAATAATTCTGGTGCAAAGCCAAGACAATTACTTAATAATTGGCCAAATTGGCATGAATGGCATTCCTAGATTGAGATGTACCAAATAAGTGTTAGAGTTGATTGCTCTACAGCCTTTCAAGGAAAATTATTTAAAGCTTTGACCCAAAACAGCAGAAAAATCGGTATTTTTTAATAATATGTTTAATAAATAGTGTAAACACATTGATAAATACTTGCTATTTGTAGTGTTTCAGAATATTTCCAAATTGTTAAGTAGGGCTATCAACTATGGTCTCCATTGTTAAATAACCGAGAGGGATAAGAAACACATACGGGGATCAACTATGGTCTCCATTGTTAAATAACCGAGAGGGATAAGACACATACGGGGATCAACTATGGTCTCCATTGTTAAATAACCGAGAGGGATAAGACACATACGGGGATCAACTATGGTCTCCATTGTTAAATAACCGAGAGGGATAAGACACATACGGGGATCAACTATGGTCTCCATTGTTAAATAACCGAGAGGGATAAGAAACACATACGGGGATCAGAATTGTTGTAGTTTTGGCTTGAGAGATAAGATGGAAGGATTTTTGTGAAATATTTATTTTTGTGATGATATTTAATCATCTAGGCCAGTGTTATAAATAAGAATTTACATGTAGATGTCATGGAAGATGCAGGTGAGAGATATCTTTTAGGCAGTGGTGCAGTCCTGGAAAAAAATTGCAGGACTCTTACCTATACGAACATCAAAAAGTGGGGGGGGGGGGACTTTTATGTTAAAATTCAAAACAAATGGGGGGGGGGGCACTTGTTTTCAAATAAAAAAGTAGGGGGACACCCTCCTCCTGCGTCTAGCCTCGTCTACACCACTGCATTTAGGTGTAAAAATGTAAAATCTAGTTATCATATATATATATATATATGAAGTTATTGAAAATTCTATTAAACAGAAATAATACACAAAAAACTAAGTAATTTATATTATTTTGACTGCATGTTTTTCTATTTCTTTCCATCAATCCCAATGAGTCAGGAAGAAAAGGTTAGATGCATTGCAAAATGTTGTTAATGAAACTTGGCTATGCCAGCGATTCCTAAACGTTTCAAATTACAGTAAGAACACTAATATAATAAAAATTGTCAAAAGTAAATTGTCCTTGAGTTGTGGAAAAATGATTGATACTACATGCCCATTTGTTTTTTCTTTGTATGAGCCTTTAACCTTTATAACCACAACACACTTGGCCCTTATAACCACAGCTCTTGAAAATCTAGTTGCACAGAGATATAAGATAAAGAATGGATCTTCAGTTTTTGCATTTAGTATGAGATACTCATAACATCATATCTTACTACTATCCAAATCTCTATGAAATTAAAAAAAAAAGTGCTTTAGACTCATTATCCACTGACTCAATTAGACTTACTTCTTGTAAAGTGAATTATTGTGTTCAGCCCTTAATGGATGGTACTCATGCAAAGTCCTTAGTTTTGTCTTCTGTCCTTTACTAATGTTTGAAAAACTTCCGAGTTTTAGATTGATTCTTCTTTATTGTCAAATTTTATTTACCAGCAAGGTAGTTTACAGGCCAGAAAACTTCAGGAAACATTTCTGGCTCTGCAACAACCCAACTACTTTTCAGTTCAAGTAAAATGCTAAATATTAAGTAAGATATGCATGTTCCAACTGAAATCCCGTTTTCAGCTCAAGTAAAATGCTAAAAACTTAGTAAGACGCACATTCCAACTTAAATCCGAACTTAATAATTGTACACATGGAATACTTATTATTGTAACATATATATATATTGAATGTAAATTGAAAAAAAAAGCATAAGAAGCAAAATAAAATAGTTAAAATTCAATGTCCTTTTTAACTTAAAAAAGAGCACATTAATTACTTTAAAATGATTACTACAAGTAAAATAACCAAGTTGACTATACATGATGTATTCAAATTTTGAACGAAAAAAAAATAAATATCACTCATGAATTTAGATACATACAATTATGTTCTAATTTTTGCACTTTAAACATAACTAATTGTTAAAAATTACATTTCATCAACACGAATACAAAAATTTATGCATTGCGCTTTGTTCACTAATAATATAAAGTTTTAAACAGCTTTTTAAATTATACGGCATAGAAGCGAATAAGAACAGATTCAAATTATATATTTTTTTGCTCTACAACAGACATTCCTTGGTAGGTACCGCATTTGAAACGAATCCTTTCATTGAAGCAATACAAAATTACACACTAAAATAAACAGTACTGGCTACTGGAACGGAGTATCAACTTCATAAAAATACATGGAACAACACAAAGAAAATAAACAATCTTTTCTTCATCTTTTAAAATGAAATTCTTCAAATGAAGGAACAATATAGAATGCAGAATAGTAGGATTATTGTGTCAGTAGGTGCGTTTTCCCACTTTGCCAATTGGGCATGAACCCAGTTTTAATAGAATAATATCCAAGCTTATTTAACTTTATACATTATACCCAGTATTTTTACTTTTCATACCAAAGGTCACCCCAAAATAATGTTGTGCCTTGAACCCTGACTGTATTAATCGGGCCCTGGTAAAATATATTAATAGTAAAATATGCTAGGTAACATACATGGGAAATATGAACACAATATTTATAAATAATTCACTATAATGCTGCACTCCCCCTAAAGCATGGAACTTAGCACTAATTAGATCTTTTTTTCGTACTTGGATCAGAACACGTTCACAAAAAAAAAAAAAAAAAAAAAAACTGCAAGTAATTGCTGAATTTGAGAAGGAAATTAAACAAATTTTTATTTTTACATTTATAACAGATGCACTGCATTCCTTGTTTAAACTAACCTTGTAACATAAATAATAAACTTTGTCACAAATATTGCGAAGAATTTAATATCGGAAAATAACACCAACAACACTAACATGGCAAACGAAATAAATATTGGTTCATCGATCGTAAACAAACATTTATTTTAGTTTCAAACACTAAAGTACCTAAAAGTTATAAAAATTACAGATTTGACTCTGATTTTAACTTGCCCAATATCAATTCAAATAGATTTTAATGCTAAGAAAACATCAAAGAAATGACTCTGCAGTAGATAATTATAGCAGCACACAACTTTGGAGCATGGATATCTGTTCAATTTACATAAACAGAAATTTTATCTCATTCTCAAAAAAAAAAACTGCATAAAGTGTTTGTAACACAGTATTTGATACTTTAACTTTCCTAGTATTGAAGTACTGAAGAAATTAATTTTTAATGCTCCGACATTTTGTGAACAATTCATAAAAGTAGTTTAAAAATGCAACACTAGAACACCACTTGGTATAATTTTTAATGAACTAATTACTCCTTTTTATTCTGTTACTAAGCAATTTCTCAAAAGAACTGAAAGGGTTTTCTCTGCTGTTTTTTCTACATATCTTAATACTGAATAGATACGGACAGGGTGATTTGATTTTATTATTTGATCAATTCATCTGTTGTAGCTTTTCAGTGTATATAGTAGTCAGGGACGGACTGGGACCCCTAAAAGGGCGGTGGACCAACTAACCAAAGGGCCCACACACATATATATAGGATGGTATCTGCATGACACATGAGGTTTTAATGCCTCCTTTGGAAAATTTGAACACCTAACATCTGCCATCATTCATAACTTCATGACATAACTTAGCTCATTTTGCATGAAATGCTTATGCTGCAGTCTTATTTGAAATTTTGTTTTAACTGGAAAACAGGGGCCACTATTCTAATCTAGGCTTAACTGATGGGATGAATACATAATTTGTAATAAACAGATAAGTTAAATACAAAAATAATTTTAGGATTATATTAAAATATAAGGTTGTTCTTACTTTTTATGTTTGTTAGTTTCTTTTTTCCCTCCCTTTTTTAAGTAGCTGGAAATAAAATTATTATTAATTATTACAAGAACAATGGAATCTGCAATAAAAAGAAAAATTCATTACTGCACTTTCGTATAATATTTCTCGTTTATTTTCCTTAAATATTTCTATGGCCGTTAAAATTATTTTTTAGGCACATGGAGAGAGGCACCACTTTACCATCAGTGAAAAAACGAAAATTGAGCAAAGAATGTCCAAAGAATCAGGCACCTTAATGAAATACTTAATCTGAGTTATTTCTTGTTTCTTAGGATTTTAACAATAATTGATTTGAGAAGTAATTTTTGGCTGGATTTTCGAAGAAAAATTATTTTCATAAGAGTGCTTTGTACATAGTATAGCGTAAATCAAAACATACACCGTTTCGAAGAAACCAATTCTAAATAATAATAATTCAAAATTGCTACTTTGTACTGCATACTATTTTAAAAATTACTCATTTATCAGCAATGTTCTCATATTCTTATTATTATTCAGAGACACTATTCAAAAGAATAAAACTAACAATCGGTTTACATTTAACAATGACAATTTACAGTGTCACAGAAATGTTAAAAATAATATTTATAGTTTGATACTTTTAGTTATTGTTTATAACAGATTTGAAATATGAAACAAGCAATGTATGTGCAGTTAATATTTTGATGTAATCTAAAAGCAGGGGTAAGAGTAAAACTAATCTACTTTGTCCCTTAAAAGCATAATTCTTACATTCTATTAGATAATTGTATTGCAGTGGACCAGTCGGTAGAAGCTTGGTTCCTGCAGAACACCAAAAGTGAAGCAACATTGACTACGGTCAGTGTTTGGGAGGGTGACAACCTCTCGCGGCTGGTTGCTACGGTCCGTGTACGCTAAAAGCTGCTGCACATTAAATAGGTCGTGGTTCCAATATCCTCCAAATGAAATGATACCACTGGCAGTGCCAATCCCAGGTGACGGTCTCTCACCTGAGAGCTGGTTCAAAAAATTAAGAGACCTATCAAAGGGGCAGAAATCGGGCTCCTGCTTACAAGGGGACCGTTAGACTCGGGAGCAGCATACCCATTCTTCCTCGCCATGCGCGAGGACACAACAACAACAACAACGACATATTACATAACTTTTTTTCCTAACATTTTAAAGTTTCTGTGGCAACTGTTTATTTAGAGTAATGGTTAAGACAGTTTCATTAATGAATAAACACATGTTTAGCATGTTAGCTACGTAAATGACACGTTAAAAATTATGTGTTAATCAATATAATCATATCGATTGATTCGTGGGAAATATAAAATTTGTATAATTTATTTAACAAAAATAATAATAAAAAATTTCATGCAAATCTAAATGTTTTATAAAAATCATGATCTTTTGCTTTTTCATTCCAGTTTCGGTTAATTTAGATTTCTGAGGTCTTTCTCCACCTCGTCTACCCATCTTTTACCTGCCTTCCTCTTTTCCTCTGGCCCTGGAATAGTCCCTTGAAAATCTTCTTAGTGCCTATGTTTTCCTCCATTCTCTCATGGTGTCCCAGCCATTGTACCGATTTAAATCACCGAACCCTGTAATTTTAATTGTATGAAATTAATATAAATATATATATATATATATATATATATATATATATATATATATATATATATATATTAACTTTTAAGATAGTTGCGATAAAAAAAAATGTGTCATTTTTTGGCTATCAATATAAATAAATAAAAATCGAAATAATAGCTAAAATTCATTAAAATTAGATACAGAATCTTAAAATAAAAATAAGCTAAAATCAGATTTGAACCGAATCAAATTAGTCTGGTTTGGAGCGAAATATAAAATTTGAAATAAAATAAAAACAAATAAAACTCAAAATAAAGTACCGAAGCAGAGTTCCACCTAATAGAAAAGTGTAGAAACGCCTTATCGACCCACTGTATCCCTACTTATGCATTTAAATCTCTCTACATTAATCATTTTTTTATTAGTTATTACCAATGAAGTGTTGTGTCACTTGTTTATTGAAATTTAGGACATGACTTTTTGAAAAATAAATGAATTTGTTTCTACTGTAGTAACTGAATCCCCGTGTTTTATTTTTAACTGAACATCGCCCATATGCCTTTTTTAATTTGAATATAGTTCTTATAATGTTCGCGTATGTCTACACTGTGTACGTGCTCCTCCCCAAACATGGCCCCGCCTCCACCCAACATTGCAAAATAAAACATGTTATAAGGCAGGAAATGGGGTCAACAAAATTTCATTCACGTTTTTCAATGTTACTTACAAGCAATGATTTCAAACCGTGCGACGAGGATCTGAGAAATCTTCACAGGGCGCCACGAAATTTTGCAACAAACTTCAAAAATAATTAAAACTTTGTTCATTATGAAGCTTTAGCAATACTTCGCAGTGCCCTATAATAAAAAGAAGGGCTATGCAATGCAGGTACACTAGTTTTATTCATTTTTATACGTTACTTTTGATTAGTAGAGGTGTCCACCAGGCTTGGAGTCGATTACAAAGAAACGTAATCGATTACGATTACGATTACAAAGGGAGAAATTGAGAGATTATGATTACGATTACGATTGTAATCCTTTGCCAAAAAGTAATTACGATTACGGCAGCGATTACAGTCGTTGAAAAATGTAATCGATTACGATTATGACATCCGATTACGATTTTGATTACGATTAGATTAGCATAAAATTATCCGATTTTATGCATACAACTCTCATTTTCACAATAGTGTCATAAATCAAAAAGTTATGATTTTTAATTAAATTTTTGATTTTATAAGAGATAACTGAAATGATGATGAATGCAATTATAATGAAACAATTTCAACATCACAGTTCTGCAATTATGACGTCGTTGCAGAAATGAAAAATTTGCATTATATATATATATATGTATAATCAGGAAAGGCACATTCAGTATTTTTCGAATATTTAAAACTCATGTGAGGAATAACTACATTGATCGTATTTTGTATGTAAGCAAAGACGATGCACTAAATGTATATATAATGCATAACTGATTTAAGTGATTTACCTGGTTCATTGTTATTTTGTGTGCATACAATCAAAATTTAGTTGGCCGCAATTTCTGAAAATGTATATTTCTCCATTGTATTTATTTTCTAGTTTAAATTGTGCAAATATTTCACATAACACCAATTAGTTTACTGAAAATAATAATTTTCTATAATTCTTTATGAAATCACTTGTTATCCCGTGCAATTCATACACATCTTATAAAATATTCAGATAGTGTAAGAGATAAATAATCTTTTGAAAATAAACGCTGCATTTTAGAATAATTTCAAAAAATTTGAACATGAACATTCAAATAACTCTTAGCAAAATTAGTAATCGTTAAAAAGTAATATGAAGAATAATTATAATACGAATGACTATAATATTTTAATATGATTTTTGTGGTTTTTTTTTTTAACATGCACGAGCATATATTTTTTTCCATGTACTAACTGTTTTAATAAAAAAAATAAAGTGCAAGTAATTTTACAACACAAATTTAACGTACAAGATTCAACTGAAATACAAATTTCTGTTGAGGTAATTCTAAGAAGAAAAAGATAATTAATTTTTTAAAATAATTCCTAAATATTAATTCATGCATGTAAAAAACAATTGGGAAAATGTCTGAACATATATCATTTTCTTTTACATACCTATTAATTAAAAAGAATATTAGCATTAAAATATAAATAAATTTAAGATTTAAATGTATGTACTTTTTTAAATATTCAAAGAACATATTTTTAAAAAAAATAATAATCACACGTACCAGGGTTAAGATTTCATGCATCTTAAGCATAGAGCATCATGTAACGCTTGCTCCTAAATTGCTGAAGTGTAAATGTGCTATTCTTTAGAAAAATTCTTCACTTCTGCCATTAAAGGAAGGCGAAAACACAAAAGTCATTTCATGTCTCTTTATGTGTGTAGGTGATAGTACCTACACTAGATTTTCAGGGGGGCAGTCTACTTCGATTATTGAAAGGGAAAATGGGGCGCCCATTCTTAATGCCGACTCCAAACCGGGACCCCCGCGGAGAGAAGAAAGGGAGAACTCTCTTTTTTACTCGCGGCGGTCCCGTCCAGACTCTCGCCTATTGCCCAACCGTTTGAATATGTTTTGAAGGGGTAATTAAGGAAGCAAAATGACCCATGCATTTGGTCCTAATAGACACCTTCCCCTTTCTTTTCTACCCCGAAATCTGTGACTTGCGGACAGATTACCGCTCTTGTACCGAAACTGGACGACGCGAGGAGACCGGAGACCCCACCCCCCCCCAACTGAGAGCCCCAAGGCGATGCGAGTGACATATCCAGACCAGACTCCCTTTCTTCTCGGGCTCTCCAGCCATTCCCCGTGGAGAGTGGAGCCGCAATTAGGGATTCTGAGAGACCGCAACAAGTAGGACAACAAGCTTCTCTAGCAGACTATTATATGGTCCTGCCATCAAGGCTCTGCGACCGCCACACAGAACCTTTTATATTATGATCGCCCGTAGGTTACAGACCGCTTAGGATAGGACTTCAATACACAGTTTGAATCCTTTTTCTTGTAATCTTATCTCTTCTATCCAAGGGTAGCGCTAAAAATTTCAGCTTTCAGCAGGTCCAGATTACACGATTGCAGGACTAGCAGATTACGGATTTTTTCCTTAAGATTACGATTAAAATTTACGGGAGAAAAAGGATTACGGGATTACACAACTTCGATTATGATTATGAGAATATGCCATCATCAGATTACGATTACGATTACGATTTTCTCAAAATGTAATCGATTACAGCCGATTACGATTACGTAATCGCGATTACTCCAAGCCTGGTGTCCACCCATCAGAGCATTTGGGTATCCCCCTAAAAAACTATGGAGCCCCTCAAAATCGACAACCCAACAAATTGTCCAAAAAGTAGACCTCTCTATCAAGAAAATCTCAATAGCGTAGTCTGTGCCATGATCTGCCCCCCCCCCCCTGTGACTAATCGAAATTTTACTTAGTGAAGGGAATCCATATTCCAAAATGGGCTCCTCAACTCGACCCTCGGGATGTGTTCGTGGATCCTCATAGAACTATATACCACAACACTTATATTCTCGACTGTCCCCTCAACCCTTCCCCGAGCCTTACCAAAACGTATCCCTGAAGCTATACACGTCCTAAAGCCTTAATAAATGTGGTTTTGCGTGGGAAAGTCGATTACCTTTCTTTTAATCAAGATTTTGTCGTCATGGATTAAAAGCAGATTATTTAATTTTATTTCTCTTACTGTAAAGTATGGGGGGGGGGGAGATGTCACAAAGATTTTTTTTGTGAAGGCGTCTAGATAGAAGGGTGCACCGGAACATGTCCTGGTGGGCCAGTCCGCCCCTGTTAGTTGTTTAGAATTGCTTGTTTCCTAGTCCCTTTTTTTTTACCATAAAATTGAATACATTAGATCCGTGCCTTTCTTATGCTTCTCACTCATACAATATTAAAAAGTAGTATAAGGCTTATTCAAATGAAGTTTGGGCAGAGAAATCAGCAGTGAGATTCTGTAGAATTTTCAAGTATCCGTTATACAAAGGGCAGGGTAAGAGAATAGGCGACATTTATTTGCGAGTACAGTCGAACTTCGATAACTCGAAGTCCCAGGGGACCCCCTAAAATATTCGACTTATCCGAAGTTCGAGTTATCGAAGTTTCCTCCCATTCCTCGGCACGATGTTCGACATGGTTTAAGTGGTTTGATATGTGCCCTAATACTACAGTTGTACGCGTTTCAATTTTTTGATAGCCTATGTAAACAACAAGAGAAGAATGGGGTGAAAAGGTTTATTAAAAGTCACAATACTTGGCCTCTTACATATTAGTATACATACCATGTAAATCTCATTTGAAAAAAGCAGTTAATTTTTGTCGTTTGCATTTTTTAAAGTTGTTGGCATTCACAAAGTCACCTAATTTTTGAACACAGTTAAATAGGGTGTTGTCTGTACCTTCGGTGGTCTCCAGGTATTGTTGTAAGATGTGAACAGCGTCCTGTGCTTGCTTACTTGTTGGAGGTGGGGGGATTTCAGCTTCCTCTTCGTCCTCATCTCCTTCGGGCTCTCCGCAAATAGCATTAATTATTGCTTCGTCAGACAAGGGTTCTGACGTTGCAATGTTGTCATCGATGCAAATGAAATCTTTTTCCCAGTCCATATCACGCATGCCTTCAATGTTTTCATCGATGCACATGAAATCTTTTTCCCAGTCCATATCACCCATGCCTTCTAAGGGATCGCAATTGTCGTCTTTCGCTACATTGTCATTTGAACTGAAGAAACCACAGTTCTTGAAACAGTTCTCGATCACCGTTTGAGAAACATCACTCTCCCAGGAGATCGAAATGAGGCGCATGGCATCTAGCCCATTGATTTTGTGCTCTACGCCATTCTCCACTTCCTCGATGGATTGGCGCACTAAGCGTTTTCGATAAGCATGCTTCAGGCACTCGATGATTCCTTGATCTGCAGGCTGAAGTTTTGCCGTTGTGTTGGCCGGCAGGAAGAGCAACTTAATCGCGGACAATCTTTCAAAATCGTAGATAAAGTGTTTGGAGGTATGCCGTACTTAGGAACCACATCTTTCTTTTTCAACTGAGGATTTTTTTCAATCTCCAAAATAAGCTTTGCTTTTTGATCCAAAGTAAGCGTGATCAATTTCCGTTTAGACATTCCGGATACAAAATGCTGATTAATTCAACAAGCGCAATTCAAAGAACGCAACTGCAACGTCACGGAGTCTAAGAAAGAAGAGCAGCCAGCTGGGAATCCTTATTAGACCTACCCAACCTCACAAAACAGGTGCTCTCCCCCCCCCCCTACAATCTCCAAAGTGAACCCACCCCCAAGACAGTCTTAGACCATAAACTAGATAGACAAGGTCTGGGGGCGTGGTCGGTAAGCAGGAGTCTTTCCCCGGAAAACAGGTGACGGAGTCCTTCGGTGAGAGAGAGCTTCGTCGTGCCATGTTAATTCTCGTAGAGATTCGAAGAGTGATTTATTTTAATTTCTTATTGTATGACAGACACATTTTAGCACAATTATTTTCTATCACACGCAAGGAAACAGTTCATAGATTAATGGACAAGTGTTTTTTTATTGGTATTATCAATAATTAATTAGTAATAGTGATTTGAAAATGATCTTATATATTGAGCTCATTGAGAGTAGGAGTTAGTTTCTTGCCCTCTTTTGTGAAACTTAATGTCATACAGTAAAGCTCTTTGCAATGAATACAATTCGTATTGCTTTTACAAGGTTTTAAACTGACTTCAACCTCATTATGTCTTGCCCTTGAGATATCAATGCGAAAAGTAAACACATTTGTAATATTACGTTAATAAGCCAAACATCAAATATACCTATTCTTTTCTTTTTCAGTTCATTGAAAAATAAGGAAGGAAAAACAAAAGCGTTTAAGCTGTTTTTCTTTTCAAAATCTGAAATAAATTTAAAGAAAGCAACAGCATGAAGAAAAAATTTTAGTTTTGAAAATAGTTTTTTAAATTTTTTAAGTTTAAAAATTATTTTCTTTAGAAAATTGTCAGTTAAAACTTTAATGTTGCTCCGATACAGTTCGTAAATCTAAAATTAATAGTCATGTGACATTAGCCTGTAGGACTGAAAACATCGGATGGATCATTCATAAATGATGTCACGCTTCGAGGGGGAGGGGGGCTCGTGAAATTGTGACAAGGGGTGGGGAGGGGGTATGTTGAAGTGTGACACTTTGTGACAAAGGGGGGAGGGAGTCAAATAACTGGGAAAAACGCGTGACATCATTTATGGACGGTCCCATTGTACCGTTAATTAAAATGCGATTGTTTTTTTAATGAATTACAGAAGATGAAGTTTGTTCTAAGATTGCAAACAAACGGAATAAATTAATTTATTATCTAAGTGTTGTGCAATACAGTCAGAAACACAATATATATGTAATATATTGGTAAGGGGGAAGCATGAAATGCATTTTAAACATAATTCTGAAAATTTAACAATTTTACTTACATTATTAAAAGTAGAGAATAAAAAATAAACTGGAGCGAACACAGACATATGTATACTTGGTGATGCGACGAACGTTCGGCCTTTCTGCGAGTATATTTCAAGCATCGTTCATGTCTTTTAAGATTTAATATTATTGAAATGTTAATTTCAACGTTGCATTTATTATTTAGGGGGCGGGCATTATTAATAAAGCAGAATGGAATTTAACTACTGGAAAAAATAGTTTAATTTCTATTAAAAATTGCTCTTGATTTTTAAATAAAATTAATTTTGTGTATTTGTTACGCATTTTTGGTATTCTTTGATATTATTTTAGAAATGGTGTAGTCATATTTTAAAGTATTTCTCAACAATTGCTTTAGTTAATTTATATATATGACTTTCTTGTTCTTCATAATCAAGAATACGATACTCCAAAAATTTAAAAATAAAATTAAAATTTACGCTTTTTATTGTTAATATTGCTATTATGTTTAATAAATCAGGTTAGTGCTTTTGTGCACAGAATGGGTCTTGATCGTTTGCCTGAAAGCAATCTCAGCTCTTTTACAGATCAGAAGCAAGTTCAGAAATTGAGAAGACTCGCCCACGTGGTATAGGACGGCGAAAAGCTTTGATCTCCGACCCCTGTCAGTCAAACTGGTCCCCACTATTCCTGCTTAGGAACTAACAATGGCGAGTGAATAGAAGAGCTCGTCTAGATACTATATGGTCTAAGAAGACAGTGACCATCTTTGTTCAGTCCACTCCAACCTCCCCTTCCCCCTTCCCTCCACAATCTCTTATCTCTGTTTATCCTCTCGGACAATGGAGGGAAGGGGGTGAAGGTACAGTGGCTAGAGTGAAGGGTATTCCAAGAATGTGTGACATAAGTGGATGCCATTGCAATTCACAGAAGGAAGACATGAGTGGACTGGCATTCGAACTTTTGAACTGAATCGTTTTTTTTTTTTCTGGGAAATCTATCGCAAAAACTTCGACTTAGAAGATGTTCACTTCGAGTTATCGAGACAGTTTTGTAAAGAAAAGTATAGAAATGATTCGGGACTTGATTAAAAGTTCGAGTTAGCGGATTTTTCAACTTATAGGAAGTCGAGTTATCGAAGTTCGACTGTATATATCATTCGATGAAAATAAGCGAGTGGAAATGAAAGTAAAATTAAGCACTTTTCTTTCTTTTTTTGCTATTTATTTATTTAGATAAAGGTGATTTTAACGAAATTGTTACTTAACGTAGTGAAAGTAAACTGAACAAGTAAGCTACACCAAAAGTTTTTAATTATACATGAGTATTAAATCTTATCATAATTATGATTTTTGTTTTATTTATTTTTAGCCAAAAGGTAGCATCTAAATTTCAAAAATTGAGCCCTGAATATACAACATAGAAAATGTGCAACTGATTAAACTTTTACATATGCTTCATTAAGTACTGCTTAAAATGCAGCAATTTAAAAAGAATGAACTTCTTTCCTTATAAGAACTTTCATGAAGCTCAAAATACATGGCTGATGTTATACAGACTAATTCTTGTAGCATTGTAAATATAAATTACAAAAGTTGAAACAGAAATTTATGCTGTAGCAATATGATTTACTTGAAATCCAAAAGCATGCCAATATGTATGCTAATACCAGAAGAAACATGGCAGCACACCATTCAGTACAATTTCAGGAATCAATTACTCTGCAGAATTCTTCTGTTTAGTAGCACCTTACACCTCGTAGCAATTTTAAAAAAGCTAGGAAGACGTTGTGGAAAATGTAATTTTCCAGTGAACATATATCATTCTCCTGCTACAAACAAGTATACAAATTTTTAGAAGAATTTATTGAAATTGTTCGGTAATTCTTAATTACTTATGAAATAATGAATAAATATTCTGATTTCTTCCAACTTAGCATTTTTACATTTCACTTTCGGATTTATTATTCATCAATTTCAAGATAATTTCACCAGAAAATAAAGTGAAAACCAAAAACATATATGTATTAACATCAAACTCGATAAATGTATCACCGGGAGGGTGGACGTTAGTTCACATCCACTGCAAATTGGCAAATTGGTGACGTCATGCCAGGGGGCGTGGAGCTCTGACGTCACTCTGTTAAAGCCGCCCGTTTTCGTTTTCTGCGTTGAGTGTGTGAGAGAATAGTTTTTGATTCTAACAGATCTAAGGAAATTAACGTTCCAGATAAGAGGAGTTTGCTCACATTTATTATTGTTATTAAAGCAATATAATTTTTTTTTCCAATAAAAACTTTGTGTATTTTTTTTCAATAAAAATGTGTGTTTTTTAATAAAACACACATTTTTGTTTTAAATAAAAATAAGGAATATTGTCAAACGTACGATTTTTTTTTCAGTTCATTTTTCTGAGAAAATTTAAATCACCTCCAACTAGTTTAAAAAAATTATTGTGTGTAGCATATTTTAAAGGAATTGATGACAGAAATAATTTGAAAATACTTTTGATTTAGAATATGAGATTGTTCATTAAAACTTTGTCGAAATGCAACCAAACATTAAGTTGAAGTATGAATTTGATTTAAAACGAAAATCATATACATTTGTTCATAATTCTTTATTTCTTTTTTATTGCATAAATCCCAAACAAATTAAAATTTGAAATCACATTTGACAAATTAAAAAAGCAAAAAAAAAAAAAAAAAAAAAAACGAATTGGATTACTTGAACGCAAAAAAAAAAAAAAAAAAAAAAAACTAGGTGCGAAATTTTCATAAATAAGAAACAAATTAAAATTTGCAATCACATTCGACAAATTTTAAAACAAAACAAAGCAAAAACAAATTGCATTAGCATCAAACAAGTTTGAATCTACAGCAAAATCTTTGTAGGAAAATAATTTGTGCTACATAAAAGTACCACATCATGTAATCATGCAACAGATACTTGCATAGCAAGCTGACATTCAATCCTTGGAGACTTTCAAAAAAATTCAAGATTACTGAAAAAAATATGAAGGACACAGTTTTTAAAGAATTAGAAATTTTAAGGATCAAATGAACTGAAGAATTAAAATTGCAACGCACATACCATTTGAAAAATAAATCATTGGATCTCTAACAAACAAATCCAAGTTTTTTGTAAATTGATAGTAAAAAAACCAAATACAATGTACAAAGTATACAAAGCAAATTTGTGTGCACATTTTTTTTTTAACACTAGGCAAGACAATATTTACAAAAGCAATAAACAATATATAAACATTCTTGTAGAAAGAAAAAATATATATATATCGACTGAATACAATCGAGCAGAATACTCAAAGATGAAAAATATGAAGCAATAAAAATATAATTACAGGGTGATCAGCGAATACGCCCTGATTTCAAAATTAAATATCTCAACAACAAAGATCAATAGAATTATGCGGTAAACGGTACGTTTATTAGCAAAAGTGTAAAAATGGTGTGCAGAAGTTTGGAAAATTCAGTTACAAAACTGTTAACAGATGGCGCTGTAATCGCAGTGCTACCTTAGCAATGTATAAATAGCCTGTAAAGTGTGCTTCGAAGCTTAAAGCGATCACGACTGTTGCATAGAGATAAGAAGCTAACGTACAAATTGAAAGGATGTATACTATTGAACAACGTGTTTTTTTTGGTATTGGAGTACCACAGATTAGAACACAGTCCTACGGCAACAAGGCGCAGTTTCCAAACGCGATTCAATGTTCCAGTTGGACCCAATGCGAAAACGATTCGCATGCTCTTCGCCAAATTCGAACGGACTGGCAGCGTGGATGATGATCGAAAGGGAAATGTTGGGCCTACGCGAACAGTAGTTACTCCTGAAAATGAAGCCAAAGTTTGTGGAATTGTTCGGAAAAATCCTAAGAAAAGCATCCGAAGAATTGCATCAGAGGCTGGTTTGAAGTACACGAGCACGCAAAAAATATTGAGAGGTAGCCTACGGATGTTTCCATACAAAATCCAAAGTCATCAGGCTGTACCCATGACAGCTGTGCGACAAAGGGTTGACTTTGCGAATCAGATTCTCACAATGATCGACAACGAAGGATTTGATGTGGGTAGCATCTGGTTCACAGATGAAGCCCATTTCCACTTGAATGGATTCGTAAATAAACAAAACTGGAGATTTTGGGGTTCCGAAAATCCCTATTTGTGTGAAGAGAAATCACTGCATTCGCCTAAAGTTACTGCATGGGCTGCGGTATGCGCCAGAGGCATTATCGGACCCTTCTTCGTGCGAGAAACGATTACTACTGAACGCTACGTTACAATTTTGGAACAATTTGTCAGCACACAACTAGCGTTGGAGGATCGACCAGGTATAGATTGGTTCATGCAAGATGGGGCTCGACCACATCGAACAGATAAAGTTTTTCGCTTTCTTCATGAATACTTTGGGAATCGAGTAATTGCGTTAGATTATCCAAAATGTACAAACACAGGAATAGATTGGCCTCCATATTCTCCCGATCTAACTCCTTGTGACTTCTTTCTGTGGGGCGCATTGAAAGACACTGTCTATAGAAACAAATACGCTACTCTGGATGAGCTTGAATCGGCGATTGGTGTTGCATGTGATTCCATTTCCGTTGAGACATTGCAAGACGTGATGTCAAATTTTATTGTTCGTTTACGCCACCTCATTGCTTCGAACGGTGAACATTTTGAAAAAATTGTGTTCTGATTGCAAAGACTGCTTGATTTTATTATTTTTTGTTTAGCCTCCTTTTAGAGAAAGAGTTTTCAGCGCAGAGCGCCATCTGTTAGCAGTTTTTGTAAATGAATTTTTGAAACTCCTGTACACCATTTTTACAGTTTTGCTAATAAACGTACCGTTTACCGCATAATTCTATTGATCTTTGTTGTTGAGATATTTAATTTTGAAATCAGGGCGTATTCGCTGATCACCCTGTAATTAAACGTCTAACAGCGAGCATTAATGAAAATAAGTCTCTATATATGAATAAACTTAGAGAGACGGGGGAGGGGAATAAAAAAGGGGCGCAACTTTATTTCAATTAAAAATTAAGCAGAACATCTTAGCACCAAACCAAAAAAGCTTGGTACAAATGGTGCCCCCCTTTAATTATTGATTTACTTTAATATTTACGAAATCAACTATCAATGCTGGGTTTTATTTTAAAAAGGTAAAAAATCCAACTTCTTTCCAAATGTTTTCATTAAATTTAGACACTATTTAAAAATGCGAAATTCATTTAATCCAGAAAGTACAATCAAAGCTTGAATTTAAAAAAAAAAGTTGTAAAGTAATGCCACTTCTAAAAAATCAGTGCATCTTTTCGTGTAAATATTTGTTATGTGTATTTCCTTATACATTAATCTACAATGCATTCAGAGAATATTGTTGTAAAAAAGATTGCACAAAACGTTATAAAATTGAAAAAGTCAACTGCTACATTGATAGCATAATCTTTACCACTTGAAGAAGTAAGTAAACGTAAATCTATAATTTCAAGACCACAGGGCCAGCGAGAACCAGAGGCAGCAAGGCGCTTGCCTCACAGCGCAGCTTCCCTAAGGGGGCGACAATTACTATCTAATCAGTTTATTAGGTAGTATTACGCTTCTAATGAATAAGAGAAAGTAAGTGTGTCCTATGGGGATCTTGATATATTTATATGTGTTCAAATGAAAGCAAAATTACAAAAAAAAAAAGGATTGAATACCACATAAAACTTAAACTTTGAATGCATTTTTTTTTCACACAAAAACAGCACAGTATCAAGAACAACTCCTGAACTATTTTTTTCATCTTCAAAACATCGCCAGTAAATTTAAAACCTTGATGCAGTTTTCTATCTGCATCAGGGCTAGAATTCAACTAGCACTTCAGATAATTATCTGAATTATCCAATTATCTGTAAGAAGAAATATAAAATATATTAAGAGCAAATAAAATAGAAAGCATTTTAAGATAAAAAGACTTTTTAAAAAATTCACTGCTTAAACAGTAACAATGTCAAAAATATAGCAGTAATTTTGGGAAGGTAACTTATAAAATATAAAATTGGAAATTATATATGAAGGCATTATAATTTTATACTTTGCACTTAGTGCATCAAAATTTTCAATTAAGGTCTCTCACAGGTAAAGTTTATGAACGTGTTTATTATAATAATGCCCCGATACATTATTATATTAATAAGGAAACACAACATAAACCTCAAATTGTCCTACAATGTCCTACAATGGTAACAAACTGACATCTAATATCTAGGGAAAATATGCAATTAGATCACAGTAAAACCTCACAAACTCACTCCTTTCAAAATAAATGAATAGACAATTACATAGTACATAAAAAAATTTCATCTTTTAACATCATTCTGAAAAACCACACAAAGCTTTAGCTACTCTCCCAAAGATGTTAATGAATCTAAAAGGCTCTTACTGCTTAGGGAGCTCTGAAGGAAAGCTCTTGTTAGATAGCAAAAAGCAATGTTTAATTTTAACAATTTATTAACCCAATATTCCTTATTTTCATTCAAAACAAAAATGTGTGTTTTATTGAAAAACACACATTTTTATTGAAAAAAAATACACAAAGTTTAAAAAAAAAAATAACAGTAGTAAAAAAAGTAAAAAGAAAAAAAAATACAAAGTTTTTATTGAAAAAAAAGTTATATTGCTTTAATAACAATAATAAATGTGAGCAAACTCCTCTTATCTGGAACGTTAATTTCCTTATATCTGTTAGAATCAAAAACTATACTCTCACACACTCAACGCAGGAAACGAAAACGGGCGGCTTTAACAGAGTGATGTCAGAGCTCCACGCCCCCTGGCGTGACGTCACCAATTTGCCCATTTGCAGTGGATGTGAACTAGCGTCCACCCACGGTGTGACATGCATATTTGTATTTGAATGTAATAAGTACTTCTTTTTCTTAAAGTAAAAATAAAACTTCACTTTTTCATTTTTAAACGAAAAACTGAAGAAAGATACCTTTGGTTTTCGTTTTAGCAAAGCAACGAAGTACAAAGGGAAGAAAAACTAGTTTCGTAAACAAGTTATTTTAAAAGGATGCGAAATTGATAACTAGATTTGGACCAAAGCTTCTTATGAACAACAATTCATCACAATATCACGTGACGCTAAAGACCAATCAAAGTCCGTAATATTCACCTAAAATGTTTAAAAATGGCCTCGGATATAAGCCGAATTGCCAAACCTATTATTGTAAAATATATGCATGTCAGGACTTAGGGGGAACCCCCCCCCCCCACACTTCTGTAAAATTATGTTTCCTTATTTCAGTTATATTTATGCAAACGGAAGGTGCGTAGACAAAATTTTATGCTGGGAGATTGTTTTTTGTTTGCGTGCATATTACTGGACTAGGATTAGTATTATTGCTTCCAATGGCAGAAAAACCAAAGATAGATTCTGTGTGCGGGGGGGGGGGGGCGGAGGTTGTCTACCAACGCCCTAATTGCGCCCTTTTGAGACAAATAGTTATTCTGATTTATTATTTAAAAAACAATTGAATTCTTTGAATGTAAATACATTTCCATGGTCGCCCTTTTTTTTGTTGCACGTAAATGTAAATAAACAAAAGTAACTTTAAATATTCATTTGAATAATATTCATTCATTAAAATGAATATAAATGATATTTAACAACTTTTTCAGCTCTCAGATTACGTTTCAATAAAGAGAAATTAAACCCACAACCCTTTCAAAGCACTGGAACGAAAGACACAAAATTAAAAATAATAATAGCAATAATAAATGCTGTTGCACCAGACCAAAGAGTTGTAAAAAAATAACACTTTTCAAAAGCAACATTTTCTGCCCTAGACCGTTGTGAAAGTAACAGTATGAGAGAGGAAAGAATAGAATATACTACTATACTTTTCTCCACCAGACCCCTACCTGTTAGCCGAGGCCTTAGGATTGCTTACGCACGGGGAGAGGTAGTGGGGTCTACGGATTTTACATGCACATATCCCCAAGTATACATGGTGGTCTTCAGTGGGTATCTAACGCGCGACCTTCCAGGTGGAAGTCCGACGTGCTAACCACTAGGCTACCACGGCCCATATACTACTATACTAGGATTAGTAATATTGCTTCTAAGAAGCAGAAATCCCATGAATTCTATGTGGGGGTTGTCCCCGAACTTATTAATTTCAACCCTGTACAGCCCCCATGAGCAAGGTCATAGTGAGAACGGTTGGGCGTTGAATTCCAAAAACCCTCGGCTTTGATCCGCGTATGCCTGTGCCAGTCCTAGTATTGTGAAATATATGCATGCCAGAACTTTTGTGAAACACAAAAGTGAGTGACGACCATCAGCAACAGGCACAGAGCCCAGAGGCTGGTCCTAGTCATTTTGACAGTCCCCAATGAACATCAGGAGCCTTCTTAAGAGTGAAGTACGCCACTGCAAGTAACGGTCGATTCCGGTACACTATTCCAACTGCCTTACAACCCCATTGAAGTTGTAGTTTCCCCCAATCTTAAGAATAAACCCTCTTTTCGTCCCAGAAGAAAATTCTAGTTAAGCTAATTTTCATGAAGCCTGGGAGAGACTGCTCAACTTGTAAAACGTTAAAGTTAAGGACAATATTGTAGTACAAACTATTGCACACGTAAAATAAAAGGTACTTTATGAATTCAAAAAGGGTTAGTCGAATCATCGACAGATTGCTCAACAACTTTCAAATTTTGAGCTTCGTAAACTTCTTAGTTATTCTTTTTATTGTAGTATTATATTCTATATTGTCTTATACTATCTGTCCTATTAGACCTCAAAATAGTAAATAAATTGAAAATGCTCAGTATTTCAGTATCAGGTAAATAAATCGTAGAACTTTTATGGGATGCTGGGTTTTGCCAGTCCTAGTATTGTAGAATCTTTGACCAGATGGCGCAACATATACTTTCAAGTTTTGAGTTTCGCATCGCTCGGTTCGATGCGAAGGCGTTTGTCTTCGGAGGCACACTTTAACATTAGGTGAATATTGCGGACTCCGATTGGTCCTCAGTGTCACGTGATCTTGATTGATATTTTTATTATTTTTACTTATGTGTAATGAGGTCTGTGTTTTCACGGCATTTGTTAAGGTGTAGTAAGCTATTTACTTAGGGTGAAATATTATAATTTATGGTTTGGTGCGTTTTAAATGTCATTGAATTGGTTTTTGTCAATCTTGTTGCTCTTTTTATTCAGAAAAAGAATGTCATCAATTTTTTGCAAAAATTTAAATGATAATGCTAAACAATTATATTGCAATACATTATCGTTCAGGGGCTGTGAATTTCTGATTTTATGTAATCAAGATATTTATTGAGATATGATTATCTTATAGTTAAGATTACAAAAAAAAAACAACTTTTATTTCATTATTTATAATCCCGCCCCCCCCCCCCCTATATATGACTACATAACCTTATTTAAAAGCAAAACAAGAAATTTTACACGTTTTCGAACAGATGACGAATACAAATTTTTAGAAGAATTTGTTGAAATTATTTCGTAAATCTTAATTTTTGAATAAGCAACAGATTAACTACTTAAGAAATAACAAGAGGAAGCGAGCAGTTTTTCGTTTTTAAACGAAAAAGTGAAGAACATTACCTCTGAATTTCGTTTTAGCAAAGAACTAAATACAAAGTTATGAAAAACTAGTTTTACGAATAAGTTATTCAGTGGTGTAGTCGAGGAGGGACGGGAGCCCCTACCTTTCTATTTTATTACAAGCGTCCCCCACATTTGTTAAATTTTAACACAAGCGTCCTCCCCCTTTTGATTTCAATTACTTATCTTCGGAACTCCCCCCAAACTTTTTCGTCTCCCCAACTTTTTTTTTTTCAGGACTATACCTCTGAAGTATTTTAAAAGGATACAAAATTGACAATTTAAACCAACGGCCAATTATGAACATCAATTCATCTTAGGATCACGTGACATTAAGGACCAATTAGAATCCGAAATATTCACCTAATGCTAAAGTTAGCCTTCGATTTAAACTTTCGCGCTCCTAGCTGCAATTCATCTTAGTTACACTTTCGCGACGGATGTTTACCACATTCTTGTAATTTTATCTTTTCTATTTAAATATTATATTCTCTATTGTCTTGTACTATCTGTCATTAGACGAGGGCACGTTCACTGAGATAGCAAATAAACACCAAAATTTATATGACCGATATGATTATTATAATAAAATGACTATTATTGAAATGTTCTGTATAAGCAAGTTTGCCTACCAGTCAGTAAATCAGAGTGAGCTAAATAAGTCATAGAACCCGTTATTGAACCTGTCGTCCTGGAGATACGTCCTTTGTAAATCTCGTCATCCTCCCTGATTGGGCTTTATTGCTTTGATCGGGAGGAGAATTGAAAAGCAGCTTTCTAATCGAGACTGATGAGAAGGGAGGGTGGTTTTGTTCTTGAAGGAATTTCAGAGGTAGCGTAGTTTAATATATTTGTTTATTATTTTTGTTTCATTCGTTTGTTGGTGCTGCAGGAAAGGGGTCGTTGTAGCTGTGCTGTCAAAGGTATAGAATTTAAATCGATAGTTAGTAAGTTAGAAAGGACTATTTATACATTCGGGTTACCAACGTAATCGAGTGTGTTGTTCTTCGTTCGTTCCAACGATAATGCTGATTTCTTTTTTTCTCACAAACTGCCAAGAATCCGATATGTTTTTTCCTTTCACCGATCACTGCATATTTAAAAATTTTACTAGAGTTCGCCCAGCGGTCGAAATTCGATCGTAATGAATGAAATATTTCAAGTTCAGCCTTAAACGTTTAAACTACTTTTAGACATTTTAGTTTTTTTGTTTGACAAGTTTGTATTGCTTAAATAGTATTTCAATTAGCGATAACCTCCACCTCAGTGCAACCGATTGACCACTAAGTTGTTTAGTTTAATACATGCGCGACGCACCGCTCTTGATCTCACTTTATATTATATTTTTATATTAGAAATTGTTAGCCTCACATCATATATATATGTATGTATGATATATATATATATATATATATATATATATATATATATATATACATAAGTATATATGTTTATAGGAAATGAATTAAGACACCTTAAGATTAGTGTTTACTTTGACATTCATGTAATAAAGTACACTTTCTCTTTTGTTTTATCTTGGCATTTCTTCAGCTATGAATTATAAATAGTAAAAAGTGTAATGAGTATTCTACAATATTGTTGATTGTAGATATAAGGAGTAGAATGCAAGAATGACGAATAAAGGCTTGTAAAAAAAAACAGCTTTCAATCTGCGTTGAAAGTAGGCGACAAAAAAGACAAAATCCAAAATTTTTCAGCTAAACTCATCAATAGCTAATAGAAGTAAAAGAAAAAGTAAGAAAATCTGTTGACAAACAGTGGAGAAAAGGGTACTTGGCTATTTTATCTTTGCCAATTTTTACTTTCATGTTACTCACATTCCCATTTTGTATTTAGTTTTTGATGTAATTCGCAAATTACAATAAAATAATTTTTATAAAAAAAACAGAACCGACTTCAAATTAAAAATTGCGCTAAAAAGTAAAAAATAAATTCATTCTTTAAACATCGATGTGACTTTTAAACATAGTTTTAGAAGTCGGTGCAAAATTAGGATAGATAAAATATTTTGTAATCTTGAATCAATTACAAATATATATATTTCCGCAGAATTAGCAACAGTTCCAATATGAAGTAGCAAATGGTATAATGGTAATTAGACCCATAATTTTGCACCGACTTCTAAAACTATGTTTAAAAGTCACATCGATGTTGTTTAAAGAATGAATTTATTTTTTACTTTTTAGCGCAATTTTTAATTTGAAGTCGGTTCTGTTTTTTTTATAAAAAATATTTTATTTTATTCTTTTTAGTGTAAATACATTTTGTATATAAATGCTCTATTTTTTAAAAAATCCATATCAAAGGGCAAAACTTCTTTAAATTCATGGCACTAAAAACTAATCATTTGCATGATAAATTCCCTTTTGAAGTCTATTTTAGCAAACAAACTGATTGGATTAATTTTTGCCACAGAGAAGCCTTCAGTCAAACTCTTGCTGTAATTTCTTTTAATATTATAGCCCATGACAACAAACATGTTTTTAACAATGCTTTTATATTTATTAATAGATTTCCCAACAAAGAAAAATCAAGCCAAGCCTTTCCAATTAAAATAAAAAATACTTATTTTTCACTCGTAACTTTTTGCTAAAAAACAAATGTAGGCAAATTGATTTGCAATATTTGAATTAGACAACCCTCTATCGATTAAAGAAAAAATCATCAAAATCGGTTCATTTAGTCAAAAGTTATGGATGAAAAGACAAAAAAAAAAAAATACTACATTTCTGCCCATTACTTTTGTTCTAATTATCGAATATGGTCAAACGAAAGTACGGGACCTATGGGAAACCACCCCTGATCGATTGAAAAAAAAATCATGAAAATCGGTTCATCCGGTGCGAAGTTATGAGTGGACAAACAAACAAAAAAAAACGACATACGTACAATACGAATGTATAACCTCCTTCCTTTGTGAAGTCTCTTAAAAACTCGTCTTTTTAAATCACTTTTATTTATTTTTATTGCATTGTTGAAAATACTGTGTTATAGTATTCTTTATCTTTTTCCTGGATTAATGTATTGTTTGTAGGGGCTATATTTTGAAAATTACAAGAAAATCATTGATAAGAATACCAATTATAATTTTGTTTTAATTCTGTATTCCTTCTATTCGATCTTTGGTGTATTCTTTGCTTTTATTTCTTGTTGATTCTATGCTCAAAAATTTTATGCAGTAACTCATAGGAGAAGTTTCAAGATTTTGACTTCATTGTTACTTTCCCAACATTAAGCAATTATTAATTTTTTTTCGCGCTAATATACTTTTCTGAGTATGAATAATTTTTTTCGTTGTTAAAACGAGAACCAACAATGTTGCCAGGCCTATCATTTAGAGGGGGCCATTCCCCCCTGGCTTTGAAAATAAATGAATCTGCATGCTTTTTGTTGTTTTTTCAATGTAACATTTTTTATGTAACATGCCATGCCTGGAAAAATTCAAAGTGATGGACCTGAATGTTGCTCGTTAACAAATGGGAAATTATTTGAGAGACTGATAAAAATCAGAAATTTTTACTAGAAAAAAGCAAATATAATAAAAAATGTACTTCCATCTTAAGTTTTTCAGGTTAGGTTATTAAGTAGCAGATTTTGGGGAGGGCCTAGGGGACACATGTTCCCCCACCCCAAATTTTTTTTCTTCCCCTGTTAAATGTTTTTTATAGTTTTCCTACTGAACCAAATAAAATTTTAAAAAAGTATGCAACCAAAAAGAAGCATATTTGAAATAAAATAAATTTTGTTCGGCAATCAAAGTCAGTGAGCTATCAAGTGCCTCCTGGGAGTGAATGCCCTGGAGTGTATCTTAATTTTGGATTTTACAGTATTTTTTGCTGTATTATCTTCCCAGCATTATATAACTTTTCAAAGCTACCTCAGCTAATGAAAGAGTCATTCCATTTCAAATCAGGCAGGCAGGTCTAAAACTTGTCACATAACCCTCACAGATTAAAAAAAAAATTACAGTAGTTACAACTACGGGACATATAAAATATCCGAAAAGGGTTTTGCAAAAAAAAATATTTCTCGAGTTACAGACTTTTAAAAATTGGAACAAAGTTGGCCGTTTTCAGAAAATCAGCAAAACACTCACTTTTAAAATGGCCACTGTTTCAAAAGTTTTTAACCGTTTCGAATAATTTTTCTTCTATAAATAATGAAGGGATGGTATTTTATTTAGACACTAATTTTGAAAATCTAGTTGGCTTCATTGATAAAAAAAATGTTTTTGAAGTGAAAAAATCGTATTTTTACCGACTTTATAATTTTTTTTCTTATGAAAGAAATTAAGTTCTGACAAAACAGAGGTGGCAATCTAAAGTGCTGTTATTTAAGTTTTGTATCAAATTTTATTGTAAGCCTGAGATGCATATTCCCCTCAGAATTTAAAGTTTGAAATTTGAAAATTTTCAAAAACTACGATTTTTGAAGTGTGATTACTCAAAAAAGCCATTTTTTAAAAATCTGAAAATCTGCTCATTTGTTGCCCTTAACACGTTGAGTGCCACGTCCAGTGCCGGATCTCGGGGGGGGGGGGCAAGCCGGGGCCCTTTCCCCGGGCGGCACCGCTTGGGGGGGCGGCAAATTCAACTGAAGTGAAAAAAAAAACTTGAAGTGAAACTCTGAGTGAAATTGAAATGTATTCCTGATTTTTCACTATTTTCTGCTGCATTATCTTCCTACCATTATATAACACTTCAAAGCTCTAAGCTCTGCTGAAAACAAATCTTGCCCTGTCCTCAGAATTACTCGGCTGTCTGCTATGAAACTACGTAAATGACCTTCAACAAACAGATGACCGTCGCTTTCTTTTGGCGGTAGAAAATCTATGCCTGTGTGTCGCACGTCTGCATTCAAAGGTGTTTCTTGGAACCCCTTTTTATCCAGGACCCCCATAGTAAAATATGGTCCTGTTTTTATCTATCAATAGTTGAAAAGTTTAGTTGGGGAGAACCATGCGAGCATTTTCCCCCGAGGGCTGTCTCACGGCAATGAGGATTTTGATTTTCGGCGTCCGGCCGGACTTTTTGTAGTACTTCTGGCCTATTGTCTGATGACCCCATAAGGACACCAGACCAGACATCAGCTTAAAAACTCTTTTGTTCCATACAGCATACAGAAGCTAGTTACTTTAACATTGTTCGTTTTACTATTATATGAAGCCGCCAACCGGGCGGCTTCATATAATAGATTTCTTAAAAAAGAGTTAACCTATTCATACAAGATTCTCGGTTTCAGAAAGAAGTACGAATAATTGATAGAAGCAGACAACAAGTCTGGCTTATGAATGGAACAAGGAACTAAACGAAACTTTGACTTTTGTGTGATTGCTCTCTTTCAAAAGTAAATTTTACACGCTTTTTTGTACATGCTGCATGCCGCAAAACTGGAAGGAGTGTTCAGAAAACACTATGGCACTTTCGTAATTAGCAAATGGGAATGCCAGATGGTATGTGCGCTGATATCTGTGACAGGTAACTAACCAATTGCAGGACCGCCAAGAGGTCCTGACCAATCGAATATATAATATATATCATTACATAGATTCACGCCTTCTACCTCTGAAACATGTCTAACTTCTGAATTTCGAAGGGGTCCACTTCATATTTATCTTCCTAATGTGTCCTTGCAGACAGGCGAAAAGAGTTATTTGATTTATCACATTCACAATATAGGAAGTGCTTCCATATCGGTAAGTTTTGCTCAATTTACACTTTGTTAATAACTATAAGAGTGATGTAAAATACAAACGAACAAACATTTTAACATCTCATTCTGTCTTCTCTTTCTTTCGTAAAAAGCAGTAGTTTCATCAATGAAAACGATTTTTACTGACTTTCATCTAGCCTTCGAGAAGAGAATTGGGTTTTCGGTAAGTAAAATCATAATGTATCTTATACATTATGATTTTCCATTTTAGCAATATAATACTTGTTTACAACATTGGTTGTTATTTTGCTTTTCATGTTCGTAATGTTCATTACCGACAGAAGAAAACTATCTTCATTTCAGATCAGACAGACATTTGGGGTAGGGATGTAACGAATAGGGATTTAGCCGAATAGCCGCGAATACCGAATATTCGGCCATGTCTTCCAGGCCGAAGCCGAATATTCGAACGTCTTAGGCCGAATATTAAAATTTCCAGAAAATCGTTGTAAAGGAAATTCTTTCTCAAATTTAAAAGTATTCACAAAGTGAAATACCAATTCTGCCCATTAATCCATGATGTATGATTTACTTCTTGTTTGTTAAGAATTTTAAACTATCTAAAATTAATGTATTTTCTGCATTGAATGCAATAAAACTGAGAATTTCACCCACCAGGGGCTTTAAATTCAAACTTTTCCTTCCTCAATGGTTATTCAATATTAAATGCCTCGACTACAGAACTGCAAAAGGCAGGAGCGGATCTTGCACTGAAGTATAAACAGGATCTCAATGCAGTTGAGTTCTGTGAGGAACTCGCTGTTTTTCAAGTTCAAGCTCCAGTAGTATTTGGAGATATAAAAAAGGCTGGCCCGCTACAACTCTTGCAACAAATATGCACATATGATTTGCAGGATGCGTTTAACAATATTTGTATTGCATTGCGGATTTATTGTACTCTTCCAACCACATCCGCAAGTTGTGAACGAAGTTTCAGCAAATTGAAACTCATAAAAAATTATCTGCGGTCATCGATGAGCCAGGAACATTTATCAAATCTCGCGATTTTGGCAATAGAAAATCAAACCGCTCATCAAATCCATTATGCTGAGGCGATAGATGCATTTGCAGAAAAAAAAAGCACGCAGAGTGAAATTTTAACTACAGTATTTAATAATATTATAATTTGTAAAAGTGTACTTGTAAATTTTTTAATCTCATCAAAAACATAAATGTAAAAAAAGGGCCAAGTTCGATAGAGCAAACAACCTTCGGATTAGTCAGTGTCAGAGATAAAAGAATTGATATCTAACGAGTTCTAAGTTCCATAGCAGATCCTTTAATCATAGCTGTAAGAATGTACAATGTTCTCTAATTTATTTAAAAACAATGTTTTTTTTTTACTTCGGATTTTTAACTTGGCAAGTTTTAATTAAGGTAACTTACATTCAAAAATCTAACTCATCCAATTAGAAGTTTTTAATAGTTAGTAAAATCATGTGGCAAGCTTAAGAGTTAATTTCTAATTGTCTTCTTATATCGTCTTCTTGAACGAATTTATCTTAACTAAAACTTCTCAAGTTAGAAATCCGTTTAAAAGAAATTAATTTTTTAAAAATAAATTAGAGAACATTGTGCACTCTTAAGGCTATGGTTAAAAGATTTGCTATGGAACTTGGCACCAGTTTGCTATCAATTCTTTTATCGCTGACACCGACTACTCCGGAGGCCGTTTGTTCTATCGAACTTTTCCCTTTTTCACATTATTGTTTTCGTTGGGATATCATTAATTTTTGAAACGCTAAATTTGTATTTTTAATTGTATTTTCGACGTTAAGTTATACTAAGTTAAACTAAGCTAAATTATCGTTATTACTTATTTATTTTATTTTATTAATTAATTGATTAATTTGTTTCTTTCTTTATTTATTTTTTTTTCATTTTGCGGTTAATAATTCTGTAAGCCCAACTTCAATTATTTATCTTTTAAAAAGTTGTATCAATAAAGCTCATTTATTTTCTGTATTAATAAAACTAGACTGTATTCCTTGTACTAAACTTGAGTTTAGCCTTAAGGCAAAAAATTAAAGCGGAAAGGGAATCTCAGTGAATCAATTATTTTCCTTCACGCGCGAGAGAGCATTGTTTATGTATTCCTCCTTAAGGGGGAGGGGGTTTTAATTGCAACTTTTGATACGTAATTTTACTGCTTGGCCAAAAGTGTACATTCAGGATTTTTCAGCATGTATATATATATATATATATATATATATTGTCTTTAAACCCTATCCTTCCTACTTCAGTGTTTATATTAAAAAATACGCGTGTGACTTGATAGAGAAATTTAAAGGGAGGATTGGAGGGGGGCGGCATTTTTCTGCTTTGCCCCGCCTCGCAAAAATCAAAGATCCGGTACTGGCCACGTCAGTCACCGGTGACTGACACCGACCTTTCCGTTCAGGCCGCGTCAGTCACCGATGACTGACAGTATAATACAGTCGACGCTCGATATAACGACCATCTCCGTTCCACAAAAAAAGGTCCTTATAACGGGTGGTCGCTATAAGAGGTAGAATTTAAAAATGTATATGCATGCATCATGCAGTATAGTAATTCCATTAAAATTGCCAATTTTTCAAAGATTCCAACAAAATGCTCAAATTATATTTTATCATTGGAATTTAAAAAAAATTATCAGTGCAATATGTTATAATAAAATGTTAAACAGGTTTTAAAGTAGAAAATATAAGGAAAAAATTACATACTTGCAAATCATTCATTTTCGGAAGAAAAAATCAGAAATGGTTGTTTGCCTTTTTAGCACATGTGATTTTTGCAAAACATAATTTTCCATTTCAGTTATTGATGACAAATAGTGTTCTGTATTTTCTTGCCTTTCAAAAAAACATTTTAAAGTCTCGATAGCATTAGACACATTTTTTATGCTAGGAGTTTTTGTTACAATTTCTTCCTCTTCTTCATCTGATGATGATGCATCAATTTCTTCCTGTCCACAATAACGGGAAATTAGTTCATCTTCTGACAGATGCTCGACACATTCCAAGTCATTATCGATTTTAGCGTAATCGTCAAAGTTCAACGTTGCATCCATGTTCATTTTCTGAGAAATTTCTTGCAGCATTTCCTCTTCTTCAACGAAATTTTCATCTTCGATTGCCGGACTAATTATTTCAGCAGTAGATTCCCTTTCCTCTTGCTTTTTAAAACCAGCATGATGGAAGCAATTCTTGATGGTTTTTTCTGAGACGTCATTCCATGCTGCTTTAGAGAGATGCAAAGCTGTTAGGACATCAACTTTGTAATCTTGATCTTCGTCGAGTGCAGAAACAACTCTTCGCAGTAGTAACTTCCTATAATTGCGTTTAAAACTCATAATGACCCCTTGGTCTAGTGGCTGAAGAACAGATGTGACATTAGGTGGAAAATATTCCACGGTGATTGATTTCAACCCATTTAGTTTGGGATGAGCTGTGCAGTTATCAATTACAAGAATAATTTTTCTACCTTGAATTGTCATTTGCTTATCCAAGCAACGTAGCCATTCCTCAAAAATGACAGATGTCATCCACGATTTGGAGTTGTTTTTGTACGTGACAGGTAAGGTTTTGAGTCCTTTAAAACATCTCGGCTTTTTTGATTTTCCGATCACTAAGAGTGGAAGTTTTTCAGTACCAGACATATTTGAGCATAAGAGAACTGTTAGTCTTTGCTTGGCTTCTTTCCCTCCACTCGCAGTTTCGTTTTTTAAAACGAAAGATTTATCAGGTTTCATCATGAAAAACAGTCCAGTCTCGTCTGCGTTAAAAATATCCTCTGGAGTATAATTTTTGATAATTTCTTCCAGCTTTTCTTTTTTCCATGTGTCCACTGCTTCTTCATTCACAGAACCACTTTCGCCACAAAGCTTCCGGAATGAAAGACCATGTCTGGTTTTAAATTTTTGCAACCATCCGTCCGAAGCTTTGAACACAGTTTCGTCAATGTCCATTTTTTGAGCAAAAGTTAGAGCTTTTGACTTCAGCAAATTTCCATCTATTGGGACATTTTTTGATCGCATTATTTTCAACCATTCATATAAACCTTCTTCGATCTTCTGAAATTTCCCTTCACGGGACCGATTTCTAGAAGATTTGACTCCAATTTCTTCTTTTCTTAAAATTGAGTCCCGGTTGTTAATGATGCCAAATAAGGTGCTTTTGGGAATTTTGAAAACTCTAGCAATTTCGCATTTTTTTAAAACTTTTTTTATCAACTTCATTTAAGATTTTAATTTTAGTATCTAGACATATCGCATTGCGCTTGTTTGAACCTGCCATCTCGTTCAATAGCGAAAATGCAACTCCTGTTTGCAGTATGCATTTCACTGAAGAACCTTATTCTTTTTTCGCTCCTTCCCCCAGAGGATAACTAATCCAAGGCACGTGACCTGGAACCTGTCAACATTCAGGTTGAAGAGCAGGTTAATTTTTCTCGAACCCTCTCATTCACATTTCTGGAAGCAGAACTTCTGAGCTGACATGACACCACCAGTCACGGACAGCAAGACTCCTCGTATTTCGGAGAATCGACCCTTGGGAAAACACGTGATTCAAATGACAAAAACTACCAATACATCTGTCAACCCCTTTTCCTAAAATCCGTAAAGTCCACGTGCTCTCTCCCCCTCTCTATTCTTTCCATACTATGGTGAGTGGTAATCCCCTCCCCCTGTCAAAGTTGGACTGACTGAACACTGAAGGCTGCATGCAGCTTGTCAGTAAACTATAATCAAGGTCATTTCAAGTTACAAATTTAGAAACATGTTCTTTTTGGAAAAATACCGGAAATAGTGTCCGTTGAATGCGGTCGCTGTATTGGATTGGGCGATACAGAACGGTCTTTATACCGAAAGCAAATTAACGTAGAGTTCATAGGAAGAAAGTTGGGGCTTTTATCACTGGTCGTTATAATGGAATGGTCTTTATAATGCGTGGTCGTTATAACGAGCGTCGACTGTATATGATAATAAAGGTAAAAATTGAACAGTTTTTCAGAAAACTGTAATGGATTTTATTGAAACAAGATAAACATAAAAATGGTTGTCCCTTGCAAGTGTCACAAAATGTTATAACCTGTTTGGTCAAATTTCGCATTGCTGTACTACGATACCTGTGCGCGCGGCCTGACGGGGAAGTCGCTATAAAACAGCGCGGCACTCAACGTGTTAAAGAGCTTAATGAGCTGCTACAGTTATATTGTGTATTTTTGCACCAGATGTTTTATATGATTTTTCGGAAATGGCCTTTTGTGCGTTTCTCAAAAAAGCCAGAAATTCAAACTTGTTCTTGTTTAATTACTTTAATATAAGATGTAATCAATATTTATTGAGAATTATACTATATTGTTACACAATTACTACAGATAAATTGTACTTAACCTTCTCAGAACTTAAATAGCTCCTTGCACAAAGCGCAGCTACTGTGATTTAATTCATGTTATTCTGTTCAATCCAATTACTAGTTTCAAACTCACACGCTTTACATCAAATACCATGCAACAGCAAATGTAAAATTTACTGTAGGAATACAATCAAAACATTATTGGCTATCCTAAAATACGGCTAAATAGTAAAAATCCATAAACTAGTAATGCTTACGTGGGACGCACGACCAAACAAGAAGTGGGATTCTTATTATTGGAGTCATAATATTTATAAGGTATTTCTTGACGGCAATATGGCGTGTTTAGCAATTAAAGAACACTTTGAATATATTTTGGGCAGGAAACACTTCTCCAAGTTCAAAATAAGTAAGAAATTGATAGAAAAAATGATCCAACTTGAAGTATTTGCTTTGTTTAATAGAGCTTTTAAGGGTTTTTTTTTTTTTTTTTTTTTTTTTCAACTTTAAAAAATTTGAAAAATATTTAGCGCTTAAATGTTTTGGACCATTTTCAGGGATGTTAGTGCCTAAAAAAGAAAAAAGCTGAAATTCAATGTGAATAAATAGCACATCAAAACGCTTCTAAAAATACACGTTTATCGCAGTCTAAAGCATTTTCAGGTAGTACACTTATTTTAATATAAAATCAATTGCATTAATTTTTAGTTCCTTAACAAGAATATTAGCTTTCAATCTTTGGGGTTTTTTTTCTTTTTCAAGATGATATCTCTGATCAAACAACAAAATAAATTTTGCAAGGTTAAAAACTAGTTTTTTGACCTTTTTAAAATTAACCTTAATGTTTACAAAATCTTTATTTCAATGTTTAATGCTTTTTTTAAACTCATTATAACAACTATGACTACAAAACTAATAAAATCGACACATATAGAAACTGATTCAATATTTAATGTTATAGGATTTGACAGACCATCTTAAACAATCTTGGAATTGCGTTGATATTTTTAAACTAAAGTTTTGATGAAAATGAATGTAATCTTTGTTTATTTACCATATCAAAAAACATAACAAATAGCGGAAGAGAAAAAAAATCAGATCCTTGCAAAGGATGCAAAAAGATTGCGCAAAGAAAGGTAAATATGCGTTCATTCGCATGCACGTAGAAAGTAGGCTTAAGGAATGTTAAATTATTGCAGAAATTAAGTAGCAATCTTTCAGCATCTATTATTGGTTTTCCAAATTACTTGTTTTTTAAACAGTTAACTACTACAATACAAATCAGACTAACAAAAATACAATAATTTTTTCCAAAAAGCAGATCGTAAAAATCGTTGCATTTCTGGGACTTTCGGGATTGTTTTTCAATTTCGGGCCTTTTTCGGGAGTAGCAGAAACATTATGCGCGGAAATTTGTTTTAACAAAAGTATGATTTGGCGCCACATAAAGAAATAAAAATGTCGTTTTCGAGCGATAATGCGCATATTATGCTTTGGTGCAAAGTAGACAGCACTTGAAACCCTGGTTAATTACTTCTTGTGAATAATCGCGCGTGTACTTCTCGGCCCTTCCAGATTCGTTAATTAAGCCAAATAATGTAATAAGTTTACGCAAATTTGCAATTGCTTTTTAAAATCTTAAGTTATTTTATCTTTAAAACAAGATAATTTTAAGAAAAAAAAACGAATTTCAGAAAAATTCAAATTTCAGAGAAAAGCGAAAACTTCCGTGAAAAATCGGTAAAACCGAACGGCGCAAAATTGGCATCCCTGCATTTTAAACACGCGTTGTTTTTAAAATAGCAGGATTATAAAGAAGCATTTTAAAAATAATAAAAACAAAATGTAATAAACGAATTTAAGATCGAAAGTGCTTATTTTCGTACTATTATTCGTACTTTCGATCGCGCTTTTTCTAAAAGAGTTTGTTTTTGTGCTAGCAAATTTTGTTAGCTTTTGTTCTTAATTTATAATTTCATTAAGAATCGATTTTGAGGGGTACTTATTCAATCTAGGTCACTTATTCAGTATCTAACAGTATATATACTTAATTATTTAATAAATTAAATTTTGAGCTTATTAATATTATTTACAGAAATTCTGTGTTTCATGCATTTTCTTCTAAAAGACGGGACAGGTGGCACCTGTATTCGGAAGAAAAGGAAACATAATCCCGTGACACATGGCGCCGGATCAGCTTCAGATTGGGAGGAAGGAAAGTCTAGACACTTGGATTGATCCTTTAAAAAAAAAATGCAAAAATAATAAAAATGCGCGCGAAGAAGTAGGAAATTATTTTTAAAAATTAGGAAAAATTTGAAAAAGTAAGACATAATACAAATTATTAGGAAAGTACGAAGAAATATATAAAAGTAGGAAGCGTACGAACACTGAAGAATAAATTGTTTTCTAAGTCTTTATCAAAATTATTTATTTGTTTATTCCATAAGTTCCTTATTTTTTTTTATCCTGCGTACCCCTTATTCTGTTTTCGTTTACCCCCTTTCCTAGGGGTTCATTATAAAGGAAGTCAATTAGTGCAACGCTTATATTTGAAAGTTTCAAAACAGAGTAAAACTGAGGGTAAAGTTTTTAACAAGAAGTCTTAAACAGAGTTCAAGAGTTTTTTTTTTTTTTTTTTTTTTTTTTTTTTTTGTGCGTTACATAAGTCTCCGAAAAAGAAAAAGAAAGAAGAGCGGGGTGATGATAACCCTTTCTGAAGTTGGATCTGCCTTTGCCTCACTTACATTATACAAAATGTAAATACTCTAAAAAATGTGGAAAGATAAATGTCTTTAAAAATTCTACTCCTCCCGCCTTCCTGTGGCCAAACTGTGGGGATTTTGTATCTGCTGCATTCTACTTTCTGCAGGCCCATGTAAGGCAAAACTTTTGGCTATAATTTCATTAACATCGTATGAGCCGTTTACTTTGTCAAAAATGAAATAGGTAGACATTTTTCGTCCAGCTCAGGGAGGACCGACCCTACTTTTCTCCACCAAACCCCTACCCCTACCTGTTAGCCGAGGACTTAGGATTGCTTACGCACGGGGAGAGGTAGTGGGGTCTACGGATTTTACATGCACATATCCCCAAGTATACATAGTGGTCTTCAGTGGATATCGAACGCGCGACCTTCCAGGTGGAAGTCCGACGTGCTAACAACTAGGCTACCACGGCCTAAGGGCCGGCCCTACTGGTATTTGCCCGAATACCCACATAGCCAGTCCGCCGTTGATAGGAAAGATGTTTTTTTTGGTGTAAAAATGTAAAACCTAGAATGTCACACATATATATGAAGTTATTGAAAATGCTATTAAACAGAAATAATACACAAAGAACTACGTAATTTATACTTTTTTTAATGTCAAAAATTGAATGCATATTTTTCTATTTCTTTACATTAATCACAATGAGTCGGGAAGAAAAGTTTAGCTGCATTGCAAAATATTGTTCATGAAATTTGGCAGGGATTCCCGAACGTTTCAAATTACAGTAAGAACTCAAATATACTTAAAATTGACAAAAGTAAATTGTCCTTCTATTGTGGAATAATGCAACATGCCCATTTGTTTTTCCTTTGTATGAGCCTTTAACCTTTATAACCACAACACACTTGGCCCTTATAACCACAGCTCTTGAAAATCTAGTAGTGAATACTATAGTACTATACTCTAGTATACTCTAGTACTATGAGATAAAGAATGGATTTTCAGATTTTGCATTTAGTATGAGATACTCATAACATCATATCTTACTACTATCCAAACCTCTATGAAATTTAAAAAAAAAAAAAAGTGCTTTAGACTCATTATTCAACGACTCAATTAGACTTACTTCTTGTGAAGTGAATTATTGTGTTCAGCCCTTAATGGATGGTACTCATGCAAAGTCCTTAGTTTTGTCTTCTGGCCTTTACTAGTATTTGAAAAACTTCTGAGCTTCACATTGATTTTTTCTTTATTTTCAAATTTTATTTACCTGCAAGATTGTTTACAAGCCACAAAAATTCAGGAAACATTTCTGGCTCTGCAACAACCCAACTAGTTTCCAGTTCAAGTAAAATGCTAATAACTTAGCAAGACCTACATGTTCCAACTGAAATCCCAACTTAATAATTGCACACATGAAATACTTATTATTGTAACACACACACACACAATATATATATATATATATATATATATATATATTGAATAATTGAAAAAAAAAAGCATTAGAAGCAAAATAACATAGTTAAAATTCAATGTTCTTTTTAACTTAAAAATGTGCACATAACTTTAAAATGATTACTACAAGAAAAATAACCAAAATGACTATACATTACGAATTCAAATTTTGATCGAAAAAATTAATATCACTCATCAATTTTTTTTCATACATACAATTGTTCTAATTTTTGCACGTAAAACAGAATTAACTGTTACAAATTATATCTCATCAATACAAATGCAAAAATTTATGCCATTGTGCTTTGTTTAAAAATTAAACACTAATAATATAAAGATAAAGTTTTAAACAGTTTTTTAAATTACACCACATAGAAGCGAATAAGAACAGGTTCAAATTATATATTTTTTTTATATCGAAAACAGACATTCCTTGGTAGATACCGCATTTGAAACAAAGAATCATTTCATTGAAGCAATACAAAATTACAAACTAAAATATTCAGTACTAGCTCATCAACAGAGCATCAACTTCATAAAAATACAGGGAACAACACACAAAGAGCATAAGCAATCTTTTCTTCATCTTTTAAAATGAAATTCTTCCGTAAAATACATGAAAACTATTATTTATTTGGTACTTCATCTTACCTAATATTGAAATAACTTGTTCTTCAAGTTAAAAAATGTTTTCATAAACTTGTACAAGAAAAATAATTAAGAAAATCACAGTCCATCTGAAATACCATGGGCTTTAGTTCAATAAAAATTTTGATCGATACAAATGCTCCGAAAATGTTTGGTCCTGAGGTTGTACACCATATTACATTTTTAGCTGATCTTCTGAAATTGAGAAAATTGGTCGGAAAGTTTACATCCATTTTGAAATCAATCGAAGTTATCATTGCAAATAATGATATGATTATTCTGTAACATACAATAGTAGTAAAATCGGCTAGGTAACATAAATGGGAAATTTGAACACAATACTTATAAATAATTCACTCACTATAATACTGCACTCCCTCTAAGTATGGAATTTAGAATTGATTAGATCTTTTTTTCGTACTTGGATCAGAACACGTTTACAAAAAAAAGTGCAAGTAATCGCTGAACTTGAGAAAAAAATTAAACAAATTTTTATTTTTACATTTATAACATATGCACTGCATTCCTTGTTTAAACTTACCTTGTAACATAAATAATGAACTTTATGGTATAAATATTATGAAGAATTTAATAACGAAAAATAACACCAACAACACTACATGGCAAACGAAATAAATATTGGTTCATCGATTGTAAACAAACATTTATTTTAGTTTCAAGTACTTAAGGGGATAAAATTTATAAATTACAGATTCTACTGTAACTTTAACTTGCCTAATATCAATTCAAATAGATTATAATGCTAAGAAAACACGAAAGAAATGTCTCTGCAGTAGATAATTATAGCAGCACACAACTTTGAGCATGGATATTGGTTCAGTGAACATAAACAGAAATTTTCTCTTTCTCAAAGAAAAAAAAAACTGCGTAAAATGTTTGCAACACAGTATTTGATACTTTAACTTACCTAGTACTGAAGAAATTAATTTCTAATGCTCCGACATTTTGTGAACAATTCATAAAAAGAGTTTTAAAATACAGCTCCAGTACACCACTTGGTATAATTTTTAATGTACTAATTACTCCTTTTTATTCTGTTACTAAGCAACATTTCAATGTTGTTAGAAAACTGAAGAACTTGCTAAAGGACAATTTTTTGGTGAAAATGGAAGCATTGCCAAATAATCTTTCCCTGTGACAAAATACATTTTGGTTGTTAATTATAAAATAGGGTCATACGGGGTAATTCCTGGTCATTCTTTTTCCCGGGTAATTAATGGTCACGCATTTTTTACAGTGGTGTAGTCCAGGGCGATGGCGTCCCCCTAACTTTTTATTTTAATACAAGCATCTAATTTTTAAATTTTAACATAAGCGTCCCCCCAACGTTTTTTTCAGGACTACATCACTGATTTTTTAGTTTTATAAACTGCTGTAACAAAACTACTGTAATATGTCAAAAACTCCTTAAACATTCTTCTTATGCAGGACTTAAAAAGTACAAAAATTTGTTGCAAGTTCACAAAAAAAGTTTTACTTACTACTACAAAACACCTTTAAAAAAGATTGTCTCAAAACATCATAATTTTTTAAAGCTCCATGCCAGTGCTCTATTTAAAACAAAAAAATTCTTGTTGATACTGTTTTATGCTACAAATAGTCTAAACTTTTGACTCCAGTGCATATATTTTGTCTATTTTTCAATACATGTTATATAGGTACTGTTCGTAATTTTTTAGTAGAGCCATGAAAGAATTTGCGCATGCGTCAGGTCTGCTTCGATTTTATCGAAATAGGGGTGATAGGTTGATATGAGACATTACGATGAGTGTTTTGTTTTTTCCTTTTCTTTTTTCCTCCTATATTAAATCAGCCTAACGGGCGTGGGTTCATGTGGATGTTTTTTTTTTCATTGATTTATTTTTTCATTTCCCTTTCTAAGCAGATCTTGGAAAATTATATAAAACTTTTCAGCAATGATACCACGATGCATTTTCTTAATAAATAATTTCAACTTGAACTTCAAATATTTATTATCTTTTTAATGGTGCGAACTAAAACCCCGAAAATTTTACTGACCTGTTTTGGATGAGTTACCCGAGTACCAGTGGCTCAACCAGAAGGAGGCATAATGGGGGCCTGTGCGCCTCGCTCTGACAATGATGATTTGAAATCTTTTCAAAATTGTTCTTATTTACTCAAGAGCATAGATCTGGAGCGGATCAGTGGATCAACGAGATTTTGCTTAGAAACTGAAACGGAGCAGGAGCAAAGAAGCTTATTGTGCTCCACTGATCGAATTTAAAAAAAAATTATTTAACTTTTTTATTAGACAATAAAATTAATTAACTTAAAAAAAGGAGATTAATAATACAATCTGTTTAATTTGTTTGGCGCACGGCCTGGAGTAGTGTCGGATCAAATATTTATAAGTTGGAGCGGAGTGACTCAAAAGAGTGGGCTGCTCCAGATCCCTGATCAGCGGTCCCCCACATCCCAAGGTCGTATCTGGAGGGGGGCCCGCCCCCCCCCCCCCCGAAATCTAACATTCAAAGTCTGGCTACGGCCTTGCACTTCTCCTATCTAGTTCAATGACTTTCCGTCTACTGTATTCTCAATATCCCCTTGCCTAACGAACATATACCGAATAACCGGCTCTAATTTTTGAAGTCTGTAAATTCTGCACATATTTTTAATAGCAAAACCGCACAGCCTACAGCTTGCAAATACGTAGTAAGTTCGTAATTTAGATACGTTTTCAAATCATGCTAGTTAACTAAATTTTAATAATCAAATTTCACATGCCGGATATTTCGTGCAATGGCAGAATCAGATTCCAGTTATTTAAACATTTGTTGGATATCAGGAATCCAGTTCACACAGCAAATAATTATCTTCCGAAAAAAAAAAAATCCTCAAAAATTCTGATGGCGCAACTTGCACCATGATCCTCCCCTCCTCCCCCCACGAGCACTACTATCCCTGCTCAAGAGAAGTTATGGAAGCGTGTTGGTAAAAACAAAGTTATTTCATTCAATAAAGCATTATGCCAGCTCCAGACCCTCGCGGAATTGCCCCGTACCCGGGGAGCAGTGATGGGGGAGGAAAAAGACGAGGAATGAAGGCATCCACACTCTCGCCGAAAGTGTGGCCACGGGGCAGTAGTAGAAGCATTGGTGCACCGCCATTTTGGGTCATTCTGGACCGCTCAGATAAAAATGGATACATTTATATATTTTGGTTAAAAATTTAGTTTAGAAGCAAAGATGTCATTATTTTGGTTCAGTTTTCTTTTAATTTATAGAATTTATTTGATAAAATTTCTCATTTTATTTTTAAAATAAGAGTTTTAATTTCTATTATTTTGAATAGCGCTATTTGTTTTCTCACTCTCAACCTTTGTTTTTTGTGTGCGTAATGTTCATGTTTCTGTTCAACTGGCTACTTTATGTCAGCTTAAAAAAAAAAAAAAAATGAAAGAGAATTGCAATTTTTTTACTGCTTTTCATAGAAAAATGAAAACAACCATGAAGGAAATTACAGAAAACCAAAACGTCAGTTTGAAGTATTTGAAGAATATTTATAATGAATTCCTTATTAGAGTGAAACATAAAAGATTTCTATGTTAATTCCTTGCATATGCTTTTCTTTTATTGTTCACGATACATTCCTTTTACTTTTTTCGTTTTTTTTTTTCTTTGTTAAATCAATGTAGAAACATTTAAAATAGCACTTTTAATAATTCTGACGTTAAAATATGACTAGAGACTAGTTACGAACAGTTCGAGCACTGAAAACAAGCAGCTCAAGCTTTGATTTCTTGCAAACACAGAAGGCTGAAAATCATTTATTACGAAAACCAGTTGTGATTCCTTAATAGGAGTTCTGTAAGAGCACAAAGGAATAATTCACTTTCCAAAATAATTGTTTATGTATTTCTTACTTTATTTTTCAAGGTTTCGCATATTTTCAACATTTTGACCTTTTGAAACTTCTGTTCGTTCCCAAGGTAATTTATCTTTTTAGAGGGAAATATTTGTAGATATTCAAACTCAAGATTTTGCTGTTTACTAGTTGACCATTTTATAGAAGCGCATTAAATGAGTTTAATACTGTAAAGGGAAAAATATATCGCATTATTTTAGTTTATTTCAACTAAAAATTGAGTATGCTTCAAACAAAAATCAAGTTTTCTCTTCCATCGTATGATCACCAACTGAAACGCTGAGCTTTGAACTTTTCTTTCAATGAATGGGGGTCAATTGAAAAGTAATTGTTCTAAAGGGATAGCTAAAATATTAAGTTCGAAATTCTTGAAATTGTTAACGTAAAATACAGCGGTGGTAAAAAAAATTGCATCACCCGCGAAATCCATACGTTTTTAGCATTTATAAGTAATTATGAAATATTTAACGGTTCTTGCATCATATAACGCGAATTGGCATCGGCACATGACGCAAGCTATTGCGTAAAATTGCATCATCCTTCTAAGTGTATAAAAAAACCGGTTGAACGTTCGACGCATTCATTTACGTTCTGGACTTATGTGTTGCAGTATGTCAAAATACGTTCAACTGACACCACGAAAGAAGAGTGTTGAGGTTGCATTGGACAAAGAAGGATTGTGTCACGTTTCATAGCAAAAGGAATAAACTGTTCGCAATCGACTGTTGTTCGACTACTGAATAAGCTAGAGAGCACCGGAAGCACATCAAGGAGTGGCAGTGGTCGTCCACGAATATCCAACGCAGCGCAAGAGAGGTATTTGATACGACTCAGTATTCGGAACAGACAACCATCTTCCACATACCTTAGAACAGCATGGGAAAACGAATTGGGTGTTCAAGCATCCACGTCTACAGTATGAAAACGACTGTGTGGTGCGGGTTAGGTGCCGCGTCGACTACGAAAGAAGCCATTGTTGACTAAAAAAATGAGGAAACAGCATCTAGACTGGTCAAAAGCTCAGTAAGGATGGACTGTTGATCAATGGGAATCAGTTGTGTTTTCGGACGAGTCCACATTCAATCTGCATGGGTCCGACGGACAGCACACAGTTAGACGCCGCAAAGGAGAGGGATATCATCCCAACTGTATTCAACAGAGTCAAGCATCCCATATCCCAGATGGTTTGGGGATGTATTTCTGATCAAGGAGTTGGTGGGCTTCACTTTGTGCAAGGAACAGTAACTGCTCGGGTGTATATTGGCATTTTGGAAGAGAAATTGCTTCCTACTATCCGGGATCACTTTACTTCAGTTCCAAACGTCACTTTCTAGGATGATTCTGCTCCGGGCCATAGGGCAAAACTAGTAAGTAACAGTTTAAAAACCTTTATCCTGTGATTAGCCTAAAATTGATTAGGGGTTAAGCAATTTTTTTTCTTTAAACTCACACGCAGGTCCAGAAAAGGAAAAACGAGCATGGGTTTAGCAGTTTGCCTTGACTTGGAAACAGCCCCGAACTCAATCTGATCGAAAATTTTTGGAATAGAATGGGTATAGAAGTGATGAAACATAAGCCAACATCACTTGCAAAACTCCTGAAATCAATAATTCATGTATGGCACCATGAACTCAACAAAGAATCCATACAATCACTCATTCGTTCAATGCCCCGTAGATGTCAAGCTGTCATTAAAGCTAGAGGCGGACTAACAAAATATTAGGTTTTATCTAATGATGTTCAAACATTTCCATGTTACTTTTGTTTATTTTTGAACAGAAAGAGTGTTACAATTAAAACCTCTACTTACTTTTTCGTCGTCCACTTGGCAACATGGATGCACTTCCCATTGCACTTGTTACAGTTTTGGCCACGTATTTCTATAAATAAAGTAGACAATTATCGGATTCCTGTTAAATTTTTATTTCAGAAGTTTTGCATAATTTCACATACATTCATCGTTAATCGGTCGACCAAAACTTCTCACATATCCCATTGTTGTGAAAATGCGAGGGTGATGCAATTTTTTTTACAACCACTGTATATATTTTACGGATCAGTAACTTTAAAAAGGAAGTAATCCTTTTGTTGTGGACACTAGTGACATTAATTATGCCTACAAAGTTTTTAAGAAATACTGTCAATAGTCGTGGGTTTAGTTGTCTAATCAAAGTATGCTTCGAAATACGGCATAAAATAGTGATCTTTTCTTTATTATTAAATTTTTAAATAAAAATTTAAGGGGGAGAAGATAATCACTGCAATGTTTACATTGAAAAAAAATACACTAAATAAAGATAATATGTTGCATTAATTTACTTCTGATATTTATTACTGCAAAAACAAGGTGTGACCAATATTTACCCTGATGCCAGCGTAATTATTGGTCACTTAATTAGATCAATCAAACAAAGTGCACATTAATTATTGACTAAGTGAATACAACAATAGATAACACATTATGTAAGCTTGCTTCATGCCAAATTAAGTAATATTATCCATTAAACTTCTGAAGATATTCAGATCTTATTGTTTTTTGACCAAGAATTACCCCGTATGATCCTATGTGCATACATTTTTAATGAAAATATTTGTTCTTTTATATGACCAGTGATTGAATTTCCCTTTTTTTTTACTATGCTTGTTTCATAATTTTCTGTGATTAAAAGCAATTTCTCAAAAGAACTGTAAGGGCTTTCTCTGCTGTTTTTTCTACATACCTTAATACAGTGAAACCTGTGTAAGTTGACCCACTTGCGGTGCAGCACTTTAGTGGTCAACTTAGACAGGTGGTCAACTTATAGAGGGTGGATATTTTTTCTCTCTTTTTGCCATTTCTCACACTATGCATTTATTCATTTATAACTACTTAAAATACAGCTTCATGTAAAAATAACGTTACTTTGAAATAGTGATTAGGAATCATTCATAAATGATGCCATGTTTCGAAGGGGTGAGGAAGTTCGTGAAATTGTGACAAAGAGGGACAAGGGGAGGGGTAAAAAGAAGGGCGACATCATGCATTATGCAACATAGCATGACATGTGACAAAGGGGGGGGGGGATCCGCTGAAGTGTGACATATTGTGACAGAGGGGGGAGGGGGTCACAAATATATGGGGGGAAAAGCGTGACATTTTTTATGAACGGCACCTTAGCTTTTTTTTTTCCTACAAGTATCTAAAATATCATTAAAGAAATTTAACCTGAATGACTTACAATGTATCCTATACAACTTTAAAAGTAAAGTACTCAGTTAAAATTAAGATAAATATCATATTAATTATGTCAGTTACTTATATGATGTTAAAGATTTCCTAAAAATATATATTTTTCAAAATGGCTATATCAGATCAAAGAAAAAATAAGAAACTTATTTAAAGAATAAATGAGTCTCATTAGGTTAACTTAAAAAAGAGGTTTAAGCAAACTTTATATATTGATGTTTCATCCATCCAGGCAAATACTAGTCTAACATTATAGCATAAAAAATATCCTGGAGAAGCTATTTTAGTTTTTTTTATCTCTCCAAAAATAGATAAACAAATAAGTATAGTAATAATTAGACAGTCAACTTATACAGGGTTTTTTTTATAATACTCCCACCCAAATTTGGCACACATAAGTGGTCAATATAGACAGGTGGTCAACTTACAAAGGTTTCTCTACATTATGTAATCTAATGCTAGATCCTGACAGGGAGATTTGATTTTATTATTTCATCAATTCTTCTGTTGTAACTTTTCAGTGTATATTGCTTAGTAGTTTAGAATTGCTTTTGTTTCCTAGTTACTTTGTTTTTCTTTACCATAAAATTGAATACATTAGATCTGCCTTTCTTATGCTTCTCAGTCATACAATATTAAAAAATAGCACAAGGCTTATTCAAATGAAGTTTGGGCAGAGAATTCAGCAGTGGGATTCTGTAGAATTTTCAAGTGTCTGATGTACACAAGGCAGGGTAAGAGGGTAGGCGTAATTTACTTGCGAGTATATATCATTCGATGAAAATAAGCGAGTGGAAATGAAAGTAAAATTAAGCACTTTTCTTTCTTTTTTTTGCTATTTATTTATTTGGATAATGGTGATTTTAATGAAATTGTTACTTAACGTAGTGAAAGTAAACTGAACAATTAGGCCACACCAAAAGTTTTTAATTATACATGAGTATTAAATCTTATATACTGTATCATAATTATGATATTTTGTTTTATGTATTTTTAGCCAAAAGTTAGCATCTAAAATTTCAGAAATTGAGCCCTGAATATATAACATAGAAAGTACGTAACTGATAACTGATTAAAAATTTTCACATGCTACATTAAGTACTGCGCAAAATGCAACAATTTAAAAAGAATGAATTTCTTTCCTTATAAGAACTTTCATGAAGCTCAAAATACATGACTGATGTTATACAGACTAATTCTTGTAGCACTGCAAATATAAATTACAAAAAAGTTGAAACAGAAAAGTCTGTTGTAGCAGTATGATTTACTTGAAACCGAAAAGCATGCCACTATGTATACTAATATAAGAATAAATATAAGAAAAAACATAGCAGCACACCATTCAGTACAATTTCAAACATCACTTACTCTTCGGAATTTATATTTAGTAGCACCTCACACCTCGCAGCAAGTTTAAAATCCAGGAAGACGTTGTAGAAAAGGTAATTTTCTACAGAACATTTATCATTATTCAGCTGCAAAGAAGTATAACTTAAAAAGACAACAGAAACAAATTTGTATATTTAACCTAAAAATAGAACAAGCAAACAAATTCTCTAGAACAGATTTGTCCATACATACACATGCAACATATCTTCAGAGGCCGGATCATCACTCTTTAATAAGAATGTCATGTATGTAACCAAAAATAGACAGAAATTCTCAAATAGCTTTTCAAAATAATTTTCAGACTAAGCAACTTTAAATTCTATTTACCCTTCCTTTGAAATCGACTATCAAGATATTTATTAAAATATGATTATCGTATTGTTAAGATTTCCAAAAATTATACGTTTATTTCATTATTTATATTCCCCCCCCCCCCTCTCTACATATATGTCTACATAACCTTATGAAAAAGCGAAACAAGAAATTCTCAGTGATTTCGAACAGATAGAGAATACAAATTTTTAGAAGAATTTATTGAAATTATTTCGTAAATCTTAATTACTTATGAAACAATGAATGAATATGCTGATTTCTTATAACTTAGCATTTTTACATTTCATTTTTTGATTTATTATTCATCATTTGTAAGATATTTCACCATCAAGTCAAAACCAAATTTGTATTAACATCAAATTCGATAAATGTATCACGGGGTGACATGCATATTATTGTATTTAAATGTAATAAGTACTTTTTTTTTCTAAAAGTAAAAATGAAACTTCAATTTTTCATTTTGAAACGAAAAAGTGAAGCAAAATACCCTTGGTATTTGTTTTAGCAAAGCAACTAAGTACAAAGTTAAGAAAACTAGTTATACGAACAAGATTTTGAATTAGGACAGAGCTAAACGTTCCCTGTTCCCTCAGACGTATTGTAGTAATCATCCGTCGAGAAGGCGTACTGATTGGATAAATGGGTGATGCCCGAGGAAAAAAAAAAGAAGATTTGCTGGAGATTGCACTGTGTTCTTCTTTTCATATTGGGGTAATTTTTCCGCTGTTCGGGATTACTGTGTTTTCGGTGGTTTTCCAAGAGTCGGTTTTTTTTTCCTTTTTAAAAATATTTCTTGTTCAAACATCGACCATCTAGTTGTTTTCATTTGTTGTTAACCACTTATGAACAGCAATTCATCGCTAGATCACGTGACACCAAAGACCAATCAGAGTCCGCAATATTCTCCAAATTCTAAAGTTGATCTCCGATTTAAAATTTCACCCTCGGTTTTGAGACGAATTCCCAAACCTAGTATTGTAAAATATATGCATGTCAGGACTTAGTTTAATCTCGTTTGTCTCTAGAAGAAAATTCTACTTGAGCGCATGAAGCTTGAGAGAGACAGCTGAAATTATAAAACTTTAATTTAAGGACGACACTATTGCAGGGCAAACTTTTGAACACGTAAAATGAAAGATTCTTTGTAAATTAATAAGTAAAATATGTATTTATGAAACAAAAATCAATCGCAACGTAAAATATAGTCAAAATATTTTTAAAAGGTTAAGCAGTACGTAAATTGTTTCCTTATTTCAGATATATTATGCAATAGAATGTGCGTAGACAAAATTTTATGTTCGGAGATTGTTTCTTGTTTGCATGCATAGTACGGGACTAAGAATAGTGTATTACTTCCAATAACGGCAAAAAAAAACAAATATAGATTATGTGTGTGTGGGAAGCTGTCCACCAACCCCCTAATTGCGCTCCTGTATAGCCCTTCTGTGTGTGTATATGTGCTAAGGTCAATGGAATCAACTAAGAATAACGTGTTAAAAGGAATTTAAATGATATTATTAAAAACATTCCTGCCCCTTAGGAAGTTCCTGACCAAGACAATGGCCCCGGTGCCCATGCGATAGTCAGGGCATGATGAAAGGCAGTTTTCAAATTAATATGTAAACTCTATTATAATTTCTAATTATGTAAACTAACATTCTGCCTTATTACGTTATCCACACTTACATAAGTTGTTTTTGATTTGTACTTTACGTCTTTTAAGACAAATAGTTATTCTGAAATTTTAATTAAAAACAATTGAATTCTTTAATGTAAATACATTTCCATGGTCCCCCTCTTTGTTGTACGTAAATGTAAATAAATAAATATGAATAACTTTAAATATTCATTGCAATAAAATATTCATTTTATTAAAAGGAATATAAAGCATATAAAAACTTTTTCCAGCTATCAGATTACATTCACAAGTTTCAATAAAAAGAAATTAAACCCATTACCCTTTCCAAAACACTGGAACGAAAAAACAAAGACAAAAATAATAATAATAATAATAATAATAACAATAATGGAGGCCGATGCACCAGACCAAAGAGTTGTTTAAAAAAGTCTTAATTAAAACACAAAGTTCTGTGTATACAAATACAATACAAAAGTGACGACCAGCAACAGGCTCAGGGCCCAGCTAGGCTGGTCCTAGTTAATTTAGCAGTCCCCAATGAACATCAAGAGCTTTCTTAAAAGTTTTTACCCCACTGCAATTGACAGTCGCTTCCGGTAAATTATTCCAACTGCCTACAACCCTATTAAAGTAGTAATTTTTCCTAATAAAGACTGTTGATTGTAACAAAGACTGGGTTTCAATTTATTTTATCCAATGCTTCGCGAATATTATTAGGAAAACGTTTACGTATGTACATAAAATGTGTGCAATAGTATGTTAAGTGTAAAAATTATAAATGCATAAAAACTACAATCACACGGATCAAAATTTAAAGTGAAGGTGAAATGAAACACAAATTAACCTGTGTGTGTTTTACTTTTCAAACCATTAAACTTTTTTTTAATACCATTTAAAAGAACTGAAAAGAGAAAGGTTAAGCGTATTAATTTCTAAAAATTAGTATTTTGAAAGTCAGAAAAAATAAATGCGTTAATGAAACCAAGCGCAGCTAATCGGGAATGTATATACTTTTATTTTCATCGTTTTCGGGTAAAATGAATTTAAATACCGTTACAAAACCTTCGTTCTATTGATTGGTCACGAATTTGCTACTTAAAAAAACATAATCATTTGAAAAGTTCTATTGAACTGGAAAATTTAAACAGAAAACCTTGTGAATAATATTAATGTATGGATGTAAATAAAGAGCTTAAGATTTACATTACCCCTAAAGTTGTATCTAAAAAACATGAATCCTTTTATAGATCAAGAGTAAAAAAAATTGATGTCTTGATGTTTTTCTTTTTTTTAAATCACAACAAACGAAGTTATATTTTAAAACACACGAATATTACAAATGATACTAAAAAAAGTTAGATAAAAAACTTTTATAAATATACTTTAAATAACATTTTGAATACAACGATAGTTCAAATATTTCTTAGCGAAAAGTAAATAAAACACTTCGCATGAAATTACATGTATATTTTTATAAAGGGTGTAAGCAGTACGCTTCTACAAAACTTCTTGTTTCCTTATTTTAGATATTTTGCTGGGAGATTGGTCCTTTGCTTGCATATATATTACTACACTAGGATTAGTAATATTGCTTCCAACAGCAGCGATCCCAAGGATTCTGCGTGTGGGGCGGGGTTGTCCACGAATTTGTTAATTGCCCCTATACAGTTACCCACGAGAACGTTTGGGCGTTAAATTCGCAAAAAACCTCGGTTTTGAGCAGCTTTGCCAATCCTAGTATTGTAATATATATGCGTGCCAGAACTTTTTTGAACCTCCTCTTCGCCCCAGAAGAAAATTCTAGCTAAACTAATGCTCCTGGGACTGCTTACATTATAAAACTTTAAAGTTAAGGACAATGTTGCATTACCAACTAGTACACGCTTAAACATGGGCGTAAATCAAAAGGTACTTAAATTCAAAAGCGTTAGTAAAATAATCGACAGGCGACACAACCCGTCACCTTCTGAGCTTCGTAAGCTTTTTAATTATTCTTTTTTTTTCTAATATTATTCCTATATTGTCTTATACTATCTGTCATATTAGACCTTAAGATAGCAAAATAAAATTCACAATGCTCTATATACACAAGATAATTTTACCTACCAGTCAATGATCCCACCACAGTACCTCAAATAAACCGTGAAACCTTTCTTCCATGCATATTCAAATAAATGATGGAAAATAGTTTCATGATTCTGGTCTGGCTATTGCCTGGATCAGGAGACAAAAAGTGAAAAGCTGTCTTATTAAGACTGAGAAGGGAGGATTTTGTAATATTATATCCTATATTGTCTTATACTATCTGTCCTATTAGACCTTGAGATAGCAAATAAATTCAAAATGCTCTGTACAGACAAGTTTATTTTAGCTACCAGTCATAAAAGGCCCTAGAAGTAAATACATTGTAAAACCTATCTGGGAGACATTGTACCTACCAGTTAATTGGTGTCGTAACAAGTGAATAAACTGTGAAACCTTTCTGGGATACATTGGAATCTGACAAGAATCAATGCTTATTCAAGAAATCCTCTCGATCGGCAGATTGAGAGACAAAATTAAAAAGTAGCTTAAGACTGAGAAGTGAGGGTGATATTTGTTTTTAAAGGAATTCTAGATGTAGCATTGATTTATATTTATTTATTGTATTTATTTCATTCGTTTATCGGTGCTGCAGGAAAAGGATCGTTCTAAGGTGTGCTGTAAAAAGTGGATTCATAATCGCTATGTAATAATTTGGGAAGAACTTTTTATATTAGTTATCAAAGTAACAGCGTGTTGTTTTTCGTTCGTTCCAACGATGATGTTGATTTTTTTTTTTTTTTTTTCACAAAATGCGAAGGATCTATCATGTCTCTTATTTTAATTCACCGATCACAACATAATTATATTTTACTAGTTTTCATAGCGTTCGAAATTCGGCCGTAATTTATTAAATTTTTCAAGTTCATCCTCGAACGTTTAAACAACTTTTTTAGGCATTTTAGTTTTTTGTCTGGCAAATTTGTTTTCTTTAAATATTTCAATTAGCGATAATCTCACCTCAGTGTGATCGATTGACTACTTAATATTATACTGGACATTCTTAGCCTCAAATCAAATATATATGTAGGATTATAGAACATAGATTAACTGACAATTTAAGATTAGTATTATTTTGCTTTAATATTCATGTAATAGATTACACTTTCTCTTTTGTCTTGTTCCTGCGCCTTTCTTCTAATTTGAGTTATAAATTGTGAAAAATGAAATGAGTATTGTACAAATATTGTAAAATATAAAAGTAGTATAAAGGAATGAAGAATAAAGGTGTCTAAAAAAACCCCTTTGAATCTGCATTGAAAGCAAAAGAAAAGAAAAAATATTCCAATTTTTTTTTTTTTTTTTTGATAATACTAAAACGCATCAATAGCTTCTATAAGGAAAAGAAAAGTAAGAAAATCGGTTGGCAAACAGTGGAAAAAAGGGTATGTAACTGTTTTCTCTTTGCTTATTTATATTTTCATGTTACTCATATTCCCATATTGCAGTGGTTCCCAACCTTTTCCTCCGTGCCATGGCTGCCTGCGATCATATAGCGGCTGTCCAGACGCGGCGCCAGAACAAAGGAATAAGCGTTCAAACGATAGTTATTTTTTTCCTCACTGGTGCGCTGCAAGCATGTACTAGTTTTGTATGGAAATACATTACGAAAGCACTGTTTTTGCCGGGTTTGCAGCATGCATCATGACGATTTCTTTTTGGTAAATTTTAATTCATGCATTACTGATCGGAAATATGTCTCCCGATGTTTAATTGTGTCTAACCTATATATATTTATTTTAAAGAAATTTTTCATCGTAAATGAAATAAAACGACAGAAAGCAGTAGAGTGTTTTTTCTAAGCATTAAACTAGTGAATGCATACATTTTATAATTTTAGGAATTTACTAAATTCACCTTTGGTTTATATGCATATATTTTATTTGTTTTTTCACTCCATGTCACCTATTCAATTATTCTGCAAATAGAAATCGTGAGTTTGATGCTTTAGATGATATTTTTAACCAGTGACATTTGCATTTTCCCCTTATGTCTCGAACTTTACTGGTTTTATTTATTTATGCATTGGTTTTATTTATTTGTACTTCAGGTTATTAATAAGAAAACAAACGTCATTATAGCCCAAATTTCAGAAAACATATTTCGGGACAAGAGGAATCCTTTTATCAATGAATAGAGTTGTACGCATCTGCATGCAAGTAATTCGAGTGATTTACTCACTTGGATTACTTACATTTTTTAGGTCAAATCTTTACGCATTGATAAAGGGGTTTCTTTTAATTCCAAAATATGTGTATGGAGTAATTTTTGAAACTTGTGCTGTAAGAACGTTGATCCGCTCATTAATTTTTTACCACTCAAAAGTAAACTTTGAACTTCATATTATGTCTATATTATGCTTTTAAATATTTTTTTTTGTTCTGAGACGTTTAAATTTCTTATGCTTGTATAGAATGATAAAGTTAAAAATGGAATGAGTGAGAGAGAATCTATATTATAAATCTAGTAATGTACCTTTTTAAAATTAAACTCGCGCCACATGAACAAGGGTTACAATTAGAATACCTACAAGGAAGGCAGACTTCCCTCTAAGATTTGTTGTTGATTCTACACGCGTGCATGAGTACACCCATTTTGTACACCATAGAGTCTTAAAACATAGAAAAGTAAATAAACTATCTAAGGGACCGTTCATAAATGATGTCAAGCTCTTTTCCGATAAATTTGGTCTCCCCCCCCCCTTTGTCACAAAATATCACAATGCAACGGACCCCCTCCCCCCTTTGTCACATGTCAAGCTATGTTGTATAAGCCTGATGTCACACTTCTCGTTACCCCTCCCCTCCCTTTATCACACTTTGTCACACTTTCACGAACCCCCCCTCGAAGCGTGACATCATTTATGAATGCCCTCTAAAGCGTGTTTCTGATTTCTAATTTAAAAGTGGGGAAACATTAATTTAAGAAAGGATTTAAGGAAAATCAGATTACAGAAAATCAGAGAATCCGAAAGCTTTTGGTAGATTTCATCGAAGAAATGCCTGTTGCAAAGTCTTGGTATTAAAAATTGAGAATATTCAGTGTAGTCCAGAAAAAAAGAAAAAAAAATGATAGGGGGGAGGCGTAGAGATAAGAGCATAAGTTATTGTAGTGAAATAGTGGTGGGGGAGGGGCTCTTGAAAAGTGGAAGGACGATCGTGTAAAAAAACCGTTTTCGGACGGTCCTGCCCCCCCCCCCCCCCATCCGACTGAGAATACTCATTGCTTTTTGTTGTCAAGGAGTATGTCATCTAAATAAAAATGTTTAAAGGGATATTTAAAGAAAAATTGCTCTTATCCAGGGGTGTCCACGAGGGAAATTCATGGCGTAGACTGCGCCATTAAATTTGTTGGTGAAATTTTTGACACCCACTGGACAGGGGGGCATGCTTTCATCGAGTTTTAGCCCTTTTGGGTGGTTGGGGGATTATTAATAATTCGAAGATTATTAATGTTTGGTTTTGAAAGAGATAACTGTGGTGATTTTATTTGAAAATTGATTAAAGCAAAAAAAAAAAAAAAAAATCAATGAATTTTCATCTTTCTTTTTTTTTTAAAATCAACACTTTGTGACTTCACACATTTTAATTTTATTAGTTTCATATAATTTTTCTCTTCTATTGAGGAAAAAAACTCTGCAAAAGTAAAATCAGAGTTTGCGTTCTATTTTAAAATCCTCCACGAAACGAAAGAAGCGGCCTTAAATCGCCAAAATAAAATTGTGAATTTTTCTTTTCCATCTCACCAAGTCACAAGTCAGTGTTGCCACGCCTTTCGTAAAACAATCCGAAATTCATTCACCAGATACTTTATAGCAAGTACGAAAGGGATACTTTATTTATATGAATAAGCGGATATATTTGTATGTGTGCATATCAGGCGCGATCTCGATTATAATGCGTGATAAGATAGATAACGTGTTATAAGTTATATTCCTGTAATTCCATTATGCAGTAGCTGCCGGTTTATGGTTGAATTTGTCTTATCAAAGGTTTTCGCACGTTTGCAAGATTTATTGCGGCAATATATAATACATATTTTCAAGGATGCCTTCCCCCCAGAGCAGTGGCGCACCCCCCCCCCCAAAACGCTACAAATGACCTTCCCCCTCCCCCCGCTCCCAAAAATAACCAGCAAAATCTCCAGAAAGCATCTCCCCCGCCTCTAAACTCTATGGCGTAGTCTGCAACTGCACTATGCATGACGCCGCCCTCTTGGTGGGCATCCCTGATATTTTAGTAATCGAGATCAACCCCCTCGCCTCTTTTCAGTGGCGAATAATAGGGGGTCCCAGGGGGCATGCGCCCTTACCGAAGGAATAAAACAGGATCATTTTTTAAAAAAGGATACATTATATAATATACTGTCTTCAAGTAAAATGGAAAGAGTAATGAGCTACAGCCGCATGCTTGAAAAGTAAGCATACGATGTATAGCTTTAATATCATTCTGGCTGCAAATTGAATATGTTTATTTAATTTTAACAAATAAAATACTGAAAAATTGTAATGATAACTGTCTCAGCATACATTCATCCTTCTCATTGTTGTTGTCGTTATCGTGTCCTCGCGCGTGGCGAAGAAGAATGGGTACGTTGCTCCTGAGTCTAACGGGGTCCCTATAGGCAGGAGTCCGATTTCCGCCCATTTGTAAAGTCTCTTAATTTTTTGAACCAGCTCCCAGATGGGAGACCTTCACCTGAGATTGGCACCCCCAGAGGTATCGTTTCACTTGGAGGACATTGGAGCCACGACCTATTTGACGTGCACCAGCTCCCTTTAGCGTACACGGCCCAACAGGAACCAGCCGCGAGAGGTTGCCACCCTCCCAAACACTGACCTAAGTCGATGTTGCTTCACTTTCGGTGTTCTGCGGGAACCGAGCTTCCACCGACTGATCCTCTGTTGGACATTCTTCTCATTACTTATAATGAATGTTAAACATGATGTAACTTTTATTTCACTTATATATATATACCTTATTATAAACGAGTTTTATTTTTCACTTATTATTATTGTTATTATTATTTCTGCGACAGAAAAAAAAAATTTTTTTCTTTTTTTTTCACAAGGGGTACTTAGCATGGCGAAAATTATACAAATGGTACACAGATCAAAGATAAAATAGGATGTAAAAAACCTTAAAAATGGAAAAAAAAGAGAAAGTTTCTTTGAGAATACGTTACATCGATAGAAGGTACTAGACTACAAATCAAATTTTTTAATTAAACAGGTATTTTCAACACGAAAACATACAATCAATCGTAGGGAAATAAAATAGATTTGAATTAGAAAAAATTCTTCTCGATATAAAATTCAAAAACTGAATAGGTAAAATAGGGAATGTAACGTAAATTGAAAATCAAAATTAAAGATAAAAATTTTTTTAATCATTGTACCAATAATAGAATCATTTCGAACTTAAGTCTCTTCCAAGTCAAATAATGTGCTTTAAATTTCTTGTATTCGTCAATTGATCAGACAATCCTGGCATCAATGTTAACTCTAAAATAAGTTTTTTTTCGTTTTTACCTATATTTTTTTCGGTAGAAAAAAAAATATAAATATATCTATATATATATATCGAGTGGGGGGGGGGGGGATTCAGAATCTCTGCAATTTTTTCAGTTTTTTGTTCGAACATCTTATTTTTAGCGTTATTGCTTTTAAAAATGAAAGTTTAATATATTCCTTTTCTGTTAATTTTAAACATTTGGAGTCTTCGTTTCGGATTATTCCTCCCGAAATCATTTGGATTGGAGGGGGTGACCGACATACATCTCCCTCATCTAATGAGTCTGCTTTCATTATTTTTTTTTATTTTAAAACATATATTGACTTAAGGTTAGGCGATCAAAGCAAAATGTCTTGGGTCGATTGCGATCGACTTAATGCCCACCCCTGATGTAGCATGTCATTTAAAAGATCACAAAAAGCAGAGGAGAACAATATAAACTTCAGCTTTCTATGTCACTAAGTTTTTTGTTTTACAGTTGTTTAAAGAGAAGCAAGTGTTCTCAAATTCTAGCGATTTTTGCTTTTTACAAAAATTGCTAAAACTAGTCCGAAAATCTAAAAAAATTGTCTTTGTTTGATGTATAGTACTACAATTGAACAAAAAATTATCCATTTTTGAAATACTCAGGTTTTAAATATATACATAATATTTTGGTTGATTTAATATGGAAGGACTGTTACATATTTCATACATTATGTTACACTCAGTTTGGCACATAAAAAAAATCTTAATATTGGCTCTGAATTCGTGGGGAGGGAGTGAACGCATTGCCCGGCTTGCAAGTCTTCAGGCCCGCAGGGCACTTTCTATTTTTCCTTCCCCCACATATATGTGTGTGTACACACATATCTCTGTGTGTGCATATAAAGGAAATAAACCATTCAAAGGAGGAAGGAAAAATAGAAAGTGTCCGGCGGCCTGAAAACTTGCAAGCCAGGCAACGCCTCACCCTCCCCAAGAATACATGTTTTCCTCTATACACACACATATATGTGTGTGTGTATGTGCTACTGTCAATGTGAAACAACCTGTTATCATTAAAAATTACCCTATCATTATGAAAAATTACCAGCGGTTATTATATTAATAAAACTGGTTGATTTATACTATTTTTTAAAAAGAATGATAAATGACTTTATTTATGGAACAATTTCCTGTCACCTAAGAATTTCATGCCCAGAGTACGGGCCCCAGGTGCTCGTGATAACCAGAGCCTGGGGGGTCGGGAATTTTTGATCAAATGGACGCACACGGGGATAAAAGTATGCCGCACCAGTAAAAAAAGATGGGGTGAACAAGAGGGGTGGGACACATCTGGTTCATGGTACTCACTGCACCACTGAAATCTTTAGGGGGGGGGGGGGGGTCATCGTTCTTGGGCTCAACAGAGGGGATTGGTGCGCCATCGCTTTTTTAGTAAATGGGCTCTACCATTTGGGGGCCCTAAGTGGTAGAACATTTTGGGGCCCTCACAAACAAGTCAAATATTGAAGTAAAAAAAAAAACAATTCATAAACAAATTTTTAAAAAAAGAAAAACAATTAGTAAAAATATTTATTTTTATTTACACATTAATATAAAATTTATTTATAGTTACAAAAATTTCCTTCTAACTTTCATTTTTGCAAAATCACCAATTATTTTGCCAGAATCTACATTGCTTAAAATGTCTTGTTCTATGTACAGTATTGCTAAGTTATTTATTTTCTCCTCTCCCATGGTATTTCTTAAATAATTTTTTACTCTTTTTAATACAGTAAAAGGCCTTTCTCCTGACACATTGGAGATTGGAATCATCAAAAAAAAAAAAAAAACTTCAAGTATAAAAAGTATTAGTTTACTCAATTTTACTGATATAACTGATGCAATTTTACTCAAATAACTGAAGCAATTATCGTCTGTGGCCATAAATCGGTGTCTCCAACTTTCATCACGAACACATCGGGGGAAAATTATCATTCCCTTGATGGGATTTTAAGGCGTTTGGTTGACGAGTTGAAATGTCTTTACTGTCGACAGGAAATGTTTTAAATAAAAATATTTATAAATAAAAACATTTTATGGTTAAAAAACTAAAAGGTGAAACTTTCGGGGCCCCTTTTAGTCGCCCGGGGTAACCAGCGGCAGCTTAGTCCGCCTACCGTTAGATCCACCACTGGACCGCCCCACTTATCTACGCCACTGTTTATATATGCAGTTTTTCCCAGATCGAGAAATCCATTTCCAAACTTTCAATTTAAATACCAGTTCAAACGCAAGATGGCGCCATATGAAAAATTGAAACTGATGGATGAAGTTGTTAAATGGAATAGCGTCTGCTAGGTGAATCTATTTTAGTAAAGAAGGGGGAGGGAGGATTGGGATTTTTCTTCCTGCGCGGCATGGCTTGTTTGGAAAAGAGTGGGCAAGTGGCAAGCGAGTTAGAATGAGGCCTACAGATGGGTGGTGGTTCTGATATGTAAATGCGGGAATGAGCATGTTGAGGAGTGAGTGAAAAAATGAATTCGTGGCTTTGAAAGATAAATGCTTCTGTGTTTAATTCAGAAACATTGAAGTAGATTATATTTCGTGAATATCTGCATTGAAGCATTTTCAATATGGGGAACTGTTTCAGTCGCTCATCTAATAAGAATGTCAAGAAAGGGGATCCTTCTGGGCAGCCTTCCGTCGAACGAAATATTGATAACGGTCCTACTCCAGTCAGTGTACTCGTTCCTGTACAATCACATGAACCTATCAGTATTAGACATCCTGATATACCTAGAAGTGGTCCAATGTTACCACCTGTACCCATGGACACTGAAAGCCTTACTGGACATAGCGCCAAAGTTTTCGTAGCCTTATATGATTACGATGCCCGAACGGACGAAGACTTAAGTTTTAAAAAAGGAGAGCATTTGGAAATTTTAAATGACACTCAAGGAGATTGGTGGTTTGCCAGATCAAAAGCAACCAAAAAAGAAGGTTATATACCATCAAATTATGTGGCCAAACTAAAGTCTATTGAAGCAGAGCCGTAAGTAACTGTTTGTTTACAATTTTCATGCATGCGATTTTTAAAACCTGATTAAACATTAATTGTAATTACTTACATTGTAGTAGTCATAAACATCAGTTACGAGGTAGGAGGGGACACGTGCCCCCTCAGGGAATTTTATAGCAACTAATATCCCCTGAGAATTCTTTTATGAGATACCCCCAAGTTTTTATCTTTATGAATTTATGAAATGAAAACAAATTTCATTTTTATTTCAACAAATTAAAGGCAAAATCATTGTACCTTACAACATTAGTAATAGTTTTGACAGATAAAAGCTTTTAAAGGGTTATCGCGGCATTTAAATATATTGACAGTCAAGAGGGCACGCCTCATTGTGCTTACAACTGTGATGGTGAAAGGTACTTAATGTATCATTCTTGATTGATTTTAGTTCCAAAAAAACATGTGTTCATTTTTTTGTTGCTGCTTCTTTTAAGACATTGAAGGTAGGTGATTGGTTATTTATATTTATGAACTGTCAAATACCCTAAATAATGGTATCAATGTGGTTTGACACAATTATAGAACAGTGGATTTTTTTTCAAATTTTTGTCATGGAGGGCCATTGTTATGCACCCAGAAACTGAAGTTCTTGTAAATAGGAACCTTTTACTTTTTTTTAAAAGTGAAATACTAAAGAAAATCGCGTAAACAAAGCCAATTTTGAAAGCTAGTACCTTTCTAATTTGGTAGCTTTTTAACATTTTTGATTATAAAAATTTTTGCTTCATATTAGGAAATTATAGTCTTCACATATGGACACCCATCTTAATGAACAAATGATCTCTTAGCATTCTTGGACTTTTCCCTATGTATATACTGAAAAGTACTAGAGCTTTAGACATGCTTGATAAAAATGTCTAAGAAAGATGTCCAGATTAACAAAAAAAAAAAAAAATCTTTTGATGAAAGAATGAAACAAAAAAAAAAAAAAAAAAGTCATTTTTTTACTTCATCTAAAAATGCTTTGCAGTACTGTAATGTATGTAGTCAGAAGTCCAACTCAATTTTATGCATATATTGTTTAATGTTGTATTTTCAGTAGAGTTGATTTTCAGTATTTTGTTTTCTCGTAGTGTGGGCTATGCGAGTTAAAAATATTTTCATTGTCATCTAATATTATCAGAGCTTGCGGCCATGATTTAACTTTTAGTGTAAGTAGTATTGTCTTTACTTCTGCCTCATAATATCATATTTCGCTATCTCAGCCTCAGAGGCGTAGCTAGGGTTTTCAGCGCCTGGGGACAACTGAAGATTTTGTGCCCCTTTCCCCTGGGGGTGCGGTGTTTCCACGTTTTTGTTGAACATATTCACACCTCTTCAGTTCAAATAATTTTCTTTTCGCATTTAAAAAAAAGTAAATTAACATTAATTTGGCAGCCCTTGACAGCTGTCCCTCCTTGCTACCTAGCTATGCCTCTGCTCAGCCTTTGGGTGCTTTTGTCAGAAAGGTACAGTGGTGTAGTCCTATAGAAAAAAAGTGGGGGGGGGGGGGGGGGGAGGGGGGTGGACTGCTTACAGATGCAAGCATAAAAAAGTGGGGGGATGCTTACAGATGCGAACATAAAAAAGCAGGGACAGTTGTGTGAAAATTTTGAAAAGGTGGGGGGCGGCTCTTGAGTTAAAATTAAAAAATGGGGTATACTATCCCCCAGTATCCCCCTCGACCCACACCACTGGAGAAGTAGGCAGATTGGCTACAACTGTAGCCGTGGCTGGGCGGGGGATATCGCAGCCCCATATAGTTCTTGTAGTACCACTAATAAGGAACTTCATAAAAATAATCATCTGCTATCAGGGTTCGTGATTTTTTTGAGTTTTTTTTATTTAAATCGGATTTTTTTGATTTTTTAAAAAAGACCCTAAATATTTTGGATATTTATTATGTTACATTCATAGAAACAATATGGCATCTTAATCAATATGCAAAAACACACTTTAAGCTATTTTCACAGCAATAAGTATTTTTAAATAGTAATAATGATAAACAAATTTTAATACAAATGCATGACTCGAATGAAACTTAACCCTACCAGGAATAATAGTACACTAATAAGTACAGAGAAAATGAACAAATTTAATCTGAATTATTTTGCTGTTGAAAGCTGAAAAAAATACCAATTGTGTGTACTTAAGTTTTACATTGCATGTACTTTAATCATTTTTCAATTTTATAAATAAAAAAGCCCGAAATATTTTTACCCATTTCGAAAAATCCTATGCTCACACCATTACTAAAAACTGAAACTTTTTGTTTTAATCAAATATCTATCTTTATTAAAAATTTCTATGATAAAAAAATATTTTAGAAGGAAAAAAACCTTAAGCTATTAGGCGACGTGGATGAAACTTTAATTATATATATTTTAAATTCTAACAATTGTTTTAAACACTATCATTCTCTAAGTTACTTATTGTGTGGCATTGATTAAATTGATCTAAAATACTATTTTTAAGGTAAAAAACACAGAATGGTTCATGATTATGTATTATGAATTGTAATTTGAATGATTGATTGAATTATGCTTTGCTGTTAAGATGAAGAATATTGTAAAATTTAAAAAATATTGTCAAATTAAAAGAATAGTAATTAATTCTAACCTTATGAAATATGTTATGCACACAGACGGATGGACCTAGGAAGTTTTGTCTGAAACAGTAGTTGTAATTGCAACATATTTCATTTTTACAAGAATTCCCAACATAGTAAAATAAATGTTTTTTTTTGAAAAAAAATCATTTGATTTAAATCATGATTTAAATCAAGCTGATTTAAATCAACGAACCCCGTCTGCTATTGATATAAATTTGTCACTTGTGAACAATCTCTATACAAAAAGATATGCTGTGTTATTGTATTTTAATGGCGAGTTATTTTGTAAATAAAGATATGGTTTTGGAAAAGATCCGTTGATTCTTTTAACTGTTTTTTAATTATCGGAGTTTGGTTGAATATATCCATTTTATAATTAGTTCACCAGACTACCTATCTGGGTCTGGAAACAATATGCAGACTCACCTACCGTTCACACAAACTTTATACAGAAATCTTGCCTGTAGACACAAGTCCTCCATTCCCACCTCCCCTCCCCCCCCCACGCTGGGTCTCAAAGATTTTACTCTCTTTTCCTTTTAATTTAAAAAACTAAATTATCATGTCTTGAACATTCAATGACCACGTTCGAAACCGCACAATATGGGACCCAACAATTTGTGGATTTTAGGTCATTGATATGTTTACACATTTCAAGATGTTTCATTGTAAAATTATGCTCAACATTTTCATTTTTCAAGCAAGCTATTCCTTACATAGAAAATTTAAAAAAATGATGATACTTAAGGCCAGGGTCCGGCAAATCCCGGGCGCCAGATCGCCTGGGCGACTAAAAAAATGCCTTGGCGACTAGTTTTTCAGGTGGCGACTAGTTCGTGAATGAAAATATAGCTGGCTCCTAAAAATTTTCCCTGGCTCCTAAGATTTTCGTATTTTTGTCGGACTCTGCTTTAAACAAACTACTCTGAAAAACTAGTTTTATAAATATTTTAATTAATTTATTTCATTGCATGTATTTTAGCAATTTTAATGCAGTTCTTGTTTGTGGGGGGGGGGGGGGGTGGAGGTTTCTGCTAATGATTCATGTTTTTAATTTTCATTTTTGTGTTGTCATTAAATAGTGGCTTTATAATATAATCCCAAACACATTGATGCTCATGGGACCAGATAAAATGTAAATGGCTAAATAAATCTTTAATTATAAAATAATAGATTAAAAAATATAAACCAAAAAGTACAAATGAAAAAGTGAAACCAGTGATATGGCAACAGCAAAGCATAGTGTAAAAATAATTGAATGGTAGACTTTTAATTCAAATTATATTGATAAAACTAAATCTTAAGCATTAAAAATTGATTTGTTCTCCTTCACATTTAACATTTATGATGACATTTCCAGCTCAATGTTTAATAGTAAATTTCAATGTTTATATCTCGAATATTTGTGCAGATTTTAGATGATTGTATATTTCAGGTCAGCAGATTTGAGATAGTTCACTGTATATGTTTAATATAATAAAGCAGGTGTAGGAGCTGGGAATTAAAAAAAAAACACCTAGGGCAATTTAATAACTATTGGTTAACGGTTATAACCAACAAGACATTGGTCCATGGCATCGGATATCCAGTATTAGACTGTTAATCCAGACTTTAAATTATCCGGAATCCGTTTCAACCACTGCGCAAAGGATCCGGATATCACAACTGGTGGAGAAAAGTTAATTAGTATGATGTGAGATGTAAATGACAAAACTCTCAAAATGTTTAGAAGCTGTGGGATGTTTAAAAATATTAATAGAATTTACAGGTTCCAAACATCTGAACCCGATATCCTCCAGTACAGATCCGTCAGACAAAGAACACTTTTTCCAATATCCAGCAAAATAAAAATACCCGGTTATCTCGAATTCTAACCTTGGTCCTATGCCAAAACAAAGTCCAAGGTCTGTCAAGTACTGTCTGACTGTATCACATGTATCTGGCAGTATATATATCAAGCTGAACTGGGATATCTGGTCTGGATACATCAATATCGGAAACACTAGATGCGCAGGATATTCAGGAAAATCACTCTCTGAGGCTCTGAGGCCCTACTTTCCAGAGGTGGTGATGGTATATTTAAATATTCCCGCACTAAGTTATTTAGATATGGCAAACTTTCTTTTTCTAACTTCTATAATGAAAATGGTTTTTTTTTTTTTTTTTTAAATTTTAGTTTTCATAAATGTGAAAAAAAATTGTGAAGATTATTTGGAAAACTATGGGGGGAGGGGGGTTAGCAAGCCCTCATTGGATATATACAAGGTGGGGCAGAAGTAATGACCCAGTTTTGAGGGGGTATATAAAAAAGCTAATATAATTTCAGACTTAAAACTTTTATTTTGATCTGTATATAATCCATTTTTTTGCATTAAGTTTTGAATTACCACATCAGCAAGATGGTGGCCTTCGCAGCAATACACTGATACAGTCTATTTTTGAAGTTTTGGGAAGCTTTTCTGCACATTTCAAGGGGTATGGCGGATATTTCCTCGATATTTTGGCCCTTCAGCTCTTCTAAAGTCTGGGAAAAAGCTTCTGCTAGGGACCGTAACATTGCATGAAATGTTGAAATGCACACAGAGAGCTTCAGCTCTCCAAGTTGAAGAATAGACAGCATCAGTGTATTGCCGCTGAAGGCCGCCCTTTTGCTAAAGTGGCATTCAAAACTTAATGTAAAAAAATGGGATTATATACAGATCAAAATTTAAAAAAAACAACCAAAACAAGTTTAAAGTTTGTTTTGGTTACAAATAACATACTTTTGTACCAGTTAATTAGGAGTTCAAAGAAAAACTAGTTTCTTTAATTTATTATTTTTTTTGGAGAAAACACGTTTTGACAGTTTGCTCCTCATATATACATGATGTTTAAGGTAGTTTTTATAGATGCTTTTGTCATCTATGTGTTAGAAAAGGGATATAAAAAAAAGTTAGCCTTTTGGAATCCAAAAATTTTGTTTGTATTACCTGAATTTTTTGTTCAAGGGCTCATAAAACATATGCATTTAATTTTACTGATTAGGTAGCCGTTTCTGGAATAGCAGGTAATATTAACCTTGTACATTAACCCCTTAATGCATTTGCCCGTGTCTGACACGGGGAAAGTTAAACTTAATTTGTATAATATATATATATATAGCGCTTGCCCCCCGCCCCCGCTCTTAAGTCAACCCGCACAACGGAAACTGCAAAAAAAAATAAGTTACACGCTACCTATACATTCATTTTCTGTCAAAAAAATTCATTTTTACCAGTTTTTTTGGGGAAAAAATATGCATTACGGGGTTAAAACTCCTTTTAACGGACACCCCTCGAATATGGACAATTTTTAATTCCCTGCTACCAAACTATTGAGCTTTAAAAAACCTTTAGCTTTAAAAAGCCTTTTTTTGTGGACGACCCTCTTTATGGACATATTTTTGTCCCACTGGTATCTGTTATAGAGAAGTTTTACTGTAGCTTGTATTCAGTGAATTTAAAATATATTTGTCATTCTCATGAAAACAGTCATTTTCATCTTCCTAATAATGTTTTTAAAATGAGAGTTTTACAGAGTGCAGTTTAAAAGAAACTAGAAATAAAACTTCTAATTTGTATTTTTTATGTATAGTATTTTATACAGGGCTGGGAAAAAACCTGGTTGTTTGAAAAAAGTAAAAAAAAAAAACTTTTTTTTGGTTTAAACCAGGTTTTTTTTTTGGTTTAACCCGGTTTTTTTGGTTTAAAAAGCATTTGCAGAAAAAGCAATTTGAGGAAAATCATAGATTTTAGATCATTAATTGTGAATAAATATCAGTAATTAATTTATTGATAATTAATTAAATAACTAAGTTAAAACCCTGAATTTTAATTACCTTTTAAATATAGTTTTTATTTTTTCAGAAAGTTACCTACAGTGAAACATGCATAAATTGACCAGTTACGGTGCAGCACTTTAGCGGTCAACTTATAGAGGGTGGAGATATTTTTGTTGCCATTTCTTATTCATTTGTGACTAATTAAAATATAACTTCATGTATTAACGTTACTTTTAAATTAGTAATTGGCTACTTTTTAACAATTATCTAAAATACCAGTAGATAAATTTAATCTGAATGACTTACAATGTATCCTATACAACTTTAAAATTAAAGCACTTAGTTAAAGATAAATATGTTAGTTTACTTATTTGATTGTAAAAATTCCCTAAAAATACATAATTTTTTGAAATGACTAGACTAATTAGAAGAAAAAGAAGAAACTTATTTAGAGAACTAGAGTGCTCATAGCGTAGTTTTCTCGAATAGTTAACTTACACAGAGGTTTAGGCAAACTTTATATTGATGTTTCATCCATCCAAACAAATATTGGTACAGTATCGGTAATATCAACAAATGATTACAAGTCTCTTACTATAGATATATTTTACTTAAAAAGTAAAAAAAATTAATCGCTAACCGGATTTAGCAATGATAACACTTATATAAATCAGCAACATTGGCTTAGAAATGATTACCATTATTATTTTTTTTAAATACAAACTTTATTTTTCCTGATTAAAGATTAAATATATTTTTAAAAAAGAGGAGAATAATTTAGAAAAAAAGAGAAATTTGCAGTGATTAAAAAAAATTTTTTTTACTTTACAAATTCAGTAATTCATTATTTATCAAATGCTCGGCTCGTAATTTCTGTATAAATTGGATTTTGCAATTTTTTAAAATGTGTAAAATAAATGAAAAAAGGTTTGGCTTTTTTAAAAATTGCTATCGGTAACATACATTTGCAAATTGGTTATTATGAAGAAACTTTATTATTTTTAATATATATTCTTTAACTCCAGGAATTACAATTGCAATATCATTTAATTTTTATAATGACCGAGACGAGTTTTTCTCAAATTAGATTTTTCAGAGCTAATTTTTGAAAACCCCAAATAGTCTGACATGTAGATAAAAGATGAGAAAAATTTGTATTGATTAAAAAAAAAGTTTGTTAATTTACAAATTCATTAATTATCCAGTGCTGTGCTTGTAATTTTTGCATAAATTGGATTTTGCAAATTTTAATGTGCAAAATATATGAAAAAAGATTTGGTATAAACCGTGGTTTAAACCAAAGTGGTTTAAACCGTAACTGGTCAACCAACCCTGATTTTATATAACTTAAATGTATTAAAATGTCATTCCCTCACAGTTCTAAAAATAAACAAAAAATATTTCTGTGAAAACAAGCATTAAGTTTATTTTTAGAATACTGAAAGGTAAGATGTAGAAATTCCATTTTAAAATATGGTCAGAGGAATATTTTAAAGTTTATCTAGCCAGTATGTTGTCATACCTTCACTGCATTTGATATGCCCCTCAAGATTGTAATGGTGTGACATTTTTTTTGACAAGAAAGATTTGTACCTGGCAGTTCAGAACAACCCAATTTTCGTCACCGAAATTCAAAATACTCATATCATAGTCTCAAAATGGCTGTTTACATAAGAATGACTCATTTATTTGTAGAGTTTAAAAAAGATTGGTTCCTTCAAGTACCAAATATTGAGTCATTGCTTCTAGGCTTAAGCTGAACATTCAACCTTTTACGTTGAATACCGAATATTTGGCACCAAAAATTATAATTTCTCTATATTCACTGGAATTGAAGATATTTTTTAAATTTAAACCTAAAATTCTAAATTCAAACATGTTCCATTTTACATATTTATTTATTCTTTAAGTAGTAGTCTTCTTAAAAATGTAAAAACTTTTAAAATCAATGTATTTCTCTATTGTTTTAAATATAATAAAACTGAGAATTTTTTACCTACAAGTGGCAGATTTTTTATGTTGTGTTTTTCATTATTTACATAAGTATAAATACTTAATCCAAATTAAAAGAAATATATTATTTAGCATAAGTGTTCCTTCAGCATGCTTGAAATAATTTTATCAAGATATTTTGAAAATTTTTAAAAGAATGTGTTTATTTTATGGTTTAGAATTTACACATAAATACATGGGGGGAGGGGGATAAGTTAACTTTTCAGTAATAAAATTTAAATAATTGCACTAGAATATTATTTATATTTTCAAAAACCCTTAAACTTAGGTTAGGTACCTTTTTATTCAAGATGTTTTATTTTTTTATTAAAAAAAAAAGGAAATTATATTTTTTTATTGACTAATTTTTATTAACAAATGGTTCTCTAATATTCCTCTGTTTCGTTAAGTCTAAAGACTTGTTAAATATACACGCGTATATCTTTCTTTTATTACGAATATGCTTAAAATTTACCACTTCTGAAGTGTTTTAAACCCTTTTTTTTTTAAGAAAATGGCAAGTAAATTTTAGACATGGACATTAAAAATATTTTAACAACGCCCTTATGGGTTAATTTGTGGTTTATTGCTTTCCTGTTTGATGCAACATTGATATCAAAGAACGATGATAATGAATGGCGGAAACAGAAAAAGTAAAAAAAAAAAAAAAATCTTTTCCCTCAGCGCTGATAAAACGAGTTAGTGTTACTTGCTTTCTTTCTGTCATCGCTAAACTTTCAGTGCTGTTGTATACTTTTTCCTAATCTCTACTGACTTTTACGCGTGCTGTCGAGGTATTTGAAACACTGAAGAGCACTTCTTTTTTGCTTTTTACGTGATATATTTATATTTTTCTCCCCAAGCTTCCGCTCTATGTTTTCTCCCTACTCGTGCTTTTTTCTTTTTCTCCCATAAAATGTTTGCGGTTTAGAACTGCCTTTCTATTTTTTAAAACTGCAGTTTTTGCATAAAATTAAATGAGAATGACTTTCCCTCAACTTAGAGCTCAAAAAATTAGCAATTTTTTAGTAGGAAGTACAGTAGCCCCTCGTTATATCGCGCTTGTCGGGGGACAGTAAAAAAGCGCGATATAACCCATGCCGTTAGAAATGACTCAAAAAATACAAGTAAATTGAGTATCAACGTAAAAAATTTAGTTTAATCTTACATAATGACAACTTTCTTAATAATAATATCAAAAACAACTAAACTTTTATTTGCTATTATTATTAAGAATCTGTCTCTTTCATTCAAAGGGTGTTAGGATCAATACAAAAAGAAAGGTCAAGTAAAACATCAATTGGTTTGAGTAGAATCATTCTGCAGGCATGTAAGTTGGGGAGTGGGAGATTTGTTGCAGCTTTTAACGGCAGCAAATTCAGAAGAAAGGTGCCTGTTGGTTTACTTTATTTAATGAAGGGAAAAGGGCTATACTGAGAAATGCAAAATTTTACTTTCGAGAGCTCAAACTTAAAATTTTGGGAGACAAAGAAAAAGCGTGACATATCCAAATGAGCGATATAACGAGGCGCAATAAAACGAGGGGTTTTTGTACGGATGATGGATTCAAAAAAAAAAAAAAAGTTAAATTTAATGGAGAAGAAATTTGACATAATAAAGTAAAAAAGTTAAAAGACCTACTTGTCCGCAATTCTTCCACATATTTACCAAATCTATTTTAGCATTTTTCTGTACGCTAAATTCGCTTTTTAAACATCGGCTCAGAAAAAACGCGTCTTGAGCTGTTTCTTCGGGCTTCCCACTTGCACTTTTGCATCAATTCTTCAGTTTAGGTAAGTGAAAAGTCTAGAGAAATCCAATGTAAAACCCAGATTTGGCACCTAGTAACTACGAGGTTTTTTTTTTTCGAATTGTCCGTAGGCGGGAGTCTCCCTCTTAGTATATTTTCGAGGAGATCTGAGAAGTTTGAGGCGGGGGGGGGGATCATTTTAACCCCTGATTATAAGTGTGTCTCTTATTTCCTTTTTGTATTTTCTTTCTATTGTTAATAAATCTTTTAAAATTAATTTTGTAACCTTCTTTTTTTTTTTGGATCCATTCTTATACTTTTTATTTTCAATCTCGATAGCACCAATGGCAAATCGTGTTTTCAATTGAAAATCTTAGGATTACTAACCGATGCCTTACATGCTATATCGCATGTCTTGTGGGAAAAAAAAAATGGAAATATTTTTATAGCATATGATGCGTTAATTTCGCATGGCAACGGTCATGATGGAATAATACCACCCGATTAGCAGGAAATAAGTAATTTCTTCGTTGTTAATTACGTTCTTCCGTTCCAAGTTTTCATTTCCGAGAACGCTGCAGAAGAAATCTTTTTTTTAAATAATTCTTGAAGTGTTTACTGCGTTCAATGAACTCTAAAGCATACTATTATTTATGGTTTACATTATTTATGGGGCTTTAAAATAATTGCAATATTATTATAAACAATGGATGATATCGTTTTTAATAATCTTGGTCTTTGTATTTTTTTTTTTTTTGTTCCCAAATGGGCGCTTCCGAAAATTCGTTCCACTATTCAGTATTTTATTCAATCTATATTTTTCTGTATTTGAAATTGAACAAGAAATTATAATTTTTTTTTCTCCTTTCTTCACAGAAAATAGTTAATTTAACTAAATCATTTTCCTCTTAACATTTTTTTCCCCTTAAATTTGACCGTAATTCCGTTTTCTGTTGATAAAATCGGGAATCTGGAGCAGCCACTTTTGAGTTGCTCCTCTCCAAATTCCAAATACTTGCTCCACTCAATTCCACTCCAGCTCGGCTACGTGCTCCGAATGATTTTAGTAGATTATATTATTCATATCTACAGTTCGACCACGGAATTCTGATAGTTGGACGCTTCTGCGCATGGCCGAAAAGGACGAATCCATTCAAGTTTTAGGGAAGTTTGTTTTGCAGGTGCGTTTATTTAGTACTCGAATCAGAATGTTTGCTTCTCTCGTTCTTGAAAGCAACTAAATTTATAAACTGGCATATATCGTCAGTTCGGAAGAAATCAAGAATGCGAAACGAAATAAAACGAGATCGGAAACGGCACTTTGCATATACCAGCAGTTCCTCCCTTGAACATAAATGGACTCTTCTTGGCACTCTGCCAGCCAGCTTGCTTTGGTTGATGGTTGAACTGTATTCAAATAGAGTGAGTTTGTGGCGTAATATATCTTCAAAACATGCTAATTAATTAAAATTAAAAAATCAAATTCAACTTGCTGGATATTTTGTACAACGACCGAGTCGGGCTCCGGATATTTAAAAAAGGTCGAGTACCGGATATGCGATGCCTTCTTACGGGACTGGTCCAGTTTCTCCACAGCTACTCCCCCCCCCCCCCTGTACATGACTATTAATTGATCAATGGAGAAGACAAAAATAAATCTTCTGCTTCAAAAGTTGATATGGATAATTATTATAATAACGTTCCACTTTGCATGTTTAACTATAGGGAGTTTTCAACTGGCTTAGAAATATTGTATATACATACAGTGAAACCTCTCTAGAGAGACCACCCACCAGACCGTAGAAAATCGGTCTTATAGAGAGGTGGTCTCTGAATAGAGGTAAGGGCTAAAACAACGCTTCATGCAATAATGCAACAAAACACTATTCTATAACCTATTTTTATTACTATTTTATGACTGAACAGCTTTAAAAAAAGAATTAATCGAAGTTGCTTTGATTTTAGTAATTTCTCACTAACAATCTTTAATCTTTGAACTTTGATTTCCTGAAACAAATTATTCATTTTAGAGTCATCTCTAGCAGAATTGAATTTTCTATTTATCTATTGATTTCATTTAGTGTTTCTTGATACGAAATTGATAGCTGTTTTACTGGAGGAAACTCGTCATCTGAATCAGAATGAGCTCTTAATTTTTTTTTTTTTAAATATTGACTGCAGTATTGTTTACTAGTTTACAAGCATTGTAAGAGGGAAATGCCCTGTGAACTCTACAAATGTTCTTAGCTCTCCAAGAAAGGTAACAGGTTTAAGTTGGACCAATCATTCCCATAAATGACTCTACTTCACACTTCACAGGGATCTTCAAGGACCAAATGAACAATCAAGCTCATTAGTCCAATTCCCCTACCCTGGTGCTTATCACCCACCTAATTCCAGGAACAGGGACAATAGCTTCCTCTACCTACTATCTGGGTCCTATTTTTCTCAGAGATAAGGTTATTTCAAATTTCCCAAAGCTAAATAAATAATCCTACCTGTTCTTCGGAAAAAGTGGTCTTACTGGGAGGGAGGCAGAAAAGAGGTGGTCTTTTAATGGAGGGAAAGTTAATATTGAGTCTATAGCTGGAAGTTTTAGACCTTAAAAAAATGGTCTTTACGAGAGGTGGTCTTTATGAGAGGTTTCACTGTATTATTGTTTGCCTACAACATATTTTGTGGTGAAAAATACAGTTAAGTCTTGTAGTTGACGAATTTAGAAAGAAAAAGAAAAAAAAAATCCGAAAATTGTAATTTTTAGCTTAATAAATCGACTGAAATTTTGCGTTTGATCAATTTTCAAGTATTGAATTATTCAAATGAATTAAAATATGAAAACATAAGCGAACTCTTGAATGAAAGTTCCATTTCTGTTGTATATCTGTTTGATGTGAAACCATCAAAATACCGTCACAGTATTTTCGTTCGGCGTTTTCAAAAGTGTCGCAACTAACAACAACAATTTGTTTAAAAAAACGCAAAAAATAAATGTTATGCTTTCTTACTTGAAAGCATTGCGCCACTCTCTTAATTTTAGCTCTACCGGCATCAACACGCGAGAAGTAATTTTATTGCCGTTACTGTGAGCTTGCAATCTGCTGTAGTGATTCGCAAATGCACTTTAACGACTCGGAAAAACGTGCCAGGAGTTAGTAATAGCTCTATGCAAGAACATTTCTCAGCAAATCTTTTTGTTCCGTTTTTTTTTTTTTTTTTTCGGCACAGAATCTAGCTTTCTACTGAGTAATTTTTCCGCATTTACGTGAAAGGCTGCGAAAGGGAATAACTATTCAAATTGGCACTTCAACTGATGATTGCTCCTATAGCTGTGATTTCCATTACATGCGTGAATATTATGTTTTTTAGCGACGAGCACATGCTTTGAATTATTATCTCTTTTTGTTATCTGCTCTCTGTTGGCTCTTTAAAAAAATTTGTTGTGGTTGCTTTTATAAACGTTAATCAATTTAAATTTTAAAGAGTAATCTTTGTATTAGGAGTTTGATTTAAAGTTACAATGGACGTTCTGTAATTCGGCATTTTGCAGTTCGGCACATTTTATAGTCCGGCATCGATCGATACACTCACACTCCGGAGTGATTGAATGAATAAATGCAAGAATGAGTGAATTAATCAATGAATGAGTGAATGAATATGTATTAACTATTGAAACAGGCGTATCTGAAGCAATTAAGAACTAAGCTAAATGTGAAAGAAAGATAGCTAAATTATAAATTTGATGTTGATGTATATGGGAAAGTAGGCTCATATAGTTCTAGACGGACCTTCTTGTTTCTTTGTTTCTTCCTTTTCTTTTTATGTCCGTTTCTTTTTCTTTCTTTTCTTTTCTTTTTGGTACCTGATTAAGCGCTCAATATTAGATTTTCCTTTTTTTTTTTTCGGATATAATTCTGTGCAATTTTAGATATTCATTGTAATATATGTTTTGAAGTGTAAGTGAGCTGCTAACGTTACAGGGTGTTTTCTACCCACGTTATTTTACTAGAAATATAATCGTGCATCCTCGTTTTAATTACGCTCCACTCTCCAAATTCATTCCATGCATTCGAAGTGATCTTTAACTTTCAGAATCCAGGTATTATTCGAATTTATTCATTATTCTTCCATCCATAGTCAAAAGAAAATAAACTTTTTTTTTTTTTTACTGGCACCATGAATTCATTTTCTCACGCACGCAAGGAAAAATGGAATCTAAACGTTTTTTGGTTTAATGCGGTAGCTTATTTATTAAACAATTTTATGTAGTGAAAACATTTCTATTTTTCAAAATACATTCATTCATTTATGTTAACGTTCTTTGTCCCAAAAAAAAAAAGTAAGTGAAAGTTCGAGAAGTCTTTTTAATGCTTTTTTCGATTTATGGCTTTAGTTTATTAAAATTCAGAGTACATTTATTATCTCTTTTGAAGTCGAATTTATTCTTAATAGTTTGGTTCGTATTTTCTACATTATCGACGGCCAGCTGTTCTTAAAAGTACCCTTTTTTTATTTTCTCTTTCCATATTTTTGAATCGTTTGAATAGTTTAGTTTGCGCGTTATAAAAACTTAAAATCGTTCTTTTTTGCAGGGAAAGACCATGTAATTTTTTCTAACGAACTTTCTCTTTTTGGGCGTATTAAATGGCTTTGAGAAAACGCATGATTGATTGTTTTTTTAAGGTGTGCGTTTTTCTCAGCAAATGAATTTTTGTACTTTTAATATTTTTAACGGAAGGAAGTTAGAATTTAGCACTCTAGCTTTTTTTTTTTCTTGAAAATAATTTTCAAAATACGGAGGTATATTTAAGATTACTTTCAAATAATTATAACATAGATAGCATATAAAGACAGCCCTTGGTAAATAAGATGCTATAAGACAAATGATCAAAAATGTTTTGTGCTAAATGTGCTCAACAGGAAAGTTGTAAGTGAACTCGCAACTTGAGTGAAAGTTGTGTGTTTCATTTACAACTTTCTTGCTGTGTGTTGAGCACTTTTCTTTCTTGCATTGTAGCCTCGAAACAGCTGTTTGCATTATTCAATCGGACAATTTGTGCTTTATTTACGTTGTTTATTCCTTGTACTCAAAATAAGATGCTCCCTTCTTTTAGAGACGAATAAGCGACAATATCCAGGGTTCAAGATTAGGATGTAAAAGTTAGACGTCATTGGCACCTAGCTATTTTGTTTTAGTTGCCAAAAATGATCTGCGAGGCTTAATTTTAAAATAATTCAAATTGCTTGAGCAGAGGTAACAACTCATAACTATGATGACAGTTGTGCAATTGTTAAAAAATATCCCAAAACATCTCAACCTTACTGAGAAAATTATTGATAAATAAGAGAAAAATGTCCAAAAATGAATTTCTATTAGCAACTTTGGAGAAGTTGGTAATTTTACTGAAGTTTATGAATCAATTTAAGCGTCTATTTTAATCAGTGCCTTATTAAATAAAATTTGTGTTAATTGCTTTAACTGTTTTGCCAAGTGTTATTTACAATCTAGTATTACTTAGGAAACTTCATTTCCAAGTAAAAATTCACGATTCAAAAAGGTCAAGAAATTACTATAGTCTTCATAGATATCGTAAAAACTCAAAATACAGAAGATTAGATGAAATATGTATATAAAAATACAACTGTATAAAGTTATGCTAGATTAAAAAAATAAATAAATAGAAAATGACGACTTGGTGAAAAATTGTGGTTGTCAAGCTAAAAGTTTTATGAAAAGTTAGGCATGAAAAGCGACGACTAGATGTAATATCGTGGTAGTCAAACGGGAATTTTTAGTTGCAAAATACGACTAACAACCGCTTATATCGAACCCTGACAATATCTTCTAAACAGAAGGCATAGGAACACAAACAAACTCGTAATTCTTCCGCAGTGTGTCAAATTTTGTAACAAAAACTTGTCAAAACAACAAAGAAGCAAACAAACGTTTTCGTTTTTTGCTTTAGTAGGTATTGGAAATATCCTCTACTTTCCGGGGGGAGAAGATTCAATCGTGCCACATTTGAATGACGTTAACTGAAGCGTAGATCAACAATGTCGATTTTATTCTTTACAGTTTCACGCAGTCATTCAGTGTTTTAGGTCGCTTCCTTCTCTTATCCTTCAATTATCTCTGTAGGATAAGTTTTGCCGAAGTGAGATCGGATGATGTGGGATTTCTTGGTATAGAGGTCCTTTCTGTTATCTAAGAAACTGGTTATCAGTTCCTTGGAGGCATCAAATTAGCATTATGATTAGATTTATCAACAATATCTATAAATATCAACTATTTTGTGCCAGTTATGAACTTCAAAACTTATGTTTTCATGAGGGCTTATAAATGTTAAGTAGCTTTTCGTTTTTCGGAGGATTGGTGTATTAGTAACTTTGTTGTGGGTATATAAATTTGAATTTGATCCCTATTTTTCGGTAATTTATTTTGAAAATCCGATATTTATGTGTGCAGATGTAGACTAAAAACATTGCGGTGTTTCGGCGTAAAAATTCTTTTCGTAAGTTGATGGTAATGTAGATCGGAAGGGCGATAGTTGTTACGGATTAGCTACATTGGTTATTTAATTTACTATTTATGTTGTGGCATTAATTTATTTAAGAATAAGCTTTTAAGATTTTCAATCTTAAATCTGCATGCCAAAACTACATTCTCGATAAAATGTCAAGGAAAAAGTTAATTTGTAAATTACTTTGTATTTACTTTTCTGATGCATAGCTTTGGGCAATATTGTTTCATAAATGATTCTACAACTATTTAAGACGTTAAAATATATTATTTCACTTGAATGCCAGTAGTGATGGGTTTTAATTAATATTTATTTCCTCAACTAGTTTTCTTTTCCACATCGGAATATTAAGCGGATATTCCGATGCGAAAAAGAAAACTAGTTGGGGAAGCAAAAAAAAAAAAAAAAAAAAGTGAAACCTATGTAAGTTGACCACTTGCGGTGCAGCACTTTAGTGGTCAACTTTTAACCCGGGTTTTACTGTATTTTTAAAAAGTTCACGTATGTGTGTTTTGTGAGGGTCGGGAACCAATCTTCTTAAGAATTGTAAAAGTGAACAATCTTGGGTGCAGTAAAATAATGAAGTTTCGATTTTATTTTATATAGCTGTCTGAAAGTGTAGTAGCTCAATGTACCGATGTGAAGAAATTTCAAAAACAAAGTTATCTTTTACATCACTACTTCAACTTGATCAAGCTGAGGTAGTAATGGGCAGTAAGAATTTCGAGCTTTAGTCTGAAATGGTTCTGTTTGCTGATGGACCTGCTATAGTGCGAGTGCACCAGTGGTTGACACCATTCCCCTTAGTAATTAATAAGAAAAATAATGAATCAGTATATAAATGCTGCCTATCTATATTTCATGAAATTACTGATTTAATCTTGATTGCTCACCAGATTGTGTTTCTATCACAAAAACGTAAGTGAAACAAACACGTGAAGTGAAAAACATAGTCACTTGTGTTCAGCTTGCTTGGAGACTTAATGTGAATTAATGCATTATTCTTGGTAGATCTTAATCAAGTATGTGAAACAAACTTAATTGTAAGTGAAACAAACGCGTGAAGTGAAAAACACAGTCACTTGTGTTCAGCTTGCTTGGAGACTTAAGGTGAATTAATGCATCATTCTTGGTAGATCTTAATTAATTTTAGCAATCTAAATAGTTCCCATTTTAAATCTATTAGATGTATATATTTTAACTACTAAAATGTAAATTTTAGCGATGGTTCATACTTTTTTGAACTAATAAGCTCACCCTAATTTCCATCAAAGCCAATATTGCTGTTGCAATCAAATATCATATTCATAGCGCAATTTAAAACCTTAATTGTAAATTAAAGAACTATTTACAGTCAAGTATGGATCTCGCACAGAAGAAAATGCCTAACTTCCTTTCAAAATTCTTTGGATACATACGACTCCTTGACAGTGAATCCATCATTCTAGTGCAGCTGTTGTTCAAGCTCGGGGTCAATTCCCCAGCTATGTGCAGCGGACTCTCCCGGCGCAAACCAACTCAATTAACATCAGCTCTCATTATCCCTTGTTATATCCTCCACCCTGTGTCGCCCCAGTGTCTCGATTCAGGCGTAACTGTCTCTGCATTTCGCTGGAGGAATAAGGGGAAATGAGTCTACCCTCCTGGCTCACTTTCTAATTGCTTGGAGCCCATTTAAGGGAACAAGGAAACAATAAAAATTACTTAGTCTTGGTGTGGTGGAATTAGTTACTGTTATCAGCATAATTGCATTAGGTCTAAATATAGACGAGATACGTTGTGATCGAGCTTCTACTATGGATGACCACCACAAGGTCTTCAGAAATAATACATCCGAGTTAAGCATTTGGATGCTTCATATTTGGAATTGTTAAAAGCTTTTGGTTCATTCCCCCTTATATCTGTTTTGTCACAACTTTTTTTGTTTCATTTTAGGTACTAAGTATGAAAAATAACTATAAATTTTGGTGTGATTACACATGAAGGGTCCACTGGAAAAACGACCTAAGTCACATACTACTTGATGAACTTTGCTTTATGTTTTATTCATTCATTTTATAACATGAATGTTAATTTTAACTATACGAGCCTACTTTCCCGTAGCACCCAAATTCAAATTTATAAACTAATTTATAGTATAGTTAAAATTAACATTTATGTTATAAAATGAATGAATAAAACATAGAGGCAAAGTTCATCAAGTAGTATATGACTTAGGTCGTTTTTCCAGTGGACCCTTCATATTTTTATGGTTTGTTTAAAAACAGTGGAAGAATGTTTGTCAAAGAACTGAGTTCTGTAAAAACATGCCATGACAAAAAATGGACATGGCATGTTTTTATATAATTTCAAAATTTTATTCCTTCAACTAAAACTCTCCCTCTATCTTTTCAAGTAGCTATAAAGATGTGTAGTCGCACCAAAATTTATAAAGTTATTTTAGTACTTAGTACCTATTTTAAAACAAAACAGGTGCGTTTTGCCATTTGAATGAATCTTTAATGCACGAAAATATAGCGTCGGTTTTCTGTAAATAAATGAATTAATTTCAAACTAACGTTTTGGTGTGTATGCCTGTATTGTTTTCTCGAAAACTAAACGACATAATTCGTTAAATATCTATTAAAACTAGTTAAAAATTCTTTTATGTGTATATATTTTTTATATTTTGTATGCATTTACCTTATGGTGCATTTATTGCTTGTCGTATTTTCGTTAATAAATCCTATTTATATTTTCTGTATATTTTAAAGAAACTGCTCTTAGTAAGCGAGCGAGAATAATCTAAATCGTGCGATTTTATGGCTCTCTTTATATATATCGGGGTGATTGTATTCCGGGTGTACCCCGGAAATCCAGGTTTTTCATATCCTCCTTCCCTGTTTTAAAAATCGGAGTGTTTAGTCTTCAAAATGGAAAATTTAGCGGATGGGAACAAAAATACTCCGAAAAGCGATAAACATTCCCTTTGTAGCAACCTTTTACGCAGCAAGGGTTGTAACGGCGCCAACTATCTTTGTTCCGAACACGAACGATACCACGCCCTACGTACTTTAGTTGTTACTGATGACTGAGCGTTGGCGCCATTTTGGAAATTTTTTTTCGGCGCCAAACCACGGGGTTGGCTATGTTTACATTCCCGTTGTAAACATCGAAAGTGGTAATTTTTTTCCGGACTTTATTTGTATTTTTAAATGAACGTTAAAAAAACAAACTTGGATTTTTTTGGATTTAGTTATTTTCCTCGATAAACATCGCAAAAGTTGAACTCATTTTCCGAACTTATTTTTTTGCATAATAACGCATTTTTACGTCCTTTTCCTGAAATCGGTACTGGACTTCAAGTTATTTTCTCAACTTTTATTTCAAAAGTTGCAGATATTTGACAAATAAATGAAAAAATAATAACTCTAAATAGAAAAAGTATATCACTGCAAAAATTTGGCAAAAAATATATAGTCATGGGAAATTCCTGTTCGTTATGTTTTACTATAAATTGCAATTTATTTTCAAAAAATAAATAAAATTTTCCATATTAGTTTGAAGTAGGTAAGTAAAATTTTAATTTCAAAAGTTATTTTAAATATGCCGATGTAACTATTTGTCCAAAAAAGGTATCTTATAATTTTTGGCGCATAAAAAGTGATACCGGCTTTTTGCATAAAAATTTTTCAAGGTTTTTTACTTTGTGTCGCAATCCCCCCTGATATATATAAGGGAAAAAGAGGTTAAAATTTCCCTAATGTGAAATAACGCCTAACAGTAGTTTGATGTACTTCAAAAAACCTAACATAAAAAATAGTTGTCAATAACATAATTAACAAATATTGCTTTCCATAGTCCTTAATTTTGGCAACAGATAAACTATTCAAAAAATTTATCTACTGTAATACAGCAACAAAATCAGTTGCAAAATTAAAAACGAAAAGAAATGAGTGGTCAGTTATCGTCTGTTCCTGAGAAACTCTGACTGAAATTTGTGAAACCCTGCTCCAAACAAAGAATCTCGAGTTTTCATCGTCTCTGCCGTTTCTTTTTCAGTACACAAACACTTTTACCGTGCATAAAATAAAAAAAAAAATAAAAAATAAAAAGAGTGATCCGTTATTGTCTGTCCTGAGAAACTCGGACTGAAACTTGAAAAACCCTGCCCTCAAAGAATCTCAAGTTTTTATCGTCGCTGAAGTTTCCTTTTCAATACAAAAGCATTTTTTCACGCATAAATTATAACGCTATGAAGAATGAAAAGTGTTTCTGTATAAATTGTGCATCAAATTCGTTCAATGTTCAAATAGTGAGCTTGAACGAGTTATGTGAACAAAAAATGTCTCCAATCAAATCATGTTTTTAAATTTTTTACTTGAGTAATTCTCGCTGCCTCCGCGTTCAATGGTTTAAGCAACCATAGAAGTACATGATTTCACTATGATTAAATTTCAGCCAAAAGAAAGGAAAAAAGAAAGAAAAAAGGAAACTAGTAGAAAGAGAATGCATTTTGAAATTGGAAGGAGGAATTGCTGAGCGTATTTAACGCTGTCTTGCGGTGCTCTTATTACAGGTCTCTAATTGTTTTCTAAACGACTTTTACTAGTAAATAATTTAAGTTTGAGTCCGTTCTTTGCTACGAAGAACTTCATTGAATAAATATTTAATGAATATCTTGTCTAAGATTGAACCTACTCGTTTCATTATATCTAAAAGGAGAATCTTGGAGTAGCAGTCCCAAACGTCATGTTTCTCTCTGCGATGTTAAATAATAAACCATTGTTTACTGGAATTAAAATTGGGGCAAAGGCAGCTGTGAATTGGAATGAATTTGGTGTCTAGAATTAATTTGTGGAACAATAGTTATTTTGATGCATTAATCGTAGTGTTTCATCTCGTGAGTGAGTATTTTTGGCGACTTTTCTTATGCGCATTAAGAAGTAATTTTTTGGGTAATGTTTCAGCGGTTCATTTTAATTTCTACATGCATTATTTAAACTTTTGCTTAACCCTGAATAAGCAAGCAGTGCTGTGCTTTGACGCTTATTGATTCAATGATGCGAAGTACAAGAATTTTGTTTTTCTAGGTTAAGGTTTTATTTTTAAAATTTTCAAGAACGACAGAATAGGATTTCAGTCATCCGATGTGTAGATCAAAGGCGCCATGTTTGACTCTTTTTAAATGAGTTCTTCTGAAATTCAGAAATTAAACATTTTGACACTTTCTTTTATCAAAAACATTTTGCTCTTCCAAGTATTATATAAGAAAGGAGAAAAGTAACAATGGGTGAATTATTGTAATCGATTCCTTTTATTATTTTCGTTATTACTCTTTCCACGAATTAAAAACGTTCCTATTTTAAGAAATAAATTATTATTGCCCTTTTATTAGTTACACTAGCTCATATTTTGCTAACTAAAATTTATAACCCATTAAAGTTATTTAAACATTTAGCTTAGTTTTTTTTTTTTTTTTTGTAAATTAATTGCTCGAAATCTTAATCATTTCCGGTTTGAAAGAACTAAACTTTCCACTTCTCTCAGTTGTGTTTAAATCTCATTGTCCTGTTTGTTAAGAATACTGGTATTAAAAAGGTTTATTTTGATAAATGAATTTTTAATTTCAACAAGCATTAATTAAATTGAAATTTTGTTCGAGAGGAAAAAGCTGTTTTGTTTGCTTTTTTTTTTTTATCGCATTCCCAGTAATTCATTCACTTTATGTCGCCCCCATTTCCCTCCTAGCGGGTGGTTTAGGCCCTTTGATGTAGTCATTCTGAGAAATTTTAACAACTGTTTTGTTTTCTGTTGGTACCTGCAATTTCTTCCATTTGTTTTAGTTTCTTCCAATTTCTTCCACTGTGCTGGAAGAAAATAATTATAATAATTTTTGGTCTGGAATAGAATGCAAAGCAAAACAAAGTGAAATTCACAATTATGCAAAATGTTCATTTGTGAATTGCATATATCAGTTTTACTATTAATTCGATTCTCGCACAAAGTCTTTACATTTATTTACAACTTATATTTGTATATTTTACTTCATATTAGCACAATAGTTTTATGCTGCACGTAGTAAGAAAAATAGAAATATATCTGTCGATTATGAAAGTAGTAAACCTTTGAGTTAGAAGCTAATACGCAGTAAAACCAGCGAGGTGAATGCACAAATATATTTGCGTACATGCAACATTTTATACTAGTACATTGTCCACAATGCATGTTGTATTTTGATGTATTTTTTGCTATGATACAAAGATAGTGATTTTGCTTTTGTCTGAGTTATTTTTGCCCGTTATTATCGACATCAAAGAACACTGCTTTTCAAGAGCAAAAACCCACTCAACGAAAGATAAAATCGACTCTCATGAAGGTAATTCTTCCATTCGAATTCGTGGCTCTTTCCAACGTTTGAAGCACATGCTTCGTGAATTTCTTTCCTCCTTTCTGGATATTTTATGTTCACTTCTTGGCATATATGATTATTTCTTTGGCCTTCGGTACACAATATGACATATTATTCGGGAAGACACGTGTGCATGCTGCTTCCTAAGCTGGTCTGCGGAATTGCTGTTAATGTTATTGATGTTCGCTCGAGAACTGCTTAGATCCCAGCCGTTGCGAAATTTCATAAGTATGATATGACTGATGACATGCCGATGAATACTGAAAAGATATTCTGAGGTGTCGTCGTGATTCACCTTACTGTGACCATATCACAGCTATTCAACCCAGCTCATTTGTCTTGGCTCTGGCTCTACCCCCTAAACAGTTTCGAAGTACGTTCACCAAGTTCCTTTGACACTAAAATCAGAACTGACAGCAATTATTTGCTGGCGTGCTTGTTTATATATATCTACTTGGAATCACATTAATCAATTAGACATAACACTACTCCATAACACAATCTGCTTGTAAACATTACTTAAGCAACTGTTTGTAGCAGAAAATAAAATCATTAAGTCTAAGGTTTGATTATTATTCTTGTAAAATTTTATCAATTAAGTTTTGATGTTTTTTCGGTGCAGGGGTTTTCTCTCATAATACATCTCAAATAGTACATATTCTTCCATTCATATTCACGTTTCACGGCTCAGAGCGAATCTCTAAAAGTAGCTTCTTTCTCACCGCGGTCATTATTATAACTTTTAAGTCTCTAAAAGTCTTTAGATATTTTAATGTTTAATTACGTTTTAAATTCTTTGAGTTTCGTTTTCAGAAACTTATGTTTAAAAATATTATTATTTCCTTATAAGAAGTTATTTGTGCAATTGTTTTCCCTTTTATTAAAAAAAAGTTAGAAATGGTAATTATTGCTTTGTTTTCATTATCGTTTGGTTTAAATAATTATTCTTTTAAAGAAATATGCAAAAATTTTGATTCACAGACGTCAAGGTTCGCTAGAACTTCCGGGATATAGTCCAAAGATCTCAATTAATTGGGAAAGCTTAGAAAATGCCGATCTACAATCGACAATTATTTGTATTTATTTACATGGAAGTTGAGTTTTTTAAAACTCGTTGCAAGAACTGAGTTGATGGTGACAGATGAATTCAGCGAGTTTTTTTTTTTTTTTTTTTTCCCAAACGGTTTATTTTTCAAACTAAGGTTTTTGCGAAATTTCGTCAACCAAGGCTTTGGCCGGAAAGGGTTAAGAACCTTATAAAAGCAAAATAATTTTCAGCCAAAAAAGTGGCAATTTTGTTATGAGGTATTTGTCCACCTTGTTTTCGTTTGTGCCTGCATACCTTTCTGGCTGAGCGGTCACACACACGATGCGCGTCAACGAACTCGAGCTTCCAGGTTCTGGTCTTGAGCATTGTTTAGCACTTCAAATCCCTCCGAGGCGACAAAGCATATCTCAAGTTTGGAAAACAAGTTCCTGTTTTGTTTTGCGTGTTTTATCATGCGTTTATGGCCTGGAATGAAGGGAGTAACTTAATTAAATTTTCGTACTTAAAACAATTATCGAATTCATGGGGTATGTAGGGCAAAGAAGAAAACAGCGTATTAACACAGATTAAGCGCCGATGTTTGTATATTCTGGGCACCGTCAGAAGGGGCTTTTAAGTGGTTGAAAGTTTAATGAAGTCATGCGAAAATGTTTAAGGATTAGAGGCTTTCATCGTTAGGTACAAATTGCCTTCTTTTCTGATCAGAACTTGTTTGGGTCTTGGTTAAAAAGTTACAAAATGCAGCTCTTCTTTTCTCTAAAATGAGTAAGTATTAGTAGGAGCGGTTGCGAGTTCGTTAAACTTTCGAAATCAAAAGTCCATTTACTGAAGGTCACGAAGTCAAATGGATTAATTGGTGTTATTGACATAAATCGAAAAGGATCATCGAGTAAGATTTCAACTTTTAGCGAATCCATTGCAAACATTTTATACTCTCTCTCTTATATATACGTCTAATCTATACGCATATATGTCTCCACGTGTTCATGTTTTTGTGTAATTAAAATATTCTATATAAATTCAGTTATTATAAGTTTCTTAGAATTACTTCTTATTCGTCGAATTTCATGTGCTTATTATTTTTTATGAAAGCTAAAAGGGAGGCACTTACGCTCTCTTGACCCCCCCCCCCATGATATGCCCCGCTTTCCGTTGCACGCTGTAGTGTTTTTGTGTATATATATATATATGCACAGTTGAACTTTCCTAATATGAACACGGTTATTACGAAATCACGGCTAAACATTTGTTTATTAAGTTTGGTTTACTATTTAATTACACTAAATATCTCACGCATATTGCGAAGGCTAAAATACAAATTTCGGCTAAGACGAACAACATTACTGACCTATTCAGGAAAAATTTGCATGATAAAATTTAATGTACCTAAACAGCTAACCATTAAGGATTTTTTCCAAAATTGTTAAATTTAAATAGGTAAGTTCACATTTTCTCAATGTACTAGTAAGATTTAAAAGTTTATATGAGTAAAAATAAATAATTTGTTTTCAATATTTATTTAACTTTTCATTATAAATAGTAGTAATTAGTTTTAAAATATAAACATGAATTTCTAATACCTTTTTTACAGAATTTTACTTATTCACGGTTGTTACGAATAACGGCTGATACGAACAATTTCGCAAATTTTTTGCATTTCGTATTAAGCCAGTTCAACTGTATATCTATCTATATATCATTTTGTGTGTATATATATGCATATAATTACATGTAAGACAGACATGACAAAGCAGTTTTTTTGTTTTGTTTTAAATACTAAATATTAACACAACTAAATACATTTTAGTGTGCGTACACATCTTCATGCTTACTTTAAAACTAACGGAAGAATTTTAGATTTAAGAAATAAAACTTTGAATTGATGCAAAAAGATATCTTGAAAACCATGTCCAATTTTTGTCTTGCGTCTCATTGCATGTTTTCACAAATATTTATATCATACACTAAAACAAAGCGAATGTGTAAGCACACCAAAATTTGTTTAGGTACTTTAATATGTAGTACCTGAAACGAAACAAAAGTGTGTCCGACATGACGAGACTTATGGTATTAACCTTATGTTATTTAAAAGGCTCATATCGTATTCAACCACTGTCAAGCCGCTGCTGGATGAAGATATTCTCTAATCCGTTCTATTTGGTGCGCTACTTTCGATTTTGAATCAATTAGATCCACGGTGATCAAGCTCGCTTGTCACGGTGGTCTCTGTCTTCGTTCGTTTGTGAATGTGGGTAAAAATCGGCATATTGTGCGTTAGTGCCAACAGTAAGGCTAATTAAAACCTACTAATTTCAATGAAAACGTACAGTTGCGGGTATTAGAAAGCAGGGTTCCCACAATCCTTAAAAGTCTTAAAACCTTCATAATTTTCATTTTAAAAATGAAGTGCCCTTAAAAATACTTCATTTTAGTTCAAAGTTCTTAATTTCCATAGACACCATCCTATTCTAATAGCTGTGTCTTCCTATCGCTTTTATTAGAATAGAAAATTCACGGGTGCACCTTCTTCTCCAATTTTCGCTAATATGTATTTCCAGCACCATGTTATACCAAGAATGACATTTTTCTGAATTTTCACCGTAACTGCGCAAATTTTCGATTCAGCAGATCTTCTCCCCACGTCACGCTTTAAGATGATCCTAACTTTTTGCTTGCAAAATTGAATTTGAAAGACCGCCGGGAAAAGCGATCTCTGTCCATTTTTTGACAGGTTGGAATTAGTTCGTTTCTTTCCTATACTTCACACGAGCAGCTTTTAACCTTTACGATGTTGTAATGTTGATACAAAGGATTTTTCTTTTAAGTTCTCAATCTTTTTTTTTTTTTTTTTTTGTTTTTATTCCGTGTTTGTTATGAGTGGTACTTTATCAGCTTCGACTAGACAAGTCTTGTCGCCCCACTAAAAATAGTTTTTTTTTTGTAAATTGCTAGTGGGGAAAAACAGACATATTTTATGCTTAAAGCCCGACATTAAAATATTTATCCATTCAAAAATCTGCATTTCTTCGAAAACGTCACTTAACACATGTTTATCCACTGAGCTCTTCAATTAACAGCTGTACGGATGCTACTAAGGAATGCTTGAGATTAATACTGTGTTCAATCTGATCTTTTGCTTGAATCATCAGTGTTTTTCTTTTTGATTTCAATGAAAGTATCAAAATATTTAATCTCTTTCATTTTTTCTTCGTAGTATTGCTTAAAAGTTTACTAATTAAATTTTATTGAACTAGTTTATCTATCTATCTATATATAATAATCTATTTCAAAATCTCATCAAACATTCTATATTGAACTAATAATTGTGCTATCGGGGAAAATATTAATGAATGTCTATATAACACATGTATATAATGTTATAATAACACATACATACATATTTGTATTATTTTTGACATAACAGAAGTAAAAATTTATAAATGCTCTTTGTTGGGAACTACAAATTTTAAAGAAAAAGAGAGAGAGAGAATGTGCTTCACAAAAAGCAACTGAAAATCATTGCGGCAGAATCGTAACTTCCTGACTTTAATAGCAAGAATAGTTGAATTGTTTTGTTAGTTTAAGAACAATGGTTGTTTTACTTTTAACTAAGCTTTTCAATTGTTGCATTTTCTGAAAAATCTTAAACCCTTTGTGAAATTAATTTTCCTACTGTAGCAAAAATGAAAAACAAGACAAAAACATTGCACACCTTATTTGCTTTCTCTAAACTAATATTTATCGTGTGGGCTGCTGATGCGGAAAACAGTTACCTGCTGGCCTAGTAAGGAATAAGTTTTATTTTGATTTACTTGTCGAAAAAAACTTTTACATAATACAGTTACTCACTTTTAGAATTTCCTGGTACATTTTAGAAAGTTACGGGTGATTGCATATTAATTAAACAGTTAAAAAGTAACGAAAGTGATTTTTTTTCACTTTTCACTAACAATTTTTGCTTCATTAAAAAAAATACTTTCAGAATATGTTTACTTCTCTTGAGACGGAGATTGAGGTTTTTTGTGTTTTCTTCTTACGAAAAACACTCTTTTCACCAAAAAACGTTTGTGGTAGTTTGACGGAATGACATTTTTGATGACAAAAAATGAAGTTTTGATTGAGTGATGTTCGTCAAAACATTCATTTAAAAGAGAGTCATTCACTTTGCGCCTGTATTCAAAATTAGTAAAAGCAAAGTTAAAGGATACAAATAAGAGGTTAAAAAGGGCAATCAGTTCCCTTCGTCGGAACCGAGGGTAGAAACAAAAAGAAAGCTACTCTCGACTACGAAGGGGGCTGATTGTGCTTGAAAACGGTCTGCCATTTTTAACCTGCTTACTTGCGCCCTTTAAATTTGCTTTCACTCATTTTGAAAACATTCATTTGCTTTTCTGTACAGCTTTTGGTTAACAGTACAAAAAGACGAAATGAAAGAAAAACGTTTTTAAATATATTGTTTTAAGGGGATGAAGACTAAATTGAGATAGTAAATATTGAATTCAATTCAAATTTCCTTGTTCTCGGCAACTTATCTCTTTAAAAATTACCAGTGTAGTTACTGTAATAATGTTTCAATCGGTCTATGGAAGTGCAGTAGAATTTTTTCAGTTAAGAAGTCTTTTTGAAATTCTTAGTTGAATGTGCTTTTGTGTTTTGGGCATGTAATACAAATGCGAGTTTGGGTACCATTTAAAACGAACTTTTTCAAAACATCAAATTTTTTGTGCTTTTACGAAAACTGCCCGCTAATATAGTGAACCAAATTTTATGATCCTTATTGTTAACAATACAAAGAGTACTAAATACTGAAATAAAATTTTTTTAAGTACAATTTAGTTAAAAATTTTCTTAGTATATTTTTATAAAATTTCACTGGCGTAATCGCTTGAATTTCATTTTTTTAAACTAGAGTGGTCATTTCATTAATTATAAAATTGCCCCGCTTATTTGTAAGAACTTTTAAGTGATTATTGTTTTATGCAATTAAATTATGTTTCATTCTTTAACTCGACGCTAGTCTACCGGCACAATCGCCTACTTTCTCCAATGCGAGCGAGAGAGGTACGTATTATGTAAAAGATTGTGTGCATGTTACAGATTTCGTGAAGATCAACTCAACTAGAGCATAAGTTTCTGAATATGGCCATTAAATATGTGAAATTCTCCCCGTAGAATGCAGGTTGAAAAGGCTTTTTAGAGACCATCTCTACGCGGGTTTCTAAAATGGGTTGGTGATGCCGTTCTGAGTATTAACTCTACTTTGAGAAAATCTTAGTGCACTGACGTCCGTAAATGTGCAGCTTTAAAGGATTTCGTCATAAGAAGGGGGGAAGGGGGAGCGTCTATGACGAAATCATTGAGAGCTAGGAATTCAAACTTAAACGACATGGGTAATTATAAAATTACTATAGTTTTTACCATTTGGATAAATTAACACTTAACCTCACGCTTGGATTGCGATTGCTCGCATGAGCAGTCAGCTGGTTAGTTGTTTCCAGAACTTCAGACGTAGACATCAGAACTTGTAGTTTGTACCCTCTTTATATTACAAGGTGAAATGCAATCATGTGGTATTTATTGCGCCAAAATTGCCTGTAAAAGAAATAATGCTATATGGGCCTTAATGTTTGGAATGATTTACGTCTTTAAGTAACCTTCAGCAATAGATTCAGTCTCGGATTCGCTTTGGTGTGTGCCGCCACGTTCTAAAAATCTTAACGGACATTAAAAGTTATATATATCATGCTTTTTGAACGAGATACAAAAAACTTACTGCTTTTACAACATCTACAAACGACTGTCAGGTTAGGTATTGAGCCACTAACCTTGAGATTCATTCTGGGTTTAAAAGAAAAAGCGACGCAAAAATCATGACATTTAACAACATGTTTAATTCTTTACTTAAAGTATTTGCACTTTTAACTGACAGTTAAGTTGTGGGTGTTTGCTCAAAAGTAGGATAATTTTGCTATTTATATGAGTGCATTAATTAACCCAAACATTGAATCGTGGTATGCAGTCTAAATCCTTCAACTAATCCCATTAGTTTGTAGGTAATTTCCTCATTTCAAGTTTGTTTTTGTAACTCCCACAGGAACACTCCCTCGGTATTAATTTAGATGCGTTGTTTTGCTTGGTGGTTATTATAAATCTTCGTTTATGAAGGTTGCATGTGTATTTTCAGTGGCACGCAATACAATTTAACTCATTTTTGATGACATTCTCATTTAAATTAAATCTTTAAAAATATTTCTTTTTATGGTGGTGTGCTTGAATGATTTTGAAAAATGCGGTGAAGGAAATAGTTCGACGCTTATTTTTGGTTTATAACAAACTTCTGCTCAGAAATACATATATTATATTGTAATATGCTTTGTTTGTATATTTGTGTATCTGCCCCCCCCCCCTCATCGCCGCTTTTTTTTCTATTTACCAAAATGGATGAATACATATAAGCAATTTTGTAGGGTGAAAAACTGTTTCCAAAAGCACATTTTTTTCTTGAAAATTCTGCCTAGTTTATATTTAAAGGAAAAGATGCTTTTAATAATATCTTTAAAGAAACATCTATATTGTTTCTTTTTTTTAAATTATTCAGGATTTCTAGTTGGATAGTCTTTAACTGAATTAAGCCGACTCCTTTTTCTTAGAATTTCTTTTTCCTTTTATGTCCAATTACGCAGTATTTCGATATCCCCCCCCCCCCTTTTGGAATTTGAAGGTCTTCGTGCACTTTATTTGAAGATGTTTAACCTAAACGTATTTTCCAGGCGTAATTTAGGTACGAAATAATAAAAAGCAAAAGGTATTTCTAGAGATTATAATTATATGCAAGAACACCGACCTTGTAAATGTAACTTCTCTTTATAGCGCTTCATATTGCGGGAAATGCAACTTTCACTGTAATCCGTCATTTAAATATTTTGACAACCGATCAATTTGCATGATTTTCTTTTTTGTTCTCCCTCCCCCTCTTCCTTTGGTCACGGGAGTGAAAAGAATTTAGGGAAATTTGTTGAACTCTTTCTAAACCGAATTCTGTATACGGATTTAACGATTTAAAGCTCTACTCAATTGTATAATATTTTGACCGGTCTCTGTTGAGTCAACTTTAATTTTGCAATTTTTGTTTCGGAGTTTGAATAAATATTTTTTTATAAATGCTCTCAAGTACTTGGGAAGTTCAGCTGAAGTACTCTTTCTAAACCGAATTCTGTATACGGATTTAACGATTTAAAGCTCTACTCAATTGTATAATATTTTGACCGGTCTCTGTTGAGTCAACTTTAATTTTGCAATTTTTATTTCGGAGTTTGAATAAATATTTTTTTATAAATGCTTTCAAGCACTTGGGAAGTACAGCTGAAAATATTAATTATTCGTGACATTTGCATTCTAAATTTCGGCTGTAGTGAGACATTTTACAGTCATTACAAGTAATGCTTCTTTTTATTTGAATTTTCATGTAACCGGAACTTCTAAAGAGCTTGTAAAAATGTTAAAATCTTGGATTGCTTTTTGAAGTAGTTGAAACAAATCAATTTAGATACATTGTCAAATTGTCTAGTTTGTATGGTTTAATCGTAGTACAATGTGTTTTAATCTCTGTGATTGGGGGAAAAACAATCCAACTCGATAGAAGCTTTAACTATACTAGGTCCCAAATCAGCCAAACTTCGGGCTTTTCCGAGTTTTAAACCATTAGCGTTTTATTCACCACAAAACTAATCTGCCCTTGCCTCTAGAATTTGTCCACGTGTTACACACGTCTGGAGCATGTTTGCAGTAGTAATGTGGCATATATTTTCAGAGGAGTATTTTTTTTAAAGGTAGTAGTATATAAAACCTACTGGGGTCACAATGCGAACAATTTTACTTACAAAACTAAAGGGTATTTTATTTACACGTTTTCAGTAGTTACATTGAACATGTCCATTATTTTGCTCTGCTTTATCCGTTTGGATTTTTTCGCAGCTACTTTTTAAATTTCACTCTTCTAATTCCTTTCACAATAAAGAGGTGGTACATGAGGAGGATTCGTGATGAGATCTAGAAGAGAATTCCGATAGCTGGACGTCCGAATTTGAGACTTTGTACAGTACTTAGTTCAAAGAATAACTAAATTGCAGAAATAAAAACTTGAATTTCGTCCTCGCCAAGCGAAAGAGAGTGAATGTACTGGTCTTGATCGAAATGCAGCCCATATAGGCAAGAATCCGACTGCCGCCCCAGCTCCACTAATAGATGCCCGCATCCGTTTCCGCAATTTTGGTATTGCACTAAAGGGGTGGGAAAGTTTCTCTAGAGCCCTGCACCCATGGAAACTGCTAGCGACTGACCACAGGATTCTCGGATCCACGGATTTAACACGCACGTATTCCCAGATGTACTCAGTGGGGTATTTTGCGGCGGCGAGGATCGTAGCCTGGACCTTCCAGCTCTGGGTGCTATACTCAAACCAATAGGCTACCCAAGACCCAACATAGTCTGTATATTCTCATTGATTTGAGTACGAATTAATTGAATAAAAATACTCAAAACATCTTGATTCAGATGCGTTTCCCTTATGAATAAAACAAATTTGATAAACTCAAAGATGAAGATTCTGAATATTATCTTTGTGCTTCCCACATTTTTTTATCTATACAGAAAACCTATCTGAAGCAACATGTTTCGAGCATTTTTAAGATTCACATGAGCCATCTACGATCGTTTTTACAATCGTAAATCAACCGAAGCAAAACATGTTTATGGTCGACTGGAATGCCATTATCTGGTATAGATTACTTTGAAAACAGGTTTACTTGGCCTGTGATCAGTAGTTTACTTTAATCATCCTCTAATACGAAAGGAATCGGAACTGGGATCGAGAAACTATGTTTAATTTCATTCCCATTCAGTGAGAAATGTCCTTGCATCAGTGAGTTTAAGTAAACGAATGGGCTATAAAATTAACGATGGAATTACAGCAGCTGTGTTAAATTGCTTAGTCTTCCAGATATGTATAATGAAACATGCATGCATTGTCACAAAAGATCCACAATAACTTTTAAAATAATGAATGAAACTATTTCAGTGGGTTTGAAGATCTATTTCTAAAAGTTTTCTAACGAGTTTCGCAGAAGTTCCGTTATTTTGGAGGTATACCTGGAGAAGCATGGTTAGTTCTCAGAAATCGCGCCGCGAATGCTCCATAAATGCTCCACGAATTGTAGTTTCAAAATTAAACTGTAGTCTATAATGACACTACTGGCGATTTTGTTTTCAAAAGTTAACCTAATGTTGCAATGAGCATCATTATTGTTAAAATGTTTTATTGTGATTGAACAATATCGGCCATTTAATAATGGGAAAAAAAAATGCATGATCAAAAATTTAAAAATTCTTTTCTTTTGCAATTAATTTTAACTTAACGTTGGTCTAATTAGTTTTCTTTGTATAAGAAATATTTTTTTCATTTTCCTCCCATGCTATATCGAGACTTAAATGTCGAAAAACGTATCAGCAAAAAGATATGTGTAGAAAAGTAAACTTCTTACTCTTTTGAAGTTTCGGAGCCAAAAATCAATGTCCGTCTGAAATTGAATATATTTATAGCTAGTAGTAATAGTACGGTGATACCTCGAGGTACGAGTTTAATTCGTTTCGCAACCTTGTTCGTATGTTAATTTGCTCGTATCTCAAAGCAATTTACTGTGCAGTCGCAGTAAACTGGGTGGGCCGTGGCGTCGCAGCTGGCGTTCCTCGTATCTCAAATATCGCTCGTATTTTAAAACAAAACTTCGCTGCTCGACAGCGCTCTTATCTCAAGTCACTCGTATGTCAGGGCACTCGTATCTCGAGGTACCACTCTAGTTTCTTTCCAGAGAGGCTTAAATAATGCTGCACCCATGTGTTACATAATTACGTTAACATATCAATAAGGTTTCATTGATATGAAATTACCACATGGTACAAAATCTGATAATGGCGTAGTTTTGATCAGTAAAGCTTATGATTAAAAATGTACGCATTATCAACATTTATTTGTGTATAATTATGTTGGAAATAAGATTTATCTGAAGGAAAATTTTTTTCTTCGGCTTATGTTTGTTTTGTATTATTTGTTTTATATCTTCATTTAAAGCTACTTTCAAAATAATGTAGAATTCAATGGTTATTCTGACAAAATGCATCTGTAAAACGTGATTCTGTTTGTAAAAATATATAACTCAACAAAAAGAAAGCATTAAAGTACAGATTATTACTTTTATTTTAATTTTTAAATCAAAATCAGAATAACGGTAATATAATAGTATATTGTGCTAATAAAGAGGAAATCATTTAGCTGAATGACAAATTTACATCATAGTTCTCTGATTTTATTCTCTGTACATTTACCCCTTTTAAATCATTCTCCTTCAAAGACGTGTGGTTCGTCTATAGTTGTACATTTTGAAGATTTCTTTTTGTAAATTACAGCAAATGTTTTTCTTTAGGAATCCGTAAAACTTTTTTAACATCCTAATTTGTACTAGTTCAGACTGTGAATTTCATTGGTTTCATCATGTGTTATGACTTTAACATATCAATAAGGTTTCATTGATATGAAATTAACGCATGGTACAAAATCTGCTAATGGCGTATGAGTTTTGATCAATAAAGCCTATGATTAAAACTGTACACATTATCAACATTTATGTATGTATAATTGTTATGTTGTTAATAAGTTTTATTTGAAGAAAAAATATAAATTTTTTTCATCGGGCTATGTTTGTGTTGCATTATTTGTTTTATATCTTCATTTAAAGATACTTTCATTTATATTGTTGTGAAATCAACATTGATGATATCAATTTAGCTGAATAATCAGAAATTGACCATTATTGTTCTCTGATTTTATTCTCTGTACTTTTACTCCTTTTAAATAATTCTCTTATAAAGACGTACGGTTCGCCTGTAGTGTTACATTTTAGCGATTTCTTTTCCTAAATTACAGTACATGTTTTTTCTTTAGGAATCTACAAAACTCTTTTAACATCTTAATTTGTACTAGTTCAGGCTGTGTGAATTCGATTCGTTTCATCATGTGTAACGTAGCATATCAATAAGCTTTCATTGATATGAAATTAACGCATGGTACAAAATTTGCTAATGGCGTATGAGTTTTGATCAATAAAGCCTATGATTAAAACTGTACACATTAGCAACATTGATTTATGTATAATTTTTATGCTGTAAATAAGTTTTATTCCAAGGAATAATATAACTTTTTTTCGTCGGGCTATGTTTATGTTGTATTATTTGTTTTATGTCGTTATTTAAAGCTACTTTCATTTATATTGTTGTGAAATCAACATTGAGGGTATCATTTAGCTGAATAATCAGAAATTTAGCATCACTGTTTTCTGATTTTATTCTCTATACTTCTACCCCTTTTAAATCGTTCTCTTACAAAAGCGTGCAGTTCACCTGTAGTGGGGCATTTTAGAGATTTCTTTTTGTAAATTACAGTACATGTTTTTTCTTTTGGAATCTATAAAACTCTTTTTTTTAACATCTTAATTTTTAACAGTTCAGACTGTGTGAATTCTATTCGTTTCATCAGGTCTAACGTAGCATATCAATAAGGTTTCACTGATATGAAATTAACGCATGGCACAAAATCTGCTAATGGCGTATGAGTTTTGATCAATAAAGCCTATGATTAAAACTGTACACATTATCAACATTTATTTATGTATAATTTTTATGTTATTAAGTTTTATTCGAAGAAAAAATATTAAAAAAATTTCGTTGGGCTATGTTTGTTTTGTATTATTTGTTTTATGTGTTCATTTAAAGCTACTTTCATTTATATTGCTGTGAAATTAACATTGAATATATCCTTTAGCTGAATAATCAGAAATTGACCATTATTTTTCCCTGATTTTATTCTCTGTACTTTTACTCCTTTTAAATAATTCTCTTATAAAGACGTACGGTTCGCCTGTAGTGTTACATTTTAGCGATTTCTTTTTCTAAATTACAGTACATGTTTTTTCTTTAGGAATCTACAAAACTCTTTTAACATCTTAATTTGTACTAGTTCAGGCTGTGTGAATTCTATTCTTTTCATCATGTGTAACGTAGCATATCAATACGGTTTTATTGATATGAAATTAACGCATGGTACAAAAGCTGCTAATGGCGTATGAGTTTTGATCAATAAAGCCTATGATTAAAACTGTACACATTAGCAACATTGATTTATGTATAATTTTTATGCTGTAAATAAGTTTTATTCGAAGAAATAATGTAACTTTTTTTCGTCGGGCTATGTTTATGTTGTATTATTTGTTTTATGTCGTTATTTAAAGCTACTTTCATTTATATTGTTGTGAAATCAACATTGAGGGTATCATTTAGCTGAGTAATCAGAAATTTAGCATCACTGTTTTCTGATTTTATTCTCTATACTTCTACCCCTTTTAAATCGTTCTCTTACAAAAGCGTGCGGGTCACCTGTAGTGGTGCATTTTAGAGATTTCTTTTTGTAAATTACAGTACATGTTTTTTCTTTAGGAATCTATTAAACTCTTTTTTTAACATCTTAATTTTTAACAGTTCAGACTGTGTGAATTCTATTCGATTCATCAGGTCTAACGTAGCATATCAATAAGGTTTCACTGATATGAAATTAACGCATGGCACAAAATCTGCTAATGGCGTATGAGTTTTGATCAATAAAGCCTATGATTAAAACTGTACACATTATCAACATTTATTTATGTATAATTTTTATGTTATTAAGTTTTATTCGAAGAAAAAATATTAAAAAAATTTCGTTGGGCTATGTTTGTTTTGTATTATTTGTTTTATGTGTTCATTTAAAGCTACTTTCATTTATATTGTTGTGAAATTAACATTGAATATATCCTTTAGCTGAATAATCAGAAATTGACCATTATTTTTCCCTGATTTTACTCTCTGTACTTTTACTCCTTTTAAATAATTCTCTTATAAAGACGTACGGTTCGCCTGTAGTGTTACATTTTAGCGATTTCTTTTTCTAAATTACAGTACATGTTTTTTCTTTAGGAATCTACAAAACTCTTTTAACATCTTAATTTGTACTAGTTCAGGCTGTGTGAATTCTATTCTTTTCATCATGTGTAACGTAGCATATCAATACGGTTTTATTGATATGAAATTAACGCATGGTAAACAATCTGCTAATGGCATTTGAGTTTTGATCAACAAAGCCTATGATTAAGACTGTACACACCAACATTGATTTATGTATAATTTTTAGGTTGTAAATAAGATTTTTATATAGAAAATACCATACAAGTTTTTACGTGTTATTAATTATACATCTTCATTTATATTTCTGTAATTTTTTTTAATTAATGGATTTAAATGAGGTGAATTAAATGAAGTTATTGACAAGGATTTAAATTTTATCCAGCATAACATTTTAACCTCTATAAGAAAGAAATGTTTGCTGCCTCTTTCTCACTTTCGCTTTTGAACACTTCCAATTTTTAAACCCATCCAGTTTTTAAAAAGTTGTTATAAAAGTTAATAAAAGTAGATCAATATTGATAAATCGGCAAAACACATACAATTAAACAGTTTTACTTAATGCTTTTAACTTGGGAAACTGTTTAGAAAAAACGAATACGAAGCAAATATAATACGGAAAAAAATAGAAGATTTAAATTCAGAAGTTTAAAAGTGCCTTGAAAAACTCATCTGAGATCTCGGTGATTCTTTAGACAGTGTGCATCTGAAAAACTCTTCTGGATCTCGGTGATTTTTTAGACAAAGTGCATATGAAAATATGATTTAGTATGTAAAGATTGACTGCTCAAAAAAAAAAAAAAAACAATTTGGTACACGTTAAGATGAAATCAGTTAGTTGTAGACTGAAATTTACGTATCATTATCATCATTGTCTGGTGATTTTTGCTACTGTACTTTATACCTTTTAAACCATTTGCGTAGAAAGAAAATTTTAAGCACTTGTTAAAGGTATATCGCTTATAGAAATGAACAGTGTCATATCCTCAAAATGGACATTTTTCAAGAGAGGAGTTTGAACGTTTTACAAATTTGTTTTTTTTTTTTAAATTATCTTACTTGTTTCCATGATTATTATAATCAATGTTGTTCAGAGAATGGTTATTGTTCTAGTTTTCTCTCACATGATGGATGTTAATGATGTCAAAAAAAATTAGAAATGACTATAAAAAGTAGTTATTACAGAATTGCACCAAACAAAGTTGGCCTCTAGCCTTAATTTTTGAACATTTACTTACGGCAGCATTCCCAATATAAAGAGCGCAAAAATCTGAAAATTTTTATATATATATATAAACCGATTTTTTGAAAATATGACACTGTTCATTTCTATAAGCGATATGATTTCTTTTAATAAATTTCAGTTTATGTATATTTTTATTTATGATTCTGTATAAACATTTTAACATTTGAATCTATAGTATTTTAAGTTATGAACATGTTTTACCATGTGTACAGGTGAACATACCAATGAAGATTCATTGATGTGAAATAAAACACATGGTACAAAAAGTGCTAATGGCGATAGAGTTTTGATCAATAAAGCTTATGATCAAGACAACCTACCATATAACATTTCCTTACAATTACCATTATGTTGTAATTAAAGTTTATCTGAAGAAAATTTATAAATTATTGGTTTGGGTTCTATTTGCTGTATTTAATCATTTAAACTGTTATGGATTTTAGTATATAAGTGGATAGTCTACTGAAAACGTTTGAAAATATCAAACCTCTTTAATAAATTATGCGTTCTTCCGCCCCCCCCCCTTTTTTCATGGTTGAAAAATAGTTACAACTGTTGATAAAACTAAAACAATATCGAGAAATTAAAGCAAAAGAAAAATACTGTTAATTTTTTTATTAAAAACATTAAATTATGCAAAAATGCTTCTAAATATTTTAGCCCTTAAGGATAAGTTATAAGACAGTCGCGAAATGACTTCCCTCAAAATCCATCCAATTTCACTGTCCAAAGCAAGCTACTAGTATTTTACCAGCTTTGATTAGTTGTTACTTTCGTAAGGTTGAAAGAAACACAATTGCCACCACCGGAAGCCGAATCCTCTCAAGGAGGGGAGGAGTAATTTTTTTTCGATAACCTAAATGAATATCGTTCCTTACCCCCCCCCCCCCCCCAAAATTTGCACTAAAAGAATTAAATGACCGCTTAACTGGTTGAAAAAAAAAAGTACTTTTTCTGATTATTCTGTCCAGTATGGCATGGGGTTGACAGTCTGTTCTGAAGATCTTATATTTTTATATAGCTGTTAACCGGCTTTCAATTTATATATGCGAGTATGTAAATATACCCTGTACAGTGGACACAAATTATTACTCTGACTTATATTTATTAGAAATGTGCAAATACCATATTTTGCAGAGTTGTCTCAAATTTTATTTGAGACATGCGACTTGAGTAATATGGGATCATTCATAAATGATGTCACGCTTCGAGGGGGGGGGGAGGGGAGTTGGTGAAATTGTGACAAAGTGTGACAAGAGGAGGTGAGGGGGTCAAATATGTGAAAATAGCGTGACATCATTTATGAACGGTCCCTATACAGTATTACGTTGCTAAAAATCATCTGAACAATAAACAACAAATTAAAGCAAGGGTTAGCTTCTTAGCAATTTATGTGGTGTTAAGAAATTTTTTTTCTACTGAAACAAATATTTTTCAAGAAATAAAATTAAATAAAGAAAAGTAATAAAAAACTAATTAAATAAACTTTGATGCTGTAGCTAAGGGCTGTAGCTTATGCTAAGGGACCGTTCATAAATGATGTTACGCTTTTTTCCGATATATTTGACCCCCTCCCCCTTTGTCAGAAACTGTCGCACTTCAACGGACCCCTCTCCCCCCTCCTTTGTCACTTGTCACGCTATGTTGTACAAGCCTGATGTCACACTATGTTGTACAAGCCTGATGTCACACTCGTTACCCGTCCCCTCTCCTTGTCACACTTAGTCACAATTTCATGAATTCTCCCCCTCTAAGCGTGACATCACTTATGAATGATCCCTAGCTAGTTGGTGTATGCATCAGAGAAACATGTCGTAGACTTCTCGCTTAATAAAATAAAAAACTATAGATAATTAAGGGATCATCCAAAAACAAAAAAAATATTTCAACTCATTCTATGCTTCACCAATCATGGGTGATAACAATTTTATGAATTTTTGTATAAGGGCTCATCCAAAAACAAAAGAAAGATCATCTTTTTCTGTACTTCACCAATCATGTGTAATAATAATTTAAAGAATTTTTTGTATAAGGGTTCATCCAAAAACAAAAACGAAAAAAGTATCAGCGTTTTCCGCATTTCACCAATTATGTGTGATAATAATTTTATAAATTTTTGTATAAGGGCTCATCCAAAAACAAAAAAAGTTTCAACTTTTTCTGTACTTCACCAATCATGTGTAATAATAATAATTTTATGAATTTTGTATGCATATCTATATATATATATAACTTGATAACAGATAAATACAAAGAAAAAGTTTAAGAATACTGTATATATATATAATGGGCAAACCAAAAGAAATAATAAAATAGAACTACATAACGACACCAATTGAACCCTTTTTATATTAAATTTACTCTTTGAAATTAATATTTTTTAAAGTTCTGTTTGTTTTGGAATAAACTGAAAACAGTTCATGGTGGCCCAATTGCCCCTTTTGATCTTTTGAGAAATGAAGTTTGTATGGCAGGCGTGTGACTTCTAAAAAGCAATCGTTCGACGCTTCAGGGCTTGGTTATTGATCGCTGACAATGAGTCACTGTATGGGCCGTTCCACCGCCCTAGATTTTGAGGGGTTGGGGACGTTCTCCGGGCCAACGATGGATTCTGTCACCTTGAGGGATTTCCCATTTAGAATTAGCCCTCTCTTTTGGCTGTTTTGGAAACGGCCACATTGTTAATTGCGTCTTTTATTGGGAGCTATGCATGCGTTCGATTGCGTAGCAGCCATTAAAATGGAAATCGTTCGAGTCGAGGAAAATTTGATGCTGCAATTTACAATTTGAAAAATTAAAAATTCGAATCTCGTTTCCAAATTAAGTAGCAGTAAATGACGTTTTTGCAATTTTTAGAATTTATTTACGTTATAAACTTTCCAATTGGAGAAAAAGGAATTTACATTAAACTATATTTATCAATATATATATATATATTTTTAAAGCATGAATCAGCCTGATATGTTTCTTCTTTCTTCCATATTTATCACTTCTTTCTTCGATGACCTTTATCCAATAAATTTTGCTATTCGTGAATCTTTTATAATTAGTTCTAGGGGTCTTGAACGGAGCGTGGAGCAACGAGATTCTGTCGAAACTGGAGCAAAAAAAATGTGCTCCTCAGCTCCGATTTTTTTTTTTTTTTTTTTGCTTTTTTACTTTTATTTTTTCATGTAAAATAATCAAACCAGCTAAATAAATATTAAAATCTATTGAAATTATTCGGAGCACCGAGCGGAGCTTGAGGTAGTATTTAAAAGACTAAGCAGAGCAACTCAAAAAAGTGGCTGCTCTAGACCCCGGATTACTTCTCATGTTATACGAAATTAACTCTTTCAGGCGGAATTTCGAAAAAAGGGCATTAAGTTTTTTTTTCCTTTTAAGATATAACTTCGTAAAATGGCCAATAACAATCTCACAAAATTTAAAGCTTTTTCGCAATCATGAATAAAAAGTTATGACTTGTGCAGTTTTTCAGACCCAAGCATTTAAATTTTATGGCAAAAAATAAAGTCAAATAAAAAGATTTTTGCTTGTATTAAATCCTTATACTATATGTATTTAAAATACATACTAAAAAGGACTAAGTCACAAGTATTTTTTAAAATATAAGTTTTTACTAAATTCTTTGTTCGGCCGATGTGATAGAAAAGAAAGCAAATGAATTATACTTTTTCCTTCTGGAAATTATTAGTAACTTCTTTTTGAAAAAGTTGAACACTTATTATACAAAAGCTCTGAAGAGTAAATCAAAATAAATTTATTATTAACTTCTTTTTGAAAAATTGAACACTTATAATACAAAAAGCTCTAAATAGTAAATTAAAATAAATTTGATCACAGCTTGAATATTATAGATGCTGAGCCCGTTAAAGTTATACCGGTTACCACGTCTGAAAGGGAGAAGTTAACATTTTCTATTTATTATGCCCAAAACCTCGCCAGCCCTAGCATAAACATGTAACCTTCTGCCCACACCTACACTCTTAAAGTATTTTCAATTTATTGAAATAGTAAATATATTTCGTTTATAAAAATTATGAATTAGTTTATTTTTCATAGTAAGCTTCGTGTTTACGGGAAAGAAAATTTGACCATATTCTGTACGATGTGAAAGGAATATCAATTACTTATCCTTTGGAAATGTTATTTAAATCACGTAAATATGTCTATGGTAAAAGATAGATTTAACTATCAAACCGCCTGCAGACATTCTGAGTTGCCCATTCAGGTATTTACGGTAAATAGACTGGGAGTTATTTCTTAAAATTGTTGTGATACACAACTCCGAGCTTTTATGTTCTGCTCTGAATACAAATGAGCTCAGAAAACCTTGCTTTTCACAAACCACTTCTTGATAACAAAGCACATTTCCTGCAGTTTTGTTTTGCAAACCACGTCTTTGCGTCATGCTTCTAAGGCTATCTTCCGCTCTGAAAGTCCAAAATACTTCTGCGACATTTAATTATTTTAATGGCGTCGTGAAATTGTTGCTTTTAAACGTAATTGGTTTCTTGTTGTTACAATCATGTATAAATGAAGCAATCATGTGATAAAAGTGCATTTGTCCGTCGCTGTTTAGAATTTTATCCATGTCCCGCCTGACTACAGCCAATTTCCTGTTTTTTATTATACAAATACTTTTGAACTGTTAATATGCTAATATAGACTGGTAATAATGGACATGCATTTGGGTTAAGAAGAATAAGTTGACCTGGAGATTTTGAACATCGGGTTGGGAGGATTAGGGGTATAAAAAGTGTGTGCGATGTCGTGGTGGATAATTCAAGAAGAATGTAATTAAAGTTAATATGTGTATTTATTAAATTAAATTAATGTTCAGGACTTAACTTTTAGTTGAATTTAAATGTTATGATTTTTCAAGTCTAATTTATGTTGTGAAGTATTTGCCCGCATTTGAAGAAATCCTGTAAGAACACGTGATTGAATGAGATTATAAGTACATAACGTTTCAAAGCACACGTATACTAAAAAAAATCACACGTGTCTGGGCTGCAAGTATCTCAATGTATAAATAAGTAATTCAAATGTGCGGGGGTTTTTTTTGATCACTCTCATCCCAGAGATCACAACTTTTTGCATGGATAAAGGGGTTCCTTATAACCCTGAAACACGTGTCTGAAAATTCCTTTTTGCACGTGTGTGCTTTAAAGCGTTAGATACTAATAGACTAATTTTCAGCACGAAAATTGTTCTCTGATTGTTTAATAAAATGAATTTCAGTTAAAATTTTACTAAGATGGATACTATAACTATGATATTGTTTATGACTAAAAAAATGGTTTTAAGCGGAGAAAGTTACGCACGTATAAATATACAAATTCTAAAAATTTTTGGTAGATAGAAGATTAGTAAAAAACAGGTGTAAACCACGAATTTGTAACGAAAACCATGTTGCGTGTTTTACATTTATTCGTCTTTTTGTCACGTAGCTGGTAGCTTCCTTTTACCTCTATTTTTTTGTTGTGTAACTCCTTTTTAAGAACTGAAGAATGGGGTCATATATAATTCAAAAAGTTGCGCTTGCAAGTTTCGCGCTAAATTCGTTTCTTACTATGTTGGTCTATAGGGCTATGAAAATGCCGCGCACGTCACAAAATATATCTTATCAAAAAAAAATTAAAAAAGGTAACGATCAAAATTTTTTTCTGAAGAAATGCACATGTGCATTTTCTTAAAACAAATTATTTTCCCGTAACCGTTTTTAATTGAATCTTTTATTTTACGAAATAGAGCTGTCTTGTGAATGCGTGTTTTCTGTGGAATTGCGCAATATGCAATGACCTTTGATATTCTCAACATTTATACCTTTAGAGAGCTGGTTTATTAATGTACAATTCTAACAACCTGTATTTTTTCTCTTACTTTTGAAGCCTCTTTACAGCATTTGCAAAGCTTTATACATTAACTCCTTAAAGCACGAATTTATTTTCTGAAAAACTAGTATAGTGTAAGTTATTTTTTGCAATTTCAGGTTGTGTGGTGTGGTGGGGGGGGGGGGGGGTGACTGGGGAGCGGGAGATGGGGTAAAACAAAGTGTAAGCAGATCTCAGACGGGAATTAGAAATAAAATAAGGCAAACTTTCCGGTAACTTGCGTTAAACACATGTAGCTATCTAGCAGTAAAGCTATGAAGGTTTAGCTTACGAAGTACCAGAAGTTGCATGTCTTGAACTGTCAAGCTTAACGTGTTACTTAGTGAATTTTTAAAAATGTTTAAAACTTTGATTTGTTTTTTTAACTATACCTGTGGTTGTACAAAGTTAAGTACCTATATGTTACATAACTACCGAAGATTACATAACTGGCCGTGTTTGGCAAGGCCGTAGCCAGAAGGGGGGGGGGGAAGGGCCCTGACTTTGAAACACTTATGTTGAGGACAGTTTCAGGGAGGAATATATGCTACATTACGAAAATTTTCGGAATTTCGGTGGGGGGGGGGGGGGGCCGTCGCCCCCCCCCCTCTAGATACGGTCTTGGTGTTTGGTATGTATTTACTTGGAACCTTCAAATTCTGATAATACTGCTTGTTGCCAATACTAACTTAACCAGATTAGGGCGATTTTTCTCGTTGGATACGGAACTGTTGTGTATATAAAGTATGACAGCCGAATTAAATCTTATTGTGATAATAATTAGGGATCATGCATAAATGATGTCACACTTCGAGGGGGGGGAGGGGGTTCGTGAAATTGTGACAAAGTGTGACAAGGGGAGGGGAGGGGGTAACAAGAAGTGTGGCATTATGCAACATAGCGTGACGCGCGACAAGGGGGGAGGGGGGGGGTCGCCTAAAGCGTGACATATTGTGACAAAGGGGGGGGAAGGGGTCAAATATACGGGAAAAAAGCGTGACGTCATTTATGAACGGCCCCTTAGGTAACGGTAGTTTTGCCATGCAACCAATATAAATTTATTATTGTTATTATTATTTTGTAATTGCTCAGTTAAATATGTATTAGTTCAAATTTGATATAGTTAAAATTAGATTGATTGGCTTAAAATTAAATTGAAACTGTTGTGTATATAAACTATGAAAGCAGAATTAAACCTTAATGTGATAATTCTTAAGTAACAGTAATTTTGCCATGCTGCCAGTAAAAATTTATCTATTAACCCATTAATGCATACCGTCCCTTTTTTGGGACGGTCTAAAAAGTACGTCGGAAGCATCCAAAAATAAACATTTCACCAAAAAATTGTTTTAATGTATTCCTAACCTTAAAATAACTGGTTATTAAGTACATTAAAACAATTTTTTGTTGAAATGTTTCTTTTGGGGCAACTTCAGACGTACTTTTCAGACTGTCCCAAAAAAAAAAAAAATGTTAGGCATTAATGGGTTTGTTTTGTGAATTGACCAGTAAAAAATATATTAGTTCATATTTGATTTATTTAAAATTAAATTGATTATCTCACTTTCATTCAATTTTAAAGAAATATCTAGCTGTACATTTGACGTGAAATTATCTGTTAGAAGTTTGTTGAAAAAGAAAAATAACAATGAATGAGTTAGTTGAAATATTGACAGTTGAAATGCTGATGGATGAGAGGAAAATTATCGGTACCGGGTGCTATCGCTGGATGATTTGGTGGGAATCATTTTCCAGGTTCCGTTTATCTCTTGTCACATTTTTTTCGAAAAAAAAAAAAAAAAAAAGGCGGGATTCATTCATCGACACGGATGGCACTTTAGTCACTACGGAAGGAACTGTATAAAACTTCCGATTCCTTTGAGACAAGATCGGTATTAAAATTTTGCGAAAACAATGAGGTTTGTTTGAATGAATTTTTTCGATTCAGGAAGTTCTATTTTTTGAAAACGATAAGTTTGTTCAAAATGATGATGTTAATGAGTGATGCGGAGCGGAGCGTTGAGCAGGAGTAGTGGAGCAACGATATTTCCCTTGAATCTGCAGCTGACTCGGATCAAAGAAATTTGTTGTGCCCCACTACTCCAGTTTTTTTAAAATTTCACTCATAAATTTTAAAAAAATGAATAATTTTTTATTTTATTCATTTATTTATTTTTCTTTTTTGAAAACAATAAGTTTGTTCAAATACTTATGATGATGATAATAATAATGGTGCTAATCAGGGATCTGGAGCGGAGCGTGGAGCAGGAGGCGTGGAGCAACGAGAGTTCGCTTGAATGTCGAGCGGACTCGGAGCAAAGAAATTTGTTGTGCCCCACTACTGCAGTTTTTTAAAATTCCACTCATAACATTAAAAATAAATGAATGATTTTTTATTTTGTTCATTTATTTTTCTTTTTTGAAAACAATAAGTTTGTTCAAATAATTATGATGATAATAATAATGGTGCTAATCAGGGATCTGGAGCCGAGCGTGGAGCAGGAGGCGTGGAGCAACGAGAGTTCGCTTGAATGTCGAGCGGACTCGGAGCAAAGAAATTTGTTGTGCCCCACTACTCCAGTTTTTTAAAATTCCACTCATAACCTTAAAAATAAATGAATGATTTTTTTATTTTATTTATTTTTCTTTTTTAAAAGCAATAAGTTTGTTCAAATAATTATGGTGATAATCAGGGATCTGGAGCAGGAGCACTGGAACGGATTCGGAGCAAAAAATTGTTGTGCTCCACTATCCGGTTTTTTAAAATTCCACCCATAAACTTAAAAGTAAATGAATGGTTATTATTTATTTTTTTTTATCTATTTATCTTTTTTGTGCCTTTTTTTTGTAACTAGTGCATACAGTAACTAGTGCATTATGTATTTATCGATAAATAAATACTGTAGCTTTTAGTAACCTATTCGGTTTTATATCACATGAAACATAAAAGTACTGAAAAACGAGAAATTAAAAGAGTTAAGTACAGAACTTTTTGCAACAGAAATTCCTTATGCCTTTTTCTTCAGGAACAGGATATAAGGAAAGGAACACATGACTTCCCAATTCTGAGCCATACAGGATCTACGCAGTTATTCCTCATGATAGGAATAACCTCGATAACATCTTATTTTTTTTAGTTTGAGTTTGAACTCTTGTAAATGATTTTTTTTCCTTCTTTTTTATTGAAGAGCTTTTATGAAAATAAATGGTCAAATTAAAAGCCATCTAATTTAAAAGTTATTTGTCTAAAAGAAAATAATAAAGTAACGTTTAGGAAATCTTGTTCAGCGATATGGAAACAAAAGAAAAATCGAATAAAATATGCCAAAAATCAAGCGCTTTCTAATCCGGCACGTTTGCTACCACAATTCAGCAGATTTTGCCGTATCAAACGCTTAACAAGTTTTAACGGGAATACTGGCGGGAGCACAGACACCTAAAATATATTCGTATATTTACGGTATAGTTATATGCAATACTTTTGGGATTGCTCAAAAATATTTAAAATGCTAAAAAATATCCTTTTATGTTCGTACTCTACGCCAGAAGTTCTTTTTAATCAAGTTTGTCCAAAGCAAATTTTCCTATTTGGTCAGGATAGAAGGTTCAATTTTCCCTTTAGAGCCTAATTATTATGATCTGTTTAAAATTGGACAAAAAAAAAGAAACATGGCGCTAAAATGTCTTGGCAGAAAAAAAGTAACATGGGCCTTAAATGCCCTGGCCAAAAGAAAAAAGAAACATGGGGCTAAAATGTCCTGGCGAAGGGGAAAAAAAAAGAAAAAAATGCTTTGTTCGAATCTTAGCAGCCACATTTTTGAGTTGCTCCGCTCCAACTTCTAATTTGTCGCTTCGGCTGTACTCCAGCCCGTGCTGCGAATGATTTTAATAGATTACATCATTTATTTCTTTTTTTTTAAAAGTAAATTTATTTTTCTATATGATAAAGAATCAAAATCGAAAAAAAAAAAGAAATCAGAACAGTGGAGCGCAACAAATTTCTTTGCTCCAGTTTCGAGCAAAATCTTGATGCTCCGCTCCAGGTCTCTGCTTCAAAAGGTACTATTAAGGGGTAACACGACTACTAGGACTAGGAAGGGGTAACCACCTTCTCCTAAGCCTTTCTTTTTTCGAAAATTTTATTTGTTAATATTTATGAAATTTATTTTTGACCCCCCCCCCCCCCTTTATTTTTATCGTTTTTATCGATATTTTACGAGGAATAATTATTTATATTTTATTTATTTTTTCTCTCTCTTGACTAAGCAAAGAGACGACCTATGAACTTCGTTGCCGTGAAAATGAATAATAGATTCTATCCAGAATAGAAGCACGATTTGTGCCAATTTTTCAAATCATATTTCAAGTATACCTGATTTTATTAAGCATAATCTAAACGATTGATGCCTGTAATTAAAGCCCAAACGATGCCATTGAAAGTATCCCCTACTTTAAATGATGAATAGTAACGTTTAAAACCGCACTCTAAATTTTAGATTTAGATGGTTTTCGAATTTTACTAGTATTGAAAGTTAAGTAGCTCTTATGTAGATCGAATCAAAAGATGTATAGATTTTCGCTTTAATTCTGCTATTTTCGCCTATTTAATGCCTCCTTACACTGCTCCAATTTATCAAAATAATTTTTCAAGGACTCTGGGATTTCAAGGATTCTTCTGTGGAAATTCCATCTTAGGCACGTTCGCTTTATTGAACTTGAGTATTTATTCAATTCGCGTTAAAAATGATTAAGTTTCGTTTGGAATATTGATCTGAGTGGTCTATATTTTAAAAATATGAGTTATAAACGTAACGTAATTGCATGTCTGATTATAGTTTCTTTTCTTTACAACGTTGCCCTGAAAGGTTTAGCTTTCAAAAGATATCAGTATAATTCCAGCTGAATTATAGTTTTCAGTAAACTTATTCATTGCATGAGATTTTATAAAGCTATTGAATTACTAATTTATCAGATATCGCTTATGTATGAGTACTCACAGTGGCGACAAACTTAAAGAACCCCATACCCCCATTTAGGGTTTAGCAAACTCCTAGAACCTCGCGGCTCGCGATGCGCTGAAATGCCATGGCCTAGGGTTGAGAATCACTTGCTAACCAATCAAGTAAATGAATCCATTTTATGTAACATCTGTTAGTCAAATAATTTTTATTTTTTGCTAGCTCAAAAAACATCATATACATTTTCAAATATGTACATGTAGAGTTTATCTTTAGCATTAGTTTTATTAGGAAAAAAAACTAATTTTGATTCTGAAACATTAGTTATACATCACATGATCTGTTTTACATCAATTTTTGTGTATGCATATGGCGTCCCTTACTATGGAATTCACCGAAAGGGGAAAACACTTATTAAAAATATGAGCTCCGGTATAACTGACAAAAATTTAAAAAATCTAGTAGATTCATTGTTTTTTTAAGTGATTTTAGTCACTTTTATTGTGACCGATTATAGTGTAACATCTGTCCAATTAACTCTCCCCCCCCCCCGTTTTTTTTTTTCTTTTTGTAACTTATTTCGATCAAAATCCTTGCGATGCACAAGCGCTAAATGTTGACTTACTTTAGATTTCCCTTGTAAGTTATTTTCACTTTGTATGGAACCCCCCTTCTCTCCGCCGCTATTTATTTTCACTTTTGGCTTTAATTAAACTTTGTATGTCCAACGAATATTATGTCTTGAAATATTTTGCTTTATTTTAAATTAAATGCCCATTTTCTTTTAGTTCATTGTTGATCAAAAATAGTTTTTAATGCTCTGCTTATGCGACAAGTTTATATTTCTGTGTGGCATGATTTTGCTTTTAAAAGTTTTGTTTTTGAACATGTCATCGAGCTCATGATATAAATGGTAAAATGTGTTTTCAAAGGTCACTTAAAACTTCAACAACTCCGTAAATAAAACTGCTTTCCTTATCGGAAAAACCTCCACAGTTCTCAGCTATCTTTCACTCTCCAGTGAAAGATAGCTGTGACTTGATCTTTGATTTATTTTCTCTTAATCACTTTTTATCTGTCATTATTATCTATCTCGTCGATCGATGGGAATAAATTGACTTTATGAGATCTTTGCGCACTTTTTTCCCTCTCTTGAAAGTCAGCGGATTTAATTGGTACCAAATTCCCATTAATCATAATCCTTCAAAATGTTTTTCTGCTTTAGTACAGTGTTTGTTGAATGTTTTTTTATTCTTCTTATTTCAGTTTTGTTGAGGCAAAATAGCTATTCTATTTTGCCACATATTTCATAAATCATTTAAACTCGTCACTTTTATCTTTATCGGGCACGAGTTTTTTTCAGGAAAACTGGTAAAAAAAAATTATCAAGTTTTTTTTATATGGAAAATGGATGTTGATAGATTATAAATTGTTTTTGGAAATTTCAGTTGTAAGGGGTGACTAGAGAGCGGGGGCTGGGTTAAAAGTTATATCAAATTTTTTTTTTTACAAACAAAGCGCAAACGGATCTCAAAGGGGCATTAGAAATAAAACAACGCAAGGTACAAGATCGCGCGTTAAGTGGTTAATACTGTAGGCAGGGGGGGGGGGGTCTTTACTTTAGGGAGGGTTAGGAGGAAGCATCCCTCCATCCAGCGGAAGCATCCCCCCATCCATGATGTATTTATGCATATGTGTATGTATTTTGTGATTTTTTAAATGCAACATGCATGGAGTCCCCTCTCCCGTGGAAGAATGACGATCTATACGACAATTTATAAGTTTGTGTACATATATATATATATATATATATAAAGAAATTTTCTTTAGACAACAAATATTGTTCGACCAAATGATACATTCAACTTTAGTTATTCGAACTATTAAAAATAATATGATTTTTACCATAAAGCTCATGAACGATTTCATTTTTGATACAAATTATTGTTTAAAAATGCAAATGTTTTATTTTAAATTTTATTATTGTTTTTATTCATGGATTTTCGACGATTTAAAGATAAAACTTTTATTTATTTACTTCACAATTTGAATCAAATTCATTCTTATTCGTTGTTTACTGCTTATAAAATATAGCCGTCATTAGGTGCCGGCTGTTTTGATTGGTGGTTCCCTAGTTGTAATTAAAAATTATCCTTACTATTTCGTTTTATATTCCTTTATTTTTACTTTATGTTGTATACTTTTTGTGCTATATTTATTTGGACTGCGCATTTATCTTAAACTTGATGCTTGCAATTTACTGAAATATAACGCCTAACAAATTCAATTGAGCGTATAAATTTATTATCCTTTAACAATAGAAAACTCATAGTTTTCTTCTTTCCTATTGATTTTTTTGATCAACACATTTCATTTCTTTAATTATTTGAAATAAGCGATAAAACACAACGCTTGAAATGTGTCGAACCGTAGGGATATGCTAACTAATATCGTAAAATGGATGTTGGTTATATTGAAAGTTTAGCCTTGGACGGAATTTCTTTATGTTAGAAATAATAATTTCTGTTTGAAATTTTGAAAAGTATTTGAACTCGCTCAAAGTAGCCCGTAAAAGCATAAAAATAGAAAGTACTTTAACCACTTAACGCATTTGCCCGTGTCTTAACACGGGCCGCGTTATTTTATTTCTAATGCTCCTCTGAGATCCGTTTGCACTTTGTGCAATAATTTTTTACATTACTTTTACCCTATCACCGCTCTCTAGTCACCCCATATAACTGTAATTTAAAAAAACAATTTATACTATACCTAAACATTCATATACTGTAAAAAAAAAAAAACTATAATTTTTTATCAGTTTTTCTGCAAAAATCTCGTGCTTCAAGGGGTTTAGAACTAAATCATTAAGAAAAAGCTTGATCATTTTTTATCAGTTTTTCTGCAAAAATCTCGTGCTTCAAGGGGTTTAGAACTAAATCATTAAGAAAAAGCTTGATCATTTTTTATCAGTTTTTCTGCAAAAATCTCGTGCTTCAAGGGGTTTAGAACTAAATCATTAAGAAAAAGCTTGATAATTTTTTACCAGTTTTTCTGCAAAAAAACTCGTGCTTCAAGGGACTAAGAACTGGAGTCCGTTGCAACACAAATATTTACTACAATAACATAAACTGCATCACTACCTTTATAAATGGACATTTCGGATTTTCTTTCGTTCCAAGTATGATTCACAACTAAAGGCAAATTGCAGTCAAGTCCTTAAACCCGATTTTTTGCTACCTAATGCTTTATTCCGAAATTTTATTTTTATCAAGATGAACAGATTATACCTACATTATTTATCACGTACTTTGCAGCTGCTCTTGATTTCGTAATGAAGTTTATTTATGTTTGAACTACGTCTGTTTGTGAAGATTATTTATTCTTAAAAATTCCACATTTTTAACCAGTTTTTGACCTGGGTTACCCTTTCAATAAAACTTGCACGTTTGCGACGTGTCGCTTCTGTGGCAAAGTAGAACTACTTAAAATGTGTTTCGGAAATGTGACTGCGATTCTTTCTTTAGGGTAAATATGTGTGCTAGAAGACTGGCTTTTAAAACCTTTCGAAAGATGCGTGTATATTACTGTTTATTCTATTAGATCTTGGATTCCCTTAATACCTTCATTTCTCGTGTCAGTCGAAGATGTGAGAGTTCTGGCTTTAACCATATTTGTGTGACTGAAAATTACTTTAAGAGTCTTGAAACAGCAAAAATTCCCCCTTCCCCCTAATGTGGATTAGATCCTACATAAACTTTTCAAACTTGATGAATTGCTTTTTTTTTAACCTCTCTTCTTAAATTTTTAATCCCTCAAACACGCAAGGTTTTTAAAATTTTAATATGTAAACCTTTTCACCTAGCGATCATTCATAAATGATGTCACGCTTCGACGGGGAAGGGGTTTGTGAAATTGTGACAAAGTGTGACAAGGGGAGGGAAGAGGGTGACAAAAGGTGTGACATCCTGCTTATGCAACATAGCGTAACAAAGGGGGAGGGGGTCCGTTGAAGTGTGACATTTTGTGACAAAGGGGAGAGGGCTTCAAATATGTGGGAAAAAAGCGTGACATCATTTATGAACGGTCCCCTAACTGCGGATTTTACATTTGAATTCAATAGAGGAATTAGGGTCCTTCATACAAGTCTAAACGAAGCCTCGTATGTCCTTTTCATTATATTTTTAGAATAAATTGTAACAATGACAGCTTAAAACAGTATTCTACATATGAAATTTAAACAAAAATAGACTTTTAGACATCCTGCTGAAAGGGTAGTTACCCAAAACTGACTAATTAAAAGGTATATTTCAAGACTAGTTCCTACTTTTAAAATTTTTTTTACATGACTAGTCCTCTTTTACATATTTGCAAACCTGTCAATAGAACGCAGGTAGGATGCCGCGCATACTAAAGTACGCATGTAACTTTTCCTTTATTTCTAGAATTAATTTTAGTGTTTTTATGGAATGTGGTACCGTTTCTTTTGCTTCCCTAACAGTGCTTCGCAAAATTTTAGGATTTTTGAAAACCTTGTTGGAAATCATTATTTTAAGAAACAAGTTTAAATAATTACAAATAGTATAACTGTCCGTCTTTGTGTGAATTTTGAATGTGAATTCAAATCTTTATTCGCAATATTTATTCTGTGTTTGTTCTAGATTATCCTAAAAGCCCCGAAACCTCGAAACCTTAAAATTCAATGCCATGCTCTTTTCTCCATAGCTGAATGAGGTCGGGGTTTAAAATGGGTTTGAAAAAATTTTTACTTCTCTGGCGTAAATATGTTAATTTGCGATGGCATGTTATGTATGTGGGAAGATAGAGAAGTCACTCAACTTTGCAAACGCCCAATGGGAATTGGTATTAGTTGAAGTATCAAGGTTGTTTGGTGGAGTTGGTGTCTACTTTGTGATTATTGCTTGTTCAATTAGATTAAAACCTCTCTAAGGTTACCCATGGGCGTCTTTTAAAAATTGCACTCCTCGGAGAGGTTTAAATGAAATAAGAGTTAAAGCTAAAATCAGACATGCCAAGTCTCCTGCTTTTGGCAGGAGACTCCTGCTTTTCTGTTCAATCTATTGTCTCCTGCTAATGCAGAAATTTCTCCTGCTTTTTAGGCAAAAAAAAAAAGTCTCTAAACTTTTCTTCAGCTACATGCATCTCTTTGCAGTAAAAATTTAGAAAGCTTAAAGACTTAATACTTTTGTCAATTTTGGTTTCAAAAGGTTTTTACTGGCTGCAGTCTCATAACATAATATTTTTGTTTAGTGTTTGTGCATTTCATGACAGCATTAAAATTTTACTTGTAATCGCTTAAATATTTTTATTTCTTGTTCTAAATTATCTTCACAAACAAAAGACATTCAAAATAATTTAGTAAATGATCTAAAAAAAAAAAAAAAAAAAACAGCAAAACTCAGCATTTTATTTTTAATTCTAAATTATCTTTTAAAAATGGATAACTGACAAGATGTGCATTTTATGTCTTGCAGATTAATTTTTATGTTAATGTAAGAACAAAAAATTTACTAGTTTTATACTAGCATTCAACTGGTTCTGAGGTACAGAAATATCTCCTGCTTTTCGATTTTGTTTCTCCTGCTTTTTTGTTTTGTAAGGTTGGCAGGTCTGCTAAAATATAGATTTGATAACTGATTTAATTCTATATAAATGCATTTTCATTATATTTCTCATACTAATAACTTTGATTACACAAAGAAATAACGAGATTTTATACTATAAAAGAAGCAAAAATAAAAAAAGCTATGTACTTGGAAAGAAATTACGTTCTTTAAACCTCTGTTGTCATGTTCTAATCTCATGTTTAAGGAATTATTTACATGGATCCGCTTAAAAATAGTTTTTAAGTTATGAATTTCATATGTCTTACTGAGAAATTTTTAAAATAAAATAAGCGAAACAGGACGTAACTAACCGCCAAAAATCAATACGAGACAGACAAATACGAAAGTGATGACCAATGCCCAGCAACAGGCACTTAGCCTAAATATAAATAGACTAATGCCAATCGATTTATCAATCTCTTATGAAGAAAAATAGCCCTCCTAAAAGCATTCACTACATTACAAGTAACAACTGAAGAGTACACTAGAAAAACGACCTAAGTCACATACTACTTTTTGAAATTTTCTTTGTTTTATTCAATTATTTTATAACATAAATGTTAATTTTAACTATACGAGCCTACTTTTCCGTAACACCCAAATTCAAATTTATAATACATAATTTAATTCATTTATAATGCATACTTTATAATAAAACATAAAGCAAAGTTCAAAAAGTAGTATGTGACTTAGATCGTTTTTCCAGTGGACCCTTCAACTGCTTTCGGCAAACTATTCCAAATGCCTACAATTCTTCTAAAGTGTAGTTTTTTTTATATAATTTCATGATTGAATTATCTGTTTCACATCCCCCCATTAATGGATTGGAACTATATTTTGTTTTTCAAAGTTGCTTATACTTCGCAATGTTTCCGAAAGCATAATGAAAAACATATTTACCTCCTTTTATTTTTTTTTTTTTGGGGGGGGGGGGGAGTGTATCTGATCTGCATGTTGTTTTGATTTATTCAAGAGCAATTTTCATAGCGCAGAAGTTTATCAGAAAAATAAATAAAAAGTGTTTTGCTCCATTGTAAATTTTGAAACATAAGGATGTAATGTTGGAAGCAAATCTGCAATTAATTGCCAACAGCTGTTACATTATTTTTCGCGGAATTTGTTTTTCAATTTGTTTATTTATTTCTTTTTTGTTTGTGAAAACTATGTTAGACTTAAAATGTGTTAACGATTCCGTTTCCTTCTGTAAAGTTCCTACATTTTTCATTTCCTGACTTGGTTTAAATTTAGATTATTCTTAGTTCATTCTTCCCCGAAACAAAATTGGACATTTTTTTTCTGTCCACAAGTTAGCATTTATAGTTTAATAACATAGTTTCTTTGTAATTAAGAAATGTAAAGTGTACTTATTCTAAGCAACTGCAATAAAGAAGCGCTTGTTTTCGTGAGCGACGACAGCGTCCTCTCAGAGTCCGAAATATAAAAAAGATCGATCCTGTTGTCATAGAGACTGCGTGCCTGTCTGCACAAGAGCACGCTTGATGTCTGAATCGATGTGTGAGCAATTTCTTTTACAAAATTGAGAAATTAATTTAGCTGTTCCTTTTAGGTATTCATACTTTGCATTTTTTGCGAAGATGAAAAAAGAAAAAAATAAATAAATAAAAGCATCCTTCTTTGAAGTTCTTATTTATTTTCTAAAAGCTTATTTCTGTGATCTTTTTTCGTTTCTTTCTTTAAAATTATTTTTATGTCGTTTATTTATTTTTTAATATGTTTGAAGCTTTACTTTCCCCCAGAATGGAATTTCTTTTGAACTGCTTCTCATTTAGAGGGGTGGTGGGAGATTGATACTAGTGCTAGTCGGAAATAATTAACGATTTCAAATGTTTCAGAGAATTAATTTTGCAATTTTAAACGCCTAACCTGAGTTTCAATCAAAATATTTGATCAAGCTATCGTATCCACATTACATATTTCAACTATGCAAAATCAATATTTTTCCAAGTTTAAATACAATTAATTGTTTTAGGATCGAGTTTAATTGAATATAGAAAAGTAAGTTCCTGTTCATGCCATATGGGCCCACCACAGATCAGGGGAATTTTGTTAAAACTAAATTAGTTAAACTAAGTTGTGCAAGGAATTCATGTTTTGAAAGCTGCTTTTCTTTGACCTTAAAATGAGAAGAATTTAAAATGTGGAGTTTCTTCATGAGAAGCAAAGCATAGATTTAGGGGGGGGGGGGAGTTTCTTTGGATATTTAACCTGCAAGAAAACTTATGCGCTATTTGGATATACTTGTATGGTAGCTTTGCTGCTTTCTCTTTTAATAGTTTTATTTTTATTTATTATTTTTTAATAATTGAACTCAGTTTGCACTCATTATTTTCCTCAAAAGTTGTCACATGCATTGCAAAAATTAAGCATTCAATGTTGATCTAAGTATCAAGATAAAATCAAGAAAAGAGGGTAATGTATGCATACAAGAGATGAACTTCCCCTGCAGCTGAAAGAAGGGACCTTATTGCCACCAAATTTGGTTTATGGCAACCTTGCACTTGGGAGTAAAGCTTAAAATAAATAAATAAATTACTTCAAGAATGTATCCTAAATGATTTTTTGTATTTAAAAAAACAAAAAACATACTACATAATCCCAAATGTAAGGTTCAGTTTTTCTGAAAAAATAGGTTTCATAATTAGGGTGAATGTCTTGATCAAGGATTCAGTGTTCCATTGTATACTACAGAGCTGTCTGCTCTGTTTTCTTCTCACATTGAGTTCCCACCACCTCTGCATGTTCAGAAAGTTACTTGCTACACTGCTGTAGGCAAAGGTTTTCAGTTATAGTAAATGTAGAGTAGGTAGTAATCAGGGTTTTATGCTGTAATTTTCTCGATTTTACCATCTGCTTCACATAAATCTTTTTCTAAATTGTCTGAATTATTTATACATTTCAGGTGGATCACTTACCCATTTCAATTTACCGTTTTTTTGAAATAACCGCCACCTAGCAAAATTTTCTATTTTCTTTTTTAAATTCTATGAACTCATCTGGAGTATAAGTTCATAATTTGGTAGCGAATCACTCCCCTGTTTTTGTTGCAGGATGCTGTTCATAGGTTACGAGTTTATCACTCTCTAATTTCATCGTTAAGGGGACTAACATATAAAATTTTATTTGGAAAAAATCTAATGGTTTCAGGCTGGAAAATCATTATAGTTTATGATACTTATATGTACATTCAAAAATGTTGTTTTATTTTTTCTTTTTCTGCAGTAAATGAATGTACTAATTTTTTTTTGTTGTATTCTTTAGATGGTACTTTGGAAAAATCAAGAGGATTGAAGCAGAGAAAAAACTTTTGTTAGCTGAAAATGAACATGGAGCTTTCTTGATTAGAGATAGTGAAAGTCGACGAAATGATTTTTCTCTTTCTGGTAACTACCAATCCTTAAAATATCAATATATGTAACACTGAATATACATAACATTGCAATACATTTAATGCAATATATTCTCAACCAGTCTTATTAAAAATAACAGTTTAGTATTGAATGCAGGGCTGTCGAGACCGACACCTGAAATTTTAAGACTCAAACATGAATGCCTCATTTGCCAAATCAATTAAATCTCTTTTAAAAACTTCCTTATTTCAGCTTAAAAGTGTTTGATTGATGTGTAGATAGCGACATCTGACTTTATAACAAAGTTTTTATTAAGTATATTTTTCACCATGTGACAAAAATTTAATGCGAGTCAGTAGGATGGCAAAGGAAGTATTATAGATAATAAAAGAGGTAAACTCTTCATTTAGTTCAACTTCAATCATGTTTTATCATTTGTTCCTTTTTAATTCTATGACACTTTCTAGATTAGTGTATCACATTAACTATATTTAGTATAGTTCTTCATGCATGAGAGTGATAAAGTAGTGTTAGGTGTTGATTTTTTTTTTTTTTTTTTGCATGTTTAATTATTTTATTGAAAAACATATGTCTGGCATAGATTTTCTAGCTGCAGAAATGTATGCTATAAGTTATTAAAGCATATATAAAGTATTTGAGTATATGTAGTTTATTTTATATGTAGTTGACTGTATGTATTTATTCTATCTTCATTATCTCACAGTGAAAGATGGTGATACTGTCAAACATTATCGAATTCGTCAGTTAGATGAAGGAGGGTTTTTTATTGCTCGAAGAACAACATTTCGTACTTTACAAGAACTTACGGAACATTATAGTAAAGATGCAGATGGTCTTTGTGTTAATTTACGAAAGCCTTGTGTGCAGGTTAGTAATATTTTTGTTTCATATTCAGTAAACATGGGGGGAAATGGTATCTCTTATAACCATAATTGCGAGGCACTATAATTTTATGAACTGAAAAAATCATATTTTAAAATTAGGCCTGCATTTTAAGAAAACTGGTAATTTTTTTTATGTAATTACGCATAAAAACAAAGTAATGAAATAAATATAGTATACCTGTTGTAATGGAGATTTGCGTAAAATTTAGTACTCGGTGCCTTTTGTGTGGTGCTTTTGCAGGGAGTCTTCTGCAGTGACTTTTGTGCATGGGGGGGGGGGGGGGGGGTTACATTGATTTTGATTTATTTATTTTTTCTCTTGGTTTTTGTGCAGTAGCCTTGATAAAACCAGTTTTACTTGAATATTTTTGAACTTTCATAATCAAATGAGATACATGCATTTTTTTTAAATTTTAGAACCACTGAAAATAGTACAAGTATTTCAGCTTTTATATCATTTGCCAATTGTCTTGTTTGTTTTTTTAACGCTGCATATAGAACCCTGAAAAGCTGTAATAGTGTTGTAATCAGCTTGAAGTTTCCAGCTGTATAACTTTCTATGTTGCATATCCCAATCGAACATAACCTAAACAATCTCAATTCAGTGCTCTCCTTATCCTTTCACCAAAAAACCAAAATCCCAACTTTTAACACATTTGTTTACTTGCAAATATTGTATTCTAGTGAATTTTTTAACTTGTAGTTTTCTATTTTCCTATGTAAAAACATTAACTGTCTCCTCTGAAATAGCCTTAGGCTCTTTTTTTCCTGCAGGATCAAATCAGAAAATTTGAGATGAATCATAAACTTTTTTTTTCTGTACGATTTTTAGTGCAAAATGTTTTATTTCATAATCTCTGTTCAGGAAGAAGTAAATTTTCTGTAAAATCCTTCTTAACTTTACAGAATTTAATAGAAACTTCTGTTTTTAGTTCACAAGCTTTACTATTTTAATTGACAAATCACAAATAATTGTGAGGACTTAAAATAGAAATTGATGATCACTAAACTTGCCATAGGTGCAAGTGCTAGTGTAAGAATTCCTTCTGTCTGTTAACAGCTGAATTTCAAATTAACAAGAGTCTAAAAGTCATGTGCATCATTCACAAATTTTTATTGAAAGGTTTTCAGCTAATTAACTAAATAAGTATTTTAAACTTATCTTTTCACTCACATTAATTCTCAAACAGAAATTAAATTATAAGCATTAATAACATTTTACCAAAATTTCAATCATGATAATGCATAGGTATTTTATAATTTTATTCAATTGTTGTGTATGCACAACATGCAGTTTGATAAAATGATTTTATTTTATTGTAAGTTTGCATTTTTAATACTCTTATGAATCATTTTCAGTTTATGTTGTATTTATGTATTGTACTTTTTGACTGAGGTTGAGGATGATAAAAAAGGTTCTTTAAACATGAAGTCTCTTCATGTTCAGCATATACATTTTGATGTATAACTGAATATTTGTTTTGAATTTTTTGATATGCTATTTCTTTGTTTTTAAATTTAGGTGGAAAAACCAACAACTGGTGGACTTTCACATAATACTAGGGACCAATGGGAAATCGATCGAAGTTCTCTCAAATTTGTTCGTAAGCTGGGACAGGGCCAGTTTGGAGAAGTTTGGGAGGGATTGTGGAATAATACCACACCTGTTGCCATAAAGACTCTTAAAACGGGTAATTTAGTTATTTTGATTTTCTTTTCTTGAATTATAAAATAGAGATACATGCATTATATGTCCGCGAATGTCCATTATCTGACCTATACAGCTGATTCTTACATCATCGGCATTGGCATGACAGCCCTTTGCGGGCCCTGGCCTTCCTCGGAAGTTTCTTCCATTCTGCCCCCTTTTCAGAAATCGACCTCCAGTTTTTTATTGGAACTACAGCAAAGTCTTCATTCAGGCAGTGTCTCCATCTTTCATTCGGTCGTTCTCTCGATTTTTTGCAAAAAGGAGTTGCATTGAAGACCTTAATTGGTGTTCTGTCTTCATTCATTCTCAAGAAATGGTCTACCTATCTCATTCCAGCCAATTTTATGGACTTGATAATATCCACAGCTTTATAGATTTTCTACAGTTCAAAGTCATACCTTTTTTGCCAGGTGTTGTTTTCCAGGACAGCACCAAAAATAGCTCTCGGGACCTTTCTCTCAATGTCAAGGTTCAAGTCTCTGAGGCATAGTTTGAAACAGATTTGATCAATGTCTTGTATAATATAATTTCTGTCCTTCTCTTAATTAGATGTGACTTCAGAAGAAGTCTTCTTAACCTTTAGATTACGGCGGTACAGCATATGTACCGCAGAATAGTTTGGCCTTCCTTACGGCTGCGGTACAGAATATGTACCAGACCTTTCGTCCCCTTCCCGAGCGGAAGGAAATCACCAGGAGGTGTGAAAATTACTGAGAGTTATTAGCATTTCCTGTCCTCACGACTAGTCTTGGCGAAATACGCGGCGTTGATTTACTGTCTGGCGAGTATTTGGAATGTTTCTGGTTTAGACACGCATATATTCGTCAGATAAAATTTATTATAGTCATATAAATACTCACTGAAACATAGGCAATCACTTAAACGATCTCGGGAGGGGGGGGGGGCATGGCGACCTGACTTTTAGATACATAATGTATTTATACGTGTGTTTACGTATTATTACGTGTTCTTGCTTTTTATATATAAATTTAATATATTCCCTTTGCTCACCCCTCCCAAGAGACGTAACTAGAGGTTGCAAAGGGGCACATGCCCCGGGCTCCAGATTATTTTAGGGGCGCTAAATTGACTAAATGTGTGTGTTTAACCTAAATATATACTTTTTTTTTGTATATAAGGGGGCAGGGGGCGCTAAATCCTGAGCTTCCCCCAATTAGAAAATGACCTAGTTACATCCCCCCCCCCCCACGTAGAAAATATTGAAATGACGGGCTGGATTAAAACTTTCAATATTTGTCATCTTTTGGTATTAATTTTAAAAAGAGTTATTCTGTCGCACTCAGAGCTCTGCCGCCCTGGGTTATAATCCAATTAGCAGCTCGACTCGCTGGTGGTAACATTCCATGTTTATAATTATTTCTTTCTTGGTTTCCTAATAAAATCCACATGTACACTACACGTGTAGAAGTCGAAATAATATGAGTCCACCCATCTCATACATTTCGGTAAGTGCATTCAACTAAAAATAAGTAAAAGAGTCGAAGTGATTGTGAGGGGAATGCAAGTAATATAGCTGGACATTCGGTCTTGCTTTTGTTAACAAAGGACCTCCCCCCGGAGCCATAGGCAGACAGGAGTTTGTTAGAAGTACAACAGACAGTTTGAAGCGCATTCTGATTATCTTCGGTGAATGACCGCTTTCCAGTTACTCTATGAGTAAATCAGCAAGTCATTGTGGTGAAAATAGCAAAGGAAAATTGTCTATTCATACCTGCAATTTTTAAGTGAATTAGGATAAAGTAAATCCGTTATAAGGATATCAGTTTCAGCAATGAGGAGATACTTTACTTCCTTGGTTAGTTTGTGATCGTTTCATATTCTTATCATGAAATACCGTAAAGCAAGATGTTAACTTAGTAGAAAAATAATAATCTATTACGGAGGGTGCGGGGAGGAATAAAGCGCTGGGAATTATAGAATTCGTGTACTAATAATATACTTAAAATGTTTTACTTGTTTATTGAAGTTGTTGATAATGTATGTTGCAGATGTTTAATATAAAATGCTGTCATCGTGACTTCGCACCTGAGATGTGTGTCGAAATCTAGGCAAATTATGTACAAGTCCCGAAAGAAAGCAAATCAAATGTCACAGAGCAGAAAAATCGCAAATGAGAAAATATATATTGATGCTTTAAAACAATGAAAGGTCACTACTATTCAACTATATAGAACAGCACTTTTTAATGTTAATTTTAACTCTAATTTGGGCAGAAATTTTGATTGCCTTATTATCTTAGCAAAATTTTTTAGACAAACATGGGGAAATCACTTTAGACTTCAATAATAAGTTGCAGTTTTTTTTTCTTCCTCATTTAAACTACATGTTTCCAAAATTATTATTATTATTTTCATATCTTCCTTTTTTACTTTCTTTCGGAAATTAACTTTAGAAATCATATAATTATTTCGAATTGGCGATTGGGAGCAAAAAAAACAGCAACTGAGTAACGAAAGTTTTTATTTTGGCAACCCTTCTAATGAAGTCAATCACACTCAGAAGAAGTATCATGGGAGTTAAGGACCCCCGTGGTCACACTGAGGGGAAAAAAATCCGCAGTTTTGCCGTTGTATGGATGAATTTCGGGAGCTCGAGCAACGTAACTTAAAGGTTAAATATCCACTCCAATAGCAGTGCACTGAATATCCCTATCATCCCGTATGTCAAGTCTGATATCTGGAAATAAAAACTTGAGGCTAAATGCTCCTTCAGACAAAAATTAATTTTGAAAGCTCAATGAATTGGCACGTTTTGAGCATATGTGTTAAATTAAAAATAATAATAATAAAGCAGGTCAAGAATTGGCCGAATTGGACAATTCAACAAAGTTATGGGACAAATCAGAATTACGTACATTATGAGCCGACACTCTGCTGCTCTCTCAAAGTTGGTTAAAAAGTAGAAGTATTTAAAAAAATTGTACTTACCGTAGTTTGGAAATCTGAATTTAGCAAACAGCAGTATGGCGCATAGAATGCATATAGCACAATCCAACTGTGTCGAGAGGAAAAGTTGTACAGGCAATTAAGTTTTCCTCTTCCTCCAGCCCCATTCTTTCTTTCCTCTAGTTTTCCTGACCACTACTAAACTTTACCTGACTACTTTCCTGAACTAGGGAAGCACCAATAAGTAAGTAAATTGGCCAACTACAGATAGACAATTAATCAGGTAAAGTTAATTGGGTGATAATTCTGCAGGCGAGTAATTATGCTAATTATATTTAATACTGCAATCTATCCATCACCATTCATTTTGTTTGTAATTTTGAGATTTCAGACCTAGATAATAATTTGTTTATTTCTGTAAATGAAAGTTTTTTCTCCTTTCCCATGTTTTTTTCAAACAAAATTTTAAAACTTTTTCAAATTTTTATTAAAACCAAAAAATGAAGTTCTATTTTTATGCTAGAAATCTGAAAGAAAATTTAGAAATATAAATGACAAGCCTGGGTGAAAGGCTTTTCTTTATGCAATACAATTTAAAAGTATTTTCATTATTCATAATAGTGACATGTCAGCATTGGTTGTGAGCTTTATTTTTTGTTATGTTATTTACAGAGTTTCTGTGCATTTTCATATTATATGACATCTTGTAAAAAAATGATATTTTTTATTAAAAATTCATTCAGCATTTTTTCTTGTTCTTTAATTCGCAAGTTTAATAAGAAAATAAAAAAATAATTGTTTTGCCGATTACTCTGTAAAAATTACCCAATTATAAATAATTGACAAAGTGGCTGTGTAAGGTGAATTACTGATTGCTGCTAAAATTAATTGTTGCACCCTTATACACAACTACATATTAGATCTTCAATTTAACTTTTTGTTGTATTATTAAACATTATAGTCTGCTTAGTTTCAGACTCATAAAATATAAATGAATGTTTGAAGAGGGGCAAGGGTGATTCTTATCCGAATTTTCTGAGAACCTGATCCGAAAATTGAAAATTAATTCAATTTTCTGAATTGATTTTTCACTTAATTAATCTTCATATTTTTTTGACAACACAGAATTGCCAGCTATCCCAATTATTAAAGGAGACCGCTTTTCAGCCAATCTCCCGATCTTCTGTTTTTTAGTTTATTTCTCCCAATTTTTAAAAATTGTTCTTAATAATTTCTCAATGTTTTAAAATTAAGCTTAACGTTTTGATTTATGAGCAAAATTGTTGGCAACTGCTCATTTCATATTTTACTGTATGAGAAAATGAGATTTTTAGCCGTCCTCCACCCTCCTTCACAATCGATTATGCATCAATCAATTTGTTATTAAGGGATTTTCTTCCAATTGCAATGTGAAATCGGTGACAAATTTGCATGCACTTTCAAAGATCTCTAATATCTTAAATGAATTTTCTTAATTTCTACAAGGTATAAGTAAAAAACTTATTTTTTGGAAGCATGCAAACTTCAAACACATGCTTCGCTGAAAATTAGCCTGCCATGCTTTTCAATCCTTGTGCATCCAATAAATATTTGAATTCTTTTAAAAGTTAGAAAGTATTTTAACACCTGCTACCTTAAATAGTCACCTAATTTCATAATTTTTATTTTAAATTTGTAATGCATACTTTTTCCGAAAATTTTCATGCTAAGTTCAGAAATTGTTTTTTGCTCAGAATCTTCCATGGTGTACTAGTATTTATCTGTACTTTTTATTACGCTACTGAATCTTTTTTGGTATATTTTAGTTCTTCTCTCATTTTCAAAGCCAACTATTCTAAATAACTATATTACAACAGTTTATAAAATTGCATCTTTTACTATTATTTTATATAATGTGTGTATTTTTTATAATTTTTCTTCTCAGACAAAAATTAATTTTGCAAGTCTAATGAATTAGCATGTTTTGAGCATATGTATTAAATTTAAAAAAACTAAAGTAAGTTCAGGAGCAAGCAGTCACTAAAAAAAAGAATCGGCCCAAATCGGAAAATTTATTGAACACTTATGGGGACAGACAAACTAAGGTCCACATTTTGTAGAAAATGCAGAACAGTCTTTTCAGAAATTACAAATTCTTTTCTTGTTTTAAGATGGCATTTCTTAACAACTGGTAAAGATATTCTTTCAGTGATATATGACATTGAAGACTGAAGCTTTCGGAAAAAGGGATACATGAACAGCAGAAAACGCTGAAATTTTAAATGCAAGTTGTGAGTGTTCATTAAAAAAAAAGTCTTGTATTCGGAGTCAAAGGCTTTATATTCAGATTCCTAGTGCATTTAATTGCAGTAAATGAAACAAAATTAACTTATATAAAATTCAATTTTAGGTACAATGGATCCAAAAGATTTCCTGGCAGAAGCACAAATCATGAAAAAATTACGGCATCCAAAGCTTGTACAATTGTATGCAGTTTGTACTTTAGAAGAGCCAATTTATATTATTACAGAATTAATGAAAAATGGTAGCTTGCTGGAATTCTTGCAAGGTAAGTCCTAAAATTATAATGCTTTTACAAAAAATAATTTACAGTATAGATATAGAATGTTTTTTCTTTGAAACAACTTAAAGTGTTCGTGTCATGCCAAAACATATTTTTTAAACTGTATGTATTTATAAAAAAATATTTTTGTTCTAGAAAATAAGCTTCACTCCTCATTCCCGCAAATTATGAATGCTTCAGTTCAAGTAGTTTTGAATTATCATCCTTAATTATTCATTGCATATTTGCACTATATTAGGCATTTTAAAAAAATAGTTAAAGAACAGATGTTTCCCAATTGCAGATTTCATTTTAACGTCAAATTTTATCCATAAAAAGATTTTAAGGGAATTAATTTCTTATAACAATAGATTGAGGCATGCACTCTTTATATTATGCTTCATAGTTATAAATCACTAAACTTAATTCTTATTCCACTAAATTAAAAGTTTACTCTTCTGTGTTTGCTTTAATTGTACAATTTTTATTAAATGTATAAAATTATGCTGAGAAAGGATTTATAAACTAGAACTGAATCATTTGAAAATTTCAGAGAAAATACTTTCTCTAATGATAGTAAACATGCAAAATTCAACTTTTGATTCCTAATGAGCCCCAGTGAAATGCTATAAGGGACCCTTCATATATGATGGCACACTTTTTTACACTATATTTGACCCTTTCTTCCCTTTGTCACAAAATGTTACACTTAATCATACTCCCCTATCCCCTTTGTCACATGTCATGCTATATTACATAAGCGTATGTACTTGCAGTTTAAAAACAAAGCATTGCAGTATAGATCACGTTTCCAATTTTGCTTTTAAACTTTTAATGACATTTGTGAGCATAATAATGATTACATGTATACTTAATTTGTAAAAAATGAGGTTAATATGTACCTTAATCAGCATTGCTGTTTACAATACAAAATGATCAATGAAAGTTTAAAATCAAACTATGAAAAAATATAAAACTTTAAAAAATAATTTGCTGATTTTAAATGCTTTTATAGTGTAATGTTACACTTCTTATTACCCCCTCCCCTTGTCAGAATTTCTTGAACCCCCACCCCCTTAAAGCATGACATCATTTATGAATGACCTGTAAGTTGATGAGCTATCTAAAATATACATACTTTCTGAGATTTCTGATGGCACACCAAGATAATGAAAGTCCACTTATAATAGGTTTTGAGCCTCAGTGGTTGTGTAACACTTCAGCTTTTTTTTTCTTTTTTCACATCAAATACCTTAGTTTTTTTAAAAAAAAACATCAATTTTAGTATTTGCCTCTCTTTTAATTTCAAGTTGGCATCTCCATTACGTAATAGGATGCTCCGAGTCTTATGCTGCTCTACTGATAAAGTTTAAATTTATGTCTGTGTGTAAATGCTAAATTAGACTATCCTTAATTTGCTATCCAAAAACATTTGCAATTTTCATACCTCTCAAAAATTATCAATTGTTTATTTATCATGAGTGAGTATTTAATGGTTAGCTGGGTTAAATAAATACCCTATGAGCTTCCAGTTCGCTTTTTTAATTGATTTTTCTCCCTGCTTTTGCATTATTTTTTTCCTTCTGTTTAAATAATATTGTTTTGCTGTGTTTTTTGCTATTATTTTACTGAATTTTACCTTTGCTTACCTATTATCATTTCTGCTTCTTTTTTGCATCAAAAAGTTTTTTGGCACATGTAGTTAGTTGAGTTGCTTGGATAGGATGAAATGTATTGTTATTTTCGTAAATCTTATTAGCATTAAATGTTTGTTATATGTGTTATGTGTGATTCTTTGAATTATATGATTGCATAGGTTCTTTTAAATTTAAAGAGTGCCACCTCTCAATATGATGATATATCCTTCTATATTGATAACTGCATTGAGTCCCCCTAAGTTTTGTTGTATTGAGGTTTTATTGTATTTATATTAAGTCATAATTTTTTTAGCCTCCTCTATTATTATTTTTTAAATTAAAACTCTTGTGCTCTTGGCAATCAAGCAGGAGAAGCTGTAGAAAATTTGCTATTTTATTGTTTTCTAACTAATATTGCATATGTTTTGTAGGTCGTGGAAGAAATTTGAAATTGCCTCAATTAATTGACATGTCAGCACAAATTGCATCGGGTATGGCATATTTGGAATCACAGAATTACATTCACAGAGATCTTGCTGCTAGGAATATATTAGTTGGTGAAAGCAACATTGTTAAAATTGCAGACTTTGGACTTGCTCGATTAATTAAGGTATGATTGGCTTTATTTGGATTACAATTAGTATATCTTTTGCAGAAGGGAATGATTTAAACTGTTTAAAAACTGGTTCATATCTCTGCGTCTTAGTTTGCTATTTGCCTACATAATATGGTCTCCATTCGAAACATCAAACTGACAAAATATCACAATCACAAACCCTTTTTAATTAGAAATTTTTAAAGAAAAAGCTAGAATACATTGTATAGTAAATTATGGCAGTTAAAATATGAGTGTAGTAAGTATTACTAATACTTGAGAGTAAAAGGCGTGCCTAAATTTGAGAAATGTATACTTACATAAATTATAAACGGATTGAAATGTAATGTCATTCATTATAAAAGTGCTATAAATATGTTGAATATTTTCAAAATATGAAATGTGTTTGTGTTATCTATCTATATCTGAATGGACTATTGGAATATAAAGTGAGGTTGGGATGAATGAAGCCTCTCTGATTTATCACCCACATATGTCAGGGACTTGCTACTCATCTGACTGTAGTCTCCAATTTTAGGCATAAGTTGGTTTTGTAAACTTGGGGCAGTGGCAAAGTATTTTTTTAATGGAATAGAAATTTGTTGCTATTCAATCAATTAAAAAAAGAAAAAAATGCTTTTAAAAAACAGGAAGGAATGTGATGTAGGATCCAATTTAAATAAAAAAGATTTTGATGAATTTTATCCAATATTTGCAAAACAATTTTAATTAAATCTTTTGAAATTTACTTTTAATCATGGGTGAAAGTTTTCCATCTCTTTAAAAGTCATTAGACAGCAAAGGACAAAATGTTCTGAACTTGCAGACTTATAATATTGATTTAAATGTCATATTTTTTATATTGCTTCCTGCTCTTTCAATTAAAAACAAATGACTAAGTTCAAATTTTATTTTTGCAGCAGACTGCAAGAGAATTATTTTCATGTTTATCACAATTACTTCAATAGAATAAATAAACAAATGTTTTATTATTAATTAAGAAGCTTTGATATTTTTTAAGCAGTTCAAAAGTTTACTGCTTAAAAACAAGCAAATTAACTCTCCCTGCAGTTTTAGAAAAAGTAGGGGCATTTGCCCCCTATAAACAAAATACCTCAAACTATGTTTACTGCAGATGTTTTGCAAAAGCTGAAAACGTATTTTCCTTTTTCTTTGTTATGAAAAAAAGGGATTACCTTCCTGATTTTCACAGAGTAAAATTTGTTTCTATAAAGTGCATATGTGTTCCCCCTTCATATTTAAGATATGGAAAGGATTCTATAATTGATAGAGTTCTTGGGGAAATGTTCTTTTTCTAATGCAAGAAATAAATTACCTTCCTGATTTTCGCTAAGTAAAATTTGTTTTTATAAAGTGTGTGAGTTCCTCCCTTCATATTTAAGATATGGAAAATATTCTGTAACTAATAGAGTTCTTGGTGAAATATTCAAAGTTATTTTGTCTTACGAAAATTCAACAGCTTTGTGAACCAATAAATTCTTATTTAAATAAGTACTGCAATAAAAAACTATTTAAAATCTCAAAAGAAGTGTCATTTATGAAAATGCAAATCATATCTGAATCTCTGAAATCTATGAATGAAAGTCGTAATATTTAAACCATAGCAGGGGGAAAGCCCTTCTATAATAGATCATCAAGTTATTAATACTTTCTGAAAATGTGCTGCTACCGAAACTGGGACATTAAACTTGGACACCCAGCGAGCTCTGGATACCTTTGAAAGAAAAGTTTTAAGAACAATATTCGGGCCTGTACAGGAACAGGGATGCTGGCGAACCAGATACAGTTCTGAAATTTATACACTTTACAAATGCCTCAAATTACACAAGTCATCCAAAGCAACAGACTGAGATGGCTCGGCCATGTCTGGAGAACCCCTGAAAACAACCCAACTAGACTGTACACTTTTAAGAAACCCGAGGGAACCCGTGCCCGAGGCAGACCTTCAACTAGATGGCTGGATGATGCGGAAAATGACATAAAAATTTTGAAGATAAAAAATGGGCAAAGAGTTGCTTTGTATCGACTGAGTTGGAAGAAGCGTGCTGTTGAGGTAGCTAAGACCTGCAACAGGTTGTTACGCTTTTAAAGAAGAAGAAGAAAATGTGCAATCAAAAATTAATCTGATGGTGGATAATTAATACTTTTTACTTCTGTAACCAACTGGATGGATGCAAGGTGTCTAAGGTGGTTAGATATAGTTGGTTCTCTCCCAACTTTTCTGTTGTGTGTTGAGCACTGGCAAAGTGGCTTCATTGTAGCCTTGAAAAAGCTATTTAAACGTAGTAGTTTCTTAATGATTTGTGCTTCATTTATATTAATTATTCATTTTATTCCTACTTTAGTACAAACAAATTTAGATCATTTTCAACTGCATATCATTAGTCCAAGTTCAATTTTATTTATATTTTATCCTATAGATTTTGTGCATGACAAAATTATATGAAGACTGACCATTTTTAAGATTTACAGATTCCTTCACAGACTACTCACTGTGAATTAAATTGATCAATTATGCCATGTGAGATTTCCCTGTCAAATCTACCATGCACAATTCTTGGTTTTACAACAGAAAAATGCATAATTTTGTTAAAGATGGCTTTTTCATTGGCTTTATATATAAATATACATGCATCTTACTTTCAAACTAAAAATTTATATAATGTTTCCTTATTTTTAATGTTAAAAAATGAATAAAACAAATAGTATTCTTTTAATTAAATGTATGAGATCATATATTTTTTAGCAAGTGAATCTGGAAATAGTTACAAGTAATGTAGTAAGAATTATAGTAACAAGTAATGATTTAGTGTGATTAAAAAAGTGCATGTTCAAGAATTATTTACATTTTTATTTATTTAAACTTTAAAAGCATCTGCTATGTGAAGATTTTTTTTTTTTTTTTGCAACAAAGACTAAATTTGCACATTTATATTTTAGGAGGATGAATATGAAGCTAGAGTGGGTGCTAGGTTTCCTATAAAGTGGACGGCACCGGAAGCTGCCAATTATAGTAAATTCTCTATCAAATCAGATGTCTGGTCATTTGGTATACTTCTAACTGAGCTTGTTACTTATGGAAGAATACCATATCCTGGTAAGCCTTAATGAACAGTCTTTGGATTTCTTGGACAGTTTTGTGTTTGAAATATGTTTTTAATAAAATTTTCTTTTTTATAGGTATGACAAATGCAGAAGTGCTGCATCAAGTTGAGCATGGCTACAGAATGCCATGTCCGCCTGGATGCCCACCTGCATTGTATGAAATAATGCTGGAGTGTTGGCATAAAGATCCCATGAAACGACCTACATTTGAAACTTTGCAGTGGAAACTTGAAGACTTCTTTACAATGGAAGGGTCAGAATATAAGGAAGCATCCATAGCCTACTGACAACTACCTCCACGCCCTAGATATGATTGGGGTGTGCAACAGCTTGGTAGGAACATACTAATTCCTCATTATGATCTCAATGGATGAATAACTCATTTTAACAATCTACAACTACTTTAAACCAATTGCAGTGTCCAATTTCCTTCAAGAGACTTTTTGAACTAACATACGAAATGTTTCTAACATTGTTCTTTCTCCATTCTACTTTTTTTCTGACTCGACTATCAGCATGAAATAGTTTTAGCTTGAATATTTCACAAAAAATAACAAGAATGTGTCGCTAGAACACTATATTCTTATGATGAAATATATGGCTCTCACAATATGGCTAAAAGCAACAATGTTTAGGCTTACTAGATACACTATACTTCATAGTAGTTAATTTTCAATTTTATGCTCTGAAAAACCCATACTTTGTTTTGATTTCTACCACACAGGTATAGAGAAATGAAAACATCCAATTTAGCAATATGTAATAAGTGTTACACTAATATAATACCCTAGTTCATTTTTTTTCCATTTTTAATGGGAAAACTATTTATTCATCATAACACAAAATTTTTGATACTCATTCGCCAGTAAATGGAAATGCTAAATATGTACAGTGTTTTTGCTCTGTCTTAATAGTAAAGCATCAAAGAGTATGTTGTTGGCAGTATATTAGCAGTTTTATAATTGTAATTGTGTACAATGTAATCATTCTCTTGAAACTTAATGATATGTGAAATTAGAGTAGTTTATACATACATTACTGGGGCCATGTCATCAACAATATTGCCTTATGATTGAATCTAGCTGCTGTGCATATCGCAATACTGCTGTGCCTCCTGAAGGATAATTTTCTAAGAAATATCCTATACATATATTAAGTTTTAAAAATTCATGAATCATCAACATTTTTTGCAAATTTTTTAAAATATAATTTGTCAATATTTTTATAGTTTTGAGTCCTAGGTTCACTTGAAATGCAAGTTTGATATTTTATAAACAATTTTGTGAAGTGATAGGTTTTCATGCATTTTCTTACACTTTTATGTATAAATGTTTCTCAAACATAGGTTACATTGTAATATTTCTTGCAAGTAGCTGAAAATAATTTGCTGCCTACGTAGAAATAGTAGAAAGAAATGTTTAAATGGTAATTTTTTTTTTGTGGTAAATCGTATGGCTCTTAGATTTCATTTGCTTTTGTAATTTATGACTGTTTATATATTTCTCTAATTTTTGAAAATTTATCAAAATAGAGCTTTGAAAACTTTGAATTTTTCTAAGTTGAAGTGCTAGTAATCCAGTACATTTCCATGAAGTTTTCATGTTTTTATAATGCTTATAGACCAAAAGAAGAAAATAAATATTTAATGTGTAATATTAAACATTACATCAAAATCCATCTTGCATTTTAAAGCTAAGCAAATGCAATTGAAATCATTTAGATTTTGTAATGTCTCACATGAAATGTGCATGTTATTGTATATTCTAATTTACTTTTGGACTATTGAAGGAACAACTTTTAAATATTTCAACTGTGTTGCAGTTGTTCATTTTCCTTACTACACCTGGTGTATACAATAGTACATAACATTGTTAAATTTCCCAAAATATACTTTATATAACATATTTAAATTATATTAAAAAAAGTTTTCATTTATTTTTTCTCTTACTGCATCTTAATGACTCACTACTATTAAGTGAATATTTTAATGAACAAATGCATTAACATTTGTGTTGGAAATCCAAACCACATGCTTTAGACATGTAATATAAATTGAAATTGCCATCAGTCTCTTCCTACATTAATCATCTATCTGCTTACCATCAATGTTCAACTATTTTTATAATTCAAAAATGACATTTACTCTTTGAACTTAAAAATTGTAAGAATGATATGAAATTGCTTACTTTTTACTTCAAGTATCTGCTAAGTGCTGTGCACTTATTAACGAAATAGTTAGCATGCCTTTAATAATAATCAGTTAACTATACCTTTAATCTTTTTTCAAAAACTTCCTAAAATGATTTAAATGAATTGTGTAAAAAAAATCACTAAATAGTGTTTATAGCTAATGCACAATCTCTTGACAATTTTCAATAATTGCTCATTTACTTGGTTCTATTTAATTGCTCTTTATATCCAACTTTCACTTTTGATGGTTTCTTACTAACATATTGTTGTATTTTCAAATTTCATCCTTGCACATTTAACTTCATATTAAGTTAAAATTCCATTGTTTGCTCTACCAAGCTGTATGAAAGTGAAGTGTTTGATATTTAAATGTTATATATTATGTATTTTTGAATAATTGTCCTTTCTGCATTTGTGCATATTGAAGAAAATTAAAAATACATTTTTATAATTTCAATTTGTATACATTAAAAACATAGCATTTTCTTGCAAATAACATGCTTTTAATGTATTTTGTACAAGTGTATATATTTTATTTTCATTGATGTAGCTTTAATTTTGTTAAAGGAATATTGTTGAAATTATGCAAAAAAGAAAGAGCAAAAATTGAAAATTAAACTCATTTTTGCTGCTTTCTGTGTGTGTGTGTGTGTGTATGTATATAAAAATGCATATCCACACACACATTTCTTTATTATTTTAAATTTGTATATATATTGTTAGTTTTATCTTTTTATTTATTGGTTCAAAACTTTTCTTAAACATTGATGTTGATTGCTTATAACCTTTAATTTTATCCAAGATAAAATTTTTCTGTGATTTAAACTTTTTCTCCCATACATAACTCTTCTCCTCTTTTTCTCACTTCTATCCCTAGCATCATTTTTCTTTAAGCTTTTCTACAAACTTTATATCCTGGGATGAACAGTAAGTGGTATACTTGTTAGTTGGACTAGTGATCTTAAAAAAAAAACAAAATATATTTTAAGTGCTTTTAACATTCCATGTTTACCAAATTAATAGATTTTCATCAGAAGTCGAATAGTTATTCATTACAATTTTAAGTTATTTACATTGAAGCTTTGTTTTCTGATAACTTAATTTCATTTTTACTTTTTGTTGAAGTAGTTTTTTCTGCCATCCGCCCCCCCCCCCCCCCCACACACACCAATTTGCTATATTTTCCAAATAAGGAAATGTTTAAAAAAAGTTTTTCTTTTAGGTTTTGGGTTATAATCAAAAGAAAAAAAAAAGGCTTTGGTGGATAACTGTTGTGTTTGAAATATATTCTTTTTATGGGACCAAGAACTGGCTTAATATCCACCCTCATTCCTAATTCAAAAAGTATTTGTAAAATTTATCCCCCAAACTGTTGATACCTTTTCATTTTTCTTCATTTTTTTTTTTTTTAGCTTGCAGACCAAAATTTTTAACTTTCTGGGTTTGAATGTTTCAAAAAATTATTTTTTAATAAATATAAAATAAATATTATACAAGTTCTATCATACCTAATAAAAAAGATATAATGCACTCCCGATGACTGTTAAATTAAAAATAGGATGGTTTGAAATTTTCTTGTTAATGCATATGCTTATATCAAAAGTGCAAGATGTTGCCTTTTAGGAAAAGTATGCATGCATTTAATTTTAATTCATCAATGCAACAATTAAGAACATATAATATAGTGCATCAATGTTTCTGTTATGTGTGATGGAGAATTATCTTAAAAAGCATTTTATTATTTGAAGAAATTTTTTTATAACCATTATTTCTTGATAAACGCATTACGTGATTTCAAAATAATTCATTTGTGCATGCAATGAAAATTTCATTCATACATATCTGTTTATCCATTTCAGTTGTCTTAAAAAAATTAATTTTTAAAGTGCGCTAGTGTAATGAGTTCATCATATTTGCAATATTTTTTTCATGAGATTTTACATTAGTGCATTTTTGGGAACAATATATAGTACTAAATGCTCATTTTACATGATATTTAGTTTTCTGAGAACTTATGATAAAGCCACTCTGATATCCTAGGGTATAATTTTTTGTTTCTAAAGCTTGTGTGCAATAAAATGCTGTCATATGTTCATATTTATTTTTATATTTTATTCAATTTAAACACTTTGAGGATCATACACTATTTTTTTCAACATCAATCAATGTCATTTTTACTATTCAAGAAATAATAATTCCCTTGTCAATTGCTTTGCGTTTCATTTAAGTTTTAAAATTTCTGCTACTAATGTGTATTTTTTTACTGATTGTTTACAGTAGTCAAAATATGAATGCAAGTTTTTTACTGCTATATGTGAAAATATCAGTATCGTTTTGATTTGTTTTCTGAAAATAATCCAACTTAATTGTTCATTTAACTCTTTATTGAAAATTATGTCAAGTAAAATATTTGAAGTAAAAAGTGGATTAGAGGTGGTGAAAGGATGATCTCTCTCAACTATTATTCATTCTTTAAATGGATTTGCTCTACTTCAGAAATATTGATGTGTTGAAGAAGACAGGGCATATTTTATCCATTAAATATCTTATATTGCTTTTAAAAAGTTTTTTTTATTTCAGTCATGATTAAAAGTAAATGTTTTATTGCATTAAATACTTTTTTTTTTTTTTGATAGATTGACATGTAAATTTATTTGCTGTGATTACTGTTTTACCATGAAATGTGCAGTTAGAAAAGAGTTTTAGGATTAGAAATCATGCGATAATGCAATCATTTTTTTCCCTATTTAATTCATCTACAAGTTCAAGTAAAATAATTACATAGAATTTCATAAAAAGAATGTCTGCTATGATGTGGAAAAAGAAACCATTTTTGGACTTCATTAAATTATATTTTATTAATATTCATCTATATTTTCTTTAAATACAATTTGATACTAATTTTAGTTTCTTTTTTGAAAATTAGAAATATTTTTCTGTCAGACAGTACTTTATCTAGGCATAGTGAAAGTAGTTTTAAAGAGTAATATTTATAGATCATAGAATGTTATACGTAATCTCTAATTTAATATTTTTTTTTTCTTATATCTTTTGTTTGGTTCCATGTAAAAAATACATAGATATGCAATATACTATTCCTTGTAACCTCTTAAGTTCATATTTAATGAGTTTTCTATCGCCCCAAGAATACATATTTCTTTTTTCAAGTGATGGTTGTACAAAACCATATTTTGTGTCCCTTTCATGAAAGTGTTCTGTAGCAGAACTTCTGTTGGATAAAAACAAACCTATTTTTATTGCTTTAGTTTTCAATTCTCTTTAAAACATTAGTTTGTCAGTTGACTATGAAAACAATTCTAAGTACTTATTAGAACCCCAGGAAATAACATTTGAAAATTAAAAAATCTAAATTAGTTGTTTTAAATTAAAGATTATATTAGGAGTTCTTAATCTGTGTATTAATTGTTTTAAAGCCACCAGTCCTATGTGAAAGATCATTAATTTATCTGAACTTTACTGTAAATATTTTTAGAACCAAAAGCGGACTGTTCGTATATACCGTATGTGTTCCAAGATGTGAATATTTTATAAAATGTCATGTTTTTACATGTTTTAGGTACATTTTGATTCACAACCCATTGAAATGTATAATTTTTATAGCATGTAATATCAACTAAATTTTTACCTTACTTCATATTTTTTAATGTAAATAAGGATTTGTAAAAACTTATATGCTAATTAAATTGTCCTTAATTCACCTTTTATCCCATGTTTTATTCTATGTTCTTAATTGAATTTTCGTGTTATCTTGTTTTCATATTTTTGAAGCATTATAAAATATAAATCTGAATTTTAAATATGACATTTTTTATCATTAAAATAAATTTCAATATGCTATCAATTTCTGTAATTTTGTTTTTCTTTGAAACACTTTAAAAAGCTTTGAAACCCTAATCAAAATATGAAAAACCATTGACATAGAAGCTTATAATAATATAGAAAATGATTCATTTTATACAAGTAGACAAGGAGGATACATAACTAATTTGCCATCAATGAAACAGGTATAAGAATCTAGTGCTTTCCATTTATATTTACACTTTAGAGTACTTTTGATAATTTTCTTTTCAGTGATTGTTTTTTCAAATATGTTTTTATGCACATTTAAAAATACTTGAAATGTACTTGTTCAACAATTATTTATTGATTTTGGCATTAGCTAACATTCTGGCATCAATTATTGAAAGAATTAACGTAACCCATCCTTGCTTTGGATTTTTCATCTCACCCCCCCCCCCCCCTCCTTTTTCATAAGACTAAAATAGCGAAATAAGAATTTTTATGAAATTGGTAATTGTAACTTATTGGAAAAATACTAAATTTGAAGTCAAATACTGATTCTTTGTATATTGCTTCCTCATCCATGTAAATTTCTCATTTGTTATAAAAGAAAAAAATATTTTTATGAAATTCTAAACGATTTCAATGATTTGGACTTCTACTAGTTAGAATATTATTACCAATCAAGTAAAAATCATGTGTTAAATTTATCAAATTTTTTATGCTCTTAAAACTGATTTACCATGGTTTCTTATTCTGTAAAAATGTCATATTTCTCAGTCAGCATTGCGGCCTAAGGACAGGACACGACTACCTTGCAATCCACTTACACGGTATAATGAACCTACTTTCACCTGAATGCCAACTGTGCCATGGATGAGGAGCATATCAGAATTTGTCTAGTCCTAGACAGGCGTTGGCTAATAGTAGCATAGAGGAACTTAGGCTTTCACGGCCGGTGGCCATACCAAACATATTTTCCAGGCTCATAGGCCGTGGTCCGACCAAGATATTTCTGGCTGACGTTTTGCCCGACATGCTTGTTGCTTCTTCAGCGTGAAAATGAAATCAAGGCAGGGTCCTTATATCTCAAGCATCATGTGTGCTTTAACCTCATTGGATAAGCCACCAATTTCAGGCTTGCTGGGACTGATTCTGATTCGTTCCTCCTTTTTGTTCTTGGTATTGATTGGTGCTTTTTGAAGCAGTGGAACCCACAACTTGATCACTTTCACAATTTCTTCTTTTCTATCTATGTTGTAAGGATGTTTATGTGTTTCAATAGCTTCTCTATGAAGACAAGCAAAGTAATTAATATTAGTAGAGAGCACTTCAGTTTTTTCAAACAGAGGCTGGTGCCCTGTAGCAATAGTATGCTCAGCAATGGCTGACATCTGTGAATGATTAAGGGCCAGTGTCTCTCATGCTTTTTTATTCTTGTATTGATACTCCTCATTGTGGTGCCTTTTTGCCATACATCGAGAAAGTTACCGACTGCATTGGTAAACTTCTGCAGAAGTATAACATTAAGACTGTTTACAAACCAACATTAAAATTACAACAAGCCCTTCGGTCAGCAAAACACACGAGGAATCTCCTTTCCTCGGTAGGTGTGTAAAAAATCCCTTGTAACTGGGGAAAGGTTTACATAGACACCACAATGAGGAGTATTAATACAAGAATAAAAGAACATGAGAGACACTGGCCCTTAATCATTCACAGATGTCAGCTGTCAGATGTCGTTGCTGAGCATACTATTGCTATGGGACACCAGCCCATGTTTGAAGAAATTAAAGTGCTCTCTAGTAATATTCATTACTTTGCTCTCCTTCATAGAGAAGCTGTTGAAATACATAAAACATCCTTACAACATAAATAGAAAAGAAGAAATTTTGAAAGTAAACAAGTTGTGGGTTCCACTGCTTCAAAAAGCACCAATCAATGCCAAGATGAGGAACCAATCAGAATCAGTCCCAGCAAGCCTGAGATTGGTGTCTTATCCAGTGAGGTTTAAGCACATGTGATGCTTAATAATATAAGGACCAGACCTCTGCCTCGACTTAATTTTCACTCTGAAGAAGCTTGAAACATATCACACGAAACGTCAGCCAGTAATATCTTGGTTGTACCATGGCCTATAAGCCCGAAAAATATGTTTGGTAATACTAGCATATTTCTCTATCAAGCTCTTTTAGAACATATGTCAATCAGTGGGTTTAGCAAATAATCTTAAATAATGCAAATTACTTACATTAATTAATTTTTATTATTCAAATTAATCAACTGCAGTTTGCTATGATATTTTAAGAACCATTTTGCCAATGTTTTCAAATTGTGCTAATTGCTGAAATCCATTTATTGCATCATTCATATTATAAGTCCTTTCTATTATTGGTAATACCTGCAAGAACAATATTAAAATCAGTATAGTAAAAAATTGGGGACAATTAATTATTTACTTTTTTCTTAATAATAAAGTTAAGAATATAGTACGTTGCATTTTCTTTACACCCCCACCACCCTCTGAAAAAAATTATACTTTACAATGCTATGTTAATACTTGTTCATGATGGTAATGCTCAGTAAGGGGGGAAAAACAACCCAGTGTGACTGTTGTTTCCATTACGCAACTTTGAAGTACGCAACTTTTTGAAATTATACTTCTTTAGACACGACTAGAATAATTTTAGCATGAAACAAGTTAGCGCACTATGTACGGCATTGTGAACCAGATGCATGCTCATTTCTGTTTGAAGTGATAATTTTGAACTGTTGGTATAGCTTTTTACCTTTTAATAATCAATTTAGCATACACTACTGGATCCTACTCTTTAATCTTTTGCAATTTTTCTTTCCTTTTGATGAAGCATTCTTTCTCAGTTAATTTGTAACTAAATAAAATATGACTACCACTTTAGTACAAAGATTTTCTGTCGGAGTTTGAACTTGGGTAGTCCACACTATTTGTGAGATTTCTAACCGTTATACTGAGGTCGGTGTTTAACATTAAGAATGTTTTATAACCGTCGCGATATGTTATCAATATATTAATGTATGTTACAGCAGACAAATGGGTTAAATGGAGTTAATTTTTCTCCGCACCCAAGGTCAAGTTTATACAGCTATGTACAACCCTTGAATTCAATAGAAATCTCGAATCAACTACTTCATTCTCTAAAGGGAATATTTGAGAAAGAATTAAGTGTTTCCCTCTAAGGCACATTCCAAGAACAATTGCATGCATATGGTTGTGGGCTTTAAATAATTTTGTAATCAAATAAACTATAGCCAACACTTGAGCTCAGAAACTCCCTTAGGGATTTGAATTTGGGTTGTTTGTGTGTCTTGTGAGATTGATTGCACTAAACTATAGGTGTATGTTTAACACTAAAAAAATTACTTGTTTTATATTCCTTCCAAAAAACAAAAAAAAACAATGTATTTGCAAAACTGAGATTAACTTAATGAAAATCTACATTTTAGGCTTTTCTCTTCCATTATTTATAAGCTTTAACCCTTTTGCGACAAGTTTTTTTTTTACAACAGAAGAATTTTGGTAGCATAAACTATAAGTAGGGCACACTAGAATGCTAAAACTAAGATATTTTTAGGAAGATTTTAAACACTGATTTAGGACCGGAACATATATGTGCCATCAGTCTTGACAACTGGGACATATGTGTCCCAGTAGTCTTCAATGAGTAATTTTTTAAATAAAACCAATGATTTTCTAGTCATAAAACTTTAATTATAAATAGTATGGTTTGAAACAATCAATGCACAATGGGATATTACACATTGTGCACATTATTAAAGTGCACGATTCCTTCTTTTGTTGTGCACATTTACGGCACCGCCGTCGTGTTTTTGTTGTTACTGGCAGATGGTCACCAACATTGAGTATGCTTTGTGATGTTTTGGATGTCCGAAAACACTTTTTAAAAATTTGCTTGGGACGTATGTCGCGTTAGGTGCGAAAGGGTTAAGTAAGAACTAACTTTACTGTGTCATAAATTGCCCATTAAAGTTTCATTGCATGTTAAAATTATATTCTCATAGCTAAATACTTATTAGAAATAGAAGCATTTAACATTGATATGTATTGCAACGAATATAAAACAAATATTCTTAATGTTCTAATGAATGCCGTCAACAGTCCTTTTCAATTGCAGATAAACATTCATTTTCAGCTGGGGTCAGCAGATCTTTTATTGAAATTCCAGTTCAAACAATATTTTCCTTATATAAGCAGAATTAAATTTTAGCTTTGGGCCTTTTTGTCTCAATTTTACCTGCCCCGCCTGACGAGAGGAAGAAGGCAGTAAAACATATAATGCCTAGCTTTCATCTTAAAAAATGGATTTGATACAGCCTCAGCCACCGACACATTTAATGTTTTCACATTCAAGACATTTTTTCAAATTGCTAGAGAAATACTAAAACAAAATGTTATGCAACTTCCTTTAGATAAAGAGCATTATTCGGCACACTTTCTGTAAAAAAAATCCATGCGTGCAATTAGGGGATTAGAGAGACGGGAGTGTACGTGTGTACATATATACATATATAGTGGCTCGACCACAGGGAGGGTGTATAATCAGAACCTCACGAAATCTTAAGCCTCAGTCATACTCGTATACTTTATTGAAAAGAATCAAATAATTGAATTTACAAATAATTCATTAATCTTTGTTAAAAGGTTATTGAAGGATTGGTTATGAATCAAAACACATCCCTCGCACTTCCTCAGAAGAAAAAAAATGTGCTCCTAAGTAATATGCAGAGATTCACAATGTTCAAAATTTTGCGGAAAGTTTTAAATGTATATTAATTATTCTAATTAGTACCTTTCTGTCTTCTGCCAAATTGACTGTCCTAAGTAGGTATTCCTTGTCATAAGACAGGTTATCCCATCTGAATTGAAATATTCCATGTCTTATCTGGAAAAATTAATAGTTATTAACTATTTTATATATCAAAAACATTTTATCCAAACATACATCAAAAGTTAGCAGTGTAGCAAAATAATTTACGAGTTCAGGTATGTGATAAAAGAAAAGGAATTCAATCATCATAAAAATTAAATGGTTCAAAAAAATTTTTTCTAAGAAAAACTACAAAAGCCATGCATAAGCTCTTAGTAAACTCATTGTTCACACACAGTTTTTGCAGTTCAGGCAGGCAAAAGTAAAATTAGAAACTATTAGAAATTTGCTTGGGTTAAAATATTTTAAAAAATCAACATTTTCTTGTTTTGACTTTACCTCTGCGATATATAGGCAAACATAATTTTTGTATTAACAAGGGTTTCTGCACACTTTTGAGAATAAATTTCCCATACTTTTCTAGGTTTTCAGTCAGTGGTTGTTTGAAAACAACATTGTAAGGAATAAGGTAAAGCAAATGGAAATATAGAAATATTGGAATAATCGTAATACTATAATGATTTAAGCATTATATTGAGTTATTCTCTTACTTCAAAATCCTGAAATAAATGCACAGATAACGCTTTTTTTTTTTTTTTTTTAAAGGCGAGTGTTAGTAGGCTAGGAAAAATAAAAATGATGCAATGTAGTTTTTAGCAGAAGAACTAAAAATACATAATTTTTTGGTAGGGATATTGCTATACGTGTTTTTCTCTATTTGCATCAAAATATGTTTAGCACTTAATGAATTGATACAAATCTGTGGGTCTCTACTAGGACCTCCAGGACAATGGTCCTAAGAAAATTTAAATTATTATAGGGCAATTAACCCCGTAATGATTTAAAAATTTTTTTTGTCTGTACATTAAAGTGATTTAAAGTAGTTTATAACACAGCAAAGACCTTTTTAAAATGTTATTGGTAATTTATTACTTTATTGATATTATTTATTAAATACATCACTTTCTATTTTTCGTAGTTTTTTTTTTTTTTTTTTGTAATATTCAGAACCGAATTTCTAAATTGACAGAGTAGGCAGATGCTTAGGGTATTTTTGCCCTTTTTGTATTTCTTGGTTCCAATAAATTGGTTGTTTGAAAAAAATATATACGACAAAGGAGAAAAAGAACTTATATTCACAGAAATACACAAATTATTTAGAATTTCTGAAAAGCTTAAAATTATAAAAACAAAAAACATGCTCGAGGTATTGCAATGTTAAAAAAAAATAACCATCATAATTAATCGGCTATTGGTAAGTGGCCAATTTGATAATAATTGGTAAATCCCCAATTCTGTTCAAAAAATTTTATAATCTTTCTAGTATTTCATTTAAATTTCCAAGTAGACACCCTGATACACATCTTGGTGTTGCAAAGAAAATCTTTTATCGTGGATAATATATTGAAAGGCCTTGTATTACAAGAAAAAATATTAGTTAAAAAATAAAATGAACTTTGACAGGGAGTCATGAGTAAAGGCATTATAAAACATGCTCATGACTCCTTAAAATAAAAAACTAGCTGTATTTATGAAAAAAATTATTAACTTTCTAAAGTATTGTTATAAGAACTGTATATTTTTTTAAAAATATACTCATATCTTACATGCAAGTATTAAATAATAATACACTTTAATTGCATAGAAAATTGGAGTAATTAGTTTAGTTGAAGAACATATATCACTTACTATTAAAAAAATGAAATTACAAATAACAAATATACTTTTTTTATCCATGCTGCAACTTGCAAGGATAATGCAAACAATGACCCAGTAAAAACACCAAATTTATCAGAGAGAATTGGCGTAGTAACAAAAGTGATAATTTTTCCTCCTGGGTGACAAATATCTACACATAAATCATGAATGACGGTTCCTATGGTGTTAATAACCAAGTCAAATCTAAAAAATAATAAACAAAAATGTATTAACAAAAGTTAACTTCAATAATAAATATAAAAAAATTTTCAACTAAAAATACTGCATGCAATGTTCCAATTTGCATGCAGTTTAAGTGTTCCCCTGGTTTCAATAAGAGAGTTAGATTAACATGTTGTTGTGTGGTTAGACTATTCATTTGATATAACATTTATACAGAGAGTGTCAAATAATTTTATAGGCTAGGTTTATGAAATAAAATAAAAACTAGTTATTTTTAATAAAAATACTTTAAAAAATATAAGTTCTTTTCGGCTTCAATACATTTGTTACTGCGTTTTAACAAGGATTCTAATGCCTGCCCCAACTCACATTGTGGGACTGCCTCCAAAAGCTTGCGTCGAAGATGTTTGTAATGTGTCGAATAATTTTTAAGACTACAGCTGGAACTAATCTTACAGTGGCGCTATCTGTGTTAACGAGTGATTCGTGAAACTCCTTAACTATCAGCTGATCCACTGCCAAAGCCTCAGTTCATTTGTTAATTTTTTTTTATTTTGATGACATTGACACTATACAAGCTTTGGAGGCAGTCCCACAATGTGAGCTCGAACAGGCATTCAAATCATTGTTAAAATGCTGTAACTAATGTATTGAAGCCGAAAAAAGCTTGTTTTGAATAAAAATACTTTAAAAAATATAATTACTAGTTTTTATTTTATTTTATAAACCTAGTGTTAACAATTCTTAGACACACTGTGTATAGTGTAACAACAAACAAAAAGTGAAATGTTGAAAATGTTTGGAATTTAAAGCAATAGTAATAATAAAATGAATACATGACATTATAATCAAAGATCCCTCCCCCAAGTTATGTGTTACCCCTTCCCCTCAAAACAATCTAAATTTTATATATGCTCCAGATAGAATAGTAGGCCCAGGTAAACAACACCTAAAGTGTGTAGCGGAATGCTAAGTCTTGGTTTTCCTCCCTTCCCTTTTTTTAACATGTTTGCTACCCATTACGTACCAATCATTTTTGGGCCAATAGGACTATTTAGGGGTTCAGGAGGAAGCCAACCGTCAAGACTAGAAACTCTTAAATGGCACTAATTTGAGGTTATTTTAAGTACACTTACATAGCCTCACTTGCAATCTCAATCAAAAATTATAATGTTCATATCCTTTTTAAAAAATAACGTGTCGAATAGTCAGCCTGGTGTTTAACCTTATCAGCACTAAGATCAAAATATTGCTTAAAATGGGGGTCATTTTGATCCATTAAAAGATGATTAATTAAATTAAATTAAAATTATTTTTAATAGGGGGTTGCAATCTGACAAAAAGGAAAGAAACACCATATTGTTCAATAAAGTATCTTAATTAAGATCAATCTAATTTAAATTAGCAATCAAAAGTTACAGAATTCAATACTAGGCAAATAAAACTTTGTAATACGAGGTGTCTTAGTGGCCTTTTAAGTATACTTTAGCTTTTACGGAGATTGCAGCACTAAAAATGTTGAGAAACAAGGCCTTAGATGTTAATAATATTTATGCCAGAAAACTGATGAAAACATGAAATATTTATGTAATACTGACAATAAACATTCATTAAATAGAGCAAATTGTAATTTGCACGATACTGCCTGGGCAGTTAAATTAACTCATAGATATATTCATTGATAATGTTCTTGATCTGATGCACATAAAAAATAGGATTTAAAAAGAAATGTAAACTTACCTTTGCCTTTTGCGAAGTTCTGCTTCAAAATCTGTCACCGTGTATACTATTATGTCATCCACTCCTAACTCATGGCACATTGGTAATCCAACCGTTGGAACTGTTGTTGTAACATCCGATTTCCAACTTTTCAGTAACTGCATTGCAAATAACCCAACAGCTGAATTTCCAGCATGAACCAAAACCCTAAATTGAAAAAACAAAAAGAAGATGAGCAAAACATTCAGTTTTGCTGATCTGCTCAAGATCTCAAATACATTGCTTATACAGGGTGGGTCAGAAGTAATGACCCGGTTTTGAAGTATTATAAAAAATAAACCAATACAGTTTGACACTTAAAACTTTTTTTTATTTCTATCTATGTAATTCCATTTTTTTTACATTACGTTTTAAATACCACTTCAGCGGCAATGCACTGATGCAGTCTATTCTTCCACGCAGAGAACTCGAGTAGTGTGCATTTCAATATTCTGTGTAATGTTAGTCAATAGTGGAAGCTTTTTTCTGTAGGATTATTTAAAGAAGAAAGTTTGGAAACATCATCCCCAGACTTTAGAAGAGCCGAAGGACCGAAATATCGAGGAAATTTCAGCCGCGTCCCTTGTGCAGAAAGTTTTCCAAAACTTCAGAAATAGACTGCAGCACAGTGTATTGCTGCTGAAGGAGACCATCTTGATAAAATGGTATTAAAAACTTAACGTAAAAAATTGGATTATATACAGATCAAAATATAAAAAGTCTTAGTCTCAAACTGTATTAGTTTTTTTATAACCCTTCAAACCCGGGTCATTACTTCCGACCCACCCTATTTTTATGAATGCTTTCAAGTTATCAGAATGAAACGCATCTATGCAATGAGGACAGTTGAAAAGTTAGAAAAGATTAACCTTTCAGTAGTAGATCAGATTTTAGCAGCATACACCGTAATATCGGATGCATAAAGTTTGAAATCTAAAGATTTAATGTAAATGTATTTAATTTCAGTATGAGTTGCACATGAAAAATAAACACATGTCAAATATAAGAAAACGGTAATGAAATAAAACAATAATATAACATTATTAAGAATAATAAATTCAAAGTGTGAAAATACGATTAAATTTTATTAGAAATATTGATTGAACAAATGTTTGGTAAATAATTGAATCGTTTATTTCGAAAAGGTAACAACTTGGAAAAACAAATTTTTTTTTCAGGAGATAGAAAAAAAAGTGGCTTATGAAAAGTTGAAAAACTTTACGGGTCTGATCTTTTACTACTTATTTTAGTAGGTAATAGCAATGCAATATTGGTAAATTAAAACAATTTTTGATTAATTATGTCATGAAAATTAATAACTTAATAATGAGAGTTCTTTCTTTTACAAAAATGAGATGTTACCTTTTCAAAATAAACGATTCAGTTCTATAGTTCCTAGATGGTAACTTTGCAAAAAAGTTAGTGTTGATTAATTTTTTTTTTAAATGAATTTAATTTTTAAACGAATTCCTAAATAAATAACCACCCGCGAAAGTTGATAAACTTATCCATCTTTCTTAATTTCACTTACCCTTACTCAAAAACTAGCTACAGAAAAATACTCGTCCAAAAGGAAACTCATTGACCTTTTGCCAATTGCCGTTGTGGAGCTTAAGTGTGCTTGATGAGAAACTGCATTCCACACCTGTATTGCAGTAAAGGGTAAACTGGCAGCTTCTTCAAAGGTCAGGTTTTTCGGTTTCATTGTCACCTGGTCTTCGGTTACAACAACGTACTCGGCCATTAATCCTTCCATACAGTATGCCGAAAAGGCCCATACCTGAATGAAGTGAAAGCAACAATTATAATTTGAGTTCTGGATGCAGTGGACGAGTAACTGCTTATGAAATAGCCCTCATTTTTGCATTAACAGCAAGTTAAATATAATCCAGCTTTGAATTGAAATAGGAGCAAGAGCTGGCTCATCAGGTTATTTTGTTGGGGGAGGGGGTGAGTACTGTAAACATTTCGACAATTACAACACCAATTCATTCAAAGCATCTTTTTTCTTTTGTAGTTTGCATACTACATTAATAAACTTTTTTCAACCATGAAAAACATAAATACGTTTCAGTGACGTAGTAAGACCCGGATTTGGGGGAGGGGGGTTCTTCGGGAGAAGTGAGCTAATTTCATTGTTATACAGGGAAAATTGGTCAAATTCTAGACAATCATCATTTTAGGGGGGTTTTATCCCAAATTTATCTCTGAGCCTGTGATATGTTTAGCAGGATGCAAAATTACTCCTTGTTTCGAGGATTTTTATTTATTTCAATACTTGGTTGACAGTATCATGTTCAGTACTTAAATTAATTAGCCAACAGAAAAGTATGAATAGTTCTATTTACTTCAGTAAAAACTTTTCTGATGAAAAAACGGCGCAACTTTCAAAGCAGAATTTCACCTGTTCTAAAACGAGGCTAAGAAACAGAAGCTCTATTTAATACTCATTAATCGATTATCTTACTTCATCGCCCTTGCAAACAGTCTCCACTTCAGCGCCTGTGTCAAGAACTATGCCAGAACATTCTCTACCAAGAATAATCGTAGATTCGTCGTTAGCGTGCTGTCAGAGAGAAATTATAGGTAAAATATATTTTGTAACTGAAAATGTATATGAATATTTTGTAACAGAATGTATATGAATATTTGCAACAGAATATATATGAATATTTTATAACAGTTATATGTTTGCCAATCTCAATCACAAAAAATATGATTCAATTAAAAATTGACATTTATGGGTCGAAGTTTTTGACAAAAGTGTTAAGCATAACAGATGCATATGAGTTTAAAAAATATTTTATGTTAAAAGCAATTATTCAAAATTCCTACGAAAAAAAGCGTTATTTTTGCACATATCTTCTATCACTAATCAGATTTGAAGGAAATAGCAATTTATTGAGCTCCGAATTATTCTTCATACAATAATCTTAATAAATTTTAGTCTAAAGATAAGAATTTGAATTCAATTTTAGTAAATCTTTTAGATGTATGTGCCTGCTGCAAGCTTAATAGAATCGTTTCTTTCGGTATTAAAATTGGACAAATTTTTCATACATTTAACCTAAAATTTTATTCACTACCCCTATCATAGATAACTAATCCCTAAGGGCTCAAATCGCTTTTTATTTTCGCTTTTTATTGTATCACAAAAAAGAGAACTTACTCGATTATATTTTCGCAAATGCGAACGAATTGCTCTTCCATAACCCCAAGTGATTTTGAGGTCGATGTCATTGAATCCAGCAGCAATCACTTTAATAAGTACCTCATTCTTTTCAAGAACTCTTGGAATGGATAAATCATTTCGTATTTCTATTGACTGCAAGAAAAGAAATGAAAAATTGCTTATATTTGACCTTAAACCAGTTTGACACATAGCAGTTTACAGCATATTTACCGAAACTCCGTTGTACGATCTTATGACAACTGCTTTCATACATTGTTTTTTCCGTTTCTCTTTTTGAACTCCAATTTTCACTGAATTACACAGGTGTAAGTGTAGTCCACTCAAGACGCTTATGGTAGTTATTCCCGCAGCTCCAAATAGAAATGACGGCGTCACTGAAAAAGAATAGAAAAAGGTCTTTTAGAAACAATTATTAGTATACTTGATTGTTATGAGTCATAAAAATTTGTTTCGTATTAACAATAGAACTACCAAAACCGTGAGTGATTCTGATCACAAAAAAAAAAAAAAAAATCTGAACTTAAGATGAAATTGTCGGAAAAAGTGCATTTCGAATTTAAAATGAAAATTACGTAATTAGGTGACTATTTACGGTAGCATATGTCAAAATGCCTTTTAACTTAAAAAACAATTCAAACATTTATAGGATGTAACAGGATTGTAAGGCACAATACGCTAATTTACAGCAAAGCACGTGTTCGAAGTTGTCATGCTTCCAAAATATAAGCTTGTACTTATACCTTGCAGAAATTCACAACACGCTAATTTATAGCAAAGCACGTGTTCGAAGTTGTCATGCTTCCAAAATATAAGCTGGTACTTATACCTTGCAGAAATTAAGAAAATTCAATTAAAATGTTAGAGATCTTTAAGTTCATGCAAATGCGTCGCCAATTTCACGGTGCAAGAAAATCTCACAATAACGCATTTGGATTAATGTGTGAGTGATGGTGAAGGAGGAAGGGGGGCAGCTAAAATCGCATTTTCTCACTCAGTAAAAATATGCAATGAGAGCGGTTGCGATCTGCGATGCGATAATATTGGTTGCCTAGAATTTTGCTCATAAATCAAAACGTTAAGCTTAATTTTAAAACATTGGGAAATTATTTAGACAATTTTTAAAAAATCGGTAGAATTAAACCAAGAAACGAAAGATCGAGAAGATTGGCTGAAAAGCGATAGTCTCCTTTAAATAACTGGGATAGTCGGCTGTATCGTGAAGCAAATCTTAAGATTAATTAATTGCAAAATCATTTCGGAAAACCGAACTAATTTTCAATTTTCGGATCAGGTTCTCAAAAATGTTTGGAAATTTCGAATCAGAATCACTCTGACCAAAGAAACTTAAAAATAAAGAACGATAAGCATTCGTGATGGTCCTATCTATATAAAAATCAAAATGAGATATAAAACCATATAAAAATATTTTCAATTTCTAACTACATTACAATCTATACATAACCAATCTTTTGGTAAAATGAGATTTTAAACATACGTAAAACTTTTTACTGATCTCTATATGCAGCGTATAAAGCTAATAATTCCCACTCTATGGTTCGAAAGTTATGATCTTTTTCCGTTATAATTATTTTTTTTAGATTAAAAATTGTAGACAAAAGCCTAAACATTATTGTATAACAAGTGTTAATTTCAAAAATTCAACCTTATTTTGGTTTACACCGATTTAATTACAAAATGAGCCATTTTACTCCATCCCTCTCTACTATGTCGAAAGGGAGGTTTACACGAGCAATTTATCGTATTGTTTCGATTTCTCGTTGGGTATACACGACAGGACATTGTAGAGATTAATTGGAATTGGATTGGATGGTTGATACCGTCGGCACCAATTTCTGCGAATAGTAACGACATGTTGGAACCAGAGCCGGCGCGAGGTAGTAATTTTGCGCCCTAGGTAAAGTTGATTGGCACGCTCCCTCTTTACAAACTTATATTTTTTCAATTAAAAAAAACAACAAATAAATAATTAGTATTTTAAATATTAATTAAGCATCCTCCAAAATTCACATTTATCCCAAAATTAAATTTTAATTTTCCTTGCAAATAAATTAAGAAACAATAGCAATCAACAAATAATTAGTATTTTATAATAATTAAACTTTTCTCAAAATTCACACGATTCCAAAATCAAAATTTAATTTTTCTGGCTTTCATCCTTGCAAAATTTTCTACTAACTCATTTAAGTCTAAAGTTGAAGCTTCATCACATTCAGTGGAAATTGTTGCTAAGCCCCACGAGTCTGTTTTGCGACATAAGTGTCTTTTCTGTTTCCTCTTTCAAGTTTAGTGTCGAATTTTGGCTCTATCTCTAATTCTTTTGCTATTTCAGCAGCATCCACTTAAACTTGCTCGAAGCTTTCATCATTTTGCCATTACAACAAATAATGTTTAGTTGTTTGCAATTGCTTTGTGGCTGAATTCAAATCAGCATCAATTCCTTGAAGTATTTTGCTGGCAGTATTTTCTTCATAAGTATTGTTGTAGCAAATGACAACCGATGCCATAAACTCAAATCTTAAAATTACAAGTACTAGAACTTTTGCTTTAATTCGAGAAATATTTCCAGACAATTATTTTATCTTGGATCATCAAATATCTCTAATAATGCATCATATATGTTTCCAAGATGTTACTGCAGAAGCTTTAACGCCATCAATTCGACTCTTTCATCTTGTTTCACTCAATGGTTTTAATGTAAAGTTATAGATGTGGTGGATAGAACCTTCTACAGCCCTGCTTGATCGGGCCCTTTTGGTTTATATTGTTTATTCTCGCTGTGCACGTTCTAGCGTATACCTATGCAGTAATGGTAATGGAAAAAAAGTATTAGAATACCAAATGCTGCACTTTCTTCAGTTGTACTACGGGGCCCCTTTAAGTCGGTCGTAAAATTCCTAAATCGGGCTCTGCACATGAGAAGGAAATTATTATATTCAGCCATCATCAAAACAAAAACAAGCATTTATATTATTTAATTATAAAAGTTTCACGATAAAATAGTAAAAATGACAAGTTTTAAATCTGGGAATAATAGGAAAAGGTAGGGGGCCTACGAAGGAGGGGGCTCCGTAGTTTTTTCGCGGGGGGGGGGGGACTTAGGACACCCCTGGAAAGGGGCTGTATAGATCTTATAATGAAATGTTTATTATTTTTTGCAAGTGCTTGCAACGATGTGTTTGCCTTGTGTTAGTTTTTCTTTTTAGAATTCTTGCAAATATATCGATGTTTAATAAAGAGGCATTATCGGCGTGGGGGGGGGGGGAAGGCACAGAATGTACCACAATGAAATTTCTAAGGGACTGGCTGCTTTCGGGAGAGCTTAGATGATTATTTTTTGGGTGAGGGGACAGAAAACTATTTTTAACACATCAAATTGCATTGAAATATTTAATTTACAACCAACTGTACAAACGGAAGGTTTTGTGTTTTTGAATCTCGCTTTGCCTTTGTGTACGAATTTCCATTTTCATTTTCCCTATTAAAAAATAACTAGGCAACAGCAATACGAAGAAAAAAAATGCATTTTTTTAAAGAACTGTAGTTGCCAAAAGCGCGATAAAACGCGCCAATCGAAGAGTTCTTTTGTTATAGAAGGCAACATAGATGCGTCCTTTATTTTAAGCGTGCAATAGTTTGTATTCATCTATTGTCCTCAACTTAATTGTTTTATAATTTGAGCAGCCAAATTTCATGAACATTAGTTTAACTAGAATTTTTTTCTGAAGCGAAGAGGAGGTTCACAAAAGTTCTAGCATGCATTATTTTACAATACTAGGAATAGCAGTGCAGCTCAAAACCGATGGTTTTTGGGAGTTCAACGCCCAAACGTTCTCATGGGTGCTGTACAGGGGCGCAATTAATAAGTTCGTGGAACACCCCGCCCCCGACACACATAATACTCGGGATCTCTGCTGTTGGAAGCAATTTTACTAATCCTAGTATAGTAATATATATGCAAGCAAAGGACCAATCTCCCAGCAAAATATCTAAAATAACGCAGGTAATTTTTCAGAAGCGTACTACTACACCCTTTATAAAAATATATATGTAATTTCATACGAAGTGTTTTATTTTCTTTTCGCTAAGAAATATTTGAAACTATCGTTGTATTCAAAATGTTATTTAAAGTATATTTATAAAAGTTTTTTTATCTAACTTTTTTAAAATATCATTAGTAATATTCGTATGTTTTAAAATATAACTTCGTTTGTTGTGATTAAAAAAAACATCAATTTTTTTTATTCTTAATCTATAAAAGGATCCATTTATCAGTTGACTGATTAGATACAATTTTAGGGGATAATGTAAATCTTAAGCTTTCTATTTACATCCATACATTAATATTATTACTAGGACTGGCAGGAATACAATCACTTGCGGCTCCAGGGGGGGGGGGGGGTACGACGTTACGACCGTACCCCCTGTTCTAACTTGAAAAAGGGGGCGCCAAATCGTACATCATTATGTTGGATTTCCCGAAAATTTGAATTTTTTTCAAAAATTGAAAATTGTCAAATATACTGAAGTTTTCGAAAAAAAAATGCAAAAAATTGAAATTTTAAAAAAAGTCTACTAAAAATTTTAAAAAGTTGTCAAATCTACTTTTTAATTAATATTAAAACTTATCTTTTTCTGTGATGGTAGCACTAACACATGACGTTTCCTCCGACGAGTTCCCTTTCTCCTCAAAAAAAAAAAAAAAACCTACTGCAGGAGAGGAGAATTTTTCCAAATCCGCCAACAATAGCCCCGTTTACACGTGCAAGTGAAATTCTCGGTATTTTACCGGGACCAGAGAATTTTCCTAGAATTGCTCGCGGAGAACCAGTTTACATGTCAAGTGATATGCGCTGCATCTTGGCAACGGCACTTAGGAACGCTGCAAAAATATCAATATTGACAAGTGTATTGATAAATTTAAATCTTATGGGGCTCGTAGGCTCCTCCTGTAAATATTGTATATAAACTCCTTTCTTACTCATAAAAAATTGCAGTGGTTGGAGGGGGGATACGGGGTGGGGTTGGAGTCAAGCTATTTTGAAGTACCCCCTGTTGAAAAACACTGGAGCCGCCAGTGAATACAATGCAGCTTAAAACCAAGGGTTTTAAAATAATAGTAATGAAGGTGTCAGTTAATCTATGTCCTATAATCATACATATATATACATATGATTTGCAGCTAACAATGTCAAATATAATATTTAGTAATCAGTCGGTCTCACTGAGGAGAGATTATCGCTAATTGAAATTTAAAAAAGAAAAAACAAATTTGCCAGACGAAAAACTAAAATGCCTAAAAGATGTTTAAACGTTCGAGGATGAACTTGAAAAATTTATTAAATTACGGTCGAATTTCGAACGCTGGGAGAACTCTAGTAAAATAAAATTATCAACATCATCGTTGGAACGAACGAAAAACAACACGCTGTTACTTTGATAACGAATACGAAAAGTTCTTCCCAAATGATTACATAGCGATTATGAATCCACTTTTGACAGCACACCTTAGAACGATCATTTTCCTGCAGCACCGATAAACGAATGAAATAAATACAATAAATAAATATAAATCAATGCTACATCTGGAATTCCTTTAAAAACAACAATCTACAAAAACTACTTACTAATTTTGTCTCTCAATCTACAATATAGGCGATCGAGAGGATTTCTTGAATGTGGCTTCATTCAAGTAAAATTCCAATGTATCACAGAAAGGTTTCACAGTTTATTCACTTGTGGCGACACCATTTAACTGGTAGGTAAAATTAACTTGTCTATACAGAGCATTTTGAATTTATTTGCTATCTCAAGGTCTAATATGACAGATAGTAAAGGACAATATAGGATAAATTATTACAATAAAAAGAATAATTAAAACGTTTACGAAGCTTAAAAGTGAGTTTGTGGCGTCATCTCTCGATGATTCCACAACGCTTTTGAATTTACTAAGTACCTTTTATTTTACGCATGCAATAGTTTGTACTGCAATATACTCCCTAACTTTAACGTTTTATAATTTAAGCAGCCTCTTCTCAAGCCTCTTAACTAGAATTTTCTTCTGGGGCGAAGAGGAGGTTCACAAAAGTTCTGGCATGCATTATTTTACAATACTAGGAATAGCAATGCAGCTCAAAACCAATGGTTTCTGGGAGTTTAACGCCCAAACGTTCTCAGGGGTGCTGTACAGGGGCGTTATTAATAAGTTCGCGGAACACCCCGCCCCCCTCACACATAATCCTTGGGATCTCTGCTATTGGAAGCAATATTACTAATCCTAGTATAGTAATATATATGCAAGCAAAGGACCAATCTCCCAGCAAAATATCTAAAAAAAGAGAGGTAATTTTGCAGAAGCGTACTACTATACCCTTTATAAAAATATATATGTAATTTCATACGAAGTGTTTTATTTTCTTTTTGCCAGGAAAAATTTGAAATTATCGTTGTATTCAAAATGTTATTTAAAGATATATTTATAAAAGTTTTTTTTATCTAACTTTTTCTAAATAATATTTGTAATATTCGTACGTTTTAAAATATAACTCCGGTTGTTGTGATTTAAAAAAACAGAAAAACATCATTTTTTTTTACTCTTAATCTATAAAAAGATCCATTTATCAGTTGACTGTTTAGATACAATTTTAGGGGATAATGTAAATCTTAAGCTTTCTATTTACATCCATACATTAATATTATTATTAGGACTGGAAAGGATACAATGCAGCTCAAAACCAAGGGTTTTAAAATAATACTAATTGAAGGTGTCAGTTAATCTATGTCCTATAATCATACATATCTGTCATGTCCCGTATCAGCAGTCGGGCTAAGTTTCATGACAGTACATAACAGCATTCATTTTGTTTTTTTCCTTTATTTTTTTACTCATCAGGTATTTACAAGAATACTATTTACAATGATGAATGATAGGAACTTTTACAGTTGAAGATAATATTTACAAAAGCGGTCCCCATAGGGAACATCTTGCAGGAGCACAATTTACTCTGTGTCCTTTAAGCATCAGCTCACCAAGTGCCGCTATCCTTTGTTTTCCGGACCCTTCTTGGGGTCTTTTAGCCAATCAGAACTCAAGGTTATAGTTTTGGTTTATGTTTTAGAGTGGGCCCGTAAAAAGGACCAAATTGATTTTAGTTCAGGTTTACAAAAGTTACGTTAAAAGGTCCCAACGGTAGTTTGCTTTTACAAATACAAAGAAAGAAATAAGAATAATGTATTTAATTTATTAGAAACCTCACATATATATATATATGATTTGCAGCTAACAATGTCAGATATAATATTTAGTAATCAGTCGGCCTCACTAAGGAGATATTATCGCTAATTGAAATATTAAAAAAAAAAACAAATTCGCCTGACGAAAAACTAAAATGCCTAAAAGATGTTTAAACGTTCGAGGATTAACTTGAAAAATTTAATAAATTACGGTCGAATTTCGAACGTTTCCAGTGATCGGTGAAACAAAATAAGAGGCATGACAGATCCTTCGCAGTTTTGTGATAAAAGAAATCAACATCATCGTTGGAACGAACGAAAACAACACGCTGTTACTTTGATAACGAATACAAAAAGTTCTTCCCAAATTATTACATAGCGATACAAAATTTATGAATCCACTTTTGACAGCACTCCTACAACGATCCTTTTCCTGCAGCACCGATAAACGAATGAAACAAATACAATAAATAAATATAAATCAATGCTACATCTAGAATTCCTTTAAAAGCAACAATCACCCTCCTCATTCTTAAGCTACTTTTTAATTTTGTCTCTCAATCTGCAATATAGCCGATCGAGAGGATTTCTTGAATGAATGAAGCGAAAACGATAGAGAGCAATGTATCCCATCATATCATCATAGCATAAATTTGTGCTGGGCCGTTAGGCCCCGGGGGGCCTTTTACCCAAGGTCAATGCGAGCAAACTTCGGAGGAAATCAATCATAGCCCGGAGGCTAACTTCGTTGTCCCCGAAGGGCAGGGATTGGTCCAGTCATGGACGGGGGGGTAGTTACATAAAAATATTACAAGAGACAGTTTGATAAGAGTTAAATAAAGATAATAAAAAAAGTTAATTTTTTTTTTTTCCCTCCATTTTTCTGGCTTTTATAACTTTTTTTTTTTTCCCCTTTTTTCTAGTTAGTAGTGATAATAATGATATAGTATATGGTTAGTTAAAGTAAAAAGCTCCAAGTAGGAGTCACAGCAAGTTTAGGTTTTTTTTAGTTTTCCATTTAATTAAGTTTTCTGAGTTTTCGGTTGGAACCAACAGGTACGAACGTAAGAGGGGAGGTGAGGCGGAGGATAAGAGCCGACAGCGGCTGGGTCTAAGCCCGGGCGTTAGGTGGTCATGGTTAGGCTTGCGGGGTCGAGCTGCGGGTTTGGGAGAGGGTTATTTCTCGTGCTAAGTGAGTCGTAGTCGAGTAGACAGGTGTGCGCGGGGTAGGGATATTTGCGTCTGCGGTTTGTATAGTTCGTCTGCTTGCGAATCTCTTCATTTGGGTGCTGCGGGAAGCTATTATAAAATTTTGTCGCATTTTTTATAATAAGCCTGGAGATGGAATCGGTTTTCATTTCAGAATGGATTGATTTGCCTTTTTCGTACCAGCGTGCTCCGGAAATTTGTCTAAGTGTTTTGTTTTGTAGCCTCTGAATTCCTATAATAGTGGTTCGTGCTGCGTGGCCCCAGACATTGGTGCCATATAAGATTGTCGGTTTTAGGACTTGGTTATATATTAATAGTTTATTTTTTGTGGTTAACTTGCTGTGGTAGCCGAGAAGAGGTTTTAGGATATGGAGTTTATGTTTCGCAGGGTCAAGCTTTTCTTTAACGTGCTGGTTGAAGTAGAGGCCGCAATCGATGGTGATGCCTAGGTACTTTATTTTATGTTTATAGCTTAGCCTGGTTCCCAGGAGCTCAAGGTGTTCCGGGCCCTTTTTCTTTTTGTTTTTTTTAAAGTGGATGGCTTCGGATTTGGTTGGGTTAAGCGTTAATTTCCAGTTTTTGCACCATTTTTCAATATTGTTTAACTGTTCTTGCGCGTATTTCTTCACTAATTTTTTTTGTCTATGATTTACAATTATCGCTGCGTCGTCTGCGAAAAGGGCTGTAATGGTTTTGTCACTGGTTGGGAAATCGGCAGTATACAGGTTAAATAGTAGTGGCGATAAAATGGCCCCCTGCGGGACGCTACTTTTAATTTGTTTGGTTGTGGAGAGTGCCTGGTTTAGTTGAACTTTGAAAGTTCGACCTTCGAGGTAGTTGATCATGATCTTAATTAGGGGGTTGGGGAAGTTTAACTTGATTAGTTTGTAAATAATACCTTCGTGCCAGACTTTGTCGAAGGCTTTTTGGAGGTCAAGGAAGATTCCGATTGTGGATTTACTGTGGTTTAAGCCATCAACAATATTATTTATAACTCTGACAAGCTGGTGGATGGTGCTGTGTTTAGGTCTGAAACCGAATTGCTCGGGTGGGATTAAATTGTGGGTTTCGATGTGGTTTTCTAGTCTGGTTTTAAGAACTTTTTCAAAAATTTTGGAAACATGAGAGGTGAGACTGATTGGCCTGTAGTTTTGAGTGTTTCTTGAGTCGCTGGAGGGTTTGGCAATGGGGGTTATTCTGGAGATTTTCCAGGCGTTTGGGAAGTAAAAGTGCTTTAATGAGCAATGAGCAGTTAATAATTTTAGTGAGGCAGGTTAGGGCTTTGATAGGCATGTTTTTCATCATTTTATTTGTGATTTTATCTAGGCCGGGGGTCTTCTTGTTTTTGCTATTTTTGTTTAGCTCGGCGACTTCTTTTGGGCTGGTGGGTGGAGGGGGTGGGTCGTGACTTGGTGTAGAGATGTAATTTGCAATTTCGGTACGGATTTCAGAGTAGTAATTGTCATCAGGGGGGTCGGGGGCTGGTTGAAAGTTTTCTTCGAAAGCTTCGGCGAGGATCTCGGCTTTATCTTTGTCGGTGCTGTAAACATTGCCGTTTTTGTGAATTGAGGGGATTTTTTTGTAGGGGTTTTGGAATGCCTTTACGAGTTTATATAGGGACCCAGTTTCAGGGGTTAGGCTGTTTATAAAATCGGACCACCTATTTTCTTTGTACTGTCTAGTAATTTGTTTTATCATTTTTTGAAGTCTATTGATCTCGGTTTTGACTCTGGGGTCCCTGGTTTGCTGCCAGCATTTTTTTTTCTTGTTTTTAATGATGAGTAGGCGAGCATAGGGGGGTAACCGGATGGGGGTGTTTTTAAAAGTTTGGGTGGTGGTTGCTTCATTATAAGCACTAGTCAGTGCGTTAGTAAATTTTTCGACCTGTGTGTCGATATCCAGGGAATTTCTGATTTGGGGGTTTCCTTCAATTTTTTCATGAACAAGGTTCGTAAATTTGTTCCAATTCGTAGTGGCAATGGTTTTTTCGTTTTTTGGGATTTGGTAGTTAAGGTATAAGGTTAGGATGACGGGGTTGTGGTCCGATGATAAGTCAGGGTAAGCGTTTATTGCGTACGGCCAATTTCTTGTTTTGGCGAGAGCGATGTCAAGTGTTGTGGCGCCCCCGTGGCCGAAGTGGGTGGGTGAGCTTGGGGCGTAGATTTGGTAATCGTTTTCTGTACAGAATTTTAAGAGCTCGTTCCCTCGTCTATTTCTCCTGCTAAGGCTCCAGTCGGGGTGTTTCGCATTAAAGTCCCCTAGGAGAAGGGTAGTTGGGTTTTGTTCGCCAATTTTTTTTAGCTCAGCGTTATTCAGGATTGTGGTGTTTGGGGGGGGCGTAGATGGATGAAACGGTTAGATAGTTATTATTGTTCAGCTGTAGGATGATGGAGGTGTTTTCAAATGTGCTGGTGTGGATTTTAATTTCATTAGTGTTTAGGCTGCGCCTGGCAAAAATGGCGGTTCCTCCTCCTCTGCCTATGCCTCTGTCATTTCTGAAGCACGTAAAATTTGGGATTTTTCTAAGGCGGATCCCAGGTTTAAGGTGGGTTTCCTGGAGTAGAATAATATCGGGTGAATGGAGCGCGATGAAATCTTCTAGCTCGTCGCATTTAGAGGGGGAGAGCCCGTTTGCATTCCATGTGAGGAGAGAAAGAGAGCTAATTCCTGCCATGATTATGGTTTTCAAGGTACATGTTTAAATTCTGGACTAGACTTTGGAGATCCTTCATTAGGCTAGTGATAGTTAGGGGGAGGGTTGCTAGGGCTTCAATTTGGTTTGATGGGGTGCATGGGGGTATTTCGGCGGTCTGTTTTTTAGCTGCGGAGGCATAAGAGGGGGGGTTTGTATTGTTGCTGTTTTGAGTTATTTTATCGGCGCGGGATCTAGGGTTTGGTCGTCTCGTGCAATCAAGGCTATTTGCGAGGTGTTCTCCCTTACAATTTGCGCAGGTGGGTTTTTCAGCTTTAGGTCGATTGCATTCGCGTGTCCAATGCGCCTCGGCGCAGATTAGGCATACAGGGTCAAGTGTGCACATATGAGAGCTATGGCCGTATCTCTGGCACCGGTAGCACTGCGATATGTGCTGTGTCTTTCTTAGATGTTCGATTTTGACTCTATAATAGGAGATTGATTCTATGTTGTAAATTTCTTTATTTTTTTCGTTTTTTTTGGGGAGGTAGAGTATGAATAGGGGGATTTTATCTTTTAGCTTGCCTCTGGTCATCTGGGTTATTTTGTCACAATAGAGTCCTTTCTCCTCTAGTTCTTTGTGTATATCGTCTGGTTCGTAATTAATGGGCAGGCCTCTCATAACAACTTGTATGGCTTTGTCCTGATGTAGCTGCCTAGTGTGTGATTTGAAATTGTTGTTGTCGGCATAGGTTTTGATTTTACGGTAGTGGGAAACGCTTTTTGTTTCGACTACTAGCTCGCCGTTTCTTTTAAAAGTACCATAGACTTTGGTGCCTACCAGTTCACTGAGTTGCTTTAGGACTGGGGTTGGATCATCTATGTCGACAAATGTTATGGGGGGGGGGGGTTTCACTTTCTATGCTTCTATACTGCATGTTCAGGTTTGGGTTGTCGCGGGAGGGTTTTTTGTTGTTTTCTTTTTCGGGGGAGCTGTCTATGTTGCTGGCTGATCTTTTTTTACTTGCTTGGGGCTTATTATTATTTGTGGGGTTTTTTTCTTCTATTTCTTCCTGATCCATTTCGCAGGTTTCATCTTCGAGGCTGTCGTAAGCGTTATGCGTTTCTATTTCAAATTGTTTGGGGTTTTCGGCTTCTTTCAAGGCTTTGTAATCAGCTATTATTTTTTTTTTTTTTTTTGGGGGTGGGAGGGGAGAATTCAAGGCTGGGGTAGGTTGATTGAATTTCATTTTTTTTAGTGAGGGCTTGAATTAAAGCTTTTAATTCTTCCTGATCTTTTTTAAGCTGGTTTGTCTGCTTGACTAGAATGGTTATTTGGTTGTCTTTTTCCTGCTGTTCTGCTTGGAGTCTTTTAACTTCGCGGTCGCTGTTGATGCTATTTCTAAAAAGGAATTCTTGTCTAGCAGTATTAACTTTATAAAATGCTTTATTAAAATTACTATCAAGTTTACTCATTTCCTCATCGTATTTTAGGTTTAAGCTGTCTCTATTTTCTATTACTTTATTAAATTTTTCGGTTAGTATATTAAAGTCGTTATCATCTTTTGCTTTTAGGATTAATTTATTTACTAATTCAAAGGGGAAAATCCCTGTTTGCTCGCAAAGAATCTCAAAAGGGTTTTTTCTTACCCCGGGGCGTTCAGATGCTTTCTTCTTTTTCTTGTTCTTCTTTAACGACGTTGTAGACTGGTGACTAGAGGTTTCATCACTTGATTCAGACTTTTCGAGTTCCTCCTTGGATTGGTAGTCGATCACTGGATTTATTGTCGGAGAAGCCATGCCTGTGTTCGGTAATATGGCGGTGAAAACTGCCCTTTACACAGGTCTTAAATGAAGAATGGTCGCACGGTGACCTGACCGCCTAGCCGAGCACGTCGGCGTAGTGAGCCCGGTATCCGTGCACCGTAGAGCCGCTAGAGAGAACAGGACTCGGCGAGCCGGTCCTGGAGCCAACTTTTCGTACGTCCTTCACCTTCGGGCGCTAGCTCCGTTCCGAATTGCAATGTATCCCAGAAAGGTTTTACTATTTATTTATTTCTCGGGACCTTTTATGACTGGTAGGTAAAATTAACTTGCCTATACAGAGCATTTTGAATTTATTTGCTATCTCAAGGTCTAATATGACAGATAGTATAAAACACATAGTATAAGTATATGGGATAAAATATTACAATAAAAAGAATAATTAAAAAGTTTACGAAGCTTAAAAGTGAGTTTGTGGCGTCATCTCTCGATGGTTCCACAACGCTTTTGAATTTACAAAGTACCTTTTATTTTACGCATACAATAGTTTGTACTGCAATATTGTCCTTAACTTTAACGTTTTAGAATTTGAGCAGCCTCTTCCAAGACTCTTTTTTAAACCTGAGTTTTCTTCAGGGGCGAAGAAGAGGTTCACAAAAGTTCTGGCACGCATATATTTTACAATACTAGGACTGGAAGGAATACAATGCAGCTCAAAACTGACGGTTTTGGGGAATTTAAAGCCCAAATGTTCTCGCTGTGCCCTTGCTCGTGGGCGCTGTACAGGGGTGCAATTAATAAGTTCGGGGACAACTCCCTCCCACATCATCCTTGGGATTTCTGCTCTTGGAAGCAATATTACTAATCCTAATATAGTAATACATATGCAAGCAAGGGACCATTCTAAAATAAGAAAACACAGGTATTTTTGCAGGTATACTACTACACCCTTTATAAAAATGTACATAGAATTTCATACGAAGTGTTTTATTTTTTATTTTTTTCCTAAGAAAAATTTGAAATTAGTGTTGTATTCAAAATGTTATTTAAAGATATATTTATAAAGGTTTTTTTTTTTATCTAACTAATATTAAGTATCATTTGTAATATTCGTGCGTTTGTGTATAAATTAAAATATAACTTCGTCTGAAAAAAAGAAAAACATCAACATTTTTTACTTTTAAACTATAAAAGGATCCATTTATCAGTTGTTTTTTGACATACGATTTTGTGTAGGATAATTTAAATCTTAAGCTTTTTATTTACATCCATACATTAATATTACGTATTTACATGTACAAGGAGGAGAAAAATTAAACAATTATTTTATATCAATAAAATAAATTTCAAAAAATCCTTTTTGTTCAAAAGTGATGCCTGATTTTTATCGCCATTGCCTTTTCCATTGAATATTTGAAGCCCAGCAAAATTATGTTAATATGGTTACTAGAAACAAAATCCTTAATTTAAATGCGTGATGATTGTAATATCTTTTTACATAGTTTTATAAATAAAAATTCTGCATAAAAACTACAGAACTTTCTAAATACTTCTCACTAATCATATTAGTATTCGACTATCATGCAGAAATATTTTGTAATCGGATTTTAAAATGCTTAACTAACACCTGATTTCCTGTATCTCGACTATAGAAGTCCATGGTATCGAGTTTACGAGAAAAGATGAATATTTGAGTCACTGGAACCACACCTCTACGCTGAAGCCACGCCTCTAACGATGAAGCCACGCTTCTAGTAAGAGTTTTTCTTTGCGGTATCTGCTGCCATCTGGCGTTGATTTTGGTAAAATTTTTATCATATCTTATAAAAGTAGTGTAAGAAAGAAAAATACTTTTGAAAATTGTGCCACATAAAGCATAAACAGGGCCGGCGCGAGGTAATTTTGAGCCCCAGGCAAAGTGATTGGCGTGCCCCTTCCTTACAAACTTATATTTTTTTAATTAAAAAAGCAGTAATTAACAAATAATTAGAACTTCATATATTTATAAAACATTCTTCAAAATGCACACATTTAACCCAAAATTAAAATTTAATTTTCCTTACAAATAAATTAAGAAACAACAGCAAGCAACAAACAATTAGTATTTTATAATTTAACTTTCATCCAAATTTACACGATTCCAAAATTAAAATTTAATTTTTCTGGCTTTCATCCTTGCTAAATTTTCTACTAACTCTTTTAAGTCTAAAGTTGAAACTTCATCACACTCAACGGAAATTATTGCTAAGTCCACGAGTCTGTTTTGTGACATAGTTGAACGCAAGTAATTTTTGATGTTTCAATTTCGAGAAGGATACCTAAAGGCCACAAAAGCGTTTGGTAAGGAATCCTCAATTTTTTGTTGCACTACGAGTATAAAGAGGAGTGCTTGTGGTAGTGGCATTGATCTTGGGAGTTTTCTAGCCAATACTTGAAGCTCACTACAGAGATCGGTAACTTTTTGTTAACCAGCTGTTGGACTCTCTTATCAATGGACTGAATGGCCATGTCACGAACAGAATAAATAGAATCTACTTTTAAATTTTTGCTTCGGATCTTCTGGTGTCTCATCTGAAGCTTCATATCAAAAGTGTACTTTCTGTTTTCTTTTTCGAGCTTGTTAATTGTCGAATTTTGTCTCTATCTCTAGTGTTTTTGCTATGTCCTTTCTGTTTTCTTTTTCGAGCTTGTTAATTGTCGAATTTTGTCTCTATCTCTAGTTCTTTTGCTATTTCAGCAGCATCCACTAAAACTTGCTCGAAGTTTCATCATTTCGGCATTCCAACAAATAACTTTTAGCTGTTTGCAGTTACTTTGTGGCTGAATTCAAATCAGCATCAATTCCTTGAAGTATTTTGCTAGCAATATTTACTTCATAAAGAATGTTGTACTAAATGACAACCGATGCCATAAACTCAAATCTGGAAATTGCATCTGCTAGAGCTTTTGCTTCAATTCAAGAAGTATTTCCAGAGGAGTTGTTTAATCTTGGATCATCAAATATCTCTAATAATGCATTATATATGTTTCCAAGATGATACCGCAGAGGCTTTAACGCAACAATTCGGCTCTCCCATCTTGTTTCACTCAATGGCTTTACTGTAAAGTTAGAGATGTGGTTGGATAGAACTTGCCAACGATGAGTCGATGCAGAAAAATATTTTTAGATCTGTTGCACTAAACTGAAGAAATGAGTTGCTTCAAGGCAACATTTAGCAGCGTTCAAACAAAGCCTTGAAATTAGACCGCTAAATTCAAGGAACGTGCGCTGCAAGGAATATAAAAGACTCGTGGATTTAAGTCCAGAATTTTCTTTTGGACGCCTTTATCTTTACCTTTCATATTGCTGCCGTTGTCGTAACCTTGACCTCGAAGATTTTCAATGGTTAATTCCATTTATTCAATCTGTTGAATTAGAGTGTCTGTAATGAAGACACATGCAGATTCTTCTAGGGGAACAAATCCTAAGAAATGTTCTCTAACTTCAGCTGAAGATATCTGGTCATCTAATGGTTTGATGACATCTACAAATCGTACAACAATGGTCAATTGTTGCACATGGCTAACGTCTGGTGTACAATCAAAGATCAGCGAATAATATTTTGCCGTTTTTACTGATGATAAGACTTTCTTTTTTACAGCACTCGTTAAGATCCCAATAAGTTCATTTTGCATGTTTTTACCCAAGTAATGAATCATTGTTTCTTTATTCTTAACTCTACGCAAGTATTCTTTCATCACAGGGTTAGAAAGTCTTAAGTATTCTGTGAACTGGTTGGATTTTTCTCAAGGTTTGCGAATTGGAAGTTGCCTAGTTTGCCTTAATGGTAGCTCCGGCCCGGGTTGGAACGTGTAAACAAGTGGTAGCCATTTCTCGCTACGATTCGACGCAGTTTGCGTCTGTGTCATTCCACGGCCAGTGTACCAGGGGTCACCACTTGACCCTCTCCAATTTTGATGAAATTTTTATGGCATGCACATATGTGTCTTAGATGTAGCCATGACAAATTACAGTTCCATAAGTAATAGGGCAGCAAAGATCCCCAATAAGGCAGCAAAATGTGAAAAATATTAAACACGTTAAGCATTCGTTGTACCAGCAGGCTGTTCTAAATGTTTAGCAGGATCACCAACTTTCATCCCGGTAGCCCTCTTAGGTCATGCATAAATAAATGAAATAATCTCTATTTTCTGCAATCGGCGAAATTTTTTATATCGTTTTGAATCTCATTATCTGTATGAAATTTCCTTGTCTCAAAAATTCAGAAAACATTTCCTTAAAGAGGAAAGTGAGCTCTTTTTAATGATATAAAGAAAAACCAAATCCGAGTGATCCCTTTTGACGTATGGCTCTTTGAAAATGAGCCAAAATTGAGGAGTGAAATTTTTAACTGAATTTTGAACCAGCATAACTCGGCAGTTAATTGAGAAATCAAGATGCCACTTGCACACCTTTATGACATGCCAGCAGAGTACAAATGATGAAAGAATCCAGTTCAGAAAATATTTATATCGACAGATACAAGCTGGCAAAGTGTGGTCAAAATCCGCCACTTTGGCAGAAAAATGTGAAAAATTTAAAATGCATTAAGCTTTCGTTGTGCTAGTAGGCTGTTATATTCCAAATGTTTAGCAGGATCAGCAAGTTTCACTGTGTTAGTCCTCTTAGGTCATGATCAATAAGAACACAAATTTGACGATTTAGTCATTTCAGTTGCGACTTGAAAAAAGGCACCATTACAAAACCGTGGCTAGTGGCGCAACTATACAACTTATGGAGCTGTAATTTGGCATGGCTCCATCTAAGACATATATGCACATGCCATAAAAATTTCATCAAAATCGGAGAGGGTCGAGTGGGGAACTTTCCGAAATTTGGTACATTTGACATGGAATGACCCATCTGCATCAGAAAGGTTGTGTCAAATAGTTCTGTTGCTTTTATTCGAATAGGTAATCATGGCAGCTAAACTCCTCGCGAGTTCTTCAGTGAATTCATTTAATTTCATATCAGTTTTACCTGCGTATAGCTCGTTGAGAGCAAAGAGAACTCCGAAAGGAATAAAATAAAAAAAAACCTTGTTTATACAGAGTTCGTTAAAAAATAGAAGGAGTTTGATCCGGGCAGACTGAAACATATTGCTATTAAAAAAAATTAACGTATTGAACAGTAGAATTGGTTAACTCTCCAACTCAATAGCCGCTCCAGCTGGAGTTCAAAGTTAGTGGTAGTCAAACCTATCTATTTTATGACGAGCAAACCGCAATTTATTGCTTTTTCTTTTTTTTCTGTTTTATATTTTCCCTTATTCAGTCTATTCTGATCAGCGATTGTTTTTCTTTAGCTTTTTGAAAGTTAAAATATGTATAATTAAATTTTGTATCGATCATTTTAAATCTCTATTCCTTCATAGTATATAGTAGGGGCGGGAAAAAGTTTGTTGCCTCAGGGCGCCATTCGGGCTAGCGCCGGCTCTGGCAACAGCAATCCGAAGAAAAAAATGCAATTTTTAAAGAACTGTAGTTGCCAAAAGCGCGATAAAACGCGCCAATCGGAGTGACGGTTTCTTTTGTTGGAGAAGGCAACACAGATGCGTCCTTAATTTTAAGCGTGCAATAGTTTGTATTGGAATATTGTCCTCAATTTCAACGTTTTATAATTTGAGCAGCCAAACTACATGAACATTAGCTTAACTAGAATTTTCTTCTGAAGCGAAGAGGAGGTTCAAAAAAGATCTGGTATGCATTACTTTACAATACTAGGAATGGCAATGCAGCTCAAAACCGAGGGTTTTTGGGAATTTAACCATTGACTTCAATAGAGAACTGGACTGACGACTTCTCGCCACCGCTCGTAGAGGAGATGAAGGCCTGCAACCCTACAGGAAACGCCCCAACTACTCCCGAGCGGAGAATCGTTTACATTGTTTTCTATGGGATTTTGCATGATTTTAAATGCGGAGTACTGGTTTATTTTAAACGTTTGGAAAGATATGAAGACATAAAATGATTAAGCATTCTTTACTTTCTGGGCTGTTAGCATCAGATTTTGTTTATGGGCACCAGATTGTGTTTAATACTTCAAAAAATATAACTCATCCTCAAGGATTTTTCTCGCCAAGTTACTTTCGGTTTCCCGCGCGTTTGTTAAGAAGAGCAAAATTCAACTTTTTTCTTTCTGTTGAACACAAAAAAGCTTGAAGAAAACGATCTTCTTTAACGATCCATGATACGACTTATAAACTTCACAATATTTTTGAATAAAATTTTCTTGTGTGGTTTTTCTAATAGCAAGTAGTAAATAAAATGACAAACAAAGAAAAGTGAAATTTTCGGGAAAAATTAGTATTCCTACACATAATAAATGATTTTTAAGGGCACTCATGATTTTTAATTAACATGAAATGATTTGTTATTGGTATTTTAACTAATATGTAAATTAAATTGATTATTAATTAACATTAAAACAATAAAATTATAATTTTTTAGTATCATCATTTAAAAAAATTAAGGAATATTTACAAAATTAAATAATATGTAGTTTATTAATATGTAAAAAAAATTTTTTTTTTCATTTCCTTAAAGAAATATATTATGTACATCTACATAATCTGGGTTCTTTTTAATTTTATTTGCACATGAACTTCTTTCTCGGTAAGCATAATTACAAGCTGGGTATCAACATTGTTATTATTATTATACAAAGCGATACAATATGAATGATTTCTTGAAAAGTTTATTTGATTTTAAAAAAAAGTAATAATAAATTATTTGTTTTATATTGATATTTTAACTAATATTTTAATAAAAGTATGACTTTAAGCAATAAAATAACAATCATTTTGAATAATACCAATTTTGAAAAAAAAAAAAATAATAAGCTATTTTGATTGATAAAATTTAAAAAACAAAATTTCGTTCCCTTGAAGCAACACATCACTCAATATATATTTGTAAACTGAATAAAAATGTACCTTCGCATATGAACTTCTTTTACAAGCTAGCTCGTCATATCGAAAATTTCCGGGGGGGGGGGGGGCAAAGAGAACAAAATCATACTTTATAGCAGAAAAAACATTAAAAAGTATGCATGTGTATAAAATCATAGTGTTTCTAAATCAGGGGGGGTACTTATGATTTAAAAAAAAATAATGTAAGTACTTTTGATTAAAAAAAATATAACAAACTATTTGTTTCTTGCTTTCATGTTGATATTTTAACTAATACTTAAAATTGTGACTTTAATTCATTATAAAGCAATAAAATAATAATCATTTTTACAAGCTGCCTCTTCATATGGAAATTTCCCGGGGGGAGGGGGGGGGGGTTTGAGGATACATATTTACCCATTATAGAAGAAAAGCATCAAAATACGCCTGTGTGTAAAGTCATAGCGTTTCTAAGTCAGGAGGGGGCGACTTATGACTTTAAAAAAAATAATAATAAAGTACACCTTGATTAAAATAATAATAGACTATTTGTTTTATACTGATATTTTAACCAATATTTAAATAAAATTGTGATTTTAATTCATTGCAAAGCAATAAAATAATAATCATTTCTGATAATATCAATTTTGAAAACAGTCACGTATTTTATAAACTATTTTGATTGATATTTAAAAAAAAAATTTCACTTCCTTAAAGCAACATATAATTTAATATATCTATGTAAACTGAATATATATACCTTGGCATATGAACTTCTTTTACAAGCTGGCTCGTCATATCGAAATTTTCCGGGGGGTACATATTTACATATTATAGGAAAAAAAAGCATCAAAATATATGCATTGTGTCATAGTGTTTCTAAGTCAGGGAGGGGGTAGTTATGATTTTAAAAAGTAATGATGAAAGTACTTATGCTTTAAAAAATAGTAATAATAAACTATTATTCGTGCTACAAGTCGGCATTGTATTAATTGTTACAGAATATCAGATCGGACTTAAATAAAGCGCACGCTCAACGGGTTTTTTTTTTAGCGCCAACCAGGCACCTACGCCAAATTTCTGCCAAGTTAACGATAAAGTAGCCGAACTAGGAGCTGGAACTACACCCGAAAAGAGGCTTCACTTGGCCGGGGTGTAGTAGGAGATCCAGGTTAGTATAGAGATCAGTGAATTTAACGCCCAAACGTTCTCATGGGTGATGTACAGGAATGCAATCACTATACTATATATGCTAAAAAATGAGATGAACAGATTTAAGCCATCGTGCCTTGAACAGAGTTTTTTCCAGATTCAATAGCTGCCGGGGCTATAGAGCATTTAAATACTAGGGTGTATAGCCCACAGCAGACCCGGACTGGCTCCCTGTGGGGCCCTCGGCCAGGTACTGAAAAGGGGCCCTCTAGCGGAGAGGGGGGGGGGGGGGGTCCGCGGGTCATACCCGGAAATGTTTTTAAAAATTATGCTTCTGGAAACCGTATTTTGATCCTTTTTGGGTTTTATAAAGTAGTTAAACAAAAGCTACATTTTTATATTAAAAACCAAAAAAAAAAAAAAAAGTTTAAAAGTTTTGCATACTGTTTAGAAAAACGAAATTTCATGCTATTTTTATTACATCTCAATTACGTAGAAACTGGAGAAATTATAGTAGTATTAAACTATAAAATACAACGCGAAACGAAACAGTCATTAAGTAAGCCCAAATTACTTACTAAATTATAATTCTTTTTATTAAATCAACAATGTTAAGGTTGGCTTACGTTTCAATACTATATGAAATCGTTTAAATATATTTTCATTATATTATGAACCGCAAAAAACTGTCCTACTGAATGATTTGCAAGCTAAATGAAATTCAAAATTATGTTTGCATTTTTAAAAACGTATACATTACCTTAAAAATATTATCAAACATAGATTTCCTCCAGTTCAAAGTTTAAGAAATATTATTAGATTGCACTTACAAAATAATAACAAAATATTCATTATTTTATTTAAATCACAAACTTGTATATCACTCTTTATATTTTTTACTTGCTGGAGCAGCGTTTCTACAAAGTCCAAGCGAACGAGTAATTGGAACAAATCAAGCAAAACAGCAATAGGCTTTCAAAGTTGAACCGTTGACTGATAAAATTTTTTGCTGTAAAGTTTGATTTACAATCAAAATTTCTAACAGATACATCTTTAAAAACAGTTTATAACATTAACTAATTTTGCTTCATTTTCATCTCCTTCACTGCTCAAAAACTACAATTGCTGAAAGAATTTTCTTGTTTGTAATGTTTGCCCCACCGTCGTCGCTCATATTTTTTTTTTGTAAATACGTATAGTTTATCATAGACAGTATATTTTCTGTTAGTTTCTTTCTCTCATACAGCCAATATTTTATGAATAAAATGCGAATGAAAAGTTCCACAGTAAATTGTATGACTTCTGATTACTGCAGGATTCTGATTACCAGTTCTTACTGCAGTGTTCGAATAAAAAACACTACGTATCTGTGTAGAAGTCATCTAAGAGCCCATTGAAATCAAAGAGCTTTCTAAAACTACCAGCGTCCGGTGGTCTCTGTTAATTGCAACGTTAGCAGAAAAATATTCTGATTCGTGCAGTAGAATGCCCTCCCCTCTCCTCGTCCTCGTCGGAAACGTATGTTGATTCGATTTTGTCAATTTGTCCCCTACTTGCATAATATGGGTAATTAGTTGACGAACGTCATTTTCAAGAATGAAACCGGCGGGCAAAGAAAACATCACGCAAAATGAACAACAGTTTTAAATAGAGGGGCTTTGTCGGTCCGACAAAGGTAAAATAAATATCGGCCCCTTAAAATATTCTTAAAAACATTATGGTGAGTGCCCAGCATTTGAATGCTCATGTTTTCATCCAATTCCTATTCTGTACAATTTGCATGAAACATCATTTATTTCGAGGCAGTACCTGAATCCTTGTGGTCTACAGTATGGGGGGGGGGGGGGAGAAAGCTTGAAATAATGAAGGGGCCCTTTTTCAATTCGGGGCCCTTGGCGGCCGTCAGGTCTATCCACTGATCTTTGAACTCGCTTCTTGAAATTGGTTTGTAGGCCGTTATAAAATCATTTCACGCTAGCAGTTGCGAGACGAGCAAGCAATAATATTTCATGTTGAAGTACCCCCATTTAACTAGTTTTGACTTTACAAGTTCGTACAAAGCAAGTCCAATTGGACCCTCGACCACTGTTACGTTTAAAAGTCTTAAAACATTTGCAAGATTGCGATGTGAAGCATCCTGGGTAAAAATATGATGTAGCTGATGCAAATAGTTATAAAAAAAATAAAGATCTGTAAAAAAAAAATTCGAATCGAATTTTTTTGCCTCATCGTTTAGGGGCCCCTTAGTCCGGGGGCCCTCGGCGATCGCCGACCAGCCGACCTGGCCAGTCCGGGACTGGCCCACAGGCTATATATCCTGGAATTTCAAGGCATAATAGAAAAAGAGCTATTCAACCTGGCCCAGGCTCAATAGCCACGTCCGTTGTTATAATTATCTATACTGCAAAGACATTTCTTAGCATTAAAATCTATATGAATTGATATTGGACAAGTTAAAGTTACAATAGTATCTGTAATTTATAAATTTTTTGTACTTCTTCGTGTTTAAAACAAAAATAAATGTTTGTTAACGATTTTCGATGATCCGATATTTATTTCGTTTGTCATGAAGTGTTGCTGGTGTTATTTTCTGTTATTAAATTCTTCATAATATTAATGCCATAAAGTTTATTATTTATGTTATAAGATAAGTTTAAGCAAGGAATGCAGTGCATATGTTATAAATGTAGAAACAAAAATTTGATTAATTTCCTTCTCAAGTTCAGAGATTACTTGCACTCTTTTTGTGTACGTGTTCTGATCCAAGTACGAAGAATAACATCTTATCAGTTCTAAATTCCATGCTTTAGAAGGAGTGCAGTATTATAGAGAATTATTTATAAATATTGCGTTCATATTTCCCATGTATGTTACCTAGCATATTTTACACTTTTTAATATATGTTATAAGAGTACTCCGAAAGGAATAATAATTAAAAAAAAACCTAGTTTATGCAGAGTTCGTTAAAAAATAGGAGGAGTTTGACCCGGGCAGAGTGAAACATTGCTATTAAAAAAAATTAACGTATTACCTACTTTTTATAAGAAAGAACTGTCAGAAGTTAAAAATTCGGCAAAATCTGGGGCAGAATCGTTACGATTTATATCGCAGCGCGCAAACAACTCACTCTTTCGATTTATTGGAACAATAAATTTGTCAATCACATCTTCACGATTTATCATAGCCAGAGATTGTCAGCAAACTTGCGGTGAATTTGCCCTACTCTGTGTGTGTTTTATTTATTTATTTATGCAGAGGATGAAGAAAAGAGTTTATATGAGTTAAATTGAACGCATCTTTAGTCAACAGGGCTTTAATGCTTGATTTGCAAACGTTTTAAATATACCATGAAACAGATTAGATAGTTATGAAAGTTATAGCAGTTTTTCTTGTCTTACTTCCATAATCATTGTTAAACATATATAAGCAAAGTGGTACACATACAAGGATTAAGTTATCCCGCGAAAAATGAGCAATATATTTACATATACATATTCAGGAGAGGGGGGGGAGGATGCCTAAGACAATTTTAATTCGGAAAGAATTTTGGAAACACTAATTTAATTAGCTGAATAAGAATTAATCAGGAGTACCTCATTTGACCATTTTTACACATATGTTCAGGCGGGGGGGGGGGGGGGGGGGAGGCTCTCAAAGTCTTACCCTGAAAAAAATGTGGGATATACACTAATTTAAGCAGCTGAATAAGAGAATTAATCATGGTTATCTCATTTAACCATTTTTACTCATCTTTATCCTCAAAAACGTCGGTAAAAATAGGGAAACACTAATTTAAGCAACTGAATAAGAGCTTATCATGAGCACCTTATTTCATCATCACACACTGCGAGGTCTTGAACATATTAATTTATCTCCAGAAGCAAAATGAAATATACAATCCAAATGCACTTTGGGTATAACCGCATTTTTTGTACACTTGGTGAACTTATTTAAGAAATACAATAAGACGTAATCATAAGAGCTAATCGAATGATTTCATCATTCTGGTGCAGTGGTGCATTCCCATATGTAATCAGCTTATGCAAAAATCAAAATGCAACGTAAACGTCGTGTTAACCGGTTAGCAAAAACTTAGTAATAAAAACAGAAAATTAGCTTACCATATCTTCCAATTGACAGTAAAATTGCACCAGGAGAGTTGATGTGTAGTAATCAGAATAATTATTCTCGAGCATAAAATGAAAACTTGTATTTGAAGCTTGCAAGTACAAAATGGTAGTAAATGCGAAGGAAAAACGCCTGCAGGTTTCTTGAAGCGCTTCCAGTAGAATACTTGCTTGCACAATGAAAACATTCCATCATTTCGCATAATAAATACACGAATTTTCATGCAGAATTTCAGTCTGTAATAAGTTTCAGAAGCCTCAGATTAGTCAAGGCATTATTTTGTTTGTTTCGAAGAAGCGCAATAATCACTGCTAATATTGATTCAAACAACCTATGATGCCAATGTTTTAAGAATATTAGTTAAAACAGCCTCTTTTTCTGTCAAACACATACATATTTCATTTATTTATACGGTTAAAAATATATATTCAGGTTTGTAATACATACACAGTGCCCGATTAAGACAGTCGGGGGCCCCCTATGGTACGAAAAAAAAAAAAAAAAATATTTTTAGAAATATTTTAAGAAATCTTCCTTACAAATTGGGGGCCCCTAAAACTTGGAGGCCCGGGGCCGCGGCCTAGCCTTTGCGGTTATCAGGCACTGCACATATAACGAAAAGCTCGAGATTAATGAAGTAATGATGCAGTTTCAAATATTTCAGAGCAGTGGTATTCACTTTTGACGCTCGGACCGGACCTCATACCCATACTGATTATTTTTTGCGGGCCGCAACATAAAAATAAATGTGCGCTTATACAATAACTTTGTTAAATTCATCTAAGAAACGGTTTTTTTTTTTTTTTTTTCACGACCAAGTCCAACTGCATAGCTTGCGAAATGGAAATCGTTAAGTGCTTTTTTTAGGATGTATCTGCAGAACAAGAAGATTATATCACAACCTACGCCAAGTTTCTGAATTATCTTTAACGAGCCACTAAAGCTCGGCGAGCTACACGTGGCCTGTCGTCCGCATGTATAGATCTATGGCCTCAGGCCGAGTATCGCTGCTGCAGAGCCTTATTTAAAAAAGGCCTGCCGGTATTGTAAAGCAAGCAAAGAACGTTAAAACGGTGGCAAAAATAAAGAAAACACATAAAACAAAATTAACAAAATAGCTAAACAAAAATGTGCTCTTAAATGGAAAAAAAAAGGAAATAAAACTTTGAAATTCTAAGTAATATTTGATATATTATTAGGAAATACCTAATAATTTTTAAAACTGCTTTGATTTTTATAAGTTTCATGCGATTATTTTGTGTAACAAAAATGAAATTAATAGATAAAAGTTTCGTGAGAAAATATTTGCAAGATATTTTATCACAACCCGGGGGTGGGGTGGGGGGAAGGGGGAGAGAAAATTATATATTTTTTCAATGTAAAAACTCCTGAAATATCAATTTTTAATTTTGATAAGCAGCATTAAATGAGTAATCGGTACTTACGATCGTCGAAGCAAATACTAAATAGTAGTTTGAAGTCTAGATTTGCTAAAAATGAAGCCATTTTAATACTGTTACTGAGCAGGTTATGACAATCCCGATAAACACACACACACTAGACTTACGTAACCTTACATCGGATGTTCAAAGGAAGGTAAAACAAATTTGTGAAAGCAGTTCAGTGGGTATTATGATGTAAAAATAACCTACCACCGACCTGTAGCTTATAAATAAACACCTCTTCTAAGCATCTCTTTTTATTCTTGTTGCAGTGGAACGAATTCATTTTTAAAAGAATACGCGTAAGATACAATATTAAAATATCAGCCAGAAGTTACGAATTTCTGAATCATTTTTTTTTCTTGATTAAAATATTTACGTTAAATATTCTCAACTTTTGCAAATTGTATTCAATTTTCAAAATTTGTAGTAATTAATCCTCCAGTACAGAAAGATCCAAGGAAATAGGACCAACGAATGCTTCTTCTTTCTTTAAAATGTAATGCAAAAAGTGCAGAAAATTTTTTAAAAAATCACATTTTTGGAAAAAAAATACGATTTTTTCCCCAATGGACATAATTATGAAGATTGAAAGGATTTGCTATAGCTTAAGTGATGTTAATACTGAGTATTTTTAAAGGATTATGTAGCTGTAGGTTGTGTAGCCGCGAAACGTGAAAAAAATCTCATTTTTCTTTCATTTAATATATTAATACACTTTTTTAAATTCGAATTCTCATCGAAATTCGTGCTCGTATTTGAAAATGATTGAATCGAGCGCTCAATTTACGAAACGAAAAGGATATAACACCAAGCATCCAAAACGGAATTTTTGCTTAAGTAAATTATCCCTTTGCTTATACGTTAATGACAAAATGATTTAACGGCGCTACAAAATAATAACAAAAATAATACAAAATATTTTTTTGATGAACTTAACATTAACGTATAAGCGAAGGGAGATTTCATTTTTGATTGTTACCTTTTTTAAACTACAGTTAGAAGGATGCGTAAATCGTAGATATTAAAAATATGTTTTTAAATAGTATGTACGATTGTCGACATTTTTGAAAAGTGATGCAGAGAGAGAGAGGGGGGGGGGGGGGGGAGAGGAGTGTAAAATCAATAAATTCATTAATGGAACTTTTTACATCTATTCCTTTTCATTCATAACCAATTAATTTTTTTAGAATGTCACTTATGTTTAAGAACAACTTTATTTTTTACCCCTTGAAGTTACATAACCATTCTAAATAGTATATGTTTGGAAATTTGGATGGATTAAAAGCAGACTTCTTATGCAGCGGGAATAGAAAAACCCTTTTTGGAATATATTTTCTGCTTATTGGTTTTGACGAAACAGAAAAATTAACCAAATCTTGATTTTCAACATTATTATTATTATTTTGAGTTTAAAACATACACATCTATTGATTTTCAAAGAAAATAGTTTAATTTATTGAAGATTTTACGATACGAATGCACGTTCGGTCATTTCCATGCGAATTCAACAGGCTCCAAATCTCACAATTTCAGATTTTCTTGAAATTTTGCAAAAATGTTCCACTTGTATAGACATGGAAAAAGGTGAAATTTATCGTGATAAATGCACTCGTTTTTGGTTAAAAAAATGCAAAATTTTCAAAATTAGACCGAAAACGAAAAATACCAGAATTAGAGTTGCTCAAGAAGTTTTCCTAATGCTCAGAATTAAATAAAGTAAATGACAATTATTTTTATGCTTTGAATTAAATAAAGCAAATAGAAATTATTTTCCTACTTGGAATCAAACAAACTAAATAAAAATTATTTTCATACTTGGAATCAAATAGTGTATCTACCTTCCCCATATTAAACTCCCGCTATCTTCATTTTCCTTCATAACCACGTCCTATACAGATTCATGAAACTAAATAAATGCAAATAGAACTTGCACTCACCATTGAGACAAAATAAATAAAGCACTTATGAAGTCAAAATCGCAACTTCTAACAATGTTTTGCGTAGTGATGTTAGTGGGGGTGGGGGGGGGGGATGCGCCATCGATATTAAAAATATAGGCATCTTTGAACAGTTTCAATTTTGAAAACGAATCTTCTGAATATAAGAAACAAAAATCGAATTCCCACACACATATGCAAAAAATATAAAAAGTTTTGTATATGGAAATTATAGTCAATAACTGAAGTATGTTTGAATGTTTTGTCGAAGTTCTAATCGGAATTATATTGAATAACACCTCCCCAAAATACCTTTTAATAACCCTAATAGGCCATAAGAAACATTTAAAAAGTTAAAATATTTAAAAAAACCCACAATGACGGGAATGTCTCGAAATTACATTTGCTTCTTTCCTTTATGAAAAAATCATGGTAAAAGAAATGGTTAGAAACGCTTGTATTTTGAATTCTGTAAAAGAGGCAACTTAGAAAATTCCTTCTATTTCTTTTTTTTTTTTTTTTTTGGGGGGGGGGGGAAATCTCATTACAGCATTTTTCCCTATCTGGTTTTAAATGCAGTATTATTTCAACAAGAATTCAAAAAATAAATAAATAAATTTTTAAAAAACATGTGAGGATTAGTTTTTGAAATAAATTAGTAGACCACAAAGATTTATCAAAAGCTCGTTTACTTGGTAGTCTTTTGGGATTAGTATCACAATTTTTATCCCTAGCTTTAAAATTATTATTCTAAACAAACAAGATTGCTAAAGAGCTTGTGATAGCCCTCTTTTTTCGAACCTAGCTAAAGAAAAATCGTATAAAAATGAAGAAAAAAGAGATAAGTCACGGTGAAGGTCTTTTACAAAATAAATAGAGCAAACTAATACAACAGCCTGGCAAAGCTCCAGACGATCTAAATATAAAAGTTTACGACATTTCTTATTTCCTGAAACTATCCGACTTTTAAGAAATGGATTTCAATGATTAATTTTGATCACTCTTTATCTTGGGAAAATTATATATTTTTGTCACAATGTAATAATGAAATTAAAATTTATGTTAAAAATATATTATTTCACTATATTGAGAATAACAAATTTCAAAGCTATCGTTTTAGTGCTTTGGTCAAAACATTTCATGCCCGCCTGAAATAACTAGGGGGGGGGGGGAGGCGCTTTTCATTAGTTCGTCATAGAGCATCTTTAATTTTTGAAAAGAAAACTTATTGTCGAAAATTTGATAACTTACTATCACGTAGCGCTTCTGTCGCCGGAAACCGGGCAAACTATCATTAATCTACTTAATGGGAAATGTAACAGAGAAGATGGTTAAAAGTCTTGTAATTCAATTTTTGCAGTGTCAGACAATGGTAGGATCCCCACATTTTTTTTCAGGGCCTTGTACAGAATAAGTTTATTTAGCATATAAACTTGTATATTAACTTGTGGTTGTTTAACAATAAATAATGCTTTTGTTTACTTGCCAATTCTCTTGCTACTGTAGCTGAATGTTGAAACTACACTACGTAATTTAATGCCCAAAACGTTTAGGACTATTGTAGATTACAATTACTTTTATTATCATTGCCTTTTTTAATTAAGATTCTAAGACTATACGTGTTCATTGCGATAATTTTCTCATCAGCTATTTGACCACTTCAATGTAAACCTTTTAGAGAGAAATTCATAGGCAGTTTCTTAGTATATAAGAAAGAACGCATTTACGAAGCATATAATAAAGTTACTGTTAGATTTGAGTCTTTCCACCTTTAAGAATATGGTTAGGTCATAGAAAGGAAATTATTTTTAACATGTATATAATATGCTATCAGCAAACAATATAAATATGCTTAGCTTTAAATACAAAATACATTTTAATAAATAGCAAGAATTTTGTTCATACATCGACAAAATCGATTTTTCTAATTTATAATCAATTAAAATGGGAATATTTTGTAGTTCTATTACTCAGAATATATCACAATTAGGTTAGGTGAAAATATCAAGATTACTTACCTTCTTTTATTGGTCCAACAGCAGCAGTAGAAGATATTTTGAAACACACTTTTTCTAATTATGTATTTATTTTAATGCAGAAAAGCCTGCATAGAAGGTGGAGCTTTTTTTTTACTCTAAAATTTAAAGTTTATTATTCTAAAACACTCAAAGCAAAGCCTTTTATTTTCATGCTTACAATATCCATAAAAACAGGATCATCAAAAGATGTACCTCGAATTAAAAAAATAAATTGCACGTGATATAGAACTGGTTTGAAATAAAAACGCTAAATTGTAAAACATTGAAAATCGAAAGACATTTGCTATTGGTGATTTTGTTGGCATTGAAATCATTGCATGCACGAGCTAAAGTCACTTTGTGACATATTAATTCCTTAATAAAGATAAACACTTTTGTTTTAATTCAGAATCAGGGACATCTTTTTCGATTACCTGCTGCAGAGCTTAATTTGCATTAGAACTCCCAGTAGCTCATTTGCTGCACTTTTCAAATTTATGGAAATTTTTGCATATTAAAGGGAATTCTTGCTATTTATGCATGAAAATAAGCTCTGAAGAGTGTAGGGCTTACAATTCTTTTATTAGAAATTAAGTTCAGTCCTTCTGTACGCTCATCATGATTGCTGTGAACTGACTGATGAGTGAAATGGTATTCCATCAACTATAGCTGTTGTAAACAGTGACTTCAAGATAAACAGAGTCATCAAAAACAAAACTTCTTCAAATGTTCTACAATTTCACATTAGTTTTGTACCAACTGACATATGTTCTAAGCATGTATATTCATTGAGACATAGCAGTTTTTTTTGAAAAAAATTACAAATGTCTTGTAAGTCATTTTGCTTATAACAAGCACAAGGTTTTCACACCAGTCCCAGTGCAATGTCATTTTCAGGAAACTTGATTTTACTTAATTCAAATCAAGTTTCTGCTAACTTCACCAAACACTTTGAATTTATTAAAATCATCAGTTTGGTGATAATCAAGTCAGTTTTTAATAGGACAGTCATTTGGGCGGTCAGGGGCTCGTGACATTTAGAAATTTGCTGAATTTATGCATGTTTTTATATATTTTGTTGTTTTTTATCTACAATATGCATTGAAAATATACCCCTTGTCCCACCCTCCTGGAAAATTTTGAAATGACTGGTCTGATTTTAATTTTGTGCTGTAATTTAGAAGTCCCTTTTGATTAATAACTTTCCTAAGATTTTAAATTTAATAATAAAATTGGGTTGAACAAAGTATTTTGTGTATTTGCAACTCTAAAAACCTAATACTTACATAAATTTAGTTAAAATTAAGTTCTGGTTTGCTGCAAGATCTACCAACTCCAAAGTAAGAAGTAAAAGTGGCTAAATTCAAAACAACACCTTGAACAACCTATTTTCTTCACAAAGGTATTCTAGTTCATTTTCAGTCTCAAACACAATGCCTTAATGACAATTAAACTAGTTTTGGCTCTAATCTTACTTTGGCTAAGTGAGACAAAAAGAAAAAAAAAAAAAAAAACAGATTACCCTCAAAATTATTTCTTTTTGGCAAAATTATACTTTTGGTTAATTCAATATTTGAAACAAAAAACATTATCGGTGCGTGTAACTTATTTTTATCTGAAAATATTTAAATTTTTGATAATAAAAGTTATACTTTAGTAGAAAATATTTAATGTATTTTAAAAAGCAACAATTTATGTTGCAATTGAAAATATTATGAATCATACAAAACATAGTTATACAACAGAGAAAAGTCAATTAAGGAAAATATAATTTTTATTTCACTGGTATGAAAGGTTATGTCTGGGAAGACATAGTAAAATAATATGTACTTACAAAAATACATTAAAAAAAATCACAGCAATTGATCATGGTTGCAACAATAAAAATGCCAAATGCAAATCTAAATATTATAGAAAACAAAATTGTATCTATTTGTTGTTATGCAGAAAAATGTTATAACATAATTCCAAAAAGTGCAAAATTATTCGATAAAAATATAGTTCAGGCGAAGAAATAAATAAAATGCCATAGAGGTAGAGTAATTGGTTTCCAACTGACAAACAATACTCATTGAGTTAACAAAAATGACGCATTTCAAAACATACCTAAAATAAAATCACTATCACTATAATTGTAGAAATTATATTATCACTAACTGAGTTTTTTCTAAATAAAAGCAAGTCTAGCACACACATACAAACATTGTTAAAGAAAAAAAAAAGTAGAAACAGGACAACAAGAGGAACTGCAGTTTAGAAAAGTAAAATTTGAGGTATATAAAGTTTATCAAAACGAAAAAAAACCTTTTGCTTTGCGATAAGAGAAAAATAACTCCTACACAAAATGCAGAAGAATGCTAGAATGATCAGTAATTGTATCCCCAATACAATATTTCATTACTTTTTTTGAGACAATGACATGTCAACATAAGTAGTACACAATTTAATTAACAAAATATACAAATAATATCTTTCCAAAACATGGTATTCAATTCGCAACATGAATGTTCGTAAATACAGTAAAACCCTGTTATACCACATCTCAGTATACCACGGAATTGGATATACCGCGGTGACTATCATGTCCCCCGGCGTTCAAACCACTCTTTATCATTTCCATTTAAATGTGATTCCCTTTTTTCCATTATAAATAAAGCCACCTAGAGCACGCAAATATTCTAGCCAAAGAGCACCCATCCCCCCACCAGACACACTAACAGATAAAGCCCTATTGTGTTAGGCGTGACGTTATACATCCTATTGTAATGGTTTATAACCTATCGCTCGATAGACTGATTGCGCAGCTGAGACATGTGCTTCTTACACAGCAATTATGGTGAATAAAATGGAAGCAAAGGAGAAAAGAAAAAATGATATTATAGGGAGGAGAAAAGTTACGAGTAATTGATAAAGTTAAAAAATGATACAACAAAAGCGAGTATTATTTCGTGAATATGGTTCCGCGGTATAGTTTCACTATGTTGCGGTTATGTTATAACGCGGGTGCCAAACAAATCCCCCGACACCCGCGTTTTAACAGGGTTTTACTGTATCATAATTCAATAATAATTATGCAAATCAATCACAAAAGTAATTAAGAACTGTTAGTAATAATCAATTATTAGTCAAAAACTTTAACTGCTTTACATACTAAACAAAATCCTAAGCTTTTAAATTGGTTCAGAGATCAATAAATATAATTAGGTAAATGCTTCAAACATACATAGGTAACATACTTTGTCACTTTCTGGAAAAATTAGTAATTCCGAAAAAATAAATAAATAAATAAAAGTTTTAATGCATACAGCAAATAATTTTTATACTTTATAAATGAAACTTCTTTGTAACATTTTCTAAGATGATGAAAGTTCATTTAGATTTTGTACAGAGTGAAACTCAAAGAGAGATTAATTTTAATTTGCAATTTTATTGATATAAATAGTGTTTTATTCAATAGGAAAGGTTTTGAATGAGTGTCTTACAGAAGGATTTTCAGGAACAATGTGACACACTGTAGATTGAATGGTTTCACTATACACCAATTTTAAGTAAACAAGTTTTCTTTTTTGACTTTTTTCAGATATAATAGTAATGCAAACAGACAGTCACATAATCTAACTAAATTCAAACATTTCATTTTACTGCTTTTTAATCAAAAAATAAATTGCATTTTCAAGATAGCAACAATAATAATAAAAAAAAGTTTTCCACCACCATGCCATAAAATTTTGTATTAAAACTACACATTTAGCTAATGATAATTGGAATTTTCCACCTAAAGTCATAACCTTAATAAGAAGAACTCATTTACTTTTATGTGTAAACTAAATGTTAGAAAGCAATGTTATTATGCTTAAAAATTAGGAAATAAATTGCCATAAAGGTTTAAAAGTAACTGCATTTTCCCATCTTGTTTACCTGGATTATTTATATACAAAGGATCACACAATTTTTTCATTAATAAAGGGGTTCCCAGTAACTGTGAAACACCTGTATGAAACTTATTTTGCAATTTTTGTGTGACACAATATTCTTCTACATTCATAACCTTAAGTTGTAATACAGCCAAACAACTCCCACAAAAGTATATATTCATCATTGGCGACAATAGTGGAATATCTCAAAAATAAACTATTGATATGAAATCTACATTTAATGTTTTTTCTTGCCATAATACTGCAAAATTAGTTTTGTGGTGGCATATTACGGTACAATAATAGTGGCACATATGGTACAACCAATAAAATTTTCTATTGACTAAGAAAAATATTTAAACTATAATTATAATTTAGACAACAAAAACCAACCAATAAGCATATCATAGCATCTATTTTTTGAGTATGTTGTAGCATTAGGGGGAGCGGGTGCCATGAGACTCGTTAACCATGCTCGGTACCATGAGACCATTTTTTTTTTCTGTGGTGTTTTCATTTACAATTTTTGTCTCATGTCATGTTATATCATTTCATAAGAAATTTAATATTAAAAAAACTTTATTTCTTAAATATAATTTTAAAATTTTAATTTTTAAAATGAAATTTAGCAATTTTTAAAAAAATGCATCTTCTTTTTCAAAAATTGGCGTAAAGTCTTAATTTTTTTTTTTATTGATTCATTACTCAAAAAGCAAAACTTCATGCTTTGAATTTCTTATAAGTCAAATGCTTTTTGAAAAAAAATATAAACTGAAGTAATGCAGAAAAAACAATGAGAAATTCAAAAAACCTATAAAAAAGAATTAAAAAAAAGTGCTTAAGTTATCATAAAAGTAGAGCATAAATTTGAAATGTATAGTTTCAGGAACATGTGGGAAAAAAATCTACATTATAGAGGCAAATTTTAAAAAGCCTTTGCATTTTAATTGAGATGAAATGCACAAAAAACAAAGTGAGAGAAAACAGCATTTTAAGTTTTCGGCTTGCAAAAACTTAAATCCTTTGTCAAAATTTCAAGTAAGGAACTGTTTTTTTCAGTTACAGTCATGATGAAAGTGCTTCTTCTTGCTTATTTTATTTAAAAAAAATAAATATGTGGTTTATATTCAGCACAGTTACTGTTTCGGAATGAAAAAGTGGCACCTCACACCATAATAAAATCAATGATAAATCAGTAAATATTGCTTCAATTTTTCTGAAACTTTCAGGGGACATTTTTAAAGATTTAGCTTACTACTTAAGCCAATAAAAAATTTTTTGGTGTTTCTCAACATTTTTGGGTGCTGGATCCCCTTAAAAGTATAAAGCAATCAAAAGAAGTAACACTTAAAATCTTGATTTTTTCCAATACCTTTTTTAAGATGTGCCACCATTGTTGCCTTATGTGCATTGAACTCCTTCTTTCCATACTCAAATGCAGATTTTTAAGTGTAACAGTTCAATCAAACTGTGTGAGTCGTGATCAAAATGGACAAAATTTAAAAAAAATGTTTTATTTTATGCAATGCATGAAGCGAGTTAGAAATAAATTGACTTTTGCAGTCTGAATAGTAATTATTAGTTAATATTTCAAATTTAATTTGTAATGAACATTCAGAACACATGCAACTTACTTCATTTATCTAGTGAGATTCATGTAGTTGGAGTAAGAACGATTTTGAAAAGTTTATAAGAGAAAGTACATCACAAATTATATGGCATGAGGGAGGGGCAAAGAATACTAGGGCTTCTTTCACTTATTCTGGAAATGATGATCTTTCCTGATGATTCCGGAAAATTTTAATATATAGATTATACATGCACAAAGGATTCAAGCAATCAAGTCTTTAAAGTAGCCATGTATTTTATCATTAGAGAAATTCTTTCCCCTCCCAAGGCATGCAAATAAATAGAGTCGATCCTCTATGCAGAACAGCAGGTTTTCAATGACTCCCATTCTTTTAATTTTGCAGCCTTTTCCATGTGCAAGGCCTTGCAGGAGTAATACCTGGCCATAACATTATATGCAAAACATTGAAGAATTAAGAACATGAAAAAACTAAGATCTGACATATATAAATACAAAATCACGACAATTTAACATAAAAATAAATCTTCTTTATGCACCATGACACTGAAAAAATAATGCCACAAGTAAGTAGAACAAATAATACTTAAATCAAGCATTTATATACAAGGATGGATTTAAAAAATGAAGGTTATAAACTTTAATTTAAAAAAATTATTAGTAGACAAAAAATACAAAAGGAATTAAGAGACATATTTGTTGACAACTTTTCACATGATCACAAAAGCTGTTCAGATATTTTTCTAAATGCCTAGAATCAACTTGATTAATTCTGGCTTAGAAAAAAACATGTTTGATTGGGCCAGTTCCTACTTACACTTTTGCATCATATCTTCAGTTTAGAGATCCCTATACAGCCCGAATGTGGCACTCAGTGACTACAAATTCCTTTTTCAAAAACTGAAGGAATATGTATCTGGAACACTACTGTCTTTAGTTAGCAAAGGAAAACAGCTGTCAAGAACGGTCTGAGACATGTTTTTCTGAGTTTTGGTTAAACAAGTTGGTCCTGGGTTCAAATAAATTTTGTAATCATCTGGAAAAGTGGGCTGTAAGTATGCCTCTTCCTGCTTTCTTTGTTGTGTTAATAAATAGTTTCCAGTTAAATTTATAACCTCTTACGTTACTATCGTTACATATATGTATTTGAATAATATTGCTAAGACTTTTTGTTTTCCTTGCAATATTCATAAACATTTACATAAATTTTCAAGAATTCCAAAACATAACTTCATTTTATGTCTCAATAAATAAAAAAAACCTGATGTAGCATCGGATTCTTTAGTAAGTTTCTGGCGAAAAACGGCGAACAAAATATATAAAGTAGTCAACTTTTCAGTTTTTCTAACATTCCTTACAATACAATGAAAAAATTTCTATTACTTATGTTTGATCATTTGCTACAAATTAGTATTTGATCGATTGTTGTAATTTAGGTTTGATTTGACATTTTCATTCAAAATTCCTTTAGTTATTTTTTTTTTTAATTTACCATCATGGCAGAAGAATATAAATAAAAGATTTTCTTAAAAAAACATTATATTAAAGATTAATTTTAAAACTAAATTCAAAGTATGCAACAACCCCCTTAGTTAAAAAAAAAAAGAATAATACTTTACTAACCCATGTAATGATGGCTTAGGTATAGAGGTGCTTCTATTTATCTCAAATTATGATATTGGTATGACTGATACATATTTCATCATACACTACCATGAAAACTCTACATCAATTCATTTCAAACCTTAAGTTCAATATGCTTTAAGAATGAATTTTTAGCATTACACAGTAATAAATATGAACATTAAAACATATTATGATCCACAATATTGTTTTTTTATTCCTTCATGAAACAAATATATATAATTTGTAAAAAAAAATTAAGTGTTTCAAGAAATAAATTCATTAAATTCATCAGGTTATTCAAGCTAAAACTTCACATGAAGGATTTACTCACATACCAACATTTCACTGCAAGGAATAGAAACCACTTCTCCGAAAAGGCACATAAATCTCTTGGGGTTAAAATATTTCCAGAGTACAAAATCTTGTGCAGTAAAATACTGAAAACATTTAAAATTTTTAAAGTCAAGATGCCATCAAAATTATTGCACTGAATGCCGTTAGTAAAATGTTCCTATAAAGTTTGTTGTATATTTATGTGAAAAATTGCATTTTTAATGCTTATACAAAAATTGGACCGAGTAAAATATTATCATAATCAATGCAGATTATGAATAGAAATGCATCATTCAAACGTGTTTTGTACAAATAGACAAACATTTTTAAGTATCAAATACTATTTAGAAAATACTGTTAAAAAATAACACACAAGCATTATGAAACATTCCATAATCATTAATAAGTAATAAAATTTGGAAATATGTAGCACTATGACAACATAAAAATTAAAGGTTACAAATTTTTTCAATCATGAAATTTCCTTCTTGCTTACATTTTGTAATACTGTATAACAAAGAACAATTTCAAAAACACCACAAATTAGTAACTAACAGTTATTAAACAAGGTACACACACAAAAAAATTAACATGAATAAAATATTTTCAAGGTTACCATCACCTGAAATTCAACAAACAAGAAAACAAATTAAACAAAAACGTAAACTAAAACAAACAATATTTAATTTTTAATAAATGACAGTTAACAAAAGAAAGACTATGTTTTACCCAATTAACTTTTTTAAAAAATATCACAAAGGGAACTTCTTTTGAAATTTGATTCTGACTTAACTACTAGAGAAAAGTTGTTTTATGAATAAAAAATAGTTCTGCAAAAAATGCTCACATCATAAGTTATAAAAATATTGTATTGAAATACACATTTTATCCTTCATGTATGAGATATAATTGTCGTAAAGCGAATTGAAGTACATACTGCAAATCTTTACAGAATTTAGAAGACCTACTTCAAAAAAAAAAACGCCACATAAATGGTCATCAGAAACATGAAACTTTCATGATTGAAAATTTTTGAAAATATGGCTGAATGTTGAAAACAATCATTAAGAAGATAACAAAGACATTTCATAAACAAAAGAATACAATACTCTATTTTTCTTCTGATGTTTTAGATTCTAACTTTTAGTGTGCAGTATCAACGTTATACTTTGCAGACTTGTTAAGTTGAAAACATTGACAACATCGGAAACCTACAGGGGAGAGAAAATTTTATATAATTATTGTTAATTGTAAATGATTATATATTTCATGAAAAAAAGAGAAAGATATAATTACATAAAATTATAGATGAATTATTTTTAACAAATACAATTAAAATTTTAAATGAAAATCCAGATGAAACTGAAAAAAAAATAATGACTTCAAAATTAGCATTCAATTATCTCAAGATGTAAACAATTAAAATAAATCAGCTGAAATTGTTCTAAACACCTGTACACACATAACCCTGTTTTTTTTAATAATATTTTTGAAATGAAGAAGATATATTATTTTAGATTATATATTATATTATACATTATAAAAGAGTTAGGAATTCTCTACATCTTCCAACTTCATCTTCTTCAGAAGATTCAGAACTTTCTTCGTGGTCAGAGGATAATGATTGGAAAAATGAAAGAGAAGATTAAGCTGATGCTAAATGTATACTGTGCAGGGTTGTTTTCACATATTCAGTCAGGTTAAGTTTATCCGTTGCCAAAAGCCTGAAATGGGCTCACATAAGCCTGTTGCAGGTAATCAAAAAAAAAAAAAAGTTTATGTGCTTAAAGTGCAAATAACTGCAAAGTGTGCAATTATTTTAGCTGTTTTCTTTCCATTTCCTCTATTTGGTTCAAATTATGTAAACAATTTTCATTTATTTTGATTCATTCAAATCAAGAAAAGACTTTTCATTTAAGTGTTGGGTCATTCCATATCAAGTGATCCAAGGAATTTTACCTCACCCTTTTTGATTTCTTTCAAATTCGGCTCATCAACTGTACACCTCAAGGTTATTAAAAATCCAAATTTTTAGATTTTTATCTTGTTTAGTTTTTTAGTTATCAGGCTTTGATTTTGTAAAAAACTCACATTTTTACATGCATGCTTCAACACAAAACAGGCCATAAGTTTTCAACAAATAGAGATAAAAAGTTCTTGTAAAAAGCGTTTTGAAGTATATTGAATGCAGATTTATATGATATGCATCATGGCAAATTTTATTAAAATTTTAAATTTTAAGAAATGACTTTAAAATTTAAATTTCTCAAAAACGTATCATTGATTTTTTAAAAAAAGATCTCAAATGTTTCTGTGCACTTTATCTTTGTCTATGCAAAATTTCAGCTTGGGGACTCAATGGGATCATATTTTCCCAAATTTTCAAAAATATTTGGTTTACCAAAAAATGAGCATTTTTGTGATTCAAGCTATTTTAAGATGATGGTTTCTTAAGGGAGATGATTTAATTAGCCTTCTAAACACATCTATGCATGAGTGAACAAGCATGGACATGTCTGTGCATGAAATGAACAAGTTCAAAATTTATTTGGGGGAGGGGGCAACAAATACCTACACATTTTTGTTTTATCATAGTTATTTTAAAATATTGTTTTCAAATTTCAGTAGTTATTTTTAAACGAACAAATTGACTTATTTTATGCATTAATAATAATTTTTTCCTGATTAATTGCTTGATTTCAGATATACTTTAATGAGATATTAATGATATGAGGGGGAAAAAATATTTTACTAAACTCATCTGAAATTGTGACAGAAGGGGCACAACAGTTAGAGTTTGCAGCTTTTGGTTGTTAGTCTTGATTTGCGCTTATGAGCTAGTATTTGACAATGCAAGAAAAGAAAAAACTAGGTAGCTTACCCCTTCCCCATGAATAGGTTGTGGGTTACAAATAAAGTTGAAAAAAAGGAAGCATTATAAGAAAAAACAAAGCTATTTATTTTATCTACCTGTATATCCTCGCATTTCCGTACCTCACGTCCAAAACATGAATAAAAAATAATATAAGAAGGAAGGAAATTTAAAGGAGCTCCAACACAGATATTGCAGCTGCTGCGGAATGGCATTTCTATGCTACAGATCATGGGAAAAGAGTTGACTTGGGCGAGACAGTGAAACGTCTTACTGCCAAAGCTAGCCTTCAAACACTGCATTGAGATCAAATTCGGACACCAGTTCAACTTTTCAATTGAAGTGTTATGAACATTCATTCAATTTAGTTTTTCATGTAACTGTTCAGGAATATTCAGAAGAAAGGGAGTTATTAAAAGATAGATTTTTAAGAGCACTATCAGTCGAAGGTACACAGAAGTTTCACAGCTTTGTTCCATTCAGTGAACATGAAATTACTACAAAAGTGTGTTCACATAGTAATAACTTCCAGAAATAGAAATTCTTTGAAGAAAGTTCAAATATATGACAAACCTGAAAGGATACATTGCATGTAAATATGATGAAAGGTGTTGACTGGCTGAAGTAATTTAAACATATGTACTTTTTTTCCTCTCATATGATTAATATCTCATTAAAATATAGCTGAAATCTGAGAATTAATCAGGAAAAATTATTATTAATGCATAAAATAAGTCAATTTGTTCATTTAAAGATAACTATTGAATAATTTGAAAACAATACTTTAAAATAACTATGATAAAACAAAAATGTGTAGGTATTTGTTACCCCTCCCCCAAATAAATTTTGACCTTGTTCATTTCATGCACAGACATGTCCATGCTTGTTCACTCATGCATAGATATGTTTAGAAGACTAATTAAACCATCTCCTTTAAGGAACCAACATCTTAAAATAGCTTGAATCACAAAAATGTTCATTTTTTTTGGTAAATCAAATATTTTTGAAAATTCGGGAAAATATGACCCCATTGAGTCCCCAAGCTGAAATTTTGCATAGACAAAGATAAAATGCACAGAAATATTTGGGGATTTTTTTAAAAAAAATTAATAATATGTTTTTTGAGAAATTTAAAATTAAAATTTTAAGGTCCTTTTTTAAAATTTTAATAAAATTTGTCATGATGCATATCATATAAAACTGCATTCCATGTACTTCAAAATGCTTTTTACTAGAACTTTTTATCTCTATTTGTTGATAAGTTATGGTCTGTTTTGTGTTGAAGCATGCATGTAAAAATGCAAGTTTTTTACAAAATCAAAGCTTGATAACTAAAAAACTAAACAAGATAAAAATCTAAAAATTTGGATTTTTAATTACCTTGAGGGGTGCAGTTGATAAGCCAAATTTGAATGGTGTTGACTTCTGTTCTGGAGGTTTTAAAAATGGAGGGTAAAATATTTAGCAATAGTAACATTAATAGTAGTTATTTGAGGCATCATAAAATGTTTAGGACAAGCAAAATGGGCATGCTCAGGTTTCTATATACTAATGCTCGCAGTATCAGGAATAAGATGGACGAGTTAAATAGTGTTATCGCAGGTGAGGAGTTCGATATTATTGAAATTACGGAAACATGGGTTACTGATGATGATTTGGATTTAGTGAGCATTGCTGGATACAATTTGTTTAGGCAAGACAGGCTGGGTAAGAAAGGTGGAGGGGTTTTATTCTATATTAAGGACACTTTTATTTGCAATGAATTGGTCATTAATAATAAGCCTAAGGATATTGATATGGTCTGGGTGGAGTTGCTGAGCAATAAGGGGAAGAAGTTACATCTGGGAAATGTTTACAGGCCACCTAATGTTAGTCAGGATCAAGACGAGGAGATGTATAGTGTTATTAGGGACATGTCTGGTAAGGGCTCCGTCATCATGATGGGGGATTTCAATTTCCTGGGCATAGACTGGAATAGTTTTTACACTAGCAATGGTAGGGAAGAAGATTTTCTGAAAGTGATTGGTGACTGTTTTTTGGATCAAGTTGTTACCCAGGGGACTAGGCATGGTGCTGTTTTGGATCTAGTTTTTTGTGATGTCGGAAGTTCTGTTCAGGGGTTGAGTATAGGGGAACATATTGGAGATAGTGATCACAATACTATTAGGTTTTGGACCAGCCTCGATGCTCACAAAGGTGAGCATTTCAGATTTGTACCTAACTTCAGGAATGTTGATTATGTTGCACTTAGGCAGGGTTTGAAAGAGGTTTTTTTCTTCTGGGTTGGAGAATAGTGAAGCTGATCTTCAGTGGGAAGAGTTTAAGGGGAAATTGGAGAAAACAGTGATGGATTATGTTCCTTTTAGAAAGAAAGGGGATTTCACGAAAATTTGGCCCATGTGGTTCTCTAGGGAGGTCAGGGTTCACACTGGGGAAAAATACAAGGTGGGATTTTCCTCCTTGCCCAAAATTTTAAGTGGGATTCTTAAGTTTACGGCCCCAAAAAATTTTTTTTGAGTAGGATTTCAAAAAATATTGCGGGAATCGCCCGATCGCGCGGCCTAGCGCGAACCCTGGAGGTGAAAGAAGCTCTCAATTATAAGCAAGCCACTTTTCGGCGACTTAAAGAGACTGGGTGCCATGCTGACAGGATTTTGTATTGTGAAGCTAGACGTACTTTCAAGTATTTGGTACGGAGTAAGAAAAAGGAATTGGAGCAAAAGCTTGCAGATAACATCGAAAGGAATCCTAAGAAATTTTTTGCTTATGCTAATTCAGGGAAAGCTATTAATACTCAGGTAGGCCCACTAGTGGATGAGAATGGGAACTTGATTCAAAATGAGGAACATATTGCTGATATTCTAAACAATTTTTTTTCCAGTGTATATAACAGAAACTGTATCTCAACAGTTGACCTATGCGAGACGCAAGCTAATACACAGCTTGAGGATTTTGTATTTTCTAGGGATGATGTGTTGTTTCATTTGAAAAAGATTAAAGCAAATAAGGCTCCAGGACCTGATAATGTTTATCCAAAAATTTTAGTAGAATGTGCAGAGGAATTAGTGGATGTTGTCTTGACTATTTTCTTGAGTCTTACTTCCGTTCTTTGGTAAAATTTTTGAAACTCTGATAAAAATCAAAATAGTGAATTTCCTGGAGGCAAATGGAGTGTTGACTGATTTTCAGTATGGTTTTAGGAAGGGTAGGTCCTGTACAACTAATTTGTTGCATTTCTATGACAAGGTTACCATGGCATTAAATAATAAAAAGTGCGTAGATGTTGTTTACATTGACTTTCAGAAAGCGTTTGATAAAGTACCGCATGAAGCTCTTATTAGCAAACTTGCTTATATTGGTATTGTTGGAAAAACTTTAATTTGGGTTAAAAATTGGCTGACTGGGAGGAAACAGAGAGTAGTAGTGAAGGGCAATTATTCTCAGTGGATTGATGTTTTGAGTGGGGTTCCACAAGGTTCAGTTTTAGGACCAATATTATTTATTATTTTTATTAATGATATTACTCAGAGTATTTCTGGGAACATCAATATTTTTGCTGATGATGTCAAAATCATGGGAATTGTGGACACGGAGGAACAAGTCAATCAGTTTCAAGAGGATTTGAATCAAATTTCTAGGTGGGCAATTAAGTGGGGTATGTCTTTTAATATTGGGAAATGTCAAATGCTTCATTTTTTTCTGGGGAGTAAACATGCAACCTATTATTTACAAGGTTCTGTCATTAGGGAAGCAGAAGCAGTTGTTGATCTAGGAGCATTGATTAGTCATGACTTCAAGTCCAGTCAGCAGTGTAGCATAGTAAGTAACAAAGCTAACAGGATGCTTGGGTTTATCAATAAGGCTATTTCGAACAGGTCTAGGGAAGTTGTATTGCCATTATACAGAAGTTTGGTAAGACCTCATTTGGAGTATGCTGTTCAGTTTTGGTCTCCGTACCTAAAAAAGGATATTACCTTATTGGAAAGGATTCAAAGGAGGGCTACAAGATTGGTAAGTGGTCTTTCAGACTTAGATTATGAGGTTAGGCTTAAAAGGCTCAATATGTATAGTCTTGAGCAAAGGAGAGTCAGAGGGGACATGATTCAGTTGTTTAAATTCATTAAAACGGGAAATGTAGATGGACTACAGCCATGTGCTGAAAGTAGAACCAGAGGTCATTGTTTTAAACTTTTAAAATCTCAGGCTAATCTTGAAATTAGGAAAAACTACTACTTCAATAGGGTTGTAGGCAGTTGGAATAGTTTACCAGAAGCGACTGTTAATTGCAGTGGGGTAAAAACTTTTAAGAAAGCTCTTAATGTTCATTGGGGACTGCTAAATTAACGAGGACCAGCCTAGCTGGGCCCTGAGCCTGTTGCTGGTCGTCACTTTTGTATTTGTATTTGAGAAAAATCAAAGAAGGTGAGGTAAATGTTTTCTCAAATTTTGGATCACTTGACATGGAATGACCCTGTTTTCCTTTTGTTGCTGAAGAACTTAACACATTATTAGTACATTATCAATTTATGGAAGCTGTGTTTAACTATCTAGTAATACTGATTTAAAAGCTATATTTCTAATTGAAAATTGTAACAAAAGATGCTGCCCCATAATAGGAGCCATTTTGGAATTTTTTAATAAAAGCATCACAAAACTAAGATTCTACATTTAAACACGCTGTGGCTCATGACGAGATATTTCGCCCATTTAACATGAAACAGTGGGGCTGCCCAACTGCAGGGTGATAAACAAGCTGAAGTCAAATAAATTTAATTTTAGAATCCTATATTTTTTTATAAGCTTAAAATCAATGTTTAATTCTTAATGTTGTTAGTTGTATGAGGCAAAATCAAAAGCTACTGTCATATTAGGAGACTTTTCTCTATGTGTCTTTCACACAGACTAAGGGACTTTATTCCTGGCAGAGGAAGCACTCGACTACTTCATTTGCATAATACATTAATCCAGGATAAAGCTAAGGCCTTGTGCTAAAAACATTGAGAATTTGGGTAAAAAGGTATAAAAAGTGAAATTTTCATCTATAATGGACTTGGTAATCTGCTGCATAAATAAAATCCCTAAATATAAAAGAAAACTCTTTGGCACAAACAAAAAATAGAAATCTTGTTTCATTGTAAAGCCATGTCTTGCTTCAAGTCAAAAAAAGAAATCATTTTAAGTTCGAAAGCTTCTGATTTCATATTATAAATTAAACTTTGAACAGTGTAAAATTTTACTTAAATTTTATTGCAAATTTTATTTAATTTTGACGCTACCAAAGGTAGGCACAGATTCATTTGAATTTGCACACTAAAAAATTATTTTCACTAAAATTGGTACATAAGGGACCAGGTGTTGGCAAACCCCTTGTATAAAACATCACCAGGAAATGACATTGGAAATTTAAGGGGGAAAAAAGAAAAACCTAGCTAGTTTCAATTTACTTGCACAGCATTGTAACTAACTCTCTTTTTATATTTATAGATACTTTGGAATCTATGGATTTAAATTGGCAAGTTTTTATCAAAGTCATGACACTGAATCCTTTTGGTGTAATTATTATTCATATGAATAAATCTATTGCTAAGCTTGTAAAAGTTAAAAAAAGATATTTTATGAAAATTTCAGGACCAAAATTTTTTTTAAATCTTACTTAATGACTTAAATTCTTCTTCTAAAGCCATTCCATTATGACATCGGCAATATTTACAAATTAGCGAGTTCCTTTTTTCTTCCTTAAAAACATATTTGACAACATCGTCAAGCATGGATTGCCTCCTCCCATTCGGAAAAACCTCTTTAAAAGGAACAAACAGAAATATCAATTCATAATATTTCATAAAATTACTTATTTACTAACACTATTGAAAAAGATTCACAATATTGGAAAACTACAATATTTATAAAACTTTAATTTTTAGATAAAATCATTGAAATAACACGTTTCTCTGAAAATCATGAACTTTTGCTGTTAAATATATATAGCGCATAAAAATAATAATAAATAAAGAATGAATAAAATGCTATTAAAAAAATATTTGTAAATTATAAAACACAAAAAAATATCAAGTTCTTATAAACTTTCAAAGAAATTCTTACTTTCAAAAATTACAGAAGTTATTTTTGTTGCAATTTTATAGACACACACGTCATTTTTTGTTTTTTCAAACAAAATAACTTGTGTATATGGGTGATTTTACAAATACAGAAAATTTGCAGTGCTTTTCAGAAAACTAATTTTTTTTTAAAAATCTGAAAAAAAAATTAAAATACTTCAAATACATAATAAAAATAAGACATTAGATGAGATTAACTATTCTCATTTTATTGTATTTTTCTATTTTCTGTTTTTCATGGGAAAGTGAATGATATAATAGATATGTTGGGATTTAATGGTCATCAGGCTTGGAGTAATCGCGATTACGTAATCGTAATCGGCTGTAATCGATTACATTTTGACAAAATCGTAATCGTAATCTGACGATGGCATATTCTCATAATCATAATCAAAATTGTGTAATCCCGTAATCCTTTTTCTCCCGTAATTTTAATCGTAATCTTAAGGAAAAAATCCGTAATCTGCTGGTCCTGCAAACGTGTAATCTTGACCTGCTGAAAGCTGAAATTTTTAGCTCTACATTGGATAGAAGAGATAAGATTACAAGAAAAAGGATTCAAACTGTGTACTGAAGTCCTATCCTAACTGTAAATAACCTATGGGCGATCATTAAAAGGTTCTGTGCGGTCTCTCAGAATTCTTAATTGCGGCTCCACTCTCCACGGGGAATGGCTGGAGAGCCCGAAAAGAAAGAGAGTCTGGTCTGCTGGATATATCACTCGCATCGCCTTGGGGCTCTCGGGGGGGGGGGGGGGGTGTCTCCGGTCTCCTCGCGTCGTCCAGTTTCGGTAAAAGAGCGGTAATCTGTCCGCAAGTCAAAGATTTCGGGGTAGATAAGAAAGGGGAAGGTGTCTGACCAAATGCATCGGTCATTTTGCTTCCTTAATTACCCCTTCAAAACATCTTCAAACGGTTGGGCAATAGGCGAGAGTCTGGCGACGGCATAATAAGAATGGACCATTTTCCCTTTCAATAATCGAAGCAGACTGCCCCCCGAAAATCTAGTGGAAAGAGTACTATCACCTACACACATAAAGAGACGCACAAAAAAAAAAAAAAAAACAGAAATGCCTTTTGGCGTTTTTTTTCTCCTTCCTTTAACGGCAGAAGTGAAGAATTTTTCTAAAAAATAGCACATTTACACTTCAGCAATTTAGGAGCAGGCATTACATGATGCTCTATGCTTAAGATATATGAAATCTTAACCCTGGTACGTGTGATTATTATTACTTCTTTTCAATATGTTCTTCGAATATTTAAAAAAATACATACATTTAAATCTTAAATATATTTATATTTTAATGCTAATATTCTTTTTAATTAATAGGTATGTAAAAGAAAAAGTGATTTATGTTCAGACATTCTACCAATTGTTTTTTACATGCATGAATTAATATTTAGGAAACCTTTTTAAAAATTAATTATCTTTTTCTTCTTAGAATTACCTCAACAGAATTTTGTATTTCAGTTGCATCTTGTACGTTAAATTTGTGTTGTAAAATTACTTACACTTTATTTTTTTTATTAAAACAGTTAGTACATGGGAAAAAATTATATGCTCGTGCATGTTAAAAAAAAAAAAAAAAAACACAAAAATCATATTAAAATATTATAGTCATTCGTATTATAATTATTCTTCATATTACTTTTTAACGATTACTAATTTTGCTAAGAGTTATTTGAATGTTCATGTTCAAATTTTTTGAAATTATTCTAAAATGCAGCATTTATTTTCAAAGATTATTTATCTCTTACAATATCTGAATATTTTGTTATCCCGTGCAATTCATGCACATCTGGTAATTGGTGTTATGTAAATATTTGCACAATTTAAACTAGAAAATAAATACAATGGAGAAATATAGTACATTTTCAGAAATTGCAGCCAACTAAATTTTGATTGTATGCACACAAAATAACAATGAACCAGGTAAATCACTTATGCATTATATATACATTTAGTGCATAGTCTTTGCATATATACAAAATACGATCACTGTAGTTATCCCTCACATGAGTTTCAAATATTCGAAAAATACTGAATGTGCCTTTCCTGATTATATATATATATATATATATGTATTACAAATTTTTCATTTCTGCAACGACGTCATAATTCCAGAACTGTGATGTTGAAATTATTTCATTATAATTGCATTCATCATCATTTCAGTTATCTCTTATTAAATCAAAAATTTAATTATAAATCATAACTTTTTGATTTATGACACTATTGTGAAAATGAGAGTTGTATGCATATTATCGGATAATTTTATGCTAATCTAATCGTAATCAAAATCATAATCGGATGTCATAATCGTAATCGATTACATTTTTCAGCGACTGTAATCGCTGCCGTAATCGTAATTACTTTTTGGCAAAGGATTACAATCGTAATCGTAATCTCTCAATTTCTCCCTTTGTAATCGTAATCGATTACGTTTTTTTGTAATCGACTCCAAGCCTGATGGTCATGTTAGTGAGATTTTCTTAATGTGTGAGCTGGGATATTTATTATTAACCACGACTTTGGAATAATAAATTAATAAAATGACCGATGGTTTTTACACATAACAGAAAAGATCCAGAAATGATTAATCAAAGCATAGAGTGATCAGGAATCACATTTAAGTAACAAATAATCTTTATTAAAACATTTTACATGAACAATGTAACATGTATGAAATAATTCATTACTGAAATAGAATGTACGACACAAACACAGTACCAAAATGGAATTAATAAACTATTAAAGCTGGATATGTAAGAAACATGAAAAGATAATTATATTAAACATTAATGAGAAAAAAATCATGTTTTGCCATTTTAATAAATTCTGCTAGCAAACAGAGTTATAATTATTCTTTCACTATATTGTATGTATGCCTACACATTTGACTTATTACAAGTCACATTTTATCAATTCCACTAGAGATGCCTACTTTGAGAGATATATATATACAATAAAACTTCTCCATAGCGGACACCTGCGGGACAAAAATATTTGTCCATAATAGAGAAGTGTCTGCAAAAGAGGGGTTTTTTATGCTTAATGATTTGCGGCTGGGGAATAAAAACTGTCTGCCCGAGAGGGGTGGGTGTCCGTTCGGAAGAGTTTTACTATACTACATTTTGCTATGTTGCTGAGTAATGATTAAAGTTATCTAACAAATAGTCATTTTCAGGGATAAACCAAACTGCAATTGTTTGCGGAAAGAAAGTAATGTGCTTTTTAAAAGTAAATTTGAGCAAAAATAATAAGATTAACACATCATGGCTTGTCAAATTTCTGACTGCTGTACCGTGCTTCTCGCTAAAGTTCGGTAGGCTGCAAGTTGCACAGTACTGGTCCAGATTTTCTAGTTTTTTCCTAATATACTGTTATGTTTCTCTTACCTTCCATGACTGTTTTCAAAAGTCTACTTTTTCTTTCAAAAATATTATTCTTTAATTTTCTTTCCTCCCTAGTTTTTCTCCCTTTAACTAAAATTATTTTTCAAATAATCAAATTTCCCCCTAACATTTCTTTAAATTTATAACCCAGTCCCCAAGAAGTTATAAAAATCATGGAAAAGAGAACGCTTACCCAGTTTTTTGTCTTGGCTTTTTCCATTCTAGATAAAAGCAATGAATCATTAGAAGACAGCAAAATTCTTTTTCATTCTTACAAAATAATAAAATTAACATTTTTTTTTCATGAAAGTGAATCATAATTGTTGGAAATAATAACTTAGAATAGGATATACATTTTTAAATTTTCACATGAATCAATGAAGATGTTGTTACTGAAGATGTTGCTAACCTGAACCATTTTCCCAGTACTTAAAAGTTAAAAGAGAAAATAAAATGATGAAGAGCTGTACTCACCTCTTTTATGGCAATACATTTTTCTATAATATCTCTTGCATCATAATACTTTACTTTGTCTTTAACTTCAGAAATTAAAGACTTTTTACGTGAATATAACTTAGAAAGTTCCAAGTTAAGTCTTCTGACTTCGTCATCAAAATACATCTTCAAAATTCTTTTTAAAACATATATTCTAAAAACAAGAACCAACATACTTAAAATAATTATTTCGTTATTCTTTCACTATATTGTATGTCTTAAAATACAAACTTACAAGCATTAAATTAAAAAGTAGACATTGGAAGGGGAGGGTTTTGCAGTACACATTATTTTCAACCATACTAATCCACTGCTTTTTCTAAGTCAGTTAGCTTACTAATGCATTAGATTTATTTCCATTTCGGGAATTGTTCGTGGTTTGCCAGCACACTTTAGACTTAACAAAACCCCAGAGGAAAAATAGTACATGACATCAGAACTATCAGGGAGAAAGAACAACAACAACAAAAAAAAAAAAAAAATACTGAAACTGGAGATAAAATAATTTTTATGGAGGATAGCAACTTGGTTGTTCCTGTTCTGTACTCTGAATTCCTGAATTACCAGAAAAACTTTCGATATGGTTGTTTTATTATCTTTTTTCTTCTACCTCAGAATCTAAATTAAATAAATAATACAGAAATAGAAAAAAATAAATAAATAAAAATAATAACAAAACTTGACCAAAGGTTGAAAAGTCAATAGCATGCAGGGTTGAAATGGATAAGCCAATTATTGACACAATGAAAATTTTAAACAATTTGTACACCTGATGAAATTTTGATTAAAAAAAAATCAGAAAATAAATTACTTGATTATAGATTGAATGTCAAAATCATTATCTTTTAGAAAAAAAAAAAATGCATATTAAGTTGAAATTTTGTTGTTTGTCAAGTACTCATGAGTTCTGCACCTTATATTATTAAGGGTAGTGCTGAAAAAAGAAACTTACAAAATTTAATTTTAACATGAACGATAGTTTTTCAAATTTTCTTCTTCTGAGGACAGATTTTCTTTTTTCTATGGGCAGGTACTGAGCCAAGGACCACAGTTTGGGAAACAATGGTAAAACTTTCCAAACATATTGAATATTTATATTTTTATTATAAAACTGGTAATCCTTTTTATTCTTCTAAATATCTTAAAAATGTAAATGACAGATGAACGTTTTTTCCCTAAATAATTGTATTATCATACATGAGTGTTTTTCTTCTAAGATGTCAATCTACTTTTATTTTGCATTATGTAATTACTTACACAGAAGTTTCTGATTTTTGTTCAATATAATTTTGATTTCCAGTGCACTTCATTTACATATACCAGGGGCATTCACCCCCACTAGAATAATGGCGCACCCTTACAAATCTTTAAAGGCCCCCTCCCCCCCAAAACAATGACACAGCCCAAAGTCGTCCAAAATTCTCTGAGAACACCACGCCTTTAAAAATTTCAATGGGGCAGTCTTTGCCATGGTGGTCATCTCTGTATATATTGATATATTTTTACAGGATTAGTTTGTAGAATAAAATTTGGGTGCAACAATTAAAAACACACTGACAAGCTCCAGAGACAATGTTGGCATGATTTTCATAAGATTCCCAGTTTAATTACAATCCAACCCTGTCTTTTATCCTTATTTCAAAAAATGTGCTTAGTCCACTAAGGGCAGTTCCCCTTAAATACAATAAAACACTTAATGTCCAATTAATGAAAACCAAACACCTCATCAATGACCTCCCTCTACAGAGCTTCAGATGTGAAATAAAATAAGGAAATCTACAAATGCTTGAAATTCAAACAATTTACTTAAAAAACTAAAAGCACTAAATTACAACTTTTCTATGTTATAAATAAGAGATTCACTGTAATATTAGGGAATGTATTAACAAATTTATAGCAAACATACATTTTAATTACGATGGATCCAAAAAAAAAAAGGTAACAGGAATAAACAATTGGTTAACAATAGACAGAAATTACAAAAAGGAAACAAAGTTCAAGCAAAGGGCATTAAAATTGCAGTCAATTCTTGAATACACAGTTTAATACAAAATGAAAAATGCATTAGCTTTTAACTTTTTCACAAAATCACCAAATCTATTTAGGACTTTATCTGAATGCAGGACCAATAGGCTTAACCAAGCTTGGAAAAATCACATCTAAAGCTATTGAACTGGACCTTGGTAGTTGTTTTCACACAACAGTGAATAAAACACTCCAGATAAATGTTATGTAAAATTCAGAAAAAGGAAATTGTAGTTACTTGGTGTTGAATCTGGGATGTACGAGGGATTACACCAGACATTTTACTTTTTCAGACTCAAGAACCGATATTAAAATGAAAGTGGGAAGTCTGGAGCTACTCCTCATACAGAGCAGATTTGGCACCCAGGAACTACAAGTTCCTTTTCCAGAATTTGCATAATAACACTTAGCTAGGAAAAAGTTCTTTTCAAACAGACCTTTCCAAAATGGCTTACACTTGGACCTGCATTCAGAAAGTGCTGAAGAAATGATGATTATGCGGCAAAGTTATCGGCAAATATAATGCTTAATTCCTTATTATACTTTCTGTCTACTATTAATGGACAACTTTTTATATTACTCTTATAACTTTTTTTTTTTTTTTTTTGAAATATCCTCCTAGCTAACTATTTAATATTTTGATTTATAAAAATTATGAGGAAAAAAAGAATGTTACTTACAAAATATAAAACACAACTAATGGCCCACAAAATAAAAAAAACTCAACTGGAGTAGAAGGTAAGGCAGAGAAAAAGAAGACAATAACAACCATCAAATAGAGAAGCCTTGAATAAGATACTATGAATTCTACAATCAAGTGATATTGATGTATGAGAGCAATTTTGTTCTTTTCCATTTGAAGTATTGCCTACAAAAAAAAAAAAAAAAAAAAGTTTAAAATTTAAGAATGCTTTTACTTAGTTTATCTGAATGTGTTTTTGTGTAGTTATACTACACAAAAACACATTCAGATAAACTAAGTAAAAGACCTCCATATGAGGAATATAGCTTTTATTCATGCAAAATAGTGCAATTATATCAGGCAATTATAAATCTCACCTCTTCCTTAGTAAAAATACATCACTAAAATACCAAATCATACATTAGGAGGCCCATCATTTCCAATTTTTCAAAGTTTACATTGAAAGTTTTAATCTAAAGAATCTTTTTGGGTCACCAAGAGTTTTTGTTAACATCCGTTGAGCAATATAAATAAAGGGGAAATTTTTAAAACATGTCATTTGCAATTAGTTTTCATGACAGGTACATTAGCCAGAATTTAAAACGAGAAAAAAAGGTATGAACTGGCTGTTTGAAAAGGAATGGAAAATAAGACTCATTTTTGAAGAAACTTTTTATGCAATATGAATTTTTAAGCTTGGAAGATTCACCCGATTTCTGATAATTCAATCAACAACCAGGTGAATCACTCAATACTCAATTAATAAATTATGATGAGCACTATAGCAAATAAATGATAATTATTTACTTGCTAAAAAAAATTAGGGCCCCCCACATGAGGGGTGTTAGGAGGATCACAGCAATTGAGTGTGGAATGAAAAAAAAAAGACAATAAAACTTATTTATTTATTTCTAAGATTGACAAGAAATAGAAGAGGGCATGATTCGGTAAGGGAGGCCCATTAGCAATTTCTGGATCATCCAAGAAGTTAAACATTTAAATAGAAATAAAGTTGAAGTACAAAAGTTTTACATAATTTTTTCAGAAAATAAAAATTATCTAACCTTGTTGATTTCTTGCAACTCTCTTTTATATACATCAGGACTCTAAAAATCAAAAGAAATGAAATGAAAAAAAAAAAAAGAGTACAATAACAATTGAAATTTAGTTAACTTTAGAATGAAGAGGTAGTACAGTAATAGCAAAAAAAAAAAAAAAAAAAAAATAGAAAATAAAGCTCTTCAACATTAACCCTTTGACTACGAGAAACGGGTTAGGAAATTTTCTGCAGTTTTATCTCTTTCTGCTATTATATATTAATTATTCAATATTTTTGTGCCAGATTTTTCCTGTTAAAAAATATATACTAATATAATAAATATTGTTCCATGGGGAAAATGTTCCATATTTGTACTATAAATATTACAGCAAAAAGGAAATTTTCTCTGGGACTACTGTTATCCAAGCCCCCTCATGAAAAAATTAATAATGTGTTTAAAAAAACTTCAAAAATAATTTAATGCTTTACTTTTATTACTTTTTCCTTTTTTCTAACATGTTACAATCTCTTACTAAAATGATCCAAATGTTCATGAAATCTTTTTCACACATCATCAAACATACAGAAAATTTATTACAAGTGAGATAATTATGAAATTCAATAATTGATCAACTCTATGCTACAAACAATGAACAGTAGGGGGAGGGGGAACGAAACACTCCTTCATATTTGGACACCATTTACATTAGAGGTATGTCATTTTATGAGGAATACTAAACTCTATAACATTCCATCTGTTTATTAAAATTTTGTTAAGGGGTGGTGTCCATATTAAAATGAGCATTAACTTTAGAATGTTGAATGGCAACCCCCCCCCCCCCCCCTTTTCATGACATGTTTGTATTCAGCATCAAAATTTAACTTTGTATAAAAATATATTGTCATGACAAAATAATATGCAATATTACAAATGTAATCTACCTTGCAAGGATATTGCGGATAGGTTGAAACGTCAATGTACATTGTCGTTACAAGATTTATGCAATGTTTTCATAACAACCTACCTTGACAGAATATTGATTTTTTTCTTGCATACACATTGATGTAAATATTGTGCAATCCACTGACAATCAGATGGGAGTAACATGTAAAGTTTTTGACAATCTTTATGCAATATTTTTGTACCGACATGAAAATCTTTACGCAATCTTGCTGCAATTTATTTTGCTAGCTAGGATGTAGTGGAGGCCACTAAAATGTATTTTGTTAATATCTTCTGTTCTAACAGAATGCAATCAAATTTGGTATGTAGACTAATTTGAGTACTGTAAAGTTATTTTGATTGTCAAATATAGGGCATTCTGTTCGAAAATTAAAAGTTAATACCCATTTAATATGAATACAGCCCCTTATTGAACCTTTATTCCAATAATTGAAAAGAAGACCTTAATCAATAAAGATCAATACCTTACTTGTCTTTCTAGAGTGTATGATGGCCGAGTAATTTTGAAAGTTTTGGGGGTTTTTTTTTCTCCTGACCTGATTGGGGGGGGGGGGGGATACAAAAAATTGTAATTTTATTGTATAGTGGGAGGGAAAAAATGAAAACGTCCAAATTACTCTGCCACCATACGCTCTAGAAAGTAAGGTGTCAATCCTCATTGATTAATGTCTTCTTTTCAATTATTGGAATAAATTTCAATAAGGGGCCATATTCATATTAGAAGTACTAACTTTGAAATATCAAATGCAATGCCCTGTATTTAATAATGAAAATGAGTTCAGCATGCTCAAATTAGTCTGTATACCAAACTAGATTGCATTTGGTTCATTAGAACAGAAGATATTAATGAAAAACGTTTTAGGGGCCCTTCACTCTATTGAATTTACAAGTTCATCTTTATTAAGCAATAAAAATGAAGCTAGAGAAACAAAATGAAATAATTTTTCATTTTTTACAAACTTAACATGTCTTTGGGGTCGTATTTTATATTTTGATTTGTGGCCACAAAAGTTTCCCTACTTTATTTCACAATTTTCATCTTTTTAGTTTGCAAGGCGGTCTCATCTTTTTAGTTTACTGCTTTTTAGTTTGATAGTTACCCCTTAAATGGCAGTAAAATGAATTTTAATTGTAGCATAAAAATTACAGCCTATTTTGAGCTGAAATTTTGCATACCCTTATAAAAGCGCATCTAGATGATTTCTCATCAAAATATATGTTTTTCCAAAATCAATTTCACAATTCATAAGAAATATTAAATTATTATTTTTTACCGTGAAAATCATTTTTATTGTTTGGATAGATCATATTTTTGATATAAAAAAAGAATCTTTGCCATACCTATGGTAGTTTAGATATTGTATGCAAAAATATCAGAAAACTTTTTAATATTACCTCGAAAAATGTTGTACTCTATTTAATTCTGAAGCAATGGCTGAACGGAATTATACGAAAATTGATATACAAGGCTAAATTTTGATGCTGAATACAAGTATGTCATAAAAAAGGGGGGCTGACAGTCAGCATTTTAAAATTGATGCTCATTTTAATATGAAGATGACCCCTTGACAAAATGTTTATGACAGAATTGTATAGAGTACATTATTCTTGAATGAAATATTTCATGTGTCTCCAGTGTAAATTGCGTCCAAATACAAAGGACTGTTGCGTATTTATTATCCCCACTCTACTATACTAAAATTAATTCAAGGGTCTCCTTAAAGCTTCATTTGAGTCCCATCTTCTAAAAAAAACAAAACAATATTTTAATAATATTTAAACTTTTTTGTTTACCGTATATTTTCGTGTACAAGCCAAGAATTTTTGGAACATTTTTGAAAGCTAAATCGGGGGAGTTGGCTTATATATGGGTCCGATAATCTTAAAAAAAAAGTAGGTCCATATATTGTGAAATATCGACTAATATAGAACTCTAATTATGTAATTTATGTTTCCTACATTAAGGAAATAATTAGCTTAAAATAAGTAGAGTTTTATTTAAAAGAATATACATATATTTTACAGCTGGATTTCGTAAAATCATCGCTGAAACAAAATGGAGAAATTTGCTCCCGACTATAATAATTAACTCGCGACTAGCTGTGTATGTCTTTCTATTTCCCGCTCATCCTTTTAATATAAATGCAGCAAATAACTGAATAAAAACAATAAAAAAAAGTAAAACAAACTAGCAATCGCAGGGACAAAAGGCACAATGAATGAATAGGAGAAAATGGGCTCGCTCGCCTCAGACAGGGTTACCATAGATCAATCTGTCGCCAAGCTTCTCACTTTCACAACATCTTGATTGGAAAATACTTGATCTGTATTACCTGCTTGGCAAAATTTTCGCCCCCTTTCTCGATTCTCTTTGAACTATAATTTTTTTTCATCTAATTTTTATCTCAGCTTATACATTGCTTTGAATTTCTGGTACATTTTGGAACGAATAATGCACTCTCGGCTTATATTCGGAAATATATACGGTTTTATTTATTATTTTTTTATGAAATAGATTTTATTTTCATCATTCATGTCATATAGTATCTCATCTACTCCAGCCAAATTTAAATTCTCAAGGTAGAGGAGAGGAGTGGGAGTCACTTAAAAATATGCCAAATATTCATTACAACACTAGTAGAGAGTCGGAGTTTTAAAATTCCAAAAGTGGGAAATGGTCCTTTTCAGTAGCGTAGTCGAGGGGGGGATGCCCTACCTTTTATTTTAATACAAGCGTCCCCCCAAACGTTTTACATTTTAGCATAAGCGTACCCAACTTTTTGATTTTAATTGTTTATCTTCGTACGTATGAGCGCCCCCACAACTTTTTTCAGGACTACACCACTGGTCCTTTTCCCTTTTTTCAGCAGCCTTGCACATGACAACTATTTCATATGGGCCAGTCTGTTCTTTCCCTCTTTATCAGCAGACATACTATTTCACATGGGCCAAAACATGAGATTTAATGAAATTTAATAACATTGATGAAAATTACTGTGCACTGCCGACAAATATTTTTTTAATTTTCCCACTAAACAAAATCAACAAATAGCCCTTTGCAGGATAAAATCAAAGTGCCATTGTCTGTGAAACAGAAAGAAGTATATTTTAAGAATGAACCTGCAGAAAAATAAGCTTTAACCACACCTTGTGTATAGCTTTACTAGGATATGACCAAGACACTCCTGAAAGCGCAACACACTGCTGGTTGATCTCAGTGGTATAGTCCTGGAAAAATAGGGGGGGGGGGAGGCAGATGCAAACATAAAAAGTTAGAGTACACTTAAATTAAAAAAGATGAGGGCTCACTTAGGTAAAATAAAAAAAGAGCGATATCTATCTCCCAGTGCCCCTCGTTAGATTGCATTACTGACCGACTATAAAATATGGAATAAACACCCAAGCACCTTTTCTCAAAAATTATAAAAATATGGGAGGGGGTGCTTAAACAGTACAAGTGAAAAAAGTACCATTAAATGCCCCTTTTTTAACAAGTAGAATGCATTTGCACAGTAAATGTTTATTTAAAGCAAATCTCTATAACTGGATTTTTTTTATTGACATTTATATGAACTTCATCATTTTTTTTTTTGAAAAAAGACGGAGAAAGTTTCGATCATACAAAATACACAGCTCAGATTCCTCTCTCTTTGCACCATTTTCTATTAAAATAAATAAATTAAAAATAAAAATGATAAATAAAAATTAAACAATCAGAAAAAACTTTTTTTTCTTTACACCTAAAGTGACTATATAAAACATGTGCAAAAGATCTGTTTCAGTGATTCATCCTTCTCTCAGGCTTTTAAAGCACATGTAAAATATTCATTACGATGATTCGTCTTTCTCCAACTTGGACTTCATTTTCTTTGCTGATTCTCATATGAATGATGAATTCTTTAATATAAAGAAACATGAACAGTTAAAAAAAAGTATTGATTTCTTGAAATAAATTACGGCACATGTTTCTTGCTCTTATATCTATCCAGTCCCGCAGTGGACCAGTCGGTAGAAGCTCGGTTCCTGCAGTACACTGAAAGTGAAGCAACATCGACTTAGGTCAGTGTTTGGGAGGGTGACAACCTCTTGCGGCTGGTTCCTGTGGGCCGTTAATGCTAAAGAGAGCTGGTGCACGTTAAACAGGTTGTGGCTCCAAAGTCCTCCAAGTGAAGAGATACCTCTGGGGGTGCCAATCCCAGGTGACGGTCACTCATCTGGGATCTGGCTCAAAAATTCAGAGAAAAATTTGAGGTCAAGTCAGTCTTCAGCCCTCGTGGTTCCTCACTCTGAAATGAAGCTGCATATCACCCTGAGCCAGTGAATTATTGATCTTCTGGACCTGGTAGTAGGCTTTCCTATGCCCAGGGAGATTAGTAACAACAACATAACTACCCATGCTTAGCAATCTCGGGCTAATGACTTGAATGACCACGACCAGCCAAGTAGTGTTAAGAGTTTGTTGCTGGGGTCCTCTGTTTTTATACTTTGACTTTGGTAGGTAAGGAAAGGTGTGGAAAGTTTGTGTATTAGATAACTTCAGATATCATAAAACTTCCATCTCGGCAGCAGAGAGTAAATCTGTCACATTTAACTAGTGGCTTGTTGAATTTTTGCAAGTGCCCCTATCATAGCTTTCCAAAGGCAATAAAAAAATTTAACAAGCCATCGGTGATATAAACTTACTTTTGTGCAGGTACATCCTGTAAAAACACTTATCTCTTTTCTTTTTCTTTTTTTTTTTGAAAAATATAACAGATTGTTTTGGTCTTGAAAAGAGCCAATCCAGTTTTTGTTAGATGAAATCAGTGACATTATCAAAGCAAATAATGATTTGATTATAACGCACATTAATTTTCCTTTATTATTTAATTAGAGCCTAAATAAATAATTGTCATAAATAAATAGATGAGGGGGGCATGGAGTTATTAAGTATGGCTGGTATGGAGCTATCAAATTAGTTTTGCACACATTTAAAATTGTTTATAGAGAATTTAAATTACATTTATAGCGAATTTAAATTACATTTATAGAAAATTTACATTGATGTTATCAATTCTAAATGCAAACGTGAATCGATTTTTGTCATTACTGAACATAAAGCAATAATAGACTTTTTAGGTACATATTTTATTTATTAATTTTGTTTTCATGACTAAACATTAAAGAAAAATCCTACGCAGAAAAAGGCGAGTAATTTTGCCTGAGCTCAGGAAAGATGTATTTGCATTAAATATACATTTGAATTACGAAATAATCGCATCCTAAATTTTTGCAATTATTTTACTTGTAGGAGTAAAAATAATTTTTAAATCTTACCTTTCTAAAATTTAAGAACCACTTAAACCTAGAAGAGATTATGCCCATATGGCACTTTTTAATAACATCTCCTGCAATAGAGAATAAATTAAAACTAAGTCCAAAATTCATGTATTAAGAGGAAATTTTCCTTTAACAAGGAAGTAAATATGACACATATTTCTCATAATGCTTTTGTTATTTACGTAAATAGGAACAAGTGTGCACCGCAACCGCAACTCACGAGTTAATTCGTGACTCATGAGTCGACTCACGCGTTTATTTCAAATGAATTGTATTTTCCTTTATGCAGAATAATCTACTCCCTCCCCCCCCCCCTTTAAAAAAATAACATTGATTATCTGTTAGTTTTCTTCACTGATAAACCCTGAAGATAAAACACTTTTGAAGTTTTTTGGATATCCAACACACTGATCTGTATTACTAGCTAGAGTGTCTGAACAATGTACTTCACCTGCGTGACATCTGAGGGCATTCCTTGTACAAACTCTCCATAAGATTTTGTAAAAATGCGTTCTAGAACTCATTTTTGGGTTATTTCGTGGACGAAGCGCAATATTTACCAGTTTCGAGCGTTCCCCTCTTCAATATTAGCTGTCTCTTTCTTCAAGGTCATTGGATAGGGTACGAGTTTGAAGGGGATTCAAACTTAAAAGGTCTTTTCCATAAAACTTGTTCATCAGTTTCAAAGTCCACTTCAAATGACATTTACGGCTGTCGTAATATTTCCTTCTTTCCCGTATGGTGGTTCTTGAGATTCTGTCAGTGCTTCAAAGCAGACAATGAGAAGTTCTTAACTGGAACAATGAAGGATAAACATCTAAATTTTTCTTTAAACTAAACGAATGTTCAATTAGTAACGTAAAAAAATCGAAGTGCAGTAGTTAAACTTTAAATTGCACCAAATATTTAAAAAAAACGGTAAAAACTTTGTTTTCAGAGTCCCGCACTACACGACCCCGTAAAAGATTCCAGTTAAGTGCAGAAGATAATGGAGATTTTTATCTTGCAGGGAATAACCATGGGAAATTCGAAGCTGCATTGTGTCCAGCAACGTAGTAAAAGTAACGTGAATTTTCCCTTATTGCGAGAATCTGAAACTAAAAGTTTCTACAGGGGTGGTCCCAAATTTATCTGTAAAAATACAAAACGTTTCAAGTATGCATACTGAAAAAAGGTTTGTTTGAAGTCAGTCTATTCAAGCTTTACTTGTGATGTGTGGAAAATTTTTTTTTAATGAAATTATTTCTTTGCGGGAATATAACATATTTTTTCTGGACCAGGAATAAACATTACACATTTTGAGCATTCTACAGCTCTACCATCAACCAAAGAGATCTGTCTGGTAGCAGGGGCGTACTGGGAGGAAAATAAGGCCGGGCATATTTCAAACAGACGGGCCCAACTCGATTCAGACGACTATCTCGAGAACTCGATTGAACATCTCGGGAACTCGATTGAACTTCTTGAGATCTCGATTAAACATCTCGAGAAATCGGTTGAACATCTCAAGAACTCGATTAAACATCTCGAGAACTCGGTTGAACTTCTCGAGAACTCGGTTGGTTTACTTCTCGGAAGACAGAATCGAATGAATGTCTCGGATGATTTTCTTCTCGGGAATACATTTGGCTGATTCGTAGTCACGTGATTGCGAAAATGGCTATGTGTGTGAGTAGGTAACAATGGCGGATAGTTTCTTATTTAAGAGGAAGTAATTGCTAAAAACAAATTTAGAGGATGGGAGTGCCGGGGAGAACAAACAAATGGATAAATAAATTAACGTATATAAGTAAAGGGTCATTTCAAAAGTAATGCATTTCTTTAATCGACATGTTTATTTGATTTGCCCCTCAAAATATATCTTTAAGCTATCGCTGGTGACATTAGAGGAACAGGTTCGTACAATTTCTCCGAAAGTTTTAGAAATTTATATGCTAAAATCGCAGTTTTGTGTTGCATTTTGCAGATGTTAGGAAAAAAGGGACCTCCCGAGAAAGTTACTTTAGGCTATTTTTCCTGGAGAAAAGAGGTGGAGCCTTAAAAATTTCTAGAATTAAATGTATAAAAAATAGAAATTGAGACTACTTTTAACATGTTCACGAAAAAAAAAGTGACGGAAATTTTTCGAAATTGAAATACTGAAAACTCAATGTTGGGTGGTGCTATATAAGGGTTAAGTGGGGATTTTTATGGGGCATTACTTTGAAATTGAAGACCGAGAATCGTAGTTTTAAACTCTTTGGTGGCGTTAAAAATTTATCTTCATGCAAATGGGCGTTCAAGATAAAAGTAGGGACAAGAAGAAGAGGAAGAGGAGCATGAAGAAGTCAAGCAGGAATTGCTCATCTATTCACCAACCTTGTTGGGCCTAGCGCCTGTTGTTGGTGTACTTTTTGTATTGTATTGTATTGTATTGTTAGGGGGGAGGGGGCACATTTCTAGAATTTTTTTGAAATTTAAGTGATACATTCGCAGCTTAAGGCTGTATTTTATAGAGCTGTTTGGGAAAGCTGATATTCGGGATTATCTCTGGAAATGTGCGTTATTTTAGTATATTTTTGGTGATGGGAAGGGGTGGAGGAGGGTAGGGGACTTCTCCCGGAAATTGCAGAAAACGAAATGGTAAGCTGTTTTTGATGATGTAAGGGAAACGGGGGGGGGGGGGGGGGGGTTTCCAAAAATTTTTGAAATTTAAGTTTTACAAACACATTTCTAGGTTATCGTTAGTGTCTCATCAGGGGTAAGAGCCTAAGAGGAGGGGGGGGGGGGGGTGTTCGGTTGCTCTAGCACTGAAAAGTTGTTTAAATTGACATTCTAAAATTGGGGTTTTAAGGGACCGTTCATAAAAGATGTCACACTTTTTTCAATATATTTGACCCCCTCCCCCCTTTTTCACTAAATGTCACACTTCAGCATACCCCCTACCCCTATGTCACATCTCACGCTATATTATATTAGCATAAAAGGAGTTTAATTTGCTGATTTTAAATGTTTTTATAGAAATCAAAATGTGCGATGTCAAACTTCTTGTTACCCCCTCCCCTCCCCTCGTCACCAACTGACACTTTCTTGAACAACCCCCCCCCCCAACCCTCGAAGCGTGACATTATTTATGAATGACTCTTAAGCTGTATTGCGAAATGTTAGGGAAACGGTAGGCGTTTGGAAGGATTCGCCGGTTCTTTTACTGCATAGGGAACAAGTAGAGAATTCTTAGCTGCCAACAGGATGTGTGTCATATGTTGTGTTACAATAACAAGTCCCCCTCCCCAGACCTCAGTTTCCAAAGCAACTACAACTCTTGAATACGTTACCACTCGGCCCCGAGTCGGACCTGAGCTTTATTAGCTTTCCTTATCAGGACTGCCATTTTGAATTTTTCCAGTAGGAGGCAAAGGGGTATTCTCCTTTTTATTGCATAAAAAAAAAAAAAAAAAAAAAAAAAAAAAAAACATCATGCATTAACAAAAATACACTATATTCCTCAAAGCCAGGGAAAGGCAGTTGCCCATTCCTGACTCCTCCTAAATGAGTCCTGCTCCCCAAAAATTTGTACCAAAGGGGGGAATTGCTAAATTTTTAGCTTGGGTTTCATATAATCTCTAATTCCAGAACTCTTATTCCATTTTTTGATCCCTCCCTGCTGTTACTTCACTAACTGCTGTTGCTTCACAAACCAGTAAAACAAATAAATAAATTAACAAATGTTTGCAATATCCAATCAATAAGGAACGTGTATCGGCTATTCAGAAAATAATCATAAGCATTAAGCGGTAAACAGATCTAGCACAAAACAAAATTAGTGAAATGTAGCCAGCCCTAGGTCAGCATAGTATAATGTATGAATGTAGTATAAATAACATTCCTGTACTCACCCTTCCGCTTAAAAGTTTTCATCTATTCGCTACTTTACTATCTCTTTTGCCGAAATCCCTTCAATGCCAATAAATCTGTATGCTTCGAGGGCGGTGAGAGGGGAGCATTTCTAGTTTCATGCCCAGAAATCATTTGAAATAGTCATCAGTAACTTGTCGAGATCATGCCCGTCATTTCAAAGGGGGGGGGGGGGTATAAACTCGGTACATGTTACATGAAAAAAGAAAAAACAACAAACAGCGATCCGGAGCGGAGCGTCAAGCAGCAGAGCAAAGCAGTGGAGCAACTAGTTTTTGCTTTTAGTAGGAATCGGAGCCAAAACACGGAAACTGGTTGCGCTTATCTGCTCTGATCATTTAAAATTAGAATTTCATTAAACATGGCATCTTTCTTCATTAAAACTAGCTTTAAGTGAACAACAACGTAAAACGAAAGGTGATTTTTCAAAAAGAGTTTTTTCAAAATAAATTGTCTATAAATAACTAAATTTACTATCATTTAATTATTTAATTTAAAAAATAAAGATGATTTCTATTAAAGCTATTCGCTTCACGGAGCAGAGCTGGAGCAGTAATATTTAACAGTTGGAGCAGAGCAACTCAAAAATTTTGTTGCTCCAGTTCCCTGACACGAAAATACTTGCACATACGGAGAAATACATTATATTAAGGCTTGGAAGGTGGTGGAAATTTTTCTCTTCTGACTCACTAAATGATGTCCCTGTTACAGATTCATTCTATTCCGAATTCGCTCGAAAACTCGAAATAATCGTTCGAGAACTCGAAATGATTGTTCGGGAACTCGAAATAACCACTCGAGAACTCGAAATGATTGCTCGAGAACTCGAAATGATCAATCGAGAACTTGAAATGATCAATCGAGAACTCGAAATGATCAATTGAGGACTTGAGAACTGGAAATGATGATTCGAGAACTCGAAATCATCAATCGAGAACTCGAAATAATCAATCGAGAACTCGAGATAATCACTTGATTATCCAAACCACCCGAGTACTAATCACTCGATTATGCCCATTACTAATACAAATAGTAACAGGTTTTGAAAAAAAAAAAACTCGCCCACAATCAAATATACATTGTAATTATCGTTAATAGCTGCCTTAGGGTGTTACGGCGTAAGGCAAGAGCCTCGCCGCGTTAGACTTCCCGCTGGCACTACTCAAATTTAAAAAAAAAATCAATTTTGTGGATCTAAAAAGTTGGCACACTAGGCGACTGCCTAGATTTTCTATGTGTATGATCCGACCCTGAGAATTTCAAGCCGGCCTCGAGAGCTGATCCATATAGACAACTTAGGCGACAGACTAAAGCGCAAAACTGAAGTATTTTATTTATTTGCAAATTTGAAATAAACAAAATATAATCAATTTTGCACCTTAAGAAGCCGTTTAAGTTGTTTCTATGGACCAGCCGGCCCCGTAAAATTCTGTCCCCCTCCCCCACATGTGGCCCAACGGCCAGAGACTCTGGAGAATTTTGTCCTGTTGCTGCATTGCACTCTCTGAAGCCCGGGTTATGGCACAGTTTGGTCCCCGTTTATTTTATAACCATTGTAAAAGCTGTATACTTTTTATTACAAAAAAAAGATAGATAGATATTTTGCGACCCGCCCACTGAGGACCGGCCGACTGGGCATTTGCCCGAATTCCCACATAGCCAGTCCACCGCTGCCTGGTAGAGTATCAAGAAGAATCCATTCATGTTCAAAGGAGTCCCTAGTCAAGCGTGGGTGCGGGATTTTGGCAGGGGGAAGGGGAGCATTTTCTTTAATTTGACCTGTGTCTTGGAAATTGGTTAGAAAGCAGAAGAATTGTAAATGGCTTACTTTTAGCCTTTTCTGTGTTCTTGCATTGAAAAATTTTAAAACTTTGTGAACTATAAATCCTTTCTTTAGCAAATTAGTTGGAATCAATATTTATTTCTGTGATTATTATGAAAAAAGATATTGTTTGATGGGACGTGTGATTTGAAATGAAAAGAATTTTTTTGGCCCTCTCATACTTTCGTTTGAAGTATAAGCTTAAGTACATAATTTCAAAAGCACATTTTATTTATTTAGTTTTAAAGAAATTTCTTTTTTTCAATTAATGGTAATTTTAATAGTATAATTGGGCATTTTTTAGATAGGCGACTTAACTATTTTAGTCTTTTTTTATGCATAATATTTTGTTGAAAAACTTATGATAATGCGTCTGAAAAAAATATACTTTTAATTTGTAAAAATTTAATTACTTGGAGGGAGCACTTACATGTATGTATTGTGTGAGCGCGGGTGTATCACTTAATTATCTAGTTTGTTTTCATTAGGGTGAAGTTTACTGTAATATACCTATTAATAAAAATATATTCAATTTCCAAGGTAAAGGGTATTTTGTCAGTCCTTTTCGCCATCTAAGCATGCCTCTGGTTCAGTAGGTTTTTCCCGGAACATCACTGCTGTATATTCTTATTAACTTTGCTTTATATATTTTTAAAAATTGATTTTCAATGGATTTAATAATTAATGTTCATTGCTTGTTCAAACATTTGGTGCAACCTGTGTTTTTACTTCCCCAGAATGTATGCTGTAGTATTATTCCTGAATGAAAAAGATGCCTCTGCAGTTGTTCCGGAGAACTGGCTGCATGAAGGAGATAATTATACTTTTTGGCCAAATGTTAAAAATGATCATACATCGAATAAATTGACACAGGACCAGGCAGATCCACAGGATGACTGGAGGACATATCCTGTTCCTGTGCTTAAAAAGGGAATTGGTAAGTTAATAACTAACCTGTTAGAGAATAAAAACTATCAAAAACCTTTCTCCTTTTTGTTTAAATATTTAATGAGTTTTCATGATGTTTTTCTTTAATTAGTAAGTGGTTTAAGTCTGAAAGTGATACCTGATTATGTATATCCTTACTAAAATTGTAAAAGCAGCAGGCTTTTTTATTTTTAGATAGTTACATTGCAGCTAAAGAGCAATGCAAATTGGCCAAGAAGTACTCGAACCTTGAGGTTGAAGGCAGAAAGCGGCCTACATATAAGATGCAGGAAAGATGGAGCAGTTCAGAGGACGAAAGGCAACCGCATGCCAAAAAGAACAAAAGACGACGACGCAGTACTCAGGAGAGAGATCCCGAACATATGTCAAAAAGGGACAGAAATCAGTAATGCCAATAAAACCTCCAACACCTTATGTGGATACAGGTAATTGTCAATTTAGATTTTAAACATTTAAATCCATGATTGACATGTAAGTAATTCCCCTCCCCCTCTCTATATAGATCATCAACCTAGTACATCATTACGTAGAGGGATTCAAGAAGAGGAAAACATTCCTCCTGAAAGTGATGAATATTGTCAAGGTAAAATTACATTTATGCATTTTTCATTGTCTAAAATAATAGCGTGACCACCTTTTTAATAATCGACATTGTAATTTTTTTTTTGTAATTTTCTTTTTAAAAAAATTCTTTTGGTACTTTTATAATCAACTGCTAGATTGAAGAAAGGTTTCACAGGTAGTAAATAATCTTTTAAAATAACATTTATTGGTATTAATGGCAGATTCTGATAAAAAATCCTGTAACATTTCCAAAATTTAAAAAATATTATCAAGGAAATAGGTTTTTTATTTTTAAAATTTCTTTGGTGAATAATATCTGCTTTTCTTTCTACCTTGAGGTAAACAAAGAATTTTGTACTTTATATAAGGCTGTTCCCTCTCTACTAGCAGTTCTTTGTTCTTAAACAAGGTTGCTTTTGCGCTTTGGAAAACTTTGAAAAATTGTTAACATACAGGAAGAAACTGATTTTTCTACATATGCTGTGGAAACCTGAAAGTTTGAGGAAGAAAACTGCTTATAATTCTAAGTGTTAACATGCATTTCTTGTTATTCTACTTGATAACAAGACAAAGGAAAGTTGGCGAATATTTCCTGCAGATTTGTGTGGCAATCCTGTTAAATTGTCTTTCTAATAAATTTCAATTAAAAAATATGATATATTAAATTTTCTGTAATTTACACTAAGAACATGAAAACTGGTCTAAACACTCTGGTCATAAGTTATGTAAAGTTTAGTAGGTGTGTTTCTTATTTCCGAAGCAGTTTTTCTTTTTCTAGAAAACTTCAATACTAAAGAATGGAATAAGCCAAACACCCTGCCACATACACACATGAAATATGCATTTTCTAAATGTAAAAAATTACAGGATAATTAAAGTACTAAGTTGAACTTTGCATTAGCAAATTTTTAAATGTTCAGAAATCATTCCAATTTTTGTATATAATTTTTATGTAATATTTATTTTTTGCTTGTGTTTGTAAAGCATATTTGATTTTTAAAACAAGATCCTTTCTCTGTTTTAGAACATGAAAATATAGATAATTTTTCAATATCTATAGTGAATAGATTATCCACTACGGAGAGGAAATTAAATTATGTCCAGAGTTGTGTGGACCCACATGGCAGCATGCTAACTGCGATATCAGAAAAGTTGGACATTTTGATAGCTCAACCAAGGTCGGAGGTTCAACGCAACGACATGAAATTGCTGGAAATTTTTCCACTTAAAAATCCTGAAGACATGGACCAACTGGAATGCAGGCTGAGTGATGCTGCATTTCAAAACAAATGTGTGAGTGAGCATTATTGTTGAACAATGCCTTATTGAGAAAAATTAAATTATAAATAAAAAATTTGTTTTGAAATGTGATGATTAAATTTTTATTATTTTTGTAAATGGGGGTAACTTTCAGTGGTTAATCAACGTGCTTTCTATGTACATGATAGAAATGGCACGAAGTGCCAAATGCTGAAGCTTTTGCTGCTATACACATTTATTGAGCTTTAAGATTAAGTGCACAATAAATGTATATAATATCAAATTATATTCTATATTTCAATATTCTCAGTTTCAGACAATACCTTTAGTTACTTTGTATTTTTTAAATTATTGCCACCAATTAAGGCATTTATTTCTGCTTTGCACTGCTAGTACCAGAAATGCAGGTATTTTCCATTTTTTATTGCAAATATGAAGCATTATTTGCAATATTAAGGGGAGCCAGCACCCAAAACTCGATTTTTTTTTAATTGGTTTAAGTAGTAAAATTAATCTTTAAAAATGTAAATTTTCATTGAAATGCATTGAATATGTCTTAGCTGATCTGATGGCTTTTTTTTTTTTTTTTTTTTGCTCCAAAATAGCAATTTTTCTGCTCCAATAGTGTATGTTCTCTGCTTCAAAATGCTTTATTGTTACGCCAACCCCTAGTTTTGTTGAGGAAATAAATTAATTTTATCTATATATTTATTTATTTTTTCATTTTTGCTTTTATAAAATTCAAGACTTGTTAACTTAGTTCATCTTTATTTTCTAAACAATCTAAAATCATCTAATCAATCATTTATTTTAAAAAAGTGAAAACAGTTTTTAATGAGTAAAAAAAATAGCGTATTGTGTGAAAAAAATGTTCTATGAATTTTTATGCTTATTAATTAATTTCTTCCTGAATAACGGAGTGATATAGAGTCAATTTAGCAATCAAATTCTTAAAAATTCACCTTTTTTTATTTGACCAATACATATATATATATTTTTCAGATCAAAATGATGAAAATGACCGGTGGCAATACCACTGAAAATACGTTACAAAACATCATGAAAAAGGTATTTTGTGACGAGTTAGCGTGTCAATTCAGCTTCAGAGGTTTGATAGAAGGGAAGAGAGACTTCAGCAGAATACAACTATTCAAAGTAATTAAGCGTAAGTATTCCCCTTTTTAATGACTTCAGTTGGCCGGGCAAATAAAAAAAAAAACACCTTTACTGTAGCTTTCAGTGGTTAATCTACGTGCTGCTGCCACGTCAGTTAAATACTGATTAAAAATGTTTTAAAGAAAATTTCTGTGCTTGTTAGGGAGCAAGTTCCCAAATGTCAAAAAAATAAATGTGGAATTCAGGAACTTTTGTAATGCATACATGTTGGGTTTGCAGGAATAAAATTTATTGAACTATCCCAATAAATGATACTCACATTTCTGCATTTGCTAGATATTCATTTTTTTTCTGTAGATCAATTGTTTTAAAGGGATACTAAGGATCATAAAAACTCTTTCCTAACTAAAATCCTAAGGTTCAAAATCATTTGTTTATATTTTAATTTAGTAGAACATTAAAATAAAAGATCCATTCTATGGTGATTGTAAGTTGCTCAAGGATTTTGTTTTATTTTATGCTTTCTCTTTTATGTTATTTTGAATAAACTATCTATTTTCTTTTTTTTTTTTGTGAAGATAATTGTCTTTTCACAAGGGCAATAAATACATTTATGAGCTTTTGTAATATTTATTGTAAATGCTGCCTTCTGAATTTTTATTTTATTCCAGATGTTATTCAGAAAGGACATAATGATGCCAGTGATGCAAACGTGAAAAACATAATTTTTGAATGGCTTAGGCAATAAAATTTAGAAAGACTAGGAAGTAAGGAAGTTTTTTTACATTTATATATATGTTTAAAATATATATAATATACACAATACAGGGGCTGAAATTCAGGGTGGAATTCCAGCCCAAATTTTTGAGATACCCTCCTTAAAATACACCACTCCACTTGTGAAAATTTGAATTATAGCCCTCGACATATATAAATATATATGTACACATATTTTCAGTTTAAATATATGTTGAATATATTTAATTTTAAATTTCTTTGAATTTGCTGAAGAATTGTCTGGTTTCAAGCATTATAAAATCTACTTACTAATTACCCTGTTATCTTGACATATATTGCTCAAGGGACTTAAATATGATTGTAGCTTAAGATTGTTATGAGTTCCTATTTTCCCCCTCATACTTTTGAATCTTATTCTTGAATATGAAGTAATCATCATAATAGTTTTCTACTTTAAATTGAGGCTTTTAGTTACAGGAACTGCATTTATGTATGATGTTTGTTTGATGTTGAAAAAACATTTCTAATTTTCAAAAATGTAAAATGCATTTTATTTTAATTGCTTTCAGGGAGGAGAGAGCTAAAAAGAGAATTGAACAGCCAGAAACAAGTAACGAAGGATACATAAGTCATGGAGACATCATCTTTCTAGAGAATGGAAATAGTTTCCAGGTTTTATAGCATGATTTGGCTGTTGGGAATAAATCTGGTAGCCTACGTATATGCCTGCCAAATGTTACAAATCACTAGTAAAATTTGCACGAGTAGTCCGTTTTCTGCGCTTTCAAGGGTCAATACCAATTTTTTTACACATTTCAAAATCCAGTTGCATTGGGTTTGGTAAAACTTCTTAATTCTCGTTTGCTCTCGGATTCTTGCTCTGGGACATCAAAAACTTTGAGTTTACCATTATTTTTAATCTTTCTCAAGTTTCAACTTCTGTAGTAAAGGAGTCTCATGGACGTCATTTTGCTGTGCCCCCCTCGAAATTTAATCAAATTAAGGCGTTTTTAAAATTCCTTTTTAGCCTTAAGGTTTTAGTGATTATATCAGTTGATTATAATTATTAAATACTGCAGCCTTATTAAGAAAAAATATTTTTGCTAGGAAAAAAAATCCTCCCTTTTTTTGTATGCAATTAAAAATGTTTTTCAATGTTAGAGTCTTTAACATTAACATTAAGTTTTTCCCTTTTCAAGTGCTCATTATATATTGTTGCAAAATAAATAAATAACATTTCTTTCTATTTTCTTTTAATATATAATCTAAAAACATGTAAAAAAAAAATTAGCAGTTGTTTTTCATGTACTATAAAGTGATCATTAAATTCAACAAAATATTAATCCTAATGCTTTTAACTTAGAAATTCATTAGTCAAGTAGTTAAAATTAATACAAATGTATATTAATAAAACTTTGGTTATTGAAGATTAATTGGGAAGAAACTCTACCGGAAAATGAAAGCCAAATATGGCAATCTTTTACTTCTAGCTTGCATTTAATATGAAATATTAAAGTTAACCAATATGTATTGTGTGATTCGATGCTACAAATAGAGATACATGGTTTTTCGGATGCCTCAGAAAGTGCATATGGGGCAGCCATATATTTACGATGCTTATCCACGTCTGGTCAAGTCGAAGTAAATTTACTTTTCAGTAAATCTCGAGTAGCACCCCTGAAGGTTATTTGCATTTGCAGACTGGAATTACGCGCTGCATTATTGTTAGCTAAACTCTTCAAGAAAGTCACCGAGTCACTTAAGCTTACTATAAATAACATCAAGTTATATACTGATTCTACAATAGTGCTTGCTTGGCTCATTAACGAACCACATCTTCTAAAAACATTTGTTGCGAATAGAGTTTCCAAGATACAACAATTGACTGATCCTGGATTATGGCATCATGTTAATTCCCAGGAGAACGCTGCTGATATTTTGTCAAGAGGTGCGGACCTCGAAAAAATCCTTCAATTCAACTGCTGGTGGAATGCACCCAGTTTTCTACAAAATAGTGAACTTCCAGAACTAACAGCCCCTTCTGTTCACAACTTAGAAGAATATTCGCAAGAACTTCGATCAGTTGTGAACAATTTGGGCTTTTCATTAACTGATGCCGACTCGAATGACTTTATGGACAGAATTATCAATTGTAGTAATAATTTTAGTACAATAATTCGAGTATTTAGTTTTGTTTGTAGATTCCTGAATAATTGTCAGAAGGTAAAAACCCAGAAAACGGGGCCCCTAGATAATGAGGAAATAAAGAAGTGAAAATTTTATATTCCGGTATGTGCAGGAAATATTTAGGAAGGAAATCAAAACATTGCAGACGGAAGGTAAGGTTGCACCTAAGAACAAGGTAAGATCTTTAAATCCTTATCTAGATGAAGAAAATATTTTACGAGTAGGAGGGAGTTTAAGCCATGGTAACTTACCTTTAGCTCAAAAACTCCCTATTATATTGCCATCTAACCATAAGGTAACTTACTTAATTATTAAGGAGTATCACCTACGATACATGCATTTAGGACCACAGTCCTTGCTGTATCAGGTGAGGCAAAGATTTTGGCCACTCAAAGGTCGTAACATTTGCAGGAAAGTTGTCTATGATTGCGTAACTTGTTTCAAGGCGAAACCGAGAACTTGTAAGCAGATTATGGGTAGTCTACCCAAAGAAAGGGTAACACCTTCTCCCCCCTTTATGTGTACCGGGATAGATTTTTGTGGACCCTTTACAGTTAAATATAAATACCAACGAAAAAAAATTTTCACAAAATTTATCTAGCAATTTTCATATGCCTTGTGACTAAAGCTGTACATTTAGAGTTAGTTACCGATTTGACTTCACAGTCTTTTATTGCGGCCTTGAAAAGGTTCTTTTCACGAAGAGGAAAGAGTGCATACTTATACACGGATAACGCAAGGAATTTTATAGGAAGTAATAATAAATTGAAAAAATTATTCAATTTGGTTAATCATCCTGATGAGGCACTCTCGGATTATATGTCACGTGAAAAAGTAGAATGGAAATTTGTGCCGCCGAGGGCTCCTAACTTTGGGGGTCTTTGGGAGGCAGGGGTAAAGTCGATTAAACACCACCTGAAAAGAATAATCAGCAATGCTAAATTGAATTACTAGGAATTTTTAACTATAGTCAATCAGATTGAGTCCATACTCAACTCTAGACCTCTTACTCCATTGTCGACAGATGTAGACAATTTGACAATTCTAACTCCAGGTCATTTTCTAATTGGAAGACCTATCACTTCTATAGTTGAACCCTCATTAATGAACATTTCAGAGAATAAATTAAGTGCATGGCAACGAGTAACCAAATTCAATCAGTTAATTTGGAAAAGCTGGAGTAGAGATTATCTATCTCACTTACAGTGAAGACACAAATGGCAATTTGAAAAAAACCAATATAAAACCCGGAGATTTAGTTTTACTTAAAAATGACCAAGTAGTACGGATAACTGGCCCCGGGTAATAATTTTAGAAGGATTTCCTGGACCAGATGGCAAAATTAGAGTGGTTAAGGTTAAAATGCAACCCGGAATTTATAAAAGGCCAATATCAAAGGTTGCTTTGCTACCCATGAACTTTGAATTTTGAATATATGTGTATTGTGTAATATGTTTTTCTGTTTAATTTCTTAATTTGTTCATATTTTTATAAATTGTAATTCACATAATGTTGAAATAATATTTCAAGGGGGGCATGCGTTCGAATGTGAGCATGCGCAGTGCGCGCGAATGTAAGTCAGTCTTTTTTTGGAGTCGAGGAAGTCGGACGTCCGCTTCCTAAGTACGTAAATAAACCGAGTTTACAGAAAATGATTCGTTCCTTTTTTTATACAGTCCACTGTTTATTTTATCTCAGGAGTCTAATTATAATCTTTAAGCTCCAACATAATGTTTATTTCTTTAAAAAATGCAATAAGTTTTTACAGATTTAATTCAGACTTTACGTATTAATATAAGTTCCGAAGAATGTAGGACTTACCACACTTTTTTTTGTTAGACATTGAGCTTCAGTAATAAAAAAAAGTAAAAACTTAAAATTAAATAATTTATATTAAGAAATTCAGCATTAATAAGTCCTTGAAAAGTCACCAAATTGACTTTGAAACTTGGTAGAGACCCTGGCTAACACACTACAAATACTTATTTCCTCTAAAGATGTGCATTTCTAAGGAGTGTTTCTTTTTTTTTTTTTTTTTTTTTTTTTTTAATTTCTTTTTGTTTTTAGATTTTTTTGATGATTTTTTTTTTTGTCTTTCATTTTTTTAATAGTAAGGTTAAACTAAATTTAAACTTTCTTTCTTAGCTTTTCTGTTTGTTTGCTGGTTTTGCTTTTTCTAATTAAAATCATTGGTATTATATAAATGTTTTTATAAGTATGCAAAGTTTGTAAATTTAATTTTTTTAGAAACAAGTAATTTAATAAGTTATTAGTGCCTTTTCTTAATGTGTTTTTTTTCTGATGAAAAGATCCAGTTTAGTGGTAACAAGAGTTGGAGATAATCAGCACCTAACTTAAATCATTTGTAAGCAATTATGAAGAAATACATCACAATAAAAAGTCATTACACCAGAAATGAGCCATGAAATTTCAAAATAAATTTCCCAAAATTTTGGAGGACTGTTTCAAAAATGCCCTGAGAATAGTTCTGTTGAAAAGTTCTTCAATTTTTTCTCCCGGCAGAGTATGAACCCTGTTAATCAGGGTTTTTTTTTTTATTTAACATAACTTCTTTTCTACTATTACTCACATTGCATACTTAAAAATGTTCATGCATTTATTTTTTTTTTTTTTTTTTGCTCTCCTGTAGATTCTGATTGTTTTGTTTACTATGTGCTTACATAGATGTATACTTGTATAGAAACTTCTTGTTTTTACTGCAGTGTATATTCTAATGAAAATAAAGAATTTTTAAGTTGATCTTCCTTCTAGTTTTATTATTATTAATACAACTTTCAAAGCAATTTAACTTCCATTTTTAATGCTAAAATGAGGTGAATGAAATATTAAAGTTACTGATTCAGTGCAGCTTACATTGAGACATAAATTTTAAAATAAGACATATGCTTAACTGCTATGCTAACCCCCTTGCTTAAACGCTCATGACATGTTGCTAAATCGAATTAAGCAACCAAATTTCTTATTGAGATATCAAGCTTCAATTGTCTGCAAAAGAGCCATAATAACGCTTCTAAGTTGGATCTGCAATGAATAGATCATATCCAGACTTTGTAATGTTTCTGAACTACCTTCACCGGGTCACAAGTGGCCAATGGTTAAAAATATCCTGGAGAAGTTATTCTAGTTTTTTTTTTATCTTTGCAAAGATAAACAAATATAGTAATAATTAGGCGCTCAACTTACAAAGGGTTTTTTGTAATACTCCCACTCAAATTTAGCGTAAGTATTGCTGGTGTATACTGTTATGGGGTAATTCTAAAAATAAGTCATCTTTGTTTTATGCTGCATGAGGTAAATGCAAAATTGCGAAAATAAGACGCCTTGAGTTCATGCTGTCATATCAGTATGTATGATTTTATCCTGTCATATCAGTATATACTGTCGGTGTCAGGGTGAATGCAATATTTCATAAATAAGGCACCTTGATTTTATCCTGTCATATCAGTATATACTGTCGGTGTCAAGGTGAATGCAATATTCCACAAATAAGGCACCTTGATTTTATCCTGTCATATCAGTATATACTGTCAGTGTCAGGGTGAATGCAATATTCCAAAAATAACACATATTGATTTTATACTGAGAAAGCACTGTCATATCAATTTATGCTGTCGGTGACAAGATGAATGCAATATTGTGAAAATAAGACACCTTGAGTTTATGCTGTCATATCAGTTTTTTCTGTCGGTGACAAGATGAATGCAATATTGCAGAAATAAGGCACCTTGATTTTATACTGATATTATACTGCATACACCTTGACAGTCAATCTTGTGGCAGCATGCAGGCAGTATAAACACAGTAACATAACAATGTTGAGGCAGCATGTATGCAATATTACACATGCTGACATATCAACCTTTATGCAATATTGTGGCAGCATATTTTGCTTGCTGGGTTTTGTTCTCGTTCTAGTGCGTTTAGCATATACTTGATTTCCTCCGAACTGATGCTATGCCAGTTTAGAAATTAAGTTTCTTTCAACAGACAGAGAAGTTAACGCTCTGATTCGCGTGCTAATAAACGCACCTGCAAAACGAACTTCCCTAAATCCTGAATGGACGCTTTTGCCATGCGCAGAAGCGTCCAAATGTCAAAATTCCATGGTCGAACTGTATGTAATATTTTTAATAAAAAGTAGATAGATTAGTTTTCGGGTGTGTGAAGGTGAAGTCTCGAGGCAATGGTATCTGCAAAAGCGTTTCCATTTTTTTTTTGTTCAAAAGTTATCCATATTTAAACAACAATTATTTTATTTTTGAAGCGGCTACAAAACATTAGCGTTATTATTATTATTTTTTTTTTTGCATTTTCTCATATAAAGAGACCTTTAAGGCCTTGCCGAAGATCTTTTTAATACTGAACTTGTGTGCTTTTCATCTCTAGTTAAAGTTTATAATCTTTATTCAAAAGAAATTATTTAATTTTAGTCGAAGGAAATGCTCGACAATTCAGCCAGTCATTAAATAAACCCTCTAAATGATACTCGTTTAGCATAGGGATATCGAGGAGGGCCAGGTTCACACAGCAAGAGATAGTAAGGCTTTGCTAATGCCCAGAAAACCTATCTCGGCACGGTTACGCCAACCATAGGCGATCGACGGACTCCACTTCCTCACGCCTGGGGGAGAGCACCCTTAAGTAGCGTTGCAAGGCTTTCAAAATGCCTGGTTTTCCCCCCCAGGAATTGAAAGCAAAATAGGTAAATTTCAAACTTCCCCAAAACAAGGAACAATGAATTATTTTCTGCTTTTTTTTTGAAGTAATAATTTTAATATATCAATAATAAATAATATTTTATGAAATTTTAATTTACTAGAATGTTTTTACCGAACATTATTGTTAAAGCATTTTAAAATAGACAGTATATTTATTTCGTTGTATTGGTGTTCGCTGCAATAAAATTTTACTGTTGAGAATGAGGAAAAGGAAGTTAATATTTTTTGTTTACATTGTAAAACTTGATATTTGTTTAAGTCATCAATAAAAAAACAAAATAACACACAAAAAAATTCAAAACCAAACTTTGCAAAAAAAATATTGAAATGTATAATAGTGCTTTAAATAGTGTTTCTTATCAAAAATTACCCCTCCAAATGTGCTGGTAAAGTTGAAATAATTGTATTATTTATTATAGTACTTTGAAATCCAGGATTAAAGAAGAAAAAGGATTTCGAAGGGTAATCATATTTTCTGCAAAAAGTAACCAAATCAACAGTGTTGCCGTTTGGAAATCAAGTTTTTACCCTGTAGGACCATTAAAAATACCTTACAATACCGGCAGCCTTCTGCTTCTTCCTCCAGCGCCATCTAGTGAACAAGAAGGGAACTAAACAAAAGGCTCATTTACCCGAATATTTCCAAGTCATTACTTTTATAGTCTTATCCAGGACTTATCTTACAAACGACCTTCTCGTATCACTTTTATGGTCTTATTTTACAAACGACCTTCCCGTACTTAAATTTTAAAGCTTCTTTCTAAAAACTAAATTTTACATCGTTAAATGAATTACATAGACTCTCTTAGATGATTAGTAAGAGAATAAGTAAAAAAAAAAAAAAAATTCCGGCTTCGAGACGGAATTTACGGGGAAAAGTCGAACTGCTGTTCATATTATTGTGGGCTGCATTGAATTAATAGTAAAAATGTAATTCTTACCTAAAACAACGTCAATGACACTTTACATTTACTATTTATTTTTTATCATGCTTTACATAACGGTTAGGATTCGCGAAAATTCCAGAGATAAATGAGGCAAAATAAAATTGCTTATCGTACGCAAACTATAACAGAATTCACATGATCATCACGAGCAAAACTTATTTTTTGACTCATAAATATTTTCATGATAACAGCTTTAAAATTCTTTCTTTAAAATTTTTATGAAACAAATTGAAATGTAACGAGAATTAGACAGTATCAGATAGTAAGTCAATAATAAAAAGGCAAAGAATTAGATAAAAAATCAAATTTAAATGGTTGATGTTTCAGACACCTCGACTAATTTGGTTGGTCTATAAGAATTTTTTACTTTAATGTATATAAGTGACCGATTATGGGGGGGGGGGGGGGGGAGGTATACTACTCTCAAAGGTATTCGAAAAATTATATTGAAATCTTTAAAAATGGACTATGCAAAACAATATAGATTTATAGAGAGGAAAAAAAATAAAATATTTTTTAACAGAGGGATTTTATACATTTACATGAATATGTATGTATATATATATAACACCCCATATTACGCAAAATTATTATATTATGCAGAATTTGGCAATTTTACTTAAACCACCAGTTTTAAAATCTGAGTGTGCTTACAAGCTATATATAACATCAATCTCCGTAAAGCGAATAGGTGTTGTTGCGATTATCAACTATGCTGAGGTATCGTCCACCAAATGCGGTGGCAAGCTAAACGTCCGCGATAATAACGACGGCAACGTTGCAACTTGCGGCGGAATGAAAAATTGCAGAAAATATTTGTTGTTATAAAAATAATAATAATTAAAAAAAAAAATGCTTTCACTCACTAGCTGATTCGGTCGCAACGACACCTTTTGCTCGAATTTAGGTTAAAAGATTCAAGATTTTGATTGTGATGCAGGAGTGAGAATAAAATCACACATAGGAAAGAGTAAATGCGGTAAAAAAAAGTTATGAAAAATCTCTAAACTTTTTGTTTTTTAACATTAAAATAAGCTATCAAAATTGCGGACCGATGCAAATTATGTTAATGTTTCGCATTAAAAATTTGATTAAACTGATTGCGATTAAAAACACACTAGGAAAATGGAATTCAACAACTTCTAAGATCTAGTTTCGACAAATGTCAGTGGCTGCAAAAAAGGAAAAAGAAAAGACTATGTATTTCTCTTGGTAAGAACCTAACTTTCAATGTGTGAGAAATTGATCAGAAACTATAATTTATAGCACTATGTTACGCTTGGCGACCTGTGAGCATTAAAGTATGTTGTAGTTTTTTTCTTTAGACTTAGTTCTGTCATATGTCTGAAATTTTTATTTTACAGAAACCTATTATTTAAAAATAATACAATCAAAATCATGATGGTACACGTTGTGTTATTTCGTCGCTATTATCAATTATATCGTTATTAATATATCTATGATTATACGGCTATATGCCCGTGTTAATAAATGAAAAGATCAGTCGGTTCACCATTGTGTATACGCAATACAAAAGGAAAAAAGAAAGAAACGAAACAAAACAAAGAAGAAAATATTTAAAAGAAAACGCCTTTTGTTTGTTCAGTTCAAGTATCCACACAAAAAGGACGATTATAATCCATTAGAATATAAAGGATAAAGCTGGGTTCACACAGCGCCACGGACGGACGAAATCCGATGGAAAAAACGTGGGTTCAGCCCGTTGTCGTGGTTACCGAACAGGAATGTCCGCTGTCCGTAGATATCAAAACCATGTGATATTATCCGTCACAGACGAATTGCTTGGCCAATCATAATGAAGCAAGAAGAGAAAGCTTCGGCTTCGGCCATATTTTGTCTGCTCTGCTTATTTGGAAGCACAGCACAAGTGAGTTATAATCGTTATAATTATTACTTTTCTGTGCAGCACCAGCACTAATATTAAAGCATTAAGAGTAATGTGCTGTTTTATGTTGTAATACACATTACTGAGTTTAAAATTTGTTTCTTAGCATCTTATATTTTCAATTTAATTAATTAATCACGAAAAATAATGTAATATTAGTTAGTAGCAAAGCGTAGAGTTTGAAAAAGATGCATAAATTGAGGGCATTTAATGTTTCGGGCCTGCTTTATTTGCATTTTTATTTTAGAAAATTTTACATTTCTACTATGGTACCACATTTGCGTATTAATGTTTATTTGTTGCTCGAATTTAATATTTTGCTTATTTTACTGGACATTTATTTTTTCATTTCTTTTGTAAAAATATAAAACACTAATCGCCGACATCATAAAATTAAACATAACTAGTTAGCTGTCAGTTGGATTCATTGACTTCGTCAACAAGTTAGAGGCATTGTATGAAAGATAACTTTGAGCTCATAATTTACAGGTTAAAAGATCACTCTGTCAACAGATTTGTTTTGTTTACAAATCATTTTAATTAACATTATTTGTCGAGGCGATTTCACGTCACACTGTGAAAAAAATTTGCATTTTCATTTAGTTTGCTACTTAAATGTTAAAAAAGTTTTAATTTATATTCGTTTATTTATTGGTATTAAATCCTAGTTCCTACAATAAACAAGCTGAGGTTACATGCAGGCAAACCTGAGTACCTGAGTTGCTTCTCCAAAATCAATGTAAACCTTAATGACATCGAAATTTAAAAGTAACAAGTTGATCACTAATTTGTTCTGGGCTAGACCTGTTGGGTAAACCTAATTCTAGGGTCCATGCTACCAAGACGCAGAAACATTGCCAAATCAAATGTAATCGAAGTGTATTTAATATCTAGTTTTATTGTATCAGAATATTAAGTAACACCTCAACTAACAGGGTTCACACTGGGGAAAAATACAAGGTGCGATTTCCCACCTTGGACCAAAATATTAAGTGGGAACTTTTCTTTTTGGTTGTTTTTAAAAATATTACTAAATTGTTCGATACTAACTATGTAATAAAAGATGATTATCTAATCTATGCTCAGCAAGGAAAGAAGAAGCATTAACAAGGTTCACACAAAACGGATCCTTCACAAAATTCGCGATCGCCAAAATGGGTGCTAAAACTAAATGACAGAATAAAAGAATGTAGACACAGGAGATATGTTAAGGAGCGCTGATACTTTCATATGCATCTTTTTTACAATCCTGATTTTCCGGAAAGATTAATTTTTTTGCGATTTGATTAAATTTTCAAACGATTCCATTTTAGAACATAAGTAGGGTTCCTAGATCCTTCTTTTCATTAATGGGGATAAGATGGCAGTTGAAAACTAACATTTTCCTTTTAGTTTGTATTGAATAGATTAATAGTTTCGCGATCTTTTGAACGCGTGTCCACTATTTCTGGGAACAGCGCGCAAACGAAATTTTTTTGAGTGGGATTTCAAAAAATATTGCGGGAATCGCGCAATCTCGCGGCCTAGCGTGAACCCTGAGCAATGAATTTATCTTGGCGACAATTCGTTCGATCAGTGTCAATGTGCGCTCTATAACCACAGCTGTGATCGAAGGAGAACGGTGTACCCCCATATATTTACTTTAAACGACCATTTTCTCCCCCCCCCCCACCCTTGTTTTTTAAAATTTTAACACATCCCCTCTGAGTTTTTGATGTCGATAATTTATGCCTGTATCTATAAGCATTCCCCAAGCTTTTTTCCAGCACTATGCACTACTGCCTATATAACTGATGAATACCAGAATACTCGTAAATTACTTGCTGTGTGTGGTGCTTCACTTACGATGATCAGCATGCTTTCTTAACGTTTGCTGTTTTTTTTACAGCTTTTTTACCTGTGAAATAACTTTTTTGGACACGGGCATTGCTGTGGGTTGCTGTTTTTTTATTAAAGATGCACAACTGACCATTTGGTGGTACACCTATTCAGTATTTTAATACAGGTAAGTACATTTTTACACTTGTAGTTGGGGATAATTGTTTTTTGTTCAGTTTTTTCAGAAATTGTAATGAAATGAAATAATATTCTTTGTTCTATATTTTTCTTGCACATTTTTTAATGAGTATTGACCCTTAAGGGCTCTTCGCTACTATCCATCTTGCTTTTCGTCGCTAATGCTATCTCTACGGGAAAATCTGCAAAAAGTGCTATTCATAACTTGAGAAGTTATTTGAATATTTTCATGCGGTTTATTTTAAACAATAGAGTGGACCTAGTTAAAGGTTTGCTACTTTTCATTTTTTCTGTGGTGAACTTCAAAAATTTTTTATAACATTTTTAAATTTCAACTCATAATTTTTAAAACTTTGAAAAAAGATACGGAGAAACGGAAAAGTAGCAAACCAAGCTTGAATATTTCTCTTTACAACTATATTTTAAGTTTATATTTGAGACAATTTGTTCACGAGTTATTAGTAGGAGTAAAAGTTCTTTTTGAAAAAGTTTGAAAAACTACGAAAATTCACTCCCCATAACAAACCACACCTTGGCCCGCCCATTCGAGGAACCTTTTCCCCTCTCCCTAAAGTGACAAGCAATCGGTCTCCTTTGTTCACATGTTGCCCAAGAGGTCCATCTATTCTTTACCGATCGCTTTGTATGTTTTGTGATACCTGTTTGGTTTTCGGTTCTGAGTTCAAGCGGAAAAGAAGTTTTTGCATTACATTCTATTTCCTTGATGCTTGATGAAGAAAATCGTTCTATGATAAAGCAAATACTGCCAAGGGCGGATCTAGAAAATCTTCAAGGGGGGGGGGGGGGATTTTGGAAATCTCGGGGTTCAATGTAAGGATGGATGGAGGAGAACAGAACCATTATATGAAGAGCACGAAAGATGAACGAAGCCAATCAATACGTAATTATTTATTCCTTTATTAGGCCGTATTTTTTTTTATTTAGATTGGTTTCAAAAATGAAACTGAATTATTTACTTTAAAAATAACACAATTTTAAATCCCTATTTTTTTGGAGGGGGCAAGGGGGGGGGGGCGGCGGAGCCTGCCTCCCACATTCAAAAATTAATGCACTTTGTGTATTTTGTAGTCTATACAAGTTTTTGGCAATCAGATAGCATAATTTTGAAGCACTTGCCAAATAAATTTCTAAGCTGATTCCCCCAGTCCCATTTAACACTTTAATCCCTTCTTATTACTACCAATATTGAAAAGAAACATAATCACTAACCATCAGGCTCCTCAGTTTGTTAATTGTTTTACTATTCTAGAGTAGAGGTCAGGCTAGAATTACGTAATCCAGGTGATTCCAGCTGCTGATTACAGGTAATAGAGTCATCCCTCCCCTCTTTCTCTGTCCAGAGATTTATGTCAATGAAAAAATTTAGTATTATTACCTTAGAATTGTGTTATGCAAGCTGAATAGGGAGGGGGAGAGGTCTTTAACATTTTCGAAACTGAAGTTTTATGCTACCTTTATTCTGATTCAGGGCAGGGGGTATCATAACCCGTATGATTATACCACATTTTATTTGAAACTTTTAGGGGTGTACGTTCAGGAAGTTTTATTCGCTCATGAATGAATCAATGCGGTAATAATATCTGCATGAAGATAAATAGTTAAAATATTAAATAAAATTACATAGGTTGAAGCTTTTCCGAAAATTTCTTTTCGGTAAAACATATGCACTTATTAGGCTGATTTAATATAGGAGAAAAAAAGAAAAGGAAAAACAAAACACTCATCGTAATGTCTCATATCAACCTATCACTCCTATTTCGATAAAATCGAAGCAGACCTGACGCATGCGCAAATACTTTCATGGTTCTACTTTAGCATTATGGACATTACGGACATAGATGCAGAATAAGAATTTTCATTACGGACACTCTTCAGTTATTCAAAATCAAAATAATAATCTATGTGTGTGTTTTTATTTTTCTTCTTCTTTTCAAAGAAAAAACTTTATTTCAGTCAAATATTGCTCTTAAATCTGATTTAAATGTTGCAATTTCTACATAGGAATTTCATTTCCTTTTTGCGAACAAGAAGTGATTGCGAGTGTGGTAGAAGGCTCTGGTCGTTTCCGAACAGACCAGAGAAATATCGTGACGTCACGTTCTCGACCGGTCGCTCTGAGATATTTTTTTTTTATTCAGGCAAGGCGCAAAGATCGCAGCCCTCTGAATTCCCAAAAAATTAGAATATAATTTTTTAATTAATTCATTTCATACTGATTTGTCCTTAAAGGCAACATTTTTAATGAAACTTCTAATTAGGACTCGTAAGACGTATACATATTGGATAGCTGGCATTAATTTTAACCATAAAAAGAAAGACAAACAAATCAAATAACAAAGTTAATAAACGAGAAAAATAAAAGCAAACAAACCAGACTAAATAAAAACAACAAAAAATGTAAAACAAATGAATTAAAATCGAATATCGAAGCCGAGAGAAGAAGTCCATTATCAGCGTTGACGTGTCTTGCAGCGTGAATAAATAAAAACAACAAAAAATGTAAAACAAATTAATTAAAATCGAATATCGAAGCCGAGAGAAGAAGTCCATTATCAGCGTTGACGTGTCTTGCAGCGTGACGTCATTTTCGAATGCGATTGCCTTATATGGTCTTGCCCTACATTCATCAGAGTGTATCAGATCATCTGAATCTCAAAGATTAAGATCTGCTGATAGTACAACGTGCGTTTATTAATTTAGTTTTATCATCAGCGAAGGAAAATTTGTAAGAAGTAAGTAAATATTTGTTCTGTTATTACAATATTTAATATTTTTCATTTGCGAACTATTCGTCACCTGAAAAACTAGTCGACAAGGCATTTTTTGAGTCGCCCGGGCGAACTGGCTCCCGGGATTTGAACTTCTGGAATTTCTTCTATTCCCTGGAAAACTTCTATTCTCTGGAATTTAGGACTTTTTAATGAAGAGTCCAAGTCCAGAATTTTAATGGAATGTAAATTTTCATTTTCCGGCAGCGTTGCTTCAATAAATTCAGATACTGATTCTGATTAAAGTTAATAACAAAGGTAAAATTAAATTTGAATCCAAAGTTAATCATAAATTTTAAAGCAAAATTTTTTATTGATTTATTATTATTTTTAATGTAAAAGTAATAAACTCAGAACAGAAGTAATGGTTATAAAGCAAGTAGATTTTAGCATAATGTAACTTTTGTAAATAATCAAATAATTTTTTTTACAGCTGGGCCCTGAGCCTGTTGCTGGTCGTCACTTTTTTATTTCAATTTATTTCATAAAATGCACTTAATATAGTGTTTGGTAGGTTTTCTCCACATACTTAAAATTTTAATTTTGGAAATTTTGTCACTTATAGTTTAATTTTGCACAGAAGTTTAACAAAATAAAGCCCAAATGCTAATTATTTATTCTATTCTTTATTTCATAATAAATGTATGAAGTTTTGTAACTTTTATCCGCCTTCACAACATAATGGTTATTGCTCGGTTGAGTGTTAATCTCTTAGTCAATATTGTTGAATTTATTTTCAGTTGAAATTTAGTTTTGAAATTATCAAAGAGTTAGCAATGCATTTATCAGACAACGCATTTGACCATCACTCCTTTTGAAGTTTCTTAATTTGCTCCTCAAACACCACGAAGCATGATATATATTGTATTTATCTGTATTCATTTAAAAAGGGTAAAAAATTATTCCTTTTTTTTTTTTGCATTCATACCTTTATTATCGCTAATTGTGTAGTTTATGATAATGTTTACTTAAGTATAGTCCTGTAACTGTGATTCTGTTTAAATTGTTCGCTGTTTGTATACATTTGTTTTGTTTAATGGAATACAAGCATCTTTTTTTCCCTTTCACCTTTATTTTGCTTATTACTGTACTTAATAATTATTTGACTTTCAGATTTCAACAAATGTTTTCATTCTATGCATTTGCTTTTTTTATTGCTGCTATATTTTGATCATTTATTGAAATGTTCAATATTTTTTTCACTTTCAGCATTATTTTGTCAATTTGCTTTTTTAATACAAAATAATAACTTAAGTTGCAAATTTATACTGTTGTTTTTCTTGCATGGCGTTTTTTTTCTCCTTAGAATCCTAGATTTCAATGTTTTATGTGTTTTATGTGGATTTTTAAAAATTTTTTTAAATTTAAAAAAAAAAAGACTTTAAATTTTTCGGATATTTATTATGTTACATTCATAGAAACAATATGAAATGTTAATCAATTTGCAAAAGCACACTTTGAGCTATTTTCACAGCAGTAAGTATTTTTTAATAATAACGTTAAACAAATTTTAAGGCAAATGCATGACTCAAATGAGACTTAACCCTACCAGGAATAATAGTACACTCATAAGTACAGAGAAAATGAACAAATTTAATCTGAATTATTTTGCTGTTGAAAGCTGTAAAAAAGTAACAATCGTGTATACTTAATTTTTACATTGAGTGTACTTTCATCATTTTTCTATTTTATAAATGAAAAAGCCTGAAATATTTTTACCCATTTAGTAAAATCATATGCTCACAGCATTACTAAAAACTGAAACTTTTTGTTTTAATCAAATATTTTTTTATCATAGAAGTTTTCAATAGTTCAACCTTAAGCTTTTAGGGGACATGGATGAAACTTTAAGGATACATATTCTAAATTCTAACAATTGTTGTTTTAAACACTATCATTCTGAATTATTTATTGTGTGGCATTTATTAAATTGATTTAAAATACCATTTTTAAGATAAAAAACACAGAATGGTTCTTGATTATTATGAACTTTAATTCGAATGATTGAATGAATAATGCTTTGCTGTTAGATGCTTGAAGAATAAGAGTAATTTCGTAAAATTTAAAAAATAGCAATTAGTTCTAAACTAACTTATGAAATACGTTATGCACACAGACAGGTGGGCCTAGGAAGTTTTGTTTGATTTAAATAAAAAAAATAATATTTTAAAAAACTTTTTGAATAAAAAAAAAAATCACCAACCTAGCCAACAAACCTGCACAATTTGAAAGAATATAATCTAAATTCTAAAGCTTTTACAAACATGTTTTGTTAATGAATGGGGGTTGGGCAGAGGGAGAATATTAAATTGAAAAAAAAAACACCCACTATAATTTGACCACCTGTTTAAGTTGACCACCAAAGTGTTACACTGCAAGTGGTCGACTTACACTGTATATTTTTTTTAGAAGTGTAACATAATGTCTTAAAGTCTTTAAGGCCTGTTTCAAAAAATCACAAACCCTGATATACAATATGAGACCTCAAATCCGGAATGCTCGGCGGCCCAATCTCTTCGGATTTCGAAATTTTCCAGATTCTAGGTCCTTATTCAGTATTTTTTTTAAGTAGCATTAGAGCCCATATAATTTGTTCCGGAAGTTTTTATTACCGTATATACTTGCAAGTCACGAAATTTTAGAGCAAAAAACTAAGTTGGAGGCGGCTTACATTTGCGGCAAAAAAAATAGACTTTTCGAAAATTTATTTTAATTAAACAATAAAAGAAAAGAATTCCGTCCAATTCTCATATGATTTTGTATTCTATAGCCACTTCGCAAATGTTCTGTATCGCACAAAAAATAGAGCTGATATAGAAATATAAATATAATAAAACTGCAAGCAATAAACGCAAAAATTTTACGATATTAATTGAGAATTAAAGCAACAATTAATAAAAACTCTAATCGCAAAAACTAACCTTTTTCAGAAAATCACAAAATAACTTTTTTGAAAACTGTACATGTCCAATATTAAACATGTACATTACATTTTACTTTCCTTCTTTTCAAAATGGCTAATTCCAAAGAAAAAAAAAAAAGATGCAAAATGTTTTGCAATTGTTCTTCAAAAAAAGGTTTTTTTTTTTTTTTGGTGAAGTTCTGGATTTTGGGGATTCCGAATTTGGGGTCCCATTATATATCTGTGTTGTTTGTATAATGTGCCTTCTCTGAAAATTTAAAAGAAAAAATATCATATAATCTCCCTGTTAACTGCTTTATAAGCTTTCATTGTTTCCACTCTCCTAATGATTTCATATGAGAGTAATTTTTTGGTCTCTTAAAAGTTTTTAACAGAAAGCTAATCATATAAATATTGCGAAAATTAGAGAAAGGAAGTTATTTTGGTGACTTTTTTTTCTTCTAACTTACAAATGTAAAATATATTTGAGTAGCAAACAGTCGAACCGTGTTTTCTCCAAAAAAAAAAAAATTAAATTAAATTCAAAAAATAATATTAAAGTTATTGGTTTTTCTTTGAACTCGTCATTAACTGGTACAAAAGTATTGTACAAAATATATCTTTGTACAAAATATATCTCTAGTACAAAATATAACTTTGAATAGCATATTGGTTTGGCACTTTAACTGATCTTAAATTCCTTTTAGCTAATTGAATTTAAACTCTGTTGGAAAACCACTGAAGAAATTCAATAGTCAATTCTTAGGGTGACTTGAAGATCCAGAAACAAAAATGGAAAAAAAACAAGTACCCATTAATGACTATGCCAACTTGAGTATTACTGTTAATTTAATGCCTTTGGAAGAGGAAGGAAGTAATGGTAACTATTTTAATCATATATCTTATATATTCAAGCGTTATTTCTTTCAAAATTTGAGAAATAACTTATTACTTATTGTCTTACTTATTGGCATTTGTCTTACTTATTGGCAACTTAAATTTTTTAGCAGTGAGATATAAGAGGATTTGTCTTGGTTGGTTTGCTGCTACTGTTACTACTAAGACGAATCATGAAAGGATAGTTATTCATGTACAAACTAGGTAACTTTGTAGTGAAAACGTAACTTGTTAAGACTTTTTTTAAAAATCAAATGAGTGTGTATGTTTTGTAAAAAAAAACATGCGAAATTATTTCCTTAAACAAACTGCATAGTTTTAGCTAATTTACTATTATCATTCACCAAGAGAAATAAAACGCAAAATTCAAAAATAAACACCACAATAAAATTAATAGACTACAGTGAGAGAAAAGAGAGTGTAATTAAAGGTTACAATCGTTCCGACTAGTTGCTGAATAAACTTCAACAGAGTAGTCACTTTACAGTTCCATGGAGCGCATGATTAAATCACTTTAAGTCGCCGTATCACCTCGTTTTGATTTTAATTCACTTTTTGATTCAGTTTTTCGACCAGATAGAGCTGGATTTGATCTGAATTGTTTTGAGGCATGGTAGTATAAACAAAGGACAATCGATTGGCGCATTTTGTTTTTTTTTTTTTTTTTTGAGATTTTGTTGATTTATCTAATTTTGATACTAAAGGCCTCAATTCTTTTACGATTTCGTTTAATGTTTAAATATATCGTTGAAAACTCTCTTATAATGCAGATTGAATGGAGTAAATGGTGATGGTATTTATAGTTGATCACAAATAAATATTTGGGGCTAAGTGCTCATCTGTATTTGTTAAATTTAGAAGCTATACCTTTTCTTCATGATTTCAGTGATACGTCTGAATCAGAAGCATATTTTTTAGGCTTCTAAGTTGCGATTATATGCATAATGCACATGATATTTTGGAACATGTATGTAGGTGAATGTGGGGCAAAGATATGGTAAAACATTTTCTCTGTTTGCAGGGCCCTCTTCTTAATTTTATTTTAGCTATGTTAAACAACATGTGGTTGTTTCCAGTCCAAAAGTAGTCAACTTTAAACATCAAAGTGTTAAGTCAAAAAAGTTTTTTGCCTTAAACTTGTAAAACAGGTGTCTGAAATTTTTAGAAAGAAAAGTTCAACTTGTGTTACTTTGCTTATTGTTTAACAAAAATAACAGTACATTAGTTATGGTAAAAAAAAATTATGCTTAGTTGGTTAAACTCGAGTCTCATTCCACAGATTTTGAAAACGAGTGGCAATTTTTTTTTAAATATTATCTTGATTGCGGCACATGTTTTTAATTTAAAATACATGATCTTTCATGTAATTAACCTCATTTTTGTTTGAAATTATAAGGTGTATCCTAAAAATTGTATATTTTAAGACACATGCCAAAAATTCTAAATGGTTTATCTTATTGGTATATTTCTTTAATTCTTCAGGAATTCCTTATTTTTTTAATACAGGTAATTATATTTTAATTTTCAATTTTAGTAAGAATACATCAAAACATATCAAAATAATGCTAGTTTTGGTATTCTTTAAGCAATCAAAACTTGTCAAGGTTGTAGGTTGTCACAAACATGACCATTAACACATGTTTTTCATTCCCTGTATCATTAAAATTATAGAAAATGTCTGACTTTTTATTTACAGAATAGAATTATACTTTGTGATGATATTATATAAAAATAAATTAAAAATATTATGATTTAAATTATAATTTTCAATAGTCAGGTATGTGACATTAAGGTTAGGTATGTGACTTTCAGCAGTCATGTATGTGACACTTAATTGAAAAATGTACAGCAAATGTTTTAAAGTAATCTAACTAGATGGCAGTACTTGTTACTTCTATTTATAATTGAAACCCCTACACCTTCTGGTGATTTTGAAATCAGTTATCATAGCACATGGTGTTAAAAGTGTGCAGCAAATGAAATTTTGCAATCTATAAACATCTTAATGTAATTTTGTTATTTGAAGCATACAATATGGATGATGGAAAAAAACAAAAGAATAATGCTAAACAGAGGAGATATTATGAGAGAAAAAGAAATGATCCTGATTTTAAACAGAAAGAGAGATTAAGACAAAAAAAGTTAAGAGATTTAAAAGCAACAACTATGAAAAAAAAAGAGAAAAAGAAACAAATGGAAGCTGCTAGAGACAGGCAGAGGAAATGCAGAGCAGCTAGAAAATTAAATACTTCTACTAAAGTTTCAAATTTGAATACTTCTACTGTGACTACCTTAGAAGAATCTCCTTACAGAATTCCACAGACACTTGGAAAAGCAGTAAAAAAAACTTCGAATGCTTTACCAAACTCACCTCGAAAGCGAATGGTTGTGGTAAGCAATTTGGTGAAGAAGGTGGGTTTGAAGTTACAAAATGAAAATGAGCCTAATGTTAGTGATGATAATCAAAATAAAGAACTTGTGACAGAATTTTTATGCCGAACAGATATAGTGTATACTGCTCCAGGAATGCATGATGAAATGACAATTTTTGAAAATGGTATCAAAAAACGTGTTCGTAAGTTTTTTCTTACCATGTAATATGAAAGAAGCACATGCTTTATTTAAAGAAGAAAATCCAAACATTAATATTGATATTCGAAGTTCTGCAGTTTAAGAAAAAATAATGTTTTCCTTGTTAAAGACACTCTTGATGATTAGTGTAAATGTAAGAGTCATGAAAATTTCATTCTATTGTTAAAGGGCTTGAATATTGTCTAAAACAATGATTTTTGGAAAGAAGTCCTCTACAATTCTTATACAGGATCACAATGTTGGGAAACACAGTGTGATAAGTGTAATACAGTTGCTTTTAGATTTAATTAAAAAAAAAAGGATTGAATAATGCATGTACTGTGCAGTGGTATCAGTGGACTCAGTCAGAAAAAAAACGTTTCCTTAAAGAAACTAATGAAGGATGTGTTGCTGAACTGACTGATAACATTTTAGCAAACTTTGAAAGTTTTAAGCAACATGTAAAAATTAAACAGATCCAATCAGCCGCCTTTCAATAGGATATAAAGCAAAGTGATACTGTTGTATTACAAGTTGATTTTGCTATGAGTTATTCATGCGAATGGCAAAATGAGATACAATCTGCACTTTGGAGCGGGGAAAATGTGACTTTATTTACATGTGCATTATGTGAAAATAAACAGACACATTGTTATCTCATTGTAAGTGATAAATCAAAGTTAACAGTGCCATCGTTCATGTTGAAACTTATTGAAATCATAACATTTCATCCTAATAAACCAAAACTCATTGTTTGGAGTGATGGCCCATCCAGTGAGTTTAAAAACAAATTTATTTGTTACTTTCTGTTTTTCTTATCCAAAAAAAAAAAAAAAAAAAAAAAAAAAAAAAAAAAAAAAAAAAAAAAAAAAAAAAAAAAAAAAAAAAAAAAAAAAAAAAAAAAAAAAAAAAAAAAAAAAAAAAAAAAAAAAAAAAAAAAAAAAAAAAAAAAAAAAAAAAAAAAAAAAAAAAAAAAAAAAAAAAAAAAAAAAAAAAAAAAAAAAAAAAAAAAAAAAAAAAAAAAAAAAAAAAAAAAAAAAAAAAAAAAAAAAAAAAAAAAAAAAAAAAAAAAAAAAAAAAAAAAAAAAAAAAAAAAAAAAAAAAAAAAAAAAAAAAAAAAAAAAAAAAAAAAAAAAAAAAAAAAAAAAAAAAAAAAAAAAAAAAAAAAAAAAAAAAAAAAAAAAAAAAAAAAAAAAAAAAAAAAAAAAAAAAAAAAAAAAAAAAAAAAAAAAAAAAAAAAAAAAAAAAAAAAAAAAAAAAAAAAAAAAAAAAATAATGCAGGCTTGAAGAAAAAAAGACTTGGATACTGTACAAAGTGGTCAAGTACTATTGAAAGAAGCAAAAAGCTGAATGGACAAAGTTTTAAAAGACATTGAAGTTAATTAAATGGAGCTAGCAAAACATGTATGTCGCAATGTCAGCTGTTTTGTGTAAATTAATTTGCAGATTTTTTTTTTATTGGTTGACTTCTGAGGAAAACTTTACTTTAATATATTTTAATTAATTTAAGAATTTGAGGCAGTAATTAAAATGTACTTAAGATGTATAGTGAATTATTTTTCAAATGTTCAGTACACTCACAACACTTTCAATTTATTATTTTTAGTCTTACATATTTGAAATTGTTCAAACGTTCATATCAAACATGTTGCAAAACTATTAAAATGAAATGGTGTAAATATTTTTAAGGTAGCTTTAGCTTAGCTCAATATTTCAATTTTATTTTCTTTCAGGTATTTCCATTTATTTTCATGCTTTTTGAATTTATTTTGCATAAATGATAAAGGAAGAGAAAAGTTCGACCTTGCATTTTTATTCAGTTTATACTCTAGTAAAAGTTAGAAATGCAAAACCAAAATAATGTGCTCAACTGTTTTTGTAACTAGAAATGTCTAGTTAACTACTTAATGAATTATTAAAATAATGCAGTTTTCATTTTTAACTTTGCAGTAATTTTAGTTCAAATAAATGCTTTTTTTTTTAAATAAAATTTCATCTTGTGACAGATGTTCAAAACTTCATATAGATATGTATGTATATACAAATTCTTAACTATTTAATAATCTTGTGCTGATCCAAAGTGCTCCAAATGTGCAATTTTCCTGCTCCAAAGATTGCTCCAAACGTGCATTTCCTTTGGCACATCCCTGTTTAATGTATTATATGTTGTCTGGATCTCGCTAGAGGAAATTTGAGTTCGTTTTCGAACCCTTCACAAAATTTCATTCAATCAAAACAGACCCTTCACAAAATTTCATTCAATCAAAACAGACCCTTCACAAAATTTCATTCAATCAAAACACCCTTCACAAAATTTCATTTGATCAAAACAGACCCTTCATAAAATTCCATTTGATCAAAACGGACCCTTTCACAAAATGCAAATCAATCAAAACGGAACCTTTACAGAATTATAAGGCACCAAATTGTACTCTTCTTGGCATTATTTATTAAATAAGCGACTAATAACAATATTTTTTTTACTTCACTACATGTTTAAATTTTTAATTTTCACAAAACTATTTTAGGCTCTATACCTTTGTAAAGTAAATTTTTTTCCTTTGTTTTCGATTTGAGCAGTTTATTCTCTTCTGTACTGTCAAGTAAACAATGCATACATATAACACTGTATTTGCTGAGAAACACTAGTACTAAGCCTTTTTTATCCCCATTCCTGATAATCTGGAATTTTCAAGCTCGACCACCCTTCAATCCACAATAGGCCAAGTTTTTGGAACTCTATTGTGTAATCTATTCATAAACTAATAATTTTACTGTTGAAATATATTGTGTAATTATGAACCTTTTTATTTTTTTTTCCTTTTTTGAAAATAAAACTATATTTATTTTTCCCCATATAGATTATACATGCAATACCTGTAAAGCTTATGCTTGCTGATCAGAACATTCAACAAGGTGTTTTGTGGGAAGAGCTTTTACATTCATCTAAAGAATTTGAAAAAGCATTTGATCAACCAATTATTAAATTTCATTGGACTATGAGCATTATTACAGATGGAGAGAAAAAACTAATTAACCAGTTTACTAAAATTTCTGGTAAAAATTATGTTTATTTAGTTATTATTACACAAAAATCATGTGTAAATTTAATCATTCTTGCTCAAGTGGTCTATAATTTAATCTGTCTTTTTTTCTCTCATTTTTTTAGTTTAATTTTATAATACTTATTCTTATAAATTTGCTCTTCTTCTTTGAATGCAAAATTTCACTTCAAATCAAGGGAGGGGTAGAGCTCTATGATGCATTCATAGAAACAATTTTTTTAAAAGAATTTATCAAAATAGAAAAGAGATGGTGTCAGTTGTAGGAGCTTAATGATAATGTATGATTAAAAAGTATTCATAATTGCAAAAAAGCTAAGTAAAGTGACACACACAAACACATATATATATGTACGGTAAACATAAACCACTAAACAGATGAAACTGAGCTCATCTGCAGTGGAAGTATCATCAAGAGGTGTAGCAGCTAAAAAAAATATTCATGAGCAATCCTATATGTATTCTAAATGAGTGCAACCTAAGTTACTAGCTCACAGTGACACATGAGGCTATTTTTGGCTATTAGTTACAGATTTTTAAAATCTTTTTGATTTTTCTTTGTTTGTTTATTCTCGTTCACAGGGACGGACTGGGACCCCTAAAAGGGCGGTGGACCAGCTAACCAAAGGGAGGCAACCTTTACTTTAAAAAAAAAATTATAATAATGATAATAGTAGTAATACTGAAATTAAATCTGCGTGACACATGAGGTTTTAATGCCTCCTTTGGAAAACTTGGACTCCTAATATCAGTCACTCAGTTATAAAAGAACAACCACTTAAATCCGGCTTGGGAACATAACTTCATGGCATAACTTAGCTTGTTTTGCATGAAATGCTTATGCTGCAGTCTTATTTGAAATTTTGTTTTAACTGGAAAACCGAGGCGACTATTTTAATTTCTGTAGTAAACTTCTAACTAAATGCACAAGCAGATATTTGCTTTGAAATCTTTGATTCTTTGTGTGAAAATAATATCACTTGTCATTCTCACTCAGATACCATAGTTTCTTTTTTTAAAAGAAGCAACACAACTACTTTAATTGCTATGCATTACTTTTTCTCACCTTTTCAAAAAAAAAAAAAAAAAACCCCGAAATGATTAACTTGCCTTTCTTGTTTTTTTTTTGCTTAGACCAAAACTTTTGAAACTTACCAAGAGTAGTGGTTATAATGTGAACAAAAAAGCTATAACTCACTAATAAAGTGCAATATGGGCCAAGCTAGAAATCAGTGATCATGCCATGCAAAGCCCTAAAAATACTGAAAAGAAATTCAGGCGAGTGATTCCTCACGTCGGAAGTATAACTTATGCAATGACAAAGAAGGCTTAACTGATTGAATGACTACATAATTTATAATAAACAGATAAGTTAAATGCAAAAAAAAATTAGGATTGCATTAAAATACAAGGTCGTTCTTACTTTTTATGTTTAATTCACTACTGCACTTTTGCATACTATTTTTTTTTTATTTTTCTTAAATGTTTCTTCGCCCGTTAAAATTATTTTTTAGGCACAGGCACCAGATTTACAAACATTAGGGTAATTCTCTGCAAATAGGCCATATTGATGTAAATGGAGGATATTTCAAAATTTTCAAAAGAAAATTAATAAGTTATTTATTCAACATAGAGTTTGAAGATGGCTTTATTATATTATCTCATAAATTTGAAGCATTAATTAAAATAAATATTTTTTTCAATTTTTAAACATATGAAATATCATTCCCTCACATGCAACCATTACCACCTAAAAATACTAAAAAATTTATTTCTTACTGAAATACTGTATACTTTTCTTGTTTGACTTTTATCTTCTAAAATAAACACTTAAAGTGTTAATACTATTGTATTAAAAAAATTTTTTTGTCTTTACATGCAATTTTTATTGGCCAAAAAAGTTTGCAACTCATATTTCAAATCATTCCCTCACTCATTGTAATTCAAGATTTTTCAGCTAGATGGCATTACTATACAGATAGAAACAGTGCACATGTACTGAGCACATGTTCTCAGTTGTCTGTAAAACTAATTTCAGCCATCTTGGAAAAATTCTTCATTGTGTAAGGAGGAACTGAATAAACAGATTGGGTAAGTGTTAAGATGATATTATCATTCCCTCATTTAAATTTATAAAGTTAATTTAATTCCTAAAAATATATTAATGGGTAGTTTAATTTTCTCTAAAAAGTTAATTTGAGAATATGCATTGTTTTTTTAATTTTATTTATGGGTACAAATTTAAAAATCTAATAATGTTAGTTTTATCAGTCCCTCACTGGTCATTCCCTCATGTGAGGGAATGATGCTTTTGTGAGGGAATGGTTACTGTTATTGTTAAAGTCTAGTTATAAAGATATTTTTGTTGCATTTTATTATTTTTTAAAGCAATTAATGATTGACTTAATACTAAACTATTTCAAGCTAAATTGTCAAATGAATCAAAGTATATTTGGGATAAATATTAAGGAAAAAAATTAACTTTTTGATATAGGATTAATATTGGTAGAATCTATTAATTTTAATACTTGGAAATTTTGTTAAATTTGACAATATGAAATACTTAAATTATTTAATTTCTAAATAAGAAACATAATGTACTTTAATTTAAAAATAAGATTTACAAGTTTAATCAAATTTATATTACTGTTTTATTTTCTTATAGTTATCATGGCAAAAAAGAAAGTTGATGAAAAGTTGAGAAAAAAGGAATACGACAAAAGAAGAAGAGAAAAACTAAAGAATGATCCTGTAACAAAAAAGGAAATGCAAATCAAAGAGCGTATAAAATATTTACAAAAAAAACAAAAAGGACAGGTAAAATCAGTTTCAGAAATGACTAGGCGGGAATTAAAAGCAAAAAGAAAAAATTGGAAGAAAACTTCAGAAAAATATAGAAAGAAAAAGAAAGAAGAAAATTTATCAAAAACATCAGAAATTCAAACTTTAAATGAATTAAGCATGCCATCAACTTCTAAAAGTACATCTAGATTAGTAAGTGGAAAAAAACTTAGAAGGAAAAATAGGATGAAAATGATACATGAAATACAATCGTTAAAACTTCAGTTACATGTGCAAAAGAAAATTGCAAATAAATATAAGTCAAAATTTTATCGAATGAAAACAAATACATTCTCAAAGAAGGATATACAACTAACACCTAGAAGCAAAGTACAGAAGTTATTAAGAAAAGAAAGTGTTTCACCCGCCATAAGAAAAAGATTAATTTTTGGTGAAGCTTTAAATGCTCAACTATCAGAAACTTACAAGAGTTTAGGCCAATCACATAAAAAGAAGCAAATTTTTTCCAAAATGGTTGTTGGTAAAATTACAAGAAAATATAGGCTTATTAAGCATCATTTATCATTTATGAAATATAAGAGTTCTAAAACATATGAAAATTATATTAAAGATGGTGTGACAAAATATTCTAGGGCAATAAAAGAGTCTCGCATTAAATTAATTGAAACACAAGTTCTTGACTTTTTTGAGAATGATGAAAACACCAGGCTATGTGCAGGAAAGAAAGAATGTATCACGAGAAATAAAATAAAGCATCAAAAAAGGTTTTTGAATGACACATTAAGGAATTTGCACAAAAAATTTCAAACGGAAACAGGTTACATTATTGGATACTCGACATTCTGTAGGCTTAAACCATTTTGTGTTGTTAAGCAAAGCGCAGAAGATAGAAATACAGTAAAATGTATCATACATGCAAATATGGAGTTTATTGTCAATAAGCTTAAATTTGAGAAGCTGATAAATTGCTCAACGGTGACAGATGTTATAGATGAAATTTGTTGCAATCGTTACAAATCAGATTGTTTATTAAGAAAATGTAGTACCTGCAAAAAGTGCACACTAAAATTTAATGATTTTGATGAAAATAAAAGCATTTGTTTAAGCAAATGGGTGTATAAAAATATTACTTATCATGTAAAAGGAAAAGAAAAATCAGCAAGGAAGCCTGAGAAAGTAAGTTTAGAAATGTCAGTAAAAGAACTTATAAAAGAATTCAATATTCAATTAAAATTTTATCTAGTACACTGTAGGAATATAGCCCATCAGTATGAAGCAGTCAAAGAAATAAAAGCATCCCTATCACAAAACTCTATCTTATTGCATATAGATTTTAGTGAAAATTTCAATTGCAAATTTGCTGAAGAAATACAGGCCATACATTTTGGAGGAAATCGACAACAAGTAACGTTACATACGGGTATTATGTATACTAAAAATGGTGACTCTTTAATTAAACATTCCTTTTGCACTTTGAGCAAATCTCTCAGGCATGATGCAGCAGCAGTGTGGGCTCACCTAAAATCAATTTTAAAATGGGCTCTTAAAATAAATAATCAAATTAAGGATGTGCATATATTAAGCGATGGTCCATCTTCACAATATCGGAATAAAAAAATATTTTATTTGATTTCTAACCACTTATCAAGTCTCCTGCCAAATTTATCCACCTGTACATGGAATTTCAATGAAGTAGGACATGGAAAAGGTGCTCCAGATGGTGTGGGAGCAACTCTGAAACAGACTGCAGACAGAGTTGTAGGAGAAGGACATGATGTTGAAAATTTTGAAAAATTTATGTCAGTGTTGAAGATAAAATGTACAGGCATAAAATTAAAAGAAGTCACTGAAGATGAAATAGCTGAAATAGATAATCTGTTAAACAATCGTGAAATAAATACATTCATTGGAACTCGAAAAGTCCACCAAGTTACATATTCAGATGATGTGGAATATCTTTTTTTTCGATCCTTGACCTGTACTATCTGTTTACCAGGAAGAATGTGTTCACATTTCCATCTAGGTGAAGGCTTTAAAAAAATTTCAAAAACAAGTCAGAGTCAAGAAGTTCAAGATGCAGAAGGTAAGTTGTATTTCTTTTTTTTACAGACTTTGTTAGACGTTTTGATAGTATAATTTAATTTTAGTGACACAATAATTAAAATCTTAAATATATTTCATTTTGACAGCCAGTTTTAAATGCATGGATTGGATAATTGTGAAGTATGAAAATAAAATGTATCCTGGAGAGATATTGGAAATAAATGAAAATAGAGTTAAAGTAAATGCGATGGAGCCCACAGGCAATGGAAAGTTCAAGTGGCCTACCAAAGAAGACATCCATGACTATCCTATATGTGACATTGTAAAAAAAATTGAACCTCCAGTGCCTTATGATAATAGAGGGAGTAGATTTGTTTTTCATGAGCAAAACCTTGATTAAAATTGTCATTTTAAAACATGTTTATCACAAAAACTGTCATTCCCTCACTTTATGATCATTCCCTCATTTTAATAAAATTTTAAAAATCTAATAATTATAGTATTTTTTAATATTAAGTGTGACGAATATTTTTTCCTTATTAAATACCTTTTCTAGTATCTTGCTACAAAAAATTAGAAATTTCTGACGTTATTTTTATTTTTTTTTGTCACTATATGAAAATGGCCTATTTGTGTAGAATCACCCATTACACAATCATTGAGAAGACGAAAATGAAGCAATTTTGTTCAAAGAATCATGCACCTTAATGAAATACTTAATCTGAGTTCTTTCTTGTTTTTTAGAGTTTAAACAATAATTGATTTGAGAAATAATTTTTAGCTGGATTTTCGAAGGAAAATGTTTTGCATAAGAGTGCTTAGTAAATTAGGAGTATAGCGTAAATTAAAACATACACCGTTTCAAAGAAGCTAATTCTAAATAATAATACCGTATATTTCCGTGTATAAGCCGAGAATTTTTGGACTTTTTTTGAAAGCTAAATCGGGGGGGGGGGGGGGGGGTCGGCTTATATACGGGTCCGACAATCTAAAAAAAAAAGTTGGTCTATATATCGCGAAATATAGACTAATATAGAGCTCCAATTATGTAATTTACGTCTCCTACATTAAGGAAATAATTAACTTAAAATAAGTAGAGTTTTATTTAAAAGAATATACATCTATTTTATAGCTGGATTTTGTAAAATCATCACTGAAACAAAATGGCGAAATTCGCTCCCGACTACAATAATACGCTCGCGACTAGCTGTGTATGCCTTTCTATTCCCGCTCATCCTTCTAATAGAAATGTAGAAAATAATTCAATAAAAAAAGTAAAACAAACTAGCAAACGCAGGGTCAAAAAGCAATGAATGCCGAGTGCCATGTGCTCGCGCTCGACTCGATCACGAGGTCGGCGCTTGCCTTAGACAGGGTTACCAGAGATCAATTTGTCACCGTTGGCGCCAAGCTTCTCACTTTCACAACGTCTTGATTGGAAAATGCTTGATCTGTGTTACCTGCTTAGCGAAAATTTCGCCAATTTTGGCATTTTTCTTTGAACTGTAATTTTTTTTTCTTCAAATTTTTATCTCGGCTTATATACGAGTTTTGAATTTTTGGTACATTTTTGAAGAAATAATGCCCCCTTGGCTTATATTCGGAAATATACAATAATTCAAATTGCTACTTTGTACTGCATATTATGTTATATACTACTTATTTATTAGCGATTTTCTCATATTATTATTATTATTGTTATTATTCAGAAACACTATTCAGAAGAATAAAACTAACATCGGTTTACATTTAACAATGAAAGACATTTCTGAAAAGTTATATTTGAATCTAATGTAAAAATAATAGTTATAGTTTGATACTGTTAGTTATTGTTTGTAACGGATTTAAAATATGAAATGAGCAATGTATGTGCAGCAAGGCCGTAGCCCGAAATTCTAACGAAATTCGACTTTGAAACACTAGTGTAGAGGAAAGTTTCAGGGAGGAATATATGTTACATTGCAAAAAATTTTGGGATTTCGGGGGGGAGGGGCGTCGGCCCCCCTCTGGATACGGCCTTGATGTGCAGTTAATATTTTGATGTAATCTTAAAAGTAGGTAGTAAGAATTTTGACCCTTAAAAGCCTATTTCTTACATTATATTATATAATTTTCTTTTCTAACACTAGAAAGTTTCTGTGTCCAAAGTTTATTTAGAGTAATGATTAAGGCAGTTTTATAAATGAATAAACAAATATTTAGCATATTAGTTACGTAAAAGACATGTTAAAAACTACGTGTAAATAAATATACTAATTTTATTTCAGTTATTTCAAATATAGTACAATAATCATATTGATTGATTCTTGTGAAACATTTAATTTGCATAAAAAAAATAATAACAAATTTCAGGAAAATTTTAAATGTTTGATAAAAATCATGATTTTTTTAAAATTATTTAAATCACTGATTTAAAACACTTGATTTTAATCACCGAACCCTGTAATTCTAATTGTGTGAAATTAATGTATGCAATAACTTTACTTTTAAGATAGTTGCGATAAAAAATTATGTGCCATTTTTTAGTTATAAATATAAATAAATAAAAATAGAAACAGTAGTTAAATTATATTAAACTTAGATACACAATCTTAAAATAAAAATAGCTAAAACCAGATTTGAACCGAGTCAAATTAGTCTGTTTCGGAGCGAAATCCAAATTCTGAAACAAAATAAAAACAAATATGACTCAAAATAAAGTTCCACCGAATAGAAAAGCCCAGAAACGCCTTATCGACCCTACCTGTATCCCTGCATATAAGACAATTTTTAAATTAAATGAAATGCTCTAGAGATAAGATTCGTCTAATGAGAATCTAAAAACAGTTCTGTTTCGGAATATTGGAATAACTATTTTTTATTACTTATTACCAATGGAAGTGTCATGTCACTTGGTTATTGAAATTTAGAACATGAACCACTTTTTGAAAGATAAATGAATTTGTTTCTACTGTAGTAACTGCATCCCTGTGTTTTATGTTAACTGAACATCTCCCATAATGCCTTTTCAAATTTGAATATAGCTCTTAGTCGCATCTGTCTGCACTGTGTACGTACTCCCATCCCCTGCTCCCGCCTCCTCCCAACATCACAAAATAAAACTTGTTATAAGGCAGGAAATGGGGTCAACAAAATTTCATACACATTTTCCAATGTTACTCACAAGCAATGATTCCGAAACTGTGCGCCAAAGAGCTGAGAAGTCTTCACGGGGTGCCTCGAAATTTTGCAATAAGTTTCAAAAATTATTAGAAATTTGCTCATTATGAAGCTTTTTAGCAATACTTCGCGGTGCCCTATAATAAAAACAAGGGTTATGCAATGCAAGTGCGCTAGTTTTATTTATTTTCATACCTTACTTATGGTTAGCAGGGGTCCCCACCCCTTCAGAGCGTTCGTGTACCCCCTAAAAATTAAGGAGCCCCTCAAAATCGACAATCCAACAAATTGGCCAAAAAGTGGGCCAAGCCCCTACGAAAAAATCCCAATGACACTGTCTGTGCCATGACCTGCCCTCCCCCTTCCTGGTGAGCACGGCTGTGGCTGTTACTCATGGGTGTAAGCTGTGTCTAGTCAAACTTTTATTTAGGGTAGGTAATCGTTATCTCATACCTCGGCTTGACACGGGAATCCTCGTAGACTACAGACCCAGAACACTTATGTTCTCGACTGTTCCCTGTCCCCTTCCCTCGAGCCTTACCAAAACGTGTCCCTGAAGGCCTGAAGTGTATACATCCTAAAGCGTCCACAAATGTGGTGGAAGGGCGCACCGGGACATTTCCCGGTGTCCCGGTGGACCAGTCCACCCCTGCTCGTTCAAGCCTTATGTTGGTGTTATATCGCTTGCTTGAGGAAACTTCCATCGCTGGTGAGCTCAGTTTCATTGCTTTATGGTTTATGCTTATTATTTACTTAACTTAATGTATTGCTGCTTTTCACATATTAAAATTATGGTTATACAGTAGAAATTGGATAATTCAAGTGTCTTTAATTTGAATTTTTCTTGAATTTGAAGATTTTGCTTGGTCTCTTAAACTTTGTATTCAAATCAATGTTAAAAATTCTGGATAATTCGAAGGTCAAATTCTTTGTTTTTGAAGTTTTTCTCATCTGAAATCAACAAAAACATGTTGAAAAACATTGTTGTCTGCTAAAACTTTACCCTATTTGTTTTTTTGCAGCAAATAGTAGATTAGCAAGATTTCTATCTTGCGATCTATTGTGAAAGATTCTCCCCTTTCATCCACCTGTTGGGAATGTGACAAATGATCACCCCCTTGACCCCTGAGACCGAACGTTCGTTAGGTACTCTTTTGCACTTCAATGGTTAACAGTGAATCATGCCTGATCCCTCTTCTCTTCACAATGTTTCTACACATGACTGATTATTGATTGCTCGAATGGTCAGATAGATCATGCATAGAAAATATTTTTTGCCTTGTGACGTCATGCTCATTCTTAGAGTGCTCTAGTTTGATCGTCACATTTCACTTTTCTACAACGAATGTGATGTACAATTTTGATAGCTAAAATTCATACATGTCTTTGAGTAAGCCATGCACTCCTTACAAAACTTTAATGTCCTTTGAAAAGGTCGCCTTAACTCGCTTGGTGGAAAAAAGGGAAACAGGAAATCACCAACGAGTATGGGATAGCACCAACCACATTGTCTGCATTTTGAAAAATGAAGACAAAAACAATGTTTATTTATTTTATATACATGGCTTGACATTTTCCAGAAAAGATTATATATGTTGTTTTTGACAGAATAAACATTATCAGCATTTGTAGGTCTTAAACTAAGCTACAAAAATTAAACTTCTGGAATTTGAAGTTTTGGGTAATTCAATGTTTAGTTGTGGTCCCTTCAGCTTCAAATTATTCAAGTTCTACTGTATCAATTAATTTGTTTGCTATAATTTAGGTATATATATATAGATATATATATATGTATATATATATATATATACACACACACACACAATATGAATTTTATTGCAATATGATTTATGTTACAAATTTTCTGATGGACACAAAGCTGTGAATGGAGGGTATTGTCGCAGAATTTTAAACTCTTGGAGAGGGGATAAAAGTCAGAGAATTTTGTGAAAATCTTAAATTACCAGGTAATTTTGTATCACTTACCATAAATTTAATTGATATTTCCTTCCAAATACTCGGATACAACATGAAATTAATTTGTTTCAGAAAGTTTTGTGCCTGGAATCTTGATGCACCTGTGTTCAAAATTCACTGCTGTTTTGTTTGTTTGTTTTGTGTGTAATTGCTTAAAAGTCTCAGTCCTTATCTCCCCTGTATCCTATCTTTTAGCCTACTGCCTTAAGATTACCATATTTTGACTCATGGTATGAGTGAAGAGACCATATATAATAGCTATAATTTTCTCCTCCACATCCTGGCTTTTACGATATTGCTTTAAGATTGTCCTGCAGTGTTGCATAGCATGAGTGTGGAAGTGCAGTGGCTGTACTGTACTAGATGAAGTTTATTGTAATTTTTTTTATTGGGTACAGAGATTCTCAGGGGGGAAAACTGCCTTCTTGGAGGATTTCTGAGGTACTGCATTTGTGTATGGAATAGGAGAAAACCAGCTAAGCTGCAAATCAATAAGGGTGCTTCTCAAGGAGATTGTTTTAAAAAGCTTCTAAAAGAGAAACAATTTCTGTCTCTGTGTATCTGCCTACATTTCTTTGATTTTTCTCTCTGTGACTCGTTAAAGTAAAACCCTTGCCATGAAAAAGTTTCTCCCTACTTTTATGTGAGGGAATATTTAGTTTGTTTTCCTCCTTTTAAAAATTATGTTGATTTAATGCTATAATTTGTATTTATTATTTTAATGTTTTTATTGCATGCTGAGGGCATTATTTGTTTCACTGATAATCTTTTGTTATATCTCATTAATACAGATTTAGATGCTGCATTAAACCACCATGAAGAGAAAGATGAATCAAATAATCTTTTAAGTTCTTATGATGAATTAAAAATTCTTGTGCTGCCTCAGAATTATTCAGAGGGACCTAAATTCTTCCTGGGAGTTGAGAGATTTGGATATGTTTTGAATGCAGGTAAAATATTGTTTTTAATTCTTCTTAATAGGTTTAAAAACATGTGTAATTGTAGTTTTATTATTAAAAGTAATCGATTGGTGTCTAAAATTTCGAAATACATGCATGGTATTATGCATAACTTATTTTCCATGTTTTAGCCTACTCTCCTATAAAAGTGAAAAAAAAAGTTCATGACGCATAAAAGCAGGCTTAATGTATCGTGAAAAGATCGTTAAAAATAAAGAAAAGTTGAAAATAAGTGAAGTAATTAAAGATTGAAAAATAAAGTTTGAAAGTAGGGTTTTGCAATTGGGGGAAATGTGTCTGTCCGTCAGTCTGCTGGTCTGTCTCTTCCCCTCCTCCTTCTAATAACTTTTGAGAGAACTGTCCAAATTGAAAGATTTATTGAAAGATTAAGATCTCGGCGAGGAAATCTCATTTCCATATTTTACTTTTTGATTTGAACAATTTTTCATTTAATTTTGAACATGTCAAAATTTTTTTTACATTAGATAGACAAAAATGAAGCAAATTATGTAAACTCTTGACACAAGATTCCCAGTATACTTAAGAACCCGAAAAAATCAAGTCCTACAGGTTTTGAAATGTGTCGCAAAAATGGCATGAGATAGGGAACATTTAACGTAAAGTTCCCTATCACATTTGACTTGATTTTTTCTGGTTCTTAAGTATATGTTATGCTCCCCGCCCACTGATGAGGAGAGTAACTTGTTTGTCTATATTTCTATGTGTCTTTTTATAACTCATTTATTTTTCATTGTTCGTTATTTATGGCCTTTGCCATTGTTATTTGTTTACATGCACTGGAATTTTCACTCAAATTCATTTATATGTATAACTTACTATGTATATATATATATATATATATATATATATACATATTGCACCTGCTCCAAAATTGCAAATTATTGCTCCTAAACACAATTGGGCCTGCTCCCAAATTGCTCCAAAAATTGTTTTTTCATTTTCTCCCCTGAATCATTAAAATTCATTGTTTGATGTGGCACAAAACATGTGTGCAAGGTTTATGAAATTTTATTTCACTTAAAATAAGCAAATTAGTTGCTTATTTTAAGAGAGGTGGTATAAATGCTGAAAACTAGAGTAATCATAGGACATTCTACTGCTACAAAGAGCAATCATCAGCCATGACTTAGGGCCCAGCAGTGGTGAAAATTAAACGGCTACAGCATGTTGTTTAAAATTAAAAATTTTAGAAGGAAAACAATTAGTAAAAAATTCACATCCAATGTTTTTAACAATGCTCTTTTGATTTTTCTTTTTAAAAAATGGTTAGGTACTCATTGATATTTTAATTTCTTGCATTTATTTATCAAAATCACTTATAGTAAGCAACAGTTTTGACTGCAGAAAACAATTCTATGGGAAAATATATCAGTATACAAATACAAATACAAAAGAAACGACCAGCAACAGGCTCAGGGCCCAACTGGCTGGTCCTAGTCAATTTAGCAGTCCCCAATGAACATCAAGAGCTTTCTTAAAAGTTTTTACCCCACTGCAATTAACAGTGGCTTCCGCTAAACTATTCCAACTGCCTACAACTCTATTGAACCCTATTTTATACAACTTTACTTAGTAGCATTTTCTGTGTGTAATTAATGATAAATATTTTGAATTAAACTATTTATATACAGAAACTTAGTTTTTGCTGTTAAAGTGTCTTTTGAAAATTTTATCTAAACTGCAAAATTATTTTTTTATAATATTATGACTACTTTTGTGTCATTTATTTCTTTATTTTTGAAATATTTTCACACACAACTAGATTTAGAGGTGGAACATCTTGTTCATGTTATTCTATCATTGGTTAAGAAAATGACACAAGTTGAAAGATTAAGGAAGCTTTATACTCCACCTTCATCTAACAGTCAAGACATGAAGGTACTTCTTGTGCTAATATTTTTTTAATCCTACAAAGGGATGAATCTTTTATAAAACCCATCTTAATTTAATCCTTTTTAATCCTATATCCTTCCTATGAATTATATTCTTGCAAAATTAAGCGCTTATTATTTGTTTTTATACCTTAAAATGCTTTTGCAGCCAGACAAAGACAGAATGAGATTACTAAAATCATCTGTTTCCTTTGACATCACATTCACTTTGATTGTGCCTGAGCCCCAAATTCTAGATGTACACTGGGACGTTGAAAATGCCATTGATGGTATAGAACTATTTTTTGCACTTGTGATGACATTTTTTGATAAACTATTACTTTAAATAAATGTTGATGGGGGATCAAAGGTGGCTTATGTATATTATACCCTTACTTGTAACCCTTACTTAATTTATACAGCTGATAACAAAATAAAAGTCTACTGGAAAGTTTTGTATACAGGAGAAATATATAAATAATTTTATTTGAATATCACAAGTCTATTGGCAGAGGCAAAAGGCTGAATTTTTTAAACAGAAGGGAGACTTTTTCCTCCAAGTTTTATGTGCATAAATTATCAAATTTTTGGTGAGAAAAAGTACTGGCAAAAATTTCTACAAGGTGTTGTGTATCCCTGCATTCTAGCTATTCGCATTTGGTGTAATTACCCCTTCCCTCCTATTTTTTATACTTAATGTTTAATCCAAATTCTTAGCAGTTATTTGCTTTGATTGCATCAAAATTAGATAGAATATTTTTTAATTTAACAACAGTTGGCATGTATGAGATTATTCTATAAAAATCAAATAAAAAGAAGTTTATAATGTCTACGAAGTATCTTACAACTGGTTTTGTTTGTGCATGTAAAATAAATATAAGCCATTTAGTTTGATTATTGGGGTTTTATACCTTTTTTTAGTAATATGTAAAATAACTTGTGAATATTTTAATTTTATGACCCATATTTAATAAATTAAATTTTTATACTATTGCTTAAATTCAGATGAACTTTTTAAAGGCACAATGAAGGGGAAATTTCAGATAAGTATTCAACTTGTACCTAAAGTTATACATTATATGTGTGTGCTCATATTAAGCTAGTAGATTGCATTGTATCAGGATTTTTTTATAGATAAGTAAAAATGCATGTATTTAGAAAATTTTCCTCTATTTTATTTATTTATTTGTTTTTGTAATATTGAGAAATTATAAAATATACATTTTTGTAATATGCAATTACTGTTTTTAAAGTGTACATGAAGCAATATCTGGAAGAACTGAAAATTATGTCAAAAATCAATGTCAAAAGTCAGGTATGTATTATTATTTACAATTAATACATTAAGAAACGTATTTATCTCACATTTCTAAAGCTTTTTTATTTAAGAATAAAACTAATTATCTGAAAATCAATCTACCTAATTCTAAATTGTCCATACTGAATTACTGGGATGATATAAAAACAACGGAATAGAACACTTGAAAGAGAGAGCAGAAAAATCAGGAATTCATAATTGCTTACATATTATATAATTCATTGATACATTGTAAAAAGGTTTGTTTTTCTATAACATTTGATGACTTGATATAATTCAGGAATTGAGAAACATTTTGTTTCTCAGTACTTGGATTACATCTGATCATCCAAGTTTTACCAGAGTTAATGAACACAATATCCCATTAATTTAAATGATCACAATTGTACTTTAAATAAATGCTTTTAAAAAATTAAAAACTTACCTTTTTGAGTAACTTCATTAATCCGTTAACAACCATATTTTTTTTTTTTTTTTTTTTTTTTTAGTTTTTAAAAAATTGTATTTTCTGAACCATGTTAAACCCAAATGAACTAAATATAACAAAATTTGAAAAAAAAAAAATCATGCATAAGCTTCCTGTGGTTGCTCACCAAATTGTCCTGCATTCTCTTAGTACTATCATTGTAGAAGGTGCTCCTTCAACAATGATTCAATTCTTATTTATAGTGCATAAAAGTTGCAACTAGTGAATACTTAAATAACAAAATTTTTTAAAATTGAAATCGGATATCTTCCGATCCCGCAACAAACTTGATTGCAAAATAAACAAATTTCACCTATTCTTTGTGATTTTTCAAAAATGTTGCTCTTGTGTTATTTATTTGTTTACTTATTTTCATTGACATTGACACAAAGCATTGCAAAGTTCACTAGACTATGTTTGAAAAATAATTTACTTTCTATTGTAAAGATATCTTCCAACTATGCAAAACATTTATTCTTTACATACAAGTGCTTTTTTTTCATGTTATGTCCGTAACATGCATAACAGGTAGTGTGAATGAAATAACATGCCATATGACTTGTATGAATGTAACATAATAAATAACCAAAGTATTTAATATATGTTTAAAAAAATCAAAAAATAATCAATTTAAATTTAAAAAATCCTGATTTTAATCAAAAAAAAATCACAAACCCTGCATTAAGATATTATTACTAATGGTTTCTCTACTTATTTTTAAGTTTTTTAACTTCCTGAAGTTTCTTGCAGTTTCAGATGTAAATAATTTTATGCAAAAAAAATCATCTCTGATGGAAAGTTATGTTGCGCTAGACTAAAATAAATGACTTTCACTAATGAGTTCCATTCGAATACCACCTTCATTTAGAAATTGAAGGCTTGTAGTATTGCTGTAAGAATAGTTTATATTTAATCTGCAGAAATTAATTTTGTTGACACTTGTCTGAAAAAAAGGAAAAACTAAAATGTGCTTGATTTCTTGATAAACTGCCATCCGACGCTGGTCTCACAGAACACTGAGTTTTATTCTGTAGTGTGCCGAATGGTTTTTTAGTAGTCTCGGACCAATGGACGACCAAGGATAAAAAAGGCTATGTAGTACTGTTCAAAACCATCAGGGAATTTACTATTACACAGTTAATTTTTGTTTCTCTTAATGATCAATAAATTTTGCTTGGATTATTATGATCAAAACAAATGAATACTTTTGTATCTCTATTAAGTACTTAAAATTATCGCACAATTTTTTAAGTACAGTGAAACTAACTTCAGAGTATTTTAAAGATTGAAATTTTGTTTATTTATTTATTTATAGTTATTTTCTCCCATAGATTTTGTACATGACATCATTGCCTCTTCCAACCCAATTACCAATGGATGACCGTGGAAAAGAATTTATTTTACATTCAGATCTTTTGCCTTCCATTATTAATCCAATTGAAGCAAGATTGGGTATATTTTTTTAAAACTTAATTTAAACCTTTCTAGTGATAAACATTAGTTTTTGTATGCTTTTGGTCAAGAGAGACTTATAAAAAAAGAAGTGATGTATGAATGAAAGATTACTAGTGTTTGGCTCTTTTGCATATTCCTTAAAGAAAGTTTGCAATGTCTAATTTTGAAGTACTTAACTTTTTTGGACAATATGTATTTTAATTGAGTTTTTTAACTGCAAGTATTTATTTTTGAAGGAAATGAATCATTAGATCCAACGCAATTATTTTTGTTCTCTTTTACTTTAAAATTTATCATACTTAATGCTGATTTGTGGATGTCAACTGAAACTTCTTATCAATTTTTTTCCCACTTTTTCACTGCGGACTTACCAGCCCTAATGGGAAAAATGTGTAAAGTTTTTTTTTACTGGCAATAATAAATCATGCTCAAATTCCTACCTTAGCAATTTATGTTTCTTTTTTTGCGGGAGGGGGAGATACTTATTGATACTAAAGTTACTCTTTTGTGGGGTACGAGCACCTGGCCTTTTTTTTACTTCCAGGAAGATCTCTGATATATATGTTGTACAAGTGTATCATTTCAAGTCTCCCACGGCTGCGCCAATTGCGCAACACTGCGCCAAAACTGCTACATGCTGCTACAAAATGCGTTTTTTTCGGAAAATTTGCGCCAAATCGCGATTTTCGGGGGGAAAATCGAAAAAACTTTAGATATATATATTTTTTTAACCTTAAAATTGACATCAGTTGTTACATTTTTCCTTTAGTCAACTAATTTTTCACCTTGGAAGTAGTTTTTTAAAGATTATTAGCTCTACCCTCTCTTAAGAACCTCAAATATGGACGAGAAAATTGAGCAGAATGAATGATGGTATCCCACGCTTGTAGAAGAAACAGTGAGACGATTTCTAATATTTTGTAGTATTCTATAGAGAAAAATCGTTCATCTTATCACTATTTATGTTAAGCATTTTATTTAGTAAGTTTTTCTTGAAATAGTTTAAAAAGTTTACAATTTTATGGAACGTGGAGAGGGTTTTTCCTCAGTGCACTTTGGGTTTTCTAATGTATAGGAAATTATGAAACTCAGCAATTCCTTAATCAGAAAAATAATAAATATTACTGCAGATGGAAAATCGGATAGACTTCAAACATTATTCGATAAAATTTGAAAGCATATTTAATTCATGCAAAATTTTACTGTTACTTTAGTCACAATAGTTAATTATAAAAAACAAATTTTCATTGATAAATAGTTTAAAATAGTTGAACTGAACCTTTCATATTAGTTTGTTTTTGCTTATTTTCTTGAAAGAATAGTGTTTTAGCTACTAAACAAAAAAGGAAGGAATGCAATAATTTTTAAAAAGAAGAAAATTTTAAGCTTTCTTCCAGCTATTCTTAACTATTAGCAGAGGAAAAAAACAAGAAAACTTTTTTTTAATATAATCTGTTTTTTTTTTTTTTTTTTTTTAGAAAAATATTGAAAAACACCTGTATAAGGGTTATAGGTTTAATTAGTCTTACTTTTTGAATAGGTTATGAATAATTTCTTAAAAAATATTAAAATAATCCAGTTTTGAAAGATGACTGACATTTACATTTCCTATCATTTTGAAGACTTGAAACTGCTCTTACCCTTGATGTATGAAAATAACATTGCTTTAAAACAGCCATTTAATATTTAAATAATAAAGAAAGAAAATCCTCCAAAAATGATGCAAAGCTGATATATTTGGCTCCGAGACTGAGACAAAAGTCGATTTCTTCTGCTCCAAACTGATACAAAAGCCCATTTTTTCTGCTCCAAACTGATACAAAAGCCCATTTTTATCTGCTCCAAAATTTGATACAAACTCTGAGGCCGGTGGGAGCACTGATCATTTTCATTTTATTTTAGTATTCTTTTATGCGTTATTTATTAAATTTACCAGCAGACAATATGTTTTCCATTTATTTTATTCATATCTACTTTTACCGACAGGTGAAGCGTCTTGAAACTAGCTCGCAAACATTTAACATGTAAAGTAGATCCTAATGACAAGTTGGCCATCACTAGTAGATAATCAAAGGATTGTAAATGCAGAACCAAAGTAATAATAACTGCAATAACATATTTTGCTTAGTATCTGCAAATTTTTTTTAAACTTCAGCAGGTTCTAAAGCCACTCCCGGAAGATATGTAAGCCAATATTTGTTATGATATTGTGTTGTGTTATAAAAATGAATTAAATATATCATTATTCATATGCTGAAATAAAAGATCAATTATTATTGGGAAAAAATATATATTCATAATTAAAAAAAAATCAATTATTTATTCATAATAGTTACTTTATTAACTTCATAAAAAATTCTTGATTATATTTAAATACCTTAAAAATCTAAATTTTCACATCTTAGGCATTAATACAAAAAAACTGAATTGGCCAAAAAGATATAAAGCAATGATTGATCAATCATAAAAAAAAAATGTTTATAACCTGTGGATCCACGACTTGAACTAGCACTACCTCGACACCTTCGCTGATTGTTGCTTGAATCAAATTTTATCACTAGAAGGCTCGCCTTTGCTGTATAATACCCTCCATTGGCGATTCAACGGTCTTAAACTATACTTCCATATTCATTTCAAAACATAGAGGGTCCGTGATGCAGTCTTTTATTGGAATAGCATATTCCGTTATGGCTCATCCTCCTCAATTAATGAATGTCCTTCAATGTAGATGAAGTGATTACTAATTCTTCAAGTTGAGCTCATGGATCGTGAATTACATCATACAATTACTAGATAAAAAAAAAACTTGTTTCTTTTGATCGGTCGAGGAACGCATTCACTATGCTGTCGCAAAATCTACAGCACCTTGAGTAAATCTATCAATACATTTTTTTAATGATAATTTTCACTTCAAGTAATATTTTAGACAAGGCGGTTATATGAGGCATCCCCAGTCAGAAGGAAAACACAAAGGAATTCCTCTGCTGGGGAGCGAGCGAAAAAGCGTCATTCGTGTATGATATCGAATTTCCAACTGTCGAAACAAAATGCACATGGCGAGGCACCGGAAAAGGAAGCTTACGCCACAGGATATAGTGCATAAGTAAAAATGGTTATGATTTGAATTTATCTAGCCCAAAGATTTAGAAAAAAGTGTAAATAAAAATTGTAGGTGTTTTAAAGTATAGTTCATGCAAAAACTAATCGCGGAATTTAATGGAAATTATAATTCTAAATAACTGTGAAAAAAAATGGCATGCTGCGCAAACCTACATTAAAAGTGCGTGACAAGTTTCCGTCACGGAGTAAGAGTCAAGCCACAGTTAAGTGTTTAAAAAAATAAATATTATTCGAGGCTTGAATAAAGTAAACCTTGAATAAATGAGAAATTATTATTTTGATAATTAAATGTATCAAAAGAGAATTAATTGATCTTTTGTTACAGATATGGTGTCTGGGAATTTACCAATGCCCCTCTTTGGTTGATTCTGCCCGAACTTTTGCAATTTATCAGCTTCTCCGATAGGAGTAGCAGTTGACTTCTCAACTGCTGCTCTGGGAGCAAGATCATGTGTCCTAGCAAATGTTATGTTCTTCCTTCTGAGAGGGTAGCAGTTTCCTTCTCAACTGCTGCCTTGGGAGTAAGATCATGTGTCCTAGCAGACGCTATATTCTTGTCGACACAGTTGTGAGAATTGTGCTGTATGTGACCAAATGGTGCTGGGTTGTTGAATAGCACTTGATCAGCCTAATAGAATGGTTGGTATCATCAACTGAAAATTGAAAATAATGTACCTGCAAGTATATCAATCCACCTTTCCGTCAAACTAAAGGTGTTTTAGCAGGGACCGCTTATCCCATTCATAAGTACCTCACAAAATTTGAATAGCTTAATGCAAAATTGACTAGTCTTTTGTCTTTAAATATTTATTTAAAAAATAGTTTTGATATACGTTAATTTATACGACCTTTATTGTTTTGTAGGCTCTGAAACATCAGTGCATTCAAATTTGAATTTTGTGATATATATACCAACCAAGAAACAAATGCCTCTTCAAATTTACGATCCTAATGGTGAGTGACTTTTCATGAGAAAAACGTTGTTTTATAAAATTACTAGCTGCATAGCCCGACTTCGCACAGAATGTCTCAAATATTGTGTCATTCCCAGGCGGAGGAAGACTTATGCTATCTGACACATGTTCAACACTCTGTTTTATATAAATAAGGATAAAGTTATGAAAATATCTCTTTAGAATAAGGAGAAGTCTTTTGAAGTTGCTGTTTGAGTAAAAACAACAGTATCTAAAAATCCACTTTGCATGTATGAGATTAGTCATAAAAAATTCTATAGGATTGAAGACAACAGTTCATAAATAATGTTAGCGGTAACGCTAAAATTCCTCATCAGAGAAAGGGCAATAGTCCCTAAAAATCCCTGATTTAATATGGGTATCAGAGTTCTCAAACTACATCAACAGTCCTCCTTAAAGCCCTTGTCAGGATAACAACTCTCCCATAAACTCCATTTTACAATAAGGATGTAAGTAATTGAATAACATCAATAGTCTTTCTAAAAATTGCCATCACAAATATACCCCAAATGGAAATAAGAACAATAGTCCAGAAAAATCCCTATTAAAATAAAAAGAATAATATTAAAAATATAAATAAATAAATTAACTGTAGAATCTGGGCAACTGTATAGTGAAGATACCTTTCAAGAAAAGGGAATCAAAATAAATCTATCGATCACCCTTGAACTGCAAAAAACGTCATAAATGGCTTTTAAAGAAAAAATTAAAAGTAAAACAAAAGAGAAGAAAGAAACATTAAAAATCCGCTGCGCCTTAAAATGCTAAAAACATTGTGAACAGAATTTTATTTAGAAAATATACATGTAGACAAAATGGCAACGGTACAAACAAAATAAAAAATAAACTGTTTTAACAGTCGTCTGAGGAAAATAAGCCGTGAAAAAACAATTTCGAATTACTGTGAAAAATGTAAAAATGCGTAAACTTATTTTCTTGTTAAGGGGGCGATACATTGTAAAAAAAAATCAATTTTTTTTCCATAAATAGTTAAAATAGCATCTCAAAAATATTCCTGTAAATTTTTAGAATAAAATTGGCATTATTTATCGATTAAAAACTCATTTAAGTGCTCCACCTCAACTCAGTGCTTGAACGCTATTTAAGCCTGTAACTGAGCGTCGACTCTCGCACCTGCTTTTAAAATTTATGACCTTGGGGTCTATTGTATGGTAGGCAGAAAGTCTTTTGTTCTTTAATTCTATGAAAGAAACAACTGTATAGTTACTATAAAGTACTTAAAATCAGTGTTGCCATTATTTCAGTTCAGTTAAGTTCAGTATACTTCTGGAATTCGTTCTGTGCAGAGCAATTTAGTCAGTGAAAAAAAAAAAGAAATGCAGTCTTATCCTAAAACTGATCTTATACAACCCTTGAAATTGCTGATTAGTTGGTAAGCCACTGTAATCATACAGTTCCTGTGTGTCAAAACTTTAAACACCTTTTTCTCAAAATTACTTTTTTTAAATTGTCAGGCAAGACAACTCAAAAGGTTCTCAACCGATTCTTATGAAATTTGGCACACATCTTCTCTATAGTATTAGCTTCTAGTTGCCAAAATGCCAAAAAAAAAAATTCAAAAATTACCGTTTTTTACCCAAAACCATTGAAAAAAAGGGTAAAAAATCAAACTTTTTTTTCAAAGGCATGCCAATTTAGGATTTTTCGACTTCTTTGTTTTTTTATTAGTTTAACTAAGAGATATATATTTTATGAACATGTTCAAATCAAAATTTTTCATTTCAGATGACTAGGAAAAGCTAAAAATCCCGCCTATTGATGCCTTTTGCTACGAGGGTGTCAGGAGATTAGTTACTACGATGGCCATTTTGAAAAAACAAAAAATCTGATTCTTGTAGTGTAATATATAATGAATAAACATACTGACTTTCAAAACAATTCATTTATTTCTTCCTTTTTAAACAAGCCTCTGAAAAACGGTCAAAATTCATGCGGTTACATGTACCGCCCCCTTAAATTAGCGGTTTCAAATTTTGACACAAAGACAAAACTTTTTCTGGGTCAGTTTTTTACAAGTTTTCCTATGTTAACAAATTCAAAACAATGCAATAATTTCTTCATACAAAAAAAGGCATTTTTAACAATTTTTAGGCTCTAAAATTAAAATTTGAATGGTTTGCAGCTTTTTTAACTTTTGCAAAGCCCCCTATGATTTTCCATGTGTGCCAAATTTTGGGAAAATCTGATGTAAACTGAATTTGTGTCAGGAACATAGATCACTGTAGGAGAAGCTGAAAATCCTGCCGATTGATGCCTTTTGCCACGAGGTTCACGTGAACACATGGGCCATGAATGCACAGAGTCTTTCTTATTGCAATAAAATAGCAGTATACAGTCAATTCGGTGATAGCAGAGCTCAAAGTCTGAAAACTATTATTGCTTTACCCCAAATTTGTTATGTTCCGACCCCCTTTGTCTTCATCCGCAAGTTAATTATCCTCCATTTTTTAATGTTCACCTTTTTTATTTGAAGTATTTTTTGGGGGGGAATACTTGAAATTTGATAGCTTAAGGAATGGACAAAAATTATCGTATAAGTGAAAAATTCTTTTACCTTCTTCTGTACTCAGGTATGTTGCTGGAGTATGCCCAGGCTCAGATGCAATTTCTTTTTAATTTTACTCCCAGAACATTTGTACAAAGTGGAAATATTATGATTTTTTAGTTCATGGAAGCAATTGCCTCCCCCCACCTCCCGGTCAAGCATTTTTAAAAACTATATGAATGATATAGTTTTAATTATGCTTGCCCCTCAAGGGAGAGGGGCAATTGCCCCATTGCGTTCTCCTTTTTCTCTGAGTATGAGTATACCATTAGCATTATACAGTAAGCTGATGATGGTTGTAGAAGTTGAAGAAGCAGAATGCAAGTACAATGATTTCATAAACTTTGATGAAAACATTGTTGTTTGGATTGATATTTCCAATGAAGATTTTGAGCAAAACACAGAAGAAAATTACAAAAGTGCTGCTGAAGGAGAAATATCAAAAATCCTGTTCCAATTCATGGCAGAAGCACGTTTCTCTTAAAGTTCTCCAGAAGAGGTAGAGGAAATCGCGCAGCACAGCAGTGAGCGCTGCAGATTAATCTTGAAGCATGCACCACCTTACAATTTTCTTTTAAAGCGACTAGGAAGAAAAGGTTTTTAAATTTATTATTTTTTTTCTCCCAGGAGGAATAATCACCCTTTTCTTTGAATTGTAAGAAAGAAAGAACATACAAAATTAAAGATATCATCAGTGATATATATCTTTAAGTTTTTCAAATATTAAAATGTGTTGTATTGCTTTTACTTCAGTTTCTCTTAGCTTGCATTAATTGGATGTTCAATTTTAGATTTTATTAATTCTTTATAATTTAATAATTATAATATTTATTTATTGTCTGCATGTATTATTACTATATATGTAAACTATTTAAAAATGTATTGTTTGATATTTTGTAATCAAACCGATTTGTAAATTTGGTTCTTCATCATTTTGTTCTGCAGATAAATTTTGACTTCTGAAACTTGTGCTGCAGATTGAGACAGAAAATTCTGCTACTTGGTCAGTAGTATCTGGGGAATAGAGAGGGAATAAACACTTAAAAATATGAAATTCCAGTAAAATGAAAAAAAAAAACTATTTTGATTTTTTTTTGCTCGGTGATTTTAATTATAGTGTGCATATTTTGTATGCTGTACATTTTAATTATAGTGTGCATATTTTGTATGCTGTACATTTTACATAGTGTGCATATTTTGTATGCTGTACGTTTTATATAGTGTGCATATTTTGTTATAAAAGTTTATAAGTGCTGCAGTGTGATGAACTTTCTTTGTATAAATTAAAACCTCCAAAGGATTGCATTACACTAAAAAGTTGAGAACCAAAATTAACAGCGAGTCTGACCTCTCATAGTTTTTCTTCAGTTCTGCTGGATTCAAAGCATATTTGCCTGCATGTGTATTTTAGTATACAGTGAAACCCCCGTTAACGCAAAATCGCTTAACGCAAAATGAATGCCATTCCCCGTCAGATAATCTAAGAACTAGTGCTAAATTAATCGTTTAAGACGAAATTGATTTGAACAAAATTCCGCTTAAGACGAAAAACAAAATTTTTCAGTTGACAAAAAAATTAAAGGAAAGAAAGGTGAAAAAACATTCTTTGACATGAAATTTCCTTGGAGCTTAGGAAGCTTGAAAATTCTGTTGCACTTATTAACTTCTAGGAATTCTAAGAAAATAGCGAAACAGGTAAAATGCCTGCATCTCACACGCTAATCCTTTTTCTGACAGACACTACAAGCGTGTTAGTGCGGGTCAGTGACGGGAATGAATTGACAAGGGACACCTCTATTAATGGGCATAGATAAGCAATGGACACTTCCATTAGGGGACAATGGGGTAGAGTTTCAAAAGTGTGTGGGTCAGGAAGACTTCCCAGCCACCTGGTTTTCAAGAGGGGGAGCGTCAATCAAGCATTCTATTCTTCATTTCCGTTCATTTTACTCGTTTAACATGGTGCTAAACTCTCAATCTATTTCTTGGAAATGAGTTATAAAGAGAACAACTTTGATTACATGCAGGGTAACACGCTGAAGGAAATTTTAGTTTTGAGTTAGTCCTGTGCGGGGTGCAGTTGATTTTTTCGCATTCGTAATAATGAATCGTAAACAGCAATCTTTGACGTTAGAAACGAAGCAAAAGATCTTAAATGAAGTTGAAGATAAATTATTGAAGAAGACAGAGATTGCTGCAAAATGTGGAATTGCCAACAGCACTTTATCTACGATCATTAAAAATTAAAATAAGATTGAAGCAGCTTATGCTGTGAATCAGTTTGAGCCAGCAAGGAAGAGAATGAGAACCGGGAAAAATGAAGACGTGGAAGTGGCCTTTTACGCTGGATCAAAGAGGCCAGGAATCAAAACATCATTTTAACAGGGGTGATTTTGCAAGAAAAAGCCAAGTTCTTTGGAGAAGCTCTTGGTGTCACCGATTCCGTTTTCTCAAATGGTTGACTCTCTAGATTTAAAGAGCGTCATGGGATTGTTTGCAAAAAAATCTGCGGTGAAGAAGCAGCTGTTGATCCGAAAACAGTAAATTCGTTTTTCGCTGAAAAATGGCCAGCCCTAAAAGAAGAGTTTTACCCGCGAGTCATTTTTAATGCAGATGAAACGGGACTTTTTTTTCACGGCACATCCTTCCCGTACGTTGACCATGAAAGGGGAAAAGTGCTCCGGTGGAAAATGCAGTAAAGAAAGAATAACTGTTATGGTAGCCTGCAACATGGACTGCAGTGAAAAAATTAGACTCCTTGTCATAGGGAAATCGGCCTAGCCCCAATTTTAAATCCTGCAGCCATCGGTTAGTGCGAAAAAATTTGGCTGCCCCCTCGACTTCGCGTTAACGAGGTTTGACTGTATATGCAAAGGTGTATTGCGGGCTGGAAATCGCTGATGCAATGTGCTGATAGTTTTCGACTAAGCAGAGCATCGCTCTAATATTTGATTTCGCCTAGTACTAATTCCATTTGAAAAAAATTGTTTTTCAAAAAAAAAGACACAATTTGAATCAGTTGTAGTTTGAATCCTACCTAAAATGGAATTAAAAAAAAAAAAAATCTTTACACCATATAATAAATAACATTATTTTATATTATAAAAGCCAGTGTTGATCAACATAGAAACACCAGCATTGTAAAAAGTCTCCTACAAAAGCAAAACCCCTTTTTAAGGTAGGTGTTTTTTGTGGTTTTTGCAATCCTTATTAGGGTTTGTAAAGTTGATAAGTTTCAAACAACTGCAAGGATTTACTATAATAAAACTTTGCCTTATGGACACGGCCACCCCTCCAATGCAGACACCCCATTTACACAGACAGTTGTTAATTCTTTGGCAGCAAATCATTGAGCCTAAAGGAACCCTCTTTTGCGGAGAGCTCTCTGTTATGAGAAATATTCTTGTCCCTCTGGTGTTGGTTATGGAGAAGTTTTACTGTATTCTAGACCATAAATAATATGCTGTTGTCATCAGTGGGGTTATAACACCACTGATTAAACCCTTATTACTATAATAAATACCATTTACATTATTTTTGTTTTATTATATTTTATTAGCAATAATTAAATAAAGGCTTTTTTTTAGATGCATCTATATAAGTAATGTTAATGTATAATGATTTTATGCAATTCTATTATATAGGATTTGATCCTATTTTCTAGATAATCCCTTTCACCCATATTGATTGATGCTCATTAATGATGATTTAATTAATCTGTGCTCTGGTAAGAAAAGAATTAGAACTATAACATTGTACGTAGGTAAATGCATATATATATATAATATATATTGAAATTTTATCTTGCAGGAAAACCATTGAAATCCAATGCTTTCCTATTACCACAGTGGGGAGGATTTCTTATTTATAACTGTTTAGTCCCAGAAAATGCATCACTGCCATATGAAGTGCATCTCAACAAAAAAGCTTTCATGGAGGTTTTCCTTGCCCAGTTTCGTTCACTGCTAGGTTTACCTGATATTGTAAGTTTCCTTGTGTTTTTTAATGCTATTATTACATTCAGAACAATTAGCTTAATTTATAAATATAATTTTTAATTTAAAGATGATTCTGAAATTTTCTGAAGTTTGACATACAGGTGTTGAAAAATACAAGGTGATTCAAAAAGAATTATACAACTTCAATGCAGTATAAATCAAGAATATTGCTTGTTACTTACAACAAAATTGTATGGAATTATTTTAAGTTTTGTTAGAGACAACCACATAAATTCTAGGTGGTGCCCACTTAATCACACGACGGATTGTACTAGCTGTTGACCATAATCAAATTACTACTCTTTGATACTACTTACCCAATGACCACCCATCAGTTTTGACCTCACACCTATAGATGTAAGATACTCGGGTATTTATTTATCAATTTAAGGGTAAATACATGGTATTTACTATAGTGTTTGATTTCGAGACTTTGTAAACACCGAGAACTGGAACGGGGGTTCGAGAGTATATGTTGCTCGGAAGTGCGAATGACGCGAGCGGCTGTTTACTTTGTTGGGTACAAACCCATTATATTTTTATTAGTTCTCAGTACACTTGTAATGTGAAAGTATTTTAAACTAGTAATGTAATGTTTTCATTGAGGTTTACCTGTTTCCTTTGTGTGAACGGCTTTAAAGTCTCAGGCCATTCTTCAGGCACACGGTTTTTTCAAAATCCTCGCGCCATAATAGCAATGGCGAGCGAGAACGATGTCAACAATTGCAATGTGTTCGATCCGGTGTTGCCAAACCGGAAGAAAGTTTCTAGGAATACACGACCGCATGGAGGAAAGACCAGTTTCATCAACTATGCAAATGAAGTGAAAGTTGAAGTGTTTGATTATGACGTCACTAAGATCGGACGGGTATAAAAGCACGATGCACGAACTCTCTCAGTCTCTCTTCTGCTCGGTCGACCCGACACGTGTAGCATCTGCCAACTACTTGGGCGTTTGCTCGCTGAGAGCTTGCCGTTCGGCTTGAACAGCCCGATGTTGTAGTGATAGGCATTCTTATTTTTTGCCATGTGGCCGACCCATTGATGTTGGAATTATTTTTGAATTATCGTATTCCTGGCAGGTCGTGTATTTCAGCTTACAACTGGCATGTTAAGAAATTAGAATGTTGGTGATAGATGTTTGTAAATAGTTATTTTCAGAAAAGTTTTTAATTGTTTTTTCAAAGGTAATTTGGTCTTTAAAATTTGTTGACCTCACTTACATCTACTTTTAAAAATTGTTTGTCTTCAACTACCCAAGATGTCATTTGTTCAGTGACTATCAACTACCTGAGTTTGGTTGGAAGAATTCACTGAGTTTTCACTTTGTTTTCATGGAAGAATTCAAGTATTTTCTTCATTTAATCCCAATTCAAATGTGAAGGTGTGACATTGGACTCTAAAAAAAAAAAAAAAAAAAATCTATCTTCATATATATTGAGAAAAATTGTTGGACGACTGACTGAAAGTAATGTGCTGTGATCAACATATTTTTTTTAAAAAACCAAATCATTGTCCGTTTGTAAACCACCATCGGAATCCATGTGGTAATGTATGTTTTTGTTCAAAATATTTAATAATAGTTTGTAAATAAATCCAATTTTTTCATAAAAATGTTTCCTGTATATCTCCTGCTGACACAACCTCTAAAAGCTCATGTTGGATATTAATTAAACTTAGAATTTTTTGAATTTAAAAGAAAAATTAATTTTTAAGACCAACAAACTTGTGCTGTGTATCTCGGCGTTGTAAATATTTGTAAACATGCATTAAATAGTATTATAATTAATTATCCTGCTAATATGTTGTGCCTGCAAGTTCCTGAACCCACACCAAAAGTTACGTCAGTTGGCGACGAGCACGGGAAAGAGAATGTGTGCTAAAGAAATAAAGTTAGTGTTTACTTCCTTCTGAATCGAAACTGGATTAGGGGAATTCCCGGAGACTGCTCAAGGTAACGAAAGCTTATTTTTCTGATTTATTGCTAGTGGAAGAATTAATAAGACAGAATAATGCTTTAATGAAGGCATTAGAACTGAAATCGGATAATTCACATGATACAATTTCAGTTTCTTTTGATAAATTCGATGAGACTGTAGAAACCTTTGATTCGTTTATGGAACGATTTGAGGCTTTTTTGGACATTCAGAATGTTCCTGAGGCAAAGCGTGGGAAAGTTCTGATTTCTAGTCTAAATGCAAAATTGTATAACTTGCTTGCTTTGGATAGCCCGTCAGAGGAAGATTTTTCGGATTTAAAAAATGTTCTAAAGAATCATTTAAATCCTAAAGCTTTAATTATACCTAGCAGACATATGTTTATTAATAGAAAACAGCATGATTGAGAATCAATTAGTAATTATATCACTGAATTACGGTCATTAGCCATTCCAAGTATCCAATGAGTACAAGGAAGATATGTTAAATACAATGCTACGAGATGTTTTTGTTAGCAGTTTACAAGATCGTAACATCTTGGATCGTTTATTTCAGAAAGGTGATATTGATTTAGAAAGAACTTTAAAGATAGCCTTATCCATGGAACAAGTCGTTTAGGATGCAAATGAGATAATAGGCAAATCGGCAGAATTGAAAACATTCAAAACAGGGAAAAGAGATACAAAACAGTGGAAAAATTAATTTGTTGCAAAAAAGAATAAAGATAAAAATGAAACTTGTTTGCGTTGTTTAGGAACAAATCCCAATAAGGAAAATCGTAGGTTCATATCCAATGAATGTCGCTTCTGTAAAATGGTTGGGCATATTGAAAAGGTGTGTTTTGCGAGCTAAAAAGAACCGGCTGGTTAAACAAAAAAGGTTGAAGCCGGAACTGAATTAAACTCAGAAAATGAGGTTCTTGTTTATGGATTTTATTCTGAATCTGATATTTTAGGGAAGGAAGAACCCGAGAGACCTCCTATTATGCTTAAAATTAAAATAGAAAATAAAGTCGTGGATATGGAGCTCGACACGGGGGAACAGTGTCAGACATGTGTTTAAGTAAATTTAGACAAATTTCAAATAAAAGAATTTTGCCCACAAATATAGTTTTCAAAACGTATAGGGGGGATAAGGTGGTATCTTTCCTGTATGTCACTGTCAAAGTAGAATACCAAGGTTTAAAACGGCATTTGAATTTGCACATAGTTAAGGAAAACTTAGACACAATATTTGGTCGAGAATGGCTGCAATATTAATTAATAATATATAATATTAATTGGAATGAAATTAAAACTTTAAAACTTCTGGTGAGCTAAATTTTAAAAAAATGCTGGAAGAGTACAAAGAAATTTTTGATAGTAAATTGGGAGAAATTAATAATCATGAGATGAAACTGAAACATAAACCAAATGTGCAACCAAAATTTTGTAGGTCGCGACCGGTTTCTTTCACTTCAATAAGTAGAGTGGAATCCGAAATCGATCCTCTTGAAAAGGAAGGTATAATCGAAAGGCTCGAAACTTCAGAATGGGCAACACCGGTTGTACCCATTGTTGAGGCGGATGGTTCCATTAGCGGATTATTCCGTATACTCTGCGGATTATTCCGTGACATTAAATCCTAATTTAGAAGTGCCACAACATCCTTTGCCTAAACTTGAAGAGATATTTTCATGTCTTAATGGGGGTAAACATTTTACAAAATTGGATTTCAGTCATGCATACCTTCAAATGAGAGTGCATGAAGAGAGTCAAAAACTCTTAACACTGAACACGCATAAAGGGTTATATGCATGCAAACGGTTAATGTATGGGTTAAATGCTGCCCCGGCTATTTGGCAACGGTATGTCGAGGGGTTGGTTCAAGGCATAGATGGAGTCAAAATTTTTATGGATGATGCAAGGATAATGGGGCCGGATGATCAATCACATTTAAAGGCGCTGGAAACATTTTTCAAAAAAGGTCAGGATCATAATCTAAAGTTAAACTTAACTAAGAGTAAATTTTTTCAGAGGGAGATTAATTTTCTTGGGCATAAAATTGATGCCGATGGGTTGCGTAAAACGGATGAAAAAATTGCCGCAATTACTGACGCACCCACTCCAAAAAATGGGCAAGACATTAAAAGTTTTTGTGTTTAGTAAATTTTTATGGTAAATTTTTCCCTAATTTGGCAACGATAGCCAATTCTTTAAATAAATTAACTCAAAAGGATGCTAAATGGAAATGGTCTAAGGAACGCCAAGATTCTTTTTAAAAAATTAAAAAAGAAATTTGTTCCGATAGAGTGCTAATGCACTATGATCCTACCTTGCCGTTAATACTTGTCTCCTGTAGGGATTGGGGCCATGCTTTCCCATGTTTTGTCAGATGGAACAGAAAGGCCAATTGCTTTCGCATCAAGGACACTAACCGTTACCGACCATAGATACTCCCAAATAGATAAAGAGGCCCTGTTTATAATTTGGGCAGTTAAAAAGTTTTATTTACCTGAAGGGAAGAAGATTCCTTATGGTAACAGATCAGCAACAGCTGATTGCAATGTTTAGCTCTAAAAAAGGACTTCCCATTCTTACGGCAACTCAATTATCGCATTATGTGCTTATCTTGCAAGCATATCAATTTGATATTGAATATAGAACACCAAAGATCATGGAAATGCGGATTGCCTTTCGTGATTACCTCATAAATCAGAAGAGCTCATGATCAAAGGTGATATTGAAATGTTTCAACTGGGTCAATTTGAAAATTTACCAGTTACAGCTAGAGAGTTAGCTAAGGAAACAAAAATTGACTAAGAGTTGAGCATCCTTCTTAGAAAGCTAAAATTCGGGGAAAATTTAGAAGGGAAGGAAGCCTAGTATACACTACAGGATGACTGTATTATGTATGGTTCTAGGGTAGTTATTCCCAAGAAATTTCAAAAGCAAATTCTTGACGAATTGCAACAAGGACAGCTCAGAATGGTCAAAATCAAGGCAATATCCAGGTCCTATGTCTATTGGAAGGGAATAGATTGGGATATTGAAAAGACTAAAAAATTGTACAGATTGCGTTAATTTCAGAGCAGATCCAGCGAAAGCCAGAGTGCATCACTGGGAATATCCGAGTGCTCCCTGGGGACGCATTCACGTCGATTTCGCAGGACCAATTTTTGATAGCATGTTCTTGATAATTGTAGACGCCCATTCCAAATGGTCTATCCCTTGAAAACAACAAATTCCTTCACTACCATTGAATGTCTTAGGGACTGTTTCTCCAGATTTGGTCTCCGGTTGTTCTAGTAAGTGATAATGGTTCTCAATTCACTTCCCATGAAATTGAAGTATTTATGCAGAACAATGGAATCAAGCACAAAACGTGTGCGTCATTTAAGCCGGCAAGTAACGGTCAAGCTGAAAGATACGTATACACAGTGAAACAAGCAGTCAGGTCAATGCAAGATTACTCGGGAAACATCAAGCAAAAAGTTAGCACATTCCTTATGAATTATAGGAGGACACCAAATATAACAACTATGCAAAGTCCAGCGATGTTATTCCATAAACGAGAAATAAGAACGCGAATCGGTTTAGTTGTGCCAAAATTGAAGAGTAGGGTTGAGCAGAAAATTCGAAATGATGAGTGGTTTCAAAGACCGAAATTTTAATATCGGAGACAAGGTAGCCGTTCGAGACTATCGATCAGTGAATTCTCGATGGAAGATTGGAACGGTCATTAAACAAGGATGGAGTCCTACATTATACCGCCGGCATGCAGGGAACTTTATTTTGACGCCACGTTGATCAGATAAGGTCAGTGGGAGAAGAGGTACCTTCCTGTCACTCCCAATGTCTCCCGTGTGCCACGGTCCGTGGACACGGACACAAAGAGAAGTGGAGATGTTGCTTTACCAGCCACAGGGAAATCAACATCAGCTCCAAGCAAGGTTGCTGTTCCGGAGGTGATTCCTGATGAGGACTTGCTGAATCCAGACTGAACCTCGACGATCTAAACGCATCCGTAAAGCCCCTGAGAGACTGCAACTCTAAATAAGTGGGAAAGGATGTAGTGTTTGATTTCGAGACTTCGTAAACACCGAAAACTGGAACGGGGGTTCGAGAGTATACAGTGCGTATCGAAATGATAGGTCCATCAGTAAAAACGAAATTGATGTTAGGAAAAAAATTTTTATTATGCATTAAGTACTATTTTATAATATACTCTAGTTCAACCAATGAAAAAATAATGCTTAAATGATATACAAGTCATAGGAATGATAAACGAAACAAAAAATTTGTGAAATTGCTGTTTCAAAAAGATAGGTCCACTGAACCAAACATTAAATTAATAATCAATTAATAAGAAATTTTTCCACCTTTTTCAAAATGAGCTCATAAATCCTATTCGGCATGGTTTCTACAAGTTTTTGCAAACAGCTGGTCTCGATTTTTGCCCATTCGGAAGAAATAGATCTTTTTAAGTCTGTAGTACAGTTGTACTGCTTTCCACCTGCATATACTGCTCTTGCGAGTATGCCCACATGTTTTCTACCGGATTCAGGTCCGGGTTGCAAGGTGGCCAATCGATAATATGCACCCTATTATCCAAGAACCACTCAAAAGTGGACTTTGCAGTATGCACAGGAGCATTGTCCTGTTGGAACATGTAGAACAGCCCTCCAATGTGTTCTGCTTATGGAAGAAAATTTTGTTCGAGCAGCTGTTGATAGCCTGCAGCATTCAAGCGATTGTATACAAATGTTATATCAGTTTTTCCTGCGCGTCCGAAGCCGGCCCACACCCTAACGGAACCACCACCAGCTTGCCTCTTCGAGAATATCTCTCTATCGTTACGCAGATCATGCCAGTAATATTGCCAGCCATCTGGACCTTCCAGATTGAATTTTTTTTCATCACTGAATATCACTCGATGCCAGTTTTCTTTCCAGCACATCACTTCCTGTGCGAATTTCAATCGCTTTTCTTTGTGATTTTTAGACAATTTCGGAGCCGCTTTCCTCTTCCTGTAAACTAAACTGCCGAACTTCTTTATCATTCTATGGACCGTTGATTTTGATTTTGAGAAATTTGTTTTCTGGCCAAAGTGGATAAGCTCGTATTTCCTGATTTTAACTCCTTTACAATAGTCTTTCTTTGTCGGGGTGTCAATTTTGACAGCCAGCCAGATGATTTTTTCTTACCATAAGCACTTCTAAGTGTCAAAAACTTGTTTACGACATTATGAGATCTGTTTAAAAGTTTAGCTATTTCTCTATTTGATTTTCCACACTTCTTAAATGCGGCAATTTTCCCCTGTTTAACCAGCGAAAGACTGCAACGACGACCCATTTCGTTTGATTGCAATGTGGTGTTCAACTCCATTTAAATACTTCCACGGCAGCCCGCGTAGTCACGCAGTAAGACTTAACTATGATGATTATGCAAATTTATTGGAAAAAAGCGTTTTGGTACAAGGATTTATAAAGGCGGACCTATCTTTTTGAAACGGCTTCAAAATAAAAATTTTCATAAAATAAAAAAGAATCATTTATTTTTAACAAAATGCTTTCTAGCTAATTATAACGATTATTGCTGAATTATCTGTACCCAAAAAAAAGGAAATATTATCAATTAACAGTCGAAACATTGAAAAATGCGGGTAGACCTATCATTTCGATACGCACTGTATGTTGTTCGGAAGCGCGAATGGCGCAAGTGGCTGTTAACTTGTGCTGTGTATCTCGGCTTTGTAAATATGCATTAAATAGTACAGTCGACGCTCGATATTACGACCATCTGCGTCCCAGAGAAAAAGATTTTTATAATGAATGGTCGCTATAAGAGATGAAATTTTCCTTAAAAAATATATACATGCATCATGCATATTTAGTATTTCCTTTAAAATTGGTAGTTTTTAAAAGACTCCAACTAAATTATTTTTGGAATTTTTATTTTTGGAATTGGAATTTAAAAAAAAATTATCAGTGCAAAATATTATAACAAAATATTAAACAGATTTTAAAGTAGAAAATATAGGGGAAAATTACATTCACATTTCTAGAAGCAGAACTTCTGAGCTGACACAACACCTGGTACGGTCGCTGTATTGGATTAGACGATTCAGAAAGGTCGCTATACCGAAAGCAAATTTACATAGAGTTCATAGGGATAAAGTTGGGACTTTTACCACTGGTCCTTATAATGGAATGGTCCTTATAATGTGTGGTCATTATAAAGAGCATTAACTGTATTATAATTAATTGCCCTGCTAATATGTTGTGCCTACAAGTTCCTGAACCCACACCAAAAGTTACGCCATTTACCTAGGTAACACCCAAAAATTTATAAATACCTGGGTATTTATGAATTTACTTGTGAAAATTCAATGGCTATGTTTTTTTGAGTGATATACATTTAAGACACAAATAAATTTTGTGAACATTGACAATAGTTAATTTGTCAGTTTTTAAAAAGAAAAAATAATTCTATTGAAGATGTAAACTACTCTTTGCAACACGGAAAATGTCCTTTAGATGAAAATGTGTTTAGGTATTTTCGGCTGAAAATTACGAATCTGCAATTATTTTTTGCCTACCATGCACCATTTTCCCAAAAATCCACATTTTAGGTAATTACGTATTTTCTCAATAAATTTTTATACTTTCGTAATTTATTGACTTAATTTATTATAATTTGTATATTTCTCATTGAGAGTGAGATCTTTGCCATTCTGGCGACCTTTCTAACAAACCTGGCTAATTTAGCGAGATTTTTAGCGAGACTATTTTGTTCTGAGAAAGAAGAAATCGCATACTGCTGCAGTGTAAATGGACTATTTCAGGGATTGGGACTTGGTCATAATTTAGCACCGTGGCAATTGTTTATCAGTGCTCTTCATATAAGAATTTTTTCCCATTTATTCCTCTAGCATATTCTACAAACACAAAGAATACTTACAAAGTTATGAATGCTATACTGAAGTTAATTGAGTAAACTACATTCAACTGGCACATTTTTAGAGATTTAAAAGTCATTCGAAAACAACAGGAGATTAACAGGGATACACCAAATTCTGCGCATGGAGTCGAGAGAGGAACAATCACTACATCCATAAACAATGGTCTACTAGAAAAAATGTCATCCCTGGCACCAAAAACATTTCATTCACATTCTTGTTTAAAAACAAACAGAAAAATTAGCCTGGCCGGCCTTCAAATCAGTGTGCTCATGTTCCCTTGGAAATCAGAAAGCTGAAAACTACGTAGATTTTGTTGGTGACATGATAAAATGCTTTTATATCATATGTTGCCACATATCATTAAACGTACACTTTTTTCACTTCCATATGAACTTCTTGGAACTTTTTTGCATGAACCTTGGCACAATTAGTGATGAGCATGGGGAAAGGTTTCATCAGGACATCTTTGTGTTTGAAAAGCGTTTAAGCAGTCGATAGTATGCGGACTGAGTATTGCTGGTTTGTTATTAGGGCACACCAACAGATCCTACAAGTAGAAACGTCCAAAAAAAAAATTGTTTTAGTGTGTGCGTTTTCAGTAAGTAGGCCCCAGGTACATTCTTCTATACTAAATTCTATAAGTATGAGAAGTGGTTCTCCAACAAAAATGGTACGTGATGGACCATTTTGGTTTTGATATTTGAATCAAGCACCTTTTGTTTATACAGAGTCACATACTTTCATCTAAAGGACAGGAAAAAAAGTTCAAATTTGTTGCACAGTGTTATTAGTGAAATCATTGCTCTTAATAGTTTCTTTAGTTGAGAGTGATTTAGTCCTTCCCAAATTTCATGATTCCAAACATTATTTTCCATATATAGTTGTGATATCCATTTTGTGATTTTAAAACTATTTGAAACGAAAAGAAAAAAGAAATTAAAAGAAAGAAAATTGCAATTTGAAGTAAAAGTAACCTTTCCATGTGTTGCAACAAAAATATTTAACCATCATAAAATTATATATTATATAAGAAACTTTTGCAAGAAATATTTTTTTTTTTAATTCAAAAATCAGCTTTCTTATTGTTGAATTTCTGTTTGGGAATAGTTTTTAGTGATTAGTACAGCACTTCTTCAGATCATATACAAACACAACTAAAAAAAAACTGAGCACCAATGAGAGGTCCTGGTCAATTTATCAGTCCTCAATAAAAATCAAAAGCCTTCTTAAAGCTATTCAACCCAATACAGATAACAGCTGTTTCTGGTAAATGGCAAACTATTCCAAATGCCTTCAATTCTATTGAAGTGGTTTCTTTCTTTAATTCCAAGATTAGAAGAAACCGTCTTTAATTCCAAGATTAGAAGAAACCGGTAGTGGTAAAAAATGATATTGTTATTTGTGATTTATTTTAAAAATAATTCATTGAAAAGTATGATATAGTAGCTCGAAATTTTCTGCAGGGTCTGCTTTGATTACTTGAAATTTTGTGAAGGGTCCCAAAAGCTCATGAAAGGGATTCACCTCTACTTTGCTTATTTGTATCCTCTAGTATATGCATGAACTTAAGTGTACGAAATGCTCATAATTTAGATGCTCCTAAAATTTCCCAAACATTTTCCAAAAACCCACATCTCTAATTACAGGAAGATAGCTTCGAATAATACAAATCATTCTTTTGTTCTTGTTTTTAGGGGGATTTAGTAGATGATACATGCCAAATGTTGCCTAGTTCAACTTTTCGAAAATGGGTGAGTATTCAGTCAAATAATTCAATATGAAGAAATAGTTAAAACAGTTAATCCCTGAAAGTTGAAATACACCTGTTCAAAGTTTGTGTGTCAAGCTTGTTGCAAATCATGTTGTTATGTTGTTATGTTGAGAACCCTATTCAGACCCAGAAAATAACACGTATAGTTGTTTCCATATTAAATGTATAAAGCTAAAGCTATTTGAAGCAACCAAAATTTAAGGTGTTAATCACTATACGAACTATAGAAATTAACTAAACTGAAAATTATTGAATGTGCCCATTAAATATAAGAAAATGACGATTCTGCTAACAGGGTTATAATTTAACATTGTGGTGTTAAAATTTTTAGTACAAGAGATTTGTGCTTGATTTACGTGCAAAGCTAAAAAATATCTTTCAGATCGGCCACAAGGCTTCTGTAAACAGGGCAAGCCCTAGACCGGTCCTGAATGGTTCTGTTACTGATGGAATTTCCTACCAATGCATGCCTGAGCTCCCTCCACCCCTTTTATGTTAAGAATTGATTTTTTATAATCATAAATGAGGGAATAACTTCAATAGAAGAAGTGCTTCTACAAAAGGAAAAACATTCTAGTATTTACAGTTTCGGGATAAATATCGCAATTAAAATTTTTAGGTTAACCTCACAGTTAACTTGAAAGTATTTAAGCATAGCATCAATTACATCAACAAAAATGTTTTTAAAATTAACTTAATTAAAATTAACTTAAACAATTTTTCAAAGATCATAAATTTAGCCCTTTTGTATTACAGTACAATTCTAGTTTATGCAGAAAGTACATATTTGGTACAGTGAAATACTAAGTCAAAGTGACAAAAGAAGGATTTCAAGGAAAATGAATGCAAAGTTCAATATCATATGAGATCATTAAATTTAATAATTTAAGTGTTTTTTTTTTTTTTTTTAATCATGCTGACTAGTAACATTTGTTAAGGCTAATACACTAATCGACTAAAAAAAACTTTTTCCCTAACACAAATACAATTAGCTATTTTCAACTAATTTTGTGACGTAGAATTCGAATATAATTGTAAAAAAGCTGTAACACGTACAGTTTTTTTGTTATGACTGTCGTATAGTACGAGAGGAAAGTCAAAAATGCATTTAAATTAATTTTTATCATGATTAATCTCCTTAATTCATCATGGAATTCTATTTCGGTTGAGAAAAGATACATATTTTAGACTAATAAAACATATAACTATTAAACTCTAATGAATGCGATGAAATGTTGTCATTTTTTTCTTATGTGATGTTAAATATTTTCTCTTATGAACCTGCAGTAGTGACCCATCACTGCTGGTTCCCAATGACATTGCTATCGGGTATCCATGATCTTAATGTCCTTGTGAAATCTTTCCCCTTGTTCATTGCTATGTTCACCAAGATCTTTTTGGAACAGAATTCAAATGCGAATGTAGAAAGGGAATTTTAAGTGACATCCCACACCCCATGGCTTGGAAGGACTAAAGAAGATCTTCAATTAGGATTTTATTATTGTTATCTTAATTTTTATCCTTTCACTACCTTCACAAACAATTTCCAAGCTGCTAACTCTGTTTGATTAAGCTTCCTTTCGAAATCAGGGTCGCAAATCACTTGTCTAATTTGATATCCAATAAAAACATCTTCTTTAAGTTTTGCTTCACTCAATTGTAGAAAACATTCTTTTAAAAATTTTAATTCTTATCCTTCGTCTTTGTCCATGGCCTTCACAAGGTTTCTCATCAATCCTAATTTAATGTGAAGTGGAGGGAGCAGAAATTTTTCCCTTTCAATAAGAGAGTTGTATTTAACATTACTAGCTCCAATGTGAAGTGATGTTCTGGGTGGTCATTCCTTTTTTACGAATTGCTGTGCTGTTGCTCGACTATCCCACAAATATAAAAAGCAACAATACTCAGTAAATCTCTCCTGAAGACCCATTAATATAGCTACGACCTTTAAGTCTCCACAAATTCGCCAATTGAACTGTTTATACTTAAATGCAATTAGAATAGTCACCACGTTAGCATAGGTTTCTTTCATGGAAGCTAAATGGGCGATTGGTTTGCGAAGCAGATCACTCAGTTCATTTTGACGAATAAAATGGAGTTTGCTGTTTGGGTTACGAGTACCTTCAACAACATCTGTTTCAGTTGTGTTTTCAATGTTACTCACCTCTCTTGAATGTATATTTTCAATTCAATGGAACAGTTGGTACCATTAAGTGTTTCCGTGAGGAACTGTCTGTGCAGATGGGATATTCTTATACTCAATTTTATGTATTTGCTTTTTGGAATATCCTTCTATGTTTGTAAGACAAAAGTAACAATCATCAAAAGCATTTGAAGGTCCTCACCACACCATCGGGACAGCAAGTGGAAAGAGCTTTTTTTGCCTTTCATCCACTGACCAAGAATCACATTGCAACTCATGCAACACACGTGAGGAGCCCAATTTTCATCTTGGTCACCAACTTGGCACCCGAAGTACAAGAAACAAGCCTTATTCATATTTTTTACTTTGAGATTAAAAAATAAACAGCCCACAAATGTAACAAAACTTATCTGGCATAGTTTGTAATGTCTGCGCTCAAAATTTGACATTTTCGACATGAACTATAATACAAAAACCCACAACTATATTCAACAAGTAAGGTTTACATTATGGGATGCCAGAAATAACTAGAGGCAGCGAGATTGTAGGGTACCAGAAGCGTTGGGTTGCCACATGCGACAAAAAAATCATGAAAAATAGCAGAAAGCTCCAATATTTGTTACACAAAAACGTGACGTGGTGGAACTTTTTTACTTGCAGATATTTGAATAACAATATGAATCTATAATAAAAATAGCAATTTGGTTGTTGTTAGCGAACCACTGTAGAGCAGTGATATAAGAAATAATAATAATAACAGAGTTGGTGATAGACTTGTATTTCAGGATAATAAAAATGATTGAACAGTGAAATTGTCAATTGGAATTAGAGGCTGTTTTGTGTGCATTAAACAGTTCTTTATTCCTTTATTTACCAATCTATTCATCTATTTATTGTTTTTTACTTTAGGAGATCGACTTTTTATTGCGAAAGAATACCCAAGAGCATTTGACAGCTGCAGCATTGTCTCTTTCTTCTCTGAGCAAATTACTGCAGACAATTGGAAATATTGTTATAAAAGATGAAGTTGGTGAAAAGGTTTGATTTTATTTTTAATAATGTTACAAGGTTTTCTGTTAAACCTTTCAAATTCCTATTATTTTAATATTTTAAGAATTTTCCTTAAAAAATTCTAAAAAGTTCTCTGCACTGTGGAACAGTCAAGAAAAAAATTATAGCATATTAGTTTTCATGTAAGTGTAAATTTGAATAAGTTTTACGTATATTGATCTATTTATTATTTTTTAAATAAATGTATGTAAAATGTTAATAATGAGATTAATTTATAGATTCTTTTCCTTGCAGATATATTTTGCACTGACATGCAGTAAAGACAGTTTTAGTTATCTGTCTGGAGGATTTTTGAAAGAGGGATTTATGAAAGCCAAAACTGCATTTATATCATCAGGTATTCAGTTTGGAAATATTGTTTTGTACTTTTAACTATGATAGCTTGGAATATGAAATTCAAACAAAAAAAGACCAAAAAAAACCCTTAAAAGTATAAAATAAAATAGCAGTAGAAATTGCAGACACATGTGTCGGGGTTTCAAACCCTGTTTCAATTTAAAATGATATGACATTATGGATGAAAAGTTATTGAACAAAAACTTTTTGTTTTGGGTAAACAAACGTATTAAAACTATATTAATTGCTTGTTGATTTTTTTCATTTACAAAAGCATGCATCAGTATTGTAGAAAATTCACTTTTTCAATTAAATCATTGATAACTAATTGCTGGGATTCTTATGTAATGGAAGCAGCATCACTGCTTAAAACCATAACATTTTATTTAGACTTTAAATAAACGACTTGTGAAAACACAAATACAAGCTTATAAAAGAAAAAGGAATAGCAGTACAGTGTTCCCTTTTTTTTCGCGGTTAATGGGGACCAGAACCTTCCGCGAAAGCTGAAAAACCGCAAAGTAGGATTTGTCCTGAGGAAATTTCATGTATGCGGATACACGAATGTTTTAAATATGTAAACAGTATTTATACTTTGCACATTTAAGACAAAAATTACAACAATATACATATTTACTTAAACGTGTCAGTGCTAATTAATAAGGTTCCCTTGTACAAGGACATAACCCTGTCAACACGATTGCTGAACTCGACAGCTCGAACCATATTGTCGTCAATGTCTTGTGCAAACTGTTGCATCACTCTTGCCATGTTGCACAATTGTTGCAGATTCTCCAGGGTAAGGCCACGCTTTTCAGTTTCTTCTTCGTCTTCTTCCTCACTTGCAGACTTTGTCATCTCAAGGTGTCGATGTCACACCCGAAACCATTCCCGTGCCTTTATGAGAGCCCATGATATGTACTCTGCGTCAACTCATCTCTTTGATTGACATGCATCCTTCTCTCTCACACATCAACATGAATATTTAATCAATATTTATTAAGAAATATACTGTATTCTTACACAATTACTACAAATAAATTGTACTTAACCTTCGTAGAACTTAAACAGCTAATAGCACAAAGCGTAGCTACTGTGATTTAATGCATGTTATTCAGTTCAATCCAATTACTAGTTTCAAACTCACACGCTTTATATCAAATGCCAAGCAACAGCAAATGTAAAATTTATTGTAGGAATACAATCAAAACATTATTGGCTATCCTACAATACTGCTAAATAGTAAAAATTCCTAAAATAGTAATGCTTATATGATGGGACGCACGAGCAAACAAGAAGTGGAAAAGAGTTAGAAAACTAACAGCCTCTTAAACAAATATAACTCAATGCATGATTTCTAAATAGGAAAATTTATTGAAAGTGTGAACGAGAGTTATTGACTGGGGCAAATTAAGAATGTATCACCGATGGCTTAGGGACACTATCGAATAATTTGTACACAGGTAATCTAGAACAAATATTTCAATAGCCAGAATATAATACCACAAGAAATATAACACCATCTGAACCCTCCTAGTCTTTGCATTTTTTTGGTAATAACGAGTAGAAGATGACTCAAGAACTTGATTCTACTTATTTTGCTTTAAGTACATAATTTCATTTGCGTTTAAAACTATGTATATCAGTGCTGTAACATATTTGATGTAAAGTGTGTGAGTTTAAAACTAGTAATTGGATTGAACAGAATAACATGCATTAAATCACAGTAGCTACGCTTTGTGCTATTAGCTGTTTAATTTCTACGAAGGTTAAGTACAATTTATTTGTAGTAATTGTGTAAGAATACAGTATATTTCTTAATAAATATTGATTGAATATTATATTAAAGTGATTAAATAAGAAGAGTTTAAATTTCTGGCTTTTTTGAGAAACGCACAAAAGGCCATTTTTGAAAAATCATATAAAATATCTGGGGCAAAAATACACAATATAATTGATAGCAGCTCATTAAGCACTTTAAGGGCAATAAATGAGCAGATTTTCAGATTTTTAAAAAATGGCTTTTTTGAGTAATCACACTTCAAAAAACGTAATTTCTGGACATTTTCGAATTTCAAAATTTTAATTCTGAGATGATATGCATCTCAGGCTTACAATAAAATTTGATACAAAACTTCCATAACAGCACTTTAGATCGCCACCTCTGTTTTGTCAAAAATAAATTTCTTTCATAAGAAAAAAAATTCATGAAGTCAGAACAAACACTATTTTTTCACTTCAGAAACACTTTTTTCTTTATCAATGAAGCCAACAAAATTTTTAAAATTAGTGTCTAAATAAAATACCATCCCTTCATTATTTATAGAAAAAAAATCATTCGAATCGGTTAAAAACTTTTGAAACAGTGGCCATTTTAAAAGTGAGTGTTTTGCTGATTTTCTGAAAACAGCCAACTTTGTCCCAAATTTTAAACGTCTGTAACTAGAGAAATAATTTTTTTTTTGCAAAATCCTTTTGAGATATTTTATATGTCCCTTAGTTGTAACTACTGTAATTTTTTCAAAAAAATCGGTGAGGATCATGTGACACCCTCTGCCTGATCTGAAATGGAATGGCTCAACAATGCTCCTAGCCGTGTGACTGCCGGCATGGTTGTATTTTTTCAAATTTACTTTTGATGAATATTTTGGAAAAACACGTGAAGCACTGAAGTCGCAAAACATGAAGCGCGAAGTGGCGAGGGAACACTGTATTGCAACCATAAATTGAGTGATGCAGGAAAGCAAACAAGATAGACTAAGAAAAAAGTCATTGCCAATTCGCTTCCCACTTTTGCATTGGAAAAACTTTACATACCCCAATACAAAATGTAACACTAATGATAAAGTAAAATTGGCAGTTTTTTAGTTTGAACTTAAAACCATAGTTCGTGATTTTTTTTAAAAATATATAAAAAATCCGATTTTTTTAAAAATTTAAATCAGATTTTTTAAAAATTTAAATTGGATTTTTTAATATTTAAATCAAATTTTTAAAAAAGACCTTAAATATTTTGGATATTTATTATGTTACATTTATAGAAACAATATGGCATGTTAATATGCAAAAAAACACTTTAAGCTGTTGTCGCAGCAATATTTTTTTAATAGTAATAATGATAAACAAATTTTAATACAAATGCATGACTCAAATGAAACTTAACCCTACCAGGAATAATAGTACACTCATAAGTATAGAGAAAATCAACAAATTTAATATGAATTATTTTGCTGTTGAAAGCTGAAAAACAGTAACAATTGTGTGTACTTAATTTTTACATTGAGTGTACTTTAATAATTTTTCTATTTTACAAATGAAAAAGCCTGAAATATTTTTACCCATTTAGTAAAATCATATGCTCACACCATTACTAAGAACCAAAACTTTTTGTTTTAATCAAATGTATTTATTGAAAACTTCTATGATAAAAAAAAAAAATAGAAGGGAAAAAACCTTAAGCTATTAGGGGACATGGATAAAACTTTAAGGATACACATTCCAATTTCTAACATTGTTTTAAACACTATCATTCTGAATTATTCATTGTGTGGCATTTATTAAATTGATCTAAAATATTATTTTTAAGATAAAAACACAGAATGGTACATGATTATTATGAATTCTAATTTGAATGAATTGTGCTTTGCTGTTAAGGTGCTTGAAGAATAAGAGTAATATTGTAAAATTTAAAAAATAGCAATTAGTTCTAAACTTATGAAATATGTTATGCACACAGACAGATGAACCTAGGAAGTTGTTTAAAACAGTGGTTGTAATTGCAACATACTTCATTTTTATAACACTTTCTAACATTGTAGAATCAATGATTTTTTTCGAAAAAACTCACTTGATTTAAATCAATGATTTTTTTTTAAAATCACGTGATTTAAATCGAGTTGATTTAAATCAACCAAACCTGCTTAAAACTGGTCTTTACTCTTGAAAGAACTATGTTATGGAGCTATTTCAATCTATTTTCCAACTTCAAAAGAAGAAAAAGAGAAAAATAAATTTTAAAAAAAGCAGATTTCCTACACACAAATACATAATACATATCTCAAGTCTCATAAACAATCGAAACAGCTGCAGAAAATAACAAAAGCAAACATTAGATTGAGCCTATCTTCAGGCATTCTGTCTTAAGACATCCTGTAACATCAAACTATGATTTACTCCAACAGATAACAAATGTACTTTTTAAAAAAGCAAAAAATAGATTCTTTAGCAAAAGTACAATGAACATTGAACATATTATTGAAAATGTAATATAAGAGAGAAGGGGCTAGTATGGACAATTTTTGTAAGTGTTACAAAAAAAATGTACTTAATATCATTTATAACACATCAAGCATTTTTTAAACTAGAATTTCCTCTTTTATCTTTAATTAAGTTAATACATTACATTATTTGCTGTATTGTTTCTTAATAATATTTTTAAAAAAAAAAGTTGGAGACCCCGTGGAGTGGGGGTACTGTGGACCAGAAAGAATATTGGTACAATGTAATACAACCGTTAAAAGTGCATGCAAACTATCTGAAAAAAATATGCTAAAAAGAATATTTTTTAGTAAATATCAACCTTAATAAAGTATTTTAATTAATGTTACACTCAATAAAATCAATAAAATAACAATGAAAGAAAAACTTATTGGTATATGATTTTTCTTATGTTGATATTTTATTTTAAAGTAATAAATTCATTTAATAAATTTAATTTTTGTTTCAAATGTGCAAAGTTTTATTGTTTCTTAGTATTTCCACACCATTGAATGTAAAAAGAATGAGATTATTTAACTTTCTGGCTCTGACAAGAAGGCTTCTAATGGGAAAGGGATTAAATAATTCCATTTGTCTGAAATAGAGATAAAGGATACAAGTTTGCCTCTCCAATAATGTTTAGGATGGATACTGGCTCTGTGCCAATGTAAGATTCTCCTCTTTCTCTCTAAGAAATGAACTCTTTCAACGTCAGGCGCCTTCTCCTTAGAGCTACAACGTAACATCTATTAGCATAATATATGTTTCTTAATAAGCATTATTTTCTGCAGATGAAGCATTTTTTGACCCTTCTCTACTTGCTCTCTTGTATTTTCCTGAAGACCAAAAGTAAGATTTTTTTCTTTTTTTTATATAATTTTATTTTCTTATTTAATTCATTACTTTAACTCTTCTAATGTTATAGGTATGCCATTTACATTCCACTGTTCTTACCAATTAGTATACCTGTGGCTTCATCTGTGTTTCGACTTTGGAAATTTTATAAAAACTACAAGTGGAAGCAAAAGACAGACTGAAATGTATTTTAGTCTTAATTACGTATTGAAAATTTTTGATAAAAGTTACTTGTATGCAATATTTCTGGTAATTTATATGTAGCATTCAATTTTCATTTGAAGTCATTAAATTTTTTAAAATAATATTTCTCATTGTCTTAATCATTCATTGTCATCATCATCATGTCAACATGTACCTATCAAGAAAAGAGGCTACAACCCCGCCTGAAACAAGAAGATTCAACAAATTTTGTTACATTTTTTTCTTTAAAAAGTCATTTTTACTGCTTTATGGATGTCTTAACTTGTGGGTTGGGGATTTAATGGTTACCGCCCTCCCCCAGAGTCCTTGGTTTCAAAATATATTACCAATCATACTATAGTAATGTATATATACATGCTACAAAAATTTCAATTGCTTCGAAACTTAGCTCACTCTGCATGTCAATAATATCTTTCTTCATACTGATATTGATAAAAATGTAGATTTTCTTTTTCAATTTTATAAAAATTCTAGTTTTTCTGTACTCTTTGTTATATCTCACTTGCATGGATTTTTTTTCTTATATTCTTTTTCATTAATTGAATTGCATAAAAAGTGCAATATAACAGGTACCACTTTAACCTTACAAAAACTGTATGCTCAAGTAAATGCTTGTTGCTATAAAAAATTAGTTTTCTATCAGCATGCTTTAAAACTTTTTTTTATTATTTGATTATTATTATTTTTAAATCTATAATGTTTTATTGTTATTTTATTCTTTAAGGCCTATCTACTTATAATTATTATCTATTTATAAGTGGTTAAGAACATTTTATTTCAGTAGCAGGTCAAAGCACAGTCAGATGTCTGGGGCCTCAGCAAAGTAGGAATTTCAGAATTGTTGATTGTTTACTCTTCAAAACGAAAATCATTCTTTAGATCCAAATCAATATTAATTGTCTATTACTATGAGAAGAAAAAGAAATAATTGTAGTCAAATTTAGTTAACTATTTTCTTCGTGAGTAGTCAAGGCCGTATTCAGAGAGGGGGGGGCGACAGGCTCGCCCCCCCCCCCCGAAATCCCCAAAATTTTCGCAATGTAGCATATATTCCTCTCTGAAACTTTCCTCTACACTAGTGTTTCAAAGTCAGCCCCCCCCCCCCCCCCGGAAAAAATTTCTGGCTACGGCCTTGTGAGTAGTGGAAATAATTATTGATGTCGATAAACTTTCCTTAATTGCATGGAGCGGAAAACAGCAACAAAAAGCAATTCAGGGGGTTTTTGTAGAACCTATAAATGGAATCTGAGAAAAGCCTCCTTCATCTGAAGAGGATGTCTGTAAGCTCAAGTTCTGTTTCAGGTAGGAAAACACAGGATGGGAGTCAGGTGACATGTTATAGTGAGATAGTCTGTGTCTTCTTTCCTTGCTAATACCGTTGTAGGTGTGGATGTTTTCAGATTCAAAGACTCAAATCTGTTAGGGGTCAATCCATGTGAAATCATCCAGGCCATGTTGCTCGATGATTTTGATTTTTTTTAAATTTTGGCAGTCAATTTATCGTTATCTTGAGACCCCAAAACAAGTGTTAAAAAGTTTTTTAATTCTTGAAATTTTTTATTACAGCCGTTTCCAAGTCACATCTTTAGTGGTTTTTCATGAAAATACTGCTTTACATAAATCCTTGTAACTTTTTTATTTCTGAATATTTCAAAATGATTTAAAAACCATTATATTCTGTAAGAAATGAGAAAAATTTTGCTTTTGGTTCCTTTATTGATATTTTTTTTAAAAATACGGAAATGGAGTTTGAAAATACCATTTTCAAAGCGAAAACTTGCGTTTTTCAGGTTAAAATTTTTAATGGAAGAAACTAAGACTCGCCTTTACATTTTTTTCCCTGAATAGATAGATACCTTTTGGTAGTTTCATCAGAAGCAGTATGGAACATTTGGAGGGTTTTCTTTATTTTATATAATTAGCCAAACTTGGCATTTCGGTGTAGAAATGCCAACTTTGAGACTCAATATCTAAAAAGGGACTGAATGAAATTTTATGAAATTTTAAGGGAATAATATTTTTATAGATATAAATATGTAGTAAAGTTTTTATAAGTGATATCGAAGTTGTTTTAGAAATACAGCACCTCGAAGTCAGGCAAAAAAATCACGTGTCTTTCCGCCTTTTTTCACATCGAAATGTCATCATACTGCCTTATTTATTTTACTCAATGCTTCAAAACGTTTATAAGATCTTCCAAGGCTTATAAATTTACTTACAGCGACACATAAGCAACAAAATCAACGATCAATGTTAAATTTCAAAATCCATGTTTGTTTTGTTGTAGTGAGCCAGCACAAAAGTATATCATTTCGTAACTAGTAACCTTTTATTGCTAAACTTTCTAAATGATTTGACGAAGAACAATTAGTCATGTAGTCTAATTTTTATATTTGTCGAATATTCAAATTTTGTGTCTGAGACTCAACTTTAACTAATGCAGAGTTAACGTAAAAACTTTGCTTTTTTTCTATTTTGGTTTACTTGCGATGAAATGAACTAATATATCGTGTTTTAATTTAATTACTACAACAAGTAATTTATCTTTTCATTAAAAGCACTAAGTCACTCTTTGTCAAACGAAGAAAAAAAAAAACGAGTATTTTAAAGAGAATCCAATGGTAATTTATGTATTACTATTGTTTCCTTTTTAAATTGTTTTGCTTGTGTTTAAACAAGGTAGAGGGGAAAAAATGTTTTCACGCTAAACTGCATTAGTTAAAGTTGCAGTTTCAACGCAAAATTTGAATCATTGAAAAATATAAACATAAGACTACGTGACTAATTGTTCTTCGTCAAATCATGTAGAAAGTTTAGCAATAAAAGGTTACTAGTTAAGAAATGATATACTTTTGTGCTGGCTCACTACAACAAAACAAACATGGATTTTGAAATTTAACATTGATCGTTGATTTTGTTGCTTATGTGTCGCTGTAAGTAAATTTATAAGCCTTGGAAGATCTTATAAACGTTTTGAAGCATTGAGTAAAATAAATAAGGCAGTATGATGACATTTAGATTTGAAAAAAGGCGGAAAGACACGTGATTTTGCCTGACTTCTAGGTGCTGTATTTCTAAAACAACTTCGATATCACTTATAAAAACTTTACTACATATTTATATCTATAAAAATATTATTCCCCTAAAATTTCATAAAATTTCATTCAGTCCCTTTTTAGATATTGAGTCTCAAAGTTGGCATTTCTACACCGAAATGCCAAATTTGGCTAATTATATAAAATAAAGGAAACCCTCCAAATGTTCCATACTGCTTCTCATGAAACTACCAAAAGGTATCTATTCAGGGAAAAAAGTGTAAAGGCGAGTCTTAGTTTCTTCCATTAAAAATTTTAACCTGAAAAACGCAAGTTTTCGTTTTGAAAATGGTATTTTACAACTCCATTTCCGTATTTTTAAAAAAATATATCAAAAAAGAAACCGAAAGCAAAATTTTTCTCATTTCTTACAGAATATAATGGTTTTTAAATCATTTTGAAATATTCAGAAATAAAAATGTTACAAAGATTTATGTAAAGCAGTATTTTCATGAAAAATCACTAAAGATGTGACTTGGAAACGGCTGTAATAAAAAATTTCAAGAATTAAAAAACTTTTTAACACTTGTTTTGGGGTCTCAAGCTAACAATAAATTGACTGCCAAAATATGAAAACAATCAAAAACATCGAGCAAGATTTTTCGCTTTTTCTGGATGATTTCACATGGATTGACCCTTAGTTCTTTTCTGATTCATTATAATATAACTTAGCGAAACAATTGAAGCAAGTCAAGTGAGATGCAGAGAAAAATTCATTAACCAGAGATTTTGGAAGCTTCCGTGGAGATAGCCTGTACAAGAAATCAGCCACTGTGTGTGGGGAGCAGGGAGGTTAAATAAAAATCTTTCCAGATTTTTTTATTTATGTTGGACACGTGAAAGCTGAAGCTCCCTCAGTTGAAAGATCTTGAATCATCCACCTAACAAGAAGACCTATTTCAAAACTTTAAAATGCATTTTGTTGGATGAGGCCTGTATATGTCCTAAAGGCTACCTTTTCTTTTTAGCTACCAGATTAAAATGCATAAATAATGTACTTGTGAAGAAAACTTTTAGTACACAATTTATGTATTGGAATGCATTTCAAAAGTAGACTAAGTATCTAATTAAAAAATAAACAATGAAATTTTTATGTCATGCCAGCATGTTTGTGTTCTATAAATTAATATACACTGCCGGTAATTAACATGCTGTCAGAGGTGTAGTTGAGGGATATTTTCACTTTTGGAGCCACTGATAAACCCATGAAACTTTCGCTACTATTCCCACGGCATGGCCCTTTTATGTCATATTTCTGGCAGGGACTGGGGAGCGGATGCAAAGACTCTCAGAATTACTTATACTAGTCTTATCCGACCAGTTATCGAATACGGCTATCAGATCTATCAAATTGCTGCCACTACTAACCTGAAAAAGTTAGAGAGAGTACAGCTTAGTGCAGCCAGACGCATTGCTGGCCTTAGGCATTGCTGTCCCAATCAAGGCCGTAGCCAGGATTTTTTTTCGGGGGGGGCCCGGCTCCGAACATCAAAGTCGGGGTGATGTGAAAGAAAGGGGGGGGGGGGTAAAAATTGGCAGCTCCTTGCGGCATTAACAGTGTCCCTACATTCTTTCATTTGCTTAATATAAAAATGTTGCAAATCAATCAGCTCTTGTGGCACTCTTAGTTTAAAGCCCATCCACCACGGCAAGGTGGTGCCATGTCGGACAGGAAAAATAGTCGGTTTTTAACTGTCCTTTGGCCAAAAACCGTATAAAAAGCAAAAGTGATTCGGTTTTTAATTGTCCATAGGCCAAAAACCGCATAAAAAGCAAATTGAATTGGTTTTTAATTGTCCATGGGCCAAAAACCAGATAAAAAGCAAACTGATTCGGTTTTTAATTGTCCTTGGGCCAAAAACCGCATAAAAAGCAAATTGATTTGGTTTTTAATTGTCCCTGGGCCAGAAACCATGTAAAAAGCAAACTGATTTAATTTTATTTCTTATTCGATGTCTTTAGATTTGCTCAAAAATGTTTGATATTGTTTTTCAAGAAATATTATTAATATGCATTACTAAATGTATGAAGGTGCAGATACTTTAGTGTTTCAAAAGCAAACATATTTTTAAATAAATTTCATCCTTCTTGGATTAGCTGCATATTTATCAATAATCCATTTTTCATTCACAAGAATATCTCGGTGAATCGACAGATGTGCTAAAGCATTTAATCTATCATCGCCTGTACCATTTCTAAGATATGTTTTCAATCTTTTAAGGGTCGAAAATGATCTTTCTACAGAAGCTGTAGATACTGGGAGGACAGCGAGGATTTCCAACAGAATACTTATGTTGGGAAAATTTCCGCTTTTGGATACTTTTAGTGCATCAAGCGCATATTTGGGAATATGGTTTACATCAGTTTTGGACTTTTTCCATGTCTGAACCCAAATGTCCCATTCTCCTTCAAGGATAGAAAAAGCTTTACTTTTCATATCTCCCATGTAGAAGTCAAAAGCTGGTTTGACATCATCAAAAGTTTTTTCCGTGCAGTGAAGAGGCATTATGTTTTGTAAAGCAATGAGCTGTTCTTTGTGAACAGTAAATCTTTCTTCCAATGATGAAACAATTTCGTCCAAGTACGGAATGAAAACTGACTGTCTGTAGTATTCCTCGGCGGAGTTAGTCGGATAGTTTAGCCGATGCCTTTGAGAGCCAATTCTGCGAGGTAAGTCTGCTGTGACACCAAATTGCACTGCTACATCTTCGGCTTTCTGAAAAAGTTTTTTGAATTCGGTTTCTGCATTTTCCCTCTTTGCGCTTAGTTCTTCCATAACTACGTCAATTTTTCCTACTGCAATGCTTAAGTCAATTTGCTTGTTCTGCAGATATTCAGAAAGGGAATGGGTTACACCAAGAATTCTTTCTGAAACTACAAGCCCGATAATAAAGCTAAATGAGCATATATTTTTATGCAATGCTGATGCCTTGGCAGTATCATCTGCATCTCCATGCTCATCTATAAATTTTTCAAGAGCTTGCACTATTTGGACAACAGTGTCCGCAAAGAGGGCAACAGCTTCGTGTCGCTCAACCCATCGTGTTTCGCAATACCTTTTGAGGCATGAAGCCATAGGCCTCTCGGAATGTGCAAGTTCTTGCTTCAAGATATGGGAGCGTTTAGCAGAGGATCGGAAAAAGGCACATGTTTGAGAAATGGTGCCCAATACATTTCTAACAGACTGTACTTTGGATGCATCACCCAAAGAAAGATTGAGACAATGGGCAACGCAGTGCGTATATATAGCTTTTGGATATTCAGCCCGAATCAAGGCTTGTACTCCTTTAAATTGTCCTTTCATGCTACTAGCACCATCATAGCCCTGTCCCCTTAGCAAAGACAGATCTAATCCAATTTCTTGGACGTGTTTTTTTATGGTATCAGCAAGAGCCTTGCCAGTCGAGTCAAATACAGGAATAAATTTAACGAAATCTTCCCTCATTTTAAAACTTTCTACATCTACATAGCGGATGCACAGCGAAAATTGCTCAGTTCTTCTTATGTCTGTCGTTCCATCTGCTAATATTGAGTAAAATTTTGATTTTAAAATTCTGGAGACAATTTGATTTTGAATGTCTTCTCCTATCAACGATATCAGTTCGTTCTGCACGGTCGGACTCGTATACAAAGCATTATTTCCTGAGGTGGTGAGATGATCTTCGATCAGCTTGTCTCCGCATTTTGCTCGGAAGCGAATCAGGGACCTGAAATTCCCATCATTTGTTAAGGGCTCCTCCAAGGAAATGCGTCCATAATCATTAGTTCCCCTTAAAGCTATTTCCTGCCTCCCAGAGAAAATAATAGTTTGAAGAATCGAGGTTAAAATGGCTCGATTAGTTTGGATTTTTTTAGATGCACCTTTATTTAGTGTAGTAGTGATGTCTTCTTTCCGTCCATTACGTATTTGCAGAAAGTTTTCTGCAGAAGCGATGGAGTCTCGATGATAATTCGTTTTCGCATGACTTTCGAACACTTCAATAGCATCTTTCCAATTTTGAAATGCTCTTTTTACTAGACATGAAGGATTTTGGTGCGAACCCTTGCCAACATCTGATTTGGAAAATAACACGCATGCTTTACAAAGCGCACCCTCTAATACATCCGAATAAACCATCCAAGGGAAACGTTTCATCCATGTCATTTGAAAATTTCTTTTTTTGCTTCCCTGCTTTTGTTCGTAAAATTTATACGAATCATGTGGCATCCAAGGGTTTGTTATCAGGCTTTCCTTCATGTAATCAGGAGGTTGTTTTCCTATATATAAGCCTACATCACTCTCACGTACAACCTTGTCTGTATGAGCTTCAGGGATTTTACTAACCTGGGATTGATGTGATTCTGTACAGCTTTTTTCCCCATCAGAAGTCATTGCAATTTGTACCTAACATTAAGATGAAGAGAAAAATAATTCCTTTTTTACAAACCGTGCTATTTCTGATGTCATTCAATATACATGAATTATTAACTAGAAATCAAAATGAGAGGAAACTGAAATTTCCTATATGTTTCAACAATTTTGCACACTAAATTAGTTTTTAAGTACTTTTGTTTTCCAATGATTTACAGTACAATGCGTATGAAGTTTTCTAATTTGTGGCAACATTTTCATTTAAACTTAATCCTAGCAAAAGACGAAACCCCCAAATTAATATTCCCCCCTCCGCCTTTTTTCGGCCAGATTTTCATGTTTGTGACGGCATTCACTCTTAAAAGCTAAGAATTTTAAACTATCAAATAAAATAAACATTTACATAAATGACTTGTTTGAAGTTTTAGTTTCGTTTTTTTTCCGAGGAGAAATTTTCAAAGAAAAGAGTTTTTTTTTCAGCTTTTTAATTATCGCGAGTCTTGCACCCGAGATTCTAATTACATTATAATACTTAAATTTACAAAGGTCATTCATTATGTAAACCTTTATCTTTTAGTTAAAAGCAATGCTTTCCTTCATTGCTTTCGATTTTTTTCACCTAAGCTCAAATATGATTTTGTGCTTTTTCTCCCCCTTTGTGCGAAGGTTAGAAACATCTTGGCCTTATGACAAGAACATGTTAATATTGTGCTATTACGGATAATAATTTGGTTTTAAGACAAAAGGAATGAGTGCTGACACTGTTAATGATTACTAAAATCGTCAAAAAGGCTCGAAACTTTTCAAACCGAGAACCAATGATTAAGAAATACAGAGTTTTCAATATTTAATTGTTAGTACACACAGGATCTAATTCAAATAATGTATGTAATTCCTATAATGAGTGTTATTCCTGGAAGCATTTGAACAACAGGCTTTTCCCAACCAATTGAAACTTTCAAGTTCTGAAAATTTACTGATGAATTTTAAAATCATATAACTTCCCATTTTATACTAAAAATTTAGACAACCACAATAATAAAATATGCTTTGATTCATTTCATTGATCAAGAGCCTCAACCTTCCAACTGCGGCAAGCGGAAGTGATGTTCCCCCTCGAACTTAGGGAGAAACTGCCTGCCAACAACGAGTCACAAAAGCGATTTCCGTGTCCGAAAGTAGAAACACGCAGGGATTAGAGGAGGGGCCCTGCGTTATTGCTTTCCCCCAACTGATATTTAAAACATAACAGTTCTGAAGTTAGAAACAGCAAAATTTACTAGCTAAGGTAAAGTTCCCTACAGCTGACCCCCAAAAAACGGTTCCTAAAGCTGGCACCCTCAAATAAAAATACATTCAAAGAATTACCAATTTAAAGAGATTTGAAAATGGGGTACCATTCAAAAGAAGGAAAATATTTTTCAAATTATTTTAGGGAATTAGTAATACTTTAAATGTATTTTTATTTGAGGGTGTCAGCTTTAAGGCACTTTACCTTACTACCAAATGTGGGAAAGCAGAAATTCCCTGCCACTTGAAATCTAAGCAGTTTCAGCAAAAACTTTTACGACACCCAGTTGTAAAACTAAGGGATGAAAATGGAGCTCAGCAAAAAGCAAGGTTTAAACATATAAAAATATATATACAGCATACAAAGTACAGCATACAGTATACATGCATACAAAGGATTTTTTATGAAGCTTATCTTATAGATAACCTATGTGTTTTTCATATTTTACTCGGGTATCAAGTTACTTGGCTGGCATAAAAAAAAAAAAAAATTCTAATGAAAAACAGGGGGAAGGGGGGGGGGGGGTTTTAACTCATGTTATGCTAGGAGTTATGATTCTTACATTCATAATTTTGTAATGAATATTTTGCTTAGAAATTTGTTTAGGTAAATGAGAGTAATTTCAACATGAAAGTTGACTTGTAAACGCAGTGTACATAGGCGGCGACTTTACCGGGGCATCTATCTGTTCCCTTGAGAAACTTAGCTAACATTTTGTTTAGCACATTTTTGTCTGTATCCAAATCATTGTGTGTGCGTCGATTTGCTGCAACAGCGTCATTACTCAAAAATGTATGATGTTTGAGTTAATAACTGTAGTAAATACTTGAAAATAAACAAGTGTAAACCATATTTTGTTTGATTTTAAAAATGTATGACGTCACACCAACCAGCCCTGCCGTTGCGTATTGCATGATGAAATTATATTTTCAATTTCACCCACAGAAGTATTACTTCAAAAAAAAAAAAAAAAAAAGAGGGTTAACAGAAAAAATACGTTGTTTTGAGAACTACTCCCTATTCTGTTTTATTTTAGACAATTTATACTTATTCTCAAGCCTTCCATATTTTGTCATAACTAAATGTAAATAATTAAAAACTGGAGCTTTTCTTTTTGCTTAATCTAAATGCTGAGAAAAAGAAGATCTTCAAACTATTTTTTTTTAAAGATTGAAATTAAAAAAAGCTGCATAATTTTGATTTGCAGACGTGGGCAATTATAAAGCACCTCCAAAATGGGACATATCGCTCATGGGATGCAATTGCGGCACAACTCAAAAAATCATGTTTTGAGATAAGTTGGTTTAAAGTTTTCATTGCTAAGGAAAATGCATAAGAAATGCTTTGGTTATTATTAAATCTTAAGGTCTAATATTGAATTATGAGTTGTGCTAGTGTTGCTGCTAAAAAGAATGTATTTTCATGTTTACAATCTGTTCTTAGTCCAAAACGCGTGTTTTTTTGAGTTGTGCCACTATTGCAGCCCATGAGCGATGTAGTAAGAAGAACTAACCAAGATCTTTTTTGTTTAATGTAAATTTATGACTAGGCTAAGTAAAATTATAATTTGTCGTGCTATTTCTCACCTTCGCAATGTGATTGTAAAAGCTCTATGGGATCATTCATAAACAGTGTCACACTTTCTTTCAATATAATTGAGCCCGTTCCCCCCCCCCCTTCGTCACAAAATGTCACACTGCAACATACCCCTACCCCCTTTGTCCCATGTCACGCTATATTACATGAGCACATGTACTTGCAGTGTTGCAGTTCAGAAATAATGCACTTACGTTAAAGAATCACATTTTTAATTTTATTTTTTAACTTTTAATGACATTTGTGAGCATAACAATAATAATGATTACACGTGGACTTAATTGGTATAAAATGAGATTAAGGTTGAAATTGAAAAATTATAATTAGTGCATAATAATAAAAAAAATTGAATTCTAAAAAATGACCCGCGCTTATTTATCTTAAAAGTAAATACCTAAGAAGATTTTCTTTTAAAATTTTAACTGGAAGTGAGTTCAAACCTTAATAAGCATCGGTATTTTCAATACAAAATGAAATCAATGAAACTTTAAAATCACATTATGAAAATCAAAAAACATCAAAAATAAGTTTAATCTGCTGATTTTTTTACATGTTTTTATAGAAATCAAAATGTGTAATGTCACACTTCTTGATATCCCCCCTTGTCACAATTTCGCGAACCCCTCCCCCCCTCAAAGAAGTGTGACATCATCCTCTACGAAGTTAAAAAACGAAAAAAGAAAGATTAATAAGTAGTTTCTCAGCATGTGTGGAAGAAAATAAAAAGCTGAAACTAAAATTGCAAAAAAAAAGGGGGGGGGGGAGGAGGGAGCAGCAAAAATATTATTTCGAAAAATTACAGAAAAGTAATCATACCTCTTCTTCTTTATCCCTGCAGGGTTTCTTCCCATAATAGGACAAAATATCACCTTTTCTTTTGCTCATAATTAAAATTTGTGTGTAAGCGAGCAAAGGAAACTTGCAAAGCACAAGAGACCACCAAATTCCCTACTGCCAATGTCCGCTAGGTCTCAAGGTCTCTGTTTTATCAGTGCATAATGTTTGGGAAAGAATATGATTCGAGGCGTCAGCAAAGGGGCAAGAGCCCTCCCCCTGTCCCCCCCCCCCCCTTTTTTTGGAAGCGTTTCTATGTTGATTCGATTTTACGAATTGCTAGTTTGAAAAAGAAAAGAAAAAAATAAAGATGTGTCCCAACAGCAAAACATCCACATCCCGCAATCGTATACGAGGGAGTCCATTAGGCATTAGTTCCTACTTCCACAATATGGGTAGTTTAGAGTATCGCCTTTTCCACGAATGTAACCTTCGGGCAAGGATGGACAAAGCACCTAAACTGTTGTACGTATATTTATGGCAGATGTGGTTCCATGTGCTTCGCCTTTTGCCAGAAAGGGATCAGTACATTTGTTGTTCTTGTGTGGCCGGGTGATTAGAACCATATGTAGCCTTTAGGCAAGCAATCAACTGTTATCTGTTGATGACACGAAAGACCCCTGCGAAAGACCTATCGTCTAGAGCAGGGGTCTCCAAACTTTCCAGCCTTAGGGCCATATTGATTACCCTACAACATAATTATTCAACATAAAAATAGATTACTTCAGTAAACTTAATTTAATTTGCTATAAAAAATAAATATGTTCTCTAGAAGGAGTTTTCTTTCAAGTATGCTAGCTCTCCGCGGGCCGGACAAAATCTGTCCGCGGGCCGGATGTGGCCCTCGGGCCGTAGTTTGGAGACCCCTGGTCTAGAGAATTGAGGGAAAGGATCTTTTTTTGAGTTCTGGTTTATAGACCCTAATCCTTTGAAGCGCCGTCTTGTCGTTTCCAGATTTGTAAAACAGAGAACCCCCCCCCCCCCCCCGCTCCCAACCAAACAGGTTGGTTCAAGGAACAAAATCTTATTAATATTTTTTTTTTGTCTACATTTTTTTTTTTCAGACAAGTTAAAAATTTCGAAAGTGTTTCGGGGGGGGGGGGTCGGGCCCGTCGGGCCCCCCCCTTGCCTACGGCCTTGGTCCCAATGATATAGTTCTCTACGAGACAGATCTGAAGCCCTTGTCCTTGAGAAGAAAAGCGAACAGTGCGAAATATATTGCTTCACTTAAAAGCTATGGAACTGTGACTTTTAATGAGGAACTGAAGGTGAAATTTACAAAGCAGAATGAACATCCAGAGCTGCTGCGCCAACCCATACAACCACTGTCCTCCAATTACCATCCAGAGTACAGCCATTTCATCCATATGACGTCTTGCAGCCAAGAAAGACGTCAATATGAGGTCGAATCAGAGCATCAACTGGAATAAACCATGATGGATGTCAACATTACGTCTTTTCAGCACGTAAAAGGGATGAGCCAGATTTTGTCCCTTTTTGACATGTTTTTGACGTACTTTTAAGCTCTATTCAGGGACAAAAGCGATAGTAGCGCCACACTTTCATGCAAAGCATCAAGAATCAAGAAATCGGATCGGATCGTACGCCATTTTGTGCGTCGCTTGATATGTAGATGACAACGTACGATTTGGGTTCAGCATTAGTTTTATTTGTGTAAAATGTAAGTAAATTAGCTTTTTTTAAGACTTATGTGCTTCACTTTTCTATTTTGTTAATATACAATGGGATATTTTCACGCTGAGAAGAAAATACCGTGGCAGCTGCTGTGTACTACGCACGTGCTAATATTACTTGAAAATTGGAAACATGGTGCTTGCTGTGAAAATCATCGATCATTTATCCTAAGATCCTAAGTTACCGAAGAAATTAATGAAGATGAATAAAATGTTTGAATCTTTTAGTTGCACAGTAAGTTATTTCATCATTAATCGGTGCATTTTAGTCGTAATGTTTATAAATTTTTCTCGAACGCAAGTCAAGTATAGTATAATATGCTGTTTTTAATAACTTATATGTGATATTGTTCAGTCAAGTATAGTATATAATATGCTGTTTTTAATAATTCATATGTCATATAGTTCTTTTATTTCTATTTAAAAAATGAAGTAATTGCAATTTTTAATAATTATCACTTCTTTAAAAAAAATAGTTTATTTTTAAGTTAAATTTTTCTCATTGGTAGGATTACTAATATTACAATTTTTTAAAATCATATGTTGATCATTAGTTTAAATACAGAAATAAATCAACTTTTTATTGCTGAACATCTTACTGATCTATTTTTTAAAATTATACGTTGATTATTAGTTTAAATACTTATAGCAATAAATCAACTTTTTATTCATTTACAACAATTTCAACTTTTTATTCATTTTCCACATATCCACAATTAGTTTAATGTGCATCCCCCCCCCCCCCGCGGCAAAGTGTAATGCTCTAATACATATTTTAAAAGAACATTCAATTTGGAGAAAAGTATCCTTTTCTATTTAATTTTAATATGTGTTCCATTTACTACTGAAAATGTCTTATTTTTTAAATAGCTATGTAAAGCCTTCAAAATCATACTTAAGATTGTTAAATATACAATGGTTTTGTACTGTACTTTTATTTTCTTGCTAATTTTCAGAAGACAGAGCATTTATAAATGGACAAATTTCCTTCTTACTTTTACATCACTAATTGGATCATTTGCTCAGAGTCAGAGTTTGCTATTAAAATTCTCCCCTGTGAATGATCTTGTTGGTAGAAAAATTGGTAAGAATGGATTGGAATTCATAAAAACATTAGTTTAATAACAATCGATGAGGAATATGGATTCTAACATAGGTATAGTATTATTTTTGCTTCAACATTAATTCTATTTAAAATTGAATAGCAGCAACAAATATTTTGTTGTTCGAAAGGGTAGAAAAATTAATTTATTTCGTAGTTTTGTGCTCAAGAATAATAATACAAGTAAATATATAATGAGGTCCTATTCAATGAAATATTCGACGTCTGTTTTACGCTCTCAGTGCACGTCCGATCGATCTCCATTCTACGTCAAATGCACGTCCTATGGGTGGTCGCTGGTGTAACAAAAGAGGTCGAAAATACGTTCTATGTACAGCCGCTGCACATAAACTGCACATCCATGGACGAGCCAACTAGGTTCAGAATACGTCATATGGATATAAATTGAACGAGTTTGGCTGTATGGGAACTTGCCCTTGAGGTCATAAATAGTATCCCCCCTCAGGCCCTCGTTTTCTACACCGTTGGAAGCAAATCTGACATGGGAAGAACGGGTAGTGGTGTCCTTATGAAAACAAGTACAGAAGAAAATAGCTATAGTTTTAGAAATTCCGACCACAGTTCAGTTTTCCGCTTTGAACTCGTTGTTATCCAGGAGGCGCTGGACTTAGCTTTGGAGGCCGAAGAATGACATCTGGATCGTGACAGATAGCAGGAGTTCCATCCAATATTTACAGTGGCGTAGTCCTGGAAAAAAAGGTGGGTGGAAAAGATTTTAAGTGGGATTTTGAAAATTTAAGCGCAAACAAATTTTTTTTTGAGTGAGATTTCAAAAAATATTGCGGGGATCGCGTAATCGCGCGGCCTAGCGCGAACCCTGCACACACACACACACATATACATATATATATATATATAATATATATATATATATATATATAATTTTTTTTGCGTGTGTGAATTTTTTGGATGAATAAAAAAGTTCAAGGGAGCACCAACAGGATGGGGGGGGGGGGGAGAGAGCACGAAAAGGACCGGTATTTCCTAAAAGGCAAGGATATCCAGTATCCGAGTATTTTTTTAAAGATCTGTAAGCTGATGCGGCCATTGCACGAAATATCCAGTTACCTGGCATGCCAAATTTGATTATTAATATTTTATTACATTAGTTTCGAAAATATGCATACATTGGAAATTTACTACGTATTTGCAAGCTGTGGGTGTTTAAAATTTTGTATAGAATTTGCTCGTTTCAAATATCAGAGCCAGATATGCTGTAAAACTCCCTCAGGCAAGATATACCGGATATCCGATCTCTGGAAAATATTTAGAATAATTAAATAGAAGACAGAGAATAAAAATATACAAAATATATGCATAAATAAACCAAGCGTAAAGCTAATTAATCCCTAAAATTATAAGATGTCTGCATTTACTAATTTAATTCTTTAAAAAACACTCTATTGCTTTCCTTCGCTCTTATTTTATTTACGATGAAAAGCTTCTTTAAAGTAAATATATTGTTAAAAACACAATTGAACATCGCAAGACATATTTCGATTTATAATGCATAAACTAAAAGTTTACCACAAAGAAATCTCAATCATTCCTGCGGCAAACCCGGCAAAAACAATGATTTTGTAATGTATTTGCACACGAAACTAGTGCATGCTCGCAGCGCCACCAGTGACGAAAACGATAACTTTTCGTCGTACGCTGGTTCCTTTGCTCTCGCGCTGCATTTGGACAGCCTGATGGGCCATTATCCCTTCAAAAGGACCCATTATTTTGCTAAGAAGTAATTCAAAGCTGATAAAATTTTTAAAAGAATAGCAGAGATTTATTTAAGTACACAAAACAATAACTGATTCAAAAATACAACAGTGTATAAAAATATCACTTAAAGCCATAATCTGGGTTCGATTCCCACTTTCCCCTGGGTGTATTTCCTTCTTTGTACATTAAAAAAATCTGTTGTGCTGTCTTGTTCTATCTGTCATATTATACGAGAGTTTGAGGCATACCCTTTGAGAATAGCAAATAAACTCGAATATTTATGTGACCTGAAATGGTCGTAAACAAACAAACAAGTACCAAAACACGATCAATGAAGTACCAAAACACCGATAAAAATTTAATCAATAAACAACCAAAATGCGAAGTACTAATAACCGGTAGTTCTGGTACTAATTTCCAAAAAGGTTTCTAGTCCAGGCAAGCAGTAATGGGACGTGACGATTGGGAACAAGGTGGAGGAAAAAGAAATTGTAACCATAATTGTAACCTACCAAAATGTTTGAGGCATGCGCAGTTATTACATATCGAAATCAGAAGTATACGTGATTGTCGTCTGGTAGGTATGTCACGTTTCTCATAAGAGCTCTGTGCGTTGGGATGAGAATTTGCTGACGGAGGCAGACGTGCAGATTGTATGTTTATTGACATCTTGTACTTCGGCTACAGGTTTTTTTCTTAATCACGTAGTGACTCAGTACTTTTTCGACTCTGTGTCAGCTTTTACCCGCATACAGAGGGTTCACAGAAAAGACAAGCGTTTTCCACTGTATTACTTTCAGTTGTCAGTTTCTAATGTGAAAAAGATGAGATGATGTGATACAGTATTTGAAAGAATGTGACACCGTTTCAAGTAAGTAATAATTATTGTTCCGTACTTATTCGCCAGTGGCATACAATAAAATGTGAGACAATAAGCAGTTACCGGGCACTTGAAAGAAGTTAGCTGGCATTCTAATGAGCTTCATTCTACTAAGTGGTTGGTAGAATCTTCGTCAGTAGAATCAATACAAGTGCAGTCATTTTTCTTATGGCAAAATTGTCAGTTGCTTCATGGGAATCCATATTTCTATCCTTTTCATTATTCTTTCATTCTTTCTTTTTAAAACAAAAGTAGTTTTTTTTTCAATGACCTTACTTGAATGTTGCATTTAATTTAATTTGATCTTGTTGTTATCGCATCCATGAAAGTTATCATATAGGCAGTGCCGGATCTAGGGTGGGGCAAGCCGGGGCCCGTGTCCCGGGTGGCACTTCTGGGGGGCGGCAAATTCAACAGTGATGCACAAAAAAAAGTAAGAAGTAAAAAAGAAAGAAAAGAAAAAAATTTAACTTTTGGAAGAGAATTAAAATCTTAGTTCAGCGTTCCGATGTTATCATTGATCAGCTATTTTGCTAAAAATTAAAACTGATTAATAGAATTATTTATTTGTATAAACTGTCGGAAACTCCAAAATTGAGGTTAGGGGTGGCAAATTTCGCAATGTCAAAATTTAAAACTTTAAATTTTAAAAAGTCAAGGTTTCTTCCCCTTATAATAATAGTGAAATACGTATAAATTATGCTATGATCAAACAATACCCAATAGTTTTTCTTTTACAAACTCTCAAAGCATCCTTTTGGGAAGAGGTGGGAGCTTGTAAAGAGTTGTTTGATAAGGCATTCACGTGGCTCTTCGATATGGACGTTAGTAAGAAGGAGAGGGGGGAAGTCCAGCCCTGGATTTAAAAAAAAATGCCAGTTTTTTCTGCATTTTTATGAGTAAAAGCGTTTGAATGAGAAAAGTTTTTGTTTGCTTTTTTTCCTAAAGTTTTTGAAGTTCCAAATGCGTCTCCTAAGGCATCAAAATACACCAATTTGCATATAGTTTTCAAAATTTTCCTGGGGTAGATTCCCCCGGACCTATTTAACTGTCAGAATTTCCTATATCTCGTTAAGGTTGTCTTTCACATGGTTCGACTCCCCCCCCCCCCCCAATGTTGAGCTCAAAGGCCATGCTGTGGGAACATTAACAAAAGTTCTATCTGGGTATCAGTAGCCGAAAGTGAAAAATCCTCAAAAATAAATAAAGGCCAGCGCCTAAAAGTTAGGTGAAATATCTATAATATTTGGGATGGAGGGGGGGATGGCAGAATTTGTTTTCGCCCCGCCTCGGAAAACTCCAAGATCCGGTACTGCATATAGAACCAAAAGTATTAAAAATGAGACGCCAGTTCATGGGCATTGGGGCTGTATAGTATCATTTGATCTTATTTCATGTATAATATGCACTTTTTAAATTCAGTGATCAGTATGGGTAACACAGTAAAAAGTCAAACGCATGTTTTTCTGATTAATCCATTCATTGTCTGAGCATCCTATCATCCTAGGTAAATTATTTAATAGTTTAAAATTATATATAAATTAAAGTTGGGAAAAAATAAAACATATGTGCATATGTTTATGTATATATATATATGTATATACACACACAGTTGTAGGTAAATTAAATTTTATTGCTTATATATGTTTATTTCATGATTTTTCTTCTATATAGTTAATACATACCACATATTTTTCATCTTCTAATTATCACAATTATAATCTATTCAACAAACCTAAGCATAATTTTAATGCAGAAATATTTAAGAAAAATAGAGGGGGGCGGGGTTAGCATTTTACAAATTAAAAATTTAGCTTCCAAATTATTTTTCTTTTGAAAAGTACAGAAAGAATGTAAATTAATATATTTTCATATAAAATATATGATGTCTTGAAGTTCATTTTTTTAAAATGTAACTAAAGCTTTAACTTCTTCAAATCTAAACCAAAACTGTTTTTTCACTAAATAAATTTTGGTCTGATCAAAACAAAAACTATTCTTATCACAAAAAAGAAGAAAATTCTAAACAAAACTGCTTTTGTCTGAAAAGTACAGAAAATGTAAATTTATACATTTTCATTGAAGATATATGATGTCTTGAAGTGTTTTTTCTTTAAAAATAAATCCTTTTTTAATATAACTAAAAACTTTTCCAAATCTAAACCAAAACTGTTTTCCATTAAATAAATTTTGATCAGATCAAAACAAAAATTATTTTTATCATATAAAGGAAAAGAAAATCTAAACAAAAACTGCTTTTGTCTGAAAAGTCGAAACCAAAATTTTTCACAAGTGTGATATCATTGGATGATGGGAGACAGAAATAGACAAAACAAAAAAGCACGTGCCTCAGATTGCATTGGGTAGCTGAAAAAGCAAGATAGGTAGCTTAGTAATTTCTGTTATTGGATTTGCCATTTAATCTCTGTCATTTAACGGTTGATTTTAGAAAGTACAAAGAAATAAAAGAAGTGAGTTATGGAAATTAAAAACAATAAATTAAATATTGAATAATATTAACATACGTAGAATTTTCATCAAAAAGAAATATTTTACAAGGGAATTATTTGTTTTAAATTTTTAAAAAACCTATTTTCCCCCAAAAAACCCAGCCCAGTGTTGAAAATTTGGGTAACTACAGGGCAGCAAATCTGACAACCCTGCTAAAGATAGACATTAACTATTTTTAATTTAGTTTTCAATTTTGGAACATTTCCACGAGACAGCCTCCAAACCTTCCCCTTAGCCAAACAATTTTGCGTTTTTGGCTCTTCAATTTTGAAAATTTTTCCATGTTATAGAATACAACGTCATATGTTACTTTTGAAACAAATCATGATAAACAAATAAAAACAAAATACAATGAATTGAAAGAATAAAATGTTCACTTATGATTCATCAATGTATCTTTTCGGAGGTTTCATGTCGCGCTTTGGTCTAGACCTTATTGGTGGTTGATTGAAGTCTGTACTTTCCAACTTAAGACTTGACAATTCTGCATTTGACGAGATTTCATCTTTACAATTACTTGGATCAACTTCCTCATTAGGCTTGTTGGCAATGTCCAAGGCAGGTAAGATGGCATTTCAAATTGATGGTATATTTACACTACTGTCGATAGATTTCAAATTTGGGAGATCAAGATTATCTACATTTATTTCAAAGATGATCAGCATGAACATAACGAATTTTGTCATTAACATTCACTAAAAAGGTATTTAGGCTTACAACCTTAGTGATCTTACCAGCGTACCATTTAATCATATCGCCTCTAGTAGATCTAACCGACACCCTCTCATTAAATTCAAAGTTTCTTTTAACAGCATTAAAATTGAAGTAAGATTTTTGATAATCTTGATATTGTTTTTCTTTTGTCAAATGGTTACTTCTAACTTTCGTAATGATAGTTTGAGGCAAATACTTAAAAGCTAACTCACCAGGGGTTTTTAACGTTACTGATGAAGGAGTATTCCTGTAAGCAAAAAGAGCTGAATCTAATCTACGTTGAAAATTATCGTATTTTCGGTCGGAAAATGCCTGACTTTTCAACATATTATTTACAGTAGAAACAGAATTTTCAGCTGCACTATTGGAATTTGGATGATAAGGTGGAGAATTTACTGTCTTAATGCCATTAGATTTAAAAATAACTCAGATTTAAATTGTGCGGTATTATCAGACACTACTTTGCTAGGTAAGCCAAAACAAGCAAATAATTTAGGCAAATGAGAAATTGTAGATTTTGAATCTAAGCTACCTACCAGAAATTCATCAATCCATTTAGAATAAGAATCTTTAACTATTAAGAGATTTTTGCCCTCAAACTCTGCAAAATCAATATGAATTCTTTCAAAAGGTTTACCAATTAAAGGCCAACAATTTGATTTAACCTTTGGGGCAGAAGATGTGGTGAGTTGACAAGGCACACATTTATTTACAGAATTTTCAATTAACTGACCAATTTTCGGGAACCAGAAATAGGCTCTAGCCAACTGTTTCATTCGAATAATACCGGGATGCTCATTGTGCAAAAGTTAAATTATTTTATCATAACATATTTCAGGAATCACTAACCTATTTCCTCGCAGTAAGCAATCCCCCTTAACACTTAACTCGTCCTTAACCTTTTTGAACTCTTTAAGATTATCATCTTTAATAGTGGGCCAACCAAATTTAGTGTAATTCAAAACTTTTGATAAACAAGGGTGAAGAGACGTTGCTCTCTGAATGTCATCAAGTTTTAAATTTTTGAAATCAGAAAAGAAGCATATGAAATGCATGAACTCATCAATTTGTTCATCATTTTTACATGGTAATCTGGATAGTGCATCAGCGAGCAACAACTCTGTACCCTTTTTATACCTTATAACATAATCATAATTTGAGAGAATTATAGCTCATCTTTGCATTCTAGCATTAACCATGGTTGTTACAGATTTGTTAGGACCAAATAATGTCAACAATGGCCTGGAATCTGTCTCAATTGTGAACTTTTGCCCTTACAAATTTATTGAACTTTTTAATGCCAAAAATTATAGCCAAAGCTTCTTTAGCACTTGCACATAATTTCTTTCAGCTTTACTTAATGTTTTAAAAGCGAAAAATATTGGTCGAAGTTCACTGCCTGGGAATTCGTGGCACAAGACAGCTCCCACACCATAGTCTGATGCATCACATTGCAAAACTATTGGTTTTGCCATATCAAAATGAAACAAAACATCGTGTTGTTTTAATAACATTTTGTTAAGCTCAAAAACCTTCATACACCTTTTATCAAAATTCCATTTAGCATCTTTCTCTAGCAATTTGTACAGTGGGCTTAGAGTACCAGATAAATTTGGATTAAAATGGGAATAATATCCTAACAATCTGAGATGGCTCTTTAATTCAGTACTATTTGTAGGTGTAGGCATTTGATAAATAGCATCACATTTTTCATCTAGAGGATGAACATCATTGGAATCTTTTTTATGACCTAAAATTTGGATGCTATCTTTAAAGAATTCACATTTAGAAATATTAATCTTAACATTATAAGAATTTAGCCTAACCATAACAATTTTGGTTCTTTTTATGCATTCTTCCTTAGTGTTAGCTCTAATGAATAAATCACCTATGTAACAACTGATATACTGAAGGTCTTTTAAAATTTCGTCCATTTTTTTGCTGGAAAAGAAAAGAAACTGATTTTATGCCAAATGGAAGCTTAGAATATCTAAGTAATGCTTTAGGGGTGTTTAATGTTAACAATTCCTGTGATTCAGGACTTATTTGAATTTGATGAAAGGCCTTTGATAGATCAATTTTGGAAAAATATGACCCATTGCCCAAGCTAGTTAAGATTTCTTCTTGAGATGGTAAGGGATAGAATTGAGTCTCACAATATTTATTTAAAGTTACTGAAAAATCCCCACAAATCCTAACAGCTTCCTTGCCATTCCCTTCGAGCTTGGGGACCACAACAATAGGCGTCGCCCATTTAGAATGATTAACAGGGTGCAAGACCCCATTGTTGATAAGAGTCTCTAACTCTTTATCAACAAGGTGCCTGAATGCATAAGGGACGGGTCTACTTTTGCAAAAAATGGGCATGGTTTCTTCTTTCATTGCAATATTTATGGGTTCACCCAAAATACCGGTTACATCAGATAATTTAAAGCAATTAGGATATTTTTTTTAAATATCCAACAGTGGATGAAACATTATCAAAATTAAAATTTTTAAAATTATCATAAACCACATTTACATAATCATCAACACTTATATTTAATATTTTGATCCACTCTCTACCTAATAAGGTAGGTTTCTCATTATTGCAGTCAACTACAATCAATGGCAGACTTATTTAAATAATTTACAGGTACATTATAATTGCCAATAATTTTTAAATTATCATCTGTGTATGATTTTAACAGTGGAATTGGTTGTGATTTTTCCACTTTTAATTTCAACTGTTGAAATTTTTTTAATGAAATTACTGAGAACGCACTTCCGGGTGTCAATCTGCATATTTACCTGCACACCATTGATGTGAATATCGATGGTATATGGGTTAAAATTACCCGATTTTTCTTTTGAAACATCAATATTATTTAAATAAAATTCAGATTGATCACCAACACTTGTAGCACTTTCAACAAAATTCGTGTTTGATGCCTTACATGCCAACTTAACGTGGCCCTTCACACCACATTGATAGCCCTTCGCATTCTTGAAGTTGCACTCTCCTTTGTGGGACTTAACACAGTGCTTGCATGAATTTACACTTCATGAACCTTGAGAAGGAGCCGATGATTTCCCGGCACTCTTACGTGTAAACGATTTGGTTTTGCCTTTATCATATGCATGAATTTTGAGGACATTTAGCGGTTCGCCTTTCGACGATTTTGTCTCTCTGCACACCGTTTCCATGGCCAATGCGATTTCTGAAGCTTTTGAAAAATCTTTTTCACTAAGCAGCCTGTTCTGAATTTGTTCAGACTGTATCCCGCAAACCAGTTTATCTCTTAGTGCATCATTTAGGAATGCACCAAAGTTGCATTTACTGGCCAGTTCTTTTATTTTCACTATGTACGTGGCCACGTCTTCATTGCCTTGTTTCAGGCTATAAAACCTGAATCGCTCCATGATAACCAATGATGCCGGAGAATAGTAGTCCTTTAAGACTTTCACGATGTCGGAATACTTAACATCCTTCATCTCGCGTGGTTGAAGCAAGTTCCGAAGTAGGGAAAAGGTTTTCTTTCCGATTGCCGTTAGCAGGAGAGTTTCAGATCCTGTACAATCCAAATTTGAAAGTGTTGTACTGAAAACTGTTATTTATTCATTTACATCCGTTTGCTTCTTACTGCAATACCTTTTTAAAAACTTGAAACGGTGTAGTGTGGCTGCAAGGCTTGCTGAAAAAGGCTCTGAAGCACTGAAAGTACCAGAGCGCACAAAAAGGGCCACAGGACCTAAGCAAAGCATAACAAGGCAAACCTAAAGGGCAGCAGCCTGCGAAAAAACGCTATAGTCAGCACTAGATAGCAGTCACTAGTATTGAGTCTGCCTTTGCTAACACCCAACAAATCGAAATGTTGAATTAATTTTGTGAAATATAGATAATTTTATTAATTTTTTTAATAAAATCTATCCCCCCCCCCCCTGATGCTGAGGCATCATTAATATTCTGGCACCCATGTACCTTTCACATCCATAGAGCCGGCCTTGGCTCTATGATACTTTAGTGTTAGATGAAGCCGGATGCATGGTCATTACATCAAAGGAAATAAAAGACAATAACAGTATTTTCTATTTTAAAAGTTTTGTTTTCTTCTTGTATACTCGTTATGTTTTTAAATAATTATTAAAAGGGTATAATGGTAAATTCTATGAATTATGAAATTCAAATGAAATATATACAATTGATAAATGACAAATAATTATAAATTAATGATCCTTGTAGTTTGTGTTATGCATGAATAAGAGGTGTCACTGAACAAAAAAAGGATAGATTTTTCAGTTTTTAAAAATTATTTCTATTCGAAGTAGAAGCCTCGCATAAGGATCACATAGAGGAGAGGGTTAACAAATAGGATACTGTTCGTTTCCACAGACAACGTTAATTTATGTGTTGTTGAAATGAAATGAATGCAGTTAATGATAAAATAAGAATAACAAGAAAAATATAGGATTAAGTAAATAATTGGCTAAAAAAAATATGGATTGTTGATAGCCTGCTTTTTTTTATGAAGCTTTAGTTTCTTAGCAAATTAATAAAATCTTAATTAATATTTAGAAATTTTATTTTAACTTTAATAAAGTACTATCTCAATTTGCACTTTCTTGAAATGATCTAAATAAAAATTAAGAGAAAAAAGATTGCTGCGTGGTTTTTCTATTTGAATAAAAACATTCTGCTAAAATACTTTAAATATTGTTCATAATTGATGTAAATTTATATATATTTTTACTATACTGTATTCTCTTTTTTTCTCAGAAATACATTCCAGTAGATAACTTCTTGCTACTAGTAGTAAAACATTGAAATGAAATAGTTCTCTCATTCAAACATTGTCATAGACGTGCAAGCAAGAATTTCTTCATGCAAGCTATCATTTTATAAATTTCATCATATGAACATTTCCTTAGCAGCAGAGTTGAATCTTGATGGGTTTGGATGCTTGGTTGAAAATTGCTGTACTGCAAAAATTTGTTAATAAAGAATATAAAGCAACTTTTAAAATAAAAAGGTTAGTATAAATATACATCTACTTTTTTTTTGTGTTTTGCAAAAAGTACCTTTAAATAACCAATCTCCAAAACTTAATTTTCTGGAAACTGCAAAATGTTTTCAGAATTGAACATTAAGTTGTGTAGCTAAAGAACCCCCCCCCCCCCCCCCATACATTTCAAAGATATCATCAAACTCTAAAAAGTAAACTTCAAAACAGTTTTTCATCTTTTCACCGTACTTCATGTCTTTTAAATGAAAAATAGTATTTATGATAAAGAAATAGTACCAGATCGTATTTGTAACTGCAGCTATACAAACCATGAAGCATGCAAAAGTGCAGGATAATTTACTTGATTTTGCTTATGAAGTATATTTATTTGTGAATGATAATTAAATTGCATAATTTGTGCATGAATACTCACTGTGTTTTAAACTTATCATAAACTTATATTCTACTTGAAATATAATATTGATGCATTCTGAATATTATTTTATAAATTTGAAATAGCTAATCAATATAATGCCAAAATATATGGCCCAAAGTGTGCATTATAACGATCTCCTACTGTACTATAAAGCAGTTTCAATTACATGTTTTTTAATTAGGTTTTATGTAAATTCACATTTTTTATTTTCCTCTTGCAGATTCATTGCTTATGCTGCGTAGTTGATTTGGACCATTTATGCAAACAAATAATGTTGCTTTTCAATCTTTCTCTGCTGAACAACAGGTACTGATGACTTAATATTATTAGGAATAAAAGCATTAATGTGCAGTTTCGGTTTAATCTGTTATCATGTTTAAAAATATACTCACCTATAAAAATGATTTATCATCTTTGATTCTGTTAATGTTTCGTGTTTTGCCTAAATACTGCCTTGTAATATATACAGTAGAATCCAGATTTAGCTTTTTTCGTATTATTGGTGGGAAAATATGAAATAAACTTGAAAATGTTATACAAGGATCGTCCAAAATTTCAATAAATACTGTAAAATAATTTGAATTGTAGTACACTCAAACAGTAAAACACATTTTCAAGATATTTATTACATAATTAAAATTAATTTCATATAGTAAGGCAAAATAGAAGAAACTTACAACTCGGCTGCATTTAAAAGACTCAGTAATTTTAGCTGAGCTCATATTTTTTGTTTTATTCTCAGAAAGAGCTTCCTGAATCGCTGAGAGACTTTGCAAATGTTGCTCCTGAGATTCATGTTACTCAACTTTATAGTCAGATGAAACTTTTGAGTTTTTTCTATTATGGTTGCTTTTTCAGTTGATTTCCAACAAAAGAAAAAGTTCATTATCATTTGACCTCTGCATTTTTGAGCTTCATTCCTGCCTGCTTTCAAAAGAAATTCTTGTTAACAAAGAAAGAAGGAACTATGAGAGATGGTTTAAATCATGTCTGGTCTCAAGGTTAGTATAATGTTTAAGGTATTAAAAATTGAAAAAAAAAAAAAAAACTAAAAATCAGATCATCGCTTTTGGGATTACGTTAAAAGTGGGAATGCACCAAATACAGAAATGTTATGTTCAGGAAGAAATAACGCTTAGAGTATTGAAGAAATTCGGGACCTTCGAGAAAAAGCTTTAAATATGGAAAAACGTTTAATCGGGATTCTAATGTATATCTGTGTGTGTATTTAAAAAGGAACCATCATTGAGAAACTTTTCTTCAATCTGCCTTCAGTGTTACAAACTACTCTCAATCAGTGAACGATGCTCATTGAAAATTTCAAGGCCTGTAGTGTAGTGGCTAAACCAGATGGTCATTTTTTTTTTTTTTGACTTATGTACTTTTCCAAAATAGTTAGCTTGAAACTGGGCAGCTCAGCAACATTCTTCTAAAATTGTGGTCAACTGTAATTTCCTGTAAGAATTTTTTTTAAATAGTTAAAATGAAATCATACAAATGAATAAAATATTTTAAAGTTTATAAAATTAGCATAAAAGTATTATTGAAACTTCAGTCCAAGAACAAATGAATGGATAAAATTGAAAATGAAATATATTGCAATAATGATTTTGAGATGTGGGAGAGGTTTGAATTGGTCTTTTTTTCATCCTCTTCTTTGTTATAAGTTCTAAATCATTTAAAATAAATGTTTATGAAAGAATCAAATGTAAAGTAGAACAAAAACATATTTAACCTTCTTTATTTTCTTAACTTGCAACGTACAGAGTAAAATCTGATTTGTGTGCTGACTAACTCTTAAGGCCGAATTCCTAAATAAAGTATTGAGGTGTCTTATCCTTTTTATATTTGGAAGTACCAGATCTTAGAGTTTTCCGTGGTGTGGCGAAACTTCCTCCCCCTCCATCCATTCATATTTCATACGCTTTTATGCGCTGGCCATTTTTTTTGTAGATTTTTCGCTTGGGGCTAGGATTAACCCTTAAAACTTTCATTAATGTTCCGACGGCATGGCTCTTTCAGCTCAGTCATATGAAGGGGGCCCTTAGCTGGAGATATGAAACACTGACAGTTCAAGGGGGTCCAGGAAAATTTTGAAGATTATATGCAAACTGGTGTGTTTTGAGGCTATAATAGATGCATTTCGGACTGCTAAAATACTAGAGGAAAAAAAAGCAAACAAAAACTTTTTTTAAATTTAAATGTTTTTACTCCTAAACATACTCATAAAACTGCAGAACAAAATTAGCTGCAGTTCCCCCCACAGAAAGGAATAACTCATTACTCTCATACTGAAAACATAATCAAAACCTAAAAGTCTGCCTACTAATTCATAATCTTCCAATAAAATCTTTCATATCAGAATTTTAAGGTTTTTGATATTGGTTTTTAAGTTTATGCCTTCATCTTTTAGAATTGTGATTGACAGAAAAGCAACCTATTTAATTTGAAATTTTATTTATTTATTTGTTTATCATTTAAGCGCCCTTTACACATACGTTCTTAACCGCACGACTGAACGTGGTGCATCCAGCCACGGTCAAGAACACGAGTAAAACACTGGCGTTCAAGAATGTGTTGCAAAATGACCACATCCTTATCTGCGCGCAAGAACGCGTTCAGATGTGGGGCATTCCATTGAAGTCCCCTACAGAAGCCACAGTCTGCAGAATTGTCCAATCCTCCCACTTTGATGCGCGGTTAAGAACGTGTATGTAAAATGCATCATTTCTTGGAGCGCGCATCTGAGTGTCATTCTTAACCGCGTTCTTGAGCGTCCTAAAATTGCATTTACACGCACGCTCTTGACCGCGGATCTGAATGGCTCGCTGTCCGGACCGCGGTTAAGAACGTGTGTGTAAAGGCCGCTTTAGTGTGTATTTGTATATATATGTATATACGTGTGTGTGACATTGAAGTTGATGACATTGAAGATAAATTAAAAATAAACCACTTGACCACTTTAGTGTGATAACTAAATTTAAAATTCGATTATCTTAGAAAACATTTATTTTTTGTGTAAAAATTAAAGCAACATTTTGATTGTGTTTATAATTTCTTTTTCATAGATCATGTAAATATTTCTTGTAGTATCTCAAGAAAATAAAATGACTGCTCCCACTGCTTTTCACGAATATCATGGAAGAAATATTGGTCTTTTTGAAAACAATACTGTTGCATATAGGCAACTAGGATATGCAGATGGAATTGTATTTTCAAGAGATCCCCTTCTTCCTGGAGAGATTTTTCTCCTCGAAATATCTCACTTTGAACATGGATGGATGGGAAATTTGAAGATAGGTTTGACACAAGAAGATCCATGCACTAAATTTGCTCTTCCTCAGTTTGCTCTGCCTGGGTTAGTTAATGGAGGTAAAAGTTGGATAGTACCTGTTAGTGCAGCTGAAGTTAGCATCTATGAACATGCTAGCATAAACCAACTAGCTCCTGCAATATATGGTAAGATTGTAAGCAATATATGGTAGTTTAATAGCAATAACATACCTTGCAAAACTTTTAAATTTTTTGCTGCAGTGTTGTGGTGTTGTTTAATGTTTCTGCGTAGTGTAGCAGTTTTGGCTATGAATTTATAAATCCAATTAAGTACTTATGTTTCCATAGTAGTTTTTCTTAAAAATTTCTAGGGACAAATTATGTAAAAAAAGTTGTAGGGTGCTCTCACACCAAAGACAATATTCCTGTCTTCTCTTTGCAAGCAAAAAGTATATCTTAGGAGAAAAAAATATGCTCTGTGCTTGTGAAGATGAGAAAAGACAAGAAATCAGCCACTGCTCAAAACATTTTGTTTGTATGAAATTAGGGCCTAGATTCAACTGAAATACGTTTGATCAAATCCAAAATAATCTAACTTTCAACTTTAGTTCGACTGTTTTTAAAACTGATCGAATATGGGCATTCAACTTGCTTCCTGAACTTTGATTTCCTGGAGTTGCTTTTCTTGCTCAGCGTTTCCTCACATGACCGGAACTTTAAGTTGAACCAATGAAAAAATTGAATGAGAAAGCTAGTTTAACTGTAACCTTATCTGTTGGTGTTTTGTTTATTGTTTTGGTTTGGTCCGTTTGTTTAGCTCTGCCGTTCCCTCTGTTGTTTTCTGTCGATTGTTAATATACAATGAGTCATGAAACAAAAGTATTAGTAGATATTATCGAAAAGAAGCCTCGGGACCTAATGAGGGGGAAGGGGGACGATCGTATACTGGAAGAACATCGACAAGTGCCTTTGTTACTCTGGCAATTTTCCTCGATACTATTGCTTATAATATGTAGTGAATATTCCAAAGGTAATAGTTTTTATTCTTGCTGAATTGTATTTTCCTAGAGGAGAATCCATACTTTCTTTGTTCATTAAATGCATTGAATTCTATGATATTTGATCTCCCAGTAGTCGGTTTTTACGAAGGGCGAATAGCAGCAGGCTAGGAAATAACTTTATCACACACTTGGAATAATTTTATTAAAAAAAAGGCTATTAAAAAATGGGCAAAGAAAAAAAAAGTCTGCAGACAATTTAATGATTTTATGTTTTCCCAATAACAAATTTGCATTCATTTTCTTTTTTCTCTGTAAATAGATAGTCTGCATTATGTATTTAAAAAAAATGAAACATGAAACAAATTTTTTTTAGCAGGCGAGCGGATGTAAGTGCACTTGCATCCCTTTGCCTCTAAGCAGAATGAAGCATTTATTTTGTAGTTTTTCTAAAACATGCTGTACAGCAGCATTTGTTACATTTACCAGTAATATCTCTTTGCCACAAAACATACGGATATTTCCTCTATCATTCGCAATAGTTATCTCCAAATTCTGAATTTTGTCATTTGCATTCCTTTGCTTCATGCCTCATATGTCGTGTGTACTTCTGTCAACAAAAGTATTGAACTTTTAAAAGCACTTTCCAAAATAATTACTTGATTGCATTACAGTTAAAAAAAATGATCCCTTGAAATTTGAGCATTTAGAATTTATTAAAATGATTGATAATCATTAAGTAACAGCTTTATTTCTTATATATTAATAAAAATGAAAAGCTTCTGGTAACTTGCGGGATAGCCTGACGTTTTGAGTACCTGTTTTCCTTCCAGCTTATCGCGCACACACAAAAATTAAAATGTCTCTCTATCTAAGCAATATCTTTGAATGAATTCTTGTTCGCTCAAATCTAACGTATTGCTTCGGATTTGAAAATATCATGGAACACTTAGCATTCTGTGACCTCTGATCCGCAAAATGTCCGCCATAACTGTACTAAAATCAGTCGAATCGTCAAAATGGTCGAATGAAAGTAATTGAGTTGGTGACATGGTAAAAAATGATCGACGCGTTTCGGTTGAATGCAGATTGCATGATTTCGATCAAAGCGTTCTATAGAAAATGGCAAAACAATCGAAAAGCGTTTCAGTTGAATCCCTGCCTAAGTTAAAAATTTGATTTTTTAAAATGTCTGTATATCACATTGTTGTCTGTAAAATATTAATGAGGGTTTATATTTGGGTACTAAAGTGTAAAATTAAATTAAGACTTATTTATGTATTTATTTTATTTCCGAATTTGAAATGTATTTACTGAAAATCAACTGCACCCGTTAAAGGGTTAATTTTTTCCCATAATATAAGAGGCGTAATAGATGCCTCGGAAAAACGAAATCCTAAACATTTATACAAAATTTATATTTCTTATATAAAGATTAATTAAAAGCAACAGTAATTCAAAAAATTCTTTGTTTAAATAATAATTGAACTAAACCAATTATAATAATAATGAAGAATGAGTCTTTAAAATGCTGCAAAAGTGAAAAAAGTATAATGCAAAATGCAGAGAGACATTTTTAAAGGAGTGTCGGTAAAAAAAGCATCAGAGTAGGAGTCGAAGCATTTTTAAGCGACCCTGATTTGAATACTAGTACGTTCTAAGTTTTATTATTCAGTTGAGTGAGATGCAACACCAATTGCTATTTTTGTTGCCATTTTTAAATCTTGGAGAGGAAATATGTGACAAGTTAAAAGTGGATAACATTATTATATGATCTGAAGTAAAATTTTGCTGCTCGTCTCTTTATTGCCGAGCTAAGTTAAAAACTTTTTCTATTTATTTTTATAAACTTCTTTATTTGTTTGTAATGAAGGGGGTTGGGGAACCGAATTTAAATGTTTTATGTCTCTCAAACATAATATTTATTTCATTTCAATATTTTCTGTTTTTTCTTTAATTTAGAGAGCAATAATCAAATTCACACAAGCAGAGGTAGTATTCCTTTGAACCATTTATTACCTGCGTGCCATAGACAGATTAATGAACAATCTGGTACTGCTGTGGATTATCATCGCCCATCATGTAGTCATGGTCCCCTCAGTATTCATAACCTTCAGTAAGCTTTTGTGTTTTGAATTTAAATATAGGATTTCAAACTTTTAATATTTTTCTTAATGTTGATAATAAGTTTTCAGAATCTGGTGTGTGAAATATTCATAATAACTTGAACAGAATTATTCTTAATAAATACCATTGTATTTTAAAAACCACATTTTTTGCACAACGATAATGTAGTCCAAAATCTAATAATCGAGACAGTCATTGTTGCCAATCTTGATTTAAAAAAAGTCCTGTTGCCAAAACTTACTTTAATATGTTGCATAGACCATTGTTGCGGCCTATTTGCTGCTATTTGTGGTATGCCTTTTTTAGAATCAAATATTGAAAATAACAGCTTATGATCTGTAACTAAAATGAAATGTCTTGCTATCGGGTATTGGTAAAATTTAGTAACTCCAAAAATTTTGGCTAAAGCTATCATTTTGAGAATAGTTTATCTCAGTCTTAGACCGAGTTCTAGAATCATAAGCAATAGGTTTTTCTTCACCATTCGGGAAAATATAAGAAATTACTGCTCCCAGACCATAAGCAGAGGCATCATAAGCAAATTTAACTTGGAGCGTAGGATCATAATGCACTAAAACTCCCACAGAACACAAACAAGCTTTAATTTTCTTAAATGCTTGCTCACAATGGGCATTCCAAGACCAATGAACATTTTTGTTCAATAACTTATACAATGGGTGCAGAATGTTAGCAAAATTTGGGATAAATGATCCATAGTAATTTATTATACCAAGAAAAGCTTTTAGTTGCCCTGTATTTCGAGGCCTAGATACATTTTGAATAGCTTCTTCAATTTTCTCTGATAAAACATTTAAACCTTCACTGCTTTTCTTACATCCCAAATATTCCTCAGACTTTTGAAAGAACATACACTTTCTTTTATTAACTTTAAGTTCACTTCTAGACAACTTAATACTTTTCCATACTTAAAACTTTTTGCAGTCTTTCCAAATGTTCATTTCTATTTTTCATGATAGTGGACTTCGCAATGTTTAAGGAATTTCGCAACCTTCAAGAAACTTCCGCCATTCCGGTGAATTTGTAAGAAAATCTGAAATGGGTCGGTGCTGTGGGAGGGAAGAACCACAATATAAAGTGCTGCAGATTTCGCTCATATAAATACAAATTGTGGAATTAAGGGTCACCTGAGTAAAATGTGTACGAAAGAAAGCTATAGGTTTAAAAATAATGCTGCACATTATTTTGGCAAAAATTATGTTGCCAACAATTTGGGTAACCATGATGTGTAACCATCTAATGACTTTAAAGATAACTTTAGTGATGAACAACTTATTAATAATTTTGGAACTAAGCGGTTTCTTAATCTGAGGTCTGCTGAACAGTTTAATGATCGAATGTTTAATTTTAAGGGTATAAACATCAACACACCTTTAGGGAAATGAGTATAATTGAAAATGTTCTGATACTGATGCAAACTGACACAGGTGCTGGAACCTCGGCAGTTAGTGAACATGTCTATAATAAACTGTTATCTCATGTACTTTTGATCAAAACAGTTCATCAATTGAAAGTTATGTAGGTGATCCTATTACATTCGGGCACTGTTAAAGTTGATGTAAAGTACAATTATGAAACTTTATATGCTTTTCCAAATAGAGATACTCCTTTAATGGGAAGAGACTGGATTGCTGCATTAAAAATACAGCTCCCATCATATCATTTCATTAACAAAAAATATTCTTTAAATTATTTAATACAGAAGTATGCTACTGTATTCGATGGGGGTCTCGATACTTTTACCAAAGGTTGTTTTAAACTGAATTTAAAAGAGCAAACAAATCCTAACTTTTTCAAGCCTAGATTGATAAATAAAAGTGAGATTGATGTAGCCACAGAAAATCAAAATGAAACTCTTCATTAAGGTAATAGTAATATTGCACTCCATCATCATCCCCAGAGAGTTTGAAAGGCTCCGATCTGACTCGGTTACTAATAACTTTACATTTATATAAATACTTACGCTTTTCTGGGATTTAAAAGGGAGGAAATGTAAGTTATGGCAGCATGACTTGTTGTTATCACAATTAACAACAATGACGGTGTTCTTATTATTAGATTTTGGACTTGTAACTAAATGATTTTCTGCTCCAAATCGAGCTTTAGCACTTCCAATCCCTGAAATTTGAACTAAAGGGAAAAAAATCTTATCATGAGAGAGGTCAAATAAAATTTACAATATATTCATTTAATACAGTTTTGCAGAAGCATTTATTAAATTTTTTTATTAAATAAAATGAATAAAACGTGTGTGGTTTTCTTTAAATGCATTGTTCTGTGTTTTCACTATAAATTACGGTAGGAATGAAAGACAAAAGAAAGCTCTCCAAAGGTAGATTAAAACATATAATAATTTTAAAAACTATGTAAAAGTAATTTTTGACTTTAAAATGTCACTCACCCTAGTTTTCTCTTATATACCCTTAAAGGGGGGGGGGGGGGGAGAATACAACAGGAGAAAGAATGAAATGTGGAGAAGTAATAGATAAAAGTAGATTTTTTTTCATTGTAGTTTTCAGAAATTTATTTGAAGATGGTTTTGTATTGTAGTATGAATTATATTCCTTTTTTCCCATTTCCAAAATCCTTGCATAAAAAAACTTGTTGACTCAATATTGATACCATATAGTACCAAAAGAGAGGAAAGCATTCGCAACTAGGTTCCTTTGTTCATGCTTCTGCTTCTAGGACTTTCAGAAGTTTTAGGAAAAAATGAGCCTCAGCTTCAAGCATTCAACCATATACGGTTTAGAGTATGCTTATGATATATGTTACCTAGAAGGATTTTTTACAGGCTTTTTTTTTTCTTTACTTTCATAATTCCTTTTTTTTTCTGGTCCCTTTAAGTGAGGTCCTCTGAATAAGAGACATTCACAGATTAAAAGGATAAGAAATATTTACTTGAATATTTCTTATTTATATATTCTTATATATTATATATTCTTTGCTTGAATGCTTTTTTGGTGGACTGTGTCCCTGAGGAAAATGAGTGAAAGGTATATCATATTTGCCATACCAATATTACCCAGAGCATAGGAAGTGCAGTAAATGTTCCATTTAACTCGTATCTTGTATGGGTTAATATGTGTCAAATCAACACAATAATCTTGTTTTGGTGCTCATTCTATGGAACTATACCATTTATTATATTAGCTGAGACATGCATGTTATTTAACTTTCTTAATTTGCTCTCTTCTGTCAATGTGATTACGTTACTTTGTTCATCGTTCTTTCAAACTGTTGAATGAATCTAGACAAAATTTTAAATAAAAATTAATCGTATTTGATCTTTAGCATTTCAGTGCAGTGCGGAGCCTCAGGATGATGTATAGCTCTTAAATTTTTTTTTAAATTTTATTCCATATTTTTGTGCATATGTATTGTTCATTTTCATAGTGTAATAACATTAAGAAATTTAAGCAAAGTAAAATATCATTGCATATGATGATAATACAAATCTGACTGAAAAAATTTCATTTTGTCTACTTGGTTGTAGTGAACTCTTATTTTCAAGTAGTATGTAGCCTAATTTGGGAAGTTACATTTTTTGAGTATTTCACTAATATAATGTTTAAACTACAGTTGTCACACAATTTTTAAACCTCTAATTTACGAACACTCACAATTTTATAATTTTTTTTATCAGTCCCGAAATATCTTCCATTGAAAGAATACTTTTCCATTTTATATGAACTCTCAATTTTGAGAAGGTTTTTTTATGGTCCCAAACTGCTCATGTAAAATTGTGTATCAACTGTGTTATTGTTCAATATATATAGTTTTTTTTTTGGGGGGGGGGGGTGATATTCCATTGTTTACATTCATTTGTAAGTAATATTTTAATTTTAAAAAAGTATATTTTTCTTTTCTCTAATTCTTTTAGGCCCTTTGTGTATCCGGCTGATGTTGGAAGTCGAATTGGTGTTACATATGTTACTCGTGATAGACGTGCTGAAATGTATGTCATTGTTAATGGAGAAGTATACGGACCTTGTACGTCCGATATTCCTTACAAAAACGGACCAATATATGCTGTTGCTGACCTGTATGGTACTACAAAACAAGTTCAGATTGTTCAAACCTATACTGGTAAGTCATTTTTGATATTTCTAGCTGATTAAAGAATGCAAAGCCTTTTTTAAAATGGTATGGCATTATCTCTTTTTATCACTACTTTATTGAGAAAAGTGAAGTGTTTAACATTAACTGTTAATTTCATATAAGGTCATTTTGGTATTTAACTCGATTCATTGTGTTCATTTATATTTAAAAAAATAAAGTAAAAAATATTGGACAGTAACGATAAACCCGCCCCTGCTAAGATCATATATCCCAGAAAACATTTCGTCTTCAGAGCCATGTGTGGAGATGCGATGACGTAATCTGTTTATCCGTCTCCTCAGTAGCCAGTAGCTCTAAGTTGTTCTAAATGTGTAGTCGTGTTTCTATGTGTCCTGTACGAGTCTTTGTTTGTTTCATGTCGTAATAAAATACTCATTCTAAATGTTCAAACCACTGCCTCTGCTTTTCATTGGATTTACAAAAAAGTCACAAAACGTTTTTTTTCTTAGTTTCAGCTACCTCAAACAAAGTCATTAAAACCTTTTTCCAAGAGTTGAACATATGTATATATATATATATATAAACATATATATTCTCTTCAGCCTTGTAGTTATAAAAACAATAAATATCCCTTCATGATTTTTACTCACATCAAATAATAATAAGTTATTTGTTTATTATGCTACAGGATTTATTTTTTAGACATGTCAAGTTTTAAAGACATTTTGTGAAATCAAATCTGTTTTTTCTTACAGTTCCAACTCTAAAAATTGCCTGCAGAAATAAAATACTCCAGCAAGTTTCTCATTTTCAAGTCTTCCGCTTGCCTTTGCCTAAATTATTAATTGATTTCTTATACTATAAGTCATGACAAATTATAATGTATGTTATAATTGCAAGTTACTGTAAATGTATTTCATGTTACTCTCAAATGTACATCATGTTAAAAAAATTCCTGTTTATCATCTGTTATATTTTTTATGGGTAAATAAAAATAAAAAGTTTATTCTGAAATCATTCGGTTTTTTTTTCCTCCTGAAACTTGACTCTTCAAGTGATGTTTTTCCGTCAAAATTATTTAGAAATTTTATACATTCATGAAAATTTAATTTAGTTAGAAACTTGAGTTAGTGGAATATATTAAGGGAATGTGGGGCAAAGTGAAATGGCAAAATATTTACTCTGTTTGCAGCGCCACCTGTTTAATAACATTTTGCATGTTACATAACATGTGGTTGATTCCTGTCAAAACCTAGTTGCCTCTAAAGACGAAGGTATATTATAATACAAGCCAGTTTCAAAATAGAATACTCATGTTGTAATATTTTGTGTAAGGTCAAAAATATACTATTGTTGTTTTATCATCATAAAATTAACATTATCAAGATTTTGTGTATTAAGACCTACTGATGTCCACTACAGTATTAATTGATTTAATGTTAGGCTTATTTTGGTTTCAAATGTTTAGGGGCTGCCTAGGGCGCAAACCTTGCGGGGGCGCAAAAAGCCAACCACCTTTTTAAAGTAATTTGGTTGTTAAATTATATAATTTTAAAAAATGTAAAGATGTGATTCGGTATGTGTAGTTGATCACTCCCTTCCCGTGACAAAACTTTCAAACATTCAAACTCCAAAGGCATATGCTTTCTTTCTCTATAGTTACTCAGAATTATGCCCCCTTCCACCCCCGGCGGGAAAGGGGTCATTGTTCAAAAATATCTAATTTCCAATGGATCTCGAGACACGAAACCAGCACCGGGAGCCTTCTACCCTCTATCTGGGAAGAAAGAAGCACAACTGAATGAAGTGCTGAACAAAGTGCCCCAACTAGCTTCATTACAACCATGATTTGTTTATTACTTTTTTTTTAATAAAAAATAATATAAGTTTGTAAGGAAGGGAAGTGGCAATCAACGTTGCCTAGGGCGCAAAATTACCTCGTGCCGGCGCTGACTGGTATGTATTAGAACTTTATGTTTGTTCCCTTATTTCTTTAAAAATTAAATCGTAAATAAGACATATAATGCATTATTTTTGCATTTTTTTAATCCTGATCTAAGGTAATATCTCAACATAACAAAAAAGCTAGAGCCAAATTCCCTTTTTTATTGCCATATTCATGATTAGCAAATTAAATTAATAAATATTTCGACACTTTCATTCAAGATACATTTTCATTGTTGTCCAGTGTTATTACTATACTTGCTTTGAATACTACCATTTCCCTATCACTATTCTTTTTGTTTACAATTTGCAACTTCCTAGAATCAATTAGTTACTTTCTGTGAGTAATGATATATTTTCCCCCCTTTTTATATTTTAACAAGTTCCAAATTATTTAGCTATCCCTGTCTCTCTCTCTTATTTATCTTTAGTTCTTAATTACTTGAAATATACATTTTCAAGGTTAATACATATTCATTTACTCATTCATTTATTTATTCAATAATTCACTCACTCATTTATTAATTCATTCAGAACTTTCTTTAAAAAATCTAGAACAAAAACTTCATCGGAAAACAGGCTCGTTTTTAGTTCTGGATGAACTTGTGTACATGTCTACGTCATAATAAGAGCTTGCCAATAAAGTTTGTTGCAAAGCAAATCCGTCTGTTAGATCAGGATTTATATAGAATTGAAATATCCCCGTAGGCGTTAATATTGCATTTATTTGAACTTTTCAAATCAAAATATATTTCAAGCTGAGAGCTCCTTTAATAAGCTTGTCTGAAGGAACTTGGATCTTAAGTCCAGGGTTTATATACTTTGCTTCATATTTCTCCATAGGTGAGATTTTTTGAACTGTTCAAAATTGAACGAAAAATTCTTCAAATCAAAAAAGAAAATATGGAAATGAGATGTACTTGCCAAGATCTTTCTAATACCAAAAAAAAAACAATCTTTCGACTCGAACAATTATTCCCTAAAACGTTATCGGGGGGGGGGGGGACAGATCAACGGACATACATTTTCCCCCATCTCAAAACCCTACTTTCAAATTTTTCATTCTTTATTTAATTCACTTATTTTTAACTTTTCTTTGTTTTTAACGATATATTTACGATACATTAAGCGTCGACAGGGTGGCGTAGTGATAAGGCGCAGGTCTCGTACACCCCAACCTGGCCCAAATCAGTGGACTTTCAAGATGCAGAAAATCGTCTGCGCCCATGTCGTATGATATGCAGCATGCGAAAGATCCCTTGAGTAGACATTTTTTAGCTTGGATGCTCTCGGCTATATTAAATTTCTGGTGCAGTCTGCATTAATGAGAGCTCAGGGCTGCCATCTAGGGGAAGCTGATCGTCCAAATTCTCAGAGCAGTAATGGCCTCCATGGTGCTACTTGAAAGAAGGGATGCTGATTACCGGGGAATGCACTAGGTCAATAAAATGGTTAGTTCCATATATGCTGCCCTATTTGAAACAACATTGTTATTAAACTATATATGTGTGTATGTGTTGTGATTGCATAGCAAAGCAAAAAAACAGCATTACTGTTATACTTAAATTCACCTTTAATTATATAAAACACAAAGAATCGAATATTTGAATTGAATTACATTTATTTTCCAGTTCGTGTGCTTAGTCTCGGGACTCGCTTATGAACTGTCGTCCAATATGACAGATAGCACAAGACAATACATGAAAGATTTTATTACATCACAAAGAGAGGAAATAACCGAAATACACCCAGGGCAAGGTGGGAATCGAACCCACGACCTCGTTACTGCGCGCAAGCAGCGGTCGGAAACTGGTACTAAGACCGCTCGGCCACCGAGGCCCCAATCGAATATTACAAAAACACAGAACACACATGACAACAAAACGAGAGAAAAACCATCAAGTCGCGAGGTTGCGATCTAACATTGCAGTTAGTTGGGACGGCCGCCAAGAGGCGAAAAGAACCGCCAAGGTACGACCAGAATTGGCGAGATATTGCTCAACTCAACAGTATGTGTGTGTGTCTTTTTTTGACGAGAGGTTCTTAGCATTACAAAAATCATTGAGGGGGCACCATGGGGGGCACAGATACCGGAAGTTTGGGAAATTGCCATACGTCATAACCAATGTCAATCATTAAAATTCTGACTATCAAAGGACCCGCAGCACACGAATTAAATAGCCCATTGCCACCGTGGGTAAAGGTGCATTGTACAGCGAGAAATAATGAAAGTTATTATTAAAAGCTTGCTTTAAATAATTGCTGCAGGAAGGCCTCTGTTTAGATATTTTTGTCTTTAGTTACTATTCAAGTCTGGTTACACTAATCAGGACCACACCTCCTTGGAAAGAACAACTGTCGAAATTAACTTTGGCATCAGTTTAAAGTTCTCTAATACGGTAGGTGAGTATCCAAGAAACGTGCTTGAGCAGAATGATAGTTGTTTGTGTTTGAATAATCGCATGAATTTCAGTGTCTAATTTCAATTATCCACCGACAGCGTTTAGTTTGAAAAGAAAATGATTGGTGATGTCTGGCTGTTTGTTTTATCCTTATTTGGGGATGGAGTTCTGCTGTTTCTTACAGTTTATGTTGTATCCTTTTTCTTAACGAAGATGGTGTTTATTAAGTCTTTTTCCTCAATAAAATTCATATTAGTTTTTCCGATTACATTTTGGTTTTGCTTGAATTGACACATTTTTTATCTTGTAATTCGGTTTTATGTTCCTAACTTAGTTCAATAAGAACTTGTCTTATCAGAACAAACCGTCAAGTATTGTAAACATTACTGATTACTTGATGACTCCTCTGCAAAGATAACTACTTAGAGTAAAATAGTTGCTTCTTGTGACACTTGAATACATTTTCAGTATATGAGTTAAAATTTAGTCTAGATAGGATTGCTAATGACTCGAGTTTTCGTTAGCAGTTTTATTGATTTATGCGATGCCATGTTAACTTTTTGACATCGAAATTTCGCATGTTCTGTGAAAACTTTTATTCCATATTTTTAGGTTATAGTATTTTAAATAAACGTATTTCTATTTATTTATTCTTAAATTCAATTGTTCTAGACAGTTTCGGTTCTATTTATTAATTTCATAATTATAAAATTTATTAATGGATGAATCTTGAATTCAGGGGCGAAAACTCAAATTTTCAAGAGGAGGGAAGACTCCTTTCCAAGCTTTAAATATGGAGAGGATTACTATTTCATCCTTTTGGGTATATATTGGAAAATAAAAGAAATAATTATATTCATTACAGTGAAACCTCTCTAAAGCAGCCACCTCTCGTTTTGGTGAAAATTGGTCTTTTCGCTTAATGGAGGTTGCATAGAAATAATCAATATTATCGATAAACATGTGTAGAAATATAATAAAAATAAAGAAAATTTAATTGCAAATAGGGAAGAGGGATATTTGCTTTAAATTTGCATTTTTCCTTTTCGTTTTAAGCTTTGTAAAGTTCGTTTGCAAATCCTAAATAGAAACTATTTAGGATTTGCATTTTGTAGTTTGTTGCAAGATTTTTTTATCGAAACTTGAGAAATTTTTAGGGAACCAACCAATTCACCACAAGATAGGGCGATAGTATATGGGTTCCCTTTGATAAATAGTTGGGAAATAGTCTGCTAAACACGAACAATAACTTACTGTTTTTGTGATTCCAGCAACAGCTAATAGCAATAATAGAGGTTAAAAAAATAAATTTGCTAAAAGAAAATGGTAATTTTAAGAGGGAGGTTATTTAAAGTGGTCGCTTAATAGAAGGAAAGTTAACATTAATATAATTAGGGAATATTCTGTTCGTCAAATTTTGGTCATTTCAACAGGTGCTCATTTAATAGAGGTGGTTGGTTGAAGAGGGTTCACTATACTAAAAGTAGAAGTGGAATAGAAATTCAGCTGAAAAAGCATATAACCGCATTTTACTTTTGTGTTACAAATATATGATATCGAGTGTTAAGCATAAAGGGAAATAAAAATTTTAAAAACTTATCACGAAATGTCTTCAAAATATGAAAACTTATAAGGTACTACTGTGATATAATCCCCTCCCCCCTTGGCGACATTCGAGCTAGCGCGCCAATTTGTGATGATTTTCGGTTGGCGATAGTTTTTAGTGGCAACCCAGCGCCATCGATGTTGGCTGACGTAATGTGTGGCAACCCTCAGTGTATGATGCAGAAGGGTGTTGGGTGTTGTGTTGGTGTGATTGTTGAACTTTTAGAATTCTTTTTTTGTGAATAAGTACCTTTATGTAGTTTATTTTATGTTTAAAGTTTGTGGAGACGTGTTGCTAAAGGAAGAATGTAAAGTGTTAAGGTGCATTAATTTGGTTCAATTGTTTTCTATTGTGGCCAGATGAATGATTCTATATTACAATAGTTTGTTAAGGCACCATGTTTTTGAAATGTGTTAAAATCGACGGAAACATGATTTGGTGTTTTTGCTATCCGAAGTATGAAATTGTTTTGATTGATAAGTGCATAAGTTTGGTTAATTGTGACTAAAAGCAATGAAAAATTAAGTGGTAATTTTCGGACCATTTCGTCATATTGGATAGCAAGTTTGTAGTGATTTGGGATTAATATTGAAAAGCCAACTGGTTTAAAGTGAGTTCTTTATTTTTCTAAATTTATTATTTGCTTATTTTATGTGTTTGTAAGGTTATAAAACAATGAATTTTCAATTGTTCTAAAATAAGTAATTAGTGGCGTTGCTGGTTTCGATAAAGTGGGTTTCCGTTAGTTTAATGTAAAATGTACTTGAATTTTTGCTTGGAATTGCGCGATATTTTTGCTATGTTGTTCGTTGAGTAATGCATATCATTTTATGTTATGATAATTAATTGCAATAGTCATTATTGTGCCTAAAATGCATGTTTTTTCAATGAATGGTTTTTATGGTATTTTTATTGGTAGGCAATTAATAGTTATAATGCAAAATGTACTTGAAGCGATGACCGTTATTAATTTTGTTATCTAGGGTGGTATTTTAAAATTCGGATAGCTTTATTAAACATTGCTTTTTCTTTGAATTGTGAAATATTTTTAATTATGTTTTTCGTTGAATAATGCATATCATTTTATGCAATGAAATTATTTGCAATAATCATTGTGCCTAAAATGCGTGTTCTTTCAAGAAACGGTTTTTATGCTAGTTTTAATGTAGGCTTCCAATAGACTGATGTAATATGTGCTTAAATTGATCAATGTTATATATTTTCTAATGAAGTATCTTATTTTAAAATTCCGACATATTTCTTTAATAAACATTGGTTTTGTGTTGATTTGCGTGATATTTTAATTATGTATTTCATTAAATAATACATATCATTTTATGCAATGATGAATCATTGTGGTAGTAATTATTGGCATAAATTGCGTGTTCTTTTTACGAAGGGTTTTTATTCAAGTTTGAGTGATGTGGTAAAGTAAATAATTCTATTTTTCGAGTAATTATTAATCCGTTAATGTATTGAATTGTTGTTGAAAAATGCTGTACGTGCTTTTCATTATAGCGTCGATATTGTGTGTAAGATATAATTTGCAATTTTTGGTATTTTACTGTTTTTTAGTGATTTTTCTTGACATGTTTGCTATGTTTATGATGTGACATTGTTGGCGATAAAATCATCGCCAAGAGTGTTGTATTCTATTTAAAGTTGGCGACATAAAAATCTTGTTGTTGGCGACGGTTTCTTGGCGCCAACGAAAAAGTCGCCAAGGGGGGATCATATCACAGTAGTTCCACTTATAATGCTGTTATGATTGTGTGCTTTAAAAAACTTGTGTTTTAATGAATAAAAAGGGGAAGATGCCTTTCTTTTATTTTTAATTCATTCCTCCTCTTCTCCCACTTAATTATTTGATTTAGAGTCTGCATTTTAGCTATGCATTATGATGTTCAATGAGGCTCAACATATTTTTTCTTTCAAGGCTAAAATAATCTAACTGGTCATTCAAATTACTTAATTTTTTAAAAAACATCTTTAGGAATGGTATTCTTCATTAATAGTTAATTTTATATGTTGATTAAATTCCACATGCAAAGATAGGTTTTTGACATGATGGGTTAAAACCCACCAAACTTGATTCTTGATCCCACATTAGTTTTCTAAATTTTCAATGAATAAAGCATTTTTTAATGCTTAGTATGACAATGTTAACTGAAAGTGCACCATCTGAATTGTTTATCTCCATGTTATTACGTTTACCCTAAAGAGTCGAATGCTGCAATGCTTATAAGCAAAGAAAGTTTCGATTTTTTAAAAAAATTGTGGATATAAGGTAGGACATTCTGAATTTTAATACCTACTTAATTAATACTTTTGAATTTGATATCGAATTCGAGCCAGTAGAGGGAATATTGTTTATTCTATTCTCTAATTTAACCTATGTGGGCAGTTTTCAAAAAGTATGAGTTTCACATATATCTAATCTTGACAGCAACTAAATTTCTTTTTAATTAACTCGGATATTTTTAGAGTAAAATTATAACTCTATAGGACAGGAATCAGCATACATTATGAAAAATATTTTTCAAAACCTGCAAAAAAAAAAAAAAATCTAGCTAATGGGGCCAATTTTGGACATTCATAATGTTAACAGAAAAAGTAACATATTTTTAAAAAATTGTTTCCAAATATTTTAATAAAAAATAAAAATAAGGGTAACAAGCTTCAATTGAATGGTTATTTGATAAAACCTTCAACAGAGGTAAGAATTACACAAAATAGAGTCTGTGAAAGATTTTAGGAAAAGGTAATTTAGTGTTTACATGTCCAAATGTAATGATCTAGACAACACTATTATTTGCAAATAAAATAAATATTTATGTACTTTAAACTTTTTTATCTATCCTAAAAGTCATTTAAAAAACTTTTTAAGCATTTTCCTTTTTATACAAGATTTTTGCAACAAAAGCATTTTTCTTGAACATGAATTTGGGATGTCAAAATTGCGTAACTTAAGTCTTTTTAATCATACAGTCCATTGAAGATGTATTCAAAAAACAGCTTTGAGAATTTCCATTTTTAATCAATTTATTGGAACTACTGTGATATAACCCCCCCCCCCCTTGGCGACTTTTTCGTTGGCGCCAAGAAACAGTCGCCAACAACAAGATTTTTATGTCGCCAACTTCAAACACAATACAACACTCTTGGCGATGATTACATTGCCAACAATGTTACATCATATACATAGCAAACATGTCAAGAAAAATCACTAAAAAACAGTAAAATACCAAAAATTGCAAATTATATCTTAGACACAATATCAACGCTACTATGTAAAGCACGTACAGCATTTTTCAACAGCAATTCAATACATTAACGGATCGATAATTACTCGAAAAATAGAATTATTTACTTTACAAACACTCAAAGTTGAATAAAAACCCTTTCTTTAAAGAACACGCAATTTATGCCCAATAATAACTACTGCAATGATTCATTATTGAATAAATGATATGCACTCTTTAATGAAAAACATAATTAAAATATCGCGCAATTCAACGCAAAACGAATGTTTATTAAAGCTGTGGGAATTTTAAAATAAGAGACTCCATTAGAAAATATATAACATTGATCAATTAAAGCACATATTACATCAATCTATTGGAAGCCTACACTAAAACTAGCATAAAAACTAGACAACAAAATTAATAACGGTCATCACTTCAAGTACATTTTGTCTTAAACTATTGGAAACCAACATTAAAAATACCATAAAAACACTTCGTTGAAAGAACACGCATTTCATGCACAATAATGACTATTGCAATTAATTATCATTACATAAAATGACATGCATTATTCAACGAAAAACATAGTAAAAATATCGCGCAATTGCACGGAAAACTTCAAATACATTTTACATTAAACTAACGGAAACCCACTTTATCAAAACTAGCAACGCCCCTAATTACTACAGCTAATATTTTAGAACAATTGAAAATTCATTGTTTTATAACCTTACAAACACATAACATAAGCAGATAATAAACTAACAAAAATATAGAACTCACTTTAAACCAGTTGGCTTTTCAATGTTAATCCCAAATAGCATCAAACTTACAATCCAATCCGACGAAATGGTCCGAAAATTACCACTTTATTTTTCTTTGCTTTTAGTCACAATTAACCAAACTTATACACTTATCAACCAAAACAATTTCGTACTTCAGATAGCACAAACTACAAACCACGTTTCCGTCAGATTCGAAAAATGGCGCCTTAACAAACTAATATGAATTCATTTATCTCGCCATAATACAAAACAATTGAACTAAATTAATTCACTTTAACACTTTACATTCTTCCTTTATCAACAGGAAATATCTCCACAAACTTTAACGATGAAATTAACTACTAAAAAGCTACCTATTAGTTAAAGAGAACTTTCTAAAGGTCCAACCATCACACTCTAAAAACACCCATTGCATAATCAGGGTTGCCACACATTACCTCAGCCAACATCGATGGCGCTGGGTAAACGAAAAGATATCGCCAACCGAAAATCATTACAAATTGGCGCGCTAGCTCGAATGTCGCCAAGGGGGGATTATATCACAGTAGTACCAATTTATTTTTATAGAATATTTGTAGCACCTTGCACAACTTCTAAAATTGTTAATAGGTAATAGCTAATTCTAAAAAGATTAATTGCAAAATTTAAGTTCACCAATTTCTTTACAATCATAACGAAATGTTATGTCAAGGGGAGGCCTGTATATATCCGTTCTAATATAGTTAACATTTATGTTCCCAACTTTTGAGAACTGCCTATGTGTCTTTTGCATTCAAGGAGTGCTGAAGATGGGGGGCACTTAGCTTGTTTACTTCTGCTTTCCGCGGGTTCGAAGTGAACAAACTTGGATTTGGTGCGACACACTCCTATTCTTTTATTTCGCACCTAATAAATTGGTTACCAGATGACCAAAATTCTAGAAATTCCCTGCATGCTTTCTTTTTTTCTATATCTTTTTGAAAATCTGACAAGACAAATGGTGAGAACGATTGAAATTGTAATTGGCTGTGTATTGCTTAAATCAAGTGTATAAAATGAGTATGATGGAAAAGTAAATATGAACCTTAACTCTATTATGTGATAACTTTATCTGACTTGGAATGTGACTATTTGAATGCTCAGCAGTGCTGTAGGAAACTAAATAGGGTGAGTTACCACATAAAAAAAAGTCAACTGCTTTTTAAAAATATAGCCTCATAAATAAATTTTATTCCCATGTAATATATATTCTTTTCTTTTTAAAAGACTTTAATGATTTATTCAAAATTGAGTGTTATGTAAAGTACATGTTGTAAAATTTTATATTGGAGTATTCAAAGCAAGACACACGGCAATGTATCGGCCAAGTTCGGAAATGGCAACACCAGCCAGTGTAATTAGGGGTCGATCCAGCCTTTTTTTTTTTAAAAGGGTGTATTTTTTGTGAATTTTAAAACATTTTTGTGAAAAATGAAATATTTTTATGAAGATTTTATGAAGATTCAAAATTTAAACATACAGTGATGAAAGAAATTTGTTATTTTTGGTCGCTTATTTAATGAACAATTCTGCAAGAAGTATGATTTGATAGCTCAGAATTTTGTGAGGGGTCCATTTTGTTTGATTGGAATTTTGTGAAGGATCCATTTTCATTGATTGGAATTTTGTGAAGTGTCCGAAAACGGATCTGAATTTACTCTGGCGTGACCCTGGTATTCCCTGAAATATTCTGAGCTACTTTCGACCCCGCTATTCATTAAAAACTATTAGACCTACAAACTTACAAATTTATATGTTAAATAGAGCTGCCGTGAACACCTAGAATTCCATATTTCAATGATATACCTCTTATAGTTAAGAAATTATTAAGGTGCCTGCCTACATTCTGAGCTTTTTTTTTTTTTTTTGAAAATACAAGATATTTAAAAATCAACTGTTTTTTAATCTTCAATATGGCTCAAAATCTTGAGAAAAACCACAATTGGGCTGAAAAAAAGTTTAAATTAAAAAAAAATCGGCAATTTTGTACTAAACAGGGGTGATTGTATTTAGTGTACCACAGAAATCCAGGTTTTTCATATCCTCCTTCCGTGTTTTAAAAATCTTAGTTTTTAGTCTTCAAAATTGAAAATTTTGCGGATGGGAACAAAAAATACGGCGAAAAGCGATAAACTTTCCCTTTCTTGCAACCCTTTACGCAGCAAGGGTTGTAACAGCGCCAACCGTCTTTGTTCCAAACACGAACGATACCACGTCCCACGTACTTTCGTTATTACAGATAACAAAGCGTTGGCGCCATTTTGGAATTTTTTTCCGCCGGACTTTATTTTTAAAAAAACAATAAAAACACTTGGGAGTTTTTTTTTTGGGGGGGGGGGGGGGGGGAGTTACTTTTTCGATAAACATCGCAAAAAGTTGAACTCATTTTACGAACTTCATTTTTTTTGCATAATAACGCAGTTTTACGTCCTTTTCCTGAAATTGGCGCCAGACTTCGAGATTTTTCTCAACTTTTATTATAAAAGTTTCAGATATTTGACAAATAAATAAAAAAAGTAATAACTCTGAACAGAAAAAGTATTTCACTGCAAAAGTTTGGCAAAAAATATATAGTCGTGGGAAATTCCTATTCATTATGTTTCACTATAAATTATAATTTCTTTGCAAAAAATAAATTAATTAAATTTTTCTTATTGGTTAGAAGTAGGTAAGTAAAATATAAATTTTAATATAAATAATATTTTAATATAAATTTTGCATAAAAAATTTTCAGGGTTTTTTACTTTGTGTCACAATCACCCCTGACGAAATTTTAGTAAAAGTTTACGTTAAAATGGGTGTACACTAGCAGCTGTACACTTTAGCACAAAATATTCAAAATTTTCTGCATATCACATGTTGACAAGATATTGATCTGTGAGGTGAACTAAAGTATTTTCAGTATCATTAAAATTCACTGTAGTAGGTAACATACCGTAAACATTAGTAAAGATTTTGGGAAATGTAACTACATGTTTCCACAAAAGTAGCTATAAAATGCATAAAAAACAAATTTAAGCTTACTTTTTAGTTCAAATCACAGCTAATACTGAATAGAACATACTGTCAAAATTTCATTGAACTATCTATAAAACTTTTTTGTTATCAATGTCCGTGGAAACTAAAAACATTGAAAAAAAAGTTCCAGCAGAAAACACGTTTAAAAAATTAATTTTGATTTTCAAAAGTAAATATGACATATTTTGCATTTAAAATTTTCCACATGTATGACACTTTTTTTTCTCAATATTTACAAGATTTGACTTTTTTGCTGCTTTTCTTTTTTTCCTGCCCACTTTCGCAATGGAAAGTGAGTATCGTATCGAGCTGCTTATTCAGTCGGTGTCAAACATTTCATACATTTTATTGTTTCATTTCCTATAGGTATACCCAGGTTTTTAATTACTGGAGTAAGTCCCTTAAAACCAGAATTGGACAGCAAGGCTGCACCTAATGTTAGTGTTTGCCTATGAACAAAAGTTTCTTTTGGCAAAATAGTCCAAATCAAGCTGTTGAAGCTCTCATTATTGTTTTGGGTTAACCCATGCAAACATTTTTGGAGCAATTCCTAGTCACACACTCATGTATGTTGGTTTGATTGCATTTATTAAATTATCAGGAAGGCCAGAGGAATGGAAAAAAATTTTCTTATTCTTGCAAATGGCACGCTGAAATTTGCACCAGCTGTCAAGTCCAACCGGGCATTGTTGATGCATTTTCTTGCTACTGCCGGAGCAACAGTGGAAAATGCTGCAATAACAGTAGACTGCATTTTCTGAAAATCTCCTGTGTTACTGTGGACAGCTATGCCGTAATAGTTCTGTAGCTTATTGATAAACTTGTAGGTAAACATTCGCTTTCCTACAAGTCCTTTACTTTTTTTCAGTTTTCTGAGGCGACTGACTCTTTTCTGGTGTATTCTGATACTGTTATTATTCACCTGTGAATATTTAATATAAATATAATGTTTAGGATGTAATAACACGTTGTCTGAAGTAATTTTAATTGGAGTATGTATAAATTTAACTGAAACTTAGCTATTTTCTTTTGTTTTTAGTGGATTGAGCCAGAAATGCTTGTTCATGCTATAATAACTTTGTTCCTACTCATTGAATGGCATTGGCTTTTATTCTTCATAAATTTACCAATGGCATGTTGGCAAGCATACAAGTAAGAGTATTATTTATTTTAAAAATCGGAAACATTTTCAGTATTATGGCTATCAGAATCATGCAAAGTTATTATTATATTGTTATATCATCTGGTGATGCCTTTCCTTTTATTGCTTTCAGTTTAATTTTTTTCCTTTTCAATATTTTTATTATTACTTTCATGCACTTCTCCTTTTCATATTCTGTTCTTTTAAGTAATCACTGAAGTCGGATTGTTTTCACCAAGCATCTGGAAAAGAAAAAAAAAAAAAAACAAAGCCTGAAAAATGTAACTGTGATAGGAATATAACAAAAATATAATGATTGAACAAATTGTTTATTTACTAGGAGCAGCAACATAAAGTATCATAACCCCTGTACAAACAGGTGTTCATTAGCTTTTTTTTTTTTTTTTTTTGACCAATGTTCTAAGCCAGCGTTTCCCAACCAGGGGTTTGCGTAGAGTAGGAAGGGGGTTCATGAATAACATCGTAATGTCCAGGGTCTGACAAATCCTGGGCACCAGGTCGCCTGCGCGACTAAAAAATATGCCTAGGCGACTAGTTTTTCCACTGGCGACTAGTTTGCAAATGAAAATATTATAGCTGGCTTCTAAAAATTTTCCCTGGCTCCTAAGATTTTTGCACTGTTGTCGGACTCTGGTAATGCGAGATTTTTTTGCTAACGTAAAAGAAATAACACATTAAATTAACCTACATAAACTTAGACTAAGCGTAAAAGGGATATTTTTTATAAATTTCCAGATACTGCAGAAAAGTTGTGGTACTGGAAGATATTCATTGATTTATTTAAAATTTTGAATGTATGTTTATCCAATCATTTTCGACTTTTTCTACTTTATTTAAACTTATCTGTTCTATCGCAAAGGAGGAGTTTAAAATATGTATATTTTAATATTTCTGTAAATTTCCATAACTCTTGGCAAATTTCGTCCATTTCAAACAAACAAAAAAAAAAAAAAAGAACTGAAAGATATTTGGTGATTAATTCAAATTAATGTACCATATATTTCTCATGCCACTCCACAACATTTTTGCATTATTGGGAAAACAATTCATAAAAATTTATGGACTATTGTGCAACATGTAAAATAATTGTTGCTAGGAAATTTTGTTGTTTTCTTCCATTATGGTTACTGAGCAGGGTTTGTTGATTTAAGTCGAGTGCTTATTTTTTTTAAAATCATTGTTAAAAATCATTTTTGTTTTTTTTAAATTTATTTTGCATTTTATAAACTGTTGTCCTAAACATAAAGTATGTTACATTTACAGCCTCTGTTTTCATTAGGAAAGCTTCGTAGGTCTGTCTGAGTGTGTGTCTAATATATTTCAGCACTTTAGAATCTTAACAGCAATGCACAATTCATTCAACCTTTTATATTACAGTTCATAATAATCAGAGTCGACTTTATGTGTTTTTATTTTAATAATAGTATTTTATATCTGTTTAATGAATACTTCACGGTATGTAATGCAGAATGTTGCATACAATTTTGAATGTCAGTATTGAAAAGAACATTCTTTGGAATTTAGAGCACATATCCTTAAAAGAAATGTTTTATCCACACTCCAGTACAACTTATGTTTTGTTTCATATATAAAACATTTTTTATTGAAATTTTCAATGAATATGTTTCATTTAAAAAAATAGTAATGAAGTGAATATCAATTAGTGATTGTGCCAAATAAGTAAGTTAAAAGATATTATAAGTTTTATAAAATAGAAAAATCATTAAAGTGTACTCAGCAAAAATTAAGTGCTCATATAACATGACACAAAAGTGTTTGATTTATTTCATCTTTTAAAAGTTGAAAAAATTTTACATGTTTTTTTAATTTTTTTTCTGTACCTAGAATGTACCTAAGAATATTCTTGGTAAGATTAAATTTGATTTGCATGCATTTTTTATGTAAATGTTTTTATCTATATTAATATTACAACATGGCTATTGTCATGATAATAGCTTAAAATATATTGTTTAATGTGTTACACGATTTTTATAAATGTATCCAAAACATTTTAAGTTTGCTTAGAAAAAATAGTTTTTTTTCAATTCAAAAAATAAATAATAATAAAATCACGAACCCTGCTGCCGAGGGGCTTTACCATTTTCTTTGGGATTTTAAAGGGGGTTTGCAAGGAGAAAAAGGTTGGGACCACTGTTCTGAGCAGATACTAAACATCTCCTAACTTGAAAATAAGTAATTTGCACACGGGGGAGGGGCTACAATGATTATAACATTTCAAACCATTCTCTACAAATGCATATTTCATCTACCCTCTATAGAATTAGGAGATAAAATTAATAAAAATGAATAATTGTCATAAAAATATATATGCCAAACTAATTGTTTCAGAACATACTGGGTGTTGTGCAGGCACAAGCATACATCTTTTTTTTTTTTTTTTTTTCAGGAGAGCATGTATGAAAAGATAATGATTTAACTGTCAGATAGCTTAAAATTGTATAAAATGAAGCTACTGTTTCCAATCCATCAGTAAAATTTTTTTTGAAACTTTTTTTTAATTATTAACAGTTCACTCACTGGTCCAATTACCCTATAGCCAAGGAAAAAGTAAATTGTAAGAAACTTGGAAATAAATGCTATCTTTAGTTGCAAAAAAAAACAAAAAAAAAAACAAGCATTAACCCTTTTTCTATATTTTTATACAGTTGTCCGATAGTATCAATCTCATTAATTCTTTTCTATGAAGTAATAAGTTTGTTATTTCTATTATATGTTTCGTCACAAAAAATCTTGTTGATATGCGATTTCAAATGAAATTAATTATCCATGATTTCCGTACCTATATTGTAAAAGATTTGTTATAGTTTACGGTTTAAATGGATGCCAACAGTATTTTGAGTTACAAGAGCTTGCTCATTCAATCTAAAGTCTTGTTCATTTTAAGACACATTTGTACATACAGATTACTGAAGCATGAACTCTTTTTAATGATATTGTATTTTTTGAGTAATATATATTCTTTTCTGTACTCATTCATATTGCTGTATACGTCACCCCTCGGGACTCCCCCCCCCCCCATGAAAATGACCTTATAACAGATTCCTACACATTCGATATGCAATGAGCCGGTACTTTAGAAATATGACCTTATACGCAGGTGACCTTTTATCGAGGTCTGTATTATGATAATGATAGTCATTTTATCATTGAATTTTTTATGTAGATCTGCATTTATTACTAATATGCTTGAATGTCAGCTTTATGTATGAAGAAATATTGGCCATAATGTGTCAATATTTTTCCTTCGCTCCTATTCATACTTATGAGTTTAGTAACCATTTTTATGAATATATGAATTAGATGTATATTTCATAAAGTGTTAAATTGCTTTTTCAATAAGGGTCTTTCAATAAAAATGCTAAGACTAAAAATGTACTTTATTGAAACGTGTTTTTATTCTTTTTTAGGAAATTTACTGTGCCATCTGGAAACTTTGGAATTTATGATCCTACTGAAATTCATAATCGTGGAAATTTGAAACAGCATATGAGAGATTCTTTGATCAGATTAGCATTTTACTTAATTTTCTTTTTTGTCTACTTGTATTGGTAAGATTTTTTTAATTATGTTACATTTCTATATTTGCTTTGATTTCAGAAATAATTTTTCTTCATGGGTCTGTGAGCATTTTTAATTTTCTTTGTAGTAATGCTGCATAAAATTTGTTTCAAAATAATAAATATATATTTCTTGCTTATTGTTATATGCATATAAAGTCTCAAAAGTATAGGTACAAACTTTTGTGGCAGTTAGTTAACATCTAAATGCTTGTTATATGCTGCAGACTAAATGTATATGCTCATCAGGACTCTTAGATAGGATGATCTTAGAAACTAAAAAACCGTACAAGTATGCCCTTAATTTAAGAAAAGAGACTGGAAGTTCCAAAGATGAAGTTCCGGCACCATCTCGTTACGAAGATTTAAAAACTGTTTACGTTGTACGTCATTTCTTATATATACAGAACAACGCTGAAAAATTAATAGTGATATTAAATGGTATTAAAGAATTTTTGTTTTATTTAAAAAATAAAAGCAAAAAATGGACTTTCTTCTGTAAATATACTGTACTTATGTACTGAAAAAAGTATTTTGTTTGCTAAATTGTAAAACTCCAGTAAGTCGGCATCCGCTTAAGTCAATGTGTGCTCTGTTCCCCTTGTGGTGTCGAACGACTGAGGTTTTAATGCATATACATCTAGGCTTGTAGTCGATTACATAGAAACATAATTGATTACGATTACAAGGAGAAAAATTGAGAGATTATGATTACAATTGTAATCCTTTGCCAAAAAGTAATTACAATTATGGCAGCGACTAGTCGTTATAAAGTGTAATCGATTACGATTATGACATCCGATTACGATTTTGATTACAATTAGATTAGCAAAAAATTAGACAATATTATGGCATACAACTCTCATTTTTACACACTCACAAGTACAAAACTTATCTCTTCTTAAATCAAAAATTTAATTATAATCATAACTGATGATGATTGCAATTATAATGAAATAATTTCAACATCACAGTTCTTGAATTATGACGTCATTGCAGAAATGAAAAATTTGTGGTTAAATAATATACATACAGTAGGCTCCTCGTTATATCGCGCTTGTTGGACAGCAAAAAAGCATGATGTATCCGAATGCACGATATAACCAATGCCGTTAGGAATAATGATAACTTTCTTAATAATAATAGCAAATCAAACTAAACTGTTTTATTTGCTATTGTTATTAAGAATCTGTCTCTTTCATTCAATGCAGGTTTAGGGTCAATGCAAAAAGAAATGTCAAATAAAACGTCAATTGGTTTGAGTAGAAACATACTGTAGGTATGTAAGTTGGGGAGTGGGAGAAGAATTGTTGCAGCAAATTCAGAAGAAAGGAAAGCATTCCTGTTTGATTGTTTTGTTTAATGAAGGAAAAGGGGCTATACTGAGAAATGCAATATTTTTACTTTCGAGACTTCAACCTCGAAATTTTAGGAGACAAAGAAAAAGCGCAATATACCTGAATGAGCGATATAATGAGGGGTTACTGTATATATATATATAAGAAAAGGCACATTCAGAATTTTTCGAATATTTAAAACTCATGTGTGTTATAACTACATTGATCATATTTTGTATATAAACAAAGACAATGCACTAAATGTATATATAATGCATAAGTGATTTAACTGGTTCATTGCTATTTTGCATTCAATCAAAATTTTAGTAGGCAGCAATTTCTGAAAATGTAGTATATTTTTCCATGGTATTTATTCTCTAGTATAAATTGCAAGTATTTCACCTAACACCAATTAATTTACTGAAAATAATCATTCTGTATGATTCTTTATGAAATCACTTGCAAAATGTGTATGAATTGCATGAGATAACAATATATTCAGATAGTGTAACAGATAAATAATCCTTTGAAAATAAATGCTACATTTTAGGATAATTTCAAAACATTCAAACAACTCCTAACAAAATTAGTAATTGTTAAAAAGTAACATGAAGAATAATTATAATATAAATGACTATAATATTTTAACATGATTTCTTTTGTTTTTTGTTAAACGTGTATGAGCACATAATATATATATATATATATTGTTTTTCATGTACTGTTTTAATAAAAAAGTAAAGTGCAAGTAATGTTACAATACAAATTTAAAGTAAAAGATTAAACTGAAATACAAAATTCTGTTGAAGTAATTCTAAGAGAAAGATAAGTAACTGTCTAAATGCATAAACATTAATTCAATCATGTTCATGTAAAAAACAATTGGGAAAATGTCTGAACATAAATCGCTTTTTCTTTTACATACCAATTAATTTAAAAGAATATTAGCATTAAAATATAAATAAATTTAAGATTTAAATGCATGTATTTTTTAAATATTCGAAGAACATACTTAAAAATAATAATAATCACACATACCATATATCATAAGCATAGAGCATCATATAACTCCTGCTCCTAAATTACTGAAGTGTAAATGTGCTATTCTTTAGAAAAATTTTACACTTCCGCCGTTAAAGAAAGGAGAAAAACGCCAAAAGTTTTCCAGAGCCTTACAAATTGGAAAACATGTGTTTTGTGTCTCTTTATGTGCTTGGGTGACAGTACTCTTTTTCCGCTAACGATTTTCGGGGGGCAATCTGCTTCGATTATTGAAAGGAAAAATGGATTGTCCATTCTTATGCCGGCTCCAGACTCCTCTCGCCTATTGCACAACCGTGTAAATATGTTTTGAATGAGTAGGGAAACAAAATGACCGATGCATTTGGTCCTTCTATAGGCGCAGTGCTTCCCCTTTCTTATCTACCCCGAAATCTTTTTGACTTGCAGACAGATTACCGCTCTTTTACCGAAACTGGATGAGCCAAGGAGACCCCCTTTGCAACTGCGAACTACCAAAAATTACCCCGCAAGCTACTAGTAGCTTGCGATCAACAGTTTTGTGACCAGTGGCACAAATTGTCAAAATATTGTCATTGTAATTGCTTTGACAATTTGTGCTTTATTTACTTTTTCCTTGTACTCATATTTTAGCACAAAGCATTTCTGATCATTTTTCTTACACTGGTCTTGAGTTTTAATTGCAATGCTTGTTGCGATTGTCAGTTTGTTACCTTGTGTTACAAAAACTAGTTTAAAACCTTTTTGAAATTTTTTCTGTTAATAGGTAGTACTATTGCTTTTTTCCTTTGTCCTAAAATAATATGTTAGTGAAAAAATAAATAAACAAAAAATAATAAAAATAAAAACTAACAATTGCAGAAAAAATGTAAATTATGTGAAATGAACACGTGCTTTTTATTTATTAAGTATGCCAAACAATGTAATTTAAGATTATTGAAATGTAGTTCATGTGATGCAAAATTATTTACAGTTTTCTTTTTATTTTAGCATGATAATATCTCTACTTATGAAGTCTCCTGATAATGCAGTTTCTGATGAATTTTGATAATTTCTGCACATCTTATATTTGACTGATTTAAAATACTCCGGGTTAAGGGAGTAAACTTTGCAAAGTATTGAATGCTTACTGAGATCTACAAACATTTATTAATTGAAAGAAATTTTTATTTTCTTTTTATGATATGCCATTTTGTGATAAATGCAACTCTTCATTAATTTCAAGTGTAAGTAACTAAGTGTATTTTCCATGATCAGTGTAATTATCCATTTCACATCTGTTGTGGCAGTTCTTAAATATTTTTTATTTTAAATGCTATCATAGTTTCTGCTTCTCATTGTACAGCATTTGTAAAAATAAATTATTTAATTAACCCATTGTCTTTTTCTTCCTTCTGCTCTCAAAATACTCTGAACAATATCTGAATGTTTATTCATATGATTGACATAATCATGGGAAAAAATAGACCTTGAATAAATTCGCTTACATTAATGTTGAGTCACTTAAACTTTGTTAATACTAAATACACAACAGTTTTTCAAGTATTGATATTAACTCACTTATGTGAATGTTATGAAAAAAGTTTGATTTCTAAAATGTTGTTGCAGTTTTTGTAGAAATTACACATTTTTGCTTTACAAAAATAAGTCAATTGACTATGCAGCTAATGAAATCTACTTAAAAACATATTAGAATTTTTAAGAATATATCTATATATATATTAATTAAAAGATGCTATAATCCTTTCTACAGATAAATTCAAAATTATATTTTAAATCTTACATCAATTACTTTACTCCTTAAGCTGTTCCACTTGGATATTTTTTAATTAATTGCCTAGATGAAAAATCTTTAATTTTGCAATAAAGCATCACTAAATTTGAAAAATGCTTAAATGCTTGTTATTATTTAATTAATGATATAAATTGAGATTTTAAAAAGTCAATATTTACATGAATGTAGAAAGGGATTTTTAAAAAGTTAAACTAGGTAATAAGGCAATGCTTTTCAAACTTCTGCAAGCAATTACTTCTTCAGAACGAAGCTGCAAAATTGCAATGTGTAAACATTTTGGGAAAATACCAAAAATCGTGATTACTCACTTGTGCAAATGTGTTTGAAGATCAGGATTCTCTTTAGAAAATTAATTGGTGAAAAAACTTTAATTTGGGTTAGCAATTGCTAACCCAAATTGTGAGGGAGCAAAGAGTAGAAGTTAGGGGAATTATTCTTTGTGGATTAATGTTTTAAGTGATGTTTCTCAAGGTTTTAGGATCATTATTGTTTATCATCTTTGTTGATGATGAAAGTCTTTCTGAGAGCATCAATATTTTTGCTGATGGTGTCAAAGTTATGGGGATTGTTGACAATGAAAAACAAGTGAATCGGCTTAAACAGGATTTAGCTCGGGTTTTTAGCAAGGCAGTTAAGTGGGGAAATGTCGCATACTTCATTTAGCTCATGGGAATAAACATGCAAACTGTTATATACAAGGATCCGCCATTAATAAAGCAGAATTACTACTAGGCTGGTATGTGGTCTTTTTGATTAGATATTGATGTTAGGCTTGACCCCTTAACGCAGTGGTCTGCAACCTAAATTGACTAAAGATCTACTTTCCAAGATCAAAGGGGCAACTACTAATAGGGCAAGTTGGGACTGCGCCTGTCTTAAAATTGTAGGCTAATTCTTGTCTCAAAACAGGTTCTGTTGCTTATCACATACCAACTTAAAATTTCAAAAATAATGTTATGTTAACGTTAACTTGCAGCAAAACAATATTTAAAATACTAATCTATTTCTTTTAAATTTTATATAATACGGTTAGTTTTTGTTTTTTTAAGGTGGGATGAATGGTCTGACAAATTAGTAAGCATTTTCTGAAAAAAATAAATAAGTTTACCTTAGAATATAAAAGTAATTTAATTTTTTTTTTCAAAACTATAAAAACTGTCTGATCGACCGAAAATGGGCTTCGAATCGACAGGTTGCTGACAACTGCCTTAACGTACTTGCCCGTATCCGACACGGGCGATCTTGTGTCTTGGTTTATTTTATTTCTAATACCCATTTCAGATCCGTTTGCACTTTGTTTGTGTAATAAATCTTTATATAGCTTTTACCCCACCCCCCAGCTCTCTAGTCATCCCCTACAACTGAAATTGCCAAAAACTATACTTTACCTACATATTCATTTTATGTCAAAAAAAAAAAACTATCATTTTGTACCAGTTTTTCCAAAAAGAAAACTCTTGCTTCAAAATGTTAAAATGTTTAATATATCTAGTTTCAAGCAGAAGAGAGTTAGAGGGGACATAATTCAGTCGTTTAAATTTATTAAAATGGAAAAGGTCGATGGGCTACATGCATGCACAGAAGTTAGAACTAGAGGTTGTTTTTTAACTTTTCAAAACTCGAGCAGTTCTTGAAATTAGTAAAAATGACCATTTGAGTAGGCATTTGGAATAGTTTAACACAAGCATTTCTTACATGCAATCAGGTAAAAAGTTCTAAAAGGGCTCTTGATCTTCATTGGTCATTGACAAATTGACTAGGCCCAGAGTCTGTTGGTGGTCATTGCTTTTATTTTTGTATATCACACAAAGTAATTTCTAAATATTAAGCTTAGACATGTTAAAATTATAAAAATAATCGCATTATTCTTTCTAACAATATCTACAAACAATCATTTTATTTTTTTACTTCTCAAACTGACTTTTTAATAACCTGAACAAATTTTCAGTTTCATTATGGCATTGATTGATTTGACACTGCTTTTCTGCCTGATATAATGGATTCATTATACGTACCTAAAGTGAAATCAAAAGGTAGAGATGCGCAGGAAATATATATTTTTTTAAGTTCATTGGCTAAACTCAAAACATATCCCATTCTTTTGATTTTTCTAACAGTTTACAAGAGTAGGCTGAACAGTATTGTGCACATGTGCCTGTAGAACAAACAAATGAACTTCAGAAGCGTAACGTGAGAGTAACGTTTCCCCTCTATATGCATCCGCAGTTTGAAGTCAATACATTCATCCAGTGTATGTTGAGTAGCAGAAATATGGATATGTTTTAGCCTTATGTCAATGTAAGTTAAACAGTATGCGTTTATTACATTTCTTACTGCTGAAAAAGCGACTCCTACTGAGTCATTTAAAGGTTTTCATAACCACACTTGTTGATAGGTCTACTCTGTTAATCAATGAGTAATAGAATTTCGTTTTTGGAAAAGCTACAGTTGTTGATAAAACACGCACATGGAATTCAACCACTCACAGACGATGAAGACCATTCTTATTTAAAAATATGGTAAATTCTTATCAGTACATAAAGACTCTAAAAACCAGTAAAAAAAAATCCAACCCTCCTTCTAATATTGTTCCCTAAGAATTGACCTTCTGATCTTTAAGAAATTGGTCGGCATGTCTGAGGCATGAATTTTTTTTTTTTTTTGGAAGAGTTTTTTATATTTTTTTAAATATTGCAATATAATATCTCACCCCACAATTAAGCAGCATGTTTGTATATTTCTTGATGTGTATTCTATTTAGCATGTGATGCATTTAATTTCCTTTTATTCATCTTGTTCAGATTTTACAAGTAACTATCAAAATAAAAACTAAACTTATATGTAACTTAAGCTATCATAATTAATGTGAATAATTCATGAGCTACTTGTAAATACACAAAGCAAGGAATAAGAAAAAGCTTTTTAACAAATTATGGGAGAACAGATTAGATGAGTAATTTCTATTTTTGTAGAAAATATTATATATATTTATATTTACTTCAGTTTGTGTTATTTTGTAAAACTAGATTGCATGATTGTTTAGAAATAGCTTTAAAAGAGTTTTATTGGAATATTTTTACCTAATGGCAGAAAATGGTATTAGTATACTATTTTGTGCTTTTAAAATAAGAGATGGTGTGTTAGAAGATTATTTGTATGTGCATAACTTCTTTTATTAACATGTTTGGAAAATTTTGAAGATTGTTAATCTGAATTAATGTTTTTTTTTATTATTATGCACAATCAACTCGTTTTAATCAGCGTTACAAGCCGTAAATTACATTTATATTTTGTGTGATTATTGCAAGTATTTATTTTCACATCTTGTTCTACATGAATTTAAACTTATATTTTCACCATCTTTAATATATACTTCTTTTACTTTATAAGCAGTTAACTTGTATAGGAGCTCAGCTTCTGTACCAGGGATAATTGTGACAAAGTTTTTGGAAGAACTTGTGAAATTTTCTGAAGCTAAGTGGGGGGGGGGGGGGGGGGAGTTCAATCAACCCTTTTAAAAAAGCAACAGTACTTATATTAAATATGTTCATAAATTTAAATGGTATTTAAAGTTTTTAAATAAGAATGTTTTATATGCAATAGAATATATAAATTTACAAATCATTACCATAATATAACAAATAGGGTGTATGTACTTTGTTAATCCCAATGGGGGGGGGGGGGTGAAGAGGCATAAGCATAAACTTGTGAGACTTCAATTTACGACATGAAACTTCAAAATTAAGGAAAATAATTGAAATTTCTTCTGTGTAGTTTCATGAAATTAATGTTTTTACTTTTAAAATTCACGATTATTTTAAAAGGAAAACACAAATGATATTTTCTTCTTTCAAAATCTTCATATTTAATGTTTTCAGCAACAGCAGCCCAAAATTTTCGAACCCTTGTCCTGTATTTCTTTCCAAATTTGGATTTCTATATATTACACTAAATTTCAAAGTATTTACTCATGAGGCTCCTACACTTCTTTTGTTTGAAATTAAACTTTGTTCATAAGTGTAAATGAAAGCTTTTGAAACATTCAAGTTTAATTATTATTGCAGATCATTTTCAGATTGCAATTTAATTTATGCAAATATTCTTAAAATAATTTATACAACAATGTTTTTTGGCTATTCAAAACCAATTAAATGAACTAAAACATTTTTCAAAAATATAAAATTTATTTCTCTATAAAAAACATTTGTATCACAGAATTTTAGACAGCTTGTAGCAATCAAATTTTACAACTTTCTGAGATGCTTTGACAGTTCATAGATATTACATTTATTGACAATTACTGTATAGAGAAACAACTTGAAAGGACTATATAATGAACAAGTAAAACTAAGCATAATATAATAGAGAGGTAACCGACAGATGAAAACAAACTAATACACAGCATAAATCCTTTCTGAGTGATCGTCTCTCAGAACCACCTCCTCAAAATACCAAATTTTTGGTAAAACTGAAATACCAAACAAAATATCTCAAAAACGTAGAATCAAGTTTTTAAACAACCAATCTTGTCTTTTAAACAAGCACTTTTATCTAGCTCTTTCCTGAAGTGGTCATTTACCTACAGTCAAAAGGGCATATTTCCTGCTTGCAGCTCAAAAAATTTTTGTCACTCTAAATTTCATTCATAATTAAAGTTGCTATTTTTATCAGTTAATTTTATTAAGGCAACACTTAATTTAAATTTTATTGGATCAAAGTTTACCAGTAAAAGAGTCATACTTGTATAGAATTAATTAAATACCAAATTAAAATGCAACAAATTATTATTTCTTCAGCTTTAAAAACTTTCATTTAAATTGGAATATTTTACTAAAGTACATACTTATTCAATTTTTTTAAAGTTAAAAATGCAACTACTATATCTGCAGCAATGTGGTTTAGATTTAGACTGCACACAAAATTTTTTTATACTTACAAAACATGCTTGATCAAACCTCACAACCATATTTTTAATATGTTTACTTGAGCTCATCTTCGCATGAAATATCTAAGAATGGTTTACATTTCTGTAGATATTTTATTTATTTTTATCCCACCTCAACTCTTTGTTTTTTATGACCAAGTGAATAAGTCAATATGTTTTCATTCTATTAGATCTTTTTTTTTAAATAATTACTTTTATTGTTTCAATTTATCAATTGTGGTCTTAACAATAACCTTAGTGATCATCTGTATTCTATAATTAATAATGAAACAATTATTGTGGTTATCAAACCAGTTATTTTATTCTGCATATTTTTAAATGTGCACTATACCTTAGAATGTAATTTTTCGAAACAATTATGAAATCATGAAATAGTTTAATACAATTAATATAATACATAATAAATATGAATAATAGTAATAAAATTTTTCTATAAAAAATGCAATAAAATATTTAAATGCAACAATAAACATTTAAAAATAAATCGAATACAGTTGTGCAGTCCAATGCAGTTGTGTTTCAAATAGATATTTTCATCAAAACGTCAAACTAATTAAAGCAACAGTATTGTGTTAAAATGGCATGCATTAAAAAAAAGGAGGAGGATATAAAAAAAATTACAGATTTTCTTAAGTAAAACTTTTGATTTAAGAATAAAGTTGAATAAAATGGTACTTGCAATAATCATCTATTTCTCTTGAAATTTGTAAATGTTAACTTCTGACAAAATTTTGTATGACTCTTGTAATTGTAACTACAGTCTTTCATTGTCAAAACTTTCAATGCTAAAACAGTTTGATATTCATTGAATTCACTACAGTTTAAAATCAAGATTACGAAAGGTCAAAAATTGTGGAAATTATTTACTGGAAAATATATATTAATTACTTTGCAAAAGGTTTCCTCGAAGTTGTTTTTTATTTACTTTACCCATTATATTTCTTGGTATTTCTTTCATATATTTTGTAATAGTTGGCACAGCATATGCTGGCAAATGTTGTTTACAAAATGTTTTTAGGTCATCACTGGGTATTTCTTTGCCATCTTTAGTAGCAATAACTGCTGTAACCCTTTCACCCCAAACATCATCTGGTAGTCCAAGAACAGTGCATTCTGCAACATTAGGGTGCATCAAAAGACAAGATTCTACTTGCAGACCACTAATTTTATATCCTCCACTTTTAATTATATCAACTGATGTTCTACCAAGTATTTTGAAGTATCCTTTTTCATAGCATGCAGTATCTCCTAAAAATAAATAGATAAAAAAAGCCTATGAATATATACAATAATGCAAAGTACGTTATTGAAAGATAAATTTAAGATTGTTAACTTTTAAACAAGTGAAGGGCATTTTACCATATTATACATAAATATCTGGTACTTCAGAGGTAAAGTGTGGTAACTACCAGACTTGGATTTTCTTTTGTTATATTGATTTGAACATTCGTCAAAATATTACTTATGAAATTCCAAACTATAAAAAATCTAAGTGTAACCAATGTAAACAATACTAACACACAGCTTTTGTATTTTCAGGCTGGTGAAACTGAAAGCATGTTAAAAAATTTCTTAAATCCAAGTACCAAAGAATTCATTGTTCGCTAGTTATTTATGACACTTTACCCTTTGGGATGGATATATATATATTATTATAATATAAAGATATATTCATATAATAAAATAAATGGCATATTTCTAAGTCATTTTTTTCTTTAAAGGAGTATTATTTGTAAAGAATCCAGCTAACTAGAAGGGATGCTAAATGACTATAAGAAGATAGGCTTAAAATCATTCCACAGTAGAAGTTTCAAAAATCAAAAGTTCTGTACACTATTTATGCTCTAAAGCAGAAAATCAAGATCAAACGATTGAAACAAATGAAGTACAGTTAAATGCATTTAGAACATGAAATTTCTCTGGGTAGTAATATTATAAATAGCAAGATCAAAATAAGATGTAAGGCATTTATGAGAAAAAGCACAATGTTAAAGCCCTGTATGCCACTAAGTTAAAAATGATTTTTTCTTGTGCTTTACCAGCATTCATGCATGGAGCAGAACACAGGAGCCTTACAATTGATAACAAACAGGAAAATGAAAGATGCAGGAACAATGAATCAAGGCACTACTGTTTATGCAGTTTTGTTCAATAATTATGGAATTATCTCAAAATTTAAAAGTAATGTAAATAAAGACATGCCATTAGAACAAAGAATTCCATAAAATATACTTAATTTTGAATTTATTGCCATTTTCACTTTTTCTTTTCCTTTCGAGTTATAGACCTGTTGAACTGGAGGTGTGATTTGTATAAAATATACATAATTTTCATTATAATACTTATACAATATTATAAGAATAATTACCTGTTTTAAACCATCTGTCTTCAGTAAATGTTTCTAAAGTAGCTTTTTCTTTATTCCAATATTTTTTAAAGACATTGGGTCCTCGAATCATCAATTCACCAGACTTCCCTTCAGAATTGGGATGAACATTAACATTTTCATAATTTCCTTGAACTACAACACAATCCTTTCCAGATTTATCATCAAGACCCTGAATTTTTACTTCAACATTAGGCAATATTTTACCAACTGTTCCTGTAAAAGAAATCAATAAAAATAAAATACTTCATTAAAAAGGGGAGAAAAAAACAGCTAAATTACTAAACATATAAAAATGATGTAACTTTTTTTTGCAGGAGGGAGAATTCTTTTCTATCAGAGAAAAAATGTTTAAATTATTTTCTATCATGCTTCTTGCAGTATGCCAAAAGAAAATTTGAATAAAGCATAAGCCAGTGATTCTCTACAAAATACTATTGACCCACTCTTACAAACATCAAAATGGATCGGACCTCCTTTAATCCTAATATGTATCCCAAATCCCAAGTCTAAAAATTGTCTGGTATACTGTATATGATACTGGCTGGTCACCAAATTGAAAAGACATACAAGCCATAATGTTTTATAATTGTATGTGCATTGTTTACATTAATTTAAAAGAGCATGATTAGCAATGCACTTGGAACACATTAAAATTTTGTACATAAAACAGACCAACAGAGAAGAAAGTATTTGATTCCCAAAACTTTTTAACGTAAAACATTGTCTTATCAAACCAAGGGTTTATTGGAGTATTCTCCTTAAAATGCAATTTCATGCAAGTTATTTAATGGATGAGGTTAATAAATAAGTTCAAAGCAAAAGAAATAAAACTGAATTATAATAACAAATTTTTGGCAGGATAATATATTTTAAATACCTGGTAACCTTGTATCATGCAAAGGATTGGCCAAAGCCATTCCTATTTCCGACATGCCAAATCGTTCTAATAAGCGATGACCAGTAATGTTTTCCCACCCATAAAATACTGTTTCTGGAAGAGCAGCAGAACCACTAGACATCAACCTATGACATAAGAGTATACACATAAAGATACTGAAGTCGTTTACAGAAGATTTGCAAATAAAAAGTATAGATAAGGTGATCAGATTTTAATATTGTTAAAGCGGGGCACCACAGATCTGGGGACGGGGGGTCAATGGTGTTTTGCTGACCTAACCCTGTGGGCAGCAGCTCCCCCACCCCAGAGACAATTACAAAAAGTTTTGTTAGCAATGCCAAAAACGAAAAAGTGCCATTGTTCATTAACTCCAAACAATGTTGGTCGAATTCCAACAACTGATCAACAATGCAAACTTTGATAAGCAGCTCTCAATAATCAGACCCCAACAATTATTTGTTAGTATTAAGGCTAAACTTTAAAAAAAATAACATAAAACTCATATCTTGATACAATAGCCACATGGATGTCCCTTGGCGTTCTTCCACTATTCCCGAGCTTGTTGTGCATTTTCTCCAGAAATCGGACCTCTTTTCTAAAATGCCGAGTGAAACAGGACAAATTGTTGAAAATTGGGACCTTAAGTATAGTATCACAAATATTTTGAGTAAAGAAAACATAACTATCTAGTAGGTAAATACACAAGATGAGGTCAATTTATCTTCATTTAGTGAGAGCAAAATTTTTCATTGTTATTTTTTCCTCTAATTCATGTTTTGTGAAGTGAAGTACAAAACAGATTCAATACAAGTAATAAACAATGAAATATGAAAAAAGCTTTTTTTCTGATAAAGATAAAATTCTACTTATCTATTTTAAATTTTACAAAAACAAAAAATTCTATGTATACACGAAAAATATTTTAGAGAACAATTATTGGATTTTGGCCACCAGGGGGCCAAGTGTTGTATGTTGGTGTTCTTTCTTCTCCTCAAATTGAGTATCTTATATATTTTTGGATATTTTCTGTTTAATTACTTGTATATGTGTTGCAATTTATTATTTAGTTAAGTATGTTTTAATTTTGTGAGACTGAAACTCATTTTATTTGCTTTTTGGGGTGTTATTCAGTTTTTTCAGTTAAGCCTAACCATGTGGTGATCGTTTGCATTTTGTAAGTCTTGGGGAACAGTCTAGTTTTGTTGTTTACTGTACTTATTTGTGTTTAAATTCAAGTTATTTGCATTTATATGTAATTTGTGATTTTAATCAGTGTAGTAGCTTAAATTTGTTGAGTTGTGTATTATTTTGCATTTTTGCCTGTTTGCATTAAATTTAGTTAGTATGGGAGTCATATGTTTAATGAAGGAAAAAAATTATACAATGTAAAATTTTTTTGTTTTAATTACCCCAAACATCATTAAGTGCTCTGAATATGTAGATTCAAGCATATGCTCCACATGTGAGCATCAGCAAGACATATTTAGAAACTTTTTTCTTCAAAGTGGTATTAGTTTTCAATAAGATGTTGTTTTGGACAGATATAATCCATTCTACTTTTATTCATTGATTTCATTCACAATATATTTATTTACAAACACCTTTACCTAGCTTAGAATGTCTTCAGTTTTTTAAATTTTAAGCTTCATGTTATAATATATTTTTAAATGATAATTGTTTTAATTATACTAGTAATGCATATTTTAAATATTCATTTATTTATAATTTAAGTAATTTTAAAATGAAAAACTTCAAGCTTTATACTACCAAGTTTTAATGCTACAGAAAAGTATTTTTTGGTATTGGATTCTGAGATTCTATATTTCAGAGTCACTCGTATTTCATTGCTTCTAATTTAAAAAAATACTACAATGTTTCTTATAAACGAAAATGTGAACAAAAATTAATCAAATTTCTCAAACTTTTTATTTGAATATACATCGACTTAAATTAAAAAAGAAAAATTGAAGGACAAAATTTTAATAATTCATTTACCTCATTCTTCCCATTAAATTTTTTCTTGTTTTGCTTTCACTGGCTGGCATTTCTTCCGACTCCTGAAGTAATTTAGAATACATAGTGGGTACAGCAAAAAATAAATTCACTTTAGGAAATTTATCATCCATGCTCAGAAAATATTGCCAAACCTAGGGAAAATTATTGCACTATTTACAAAATTGATTTTTACATTGCTTACAAATAAAAATTTTCCATAAACAAAGGCATCAAAAATATGTTTTTCACAAATGCTCTAAGCTATTATCAGAACAATTCTCTGCACCAATGCAAGAAATGCATATCTTTTTTTTGCCCAAGATGGAATTTGTTTGATGTTTCTAAGTGAATTAGAACACAAGTTATAAGCATTTTAGCTCAATTTTTTAGGCGTTGTTCAATCTAATAACTAATTAGCAGTTCCCTCAATTCTGCATGAATAGTGTAGCAACATTTTATAAAAAACTTCCGGGAGACAACATGCCTGGAAAATATTAATATTTACAATTGTTATTTTGCAATCAATCCAAGAATTTGTAGCTAAGATTCATTCTAGATGAAAATAATGTAATGAATGGTACCAGTTTTAATCGCCCTTTGGAAATTAAATCTGACCCTACTAACGGAATTGTATTTTCAAAGTACGGCTTACAACAAAGTATGTTAATTGGTTAGTGTATTTTGCTACTCAGTTTTGTTAACGGTTTGTAATAGTACCCTTTTTGTGATTGACTGTTTTAATTTGAGAATTTTTCTAGGGGTTCTGAATAATTATTTTATTTTATTGGCACACTTTGTACTCTATTAGTAATTCATTTTTTTCCTAATAAAGCTTCAACTTATCACTTGAATTAAATAGTTTTCAACGTAACATACTTGTTTTTTTTTAAATATTACTTCTGCTACTTGAGACAGGTACCTTATTCTTACCTGATCTTTTCACATGTTATGTAATGCTTTCAAGCGTTGACCATGTTGAGTATTTTATTTCATAAATAGGCAGACTAAATTTTCATAATTCAATATCAAACAAAAATCAATCAAATAATTCATCAAAATGTTGCTGCATTTCGGTCGTGTCAGGTCATAGGCGTGCTCACGGCAGGTACCAGGAGTACTATAGTATCCCATTACCACATAAAAAAGAATGTTACATAACTGGCAAAGTTTTGCGTTTTGGATTCATCGATTTCATACCTCAGATGCATTAGAAATGATTATTTACGCTTAATGCATCAAAAGTTTATAGATGTATACCTGAGATCAGTGGTGTAGTCCTGAAAAAAGCAGGGGGGGGGGGGAGGGAACCTTATACATACAAAGATAAATAATTAAAATCAAAAAGTGGGGGATGCTTGCATTACAATCAAAAGGCAGGGGGACATCACCCTCTGCGTAATCCTTTCGACTACACCACTACCTGAGACCCCTATCTTATGAATGCAATCTGAACTCTAGGCACATTGGTACCCCATTACTAAACTTATGCCCATGCTTAAAGGCTAGATTTATAAAAACATACTTCCAGAATGCAAATGAAAAGTTCCAATTGTTGCACAAACTGACAACAGTTATAAGTATCTTGTTCAACTTCAAATTAAGAAAAATTTAGTAAGTAAAATGTTAAGCTTCACTCGTATTGCAAAAATAAATGTATGCTTTATTTATTCGGCCAAGGCAATTTGTCCTTAACAAAGATCAAGGGCTCTCTCAAAACTAATCATCCTAATTCAAAGAACAACTGCTTTGGGAAAACTATTCTTAATGTATGTAGCCCTTTTGAAATAAAGTCGATTCGCATTATCAATCTGTGTTACACTGTTACAGAAACTCGATGCATTACCAAGCCTTAAAAGGAACAGATTGACATCTGTATAAGATAACGCAACTTCAAATGCAATATAATGAATGTAAAGAAAGAACTTTTGATATAACAACCCATATAACGAGTTGTTGCATTTTTCTGGCATAAAGAAATGAAAAAATTTCAATGTATAATATTGACAAACCCTCTTTCAGGATATTGAATATTTTCCGTATGGGGTCATTATAAATAGATTTGATGGTAATAATTTTTCTTAATTTCAAAATTAGCTTAAGATTCAAGTAGCATTAAACAGTAAATTCTGGCTGTGTTTTCTGTATAAACAGTTACCAAAGTTTTAGAGCAAAAATTTAATATTTCACAAGACTACACCAATCTTTTAAAATTAAAATTTCTTGATAATTCCAAAACTATAATTATTATTATTTTTCAATATTAAAACATAAAAATCAATTTAAAATGATTATTGGAGTACCTTGTAAAGTTAAGCTATTTTTAAAAATATTTGATTTTAACCCATTAATGACCAACTTTTTGTTCACTTAAATCTCCTTGAAAAATTCTTTGAAATTGATAAAAAAGAGAAAAATATTAGAAAAAAACTCAAACTTTAAAAAATATATTGCATAAAAACTTAACTTCCGAAAAATTTTGCGACGTTTAAAATATGAGGAAAAATGGTAATAAAAATACATAACCTCTGGAAAATATGAGAGTCAGTAAATGCCTCGGCTCAAAAGCAAATGAAAGATTACTCAATATATAGCAAAAAATACCATTCTCGACTTAGATTCTCTTCCTAGATATTGCAAAATCGCATTAAGTTACTAATGTGCTTCCACTTCTTTCCAAATTTAAAGGAAATTGTACTGGGATTAGTTTACCACCATAAAAAATTATTTCATCCTCCCAATTGTAGAAATTATAATCATTTTAAAACTATCCCATTTTTGGGATGGTACACACTAATGGATTAAGCAAAGCTTTTTTCAAAAATATCAAACATAATTGATACAAAATAAAGCATCATTGACACATACTTCTTTTGCATTAAACTTTGGGCGCATCACAAGAGTACCTCCAGCATTTAAAGGGCAGAGAAGTGCATTCATTATTCCATGAATATGATGAAGTGGGAGTGCGTGAAGAATTGAATCACTTGATGTAATTTCCCAGGCTTTTACAACGGAAAATATCTGCAAAAGTAAAAAGAAAATGTCAAATACGAAGAACCGAAATCAATTTATTTTGAAATACTTTCAAAACTTGGTATTCCTACCTGAGCAAACAAGTTGCCATGAGTTAAAACAACACCTTTGGGAGGACCTGTTGATCCACTTGTGTATACGATGAGTGCATCTCGTTCTTGGTAATTCGAGTCCCAAGAAAAGAAATTTGAATTATTCAATTCACTTTTTTGTTGCTCTTGTGAAGTTTCACTAACAGCATTTGCTAAGAGATAGTGTGAATTTGAGTCAGCTATCAAAGTTTTTACTGAATCGGCGAAGTGTTCATCAGAAATTACAAGTTTGCTTTGACAGTCCTTTAGATAATACTCCAATAAAGCAGGCGGATGGTTGCTGCAAAGAGGAACTGCAATATTTCCGCTTATCCAACAAGCAAGAAGGACGGACACGTAAGTTGAATCGCTTCGGCATAAGAAAGGGATTCTTTCACAAGTCTGTTTACAATCTGGAAGCAAAGATTCAATTTTTTTGGCTAACAAATGACTCGAGTACAATACATCTCCGTACTTATGACGGCCTTTATCGTCTATAACAGCAACATTGTTTGAGAACTGAAAAAATCTTTCGTAAAATGGAGTAAATGCTTTAGAGCTACAGTTTCTATAATTAGTGAAAGATGCCTGCTTTAGATACCTGCTAATCAGAGGGAAATATCTCTTCAAACTTTGCATTTTTATATTTCTTTACTGAAGAAAATTACAAACGTTAAAAGAAAGTAACACTTCTTATCTGGAACTTAAAAGTCATAAAACGTTAGATAATAACAGATTAGAACTCAAGGTAAAACGCTCATCTGCTAAGTGTATGACGTGACGTAAAAGGGTCTCCCGAAGCAAGTATTTCTTACATTATGTGGAAACGTTCAGAGCTGAGAATTCACTTATTAGCTTTCTACATAATAAGCCAGCGTAGTTAATTTTCGGGAATCAATAAAAGTTTTTTGTGACTGAAAGGGGGGAAAAAATCATATCGAAGCAGACGATATTTTTTCAAACATTACAGTACATTAGACGCCTTTGCGTTGTGTAAAACTGATGAACGTCAAAGAAAATTAAATGCAAAACGAAACAATAGAACCCTTTTTTAATTTGAGATGAAAATAGAACATTTTAGACGATATTAAGTGGAATCGAACGCTTCTTCCTACTTTTAGTACTTTTATTTGGAAAAAGGAGTAGAAGTAAAAACGCACAAAAGATAATTAAAATAGTAATAATATTAATAAAGAAACAAAAAGCTTTGCTTTTCCAGTGAAATTGAATTAGATTTCACGAAAACTTTTGTAATTAAACAATTGAATTGGTTTGAAAAATCAGTTAGATTTTCGTTATGTGGCATGTCTGGCATTCTTGGCTTGGGCGGATCTCTTCTCTAGGCGGATTCAAATACGAAACAAGAACGTTTGTGACTACAACTTCTGCTAATACGAATGTTAAAAGCGAAAGGTAACGTGTTTGTTTTGGAATGCACTAGGATTGCTCAATTTTTTTCATCATATCGTTAAATTTCCGTTTAAATTCTCATCGTATTTGTTGATCTTTCTCGTTTGAATTTTTCTGACTACAGATTGAATCCTTAATGCTATGATTGTAAGTTTGTTTTTCACATAATATTTAATTCAATTAGTATTTACGTTTTGTGTGTATACATTACGATGTTTATGTAGCATCACGTTTCCCTGACAGTGCTGCTTTTCGTCATTTCAGATGTGGAATTAACTGTAGGGTTCCTTTTTTTTAAGCAATAGATATTATGTATAAAACGATCAGAGAATTTGAATATCTGCTGCATCATGGATCTTTAATAAAATTTGTTGTTTCATATTCCAAATAATTACCTAATGACTTTCCAATTCACTTTTTCTCTCTTATTGGGAAATTTTTGATTTGCTGCCTTATTAACTGCTTCATATTAATTTATGAATTAATTTTTTCTATTTCGTATTGTCGCATTACATTTTGTCTGATGTGCGGAAAAAAAATCGCTTCCCAATCTTTATTTTAGGGCAAAATTTGATTTGCTACTTTAATAATTGATGAATTCATGCTTTAAATGTTTCATCACCTTATGGATTTATTACTTGCAGCATAACTGAAGTCTTGTTTTCCAACATTTTGAAATTGCGACCGCCGGAATTTTGTTTTTGTATTTTGTTTTGTTTATAATGAAAGATCCATGTTTTGTATTTTCCTGTTATTCAGGCCTGTTATTTAGGGGGTTCAAGAGTAGAAAATCCCCCCCCCCCCGGGTTTGAGAATAAAATGTATTTTAATGAATGTGCATGCGTTTTGCTGTTTTGTTAATGTAGTATTTAGATTTGCCCTCTGTCCCCCCCACCCCTGGAAAACCTAAAAAGGATGGGCTTGCTGTTATTATATTGTCAGTACAAATGTTAGAATGTTTATTGCTAACTTGTGTGAATGAATCTTATTTTTTCCTTCATATTTAAACTTGGTATGAATCTTTTTAATAAATAATGAACAATGTTTATTAACTGTGTAACCATATCAGAGAAAGTTTCTATTCAAAAGGAAGATTGACAGATTGGGCTCATTATGAGTTTAAAGTCAACAAAAATAAATAAATGAAGTTAGGTATCTTAAAATTAGTTCAAAATGTATCGGGGCGCATTATATTTCATGTAAGGTGTTTTCAAAAATGAATATGCTGTAACAATGATTAGGAAAATTAAAAATTAAGGGGACCAGATTTTAATAGGGATGTACCGAGTACTCGGTATACCGAGTAGTTGTAAAAATTTCGTAATTTTTTTAAAGATTACTAATAGTAGATAAATTTATAACTGATTAGTAGAATAATATGCAAATATAAATACAATATACAATAATTTAAAAAATTATGAAGTAGTATATAAAATATTTTTACACTACTTATATATGGGTAAATTTCATATGCTAATTCGACAATTTTTTCTATTTTCCATATTTTGCTTGGTACTTTTTTAAGCTGTACAAGTAGCGTCCAACATGTTTGGTTTAACAAATTGCTGAAACATGTTAGAAACTTGTATGTTACATCCTGGCAATCTTTTTAGATGCCCAATGAAGAAAAAAGTGTCTTTTTGGGTTTTTTCATATAAACCTTTTCCATGTATTAATTTCTAGAAACTTATTTCCATTAAATATGATTTCTGCTTGGGTAACTGAATATAATGTATATATATATATATAATTATAAATGAAAATCAAAATCTAGCTATATGAAAGCTCCATTTATAAAACTGGAGAAAAAAAAAACATGACTTTAAAGTAAGGAAATTATCAGCAGGAAAAAGAAAATATACAAAATTCTGTGTGTTTTCCTTAAATTATTTGACATTGACGTAGGATGTTTTATGAATGGTTGATGTCAATCATAATTTTAGATTTTGTGGCTTATGTGTAACTAATTTATTCCAAAGGTGCTAAAAGTTAAAAATTTTGAGGGTCAATAAAATATTTTGTGTTTTACCAAGACAAAAGACAAAACTGGATTTGCTTTGGTCTGAGTAATGAAATCAATTAAATTACTGTATTATTGATTAATATATCTAACATTCATATTTAAAATACTTTCCTTTGACTTGAGGTGATTTCTATATTATGCTTACACATTTAGAGTTTGAATGCATTTAGGGAATGCTGGGAACGGTTTATAATGAATGATATTTGTTGGCAATGGGAAATTTGCCTACGAAAAACACTAATGCAATGAATATAATCTGTGTCTTTTAAGATACCTAACTTCATTTATTTATTTTTGTTGACTTTAAACTCATAATGAGCCCAATCTGTCAATCTTCCTTTTGAATAGAAACTTTCTCTGAGTTTTTGGCAGGGGAGTACTTTCATAGCCTCCGAAGTTTATGAATTTCACTTCGGAATGTTATAAATATGTTAAAATTTAGAACAAAGTGAGTTATATGTATGTTTTTGTTTTGCTCAAAAAAAATCCTGGCCCAAGATAGGGGTCGCCAAAGATGGTGCCTCCGGCGCGATTTTCGACAAAAACTTTCAAGTTCGCTATTTCCTGAACGGTGCAAAATATTTTAATGCAGTTTTTTATTTGAAAGATAATTATATTCTGTTTAAGATGAAAGGCTACATTTTAAAAAATCTTCTCAACTTTTTTGCTGCAGCCTTCTGAATTTAAAAAAAAAAAAAAAACTTTATTTTTTCTCAAAAAAGCCAATCTCAAAATTTAAAATTTTTTAACTGTTTTATAATACCATTAAGTACTACGTTCCCTGAAAATGAGAGCTTCCACTTTTGCGTTTGACAGTTTTAAGAAACAATTTAAGTTTTTGCCATATATGTTATCAGTTTTGTTAATAACATAGTCATATATTGGTCTCATTAAGTCAAAATTATATAAATTTAATTTTTAATAAATATTAGCGCATGAAAAAATTATGATTTTTTAAAAAATTTATATATATATATTTTTTTTTAATTTAAAAACCAGATTGCTTTTCATACCAATAAACATAACTTAAGATTAATATTCTAAGTAAAATGCAATTAATATAATATTTATTTAAGTGAAAATAAGAATATTTCATTGAAAAGTGTATATTTATGCTAAAAATTTAGACAAATAAATGCAATACACTGTACTATAATTTCTGTATATTATTTATTTATAATCACAAATAGATTTTGAGCTTGTTGTGAACAAATCCAAATGTGGAAAACTTTAGTTGAATTTCTGCTGAAATGCGCATCTGAATTATTTTTGGCTGTTTATTACCCATGAATTCTTTTACAGCAGATAATTTCCCACACTCAAATGTTGACATAGACTGCAATTTCTTTTTCAAATTCCACAAAAAGAAAGTGTACAAATTATGAACCTCAATCTCAACTTCATTGTTTAGTGTTTCCTTTAACCAAATTTAATTGGCTCTTAAACCTCTTATTTTATGTTTTGGGGATAGAGATGGTTAAAAAAAAGAATAGAAAGAAAGGTGTCAATGCCTGTTCATATTTTTAAAATAAAGGTATTGTATAGTTACTTTATCGTGCTGATGTAGATTATTTTCTAGCGTTTTCTGAATACTTGGGACAGCTTCGGCTATTTTAGTTATCTTCTTCAAATTATTTAAAGCAGTTAAGATTGGTTTTAATTGATTAGGCAGATCTTCTATATTCTGTTCCATTGCCCTATTGAAAATATTTTGATATTTATTTCCCTATTAAATGTCTACTTCCTTCTTTACATACCTGCATAAAAATTAGCCAGTTTCTTATGTTACATTTTATAGAACGATGTTTTAACTTACATTGTACTGCTGAAGGTAAGATGAATGCCATTTCGTTACTATCAAAGGACAACATAATTAATTAAATTAATTTTTCTTGTTTTAAATTGAGAAGATGTTCATTATCCCCATACCTCACAACTCAATGCTAACTCAAATTAGTAATAAATTTTTCAACATTCTTGTTTGATTTGACTTTGTTAGAACTATTGAGTTAAATAATGATTTTTTTTGAAAAAGTCATCTGCTTTAAATTATGTACAGCCTTATAAACATTAGAAACATCTTTTCAAAAAAGAAAAAACACAAACATATTACAGTGAAACCTGTGTAAATTGACTACTTGTGGTGCAGTACTTTAGTGGGTCAACTTAGACATGTAGTCAACTTATAGAGGGTGATGTAGAGAGTGAAGGACTAATCCCGTTCCTCAAAAAAGTGGTCAACTTACAAAGGTGGTCAACGTTACAGGTTCTACTGTACAACCAAAAACATATTAAAGCTTACAATGTATGGACATGGTCCAAAACATACCATTTCCCAAAATTATGTCTAGTGTTCAAATTTTTTTCAAAAAAGGGCAGGGTGCATTTCTTAAAAAGGGCACCTTTTTTGGGAAAAAGGGGCACTTTTTGCTATGTGAAAAGGCGCTTTCCTAATCGCCTCACGAAGTTACATGTTAAGTGTAAAAACATGTTAAGACCTATCACTTGCACTGCGTACCGGAATGCATTATATATATTTTGAACCCTAATACTTATATGTGTATATATCTATATTCAAATGCTTATCTTTCTGGAAATTTTTGAACCAGGTAAATAACAATGAAAGTATCTTACAAAATAACAACTTCAGAAAGTTATATGCCAGCGAAAAGATAGCTACAATTTTCAGTCTATTGAGACATCCGTCTCAGGCGTGACTACCAGGCAGGGCTGCAAAAAAGGCCAGACCGGCCGGCTTTTATTAAAAAAGACCGGTCTTTATTGGTCTTTTTCAATTAGACACAATACTATTTACTATTTGCACCTGTACTATGTCAATTTATGTTGCTACTGTTAATTTGTGTAATATGAAGCTCAAATTCAATTGAGTTTATTTAAAATTAGTTTCAGAATTATTTTGTTACACAGTCTGAATGCATTTTACAATACTGATAACCATTTTTGTGTTTGTGTGCGCAATTTCGGGAGACTCTCTCATTAAACCCTTGCCCAATATTATAGCTATACAGAATCGATTTTTTTCAACACAAGAGAAGGAAATTAAATCCAGGTTGGGAGAGGAATCGAATTCGGCTTCTTCTATAGTCGAGCACAATACCTTATGTTAATACATATGAGAAGCTATTCTATTACAGATTCAAATACATACTTTTCACTCAAAATTGATATTTTAATGTTACAAATTTAATTACTTCAAAATAATTCAGAATACTGAAACTTGCAATAAAGAACTATGTTCAATAATTTTTTATCATATATTTTACACTACAAGCAAAAAAGTCTGTTGCTCAAGGCGAGAAGAGTAGGAAAAACGATGATTTGAAGTATCTCCTTTCCTTTTTTCCTTTAACAAAATACTACTTACATAATCCGAATTAACTTTCTAAACTAGTTTTTACCTACAGCACTACTCATGGCAAAAATGTAAAAGAAGTCTGGTGAGTAGTTGGCTTGTTTTAATGTAAGGAAAATTTTCTTTTATATACATAACATTAAACTTTTTAAAGATGAATATCATTCTAGTACAATTTAACATTGACCAATTGGTTTGCTTCAAGATGGGCATCTTTTATTTTATGCAATTTATTTGAACAAATAGCATTTTTATTTTTATTTGGATCAGAGGACTAGTTAAGGTTCTGAAAAAAGTAAAAAAAAAAATCAAGGTGCTTTAAAATATACCAAAGATTATTAGTTAAATACTAAGGCAAAGGATTAGTAATATTTAATTCATATAGCAGTGTCAAGTGAACTTTTGAATTCTTAGTAAAAATCTTTGAAAATAAATCGTTTAAATTGTATTGAATCTAAATAAATTTCTAATAGGGAACACTTTCTCTTTGCTATTTCTGTAATGTATCATTCTATTAAATAATTTTCATTCTTATTTCAAGTATTTTGCTATTGCAGTAATAATTTAATTGTATAAATGATAGAAATATAACTTTTTATTTAATAATTTTTTGGAAAAAAAATGATTAAAAATTTCTTTAATAAAAGGCGGCTTTTATTAAAAAAGGCCGGCCTTTTTTAAGCGGTTTAAACCAAAAAAAGCCGGCCGGCTTGTTTTGGCCTGGCTAAAATCCGGCAGCCCTGCTACCAGGAGGGGTTGTGCAGACTACGCCATTGATGACTACCAATTTTCGGAGGGTTGCTTAGGTTTGTTAGACGAGGGAAGCGTCATTGCAAAGGAAGTTTTAAGCATTTTCAAAAAAATAAAGAAATGATGTGGTCAATTAAGGATGAACTTGTTGCTAATGGGATTTATTGCAAAAAAATGATTATAGCAATGCTAATAATAAAATTCATTAAAAAAGGGGAACTAATATGAAAACAAAACAAGGGATACATTTTTGAAACAATTAGACAAAGATCCCACCTGTATTCGTTCATTATAAAGGTAAATTGTTGCTTTTATCAAGATCAATTTTTTAAATACTAATGCTTAATCAAATTTTCCTAAGCAGTTGATAAAAATTTCATCAAAAAGAGCCATATAAATTTAAATTAAAACAAGCAATAAAAATAATGGACAAAAAAAAAAAAAAAAAAAGGGAAACAAGTTTGATCAACAACTGTCTGGAACAAGAAAGAAAATAAATCACTCTAAAAATAGTTAAGAATTTTAAGTAAAATTAAGCACTTTGAAAGACCTGTGAACAGTAACAATTAAAACTAATTTTACCTTATTTATCATGCTGATATAAGAAAAAAAAAATCCTTAATTTGAGAAAGAACTGCTAGTAAATTAAATACAATTTAACAAATCAGAAAAAAAAAACTTCAATGGAATAAGTAAATAAATTAAAATAGAAAAAATGACTATGAAATGTAGTTTTAAAATATTCATTATTATAGAGAAAAAAAATGTACAATTTTTTTTGTGAGCTAACTTTTAGCAGCTGAATCATAGTTTATACTGACATTTAGCTTTATCATTAATAAATTGTTAGTATTTTCTACTTTAAGTCTATTTCTGTAAGTGGACACAATTAATGCTGCTTGAGAAAATACTCTCTCCACCTCAGCCGTTGATGGTGGCAAGGTTACAGCTATGTTCATCAATCTTTGTATCAAAGGAAATCTTCTAGGGCTTGAGCGAGCCTTTTTTTTGCCAATGGGCCAATGCCGATTGTTCAAAGATGGCCGATTACCGATTATTTTCCTTTTCTATCGGCCGATGGCAAATATTCGCTTTAAACCATTAAAACATGCAGAATGTTAATTTAAAAAGTTATGTATCATTTAAATCATTCCTTTTATATATATATATTTATAAAACATTAACACAGATAGAACCTCGAAGATCCGGACATTTTTCCGATTTCTGTTTAAAATAATGTTTTTTTTAAAAGGGACTTGCCAAAAAAATTTTTTTTTTAAACATTTTAAATTGAGAAATAAAAAAGTTTAGGGCCCTTTAAATCAGCCCCATATTAAAAAATAAGTATCGGGGCATCGAAAAAAACATCGGCCCATCGACCTTGAAAACATCTAAATGCCGATGGAACGCCTATGTTTCTCGTGTGGAAAAATATCTTTTTGACTTTAATTTCTTTTTACTTCAGAATTAAAAGTACAAAAGTACCGAAAATCGCTTTTGTGTATCTAGAAGAAGAAAAAAAAAGATGATTTCCCGATCGGGCTATTATTTTTTGATCGGATTTTCTCTTCACCCATTTCTTTTCAGATACTAATAGTAATACTAGTTAATACAAAACTGAATAAATAAAAAACAACCACAAGAAAAGAAAACATCAGCTAAGCGACTTTGTAAGGCACGGGCACAAAACACGTGCCTGTTTCATCGTTTCAACTTCGTTTTTTTGTTAATGGTCGAGTGTTACGTGAATCCCCTGATTTTGATGCAAAGAAACACATTCATTTTAAATCAAATAGAGTATTTTGTTTGAACTTGTAAAATTAATGATTCTTGAGCGCTCAAATTCTCCCGTGCCATTTTGAAAATGCGTTGCTTTAAAATAGCGCGATAACTGGAAATAAACGTTTAAAATATTGTAAAGAAAAGTACGTAGTAGATGAACTTAAGATTAATAACGTGCAATTGAACGCTCTTACGCATAAGGATGAGGGCATTTAGATGTTTTTTAAGGCCCGATGGGCCGACTTTTTTTTTTTTAAGTTAACATCGGCTGCCGATGCCGATGGCTAATTTTTTGAACAATCGGCGCCGATGCATCGGTCGTGCCTTAAAATCTTCGTCCAATCCAATTTTTTTTCAAACTCTTAATAGAAAAAAAAAAGACAGGGCGCATTTTTCTTTTCAAAACAGGGCAGGGCGCATCAGCACTTTTTGAAAAAAGGGCAGGGCGCCGCGCCCTTTGAAAAACGCGTAACAAGAACACTAATTATATCATAAGTTATAGATAAAACAAATAGTGGTGTTTCGTGCATATGCTTTGTTTTTGTTAACTTCCTTATGAAAGAAAAGGATAGAAAATGCAAAGTGATTGAATCCTAAGTTGATTCCCCCCTAGTAGTGTTCTTCATTTTTTTTCATAAGATCAATAGTACGGTATGAAAATCAAAGATAAAAAGCTATGTTTCACTGAATAGCACGTAAATTAAAATTAGCAACTAATAGATTTGAACTATAGCTATGAAAAAATGAGACAATAATATTTAAAAAGAAATAAATGAAATTAATAAATATTTTAAAGTAGCATGCAATAAGATTTGGCAATGTATGTCTGTCTGTTTGTCTACTGCTATTTTTTTTTTTTTTTTTTGTGGGAAGGCGGGGATATGTTTCTAATATTTATTAAGAAAATTAAATATAATTTTGACTTAATGAGACCAATATATGACAATGTTATTAACAAAACTGATAAAATATATGGCAAAATCTTAAATTGTTTCTAAAAACCGTTAGACGCAAAAGTGGAAGCTCTCCTTTTCAGGGAATGTAGTAGTACTTAATAATATTAACCAACAGTAAAAAAATTAAAAAATTTTAAAATTGGCTTTTTTGAGAAAAAGAATAGAAAAGATTTAAAAAAAAAAAATTTCAGAAGGCTGCTGGAAAAAAAGTTGAACAGATATTTTAAAATGTAGCCTTTCATCTTAAACAAAATCTAATTATCTTTCAAATCAAAAAACCACATCAAAATATCTTGCAACGTTCAGGAAATAGAGTACTTTGAAAGTTTTTGTCAAAAATCACAAGCAAGAAATTGCTTGTGATTCGCCATCTTTGGGGAGGCGCCATCTTTGGTCGCCTGTATCTCGGGCCAGGAATTTTTTTGAGCAAAAGAAAAACATACCTATTACTCACTTTGTTCTAAATATTAACATATGAGAAATTCAAAAACTTCTGAGACTATGAAGGTAAGATTTTATTTTGACCTGCCTCAATCGACACGGACTATGCCAATGGAAGCTTTTGTGCTTTTTTCTTGAAATGCAAATGTTTTATTATGGGACATTTATGTTCCATTCCTACAATGAGATTTTAGGTAAAAGAACATTGCCGCATTTATGGCACATTCAACTTGTTTTTAACATGTTGAGACCCATGTGCCCACCGGTAGGCATTTCAGTTTTACTCCCTGAGACTAAATTTTAATTTTATTTTTTCTTCATTATTATTGACTTATATGTTATACGATAGAGCTTTTATTATTAGATTTTGTATAGATTGCTACAATTTTTAACAATCATTTGTCAGGACCCACCGGTGGGCACTTGGTCCCATTCAGTGCTTGTCTTTCTGTGCTTTGTCCCTCCTGTTTGTCTTTCTGTTTTCCTTATTAATATTTTGATAGTTGCTGTGACTTGGTACACAGTCCCCTGTAGTAAAATAGAAATGCCCACCTATGTGCACCGGAGGCTCATTGTGTTAAAAATGCCTAACTATTTGGAAGTAGATTCCATTGCAAGTTTAATATTTTCCTAGCAACTTGAATATGTGATGTATTTACTCAAAGGACAACATACTCTATGTAAAAACATTTATTAAAGAAATAGCCAGTGGCACCAACCACCTGGTATTTATAAATGTTATTTCATATTATATGATATTTATAAAATATGTTCTTCTATCAGGTAAAAATAAAATCAAAAATTCAAAAACTTCCCTATTATTTTTTAAAAATGATTGTACATACTTATCTATCACTATATTTGCAACTTTATAGTATTAAATAATATATTTATTTTGTCTCTTTCTCATGTGTATAGGTTGGTAGCTGAAGTATTTGAGTGAGAAATCAGAAAAGATGCCAATTGCAAGCACTAATAGTGGACACGGTAAGTTTTTCATAAAGTTATATATTCCATACTTAAGTGAACATGCTTGTTCATCTTGTTTATGTGCTGTGAAAAATTGTGTGCAAATGACTTGAAATCTTTCTAAAATGTTATGTGATTGTTTATTGGGGAATAGTATAGCAATATTTCTTAACAGTAAACAGACTTAGCCTGTCTTTGTCAAAATATTTTTGGCTGCTGAAATATAGGCCCAGAACCAATACATTTTCCTGTATGAAAAGTATCTATATTTTTTGTTTTATAGTACAAGTTCATCTAAAAACGAAGGAAACACCTAATTTCTGGTATGTTAATTTTTCAGACAGTTGAGCAAGTTACAAATCAGTCTCACTTGAAAACATCAAGTGTATTAAAAATTCTAAAAGATTTAAAATCCTAAAATGTAATATTATTGTTTTAGCAGTGAAACATTTAAAGTTCGGATTTACAAAAAACTCTTGATTGTAAAAAATGTTCGTGGATTGCAATCAAAGTCAATCTTCAGAAAAATTTTAGCTGAATAAGACGATTGTTTCAAATGCCTGCTTTCCTGTAGTTCATCATTTTTATATGACTTCTTTTTATGTTGGGATGATATTTCGTCTAAATTAAAAATGTTATAATAATTTATTTATCAATACACTAATGTGTTATTAAGAAGTGAAAAATATCTACATTTATGAAAAGATTATTTTATTTTTCTACATATTATATAATCGTAAACGAGCACAGAGCTTTAGCAATCGGGGTACCACTGGACGGTGATAATGGGGGTACCAACATGCCAGGTATTTAGAATACACCTATAAAATGGGATCGCAGGTACATCTCTAGGGAAAATTTTGATCAGTTAAGTAGAAAGAAGCATTTCTAATGCATCTGAGGTAGAGAATTAGTGAATATAAAACTCATAAAAAATTTCCAGTTTCATATTAGCCTTCAATTTTATGTATTAATGAAGGTACCATGGGTACCTCCCATGTGCACGCCTGTGCATAGTCATTAAAAACAAGTAACAAAACAATGAAATGTGCTAGCACATTAATTTTCCTTGTTGCATAATATAGTTCCCATAACAAGAAATAAAAATATAATTCCAAAACATTTAAGTTGAAATAAAAACAAAAATTACTTTTTGAACAATTTTTTTTTCAATTATTAATTGGGGAGTATTCGCAAAAATATCTTTAAAAGTTATTTTCCTGGTAGTGCGTCAAAGTTGGGGAACGGCAAAAGAAAAAAATAAACATACAAAATTTTAATCAATTAATAAATATCATGTGGTTACACTTTCTGATTGAAATGTACAAAATTCACAAAAGCTTTATTTAAGTGCGATAAATGAGAGTACAACATTTAAAATTAATGAATAAATATCTTCTGGCTCTATTTTTGATTCTGTATATGAGAAATTTGCCACAAATGATGCAAAATTTTACGTTTTTGAAAATTTTAATGTTTTTGACTTTTTTTCGCACTATTGAGGAAAAAGTGGAAAATGGTAGAAGAAATATACGTTCAAAATTTGAAATAAATCAATGAATATCTTTCGATACCACTTTGAGATTCAAATTTTTGAAATTAGGTAACAGTAGAAACAAGTGCCTTTCAAATTGTGTGCGTCTGCTTCCTATGCCAGGCCACAACTTTTATGAATTATTGCGAAAACAACTTATTGAAAAAATCATTTTTACGTACTGTCCAAATGCCTATGTAAATTTAATATTTCGTTTTTCTTTTACATTACCAATTAAAAATTCCGCCATTGCAAGAGTTTTTTGTGAACCCCCTTTTGATACCACCACCGGTTGGGAAACGCTACACTAGTACACTAGCATGACAAATGTATATTTTTCATGTTAAATTCCTTCATTAGAATTTGTTTACTTTTATGTATTTTTCGAAATGATAACTTCTTTTGCATTTTTTTACTTTTAGACACTGAAGGAACTTTTTTTTTCTTTTTCTTTTTAATAAATAAGTTTATAATAATTAGCATTTGCATGTGTTGTGAGCAAAAGCAGTATGTCCTCAAAAGGCATCGTGTTATGCAAGATCTTCTGTCTTGGAACATATTTTCATTCTGATGAAATCAAAAGAAATAAAAGATCTTTTTTTTTTTTTGAAATTTTCAAATGCTATTGAATAAAACATAAAAGCAAGAATTGACCTAGTTTTTCGAAAACTTAAATGAGCTTAAAAATTGACAAGGTGAAAATAATATAGACGATTTGAGTATTTTCATTTATTTATTTGTAATGTAAGAAAGTTTATAAGGTAGAAATTTCTTTATGCCTTCTGCATACTCACTTGCCACCAAGTTCTCGAACTAGTCACTATGTTTCTCTTTCAATTTGTCATCAATTCCACAATGGTTTTCGCCTGAAAATTCATTCCGCATAAAAAATTCTGCCTAAAAAATGAGGGAAAAGAAAGTAATCACTCGGGGGTCTGCGAGTTGGATGTCCAAAAGCTTTCCTATTAATTGCTGAAGCAAATCTTTCGTCAACTTGGCTTCGATTATCACTTCAAAGAAAAACATTGATTCGTCTTGATGGGTTGATAGGTCAATGAGATGTTACACATGTTTTCATTATTTCTTAAAATCTTCCTTAAATTTTTTTCCTTTTTTATCTAAAACATATTTATATATATTATATAATTAATATTGGTAGAAATGTATCGCTGGTTATTCAGATAAATTGTCTTGTTCATTTTTAGAGATCAAGTTGTTTATTAGGATTATAGAATAAAAGAGATAAAATTAATGAGAAAACAAAATATTTCTTGGTCAAAGTCAATCCTATTATAGTTATCTCTGTATTTATTTATTTTTCTGTGCTGCTTTATTTTCTTTTCTCTGTTTGCAGTTGAATAAAAATATGTCGTTACATTTTTACTAATTCTTATTGTTATGTAATAACAATAACTAGTTAAGAAACAACAAATTCAAAAACTCTAGACAATCTAGGGTATTTATTAAATGAGTTATTTGAATAAAAGCAAAAAGTTGGTGGATGAAAAGTTAATTGTTTCGTGGATCCCCGATAATGGCTACGCGGATCCGGATCGCATACTACAGTTTGAGAACCTATGCTTTAACACATTGACTGCCGCGCGCGTTTACAGGGAAATCTTCTTCAGGCTACTGTCTTCAGTACCGCTGTAGTTAAATAAGCGTCATCCCAATACGGGTGACGCAGCCCCCCGATCAGGAACTTTACTGTCACCCGAATACGGGTGACGCGGCAGTCAACGTGTTAAACCATTTTTCACCAATGAATCTTTTTTTTTTTTTTTGACGCCTCATCCAGGATCGGGAGTTGGTTGTAAAGTCGTGGGGGGGGGGGGGGGGGGGGCTGATAAAAATCAGGGAAAAAAATGGGAGTGCAAATTTGGGGGTTCAATTTTACACTTCTCGCGGACGCGTTCTTTTTCAAGGGCGAAGCGTATTAAGACGCTCTATAGCGCGACAACGGCAACCCTACTTCTTTTCTACATTACATACATTTTTTCTCAATTAGTGAGCTATTTGAAATTACAGTACTGGAGTTTTTATATGATAATAATAATAAAAATATCTAGGTTCACCAAATTTTTTCTCTAAAGTAAATAATAAAACCAACGTTATTTTGAGGATAAACGTGGAAGAATATCATATTGCACACACGGTAATTCGCCGTTACAGATAACCTCTTTTTTTTAATGCAGAAAGACAGATTCTTTGTAATTTAGAACTACTTGCATCCAAATTTTTTGCAAATGTACTCCGTAATAACGTTGATATTGTCCTTTTATTGTTTCTGAAAAAAGGTTAAAGTTCTACTTCTCATTGTCTAAAGGTTCTAAATTGCAAATCTAGCAGCGAATTTAGGGATCTGGCGCCTTCATGGTAGTGTTAACTAGGGATGTAACGAATAGTGATTTGGCCGAATTACCGAATATTCGGCCATTTCTTCCAGACCGAAGCCGAATATTCGGTCCTTTCTTCAAGGCCGAATAGGCCGAAGCCGAATATTTGGCTAGGCCGAATACCGAACATTCGGCGGCCGAATATTAAAATTGCTAGAAAATCGTTGTAATCGAAAGTATTTGGAAAATTTAAAATTATTCACAAAGTCAAACACCAATTACACACAATCTATGATGCATGATTTAATTCTGTTTGTTAAGAATTTAGAACTATTTAAAATTAATCTATTTTCACTATTGCTTTGAATGTAATAAAACTAAGAATGTCACCCACAAGCAAAATAGAAATGACAGGTTTTACGGTAGTAAGCATTAGCATTATTTTACTAATTATTTATGTGCAATGCAAGAAATACTAGTGCCTAGAGAACTTTTACCTTGCTCAATACTGTTTTATGAAGATATTTTAAAAGTTATAAAAGTTAACATTTTTATTTTATGGGGTTTTTTACATACGTATTTTTAAAAGATCTATTAAAACTTAATGCACTTAACTTATATATGTTTTTATTTTCAAAAACCCCAATAACTTATGCTATCTAAATATTCATGATATATTTTGGGCTTTTCACATTTCTCTCTAACCCAATATTCACAATAAATCAGTCTACCCAAACAAAGTCTGGCTTCCACGTTGTTAATAATAACAAAATGAATGTCATATTATCTATTATAATTAACTGTTGGCAGCAGGGCCGGCCCGACGGTATTCGGCGCCCTTGGACTATATAAAAATAGTCGCCCCTAGCCCTCTTTCATCATACAAACTAAAATAATCTAAATTCAAATTGTGCATAATTTTATTGCATTTTCAATTACTTTAAAAACTTTAATAATTACATACATGAAACAAATAACTTATTTTTTTCTTTCTAATGGGCTGCTGTTTGCTTCTCGTAATTTCAGACCTAGTGCGTTTCACAGGGATTAGTACCATCTAAATCAAGCACCACAGTGGGTATAGTACCATCGCTATAAGTGAATTTTGACGCTACTCCATCTTTCCATACATCCATACTCCATCTTTCACTTGAAAGAAGGAGTATCTGGGAGGAGTCACTATCATTGGGTCTGCTTCCGTTAAGACAACTAGAATTGTTGAACTGATTTTATGAAACGGATTTTTTTTTTTCTCTTACGCTGAGGCGCCCCCAAGATGCTGGCGCCTTTGTACTTTGCACACTTTGCACATTGATAGGGCCGGCCCTGGTTGGCAGCTTTTGGGAGCAAATGCTAAATATAAAATACAATATTACAACTTTAAAATGTGTTTTTGCTCAGTCAAGCGTAAAACAAGACTAAAAAAAGTAGTTTAATCTAAATTATTTTTATTTCTTAAAACTATAGTGGACTAATGTATTCATTTGCAAGAATTGTAATACAATTTTAAATGTTTAAAATCTACTAATTTCTTTATTTTTTTACTGCAGCAGAACTATTCGGCCGAATAGTCCATCAATATTCGGCCAGGCCGAATTTGACCTTACCCAGTATTCGGCCAGGCCGAATATTCGGCTGGGTGATGAAATGACTATTCGGCCAGGCCGAATAGACCGAATATCGAATAGTGGCCGAATATTCGTTACATCCCTAGTGTTAACTATTTTTATGGACAAAGCATTAAAAAATAAAAGCAATTTTGTAGGACCATTTCCATAAATTTAAAGACGTTTGATCACACTTCTAAAATACAAGACTACCCTCTACATCCAGTTTCTAACTGTGTGTAGCATGATCAGAAACTGAATATCTCATTGCAGATTTCAGTGAGCAGCTATAAATATCTGAACGAATATTAGTTCATATTCAAAATAATTGTTCTGAAAAATGTTTGTGACTTGATCCGTACATTCTCTATATACCACAGATAAAGCATTACACTAAATACTCGGAAGAGTTTTATTAGAATGATCTGGAACCATCGGAATGTTAAGAAGGGATATGAAAGCAATTTTGTCCAAAAGAAAAATTTCTTGGATTAAGTACTCTTTAAAAAATAAGAGATATTTTTTTAAAGAAGATCATCATTTAAACTTGGGCGTGGTCGTCTTTGACGTTGTTAGTATTTTTTAAAGCAGTAATCGATTATTTCCTCTTCTTAAGGTTTTTTTCTTTTTGGAATCGGCATTGCAGTAAATAATGTTTGAGAATCTGTGGCATTTTTAGTAAAACTACGAGTATGGTAAATATTTTTCGCAGTTAAGTAGGAAAAAAGTTGCCTTTCAAACATAAGTAGATAAGCACATTAATTTCGAAAATAGTTTCTTTTTTTCTTTTTCAATCGAATAACTAATTCCTTCCCATCATAATTGGGTTAGATTTTTTTTTCTTGTTTGCTATTCTTGACAAAAAAAAAAAATCATGAAACTAATTAGTTATTGCTCAAAAATATTTAAATACTGATATTTATTTACGGTAAAAGGGTACATTTATTTTTAAACCGATTTTATGTCTTCATTTTTCAGCCCCCATGAAGAATTTGTTTGTGTTTATTACGAATTATGCTATAATTTTGACCTATTTTACATTGGGGAAGGGCCTTTTGCGCGTTGTTCCTGGACCTGTGATTGATTGCACTAGTGTCTCTGCCAGTACGGCGGCATTGATTAGTAATGGAGTTAGTATGCGGTCGTATACTTACTTTAATAAGATGGTTTTTTTCTCACCTATATTTGATGATAAGATATGTTTTATTAGTTTATAAGATTTATTGCATTTAACGAGCTTGTCGGTTCTTTCTTATCGTATTTTTGTGTACAAAAACTTTCGTAGTTAAATATCGAATTCAGCTTCGGATCTCTTTTATAAATGGTCTGGTTTGACTTTGCGTGTTGTGGATGCATCCTGCGGATGAGTGAATGCTAAGTTTCTCCACCTTGAAGTGATGAATTCAGTTTTATTGCCAGTTTACTGTCATTGAAGACATCCATGCGTATCCGTATCTTTTATACGTTTTGTATTCTCGGATTTTTGAAAATTTTTTTTTTTCATAAAACATTTTTTCACTATTCTTTCAAAAAAAAAAAAAAACACTCTATATGGTTTATTTAATGTTTATGTGCGCCATTGAGATTTTTGTGAGACAGGTACTTAAGAATCATCAGAGAGGAACCTTTTGCGAAGTTTTCTTGTGAACTCCACATTTATTTTCTTTTCCCTTTCTTTCGTTTTTTTCTTTTTTGAAGGGTTATTGAAGTGCCAGGAATGACTTTCGATTCATTAGCAAAGAAGTTGAAATTAACTGTAAAGATTTGGCGTCTTTGTGCTTGCAGACAGCTGAAAACGCAAGATTTTCCGCTCTGCCACACCCTTTTCGCAGATCAAATAAACTTGAGCATAAATTAATAAAAGAATTTTTTTCTATCTATTAAAAATAATTACTTTTTTTTCTAATTCAATCTTTATTTATTCCCCTAGAAAAAAGATAGTTGTTCCCATTGAAGACTTTATTCGATCAATTTATTAGTTGATTTTAATATATTAAGCTCCTTCGTTTGTTTTGCACGAAATATGTGTTTTGCTTTTAAAGCAAAAATATGCGATCCTTTTGCGTTCTTCCATTTTGTCATGTGTATTTTTTCTATTTCAAGGATAACCAAAAACACACTGACTTCAAAAGATAGTATCTCATTTCTGGAAAAACGTACATTTCTTAGAAATATTATTTGATTTTTATGACCTTTTTGAGATAAAAAACATTATGAAGCGTTGTAAATATGAATCTTCTCCATGTTTCTCTTAATATTTGGAGTTTAGATGGGTAAGAAAAAGAGGGCCTTGCTTGGACGTAAGTTAAAGCGGGCGTTAAAAAAAACCCCTGTTTTTTTTAACGTGCAGTCCTTTTAGCTGAAGGGTTCTAATAATTTGTTATAGACTTGTTAATTTAATAATTAATTCAATGTTCGATACAAAAAGAAATTAAATTTACCTTCGCAATTAAATACGCAAGAAACAAACATCCCCCCTCCCTTTGGTTAATGTAATTAGGATTAGATTTTACAGGAGAAGAAGGAAAGGCTTTAATTCTCTGTAAAATTTAAGAACGTTTTTAATTAATTTACAATTTAAACGTATTTTAAATACGTAAATTTTTCACATGTTTTGGGGAGCTTAGAGCAGCCCAACCCTTTTTCCCTTCCGAACCCCTTCTAAGATCCGAAAGAAATTTTTTTTTTCTTCTTTCCAATGGGGCTGCGGTATTGGTCCTCAACCATTGCAGACCTAGTGCGTTCCCCAGTAATTGGTACCATCTCTTTCAGCGGCACCACAATGAGTGTGGTACCTTCGCTGCATGAGAATTTTGACGTTCACTTACCACTAGATGGCGGTACCTGAGCTCTCATTGATGCAATATGCACTAGGAATTTAATTTAGCCGAGAGCATCCAAGCCAAATGTCTACTCAAGGGATCTTTTACATGCCGCATAATCATACGACATGGGCGCAGACGATTTTCTGCATCTTGAAAATCCACCGACTTGGGCCAGGTTTGAACAAGCGATCTTGGGCGTACGAGGCCTTACCACTACGCCACCCTGTCGACAGATCCGAAAGAAATTGGCGAACCCCTTTTGTAGTTAGTTTTGGTTGTTAGTAACGGGTAAAAAACTATAAAATGTGCTTACTCATTCATTTTCCAGCACAGTAGTTCATAACAAGAAGTTGAAATATAATTGCAAAACATCTAAGTTTAAATTAAAAACTAAAGTTACTTTTTCATTATTTGTTCTCTTTGAATTATTAATAGGGCAGTAAGCCCTATGTATTCGGAAAAAAATCTATCTTAGAAAATTATGGAAATTATTGTGGAATGGCAGGGGAGAATTCGGAGAAAAATAATCTATTTTTAGAAAATTATTGGAAATTAATTGTGGAAATGGCATGGGGAAAAAAAAATTAAAAACCCCCTTGAAGAAAATTAAAAAAAGTTTATATCTAAAATAATTTATTAAAAATGCTCAATAATATATTTATTTTGCATTCAAGTATTGATCTAAATTCTTACTGCATTGCAATTTTTATGTCTTGCCCTGAAAATGTTGAGAAAAATGAGGTTTCAGGCGTGTACGTGCAGCATTGCCTGGCGTCAAATGACGACGTTTTCGTAGACAAAGCCGACAGCGAAATTCCGATCATACCTGGAGAAGGTTTGCCATATTTCGATATTTATGACATTTTGGCGCTTCGTATTTACGTTTCCAGGTTAATGGGTCTTCGAAGGTCATGCAACCTTTTATATATTGCGTGATGCGTTCGGAACTACTAGAGATTTTCATTTCCGTTTTCAGTTTCCTTTACTTTTCATCTTGCAAAACTGTCAACTTTCCCTCAATTTTTCATTTTTCGCATGAACCACAGTTCTTTTTCTTTTAAGAAGAGAAACAATGATTGCTAGTAGGAAAAATTAACAAAGATAAATTCATCTGCTATTTTCGAGCCAAGAAGGACAAGATTAAAGCCCCAGGGGGTTTTTGCCTTTTCTTTTTGATTGTGTGTGTGGGGGGGGGGGGGGGAATTTGCCACATGCGCAATCTTATTATTTTTTTCGTTAAAAAATGATGTGTTTATTGCCTCCAAGTCAATACAGCTGTTAATTTTAATAATACTAGAAGCAATTCAAGATAAGAAAAATGTTGAATAGTAAATATAAAAATTTTATAAATATCGGTGATTTCTATGTACAAAAATTTCAATATCATTGAAACACCTATTATGCAAAATAACAACCCGTTTGTGCTTGCTACGCTAAAAATGCAGAAAATCTGGCAATCAATAACCATAGAAATAAAATTTCACTTAACGTGAAATTTTATTTCTATTACTGTTTACTTGCACAAAGTTAAATTATTATTATAATCAATAACCATGTCAAAGAAATTTTGAATACTTTCTGTGAATTTACGAAATTTAGAGAACAATAAAGTTATTTATTTATTTTATTTTCTTTAACATAAATATAAAATGTTATAATCAGCATTAATATATTGAAATAATATTTGATTATCATTGTTAAAGCATGTAAATAAAATTCTTTTTGGCTTTGTTTGCCTCTTAAAAGGATGATTTTATTTCGGAGAATTTCCTCTGAACAATCTAAAAGATTGATGATAATTAAGATAGATGAAAATTTGACTAAAAACAACCTATTTGCATTAAACCCCCCCCCCCCCCCCAAAAAAAAAAGAAAAGAAAATTACATGTTTAGAAACAAATTCTGATGGAATATAATATTTTTTCATGTTTTGATTGCAACAAGATTAATTCTCTCCATTTAAAAACATTTCCGGCGCTGATTTCTACACAACTAGAGTCCGCCCAGCCCAGCGGTCGAAATTCGATTTCATTATCTTTTTCGAATTCAGCCTCAAACGCTTAAACAACTTTGAAACATTTTAGTTTTTCTGTTTGGCAACAATTTGTTTGGTTTAAATATTTCAATTAGCGATAATCTCTCCTCATTAAGACTTATTGACCACTTTGTTATTTAATTTAATGCATCTGTAACATTATAACACATTGTACAGATTTTTTGTATTTCTACACGCCATTTTTTAAATTCTGGAAGCACATTGCCCATCCCCCCCGTGTAAAGGAGAATTTTTTATTATTATTTATTATTATTTTTAATCGACAAAAATCATATTTTTATGTGCCACTACTATAAAATTCTAAATGGTTAAAGTAATGTTCTTCATTAACTGAAAAATAACTCAACTAATATAATTTAAATTTATTAAATAAAAGATTATTTAAATGCGTTCAAAAATGGTGTATGTCATGGAGAAAATACTTAAAAGTTAGAGATATTGCTAAAAAAGGGGCTTTCTTTAACATGCCTATTTAAACTATTGTGAAAAGTAAATTATAATTAAAATGATTAGCTTTAATTTAAATTTAGTTTTTAGACGTATTCTTAATTGCACCTTAATTGCTTTGAGCTGCAGCAAAGCCTAAAAATGCTAAAAACATTGAATAAAATTGTATCTAGCACAAATATATAGCAACAAAATGGCAAAATATTTTTTTTTTGTAGAAACGCTTATAAGTCATGTTCTAACTAGCTTAGAATCTTGTAACAAACTTCATCTAGTGAAGGAAAAAAAATCTTTCTAATGATATGTAATGTTAAGGCTTGCCAGAATTCCCTCCCCCCCTCCATTAAACAATTTTTGTGAAAAATTAGCTCTAAAATTAATTACAACAAAACTAATTCGAAATTGGCGCAGAGATCTTTTCGAGATGCAGGGCCCCAGCGTCCAAAGTAATTTTGTACCCAATTTCAAGACTGTCGGTGCTATACGGTCTACCGATGTGTTGTTAAAAGTAATGTCGATATAAACGAGTGCGACTGTCTATAAGTGAATTTTTCTCTATTGCACTTTCATAATGTACTAAAGTGTTGTGAAGTTGAGAACTGTCGGTCGAAGATACGGGGACATTTTATATATAAATATTGACATTTCATCTTCATTTTATTTTTCCTGAATAAAATTTAAACACAATGATACATTTTAATTATTATATGATAATTTAATTGCAAGATGATAGTTTATTTACATATTATGTGATTCTTGAAAACATATTTCTTTTTCTGTTAATTTCAGAGTATTTCGAGTAAAAAATGTCATTAAATGATTAAAATAAATACTTTCATGAAAGATATAGCTCCCCCCACCCCGAACTTGAAAATGAAAAGTTTGCGAAAATAACCTTCATAATTTTCGAAGTTAATTTTACTATCTTTTAAACCGAGTTCAACGTTTTAGGTACAAAATTTACATTGCTGCACATCTGTCTAATCGGATTAGATTTTAAAATGCTTCACTGCACGTGCCTCTGTTTGTTGTTTGTTTGTTTTTTTGAACAAGGTCTTTTCTTACATCAATTCTCGGTGTTTCTAAAGATGATTCATCAATAATCTTGGAATTTTTTTTCTTCAGCGCTTTAAAGAGATTGTGTTGCTTGACTTCATCCAGACTTGTTTTCTCTCGCGCTATTCAAGTTTTACGCTTTGTTGACAGTATCGCATCGAGTACATACATTCAATTCGACTACGAAATTTTGATATTTGGACGCTTTTGCGCATGGCATAAAAGAACGAATCCATTCGAGTTTTAGGGAAGTTTGTTTTGCACGTGCGTTTATTTAGTACGCGAATCAGAATATTTGCTTCTCTGTTTGTGGAAAGAAACAAACTTATAAACTGGTATATAGCGTCAGTTCGGAAGAAATAAAGTATGCTAAAGGAACTAGAACGAGAAGATGGAGGCACATTCTTTATACCAGCAAGTTCCTCCCTTGAACATGAATGGATTCTTCTTGGCACTCTGCCATCCAGCTTGCTTTGGTTGATGATATATCTGTATATAATATATATATATATATATATATATGTTACGGTGAATCTCCGAAATCGGAGAATTTCAAAAATCACCGGTGGATGTCGACATACCATACACCAAATAGAGATTGTCGACAATCACCGGTGGATGTCGACATGCACCATCTATGAGACCGGTGATTGTCGACATTCTCCAATTTCGGACATACGCCGTAACATATATATTATATATATATATATATATATATATATATATAATATTATGTGTGTGTCAGCAGATAGATATCTAACCTTTTATTCATAGAATTGTTAGAAAGTTTCTATTTGTCTCGACTTTATATCGCCTTATTTCTTTGCTTTTAGCAAACTTCCCAAAGGGAAATCCGATTTTCCTGCTATTAAACAATAGAATTAACTACATAAAACTTAGCTTCATTCAAAGTCTCTCTTGATTAAAAAAGTTTAGAGCTGCGAAAACTGAGACGGGAAGGAACAGCCCCGTTTGTAAAGTCACAGAAATAAGTTTTTTTTTTTCCTGGGGTTAATTAGTTCTTATTATAGGACGATGCTTGAAAAACTCAATTTTTATCTACTCTTCGAGTTTTAACGATTCCCAAAAGCGTTGCTCAGAGGGTGTGTTGTAGCTCATCATCAATAATAGTTTAAGGACGCTTCTTAGGTTGAATTTCAAGCAGATTCTTTTCATTTAATATCCGTTTCTGTTTTAAATTTTAAAATATATTTTTTAAAATTATCGTTCTTTTCTACGTTTCAGTTACACAGCTCATTCATGTTTTAGAGATAAGGTGGATATCATATTATTTTTTAATTTAGTTGCCTAAACATTTCGTTCGTTCCCAATCTAAACTGCAAACTAACAACAAAAATGAAGAAAAGTATTAAGTTTTATTTTTTGAAGTATATTAAAACTAACTAACTAAATAAATAAAATATCTTCTCCTCTCAGTTGCCTACTTTCAAATTTTGAGAGTTTGCTTTAATTAATTCATTTTAGCTTAGTTTTTGAATTATATAATGTATTTACGAGGACTTAAAAAGGAATACTAATCATTTTATATAATATCTTTACGAGGAAATATGTATTACGAAGAATTATATTAAAAAAGGCGAGTGTAAGATAAGTTTTATTGCTAATAGTATTTATTTTTATTACTGTTTTCATTTAGTTTTTCCTTTTTTATTTATTAACTCTCCATTAGGCTTGTTTCAAAAAGTTTCATCCATAGACGCGCTGCATCTTTCAGATGCATCACTTCATACTTACGTATTAAGATGATTTAATCACTTTATTGAGGAGCCTTGACCTTAAAGAGCATTTTATACCTAATACATTGACATAAGGTGCAGTATTTGTTACTGAAACTAGCGTATTACCTGCCTATCAAAAATAATGGATTGATACTGAAGTAATACAAAAATTAGCACTTATCTACCTGTATCGCTATTTCATTTATGCATCTGACAGATTCGCGCGCCTAACAGAGGGTAAGGAAAGCGGCTTCTAAAAAAAGTTTAAATACAGATCTATTTGTTTAAAGCTAATTTTTTAGTAAACTTTTTTTAAAAACCCCTATGGCTGTGAAATAGGGGCTGCGGAAAAGGCTTCATTTTATGTTTTTTACCTTCCGTTAAGGTTTGTTTCTGTACACATGGTATTCTATTCAGAGTTTAAGGACATCTTGTATGGATTCGACCTCTAGTAAGACTGAAATTTGGAAAGAAAAAGAAACACCTACCGAAATATATGAATATTTTTTGGTAATTACAAGGTTGCCTTGAAAGCGAAAATTAAAGCATTGCTAAAGAGGTTGACATCAAAGATTACATATTTTGAAACCGGTTCTTTTTCTCGTAAAAACTATTTTTGATGATGAGCGTTGGGCACTGCTGTATCTTACACAAGTAAGGCACTGCCGTGAATCAGGAAGTTTAATGCATCAAATTAAAAAAAAAAAAAATCTTATAATTATTTTCACATATGGAGGGAGCTAGGGGGTGCCGGAGAAATGGGGTCCGATTCGGAAGAAAATGAGAATATAACCTATTTTTGTGTTCCTATTTTTCACTTGACAATAATGGAAGACTGCCCGTGACATGATGTGCCAAAGGGGCTATGTAAGAAATGTGGGGCGATGATTTTTTTAAAAAATAACATAGGAAAATTCATCTCTGAGTTCCCCTCATTAATATTGTGACGATGTAATATTTTTTAAAGGTTTGTATTTTCCGGGAATGTTAATGAAAGTCAGTGTCGTTCCCAGCATTGGTGTCACCCTGGGCGGCAATTTGTGGTGTCATCCCCCCGAAAAAGTAAAACTGTTGTTGTTTTGTATAAACTTGTAGTTTTGTAGTTTAAATTATTTTATAGTATTTTCAATTGTACCAAAAAAAAAAAAAAAAAAAAACAGAAGTTTCATTTATTTGGTGTAACCTTCAGTTAACTACATTTATTTTCAGTTATGATACATTGAAATATCATCAGTAAAATTGCATAATTCAAGTATATGTATTTTTCAAAAATTCTTTAACTCATTTTGAGTGTCAAACCCAACACCCCTTAAAAGAGTCACCCTGGGTAGACCCCAACCCCCCTCCCGTAGTGACGCTACTGTGAAAGAATAACTGGGAGTTAAAATTTTTTTTTGAAGAAGTTAACCCTTTCCAAACGACCACCTCTCCAAAATATCGCAACTGATTAATTACAAAAAAGATTTGGTCAGTAAACTCATTAATAACATCCTCCACTCTAACCTCGTTATCCCTCTCTAAGAAGGTCACGTTTTCCTCCGGCAAAAGTAATTATTCCTCTTTTTTTCGTATTTCACTTCTGATTTTATCGCAAAAACGAGCCTTACTAATATTTAAAGTCTTAAAAACTCGACCATTGTTTTTTAAAGACTTTCCTACGTGTAGAAACGTGTCTAATAACTCACTCTTATTCCAAATGTATGTTTTAGTTTGTTATTGTACGAAATCAAAAATTAATTTCATCATCTGTATTAGTTGTTGAGTGTGTACGAAGCAAAAAACATTGTCAGCTTTAAAAAGATTTTGCTTTTTGAAACGAAATCATACTTAAGGTACTTAGAATCCGTTACTGGGAAGGCAATTTTTTTTTTTTGCAATCGAACTTTTCCCAAAATTGGCGATATCAAAAATAGACCCTACGGAAATTGTGATCTGAAAAGGCTTCGCAAAAATGCGCAGTGCTTTCACTAGATTATTGCCCAAAATCTTTTGCTATATCGCTTCCGTATGATTAATTTTGATATTGAAGTAATCCTTCTAGATTTCCCCTTTGTTTTTATCTGTTTTCTTTTCATCAAATTAATCACTTTCACGAAAAATAATTAAAATTTCGCAAGAAACGAACTCTGGAAATTTTCTGGACAGGATTCTAGTGTTTAGTCTCAATAGTGATACTGGTTGTTTTCATTTTGTACACTTTTCAAAGATGATTACACCCTGTTCTTACGCCTAGTTCAAAAAAGCTACGTGTCTTTTGACTGATATATACAGAAAAATTTATTTTATAATTGGGAAAGACTAATTTATTCTGCAAATACAAAGTTATTGAAGACTTTTATTTCACGTCGTTCCTATTTATGCTAAACAATGCCGCGAACCCGTTTGGAATTATAATTATAAAACATTTAAAATTATCTGTAAAGAATGGGGGAAGAAGAAACTAATGTGGTTTCTCCAGGAAGTGACCTAAGGTAAATGCTATTATATTTAGGTTTCGCTTGAAGAATTAGAACTCTGTTTTCTACTTTTATCAAAAACTTAAATAAAAAGAAAAAAATCACGAGGTAAGAAATTTACAATCAAGAAACATATGTATTATACGGATTTTTGAACGTGATATGATGAACAATGAAAGAACGTTTGTTTCTAACTTTGTAAAGAAAATTTTTTGTAATTATGTCGATTATATTATTTTCAAACATATGGTACTCTTATAGGAACAAAGTGTTGAAAGAAACTTTTCTGTTTTTCATGTTTCCGCAAATTGCAAAGCGTAATATATTTTTTTAAAAAAAATTACAGCTTGGTAACTGTGCTCGTTAACAGCATGAAAAACGTATTGGTTAGTCGCCGCAATATTTTAATATTTAAGAATGCTTTCTTCTGTATTCTTGTATCAAAAGGAATCGCCGAGATATATTCATATTTATAATCCGTCTTTTGGGGGATCGGAGGGGGGGGGGGGAGAAATTTCCCCCTGGCTCGTAGAAACATTATGTGTATGTAATCCATGTGTGTATATGCAAATATATATACCCTTTGCCCCCAGGCCCCGTCGTCCCAAGCGATCTGAAATTTTTACGACGGGCAACGCCGCGGCAGAAACTGCTTGTTATTTTGTTGTTTTTGTAAGTAGCTGCAAGTGTTCGAAGAAATTCAATGCTTGCTATAATGTGAAGCTGGATAAAATAGGAGTTATGCTTAGTGCGACTGGCTTCAGAATTTAAGACCTAATTTTGTTTAGTTTAGAAATTCATATAACTGTTTGCATTCACTGGACTTGAAGGTTGCGTACCTCAGTCAGGGGTACCCACCGGGGGGAGGGGGGGGGGCATGGCTCAAGTTGTGCCATTGAAATTTTTAAGGGGTGTTGAGCTGATTGTTTGGCCGATGTGGGCAGGTCATTGTGTTTTTTTTTTAACTTTCCGTTACCAGTGGGGGTTGTTACATGTACATTTGGGGATACGTGCAAGGAAAATCAGTGGACTCCACTTCCTCGCCCCTTGCGCAAGCACTCCTAATAAGGCCTCGGCTAACAGGCAGGGGTCTGGTAGGCTCTGAGGGGGGGGGGGGTATCTTGCCTCAGTTGAACAAACGTGGACAACTATTCATATGTGGCCTTCATATTTTGTGTTTGTGTAGTAAATTTCTGTTATGTAGTCATTAACAAGATTACTTCTTTTTTTTCATAACATTTTCTGCTTTTTTGTGAAAAATCTTTTTAAATTTTTTTTTCAACTCGATTACTATTTTATTATTTAATTATATAATGCTATTCTCCCACCCAATAGGCTAAACAGTAAGATATTTATCTTCTTTTCCTAACTGAGAAGAAAATGCTTTATGTTTTCGCAGCTGGCGCAATTATTAGCCACGCTACGTGAATTTCCGCGTATCTATAACCTTCGTTATCGTGATGCAAGCGCAGGTACCTTTCAAGGAGCACAACGCCCTCTCTTCTGTGTTAGGAACGATTCAAAAGCTGTTACGGTAATGAGTATCGGACAATCGAGTTTTCAGTGCTGCCATTTAGCGAGCTGTTCATTGTTCACTGTCATGGATCGTCGATTAAATATATATTTTCACATGTATTAATTTTTTATAGCGCTTTGTGAGGTTCATTTCGCGCGCATTTTGTTTACGTCGGAAGCTTGAATTCAGTGTTTTCTTCCCTTCCGTTGCCGATCGTGTTTGGCGATAGGTTTTGATTCTTGTGCGGTGCTTGGCGACATTGCGGGATAAGCAACTGATGTTCTTCTCTGTTAACCTCGCTTATAGCGCCATTTAACGATTGTAAATCAACGTTTTCCAAATTCGTCTGTCGAATTTTGCCATGTGATTTGCTGATGGATTGAGAACAATACATTCCGTGTTACTTTCCATATTTGTGTTGAGGGTGTAACAATACCGGACAGCATTGCAATTTATTTACATCCCCTTTATTTGTGTGACTCAGCATTGTTCGCTTGACTGGGTTTTGTTCGTTGGCGTGTTTGTGGTCAGCCGTCGTCATGGTGATATGTGGTAGTAAACATGATGCAGAGGATAGCCGTAAACTATTAAGAAGTATGGAAAACATTAACGAACAGAAACATGGGAGTAAGTTTTTAAATAAAAGTGGAAGTGCTTGATAAAAAAAAAAAGTTTGATGTTTATTAATGAGTTGTTTTTGATAAAAATTGCTTGTCATGGAAGGCATTTTTTTCTCAGGTATTCGTTTTGAAATTTTCTCGTGAATTTTCTGTATGCATATGTATTGTGATTATGTTGAATTTGTTTCATGATGACGTCTCTGTTTTTCCCATGTGTGTTTTTGTGAGTTTTTGAAAAATCCACTTTAGGATTTGAAGTTGGGTTACGCGCCCCGCCCATAAGAAGTTAGCTCCGTTGCGGTCGGGATTGCAACATCTTTTGCAAAGTGAAAGTACCTCTGAACTTGTTAACAGAAGCAATGTTTTGAGAATTTTCTTTCAATTTCTTGCGCGTATGCTTAAGTAGAATGATTCAAGAAATGCTAAACTGCAGTATGTTTATGTTAAACTGCAGTATGTATGTTTATGCTATGTTATTGTTAATATTATGAACGACTCATCTGAAAGTATTTGCAAGGTTAAATTATTTGTTTTTGATACTTTTTGTAAGTTGCAAATTAAATTACAGGTGTATTTAGGGATGGCTTAAAAAAAGGCAGGGATAAGGAATTTTGTCTCAAATTTTCGATGTAACTCCGTTTTTAAAAATTAAAGTGAAAAAAGAAAATAATGTAAGGCTGTCATCTCAAAAATTTCCAGGAGGGGGGGGGGGAGGAACAAGGGTATGTATTCAATGCATATAAGGGTATATATTCAATAGGTAAAAACAACAAAATACTAACACATGTATAAATTCGTTGTATTTCTAAAAGTCAGGTGGGGGGGGGGGAGGGGTGGCTGTTGACCCCTCCTGATCGCCCAGATGACAGGCCTGTAGTAATAATAAACAGGGTGTCTATAGGTCATGAAAATGACAAAGTCACGACAATTACGAATAGGTCACGAAAATTTCCCGCTCAACAAAACTGGTCCCCCCAAAAGACGTCGGATATCCAGGTCCTATCCGGCCAGTGCTGGAAATACCTGGTTATTCGGCATGTTAAATTTGATTTTTAAATTTAATTAATTAAAATGTTTTAAAAATATATGCGATTTACAAACTTACTACGCATTTGGAAGTTGTGCGTTGTTAAAAAATTTGTAGCATTTAAAAGTTTCATACATCAGAGCTGGATATCCGGTACATATATGTCCAGGCCTGTCATTCGGGCAATCAGGGGGTCCATTGACCCCCTGACTTTTAGAAATACATTGAATTGAGACACGTTTTTATCTATTTTTTTGTTTTTTACGTATAATATGCATTGAAAATACACCTGTTCCTCCCTACCAACGGAGAATTTTAAATTGACTGGTCTGCACACGTCATATGGGCGACTGCGGATATCTGCAATCCAACAGAATCGAGATCCGATGTACCCCTGAGCTGTCCCAAAAAAGCCCCAAAATTTCACTTTGGAAATTCTGTAGACTCCTTGAAAAATTTTGCACCTAAAATATTGCATTAAAAAATTTGTTTTGATTCTTGTTCAATATGCAATTATTTTATGGTACTCACTTAGAGTTGCACTCTGTATTGAATATTTACATAATCCTTGAAACCATGTTCGTCACTTAAAAGAAATATTATTATTATTTAGATAAGAGCAATTGAAATAATATATATATGTCTTGTTTTGTATATTTCAGTAAGCACAAAGGGACTCTAGGCAGGGAATTTGAGTGACTAATTTTTAATTTGTGATAAGTATAAAAGAAATTTGCAATTCAAATTATCCGTAAGAAATCGGTTATTAAATTTATTTAAAAAACATTCATTAGCATTTACCAAATTATTGATTATCCTATAAAAATTTTAATATAGCTAGAAAAGGTTATGTAATGAAAAAGAAAGCAAAGGTTCGTTAAAAAACCCCTTCCACCTATAAATGTTTTTGTGTATCAATGACAATATTAAGTCGTTAAAGTATGTTTTGAAGTAAAACTATGAAAAATGAATGGTGTAGTTATTTAAACCTAACTGTGATACTTTAAGCAAAATTATTGTTCTTAAATGTAAAGATTGTTCAAACCTCATTGCATTATAATAAGGGAAGATAACAATTGTTTGCGTTCCGATGCAGCAACAAAGTGTGTATTGTGCATATATTATAATATATATATATATACATACCGTAAAATCCCGAAAGTAACCTCTTTTTAGAAACAAAACTTGCAAATTTCAGATAGGGGAGTTACAATCGAGATTTCCAAGAAAAAACATTATCCAAAATTTTTTTTTTAGTATTTGTTATTTTTTAAAACATTAATATAAAACAAGATTCAACAAATCTGTCTTATAATTTTCTAATAGTAAATTGATTGCATGGGGCTGCCATCTTTTGCTGAAGAAAGGGTTTAGCACTTAAGTTACCAGAAATCCCTATAATTTAAATTAAAAACAATATTGAAACTCAAATTTGGCATATTTGGGACCAGTGCTATGTCGGTATTTCGTAATGTGCTGAATTTCAAAACACGACCAAAAACGGTAGATCTACACGATCAAAAATGGCGGCTTCATGAAAGAATCAACACGGAGTACTTGCAATTTATTTTTAAGCATATAGACCTTGAATAGTTACGAAAAAATAAATAAATAACTTAAAAATACAAAAAGAAACAGGACATATTTAATCTTCATCATAAGAAAATAATATAAAATTAGTTTTAAAATCGTCAGCCATTTGGGGGGTGAGGGTTATATTAAGGAATATGGAATGATTTCACTTTCGGCGAGAAAGTGGGGTTATATTCGATGGAGGGGTTACTTTGGGGATTTTACGGTATATATATGTAGTATATGTGCATAATTATTTGAAAGATCTAATGTCCATGTTCAACGTAACTGATCTTTTTGCAATCAAGTAAAGTACAGAACGAGTCTTTATTTATTTTAAATTCTCTATCAACAGTATTCTGGAAGCTTTCTTTGTATATTTTTATTGACTGTTGTCCACGTATATAATTAAAAAAAATATAAGAAGGAAAACATTTTTGATGATTTTGGTATTATTGATAAATATAATATAGCATTTTCCCAAAATTTTCCATACCAAGTAATCAAATGTTAATAATGTATATTTTTATCCTTATAAAATCAAACATTTGAATTTGGATCTGAAATGAGCCATAAAACACGGCAATTTTATCCATTTGACTGGTAGAAGAGTAGAAACGATAGACTTCTAGTGTTCAAATTGATTAGGAGGGGAAAATGTTAGATTTGTTGCAAATGAATTCAAGTGGTTTGATTTCTTTCAAATCATGGAATGAAAACTGGTCGAAACAATTGCACACATTTCAATTAAAATACCCTGCTTTTAGAGAATTGCTGATGCAGTTATTTTTGTGTTATGACTATACTTTAAAGAACTGGAAGCAATCATTTTAAAAAGGGAGGGGGGGGAGGAAGGATTGATTTGCACTTGCTTTCATTATACTACTTTGGTTCCTTACACTTTTAAAGATATAGTTGAGAACTGGAGGAAAAAATCTTCGCGTAAAAAAAAATAATCTAGAAAGCGGTTAAAAAAGTTCGTGAGACATTTGATAGAACATTTTCAGGACCTGTGCATAATTTTCATGACTTTCATTTCTTTTGTGACCAAATTTCAAATTTGTGAACTTTTCAGAACTTTTGTGACATTTAGACATCCTGAATAAGGATACAATCAGAAATTTTTTCAAGGGGAAAATGATTTATGTATAGTACCAGTGATTTGTCAGGGTTCACACTGGGGAAAAATACAAGGTGGGATTTCCCTCCTTGACCAAAATTTTAAGTGAGATTTTTAAAGTTTAAGCCCAAAAAAAATTTTTTTTGAGTGGGATTTCAAAAAATATTGCGGGGATCGCGCAGCCTAGCGCGAACGCTGTTTGTAATGCTTGGGAATGATACTATAATTTTCTGGAATGCTAAAATGCATTTGCCAGTAGTTTGTCAAACCTAAATTGCATTAGTAGACCTTTATGTATTCCAAAATAAGAAGAAAACGGTAAAGAACTACTTATAAATTTAGAAAGTTAAAATGCTTATATTTTATGTAATGAAATATAACTATGCATTTTTAAAAATGTATTGTGATATATTTTTTTAACTTACAACAGGAAAGTACATATAGTTTTTAGATTAGATAGTTCAGAAAAATCTACACTTGGTCAAAAATGGTATTAAAATTTGATTTTTTTCTCTAAAATGTTGGGAAAATAGAGCAAAATGGGAAGAAAGAGAGCAAAAATAGAGCTGTTTTTTCTGATATACTAGATAAAAGGCTCTGTACTGTAGTTGAATCAAATTCTATTGTAAATACAGGGTTACTGCTCAATATCTTTCAGGTTGAATCCCAAGGACATGGACATCCATGTAAACTTTAATCTGTTCAGAAAAAATGGATTCCCCAAAGTTAAAAAAGTGATAAAGTTTCAAGTATTATGACCAAATTGAATGATAGTATTGTTTGTTTGATGTATATATTCATCAATTTATGGGGAGGGGGGGGGGCTGAATTCTGCAGGGGTGCAAGACTTCAATTTTTTGCATCCTATTACATGAAAAATTTCTTGCTTTTGAAACTGGTTGATTATAATTCAGAACTTATATTTCACACACACATAAAAAGTCTTGATTGTTTACTCTTTACATTTTTTGACCAATGTCGGTTTTACTGTTCATATTTTTACTTTGAATTTCTGATTGAATTTAAAGCATGTTAAAAACCATATTAGATTTCCTTTTTATCTACATATATGCTTTGATATTTTTAGCTGCTTTCCAGCATGTGCGTGATAACATTGAAGACCTTAATGGTCGAGTTGGTGCTAGAGATACTGATATCATTTTCTTGAAAGGGTTGATGGAGTCCCCGGTGGTGAGCTCTCTTGTCAAGGTATGTAAAATGTAGATTACACTGAAATTTTTTAATAATAGTAAACAAATACCTATTATGTATTGTGCATCTACTGTTGTGCCGTTTTCGGCTGTATATGCAGGGCTGCACCGCTAGGAGGGTGCAACAGGACCAGAGACCCCCCCCCCCCTCATCCCCCAGCAAGCATCAGATTGATTTCTCGTAAATCTATCTGGAACTCTATCCAGTGATTGTACGAAAAATAATTGTGTTAAACTAAAGAGCTAAAGGAGAATTTAATTGCAAGCATTAAAAAAATTCTAAGCCTTTATTTTCTGTTTTTTAAGCTCTTTACACAAAGAAAAAATTAGTTGGATTATATTTTCCAAATAAATTAATGAGTTTTATTTTATGTAATTTCTGGTACTTCATAACATTCAAAATTGCTAATGCATCATTTCTGCTCAATATTATTCTTTGCTGGGTGTTCGGATTTTTAATTAGTTTTACTATACTTTATATTCGCAAGCTGTGACGGTAGCTAGAAATTTCTTAAGGGGGGGGGGGGATGTGCAGTGTGCACCAGTAGCCTAACTTGACTTGTTTGTGCAGCTCTCCACAGTCATGTAAATTACATCCATGCTCCCAGAGTTAATGTATCATGCTCAAAATTCGAGGGCCTCCTTTGTCCCACTTAAGGTTGAATTAAACAACTTAAATATACACCCTTCACAAAATTCCAATCAATTGAAAGGGACCCTTCATGAAGTTCGAGCTACCAAATCATACTTTTTATAGAATTATTTATTAAATAAGCGGGCAAAAATATTGAACTTTTTGTTATCACTGTATGTTAAAATTTTCACGAAAATGTTTGATTTTCCACAAAAATGTTTTTAAAATTCTCTAAAAACAGACCCTGTTAAAAAGGCTCGACTGACCCCCCCCCCCTCCCCCCGGGTCTTCGTCAGCTAAATATTTTCAGTTGAATACTTTCAGCAGGTGTGTTGTCAGTGCAATCATTTCAAGACCAAATTGAAGATATTATATCGACTGAGAAACTCGCTCTTGATCAGTTATATAAATGAAGAAACTGCTTTAAACTTTAAAATATTGCCCTTAAAATCAAAACATAATAAGTCGGCTCCAGGTCGCAAAAAAAAAAAAAGGAACGGTTAATGATTTTAGCATGCGTCAATGCATCTGAAAGTTATAAATTGGAACTTACTGTGATTGGAAAGTCTGCCAAGCCTAAAGCATAAAAAGACATTAATCAATAATCTCTTCCAGTAAATTATACAAATCAGAAAAGGGCCTGGATGGATAGAGATATTTTCAAAAAATGTTTTTTTTTTTAACATTTTTTTTCAGAAACAAAAAAAAAATCTCTCATAGTGAAGGTTCTGCAGCATTAGAACTAGCTTTAAAAGATTTAGAACAACAAAATGAAGCCACCCTTGCTGATGTGGTGCTTTTGAAACATTGGCTAGATGTTGCAAGTAATGAGAAATAACATGTTAAAGCAGCAAAAAATTAAAATTTTATAAAAATGTAAAGTGTCCTGTATATTATTACACTAACTAATAAAGGTATGTACGTCCTTTGTGATAATAATCGAATAAAATCATGAATGCTAAAACTTTTTCATTTTTTTTCCGTAAAATCCGAGTTTTTAGTAATCCGAGGTGGTGTCGGCCCCAATTACCTCAGATTTTCGAGAGTCTACTGTATTAGTAAAAAAACAAGTATGTAAAAAAATAATTTCTCAGCCTCCTCTCCCCTCCTACTTCACTATTTTTTCATGAAATGTTTGGCAACCCTAGATGGTCACCATAACTTTTTCATTGGAAAGATGTGGCCTCATTGATAAGCTGTTTATTCTTTGTACTGTATAATTTTTTCCCTTCTATATTTTAGGTGCAAGATCAGTTGGAAGAAAATTGTCAGTCAGCACTACCTGTTGGTATTGGTACTAAGTTGCTTAAAGAGGTCAAAAAACTATGCTATAGTACCAAAAATAAAGAAAGTGTAGAATTAGCAAAACTGTTAGATGATCCTCATATAGAAGTAGGTTGTCATTTATTTTTGTTTGCAAAATGTATTTTTATCATTTTATGCTTCTATTTGTTTTAAAAAATAGGAAAAAAAATGTGCTCTTGCAGTAGTTGTCATAACTGAAATGTTCTTAGAATTTGCTTTGCATGTAAGATCACTATCTACTAATTAATTTACTTTTCTGATCTGTGATTCATGTTCATATATTTTTTCTTCCGAGTCATCATAATGCCTCTTTCCATGTTTCATTCTAAAGATCAGAGTTTTCCTGCTTTTCAGTTTAGGCCATGTATAATATCGGTGGAACATATAATATATGTATATATACGCACAGTCAAGCCCCGTTGAACCATCACCTCTATGGACTAGCCAATATAAATGGACTGATGGTTGATCCGAGTAGTTACCATAACTGCAAAAGTAAAACTTATAACTAAAAAATGTCCCATCTATTTTTTAAAAATCTTTAAATAACAAAAAAAAATGCATTAATTTATATATGTTGCAAAGAAAAAAAAAAAGTTTTTGCCCTACTAAAGATATTTAAATCTGTTATTAAATTACACTAAATACATAAAATAAACCTACATTATTTGAAAAAATCTTTTATTCATGATTGTTTTGTTGTGTTCAGTTTTATTGTGTCAATCAAATTTCTAATTTTGTCAGAACTGCAAAATTAGCATCTTTTGTCATTTCTGAAGAAACCATAATTTTTTTTATCACTTTCAAAGAATTTTAAGTCTTTAGCTGTCTTCTGTCGGTTCTCCATCTTCGATCTCACTGTCATCACTATTTCTTATATCATCACAATTTCTCAACTTCAGATACAATATATGGTGTTGAGTTCTGCAAATTTGTCTCAGTATTGTTATCGATAGTTTCAGTCTTCAACACTGAATTCGGCGTATCCACATTGTCCGAGTTTGACAGCTAATGCAGATAATGGCAAATTATCTACCCTGTCGGTTTCTTCAACAACTTTTGATGAGTTCATTTTAAATCGAGCATCTCTGAAGCAGTTTTGAACTATTTTAGGTGTAACCATGTTCCAGCTTTTCTCCAAGTAAAAAATTGCATCAAACACCAACTTTTGAAGATCCTTTTTTCGGTCAACTGAAGCAATCGGATTTCACAGAAGGAGTGTTCTGTAATGTAATGTAATTTAAGGTTTCGAATCACTCCCTAATAGGCTGAAAAACACTTGTCAAATTAGGTGGCATGAAGATTAGCTTTATAGCTTTAAGATTGGCCACAGTACGATGTGTGACACAGTTATCAATAACACACAGCTTTTTAATTTTTATTTAAAAAAGTAACTATTGTTTAAACGCTCGATTGTTTTCGCACATATTTCCTAAATCATCCAAGCTTTGGAGTTTGCTTTGTACACAACTGGCTGAGACTAGACATTTGTAAAGCAGCAAGGACTTTTAAATTTTCCAATGACTACATACTATAATTTTTTCTATACCATTGATGTTAGAACCAAGAACTGTTAAACTTTTCCCACTGTCACTCTTTTCAACTTTAGAAGAAAGAGTTCTATCGGGAACCATACAATAAAATAAACCGCATTCATAAAGATTAAAAATTTCACTTGGTTTGTAATTCTTGCATAAATCTTACAAAATTTCAGTTTTCCACTTTTTGTAAGCCTGTGGATTAAGGCCGTATACAGAGGCCGCGACTTCGACACACTTATGTTAAGGAAAGTTTCAGGGAAGAATATATGCTGCATAGCGCAAAATTTTGGGATTTGGGGGGGGGGGGGGGGAGGGGTTTGTTCTGGATCAACATAAGCTGATTAACCATTCCTTTTTTTTTTTTTGAAACACAAATTATGTCTTGACTTAAAATGGTCCATACACCCATTGCTACTGCTGAATTCAGTGTGCCCCTTTTCAACTGCAATTTCTAATGCTTTTAAATTCAAACTTGACACTTGTACATTTTGAGACCCGGTGAACCCTAACCAATTTAGAAGAACTTTTTCAATGACTTTTAAACATGAAACAGGATTTCTCTTTATTTTCTTATTGCAAAATTGTTTTACAGCTTCTTCAGAAGCTAAGAAGCTAAGATGGTTGTAACAGAGCATAGTGCTCTCACCCTGACAGTTTGAGTCCATTTAACATTATTTTCCCATTTGTTGGCTAGGACTCTTATAAAGTGATTGTTCACCAGGGTTGACAGTATAGCAAGGTTTGACTTTGTGTGTGTGTATATATATAATATTCATTTATTTATTAAAAATATTTCTGCAATAGAATTTATTACTTTGTTTGTCATTGATGAACTGGTATCTCTCAAATGGTTATTGTGACTTTTACTTTTCATTTAGTTGTAATTTGTCGATTATAACTTCACTTTCTGTTGTTATTTCATATTATGTTTTCTTTTTAAATTTTTACCAAGGCTATGGTTGAAGCTCATGACATTGTTGCTGGTAAGAAATATGATTCTCCAAAACAGAGGGAGTCGCCGAAAGTTTCAACTCCCCCAGTGATTCAAAATAATGGTCCTACTGGAGAAGCTATTAGAATGGTCGGAATCCGCAAAACAGATGAAGAACCATTGGTTGGCCATTTGTCTGAATTCTTTACTTTGCTACTTTATACTCCTTCAGTTTTATATTTAAATGTTGTGTTAACATTTATTGCATATTCATACCTGCCAGCTTTGATTTCAATCATTTCATTGTCATTATGCAGAGGTTAAAACAGGTGAGATAGTACAATTAAGATATTATTCAATATTATTTCTGTGCTTGAGGAGTATTACATATGTTAAGGCTGTCATATTAAACTTATATGATCCAAACAAATTGTTTTTACCTTATGGGGGTAAAGGTACCTTTTATTATTTTACTACCTTTCTTTATACCCTTTATCAGTACGTTCACAAAAATAATTTAATGAAAATGTCACCTTCATGAAAAACATATACTAAAATTGATTCTTCACATAAATTATTTAAAATTAAAAAAAAAAGTATTCAAATACCAATTAAAAAATTTTGCTCTTTCACAAAAAGTATTACTTTTGGTAGTATGACTCTGGTAGTAATTTTTGGGTCATTCTTACCCGTTTTTCATTTGTACGTGGAAAGTAGGCTTAAATAATTTTAGTGCATTGTGTAGAAATCTTTTAGCATCTTCTTTTGGTTTTTCTTGTTTTAAATTATTTCCTAAACAGCATCAGTACGACGCCTATTTATTAGAAACACAAAAGTGTTTTCTGTTCCCCTTTTCCTGTTCCTTTTTTAGTCCTCCCCTCCCAAAATAGTGTGTTTGAAGTAGAAACTATGATTTTGCTTAGGAATAAAGTTTACCAATGAAACAAGTAGATCATTTGATTCCTTTTAATGCAATATTTACCCTCTTTTCATATTTTCAGTATTTTCTTTAAAATATGTATAATATATATTTTCAACTTATTAACATGATTAATATTTTTTTTAGAGGACTGCACTTTTCCAACTAAAATTTAGGTTACACTATTTTTTTTATAAATAAAATAAAAAGACAACCTAATCAGAAATTAGAATAATAAGATATTTTCACAAAAATAGGTAGTAAGAGAAAAATCCTGGATTGCCTCCTTTATGTTGAAATAGAAATACTTGGCAAACAATTCAAAGTACAATTAAACTTGTTCTGTATATATAGCTGCTTTGAAAGTTGTTAGTATAAATTTATTGCTATAGAAATGTAAGACCTTGGCATACAAAAAATGTGAAACTTAAATATAAAGCAGATAGTGTTTCTAGACTTTAAATCATACCTTTAGAGTTTCATACTGTCATCCACAGAAAGTATATAAAATTTAAGTCCCAAAGCAATTATGATATTATATGGTTATTCACATAATTGAACTTCTGATTTAGTCATAAGTGCTGATTAACTGTTTTCCTATCAAAAATGTTTTATTTCTGACATGCAGTTTCTTCTTAAATTTTTCTTTTTATTATATACTATTTTTCGTGTGAATTTGTTTCCCGATTTAAAAAAAATAACATACTTAAAAAATGCAGTTCATAAGAAGCACAAAAATCCTTAAGTTCAAAAAATCTTTAACTTTTGAAAACTCATTTAAATTTAAAACTAAAGCTTTGGTTTTAAATTTTAATAAAATATTCGGTTTTACATTACTGCAAACAAAAAAGTAAATGAAATAAATAAATAAAAAGAGAAGAAAATTAAATTATCTTTAAGAAATTGGTTTCAAAGTCTATCTGATGCACAGGATTATCAGAAATTATAAAATTTCTGCTTTTCATTTTTCTTACCTTGATTAACGGCTACTGTGCTTCAAAATTAATAATAGCTTAAGAAAGCTTTACCTTATGCAGCAGAATGAAAATTTTATTTTCTAAAGCATAGTAAAGATATGATTCAACTATAGTAACATACTGTTTGGGCATTTGAAGTTTACAGTATTTTTGTTAAAATTTCATTAATCTATGTCATTTAATTAAGATTACACTGGACAACTGCGATTTAATTCTATAAATTGTGCAATTATTTGTGGAATGTACTATTAATAAACATCTCCATGCCACTTGAATATAGTTATCAATTTTTCAAATATTGACTTTTGAATTACAATATTTGTGATAATAGTTGTGTTCTGATTTTCTGACGTGGTTAGTCATGTTGCACCTATGAGATGTTTCTGGTTTTTTGAAAGCCAAAAGAGATTTTATTGTAGTATAAATACTCAATTGCTACCAATTTAAGATTCTTTAGGGATATAAAGTATTAAACAATCTATTTTTTAAAAAAGGAAAAATATATAATTCATAAAAACATCACATCCACAACATTTACGCCAATGGTCACATTACACCTGTGAGGTGAAATGAGCTGCCTCAACTCTGCAACGACATGTTCGAAGCTTGAGAGTACACTGACCACTGAGTAACCAACACTTTAAAAGATAACATGAAGCTCTGGCTCAGAAACTATCTATAGACGGCAGAGGAGGTGGAAATGTAATAGGGGTTAACCTGTGAAATGCGCACAACTAACGGAAGGTTAAACATTAACCTTTTATAAATATTTTTCTACAAGAAAAGATTTCTTCTCGTTTTTAGTTCAAGTTGTTTCTTCATGTTAAAAGTAAGCTATAAGACCACAAAATTTTCTTATTGTTTGTTAAATATTGGAATGTTTGAAACATTTTGAAATCTTTTGCAGGGCATAACTGTTCGGAATGATGATGGACATCTTGTTATAGCCAGGATTCTAGCCGGTGGCATTATTGATCGTCAAGGTATGTTTTCATATTTCTTCAAGCTTAGTTAAAATATGAAAAGCTTCATGAAAAATAATTTAACATACTTCTCATGAACTTTTTATAAATAAGGTAAATAAATATTTAAACTTCAATAAACTAATTAATAAAGTATACTGATTCATTTTTATGTTTAATTCTATGATATAAAATGGATCGTGACTTTGTCATTTCATATACGTTTGCTTTGTTAAAAATATTGTTTTCATTTTGCTAACACACAAGCTATGTATGCTTATGCATAATATTGTAACTTAGTATGTGAGAAGAAGCAATTTTCTGAATTTTATCACAACTATTACAAAATAAAGTTTGAAACAACTCTTTCACCACACTGCAGTTCTTGATGAGATATCTTGTCCCTTTAATATGCAATTCTGGGATTGCCTAACCACCGGGTGATTAAAGTTGCATGCCAGAATATTGTGTAATAGTCTATATATCATATGTATTATCTATCGATCTATATATACTAAAGTTTCCTTTTCGTTTTCACTAAATGACACTCACTCAATTATTACCCACTTATTGGAGAATCGCCCATTTGCATATGTTTTTGAAACAATATGTGTTTTAATTGTATATTTCTTCTTGTCAGTAGTTGATATGAATAGCTTAATGTGAAACTACATTTTTGTGAATTATCCTAGGTTTGCTGAATGTTGGTGACACAATACTTGAAATCAATGGTGTTGAATTGCATACTCCAGCTGAGTTACAGCAAGAGCTTTCAAAATCATTGGGCAGTGTCACATTTAAGATTCGTCCTTCCAATTCAGATAATATTTCCCCAGCCCAGGTATGATTATTTAACCCACATTTGAATGTTTTCAAATAATAATTCCATGTCTTAGATATATATTATTGTATAATTAGCGGTATGTGCAATATTCAGATTTTTAAAATTTAAATTAACGAGCTCTGCTCTATCAACAAATGCATGAACTATGCATTTGTTGATACAGCAGAGCTCGTGCTACAGTTCAAGGATTAGTGCTCCTTGATTATCTTAAGTTTCAAATTATTATTATTGTGTTAGTCATTTGTAGTGTTTTGCTTCAATTTTATCAAACGCAAAATCTAGTGATGCATGTTTAACATGATATTTTTGCTAGTGTTTTTATTCTTTAATCTTAATTTATGTTATAAAATAATGGACTAGTTCAGAACACTGTTTTGATATATGTATATTTTTTCTTTTTGTTTTATATGATCTAAGTTTTTCTTTGTTTACAGACTTACGTGAAGGCATTATATGCATATGATCCATTAAAAGACTCATTATTACCATGTAAAGATATTGGCCTAGCATTTAAACAGGGTGATATATTGCAAATTCTAAATCAAGATGACCCTAATTGGTGGCAGGTAATTTTATATTATAATGATTACTCAGAAACATTGGAAACCATTACTATTTTAATCAGATGCTTATGTTCTTAAGAAATAATGTTATTTAAGAAGTTTAATAATTAAAATTGTGTTATGCATTTCTGTGTATATATTTTATGTGTACTGCAAATAAGCTTATTTTTTTTATTTATTTATTACATCTGAAAAATGTCGGACATATGTTGTACATTGAAATCCTTAATTGTCTGAGTTGTTTGTTTTGTCGTATAACTTGAATTATAGTTCTATAATCCTATTATTCTTCAAGAATTTTTTTGTTATTTTAATTTTTGTAACAGAGTTTGCAGCCATATTTGAATACAGCTGTTTCAAAACTTTTAGGAATGTTGTCTTTATTGAGCATTTATATGTTTCATAAGTTAATGATGATAATTTGATAATGAGCCGTATGCCTAACTGTTGTTGTTTTTTTTTTTACTGACCTTCCTCTGTACAAATTTTACATTTCAAAGAAAGGTAGTGGTTTTAGAAATTCGTAAAATATAGAATTGAAAGAAAAAAGTGCCCTGTTTGGTTTTAAAATTTGTAAAATAGAATTGTATTGATTACTGTTTCTAGGTTTATCTCATTGAAATATTGTCCATGATGTGTAGCCTTTTCCTAAGCAAAATAGTAGTTCCCTTGAAATATGTATAGCTAGAGCTGACTGTCTTGTTTCTGGTGGCCCTGTTCCCCTTCCCTCTTTTTATTTCTTCCTTTTCAAACTGTATAATGAACATAATTAGAAAAAAGTAAAATTGCTTTATGTCTTGATCAAATTGGAGGAAATTTCCTTGCATTTAATAAGAAATATTATAGAGTTGGATAAAATTTTATAAAGCAACAATATTTTTCTTTTTTTTTTTTTCTGATTATGCTTTGCTATATTTAAAAACTTGATGAAATAGGTTTTGCTTAAAAAATTCCAAAAGTAACTGATGAAATATATATCTGGACCAAACTGGTTGATGGAAAATAATTTGTTTTAATCTCAAAAGTTTTCATAGATGGCTATTTGTTTTCTTTATGTATTGAATCATTTTTATATTTCTTTGGGGAAAATGAGTTTCATTTTTATTATTTTTGTTATATTTCAGGCTCGTCGACTTGATACTCTTGGCCATGCTGGATTAATACCTTCACAAGAGCTTGAAGAGCGTCGTCGGGCTTTTGTTCGTCCACAGTATGATCATGCTACTAAGAGTAGTAAGTTCAATAGTAGTACCTGATTTAAATGTTTATTTTGTGATGATTAAAAATTTGATTTGATTTATACTTTAACTATGTTAAAAATTTTTGCAATTCTTTTTCCTCAGGGAATGAAATGAAAATAATTCATAACTAGTAACTTGAAATCTAAAACAAATCTATTAAAATCTTTAACTGTTAAAGATTTTCTATAAGAATTAGGTGCATTTTTGTTTTGAAAATATTTTAAACTAATCTAGTGACATTAGATTTAAAGTTATTTTCTTAAGCATGAAATTCCTAGTTGTGATAAAGGAGATATGAAGTTCTACTTTGCTGTGTGTGCTTTATGGTTTCTTAGTTAAAACTTAATCCATCTTGAAAAACTTTGTCCTGTTTTAATGAAAATTTTGAATTTGTTGATTGCTAAGCACTTAATTTACTGGAACATGGCAAAATTTCCTAAAAGGTTGGTTTGTAAAATGAGTTAAATAAAAAAAACATTAGGGGAAAATCATTTTTTTCAACGCACCAATAAAAGTAGATATTTTAAACCATGCAGGGGTCGGCGCGAGTCACTTTTTTCACTAAAAGTCACTTTTTTTTTGCATTGGTCACTTTTAGTCACTTTTTTAAAAATTGGTCACTATTTTCACTTTTTTAAAAAAGTTGGTCACTATTTTCACTTTTTTGCCCTTTCTCTGGCAGCGCAACCAAAAAAAGTTACTTTGTCTGTCTATGAGTTAAGAAAACATTGCAATTTTGCATAAAAATACGTGTGCCAGTGTTGAAGCTTCCGCGTTTCCGCCATTTGTGGTCCTGTAAGTCCGCCATTTTTGGTCGTATTTTGAAATTCGGCGTGGCACCGGCCCCGAGTGCCGAAGTTAAGGTTTGATATTGCAGTGTGGTGCAACCAGAAGGGGATGCCTAGAGGGCCCGTGGATTCTCCTCCCCCCATCTAGAATGATAATTTTAATTGTTTTTAACTTTTTTTACTCGAAAAGAGCAAATCCTAAGAAAATTAAGCGATATTTAAATTAGAATAGAAACTAAAAATTTTTAGCAGTTGCAGATTATATCACTCAGAAAATTAGCTTAATTTCTCTTTTCTTTCACCCCCCCCCCCTCCAGAACTAACTCACAGTCACAAAAGAAAATTTTTTTAGGGGTTTTCTCAACAAAAAGACAATATGCAATTTTGAGGAAATAAAGTTAAATTTTTGTCAAGAATTCATTAAATAATGATGCAGGGGAGGGGGAAATCTAAATTCTTAAAAAAAAAAACTTTAGATCTGAAAAATTCTTAGCAGTTGCATATTATATATATTGCTCAGAAAATTACATTATGACCTCTTTTTTTTTTATTTCCATCCCCCCCCCCCCAAAAAAAAAGGAATTGCACAAAGTTCAGGTAGGAAAAAAAATAGTGCACCCCTCCCTTCTGTGAAGAATTTTTCTAATTGTGCCACTCATACTGTCATTATGTATGACAGTTATACCGTGTAACTAAAATTATAAAATCAGGGACTTTTTTGGAGCTCAATCAGGGAATTTTTCTTAGATTTTGTTACTACCATGAAATTACAAAAACAGTATCGAATAATCAAACGGTTTGTTTCCTACAATGATACAGAAGATTAACACAATAATTTCAGTCTGAATAATTTTGATAAAATTTCAAATTTAGCTTTATTTCAAGTGGAGTTTTCTAATCTTTAAATAAGTATAAAAAATATTTTAAAACGAGCATTTGCAAAATAAATTTTGTTCAATGTTGAACATAAATTAAAATTTGAAATTTCTGCTTTTGATTTGAATAAATATTTATTCATTTATATTTTTAAATAAGTAACAATTTGAGAAAGAAATTAATTAAAAGAAATAACTTTTGTCTCCCTCACTCTTAGCCATTTATGGGTTTTGAAAAAGGCATTTATGGAGATTGTTACAGGTATAAAAATTCGTATTTTTGAATAGGCTATGAATTTTTTTTTTAGGTTGGGTAAAAGCTCTATTTATTCAGGTTTAGTTTTCAAAAGATGTCGAAACTGCTCTTTTTCAAGTTATATTTAGTTTAAATGAAAACACACACAAGTTTACATTTTAATGGTCACTATTTTAATCACTTTTTTTAAAGCTGTGGTCACTTTTTTCACTATTTTGAACACTCCAAAGTGCACCGAGCCCTGACCATGGCTTCTTGCACAGCTTTTTTGTCAAGAGAAAATGTGACACTTTAGTTTTGTGCATTGCTTGATGTTCATGTTTAATTTGTTTTTGTAGCTATGTGTGGGACCAAAATAACGAAAAAGAAACGCAAAACAATGTACCAGAGCAGAGCTAATGCAGGTAATTATATACTGTTCTAGTTGTTTCTTATGATTTGACATTATTAGCATTGTCTCTACTGATAGTAAAGCAGCAAGTATGTCTGTGTCTCGCATAGGACCGAGACTGTTGGTCCAACTTTCATGAAATTTGGTACGGAAGTAGTTTGGAACATGAGGGTGTGCACCTTAAAGAAATTTTTCGAAAATTTGAATTTGTTCTTTTACTCCAATTTAAAATCAAAAATGAAATTAAATAGCTTTTTCCATAGGAAGAAATTTCCACATCATTTTTAAATTGGTACCGTTGTACAGCCAGCAAAAAACTGATCTCGAAAGAGTTTTTTCTTCATGCTAAAGCTGGAATCCTCTAAATTAACTAGAAAAGAATTATAAGCATTTTTCACTATACTTTGAAATTATTTTCTCATAGTAATAAAATAAAAATTTTATTTTCTCCAGACAATTAATAGAGTTCTTTAGTTTTATTTTATTTGGAATGTTGCTAATTGTTCTACATACATATTTGCTTAGTTAAATTTCTATTCTCAGTGCTTTTATCGTTTTGAGACACATTTGGTTCTTAATTTATCTTTTCCCTTATTTTGGCTTTTGGTTCTTTTTCCTTTTTAAATGATTAAAAATGTATTTCCTGCAGCTCTTGGGAGATCGATAGCTTTATTTTGATTGGTATTTTTATGGGATCGTTCTCCATGCTCTACAGCAACAGTTCCCAACCTGTGGTATGCAAAGCCTCTCCAGGTGGTATGCGTGCAAGCCAAAAAAAAAGAAGAGATTTAAAAAATATTAAAACACAAAAACTCGGGATTGAAGATCAAATTTGCTCGATTAGAGTAGAGAGAATGTTGGTTCAAAGTTAAAAAAGAATTCCCATTATTGCCAAGGAAAACACTGCTGTTTTTAATTCAGTTCACAACCACTTATCTTTGTGAAACTGCTTTTTCCAATATGATATTTATTAAAAATAAATAAAGAAGCAAATTAAATGTCGACCCAAATTTGGTGTTAAAACTAACTTCTACGGAGCAACATATCACCTTGCAGTAGCAACCTTCTCATTAATTTTGTTTTTTCATTATTTTACATGATCGGTATTTGGTACTTAAACGCAGTGCTAAACTTGTTTGAGAAGTACATATTAAGAATATTATTTTATATATTTCTTGTATTTCATTTTATACATACAGCTTTATTCTAATAAATGCTTTTCTCTGCATTAACTATAAAAAATAGTATGATTGAAATAACCTAATCATCCTAGTACTTTTCTATAATCTGTTAGTGTTCTATTCTATATAATAAAGTTACATTAGCAGTAGTACACAAATAATTTGAAAAATAATTGGGGTAGGCAAAAAAAAAAAAAAAAAGATTGGGAACTGCTGCTCTACAGGGTTTTATAAAGAAATGTTATCCTTTATAGTGACTTTTGTTGCTCCAAGTTATTATTTCTTTTTATATTTTTATTTATTTTATTTTTTCTCCTGTGAATTAGCACATATGTTATTTGTCTATTTGAGCTCGGATGAAAGGTTTTTTCTGCTTTCAAGGTTTTGCTTGTGGCTGTTTAGTTCCTGCAAACAACAAACTGTCGCCTTCTTGTTTTACTCTCAATAGATAAAAATTAATTGTAATAAAAATTCATGAATTTAAACTACTTTAATGGCTTATAATCATTCTTTTTGTGAGGATATTTGAACTAAACAAACAAAATGTGTTTTTTAATAGATTATTTTTCGTTCTTTCCTTTTTTTTTAATGTGTATGTTTTGTAAAAAAAATTGCTTAACTTCGTAAGATTGCTGGTTTATTGCGGTGGGCAGCTAATTTTTAATTCTGTGAAATGCTATACATTTTAATAAACAGCATAATTTACACATAAAAAAATTACCACTCTACATATAATGGTGAACCGACTGGTCTTTTCACTTTTTAACACAGACATGGTACCCCTAGTTTGCAATAACATTGTTTTCTGATAAGTATTCTAAGTAAGAATTTGTGAACATTTGACTTTTCAGGGTCAGTATGTCATAAATTTCTCTTATGCCTTTATTACTATGTTACTCAATGTCATTATAAGTTTTAATTTAAAAGTTTTTAGGAAAATGCATTATTTTTTAACTTTTTTTATGATTTACTTGTAATCACTTGTAAGTTTAAAATAGTATAGTAAATGTTTACCTTTGTTCAGAAACTGAATGTAAAAGAACATTACTGGTCTCTCACACTTACATTTACTCATATTTGCTTACAATAATTGTTTATTTCATGATTCAATTAAGAATTTTATATGCAGAAAATATTAAATGTTTTATGAATTCATGATATTTAATGTGTTTCCCCATATATTGAAGATGAAAAAATAATTATTCAAGCTTGAAACATGAAATCTAGTGCTCTCTCTTCCCACTGGCCTAAATCTAATTTTTGAAGTTATTATTTTTTTAAATTTAAATTATTATTATCATTCTTTTTGCTAAAATTGATAATACCCAAGTTAAAAATTAACTATTGCTAGTTCAACCTTTGATTGTTTTGTTTACGTTAAGTTTATTAGGTGATTCTTATTGCTTTATTAGATTTATTAGATTGCTGTATTAAGGTTATTAGTTTATTAAATATTAACTTACCTTTCTTTATATACTTTTGAACAGGTTAACAAAAAGTAAGTTGAGATAAAAAAATATTTTAACTAACGGAGTCCAACAATCATAACCTATTCTGAAAAAGATAAGAGATATCTAACAATGACATTAGAAGTCAATTTATGTATTTCTTTAATGATTATACTTTAGTGAATAAATCTATATTTTGCACCCAGTATTTATTTTAATGAAAATGTCATGTCAGAATATTTGATTATGTGGAAGAATTCTTCTTTATAGAAATAAATCTAATTTTATATTGATAATAAAACAATTTTAATGAATGAGGTTCTTTGATTATCTGTGACAGTAAGCCTATGTTTAGATGCTTTGCTTTATTGCTTTGATCTGTACTGCTTTTGAATAAATGACTTTTTCATACAGAGTTTGACAAAGCAGAGTTGCTTTTGTACGAAGAATGTGCCAAAATGCCGCCATTTGAAAGAAAAACTCTTGTTCTGCTTGGGGCTCAAGGTGTTGGTCGTCGAACAATGAAGAATAAACTTATCAAGGACGATCCATCCAGATTTGGTACTCCAGTAGCTCGTAAGTCAAATTTGCTTCTTAAAGGTTGTAAAAGCTAAAGATTCTTGAATAAACTTAAAAATATTTCTTTGTAGTGTCAAATCTTTTTTTCTTTTTCTTTTTTTGTTTTAATAGCAAAAATTTAAAAATTTCCTAACAAATACTAGCTTTTAAAATTAAAAATAGTTCATAATTTTGAGAAGGGCAACATGATGAAGTGCATATTTTCTGTTAAAATTATAGCCACTCATTTTAGGACGTTAACCATTTTCAATTACAGAGGAATTACTTAGTATGAAGTATATTTCATGCAGGAGGTGCTAACAGATTATCAAGAATATGCTTGAAACATGTTTTTGAGCAATATTTATATTTTATAAATATTGAACTCTAGATGTGCAAATAACTGACACCTAGTTAGTCTTTTTTAAGAACTGATTTTGCATTTTATGGATTTCTAGTAATGACAAACCTATAAAGTAATTTTTTTCTTCTTGCATTAGCTATGTTTCTGAAGCATTGTCAGTCAAAAAGTATAAGTTATGTGGATTATGTCTGCAGTCTCAGCAATTGATTATATAAAGATTTATGTACATAGATATATTTTTTAATAGTTTGGCTAATTTACTGTCTATTCTAGACACTTCAAGACCAATTAGAGAAAATGAAGAAGACGGAAAACACTATTATTTTGTAACACGTGAAGCCATGGAGGTGGATATTGCTGAAAACAAGTACCTTGAATTTGGGGAGCTTAATGGTCATCTGTATGGCACTAAACTAGAATCTGTTCGAGCTATAATACGTTCTGGCAAAATGTGCATACTTGACTGCAACCCACAAGTACTTGCTTCTTTTCTTTTATTTTTTCTGTACTTTTATCAAAAACAAATTTATGGAAAGTGATTTGATTTGTGCATGCAGTTTTGTCAATATGTCAATAAAAGCAAAGAATATGGCACGTATTAGGATTGAAAAATGATGGGCTTCCAGTTTCTTTCTCTCATCCAGAGGATTAATACAGAATTTAAAACACTAAAAATAACCAATCGAACTAACTGAAAATAAACATTTTCTAACAGATTTTATTTTTAAAAAATGTCAAGAATTTAAATAAATATGGATAAAAAGCTTAGTAAGTAAATTTGGAAAATATTTAAGTTTTATTGGAATTTTTTTCCTTAAAAATTGGTAGCTAAAAGAAATTCTTCAAAGAGGGGTAGTTATATTTTAAATTCCTAATTGAGGTGCTCTGCATAAAGTTGGTTATAATTTCCTGCAAAAGTAAAACTTTAAATTGAAAATATTAAAAAAGTTATAAATATCAATACATTTTAAACACTAGAATGACTGACATTTTAGGCTACCTAGACTACTATTGTGGTTATTTTGACTGCAATAAGAAATCCTGAATGAATATAGGACTTTTAAAGGAAATACCATTTTGTAATGTTAAGTTATTTTATATCATTTTTAAATTTTTGCAGAGTTTTAAAAAGCAATTTGTATTTTATTATATAGAGCAAAATACTTTGAGTTTTAAGAAATAGAACAAGATGCTATCATTGAACCCTTGTCTCACATTTGAACCAATAACACATAATTTAGATTTTAAATGTACTGTGCTTAATATTTTTCACATATGGTAACAATACGCAAGATGTGTCCGAAGGGCAGCCTGTAGCTGTAAATCTTTTCAGAATGGCTCGGGGCGGGCAGGTCAAAAAAAAAAAAAAAAAAAACTTCACAGAATGATACAATTTATTTTCATGTCAGAATGCCCCAAAAAGCATATTTCTCCCTATTTGGCAAGCTGATCTTGTCAAAGAAATCCTTATAAATTATGATATATAAGTGAATTTTTCATATATAAGCTAATCTTGGTGTATAACCACATAAGCCTTTAAGCGCTATTTAAACATAACTAAGCATATTGTTCATGACAAAGATATTTATTTATTTTATTAATTTATTAATTTGCATCAATAAAGGGAGTGAAAATTATTGCCCTTCGTTAGAACTTCTGTTGATAAGGGTGTGCTGTAGTTGGTATTTCTGCAAACTCGTGGAAGTCTCTTTGATTTTGCTTGTTTTATAACAGCAAATGTTTCAAAAATGGATCTGCAAACCTGAAAGCAAAAAACAAAAAAGTCAAATCTTTTTTATACTGAGAAGTGTAAATCTCAATATTTAAAGCATGTCAATGTTATTCACATTCACCGACAGTGGCCCCACAATCTATCCGCTTAGTGAAAAACAAAGAAAGTAACCCTAAAATATCACTAAAATTGTGTGTAGGCTTTACTGAAAAAAATAATACATGCTAGTGAGAAACAAAATTGTAATTCAAACGCAGGTGATGTAAATCTTTATGTCGGTCTTTTTGACCACGTTGGTTGTACTTGGTAAAACATTAATTTGAGCACTTATAATGTAATATTAGATTTAAAAATGGATATGCTTTTGAAAGCAGAACAAAATAATAAAAAGTCATGAAATTTGATTCATTTGACATAAACGCTGAGCAATAGCTGCTCAAAGTGGCGTTGTGGTCAAAATGACTGCTGTTTTAGTGTTGAATTTCACTTAAACCTTTTAATGTCAAAATAATCCACTCCATATTCTTATAAGTAACTCAACTTCTTTTCATTGTCATTGTTATTTCACTAATATTTTGACAAAACTTTTTATTAATTGTCACATTCAGGTTTTAAAGTATCTGAAGACATCTGAATTTATGCCCTATGTTGTTTTTATTGCTTCCCCTCCAATGGATCAATTAAGGCACATGCATATGGATTCTGGAAAGCATCCAAATTATAGCAGCAAAAATCTTACAGTAAGTTTCTATTTGTATATGAAATGCTTTGTTTTTTTTTTCTTTTTTCCCTTTGTTATGAGTATCGCTAATTTGAGCAAAAGTATAGTATACTATGGAAACATTATTGTTTTCTTATGATATATTGTTTTGACTAATTGTAAATGATTACCTTTGCCCCACTCCAAGTCTGCAATTGCCTTGAGATGAAAATTGCAACTACCTGTTTCTGAGTATTTCTTCTTCAGGTCAGGAAATAGGTTTATGCAACTACAGTAGAAAAACTGAAATGAAATTGAAATATATGCAATATCAGTTTAAAAACTGATGAATAAAACACTTTGAATAATCTAGGAAAATTTATGGAAAATGGCACATGTAAAGCTCAGTAACCAGGAAAAAATTATTAAAATGTATGCAATGTAGGGAACTTTTGTGACTTGACCTCCTATCTTGACCACTTATATAGACCAAATTTGGGTGGGAGCATTATAAAAACCTTTTTTAAGTTGACTGCCTATTTATTACCATGATATTTATTTATTTAATATCAAAAGTAACTTTTCCTGTATATTTTTCTATGCTATAATGTTATACCAGTATGCGTCTGCACTATATGGATGAACCAGTATTTATAGAGCTTGTCTAAACCTCTTTCTAACTTAACCAATGGGAAAATAGCTATGAGCATTCTGTTATTCTTTAAATAAATTTCTTATGTGTTGGTTTATCTGAGATAGACATTTTGAACAGTTATCTATTTTTAGGTAATCTTTATCATCAAATAAACAACTTACATAATTAATAACATATTTATCTTTATTTTAGCTAAGTACTTTAATTTTAAAGTTGTATTATACATTGTAAGCCATCCAGGTTTAATTCCATTAATGATATTTTTCTTTTAATTACTTAAAAAGAAATAAATGCATAGTGTAAGAATGACAAAATAAAAAAAATTATCCTCACCCTTTATAAGTTGACCACCTGTCTAAGTTGACCACTAAAGTGCTACACCACAAGAGGTCAACTTACACAGGTTTCGCTGTATTTGCAGTGAAAAAAAAAAGAAGAAAAAACCCTTAGTGTTCTACAATTTTAATTGCAAATTTGAACCTTATCACATTAGACTTGTGCTATTTCGTCAAATTGGGATTCAAGAATTAGCAATTTCAATGTTCACTTATCCATTGAGAGCAAAGGGGACTTAAGTGACTGCATGATATATCCCATTAAAGTATTGGGGCTTATTTGCTGGAGTGAAAGATATTTGAATGCACAACAGCTTTACGGTATTATTATATTTAGCAAAATTTGTTTCCTTATTCTTATTTTCATTATCGTAATGTGATTTCCCTTTTCTAGGCATTTCTCCTTCTGTGATATTGTTTATGTATTTATTTGCATATCAAATGCAAAATTTATTTATGTGTAATTTTTTTTTTTTTCATTTTTTAAATTAAATTAAAATTTTTTTAGTTTGATCGTGCTCTTGGCAGACATGGATCAAGACGTGCTCGGACTTTGGAAAGTTTGGCTTCATTATACGAGGTATGACTGAAGAATAATTGCTATTGAAAAAAAGAAATAGATGCATTGAAACAATTTGTGTACATTTTGCTCTCTGTATGTGTTCAGTATGGTTTTTTTTCAAGTTTTTATTTTTTGAAGTAATACAACTTTGCATAATAATTTCAATAGGAAGAAGATCTTCGAAATACTGTTGAAGAAAGTGCCAGGCTACAGCGTGCATATGAACGATACTTTGATTTAGTTCTTCTAAATTCAAATTTTGACAAGACTTTCGAAGAACTAAAAGCTGCTATTGATGCATTAGCTACACAACCACAGTGGGTGCCTATATCCTGGGTTTATTAATGTTCAACAAGACTGTTTATAGTTGAATATATTTTATAACAACATGTAATTAAGAAATTAAATTTGAATGAAGAGATCTGATTTACGACTAATGTTGAATATTGTTTACATTATATTGATTGTACATGATGTTTGTGTGCAAATCTGTGCTGCGCCAATTGTGCAAAATTGCGCCAAAACCATTTTTCTGCTATATGCTGCTTGAAAGTGTTTTTTGGAAGAATTGCCCCAAATCTCAATGTGGGGGGGGGGGGGGGATTGAATAAATTTTAGATTTATTTTTGTTTCATTTCAAGATCAACATTATTTATTACATTCCCCTGCCCTATTCAACTAGTGTTCGGCCTTTGAAGTAGTTAATCAGTGAATATTAGCTTTACACTCTGTTAAGAACATCAAACATGGATGAGAAAATTGGGAAAAGTAAAGAGTTAATTAGCCCTAGGACTGGATATCCGGTAAAAATCTATCAGACAAGACACACTGGATATTGGACATTATGTATATCCAATGTGGAGCTTGCATATCTAATTGGCATTATAGCAACAACAAACGCTATAACAGCAACAACAAACGCAATAACAGCAACAACAAACGCAATAACAGCAACAACAAATGCAATAACAGCAACAATGCTGCAATAACAACGACGGCAGCAGTAACAACAAAGACTGAGTTTAAACAAAAATGGCTAATTTTTGGCTACATTTTTTCTTGCAACTGGCTAAAAGTCATCTGGAAAATCTGGCAACTCTGTGTTTTCCATAAATAAGTGCCTCACAATAATCATAAAAGAATTGTGTTACACAGGTTATATTCGTGTAATCGAACCAGCCAGCTAATCAGACCAAAATGATGTTCCGATTAGCCAGATCTGACTGTATTACATAATTTTAAAAAGTTGTAAAAAAATAAATTGTTGAGAAAAATATTCAATTAGACATTGAATCATAGAACTGAAAAATATATTTTGAAACTTATTTTTTCTTGCTGCAAAATTATGAAAATCAGCAATTTACTTTTGGTGTCATTAATTACTTCCAAAACATCTAAAGTGAGTATTCAGGGTTGAATTTTAAAGGAATAGTTCTTAATCGGAAAAATAATAAATGCTCCTTCTGGTAGCAAGTTGGATAGACTTTAAATTTTTTTTTTGATGAAATATAAAACTGGTATTCAATGCAATCAAGGCTTTACTGCTACTATAATCTAATCACAATGGTTGAACCTGAAATTATACTCTGAAAAATAAGTGCCATTTAAAAACCAAATATAATTTATTAAAAAATAGTTTAAAATCATTGAACATTTTGTATTAATTTGTTTTTGCCTATTTTCTTGAAAGTAATGAGTTTTAGCTATTAGAGAAAAAGGAAAAACTGGTCTAGTAACATGCATGATTTAAAAAAAAATTAAAAAAGAAGAAAAATGTTAAGTTTCCTTCCAGCCAGCAATTTTTAACAATTAGAAGAAGTTGGAAAAAATTAAACAATTTTTTTTTCCAAAAAGTTTTTGAAAAACTCATTTATAATAGCTACGAGTTTAGTTTTTGAATAGATTACAAATAATTTCTTAAGAAATGCAAAAAGAATTAGCTAATCCAGTTGTTGAAGGATTACTACCGCTTTTAAGGATTAATCACATTTCCCATCATTTTGAAGGCACGAAAGTGCTCCTAGCCTTTGCGTCTGAAACATTGTTTTAAAAAGAGCAATTTATTATTTAGAAGAAAAACAAACCCTCCGAAAATGGTGAAAAGTTCGTACTTTCCGCTCCAAACTGATACAAAAACCCATTTTTTCTGTTCCAAACCAATTCAAATCAATATTTTTATCTGCTCCTAAATTTGATACAAACTCTGAGGGGCCCGTGGAAGCACTGAATGTTGATTGGTTACTGAAAAAATGAAAAGCACTGAATGTTACTTCAAGCATGGCAGTTCGAAATATTGGTTGTGTTATATTTCTCTTATTTTGTCAAAGAATGTTTTAAATATCCTTAAGTGAGGAAACTTAAGATTGTCTTCCACCTACCTTTGTTTTCCTCACAGCATTTGTCAATTCATTTCATCAAACAATTTATTAGCTAAACAATTTATATCCTTTAAAATTATTTGAAGGTGTCATGTCTAATATTTAAATTTTCAATATAATGCCAATTGTGTAGTTGGGAAAAGAAAATGTGATTGTAATAAATATCACTTTCATTTTCATAAATTGGTAAAAATGTTTTTGATGATTTGAAATTTTCCTTTTGCTTGAGTGAAGTGTATTTTATTGCAGAATTTCTTTTTTGTGTCAAGTATATACTCATCTGTAGTAGTCGGAGAACTGATGACGAATTTGGAGAAAGTGTTTTGCCCACTTTAAAATAATAAAAAAACAACACTATTACAATGGGTGCATCTGGAATGGTGGGTCTGGCAGACATTTTGCAGTTATTTCGCTACTGCGCAACCTATGAGACTTTCAAAAAAAAAAAAATAAATAAATAAATAAACCAAAAAAATATGTTTTGGGCAAGTTGAAATTGATTTACCTAATGTTTTAGTAGCTGTATAATATATAAATAGCAATCCCAGACTAGTTTTTGAGTTTTAAAGTATGACCAGACCCCCCCCCCCCCCAAATTTATTTAATTAATATACCCAAAAAAATATACTTTAGGCATCCTAAAATTTTTATGGCATATTCAATAAATGATTTTAAAAAATACATGTCAATTGCCAGACGATTTGAATGGTTTTTAACAACCCCCTGACGTAAATAAAGATTTTAAATAAGTGCAACAAAAGTTTCTCATTTGTTGTTATAAGTGCGAGAGATATAGTTTATCCACACCTGTCAGGGCCCCTGGCTCCTCGGCCTGTGATTGGTCTCCTTAAGACCACGTGACCACTGTTTACCATAAAACTTGTACTCAGCACATACAGCAAAATCTTTTGAAGTATTTTTAATATCGAGTTTATAGAACCAGGTGGAAAATTAGTTTAATATTGTTAAGCTCTTATCATAGTTTTTAGTGCAGTTTTTGCCATTCTGGTTATCAAGATTTATCAATATGTATATATATGGACCACATATCTGTGTAATAGTTAAAATATTTTTTTTATTTTTGTAGTGATATCAATTATTTTGGTGACTAGTAATTTTAAGGTTATATATAGAATAGTTATTATGGATAAAAACGTTCAAGTTGTGCATGTGTAATCAGTGAAAAAGACACTGGTGATAAAGTGATAATTTGTAATGAAGTAAAGACATATCTCTTTCAAATTCGCCAACAAAACAATCTATAATGAAGAAACTATGAAAGTGTAAAGACATATCTTACAAATTCGCCAACAAAACAATCTAAAATTCAGTGATGTGATTCTACCTGCTGATATCAATCTGACTAAAGGCTATCATGGTCAGTGCTACAGGAATTTTTCGGCATTGGTGAAACGGCACATTCTGAAATCGTCAAGCACTCTCTAAACCATCAACATCATCATCAGGTAAAGTTAGGCTTGCCATATTTTTGGTTAGTGAAACGGGGACACATTAATATGGGATGGGCATATTGGGGCTCTGGGGGTATGGAATACTCCCCAGTGGTGGGGGGGTCTGGAGAAATTTTTAAAAAATAAAAGCAGAAGGTGAGTTTTTAGCCTTTTTTTAAGCCTCGCAAATAAGGGGAGTGGGGAGTCTGGAACCCTAAATTGTTAGTCTAGCCACCTTTAAAGATAAAAAAGGAATTTTTGCTACTTAATTTTCTTAAAAAGATTTTTTTTCCTTTTTAATGAGAATTTTTTCTGGTCTACCATCTAGAAAGAGGTGTTAATAAAATAAAGTTTAAAATGCTTCATAAAATTGTTTAATCGAACAATTAATTACCAAGTCTTATTTTTTTCAACTACAACTTTTTGTCTAACTACAAAAACCATTTCAAAAAAACATTTTTGTCAAACTAAAAAATCATTTAATAAGTTAACAATGTTGTTCTTTTTTTTCAAACCACTCATATTTCTGACTTGAATGTGCTTTTTTCAAGATGTTTTTGTTAAGCTTAACTTTTTCATAAACGTCAAAGCAAAGAAAACGCCAAAGTTTCTTTTACATACAATCATTGCTCTTGAAGTGGACTCCCTCATTCATGCTCTGTAATCTTAAAGATTCTTAATGTCTTCATAAAAGGTTCTTAAAAACATAAATTCATTATTTTTTACATCTTACAGCCGTTTACGGGACATTGATAAAACTGGGCGGGACACCGGGAGGAGCAAAATACTGGGACTGTCCCGGTGAAACCGGGACGTATAGCAAGCCTAGGTAAAGTACACTATTTTATAATTACATTAAGGTAACGGCACCAGTAGTTGACCACTTAAGAGCACCATTGCATGAGCATCGGTTTACTAACCACATATATTAACTTTCAGAGAATAAGTGAAGATCGAGGAAACTCATTAGAATAGTCAAATTAAATTTTGCTTACTAGTATTGAATATAGTTTATCAGAAATATTAAAATATATATATATCAATATTGGGTTATTGCTTCAAAAGTTGACAATGCGAGAATTTGAATAAATCAGTAGTTGACCACATCTAGCATCAGTAGTTGACCTTATGGTCAACTACTGATTTATTCAAATTCTTGCATGGGTCAACTTCTGAAGTAAAAACCCAATATTGGTATATATTTCTAATTAATGTCTAGTGAAAAGGTAAAAATGATCAGAAACAAGTAACTAAGTTGACAATTCCAACCATTTTTTAAAATTTATTTAAAAAATGAATAAAATTAATATTTTTGTTGATTATAAAAATTATTTTAATAAAAATTATGTTTAAGAGATTAATAAATTATTTAAGGCAATACCACACATACCTCGCGTAATACTCTGTGTCGCAAGTGTGCGAGTTGCAAGGAATTGAATGACACGTTAGTATCAAAGAAAATAACTTATGAGCTTATAGTATATTTGTTATTTTTTTATTGAAAAAATAATCACTCCAAACTACTCTGCTGTGTGTTGAGAGCGAGTTTCATAGTAAATAGTGGTTAGGTGGTCTTGAGACGATCAATCAAAGGGCGAGGAGCCAGAGGTCGCCTTTATTTAAAATCTTTATTCACGTCAGGGTGTTGTTTAAAACCATTCAAATCGTCTGGCATTTGACATGTATTTTTTAAAATTGTTTATTGAATATGCCATAAAAATTTTAAGATGCCTAAAGTATATTTCTTGGGTATATTAATTAAATAAATCGGGGCAGTCTGGTCATACTTTAAAACTCAAAAACTAGTCTGGGATTGCTATTTATATATTATACAACTACTAAAACAATAGATAAAAAAATTTCAATTTGCCCAAAACATATTTTTTGGGTTCATTTTTTTGCAAATCTAATAGGTTGTGCAGTAACGAAATAACCGCAAGATCTCTGCCACACCCAACATTCCTGATGCATCCATAGTAATAGTGTTGTTTTTTTATTATTTTAAAGTGGGAAAAACACCTTCTCTAAATTCGTCATCAGCTCTCCGACTATAGATAATTGAAGAGGTTAGTAGTTGAACATCATATGTCAAGTAATATTTTTAAAGAATTTCATTTTGATATTTTTTGTCATTGAAATAGTTATTAACTTCCTTTTAATAGTTATTAAGCACAGAATATTTCTATCTCAAATGCAGCTATTTTCAGTTTGAAAACTCATCCAAAATTCTCTGACCTGCGAACAAAACAAAAACAGACAAAAAGAGTTGACAAGTATCCTAGTACTAACACTTCAACGTCATGCTATAAAATGCTCATTTTTAGGTACAGAGACAAAAAGCAAACTAAAAGTTTTGCTAATACAAATACTCATTATTTCAAATACACTTATGTATCACATAGCATGTTCTAGTGAGCTTTTCAATTAAAACTAAGAATTTTTTTATGAAACAACTGAAGGAAAAGCTTGAGCTGGAATAAGCATTTTCATAACCTTGTTGTAGGTAATTCAAAGAAATATATTAGTTGTTTACTAACCTTTTTTTAGAGAAACAAAACAGTTGGATAATCATTAAAACATTGCAAAATTTGGTTAAACTGTTGATTTATTTTTACAAATAAAAGATTCTTTAAAAGTTTCCAATTTTTTTTATCAAGTATATTTTATTTTGATCTGTCTTTAATATTTATGAATGCTTTTTAAGTTTGCTTAGAATAAATACATTCCATTATTATTATTAAAACTAGAACTTTAAAAAATGTCATTTGTGTACAATTTCTTTCTTATTAGAAGTTGAAGATAAAAATTCCACAACCTTTATGTTTACCTTCTTTATTTTCACCTCTATCATGTACTTTTGATGAGTTTGGAAACTTATTAATGCAATATTTATGTGCAAATCTCTTTTCTAAATCTGTCATGTGATAAATTTGCTGCCTGATTATTTTAAATAATGTCAACAAATACTAATTAGTAACAGATTTATGTTTGTAATTTCTCATTATTGTTTCAAAATATTTTATAGAGCTTTTTATATGAAACTAACATCAATACCGGTATTTTACATCTCTTGTTAGTTGACATACATTTTTAATTGAATACTCATTATAGTTATCAGTTCAGCATTCATTAAATTCATTCTCAAACATTTTTCATTTTTAGCAATTCAACATGTTGATGCAGTTAATAGGGAGGGGGGATTTTATTCATTATTATCATTAGTAGGAGCTTAAAATTTTAAAACTTATTTAGGTGTGTATTTAGTTCTTTATGATAGAACTTTGCCAAAAACTTTTAGCAAGTTAAAGTGTAGTTTGCTTCTCCAGCCAATGATAACTGCATTGAATTTACTCTACCAGCAAAGCCATATCAAGTTCCGAGTCAATTTTATTTCTGTAACAATGACCACAACTTGATTAGCCCCTTCGGCCTTGACGTCCTAGTAGTAGAACACATCTTTACAGTATGCTATATCTTTCATTTTCAAGAATTTTGATCTCAAAACATGATATCCTACTAATAGTGAAAGAATATGAATACACCATCATTTTTGTTCAGTAGATTCTAGTTTGTCCCCAGCAGAGCAAATAATATCATCTAGATGTTTTCAGCTAAAAGGCATGTGAATCTTTTATTAGTTGCCAAAATATTATTATATGAAATTCCCCTGAATCTTTAAAAAATTCCATAGTACAAATTAGACTCTTTAAGCCCAATGCAGTACTTTTAACTAAAAAAATTAGAGATTGGCATTGAAAAGGGGAATAACTAATAATTCTACTAATAGGACATCGGGCCTTAGAGTAAAAATATATTTTTACTTTTGTTGTATTAATGCTATACCAGATGCTTATTAGTAAAAAACTTAAGTTTTTGTTTTAGAATAAAACAATATTTATTATAAAAATATTGTGTTGTACATATAATTGGAATATTTTAAGTTTTTTTTTTTTTCTTTGACTAAGGCTTCTAGGAAACTTATCAGATAATGCACAGGACCTTGTTAAAAGATGGAGTAAAAGAGATATCACCATTATTGATGTAGCTGGGCCTGAAATTGTGAAGTTTTATAATAAAAGCACGGGAGAAATGGAAAAAAAAAAAAAAAAAAAAATATACATGCAAACCAGAATATTGTCCATGCATATTACTGTATGAAAATATAATATGTAGGTAGTTAAAAAAAATATGTATGCATTTTTATGTTTTCATGCACAAAAAATGTTTTGAAAATGTTTCATACAAAATAATTGTAAACTGTGCGTAAAATATATTTTCCCTTTTTGCTTAATTATAGCTTGCTTTCCTACTATTAGAACATTTTTTAATTAGCTCAGTTATTGGCAATGTTATTTCATATTTAATATACTGACATAGATTGTAGCATATCTAACCACTCATTATATCTTTTTATTTTCCCTAAAAACATTCAGGGCCAAATGGGTTAAGTGATGTCTTTGTCTGTTGATGGTTGTCAGATAAGTAAACTATGCTGTAGGCATTAAATGCTTATTTATGTTGTCAAAAAGAATACAGTTAGAAACATAGTTGACAGAACCAATTTAAAAAAGTAATTTTCCTGAAGACTATATTATCGCAGTATAAACATTTTTGGAATTAAATTTAGAAGTAATAGTGAGATTTCAGCAAAAATTATCACTATTATTATTATTTGTTAATTTCTGATTAAATTGCTGGGCAAGATTTAACAAGAAAGGCATATTAACTAAATGCACTGAGGTTTTGAAGGCATTTAGTTATTAAAATTTATGTCAAACGAAGTGTTGCAAAATATTATGGTTGTAGGATGACAAGCCGGTATCTGATAGCGCAGTATCCAAAATTATGACTGATCTAATATTAATCAACAATCTAGAAAAAAAAAATCAAGATTTTTTTTTTTTTTGGGGGGGGGGGGGGGGTAATTACACATTTTGAGTTTATGACTTATATTCAAATGTAAATAATATCGAAATAGTTACAAAAGCAATTTGTCATTCCAAATAGCTGTTAGTATCTTCTGAAAATGTTGACAATCATTTAAAGTATTTTCTTTAAATGGAATATTTAATATGTAAATTTTCTTAAACTGAGCAATATGTTGTATTGTTGATGCTTGAAAAGTAAAGCCTGGTGAATAGATGTTGCTAAATTTTTAATAATATATTGGTGCTTGAAAAAAAAACTAAAATAGTATTTTGTATTCCATTAGTGTTTGAGATATAACAAACTATGTTTATTTAAAATATTTGTTATGTTTAAGGATGGGAGTGATTTGTTTGTTATATTTTAACGATTACTGTAGATCTTAAGCATCTAATGTGCATTAATTTTTACGTGTAGGTGGTGTTAAGGAGTTTTACTTGATTTTAAAGTGTTTGATATTTTAAAAAGATTGTTATTTTATTTTTCTACTGTACTTTAAACATATTTTTACTCTTGTTTGTCCATATTGCGGTAGTTCATGTTATCTTTTTTTAATTTGTGTGATAAACAATTACTGTTTATTAGCATTTACGGGCATTTTAAAATCTGATAAATATCAGATCAGGTATTGTATACACTTAATTTTAAGATGTCTCATATTACGAGTTTTTAAACGGCTTCTTTGTAATTTATTTTTCTTTTATGTGAATGAACATAATTTAAATGCAAAGAAATCATTATATGATATTTCATAACATTCCATTTCCATGATATATTTATACAGAAAGTTTTATATACCTTATGTCATTTTTAATATTGCTGTCATTTTAGCAATAGTCATATCATTGTATAGCAGTTTTTTGCCTCATCACACATATTTTGTTCTGAAAGTTTGCAATAAATTTCTATAACTATGTTTATTACTCTGTTTTTATCTATTTTTCCCAACATTCATATACAACAAAACTAACAATCGGATATTTTACAAAACTCTAATCGCTCGCTGTACATGAAAACTATTTTGATGAGGTACAGTTTCAAAAGAATTATAATCTTTAAAATTCTACAATTTGTTAGAAATTATCAAAATGAACACTTGTCATTTAATTGTAAATATGTCAATCCTTTGTTTGCAGAAAATGAGGCTGGTTAATTTTATTTTGAACGTGACTTTTCATTTCCGAGTTATATCATTCTTGATAACGAAAGCATTGCACATTGATAGTTACCAAGGGCTAATACAATTTCTTTACCTTCTGTATCAGTACTATAAGTTGTGACTGAACCAACACCCACGACTTTGGTGGTTTAGCACCTTTTTTTTTGCACTGATGAAGGTGCTTCATTGTAGCCTCAAAACATCTATTTGCAGTATTGTTTATCAATGTATTGTTATTCATATTGTGCTGTATTTATGTTGATTTTTCTCATGTACCCATATTTTAGCACAAAGCATTTTTGATAATTTTTATACTTGTAAGCTTTATGATATTCTACTATTCTGGAAAAATATATACATAATAACTTAAAGAAAAAAAGGAAGCTTTAACAGATTATTTATTTATTAACACTTACAATTCATGAAGCTTTTCACTTAAAAAATCAATATCATTCAACATTTTATAAATCAACAACTCTGCAACTTGTAAACCGATCAAAAGTAAACTTTTAAATGGTAAATTTTAGCACAAAAATTTCTTTAACTTAATGTGTTACAACAGATGAAGTCTTTATTTTAACCCAAGTTTTGTGGTCTTACTTTACTTGCACTTGATGGAAATTCATTGAAAAGAGAAGTTTTCGCTCAAAACTCTAAAAAAGTTTAAAAAAAAAGCTTTGGTTGAATTTGCAGCATTAGTGATGTAGTAGGAAAAGTGTGAAATCACATTGTGCTGCCTTACTAAGGTTGCTAAGCTAACTAGGGTTGTCCACTTGTAAATGAGAAATGACATTGTTGCTGAAAAAAGCAGCAAATAAATTAGTGGTCGTTTTACAAATCTTAAGATTGATTGCTTTATCTATTACCTTATGAAGAAAAATTGCATTAATTCTGTTACATAGGTTTTACTAAATTCATACAAATAGTAATTTCAGTGAAAAGTTATGTTATTTTATCTCTGCAGAAAATAACCATGCTGCACACAAGAAGTAATGCAGAGAACTGAAGGCATTTTGAGAAAAATATTTTTAAATAAGAAAACTAAAAATTAAGAAGAAAATTATTAAAATGAATAAAATTGACGTTCCAAAAAGTAATTACATTACAGAAAAGGTAACCTGGAAACTATTGACTGGTATCAGGTTATCTCTTGTTCAATTCTTTCTTCTGGGGAACAGGTTTATCAGATTGTCTTTCCAATGTTTCGTTTCAAGCCTATTTTAAAGAATTAAATAATTTGCTTCGAACAGTAAGATCGTAACTAATTTCTTTCTCTCTGTTTTTATAAATTGAAATTCGTTATTAAAATGATCTTCAATCAGGAAAAATCTTAATTGGAAAATCTTCTTAATGTTTGGCGTTGGCTACGATCCCTCCCGAAATAAAATTCTATGAGCCATACAGGGCCGGTCCCCCTATTTGTTGCAATTTTGGTGCACCTCTCCCAATGCCGATCCTAGGGAAATGTCATTCAAGACCTAAAATTTCCTTTGTTGAGCTCATAATTTTTCAGTAGAATATAAAAAAATCAAACTGTCCACTTACATATTTTGAGATACACATACAGACGGCTTATAATATTGTTAAACTTACGTACTATATATATATATATATATATATATATTATATATATATATATATATATATATATATACTTACTGTATATATATATATATATACTTACTGTATATATATATATATATATATATATATATATATGTATAAATTTTTTTTCACCAGAAAAAATTTGAACTAAGGCGCTTTAAACGTGGACTCTATTGGGAGCAATTGGTCCGATCACCCGAATAAAGGCCCTGAAGACAGTTCTAATTTTATTCAAAAATGAGATCAAGTATTTCTCAAAATATTAGTAAATCGATTTAAAGAACCGCAACTTGCTCTATGCAATTTCAGCTTCTAATCATTTTTATACTTTAAAGTGGACTTAAATTATTGTTGGTAAAAGCAGATCAGATATTAGATCTGTCTGAAAGGTATGTCACGTGAAAGAACTTATGGCCAACATTTTATTCAAAGAATTTTTAGCTATCCTTTCTCATTAAACTACAATTTTTATCGATCTTTTGGGTGATTCGTTAATTTGGGTGAATGGTTATTTTATCATGTTTTTGACTGAGTTCTGAAGAAATTTCTTTCACAAGTCGGTCTTTTTACAACGACGATTAGCTAATCTGGGTAAAGGACATCACCACGATTATTCTAATAGACAAAAGTCAGGAAATTTCTTTTGGTTAAAGTCATTCAAATTTGTCTTCAAGAACTGGTAATGTTAAGGAATAAGGAAAAAACTGACTGAGTGTACCGACAGTTTTAGCTTATTGCCAATAAATTATAATTTTTCAGAAAAAAAGATTTATATATATATATATATCTATATACATTGCAAAGGTTGAAAAATTACTTTAATCTCAATTTTAAAAACATCTTTTATAACAATTTTATCCTCACATATTTTTGCTTTTTGTGTGTTTTTTCGTTGATGTCGACTTCAATTCATAAAACACTGCATAATTTTCATAAAAATTCACACTTCCCTCAACGAATTGTAGATGAAATGACAGAAGATTAATAAAAATTTTAACTTTGTTTGAACAGGATATAAATTTAGTAAGCGCACTGTTTAAAAAATTTTACTCTTAGAAGCGTTTCTATATGTTTTCATATGCGTACTTTATCGTTTTGTAAAACTATCTCAATTGATTTTTCCTTGAGATAAATAAACCAACACATAGATTTCTAGAATCAGTAACTGAATACCTCTCTTAAAGTCTAACAATTTCCAAAGTTTACTGAATATGATCAATAATAAATCCTTTCAAAAGGTCCTAGGACGCGTGAATTCCATGCGTGCATTGCATCAACAACAAGCTTTACATCTTCCTTTGCCTACTCTGTCATGAATAGGCTCGTCATCATTACACTGTAAATGTGTTCATAACACACAACTCAAATACAGTCAAAGTCGAGACTGTACTACACCTCTTGAAGATCATTTTCCGTTCGAAATATTCTTATTTGGATAGGAAAGTTATAATAAAAATAACTTGACTGCTTTGAGCTTATAGGTTTTGGCTTTGTTATGAGCGAAGTGTAGAGATGGGCATGAAACACATTAATGAGTTTTATCAATAAAAACAATGCCGTGATTCACTATGAATGTGACTGAAAAAATTGGATGCGTAAACCTTGTGCGCGTCAAATTTTGAACAGCATTATACAATTAACAAATGATAGTATTTCTCTAGAATTCGTTTTTTTTCCTAGCAGTAAATTATTTTTTCTTGTTATTCAACTTTTAATTTTCTTTGAATGCAACACTTAAATGACAATTTTATTGTACAACTTTGAAATTTTAAATTAAAATCTCTATCAAGTTTTTTTAATAAGCAAAGCCCAAGGGCGGATCTAGAAAATCTTCAAGGGGGGGGGGGGCGATTTTGGAAATCTCGGGGTTCAATGTAAGGATGGATGGAGGAGATTCTTCATTCCTTCTCAACAGTCCCTCCGCCCCCCCCCCTTTTTTTCAAACAGCAGGAACAACAAAAAAAATGCTAGTGTAGTGCTATTTAAAATTTTACCAGCACATTTTTTCAATGCATATACGTTTATTCAAAGCCCTTATAAAAGGAACACAAGCTGACGTTTTTTTGCTTTCGCAAATCTGTCTATAATTTTTTCAACGTCCAATGTAATATCTTTATGGATATGCAATAACGCTAATTCAGTGAGTCTATCATCACTCATTCTGCTTCTTAGCCAAGTTTTAACCGAGTTAGGATTTCCTTTAAGCTTTCTCAAGAAAAATGTAGGCTTGTAAATACATTTTCTAAATTTGAGTTGATATGTCTAAATTACAAAATAATAGCAATTATTAGTAATATATTTTCTAAAATTTTCAAAATGTAATACTAAATATGTACTAAAAAAACCATCAACGAGTATGTGCAATTTATATAAACATCTGTAATTATGAATGTTCAATGAAATGTTTCAGGCTCCAGGTTTTAGCGTAAATGCTGCAGGAATTTACACCACGTGCTAAGGGTTGGCTAGCTGTCACCAGTTTGATGGGTAGAAGAAAAGAGCAAGGAATCTCTTTCCCATTACTCCGAGGATTAGCAACTCAGCAATACTAAAGGACAAAGGGACAGGGGGAAAGCATAGAACTTGAAGGGCGTTTTGGGATTCCAAGAACATAAAAAAATGGCTGGTCCCGGGGCACAAAGAGTAAAAACTCACTTAGGAGTGTCGTTGTAGTATCCACTTAAATCAGCCCAAGGGGGGGGGGGGCGATCGCCCCATCGCCCCCCCCCCCTTGGATCCGCCCCTGGCAAAGCCTGTTTTAATCAGTTATCTCAACGTGTTTCTTCGTCTCCAGAGTAATTTGTTAATTTTTAGCTTCTCTGTTTAGTTTGTCATGACTTCAATGGTACTAACAAATATTAATCACTCATTAACAAAACTTCGCGTTTTGCAAAGGGCTTAAAAAATAGGAGGTTTTACTCGAGATTTACGCATCCAAGGAAAGTTCGCACGTTTAGTTCACAAGAAAGATAAAAAATGTTTATCTTTCCAAAGTCTAAGCACTTGTAGGCTTTTCTTCATTCATTTCATCCTCCAACTGTCCTGGGATGTCAGAATTCCAAGCCATCCTAGAATGAGGATTGATAGTGGTCCATATTTTTACAGCATCAGAATTAGAACAGCATGGAGGAACATTAGTACCATCAGGCATTTCAGCCATGCCTGAGTGAAAGGCAATGCACTTGATTATGCTCTGTTCCCTGCTGGTAATGACTTGGCGGCTCCTGGAATAAGCACAGCCTACAGCACCGATCAAAATGACGAGAAAAGCTGCTCCAATAATTAGTAGCGAAACTTCCCAGACTTTGTCTTCTAGCTTCTCTGTGGTCTGTAATCCAAAAATGATCATGGTGACCCCGACAGTACCCAGAAGCACGCCCCCTAGTAGACAAATGATGGAAGCTGCGTACCAGGCCCATTGTACTCGCCTATCACTCATCGGCAAAGTATCGCCTGTAAAAGAAATTTTTAAAATGTGCATTAATTCAAGAAAAATGTTTTATTCCTTTCAGTTGTTTAAATTCATAGGTACAGTACGAAATTAATAAAGAAAAACCTGTTTTAATATTTTACGAGCAGGCTCGTCATTTAGGGGGCAGGGGGATGCAAGCGCCTCCCCCCGTGAGAAATATAATGCGTCTATACATATGTGAAGTATAATGTATTTATTATTTGTTGTTTTTTAATATATAGTATGCATTGATTTAAATTCTTTTTAGCCTTCTCGGTCTCCGATGTAAAAATTAAATGACAGGCCTGTTTACGAAAAAGGAGTAAGTTATTTATATAAGGAAATCTATGAACCATAGCAGCCCTTTATATTTAACCGACGCGTCGCAACCTTGGCTGATATTGCGACACCTTCTTGATGTTCCGTCGATATCGTCTCAATGTATACGCAGCTAGGGAAGTTAAATATTTATTTGAATTGATGTTAATAAACAGCAGATGGATATATTGTCCGCGAAGGGAAGAGGAGGAGGAGGGCTCTTTCAGAGGATTTTAACTGTATTTTGGGGAGGGGTCGTCGTTTTGGGAGGAAGAGGAGCTCCGTAGCTGCTTTTTGTGAAAACCGAGTCTAGAAATAACATAAGATTGAAAACTTTACATTCCCTTACATCAGTGTTTCCCAAAGTATGGTACGCGTATCCCCTGGGGTACGAGAAGAGTTTGAAGGGGGTACACGGCTACACCGGGCAGAGACCTCGTTCCTCAAAATTTCCTTTATTTTTAGATATTCACATGCTTTAAAAGCTTTAAAATATTAACGTTTAATCCCCTCCTAAACCAAAGACCATAGGGGGCTTCACATTTAAGAGTTTTGAAGGTGTCCTATTTTTAATACGATTTTCTGCTGGCTTATCCCAAATGGGAACTGGCAAATTCGATTAGATTAGGCAAATGTGCACGGCCAAAGCGAAAACAAACATACAACGAAAGCAATAATCAGGGTAAGTCTGAACCGTAAAAAAAGAGTAACATTTCGAAAGGGGGAAAAATATTGAGATCGAAGTACATGATTCCACCCCCCCCCCCTCCGTAGACGAGGGGTACTTTTGCATTACGAAGATATTAGGTGGGGTACGCAGAAGTCGAAAGTTTGGGAAATACTGCCTTTTACATGCATCATAATGATTATAATTAGTATCACTGTTGAATTGGATACAAGTCTAACAGCTTTTGCTTTAATGATATTAATATGAAATCAATACTTAAACAAATTTTTAAAAAAGTGGATAAGCGATTTAAAAAAAATCACACACATGTGTCACATTTTTTGGAAGTTTTTTTATTTGAAAAGAAAACCAAAAGTTTTTTTTATATATTTATACATATATATATATACATATATATATATATATATTCATAACATAGCTCAAGGGCTTAAGAAGTACCACGTGTTTTTAGAAAGAATAAATTTTCAGTTCTATAATACTAAAGTTCCTTAACCTTTACGTATTAATGAAAATAATTTTATTCTGGTTGAAATATTTTTGTTGAGAATTTTCACTTTACTTTGGGTGGAGTCAGCTGCTTGAGATATGGTTATGCATTTTGAAGTTAAGAAATGTCCAGTTGGGAATGTGCTTGTGGTGGGTGAGACGACTTTTTACAGAAAAATCGCGTGATCTCGATCACGGAAATGAGCATGTTAAGGTCACTGACCCTGTACATAAGGGGTGTGCACGAACAAGTGAAAAAGACCATCATAGTCAGCTGATGCAACAGGGTGCTTCATACAGTAGTTTTTACACGTCTAAATCTAATTCAAAACAAAAAAATCCGCACTAAAATGAAAAACGTTTTTACAACTCAACTTGACATTTACTAGCTTTCCGTGCTTTAGCTATGAAGGACAAAACGCTCCTGATGATTTAGAGGGACAAATGTTGTAGTTATATACTGATCTTTTAACCAGTTTATTTGCTTATGTCAATATGGTCATCTTCGCATATTTTTTTACTGCTGTCCTACTTAATATATCAAAAATTTTCACTTGTGTTCGCTTGGATGAATAATACGTTCTAGGAAAACGCTAAGAAAAGTTTTGCCTAGTGAGCATTAAGCACATAGAAATTATAAGCGAAATGATGAAAAGTTATCAATTTACTTATTGAGTACACTAATCAGGAAAGTTAATTTAAGAACTTGATTTGGCAAAAAGGGCCAAAGTTCAGTTGTTTTGGGTAAAAGTTCTGATTTTAATTATATAATGAATATCTGAACCAGTTCCGAAAACAATATCGCTTATAGAAATGAACAGTGTCATATCTGCAAAATGGACATTTTTCAAGAGGAGTTTGAACGTTTTACAATTTGTTTTATTCAATTACCTAATTTTTTCAATGATTATTATAATCGATTTTTTTTAGAAATAAGCTACTGTCCTAGTTTTCTCTCTCATGATGCATGTTAACGATGCCAAAAAAATTAGAAATAACTATACAAAGTAGTTATTACAGTATTGCACCAAAAAAATAAATAAAAAAAGTTGGCCTCTAGCCTTAATTTTTGAACATTTACTTACAGCAGTATATATTCAAAATATAAAGAGCGCAAAATCTGAAAATGTTCATATAAAAACCAAAAAAAAAAACCGTTTTTTTGCAGATATGACACTGTTTATATAAGCGATATGTATGCCATATATGGGCAAATCCATTGATAGCAGTTTCAGTTGGCACAAATTAGCATGAACACATGCGCTATCATACGTGCATTAGCATACACGTGTTTCGAAATTACGTTTTCAGTCTAGGATAGCGGAACGAAAAAAATATTACTTTCACCCTTTTTGAGGAGCTAATTTGTATAGCGTGGACATTAAAATTGCATTTGTGAAACAGCCTCAGACTAGCATATTTTGTTAAAAATCAGGTATACTTATTGAATATATGTCACACACATATACGCACGCAAAATATGTACTAAGAGCTTCAAATTTTTGCATAGAATTATGGCACATTTTCATTATATAGTTGTAATTTGTTGTGCAATTGAATTTCTTTCAGTTAGGGGCAGCATTTAGATGCTCTATAGAATCTACGGTGCATTGCCGGATAGTTAGCTTTAAACAGTCACACGAAGATTTACAGAAAGGTTGGGGGAGGGGGAATTTCATAAGGAATTTGAATTATGGAATAATTACGCAAAGCAATACCATAGGAAATTTTCTCCCCAATATCATACTTGCCAACTTTCACGAACATTTTCGTAATTTTTACGAAAGTTGGTCAGTTTTTACGGTTTTACACTCATAATCCGTTTTTTTACGAATTCACCAAACTGGATAGATTTTCACCAAATTTCAGCTTTCTTTTGTCAATTTTTGATGACTAAATTATATAAACTTTAATGATAGCCACTGGATTCAAAAGGAAAAAAAACAACAGTACTTAAGCATTAAATTTATAAAGAATTTCAGACATGTGTTTCAAGGCTTTAGCGAGCCTCTTTCGCATTGAACTCCCTGTAATATTAAAACACTTCTGCAATTTATTTTTTTTTGCAAATTTTGTGCTTAGTTAACTTTGTTTTTTTTTTTCCTTTTTATTTTTAGCACAAAGGTACTCTATTCCTAGTGTAACTGGATTATTTGTACTTTATTGATCTTAACTAGGTAATTTAAATTATAATGACTTTTCTTGGAAGTACACAGGCGTATTTTTTTCATATACGCAGTCTCAGAAACGCATGCTCAAATCTCAGGACACTTTCGTCGTTATATGGCCTCGTGAACTATGCTCCGAGTAAACTTTTCGAAAAATTGACGAGATTTGTGTAGGAACTTTTTTAAGTCACGTGATCGCGCGAGGAAAGAATAGTTGCAAATGACGAAATTTGTCTTGACGAATGAAGAATCTTCGAAAGTGAGAGTTCTATTTCTGAGAGTGAGTATATATTTAATAAATAGTGATCTTTTTTTGGTTAAAATATAACGTTCGTCATTCTCCGTTTTTATACCCTGAATTCTTCTCAATTTGCAGGAAAAATCTTTTGAATGATTATAGCGATAGGTTGGCAGGTATGCCAATACGACGAATGAACATTTCAGCAATGATTGGCTATTATGCAATTTTTAGTAAGTGAAACAGTTTGATCATTTTGAATTTCTAGAAAGCTGCAATTATTATCCGTGAATGTCCCGCAGTGGACCAGTCGGTAGAAGCTCGGTTCCCGCAGAACACCGAAAGTGAAGCGACTTAGGTCAGTGTTTGGGAGGATGACAACCTCTCGCGGCTGGTTCCTGTGAGGCCGTGTACGCTAAAGGGAGCTGGTGCACGTTAAATAGGTCGTGGCTCCAAAGTCCTCTAAGTGAAACGATACCTCTGGGGCTGCCAATCCCAGGTGACGGTCTGTGGGAGCTGGTTCAAAAATTATGAGACCTTTCAAAGGGGCGGAAATCGGACTCTTGCCTACGAGGGCCCCGTTAGACTCAGGAGCAGCGTACCCGTTCTTCCTCGCCACGCGCGAGGACACGACAACAACAGCAATTATCCGTGAATTCTTTTGAAAATGAAGCTCTGAACGAATAATTTTAAATGCTTGAAAAAATAAAACTAAAATAGCACGAAATAATGGAGCGGAAAGAAACACTTTCAACCCAGGACCAAGAAAAAATAAAGGAAAGGAACTTCGGTAAAGAAAGTGAACTTGATTTGAATACCTCCAGTACGCGTCGTGTTGTAAGTAATTTCTCTTATATTTTCATTAATTTATGAAATTGTATCATTCAGTTAACAAAATCCTGTTTTGAATTGATAATGTCAGTTGGGGTAATTTAAATACAACTTCAATGTTTTAACTTTAGATCCTTCCCTATTTTTTGAATGAATTGAGGGATAACATTGTGAGCATTGTAGACAATACTGTACTCCTTGTGAGTAAAGGTGTACAAAATCTTTGATTTTATGACTATTTGTTAACAAATGAACTCGGTGTTTAGATTGCCCCAGACATCTGGGGTAAACATAAACAGGGATTTGTTTTCCCGTCAGGTTGATGAAAATGGAAAACCGTGGCATACACAGTTTGCTTGGAAGATCCTTAGCAATGGTCCTCAACCTGCGGCCCACGGGCCAGATGTGTTCCACTAAGTTACTTTTGAGTCCGTTGATTTCGTTTAATGAGAAATATCTTACAAAAAGTCAAGTAACGCGGTAAATTCAATAGACACAAAAGTATAATTTACTTCAAAATATAATATTTATTGTTTTCCCAAAAGATTGGAAATATTATAAACTTAAGTGTTTACAATTACCCAAGAGCACAAAATGTATGGGGTAATGGTAAACACCTAACTTGAGCATGAAAATTAACAGGGAGGATGAAATTCAAAACTAAATGTTTTTAGCAACATTCTGTATTAAAAATGAAAATGGTTGAAACCGTTTACTTCGCGCTTGCAAATGAGCTAGAGAGGAAAATGTAACATCACTAAATTTTGTTAGACAACTTATTTAACCATGTCATTTTCAAACGATGGTGTGACACTCCACCACAGGTGCTTAGAAACATGCGAATCTCGTTCAATGTCTTCCCTCTGTTGCCAAGTCATCACTCACCATCAGCACTTAAGTTTTCAAAACACCACAAGTGTAGCATGAAGTTTGTTTACATTTACCGAATGTTTACAATCCCCACAACTGGCCCTACATCTTTCAGCACGACAAGAGTGAATCTTCAACATGTAACGGAAGTAGTGAGACGGAAGTGCTTTGACGTGATGTCTTTAAAAGGTACAATACTTTAAATCATACCGGCCGACTTTTACGATTTTTTAATAATTTTTACGAAACGAGGTCAGCTTTTACGATTTTACGCTCGTAGTCCATTTTTTACGATTCTTTTATTTTTTACAATTCGGTTTATATTTTGCCGATTTTTCGGGAAATTCTAGCTATTTTTAACCAAACTGGATCGGTGTTTACTAAATTTCAGCAATGTTTCATCATTTTTTGATGACTTTAATGATAATCATTAGAGTAGTTGGGATTAAAATCATAATTATTGCGTTATTCAAATTTTAATACTGGATTAGCAAATGCTTTTTTAAAAATCTGTAATATGCATTTAATAAATGTTTTTTTTTTTTCGGGCCATAAAATAACATTCATCATTTTCCGCCTTTTTCAAACATCAATAAGTTGTTACAGTTCTACTGCAAAAAGGGAAGACCTGCGACTGGCAAAGTGCCAAGAAGAATCCTTTCATGTTCAAGGGAGAAAGTGCTGGTATAAGGAATGTGCTGCATTCCGTTCTTGTTTTAGTTCATTGAGCATACTTTATTTCTTCCGAACTGATGCTATTTGCCAGTTTAAAAAGTTGGTTGCTTTCAACAAGCAGAAGCAAACTTTCTGATTCGAATGCTAGTACACGCACGTACAAGACGAACTTCCCTAAACCTCGAATGGATTCGTCCTTTTCTGCCATGTGCAGGAGCGTCCAAGTGTCAGAACTTTGTGGTTGAACTGTAAGTATGATTAAATGACTTTTGTAAATGACTTAATAAATTTTGGTGTGCTTAATACATCTTCATGTGGCTACTTTAAAAACTGAAAAATTTAAGGTTAGGAAATAAAATTTTGAATGTTCATGTCAAAACATGACGTGAGGACCATGTCCATTTCTTGTCATGTATGTCACGGCGTGTTCTTACAAAAAACTCCTAATATTTATCTCTTAGACTAAAATTCTTCCATTATTTTGAAAAACGGCTTGAAGATGCGTGAGCGCACCAAAATTTGTTGTTTGAAAATTTTAAACCTGAATGAAAGGAAGGAAAAAATGTTATGCTTTGTCACGTCTGTCTCATACGGAATTAACCGTAAGTTTGTAACTATGAATGATATCCAAATATTCATATTATGGGTATCGATCATAGGCTCCTAAACTTTTTTTTATCTCGAAGACCCCTTGTCATTCCTTTCTCTTTTTTGGGATCCCCCTTCCAAGGGGATCATTCTGTAAGAACTCAATTAGTGCAACATTTATATTTGACCGTTCCAACACAGAGCACAACTGAGGGTTAGTTGTACTGAATGAAACGTTTATTTCTTACGTTTTGCGCAAATTCACTCCGGATCTGGAAAATTCACACCGGTTGACAGTAACTACCAGGGCTCAAAAAAATCTTTAAAATTTTACATGCCCGGCCGGGCATGTTTCTCTAAAAAAAATACATGCCCGAACAAAATTTATACATGCCCAGAAGTTGTTTTATTACACATCAATAAAAGCATTTGTGTTTGTTGTACAGCATTCATCAGACAAAAAAGTATATTAACTTTATATCTGAATCAAGAATGATTTTAACGTTAATCAAAATCATTAAAAGATTACATTACAAACAAAATATTACATAAGAAGTCGGTTATAAGTTAAAATTTGCAAAATTTAAATTGTGTAATCAATTTTATTGTTGACATGCATGTCCGTTAACGTGTCAATTTTGAGCTCCAGTAAGGATGCGGTGATTTTTCAATAAAATGCGAAACAATAAAGTATCGGAAAGAAATATTTGATTAAAAAATTACATGCCCTACCGGGCATGTAATTTCCGGGTAGAAGATGCATGCCCGATCAGAATTTTTACATGCCACGGGCAGATCGGGCAATATAACTTTCGAGCCCTGTTACCTACGTGCCCAATTTTTGAAATATATTTTACGAATATATAATTAGTAAATTTATACTCTTATTATATATAAATAAGTAAGTGACATTAACAAAATTTCTGTTACGAGCAACAGGTTAAAAATTTGGTGGCAACTAAAATGAGATCCAGTCTCATAATCCTTTATTTTTATCTCACACATCCCCATTTTTTTCTTTCGTTGATGCGGGCCCCTTTTAGGTCGCAGAAGACTCTTGCAGATCCTTACAGACCATTTAGTGAACCATTGGTATAGATGCTTAAAATGTTCCTCTAATAGCCTTGAGTTACTTTGTTATTGTACTTGTTCAGTATTGCATTCGGACATTGTTATTAAAAATTAAGATTACAGTCACCCAAGAAATAATTCATACTTTTTCTTGAAACTTGTAAGTGTCATTCTTTATACCTATTGTACTTCCGACCACGGGGTTTTGACCCTTCGGCGCTTCTGCGCATGGCAGAAAAGAACGAATCCATTCGAGTTTAAGGGAAGTTTGTTTTGCAAGTGCGTTTATTAGCGCGCGAATCAGAATGTTTGCTTCTCTGTTTGTTAAAAGCAACCAAATTTATAAACTGGCATATAACATCACCTCGGAAGAAATAAAGTATTCTAAACGAACTAAAAGGAGAACAGAATAAGCACATTCCTTATACCAGCCGTTTCTCCCTTGACCATGAATGGATTCTTCCTGACACTCTGCCAGGATTTGGTCTTCGTTTGCCGGTAGGACTGTGAATTGTTTATCTGACTGAAATTGCTCATCTCATCATTCTGATGTAAAATTTTGATACATTTTAGTTGTGGTTCATTAATGCCTTATGAAGCTTAATTACCTTATTCACCAGCTGATTTGAACCTTTGAACTGCAGATCAAAGGCTTCCGCAACCAATCAAAACTCTTATATTGGAGGTTCGAGTATATGACAGAGGTTCGACGTTAATATTTTTTTCGTCGAAGGCTAAATATTAGGTTTAACCCGTTAAAATACCTTATTTACTAGTTTTAATAAGGCTTGTGAGTACTGGTTGTATATTTCTGAACATTCCCATCGTCACTGAACTTTTCTCAGAGCTGAAACTCTGTTTAAAAATTAACTTCATAGTGTCGTCGATTACGTGGCTAGATTCCGTTATATGTTGAAGTTACACTCTCATCGAATCAAAAAATATGTTATTGAGTTTTTGGAAAAGTTTATATGTACATCATAGTTCGCTCTTTTTTTTTTTTTTTTGAAGAGAGAGTATAGTTGCGCGGTTAAAGGTAAAACAATATTAAAATCTCAGATCAAAGGCAATTTTGTTTCAAAAACCATTTTCAATTACTGTCGAAATCGTTGAATTTAATATTACTTAACTTTTTCATAGAAATCTTTAAACATGTACATTTTTTTTTTCACAATTCATTAATTATCTATTGCCTCAAGTGCAATTCAAGAGCGTATTTTTTAATGATGGGTCACTTGGATATAGTCTCACACGAGAAGGGCCGTGGTAGCCTAGTGGTTAGCACGTCGGACTTCACATGGAGGGTCGCGCTTTCGATACCCACTGAAGACCCCCATGTATACTTGGGGATATGTGCATGTAAAATCCGTAGACCCCACTACCTCTCTCCGTGCGTAAGCAATCCTAAGGCCTCGGCTAACAGGTAGGGGTCTGGTGGAGAAAAGTCTCACACGAGAAGGAATTTTTTACACAAATGGCTAGAAAGACATGAAAGAATTTTTGTTTTCGTATTTGAAATGCAAAATCTATAAAAATGATTATTAATTAGTCACTAACATTATCATTATTATATTTAGGAACTAAAAACATAAATAAATAAATAAAACAAAACAAACAAATAGTATGTAGTGAGCATTATAAAAATGCATGAAGATTATAAATTAATTTCCACTCCGATAAGGATTTTTAATGCTTCTCTACAATTCGTCAAGTTACTTTATTACTGCGTCAAGTTACATAGCTGCGTAATAAAATTTTCCTGAAATAAGATTGTTAACGTTTATTAGTTTTCAAACAGGAAAAAATGGTATTTAATTTCAATAGTGCTGCTATCTAGTGGCAAAAACATTTACTAGTATAAGTGCTCGTGTCATGATGGTAATGTCGAAAAACAATCTTTACGATTTATTGTACGATATAAGGAACAGAAGAAACGCTAATTACCATCGCAGTGTCGTACTGGCAAGGCAAACCTCCTTTCCTTGCCCCTATTTTAACAAATGAAATAGTTTAATTCTTAACCCATCGGAATTCAACGAAGCCAAACTATACCAGCCTTTCTTTTCCGATTTGTTTACTTTTATTTCTAAAGTATAGAAAAATAAGTTGTGTTTGATTTGAACATTTGGATTCGTGGGTTTTTGTGCGCTAAAATAACTACATGATTATCCTTCGGCAATCATTTACAACCATCAGTGCAGGATGTAGGGTGGGGCAAGCCGGGGCCCATGCCCCGGGCGGCACTTCTGTGATGCACAAAAAAAAAAAAAAAAAAAGAAAGAAAGAAAGAAAGAAAGAAAGAAAAGAAAAAAAAAATAAGGAGAAAGAAAGTAAAAATATTTAATTAAGAAAATTTAACTTTAGGAAGAGAATTAAAATCCTAGTTCGGCACTCCGATTTTATCATTCATCAGCTACTTTTCTAGCGATTAAAACCAATTAATAGAATTATTTTTTTTTTGTATAAACTGTTGGAAATTCTAAAATTGAGGTTAGGGGGCGGCAATTTCGAAATGTCAAAATTAAAAAATTTAATTTTAAAAAGTCAAGGTTTTTTCCCCTTGTGGCAGTGAAATACGTATAAATCGTGATCTGCGAAGACAATACCCAATGGTTTTTCTTTTAGAAACTTTCAAAGCCTCCTTTTGGGAAGAGGTGGGAGCGTGGGAGCTTGTAGATGTCGTTTGAGACGGCAAACACTTGGCTCTTCAATATGGGCGTTAGTAAGAAGGAGGGGGAGGGGAGGGTCCTGCCCTCTGAATTAAAAAAAAATATGCCAATTTTTTTCCGAATTTTAATTATCATTTTTATGAGTGAAAGCATTTAAATTTCAAAAAGTTTTTGCTTGCTTTTTTTTTTCTTTTTCTAAAATTTTTGAAGTCCCAAAGCGTCTCCTAAGGCCTCAAATTGCACCAATTTGTATGTAGTTTTCAAAATTTTTCCCGGGGGAGAAACCCCCGGGCCCCCCTCAACTGTCAGAATTTCATATCTCCAGTTAAGAGGGACCCTTCATATGGCTCTAACCCCTAATGTTGAGCTAATGTGTGGAAACATTGCCGAAAGTTGGGATTCATCAGTGGCCCCCCAAAGGGGAAAACCCTCAAAGAAAAAAAGGAAAAAATGGCCATTGCATAAAAAGTTATATGAAATATCAACAATAATTGGTTGGAGGGGGCGGCATTTTTAAGTTTTGCCCCGTCTCGGAAAAGTCCAAGATCCGGTACTGACAACTATTGATAGAATAAAATTGTTACGTTGGGACGCTGCTAAGGTTAGCGAATTAGAGAGAGTACTATTCGGGGTTCTGCTCTTCTACCCTGAAACATAACTTGGACGCTCCCGAGTTATGAAGACTATCCGGTACATACAACACTGTCAAGCCAAATACTTGACCAAAAGAATAAAACCCGAAAGGAGTTTTATTTGGTATAAAATCAAATATGCGAGGGATTTTTTCTTTTTCTTTTTTTTTTTTCATTTATGCAAGTTCCCAAATTTGTTGTAATAGAAGTTTATGAAACAGTTGCCAGTCATAGGGCCCGCTTAAACTAGTGAATCAGGAGAAGCACAACTACATTCGGGGCCCCACTCTACTGACCTGAAGTACAATTTGGCACCGGTCAAATTGAGGAGACTATCTAGGGACCGTTCATAAATGATGTCACGCTTTTCCCCCATACATTTGACCTCCTCCCCCCTTTATCACAAAATGTCACAGTTCAACACCCCCCCCCCCTTTGTCACATGTCATGCTATATTGCATAAGCAACGATGTCACATTTCTTGTTACCCCTCCCCTCCCCTTGTCATTGTCACAACTTCACGATTCCCCCTCCCCCCTCGAAGCTTGATATCATTTAGATGATCCCCTAGAAGAGTAATACAGTCAATTAACGATTTTGACCAACATAGAGAAACTCGGGAGGCTGTAGGTCAAATATGCAACTCCCAAATTTGGAATTTCTATTATTTTTATTTTTAATTAAGTTTTCCAAGATGGGAAGGCTGGAATTTTTGAGATATCTAAATACTGTCAACATTCCGCACAAAAATGTTGAAAAAATATGTAGAATTAAATGAGGAGAGGAAACATAGTGCTTTAAAACTAGCTTAAATGAATGAAAGTAAATAATCCAATCAAATATTTTTTATAGATAGTAAGTGATATCGTATTTTTAATCATCTTTTGTCCAATATGGTAACTAAAAATTACCATAAGCAGCACAAACTTTACAATCTTTCGTGCTTGGGAATTTCCTAAGATTATGCAGGGAAAGCACGTGCTTCCTATGCGTAAGTAAGCTTTGGGCATACATATGCGCAATAGACGAAATTTCATTTCTTGTATCAAAGTAATTTTGCTATTCCTGAATTAACCCCTTCCGTAGCCCCCGTTTGTTTTTTTTTTTTTTTTTTTTTGGGGGGGGGGGGATAGGCCCTTTTTTCGTTGATCTCACTAAAATTATGTGACAGTAAAGGAGTTAAGCAGATTTTGTTTCTTCCGTGTTAGAAGACCGAGTGAAAGAGATAGAAAAACCACGTCACAATAAGTGAAAACAATAACAATGTAGAAAAGAAGTACTTAGATGAAAGCAAAAGCAATTCTACCTTTTCTTTTTTTAACTGCAGCGAAGATAAAAACAAGCACTCTGTTTAAAACCTTTTACAAGATGTTGTTTACTTTACGGCTAACGAAAACCCTACTACTAAAGGAAGATTCATCCTTGAATGAATACTTGCATGACAGATGGAAGTTCAGTTTTGATTATTTGTAACCTAATTTTCCTTTCTCCTTGCTTTTTGAAATGCTTTTCCTTTTCTTCAATTTCCACCTGTATTTTTTTTACAAGGATTTTTTTCTCTACGAGTAAGTTCTCTTTCATGGTGGTATTTACGATAATGTGAAGGTGATTGATGAACGTGCTTATCTTTTCAAAGCATTTTCAATTTAATTTAAATACAAGCTATTTTAGCAGAGTTTATTGCATTTTTGGCATCTATTGAAAATCTATTTTGAGTGTTTGAAAATTTGTTTATCAACGTTGAAGCAGTAAAAGTTGTGGTACTACTTTGGAATGTTTGTTAAACAAAAGTTCTGGATAGAGTGATGTTTTAAATTGAAATACAGTCGAACCCGCTTAATGGAATATCGGTTTAAAGAATATCCCGTTTAATGAAATAAATTTTCAATGTACCAAACTATAGTATATTACTTCTGTGATTCCGGATAATAGTATATCCCGCTTATTAGAATAATTTTCCGTGGCAAATTGGCTATTCTATTAAGCAGCTTTCCTTCTCGTTTTCCGCATAAGTACTCTCCACAACGTTGAAATATTGTAAGTTTGGCCTATTCATTGCCTGATACATCTCCACCACGTAGCTAGTTATTTGTAAATTAGCCCGCCTAGTGGCGTAGGCAGTAGAACACGTAGCTTCAGCTTCTTTGGTCGCGGGTTCGAGTTCCAACAAGGCGATGGATGTTCAGTCGGCATTACACTTCTTCAGATCATGTCTTAGCTGGTACGAAGTCAGCTTAATGCTGTAAATCTAATAGCGAATCTTACAAGTGCACTTCGTGGTTGTTTCTTATGATCATTACAGGTTGTTACGTTGAATCAAAATGATTTATAACGAGCCGGAAGGAAATGAGCATCAAGATTGACGAAACGCAAAATATTAACCCCAAAACAGAACTATTGACATCAGTTCATATGATGAAATATCCCAAGTTATAGGTGCTCCGCCTTGAATTAAAGAGTGTGTGTGTCAAACAGGGCCGCGGAATCGGAGTCTAAGTCGAGACTAAGAAATAATTCATATATGGGATACGATGTATTAGCTGTGTCTTCAGTAGTGAAAGGTCTGAGCGCCTTCATCTGGCTGCTGCCTGCTTGCAGTAAAGAGGCCTCAACCCCCACCCTCCCTCTGGATGCAATTTCCTTCTGTGATGTATTTTATACCGACCATTTCAGACCACATACATTTTCGAGTTTATTTGCATTCTCTGTGGACATGCCTCAAACTCTCGTAAAATCCTGGTATGTATCTATCGTTCGCGTACTATCTGTGTGTTACATGTAATGAAAACATGTATATATCGTTCGTGTACTGTCTGTTTTCTTGTGTTACATGTAAGGAAAACATCTATATATCGTTCGCGTACTGTCTGTGTTTTCCTGTGTTACATGTAAGGAAAACATGTATATATCGTTCGAGTACTGTCTGTGTTTTCTTGTGTTACATGTAATGAAAACATGCGGCCGCTTCAGTGGCATAGGCCGATAGAGCGTTATGTCTCCGTGCCTTGAAACCCGGGTTCGAATCTTGACAAGGGCATAGATTTTCGATTGCTACTGCACTTCTTCCGATCATGTCCTTGGGGTTCGGATTCCACTTAAAACCGTAGGTCCCCCAGCGATTCATAGAAGCCCCTTGTGCTCCGCTAGATAAGCTGTAAAGTGTTTATAAACGACCATTTCGGGGTCACATTTATTTTCGAGTTTATTTGCTATTCTCAAGGATATGCATCAAACTCTCGTCCAATATGACAGATAGAACAAGGCAGCACAATAGATTATTACAATACAAAGAAGGAAATACACCCAGGGAAAAATGGGAATCGAACCCACGCCTCTTTCACTGCGCGCAGACAGGCAGCGGAATTTGGCTCTAAGACCGCTCTGCTACTGAGGCCCCAGCTGTAAAGTGCTTAAAGAGGTAGGTCGCCTGGGTTATAGCCAAAGGAACGGAAAGTAAAGGAAAACATGAGAAATAGAGGCAAGACGCATAGTTGTAGTCCTCATCAAAAAAACCTAAGCTTAGACTCCAAATGTAAAGATACATTAACTGCAATTGTGACTGACTGCTGAACGGAAGACTTGTTTGAAGTAGCGCGCCCTCCGTATACCATGCCATGTTATGTGTATAAGATTTTCGTGTAAAATTATGTTGTGGCTGTTTAAAAGTATGATGAGATGAAGCGTGTGGGGGCCTCGGTGGCCGAGCGGTCTTAGTACCAGTTTCCGCCCGCTGCTTGCGCGCAGTAAGGAGGTCGTGGGTTCGATTCCCACCTTGCCCTGGGTGTATTTCTGTTATTTCCCCTCTTTGTGTTGTAATAAAAAATCTTTCATGTTATTATCTTGTGCTATCTGTCATATTGGACGACAGTTCATAAGCGAGTCCCGAGACTAAGCACACGAACTGGAAAATAAATGTACTTCAATTAAAAAAACTAAAAAAAATAATTAGATGAAGCGTGTTAAGAAAAACTATGCAGTTTTAATGCCGTTTTCACTGGGCATACCACAACGTAGATTAGACCTTGCAGGGCTCAGAGGTAAGCAGATGTCAATAAAGAAGCTGTGAACTTTGGTGACAACTATTACGATGTTTCAGTAGTAATAATTGAGAAGAAGCAATAGATTCAACATCTTAATGGGAAGTAAGTGTAATAACATGACCTTCTTGTGCATATCTGGTGAACTTTGTATTTATTATTATTATTTTTTATGTGCGTATACTTATGTATGCCTCTTAGAAGTTGCGCTTCTTAAATTCATAATTTTTAAGTGCATTTTGAATCTGAATAAATCCCGTAAATTCCGCTCGACATTTTTATTTTCTATACTCTACAGCTGAAATTCCCAAACTGATTGCTGCAAGGCAATCCTAAAGCAAAAATGTTTTGTTGCTAATCAAAAAAAAAAGTATGCTAGTAGAAAGTTATATGTAAAGTAATTCTATGTGCGCGTTATAATCATTCTTATTATATGCTAATCATTTGATTTTTTCTGCAAAATCGTACGAATATACGACTAAGTATACGTACTCTGTCTAATGGTGCCACTATTTGGATAAGTTTGGGAAACCCCTGTCCTATATAGCTTTTCTGAGATCGAAATAGAAGGTGCAGGTGTAGGCACGGGCGTTTGTTTCAGTGCGTTCAAATATTTTATGAAACTCTTAATTAAGAATTTTGAATCGATAGAACAAAAATCATTCACGCATTTCGTCTCAAATATCAGTACTTTTCAGAAAAAGTATGTCACGTTGCTTTTCTTGTAGTACATTTCAAAGCTATTTCGTGCGGAGTTTCGTGTGGATTGTGCTTAACACGGTTTCCAACAGAAACTAATACATGCGAAGTTTTCGAGGACAAACATCTGTTGCAAAAACAATATCAGTGCCAAGTTACTCAGTACCAAAAAGTAGGAAGACAAGAATTATTTTCATTGAAACACACGCAGATTTCCAAGGGCATGGCTATCGACCGATAGCAATTTCGATTTCTATTTCCAGTTATTTTCCCTTTCGCGTACTATACTACTTAAGTCTACACTTTTTATGAATGATATATAACAGCTGTTGGATTTTTCTATTGTTGTCCTAGATAGTAAAACCGTTGAGGTATTTTAGGAGAAATCTGCGGCTTTAGGATGACGAGTTTTCTTCGTAAATGTTAACGATGGTTGTATCGTTTCCTATTAGTATCCAAAATTTACCCTTTTTATTTCCCTCTGACCTAGGGTGACCAAACGTCCTCTAATTTCGTGGACAGTCCCCAAATTTGTATATTTTTAATGCTTTGCCCCCAAAAACACTTTAACTACTTGGGGACGCGTATAATATCCCCAAATTTAAAAACTTCTGTTTTTTCCCTTCAAACTGCTTCTCGATTTGCACTTTAGAACTGTTAGATAGCATTTTGTAAAATTTTAAATAATATTATGGCAATTATCAAATTGTTGCCATAGTATTACAATTTCTAACATGCAATTATCTAAGAAAATATGCGTTTATTTTGTAGAAAATATATTTGGATACTCTTTGAAATACATTAATGAGAGTAATTTTTCATAATAGAAGGGAATATGTATTGATTTTTTATGCTCCCAAAGATGTCCCCGAAACATTTTTCTGGCGTCCCCAAATTGCCTGTGGATTTGGGGGACGCGTCCCGAAATTGACGCTCAGAAATATGGTCACACTACTCTGACCGATATGCGTTTTTTTAGAGCTTCCATTGAAATGACTGAAAACGATTTTTCTTTTATATTTGAAGAAAATATGTTTGAGACCTATGTCTTTTATGTTCACTTACATTACATTATAAAAGTAGCTAAAGTTTGAAAATAACTTCACTAAATTGAAACGTCAGTTAGATTACAGTTCTACCATTAACTAAAGCAATGTGCCTGGCAGAATGCCAAGAAGAAACCATTCACGTTCAAGGGAAGAACTGCCGGTATAAGGAACGTGCCGTGTTCTCTTTCGTTTAACATAGTTTATTTCTTCCGAACTGAGGTATTGGTCGAATAAATATTTCAAATGAATCCTACGAAAGTAGAAAAACAATGAAAAAACAAAACAACTTTGTTTCAGAATCAAATACAAGTCCAAATCAACGCAGTTCATTGATAACTTTTGCATGAAAGCAAAAAGATGTTTCATGGCTTCAGAAGATGAAAGCATTGGCATCCGTACCAGAAATTTCAAATAAAGTATGAGGTAAAAATAACAGGTAAAAGAAAACGAAAATCGAGTACAAATGCTAACATGTCGCAATTCAAAAGCCAAAATTTGGGAACTATAAAGAAAGAAAATAAATAAATTGTTTAGAGAACATTGGGTATAAAATTTAAATAAAGCAAACGGACAAAATCAGCTTAGAGTTGCGTCTACGCAATTACAGCGGGTGAAAAATTAGCAGTGTCTTCCTTTGCGATTGAATGGCGAGTCAATAAATCAGTCCTGGGTTCTGTGAAAATCATTATGAAGAGATGTTCTGAACAGTTTCAAAAATAATTTCACGTCACTGTTAAAAAACAAAACAAACTGTGCATATCTTTTCAGAAGTCGGATATGTTTTACAAAACGAAACACATATGTCTCTTGTGATAAACGTGTTGCAATTTCTGTATTACTTTTAGATTTAAAATATCGATTAATCGAACATGTTTAAATCGGTGTCCCATGGAACGAATACAAATTCGGATCTCTAATTAAGACTTCGTTTTTTTCCCTATAAATATAACTAGCTGTCTTAGAGAGTCCAATACTTTCGCTTTTTAAGTAGCTAATGCTTAACTAACTAATGTTGACTAAATATTCCAACTGTGGTTAAATTTTTTTTTTCAGGCACAGTTTTACATGAGAAACTATTCGTAGCTGTATCGTCGGATGTGTTTTACAAGTCGAAACGCGTGTCTCTTGTTATTAACGCGTTGTAATTTATTTGTTACTTTAATATTTAACCCTTTATTTACTGCATTATGATCTGCAGTAATTTTTTTTACATAAACAGTTTGTCTGGGTATTTACACTGAAAATTAAGGGATTTACATATATAAAATGCTCAGTCTATAAGAATTTATTTCTTTACAGCTAATAAGCGCCAGAGAGTATTTTAACTGCGAAATTAATCACATACACTTTTTAATCAAAATATTTCGTGAAATTGTTTTCTAAGTTCTTGACTAACACATTAAAAATAATCAGTGAGTTAATTCTTGAATTTTACTGCTTTTCTGGAACGCAACTCTAAAAAGATGAGCAATCTGAACAAAATGGCAGTTCAAAACACCGCATCGGTTTCAAAACTATCTTCCTTTCATCGCTAAAATACTTTTTATCAAACCCTGGCTGATATGTACCCTGAAAAAGTGGAATTTAAAGAGTTCCTGCAAAGTACCATCAGAATATTGGTAAAAATGATTTCTGGATGGAGTTTATAGGAGAATCGTACTTATAAGTACCGTCAGTAGATAAAGGGTTAAAATATCGTCCAATGGAAGGGGGGGGGGGCGGGGGGTATGAACCAGTTCAATCGGTGTCACATGGAACCAATCCTTTCGCTCCGGAGGGATTCGATACCTGAGCCACCGAAGGCGCACCATGTACAGTTGGGAAATGGGCATGTAAAATCCGTGAAGTCACAAATAGGTAGTATATCTAGTACCGGAATCTGGAGAAGTACCCTTTCCTTCAGTCTTAGGTCTACTCGCCATCAGGTATTATCCGAGTACATCATCTGGTTCTTGAAACAAGTCATTTTTCTACCCAAGCTCATTAAAAATTGAAAGTGCTTCTAGCCTTGTTTCTCGTGATCTTTACCACCATCACTGAGTGGCATCAGAAACTACAACAACTTATGTATGTTCTTCAATCTAAACGTATCGGCAATATCTGTGTACTTCTAAACGCAAATTTGCCGATCCTTTTAATTTGTTGCCTACGGCAACTTTATAATCTGGCTTTGTCTAAATGAGCCTTTAGACAAAGCCACTGTATTTTGAATTTTATTTGCCAATACATTTAGGCTTTTGGTTGTCCACCGCAAAGTTTTCAAAGTAGCCCCAAAATTGCGCAATGATTATTGAAAACCACAAACATCGTCTGACATTTTTGGTAGAATATTCGTAGTACGACCCCTTTCCAAGCATTTACCGATGCTGAGATGAAACATGAAAAATATGAATTATTCACACCTTAACGTACAAGAAAGTACTCGATGTGAAGGAATATTAAAAATGCTAGCTCCATTGAAGACAAAACAAAGTAAAAGTGTGCTCTAATTTTAGAAAAGTTCACAAAATTGCATTTTAATGATCCTGGAGTTCACCCTGAAACACTAATACGATCAATATCCAAAAGAACAAAGACTTTCAAGAGAACCGTTCAGTGACTGGATTAGTAATTGATATCTCGTGATTCATTCAAAGCAATCATTTGGTGAGTTTAAAAACTATGAGTAGTTGCGTCAAAGTTCCCCGAAAAGAGTTTTTTTGTGTGAATGAATGCATGTCTTCTATTCAAAAAGCAGACCGATTTAAGCTGTATAATGCTCATTTTGAAACACAAATCATTGCATATTTGTTGCTATGGCATCCAAAGTAACTAAGCACGTTATTTAGAAACTAAAAAAAGGAAAAATATATCATTATGTAGCTTCTAATGCACCACAGGCGTTATCTGCCAATAACGAGACTTAAGTGTCCCACAGAGTATCTATCGATCTTCAGCTATAAACAATATTTGCTGCATTATAACTATTTTAGGTATATTTATCGCTTTGAATTTTATTGATTTGTCTTTAATTCGTTTGCAGGTATTGTGAAAGGAGAAGAAATCAATTCAAAAAACATTTGTGAATATTTTTAGTGATTCCAGTTATGCGCTTACGAATTTATTTTTATTTTTAAACTTGTGCCTGGATTTTTAATTTATTGAAGACAGATTTCAACAGTCTGTGCTTGTAGCAAGGAAGTTTGGGGGAAAGAAGGATGGGAAGGGGTGGGGGTGCGCAAAAATTGAAAGGATAAATAATTTTTATTTTAAGATAACCTATTAATTGTTATAACGTCGATTTACGTGACGAATTTAAATGTTAAGCGTTATGATTACCTCATGGGATCAACGTGTTAATGTATGTTGCCGACCTTTGCTAATCTGATGAGATCAACCTTAAAATAAATAAATAAAAAAATAATTAAACAATTATAATCGGGACTTCTGGTATAGACAGTAGGTCATGCGTTGAGTGCAAATGAACGACTGAGGTTCATTCCAAAGAAACAGTGAATCTGGGCCTAGATTTTTACCATTACGTTCAAGTTTACTTTGTGAATTCACATATGAAGTATTTTGGACTAAGTCTGGGTGCCAGACATTTCAAGAGGGCCTTAAAGAAACGGAACGGTGGCATAGAATTGACAGTACTTGCCTATTGTAACGGCGACCAAAAAGCGCCAAGAAAGAATTGGTCAATTTGGCGATTTTTCTTGGCGCTTTTTGTATATGTTTATGCACTTGAACAAATCTTTATCATTTGGCGAAATTATTCTTGTCACTTTTTGGTCGCTGTTATAATAGCCACGTATCAAATTGACAACCATGATATTGGCTCACTATTGTTGGATGTTACATTGAGAAGACTTTCATCCAGAGAATATAAAAGGACAAGACGAAACCAGAGTATTGAACAATCAAAATATGTGGGTAAAATTGTAGATATTTTAACATACTTCATCCTCAAGGGTTGGGGAAAGAAGGGAAATGGTTTCTGCTAGCATGACACACTTCGTTAAAATTTCTTAAATAAAGTGATTTCGAACTGCACCAAAAGAAATTTAGGTTAATCTTCGGACATTTTTCATTACGGGCTCATCAAATTACCCTGAACAGCGAGGGAGAGAGGGGGTACCTACATAAGACCCTAACGTGTTTAGGTACAATAATGCATGGCATAATAATCAAATGAATTAATTACAAGAAAATTACATTTTAAGGCGAAAGTTAAAAATGCAATTTTTTGCCGTTTTTTTTCTTGCAAATTTTGAAATTTTTTGTTTCTACCAAATTCTGACATGACGGAGAAAAAATGATGGTAATGTTCGAAAGCAGTGCTGAAAATATACAGAAACCAGCCATCAAAAGTTAAAATACATGAAAAAACTCAAATTTCGTAGGCTCGTGTTTTGCATAAAGAAATGATCCCGGTCAATACTTAATCTTTTTGATATTTAGTTATAGCACCTAACGGGTTAACTATAAACAAAAATTGACACATTTTTAGTTAAATGAACAAGTACACGCATTTGAAATGTGAATAAATCAACAATCTGGTTAGCATTTTCCTCCTCATAAATTTTGGATTTGACAATTTATTACCATCTTCAATTTTTGCCACGCGCTTATTATATAATCGACAACACTAGAAACCAAACTTGCAACAAAATTTATAACTTAATATAGAATTTGAAATAGCGAGTAAAGCAAGAACCTACAGATTTTGAATGACGTTAATAAAATTGGGAATTTTGAGGGAAAACAAACAATAATTTTCTAAGTTAATATTTGCCTAATAATAAGAAATAAAATTTTGTCTATATCATAGTATTTCTTATCTTGTACAAATTTTCTCTATACCAAGCAATTGTTTAAGTAAATTTGAATAAAAGCTGAAAACGCACTTGTTGAAGCAGCTTTTTAATTGAAAAAAATATTGAAATTTCTGGGTAGATGGCCGAAAATTAGTAATAAAGTCAATTGCAAGCCCTCCTTAATTATATCGTCAGATATTATTATGTGTGGGACTTAGCTGGTTCTAAATTATAATAAATATCCAAATTAATAATGTAAATGATTACAAACCAATGAAAACTGTTGTTCATGCATTTCAGTTACGACGAAGGAAGCTATAATACTCGTTACATAAAATAATAATTAAAACAAAAAAAAAGTTGTATTTGCATTGGCAACATTTAAAAAGATTAAAATTGAAATTGTTCAGATAAAATTTTAAAATCAAAATGAAATATTCCATATCGTAAATTGTAAGAAAATTCCCTCAAATTAAAAAAAAAAAAAACCTGTCCCTCCGCCCCCAAAAAATCTCTGTATATTTTTGGGGATAAACTCTGTTTTTTCCACCCCTTGCAAAACTAGTTCCGGGTGAAGTGAATTTTAACCAAGCTAAATTTATGTTTGAAAAACGTAGCTCAGGACAGTTTAGGAAAGTTTGGCATAAGCCTTAAAAGAACATTTATCTTAAAAAAAATATTGGCATTGAAAAAAGATTATCAATGAGATTTTTCTGCTCAATAGTTTCTCTATTATCCCGACTCGTTTAATAGGAAGCTCTCCTATACACCGGCTCTCTTTTTTCTATTTACCACTTTTTCTACCTCCTACAACTTTTTCAGGACATTTCTTCTGGAAGCCAGCAGACGCGCTCAACCAGCAGACATCTTTGTTCACATTCCATAAAACAATATTTTCTTGCAGGGATTCACCAGAAATACGAATTTCAGATTTTGATTAAAATTTACCCCGAATAAATTCTAAAGTAAAACTTTCTTATGTTTCTTGTTTTATTATTATTTAAATGACCAGTTTGATTAGTTGTAATATTGTATTTCTGTAAAATTTGAAAACTCACTTTGCCACAGTTATTAGGAATAAAAGTATTGTACAGAAATACATCTTAGCAGTTAATTGCTTTTTTAAAACTCTTATTATAAGTTGCCGGTTTTTATATTTAATTAATTTGACATTGCTCATTTAAGAGTTGGGATTTCAATAGTGGTACTGATAGAAAGGAATGGAGAGCAACTGCGTGTGGGTGTTTTCGCTATCTGGTACTTCATCAAATATTTTTCTCGTGTTTCATGAAAATGTAACTTAAATTCGGACTTGAAACAAAAACGATACTGTATAGAAATTGCAGACAATATTTTTGCCGTTATTTTATACAAATAAATAAAAGGAAACCTCTTAATTTTATCAAAATGAGAAACAATAAAAGAGAAAAAGAAATAACAAATGAACAATTTTTACAGTGCGTTACCATCTAAAACTTTTTGGATGTGGCACATTTTTCGCGCTTCCTGCACTTTCTCCCGTAGTCAGAGCCTCGCATAAAAATATTAGAACGTGCATAAAGAGTTAATTCCAAGACCAACTTACGTCCTACATTGTGAGTAGCTAAAGTTGATTCTCATAATTCTCTTTCGTTGCGGACGTTACATGAACAATTTTCTGTTCCATGAATGAAAAAAAAAAATACATTTGATTATAATTTTGAAGTTCATGAAATTTATTTCTCTTACCTCACATCCCCACTTTTGCTGTTCATTTCCACGTTCGTAGCTCATTTTTTCGTTTGCAGCTAATTTTTACTTTCGCTGCTCATTTTTACGTTCGCTGCTCATCCTCACGACTATATGTACCACTATTTAGCGTTAATTTAAAACGTGCATAAAGAGTTAATTCCAAGACCAACTTACGTCCTACATTGTGAGTAGCTAAAGGTGATTCTCATAATTCTCTTTCGTTGCGGACGTTACATGAACAATTTTTTATTCCATGAATGCAAAAAAAAAAAAAAAATGCATTTGATTATAATTTTGAAGTTCATGGAATTTATTTCTCTTACCTCACATCCCCACTTTTGCTGTTCATTTCCACGTTCGTAGCTCATTTTTTCGTTTGCAACTAATTTTCACGTTCGCTGCTTATTCTCACGACTATATGTACCACTATTTAGCGTTAATTTAAAACGGACATAAAGAGTTAATTCCAAGACCAACTTACGTCCTATATTGTGAGTACCTAAAGAAGATTCTCATAATTCTCTTTCGTTGCGGAGGTTACATGAACAATTTTCTATTCCATGAATGAAACAAAAAAAATTGCATTTGATTATAATTTTGCAGTTCATGGTATTTCTCTTACCTCACATCCAAACTTTTGCAGTTCATTTCCACTTTCCTAGGTCATTTTTTTTCGTTTGCAGCTCATCCTCACGAATATAAGTACCACTATTTAGAAACTACTAACTTTACAACTTAATGAGTAATGCTTTATGTTTCATTTTACTTAATCCTAAAAATCGCATTCCTACTTTTTGGCACATTCAACACCGCGCATTTTTATTTTAATTGCTTCCATTTATAACTAAAAGTATTGAAATAACTATATAAGTTGGAATAAAATTGCACATATAACCATGCATAATTACTGTGTACATAATCTTACCAGTTCTGAAAGTCAGGACACCATTTACATCCCACTGCAAGTGAGTTTTTGATTAAATCAACAAAACTCTTATCCTTCTAATGTCAAAACCATTCACAGCTGGGATAATTCCATCCACGAGCCCCCTATTCCCATCGCTCAATTGACAGTCAACTGGCTTTTAGTTTCGCGCCACCAGAACGCACGCGACGGAATTCACTGACGTCAAATAGAAACATTTGACTTTTATCGCTGTTTGGTGCGAGAGATATGAGCCTCAACGTCGCCAAAAAGTTCGCCAATGTAATGGTCAAGAAGATGATTATCGGTGAAAAGATTGGCTTCTTGATTGTTCAATTTGTCATATAATAGTCGTTTAAACTATTGACATTTTATGGTCTGATAATGTTTGAGCGAATATTTTCCATGGATATAATTTTGCTCTGAATGTGTAGAACATTCATAAAATGTGGCATAAAAATTCATTATTTATTTTGAGATTGGCGTACTTTTCTTGTTTGATGAATTCAATTAAAGTTGAACTAATAATGGCATTTTTAAAACCTTTTTTTTTTTTTTGTACTTAAATAAAAAAAAGTCCGTTTGAAGAAAAACATTTGAGTTTTTATCATATTTTGTTCCGTAAAATATGAAACAACAGGTGTATCAAAAGTTATGTGTACCACATTTGTGTATTTTAAAACAAATCGAAACGTTAGAAAAAAATGTTATTTTGCAGTAAATAAGCTTGTTCTCTCTCATTTTCTTTAAAAAAAAAATATTTTTTTTTTTACTTGAAAAGTTTTGAAAAATTTCAAACTTTTCTGAAAAGAGTTTCATCTTGTAAAAATACGTCATTGTTTTAAGGGAACTTTTCTGCCTGTTCAACAAGAAATTCGATTTTAGTTGAATTAAATAAAACTAAAGTTCGCCCAGCGGTCGAGATTCGATCGCAATTCATTAAACTTCTCAAGATAAGCCTCGAATGTTGAAACAACTTTCAGACAGTTTAGTTTTTCTGTTTGACAGCAGTTTCTCTCTTCACTGCGACTGCTTGACCACTGAGTTAGTTATTTAATTTAATGCATTTGTAACACACATTTATCTTTCTGCACTCCTTCTCGTATAAAGAAAATAGAAATAAAAACTTTCATGCTATCCTATTGAATAATTGAATAAATTAGAAATACAAACTCTCACTTTCAATTTAATAAAGAGTTCAAAACGCTTATGCAAATCAACAAATTTACGAAACTTTGATTCCGGGCAAAACAGCGCATCACTGCACTTATTATTTCATTTTGTTATATTGGACATTACTAGCTTCAAATTGTAATTTATTTTGTTTGAAAGTGCACTGCACAAAAAATCTGACTAACTTATCATATACAGCGGAACCCCGCTGTTCGTACACAATTTGTTCCAGCAGTCAGTTCGAATGGCGAATATTTTTTTCACATAAGATACAATGTAAATTGGATTAATCCGTTCCAGACCCACAGACGGTTGCTTATTTAAACATATGAAAAACAAATATACAGTATTGTCCATGGAATTATAGATTAATAAAAATTTAACGCCAAACAAATTATAATCCAAAACGCCAAACAAATTATTTCCAGACGAGTTCAAAAAGAGCATCATTTCTCGATTTTTTCTTAAAAAAAGCCAAACTGGCAACCCAGCTGGCCCCTGGCGTCGTACGAATCTCGGGACAAGTACGAATGGCGAGTTGAATTTTACTTGAACAAGTTGGACGAATAGCGAGGCGGACGAATGGCGAAGTTCCACTGTATGTACATTTTGGAAATAGATTAACTGACATCTTAAGATTAGTATTATTTTGCTTTAACAGTCTTTTATTAGATTACATTCCCGCATTTGCTTTGTTTTTGACATTTCTTCTTCTTTGAAACATAAATAGTAAAAAAAAAAAAAAAAAAGTAGAGTATTGTACAAGTAATCTAAATTGAAGATGTAAGGAGTAGCATGAAAGTATAACGAATAAAGACTTCTAGAGAAAAAGGCTCCGAATCTACGTAAAAAGTAGAGAGAAAAAAAACTTGAATATTTCCAATTTTTTTTTTATCAATAACTCTAAAACTCGTCAATAGCTACTAAATAAAAAAAAGGGAAGAAAATCGGTTGAGAAACAGTAGAGAAAATGGTACCTAACTGCTTTATCTCTGCCTATATAAATAGATTAGAAACTTTATTAATTGAAATATTTATTTAATTTACGTGAAATGCATTATTTGGTTTCTTTATTGCGCTGCTTTTACTTTACTTATCTTATTAAAATGAAAGCTACTAACTGAAGAAAGCTATTAGCTGAAAAAAAGAGTACATTTATTCCTTTGAGATATCCATATTAACGTTTCTTCCATGTTAACGTTTCTCTGTGATCAGTAGCTTGATGATTACCTCATTAAAATTAAGATATATTTGCTAAAAAAAATTAATTGTTCCATAAAAAAATGTTCTAACACTTGACGCTGCATTACCCTATAGATGTTAGTTTTTGAGATGAGGAGGGGGGGGGGGGGAGAATTTTTGACAATAACATTTTTCAGGAAAAAACAAATCTCTGCACATTTGGAAAATGCAAACTATAAATCAGATCATTATTTACTTAAAATTACAAATCTGATTATTAGTGCTACCTCCGCATATGCAATTTGATTATTCCATTGGAAAATCAAATTAGTTTTATCATAATGTTACTAAAATTGCTTAAATGCAGTTAAACTTTCAAACCAATACGTACATAATGCAGAATGGAATGTAATATTTTAGACAGGAAAATATTTGAAGATAGTCATACACCATTTTCTGTAGTAGTTTTACATTGATCTAATTCTTCTACACCCCCCCCCCCCCCAGTAGTTTCACTTTTATTCTCAATAGTATTTATGGCTTCCTCCATAAAAACTAAGATGAATAGTGCTTACATTTTCAAAAGTTACATAAAAATTGTTTTTATGTATTAGAAATATTGTGGAGAATCTTTCAAAATAAACTGTATCCTTTTCATACATCCCTAAGTAAATATTTTATTTCTTTAAAAGGAACTTCTCACTTATGACACAACTCTTACCCCCTCCCCCCAAGAAGGTAAGATAAATACTTTATAAAGTAGAATATGACATATTTGTAGTATTTTAAGAAAACTTTCTAGTTCGACGGAAAGGGAAAATGTGGGGCTAATTTGCTTTCTCAGTTATGGTTACACCTTTCTTGCAGCATGTTCTTAGAAGCCAAGATAACCAAATTATTAATGAAATGCTTTGAAAAAATTATTAATGTTTAAATTTTGAATGAATTTGAGATAAATGATCAAAACGCTTTGTGCTAAAATGTAAGTACAGAGATAAAACAACGTAAAAAAGCACAAATTCAGAATAAAAAATTTTTATTCTTAATTTGGGCTTTTTTACGCTGTTTTATCTTTATACTTTAAATGAGTTTGCCACCAAAAAATTTTGGACAGTTCAAAATTTCAGTACACGGAGCGCAGCAATCAGCCGCGAGAGGTTGTCACCCTCCCAAACACTGACCTCAGTCAATGTTGCTTCACTTTCGGTGTTCTGCGGGAACTGAGCTTTTACCGACTGGTCCATTGCGGGACCTCATTTACTTTAATGGCGTTATTAACAATTAGTTATGCAGCATAAAGTTCAATGCCATAACGTGTAAGGATGCTCTACTACTGGAACAACGGTCCGGAACCTTTTCACGGAAAAAGTTGACCAGTCCTTCTAGATTTTTGTCTGTTAAAACGATATTTTACACATTAGTGCCATACTTTCAAGATCTAAAATCCGTAATTTTGTATCTGAAGGATGGAAAAACTGGTGTGTTCTCGCATTTGTTAGTTGTTACGTATCACATTTTTCTTTCTTTTTTTATTTTGAACTGGACTGGATTTTGTTTCTATGATTTTCACGAAGGTTTATTTACTTATATTTAAGAATTATTGTGAGTGAATCACAGTAAAAATGTTACAAATAACTTATGTGGCCATTCTTTAACGCCTAACAAATTTCCAAAAAGAAAAAGGAACACCGTTTGCAAAATTTTAAAAATTTTGATCAGTTCACTGACCAAAAAAGTTTGAAAAATGTTGATTTAGTGAATATAAATGAAAAGTCACTGAGGATTATATTTCATTGAACTTTATATGCTCTATAAATACTATTAACTCAAAAAAAAAAAAAAAAAAGAAAACAAAAGTGGTTTAGTGTGCTATTGCAACTAAAGGTCTTTTCTATGTTTAATCGAGAATGCAATGAAACTCCCTGATCAGTGAAATTCGCCATTATTTAAAGGATAAATCATTGGTGCCGTCCTGGGAAAAAAAAAGAGAGGATGCTTGCATAAATGAGCATAAGTTATTGAAATCGCAAAGAGTTGTGTTAAAATGTAAAAAAGTGAGCGGTAGCAGGGGTAAAAATTAGGAAGTAGGGGGACGGCTGTCCTCGTACTTCCCACTTCCCCTCCATCCCTGGGATAAATTATAGTGAAGCAAACGCTTGCATAAACAAAAGCAATGAAATTAAAACAAAGTACACCAAAATAGCATTTCAAACACCTCGAACAAGGCAGCAAAATAGAGCTGATTTATGTTTCTCGGAATAAGTATTCGGAAGCACGGACAATAACTTTTATTAGGAAAAAGAGTGTTCATATTTCAGTATCGAAAGTGAAAAGCTTAAGCGAGAAATTACATTGATTTCTTTAATTCTTCCCTTTCAATACCTAACCCCAGTTTTATCGGCTTGGTAACGTTCGCACGCAATGTTTCTAAACATCAAGTGAGTTGAAAACGAAATCATTCAGGGTTTACAACGTTGCCATGACAACTGTTTGTACCACTCACGTGTGGGATGACGTCATGGTCGATATGATTGGGTGACAGCGTGTGTTTGGTGGGTTTTTTTCTTTTCTTTTGGTTCAAGCGGCGTGTTTTTGTTTACTTTTTGTTTTCTTTCTTTTTTTCGTTTTTTTTCATAAAATCTCTCCATCATTCGAACAGCTCTGGAAATGAAATGAGAAATGGTCACGGTTTAGAGAAAAATTGAAGCATAAGCACATGCCTCTATTTCGATTTTTCACATTTTATTTTTTATTTGCTCTGTAATTGAACTACTGAAAAAAATAAAGGGTTACAGCGATTCAGGAAAGCTATTATGTCTGACTAGAAACTGCGATTTAAACTATTAGAAAAGTAGTCATATTTTAACCATTTAGAAGTAATGACTTTACAATGAAAGCAAACAATGTAGCTAATTGCGAGCAGTCATATTATTTTAACGTCATTAATTTATTAAAGTAATGCTAATTACAAATTTCCTGCTATGTTATGTATCTTGAAAACTTTAGGATTATCAGTTCATTCAGGAAACGTTAATTATATTTAAAAAATAAAAGTAGCATTAAAATATAATTACATTTCTCTGAAATTCACATCTTATATAGCTTATTTATTTTAAAATTTTCTGGGATATGGTTTTCTAACGGCAGAAACTCAATTTTAAAACTATAACTTTTTTTTTCTTCAAATGTGTAACGCATACTGCTTTTAATTTTGTTTTTGTTAAGTCAAATGAATTTTATATAACTATCTTTACAACAGTAGCAGCAAATTATTAGAAATTATGGGGCACATAAAATGCACTGATCTTGAAGTCCGGGAGCAACAGCGACAAAAAGTATCTCCACTTGTGGGGCATTGTGTTCAATAGATCATCTTCTCCCATAGACTACAAACGATAAAGTTGGATGATAGATTTTTCATGCTGTTGCTTCCAATATAAAATCGGTATTATTCAATGCTCAGTTTATTAAATTAACTCTTTTGAAAGGGAAACAATATCGGTAAAGGGGAGAAATAAAAAAACTAAAGTGATTTGAAAGTCAACTATGTTATTTGATGTTAAAGCAGCGCACGACAAAAAAAAAAAAAAAAAAAAACCTAACTACATGAATTACGATTTTTTAAAACTTTCTTTATTTTACCATTGTACAAGAACTTATTTCTCTTCAACATATTTTTTTTAATGTTAGAAATGAATAGTTACTTAATTCTGACTGTTTCAGTGAATGAATGAATTTCATTTAACTTTAGATTTACCAGACCAGTCATTTTGACTGTTTTCAAACTTCCATTTTGCATAATTTGTTACTAATTATTGTGAAACTTTCAATTGCATTGGCTTTTCCTGATACACGGTAAGTAGGACAAGTTAATGTAGGACAAGATGTCTGAAAGTTTTGTAATAATTAGTAGCAACTTGGCGTAAAATGAAAGTATAGAAATGGTAGAAAACGGTCTGGTAAATCTAGTGTTAAAAAAGATAATAATAAATAAAACAGTAATATGTTTTTTAAAAATAATATATTTTACTTCCCTATCCACATTAATAAACTCGCGATGTCTAACTGTTGCACTTGCATTGGCTATATAAATTAGTGATCGGACGGACGTAAATTACTTTCTTTCTTTCTTTTCGGCTATAATGCTTTTCGAAATCTCATACTTTTTCAGTGACTACACTGTCAAAAAAATCCCCTGAAAATAACGGAGAAAGTACTGCAGCAGAGCTTCTATAAATATTCCGTTTCTGATAATATTTTCCCGAGATTTGACAGAGGTTCCATTTCTTTTTTCTCCATTAAACCAAATCAGGTTGTGAAAATACAGCAGCCGTAAAACGGAAAAGCTCTGTTCTCGTATTTTCACGACGTGATATTTTAGTTTTTGGAAGGAGAAACCATGTATTGAAGCACTACGGAAATCTTCCGTTAAAATCAGTCAAAAAAACACTCTGAAAATGCAATTTTTTAAAAACTGAATCTTTAATGTTATGAACTCAAAAAATGCAAGTTTCTTTTAACCCTTGATTGATTTTCGCGGAGCCCTTAAGTTCCGCGAAGCACAGTTTAAGAAAAGCTGCCTTAAAGTAAAAATCGAAGTTAAAAATACAGGAAATTTTACAATATATGTATTTATATATATAATATTCAAGCTGAGCCTTTACAGTTCTTAATTTATTTTTTGAAGAAACAAGAGGTTCTGGGTTCTGTTGTGCATGAAGATAGATTTCAATGCTTATTACAAAAGAATAAAATCTACATCTTATGATTACATAATACTACATTAAATACGATCCTGAAAATTATCTTTAATCAGAGCAACTCAGCAATAGATGATCGCAGAGATAATCGTAAAATGAGTTCATCACAACAAAAAGAAATTGATGTCAAATGAAAGTAGCGCAATTATTACAAAGATGAATTATTTAAAGCTTAGTGGTCTTCTTCCTTTTCGAAATTCAGATGTTGTCCTAGCGGCACAACTATCACTGTAAATTCTGTCTGTTCTTATTCTGATTGCTTTCATAAGTGATAGTACAACGGTAAAGGGAAAATTGATGCTTTTGCTGAATGTTTTATTAATCGAAGACAGTGTTTCCAAACTTTCGACATTTCTGTACCCCTTTATATTTTGTTATGCTTGAGTACCCCTCGAAAAAAAAAAATAAATAAAATAAAGTATAAACTAATGTAAATAAAATAAAAAAATTAAAAAAAACAAAAATGTTACATGTATAGTTAAATAAGACGAAGTCATATTAAACAAAAAATGAAATTCGTTCATAAAATATAAGTAAAGAAAAAATAAGTAAAATTTTATATTATACATAGCATTCATTGCAATCCATAAAAAGAATGAAATTGTGTATGTTCAAAAATCATCATTATCATCAACAGGACTTCCTTTGCTAAAACAGGATACACATGCTCAATTTGCTACCAGAATGATGTTTAAAGTTACATATCTTAAGCTTATATTTCAATAGTTTTTCCTGAAACTAATTCCAACTCTTCTTCAGCTTGCATATGATGAACTTTCTTTCATGGATGTTGTATTAACGTATAAATGGATATCAATATTTCTGTTTCCATATTTCTGTCCTTTCAATATTTCTGTTTAAATCAGGAAAAAAGTTTTTCAGGCCCACTTGTTAATTCTAAATGCTGTGTTATGCATTTCTGAGCGCTAGCATAAAGTTTACGCGCCGAACATGTGATAAACCCAGAAAGAGCGATAATAAGTCCACATCTTCATTATCGACTATCTTTTGCTACAAATTTAATTTTGTCAAGATAGCGAACATTTTTTCTGAAATGTGAAAAAATGAAACTTCCTTGCATTGCAACAGTAAGTAGAGGTTGAGACAGTTCAAAACGTTCCCCGATGCGCTCAGCTCGGTTCGCGGCGCACCCCCCACCAGCTCTTCCCGTACCCCTGTGGGTACGAGTACCACATTTTGGATACACTAATCTAAAAGCTAAAAATATATGGCAATTTTTAATTAATACTTTACAAAATGATGGAATAATATGTTGCAGCATTGGTGATGCAATGACTTTCCTTTCTTAGTAAATAAGATGCGGCAACGATTGTAATATAAGTAAGGGTGAAGTTGATTTCAAATAATATACTGTATATATACAGTATTACCCTAACTATTATTCAAAAAATAAATAGATTTATCACTAAACCTACCAGAACGCTCAAATGACCGCTCTCGCGGCTTTACAAAATTAAATTTCAAATATTCATTTTTTTTTTCAACTTACCCCACAACATTTTTCCCATAAGAAATAGCTACTTAAGTAGCTATATATTTTAGAGAAAAAGTTCAAGAAAACTGGAAACCTGGAATTAACAGTTTTCATTAAAGTCTCAAAAACGGCCCTTTTTTTAGTGTCAAAAAGTAGGGGGAGCTTTCTGGGAAAGAGGAGAAGCCCCGCAAGCTTTCTGATTTGAGTTTAAAATTGAAGATAACTTTTTAAATTAAAGTCTCAGGGCCTTAATCATTTCTAATTTTTACGTACTCGGTTACGATAATGATGTATTGGACCATACATATGAAGCAAGGATACTTTTGAAGATCTGATTTTGCAACGGAAAATAATAAGAGGAAACCTTTTTAAATCTTTGGAGAAACTGTAGTATACGTAAAATAAATATCGACATCCCCTCTTGGTGCAAATTCTGTTGAATTATTTTGAATCTATTGATGTTGAAACTTTAATGCTCCGCTGACTTTTACATCGCTGTTTTAAAGTAGTAGCAATTTTATTATTGTAATAGAAATATAATTTCACGTTAATTTAAAGCAGAAATGAGCATTAAAACGCAGACATATGTTTCGGGATTGCTTGGAATCCCTTTTTCAATGCGACAGGGAGCTTCTAGTTGCAAAACATCCAAATGAAGCAGACTTGTGAGAAAGAACTTAATAGTAGCCTCGCGTTTCTTGATGTTTTGATTTCTAGGAGCGAGTCTGGTTTCACAACTTCTGTCTATCGTAAACCTTTCGCTGTTTCTTTAGCTCCTCACAGACTGTCGTCTCATCCTCCCAACAAAAAAAATTAGGCTTTTAATGCTGTTGTCCATCGTGCTATTAATATTTGCTCTTCTCCTGAGCTTCTCAAGATTGAACTCAACTATCTGAAAGCTGTAGCTGTTGATAGTATTTTCTCACTCTTTAATTGATTCTATTCATAACAAACTTTCTAAAAAAACTTCTGGTCCTAATCATGTGCTTTCTAGGAAGAATTTGGTTGTGTTACCATTCTTTCATTCTGTCAGTTTTCGTATTGCTAAAATCCTAAAAAGGTTTCAATTTCAAGTCGTTTTTGCTCCTAGCAACAAACTTTCCTTCTCTTCTCTTAAAGATCCTGTCGATCAACTTAACACTTGGGGTATTTACCAAATTAGTTGCCGTTGCGGCCTTTCTTACATTGGACAGACAAAACGTGCTCTGAAAATTCGGTTAAATGAGCATAAAGGTTATGTACGAAAGCAAGAGTTAAATAAGTCCAGCATTTCTCAACATTGTTGGAATTCCAACCACACTATTGATTTCAATCCTGGGAAGATTATTCAAAAATGTTCTTCCCCTTTAGAGCTTGACTTTTGGGAAGCGTATCATATTAACAGGAATAGAGAGTTCTAATTTGGTTAATGATTCTTCCCCAACTCCTTATTTTTCGCAGGTCTGGCATAAGTTCCTTTAATTTGTTGTTCTTTCTTGGTTTTCTTGTTAGTTTTCCTTTCTTGTGTCTATTTTTTTCTCTCCCCCCCTCCCCCTCCTTTACATGTGTACTTTGTTCTGCTTTTTGTTTTGGTATTTTCTGTACTTATTTTATTTCCATTTTATTCTTTGTATTTTATTTTATTATTTTTGCAATTTTCATGTATTTTCACATTTTTATGCATGCTGTTGTCTTTTTTGCTTTGTTTTTATTGGTATTCCTTTTTACTACCTGTACTTTCAACTGGATTCGTTTGTTGCTCTCTTATTGGTGCCTTCCCTGCTACTTCTACTTCCACTTCACACTGCCTTTATTCTCATTGCTTTACAGTTAATTCTTAGGAAATATAAGCTTTGTTTTTGTTGTTTTGTCTGCTTCATTTGGATGTTTTGCATCTAGAAGCTCCCTGCCGCATTGAAAAAGGGATTCCAAGCAATCCCGAAATATATATCTGCGTTTTAATGCTCATTTGTGCTTTAAATTAACGTGAAATTATATTTCTATTACAGTTTACTTGCACAAAGTTAAATTATTATTATTAATTTTATTATTGTTCGAAAACAGAAAAATAGTCATCGAATCCCCAATCTTTGGTATGGAAAATTTACTTTTATCCACATGACGAAAATTAACCCACATGGAGCAAAGAAACCGCACTCAGCACATATATAATATCGAGTACTGGATTGTTCGCAGGTGCTTCTGTTTTATGCTCAAAATATACCAAAGGAGTTGCATATAAATGAAATGATGCTATAAATTCAAAATCAAAGATTTTTTTTCGTCTCGTCTGTAACACGTGGCGACTTCCGCAGACGTCGTTAGTTTTGGAGTCGCAATAATGGTTACGGGCTGTACCACTATTGCTACTCAATTCGCCTTATCTCCCTAGGGATCATTCATAAATGATGTAACGCTTCGAGGGGGGGAGGGGAGTTCGAGAAATTGTGAAAAAGTGTGACAAGGGGAGGGGAGGGGGTAACAAGAAGTGTGACATCACGCATTATGCAACATAGCGTGACATGTGACAAAGGGGTTCGGGGTCCGCTGAAGTGTGACATATTGTGACAAAGGGGGAGGGAGGGGGTCAAATATATGGGAAAAAAGCGTGACATTTATAAACGGCCACTAAACGAAATTGCACATTTTCTAGATACCGTTCACAAAATTATGCTTTCATTTTCTACATCCCTTAAACGAAATTAATTTGCAGAACGACGAGAAATTAATATTTTTAATTTAGCGAATAATCTTGATTGTGAAACGCTGAGTTTATCAAAAACGAATTCCAAGTGTTTGTACACTTGCATCTACACTTATTTGGGTGGGTAAAAATTTAACTGAATGCCTATGTGACTTTCAGTCTGGTTGTGGGCATGTAAAATATAGTTTTAACGGGTGTCCTTCAAAAATACATACCGTAGGTCTGTGTGTATAAATTGACTAAACATGAAAAGTTAAAATTTCTAAAAGAAAAAAAAAGCTAGCATAACTTAATTTTATTAACTGAACTAATATTTTTTTCAACTTCATACTTTGCAATACCAGATTTTTTTGGCTTTTCCTAGTGATATATGACGTAGCATTAACATCGACGGGAAATCAGAAACATTCAATTTCCTGTTTAACTAATTAAAAAATCCATATTCCCATTATTCTTAAGATTTCGGAAGCGGTAAACAGCTGGAAGGATTTTACTGCAACAAAAAAAAAAAAAAAAAAATGTTATTGTGAATCAGCCTTTTGCAAATGGACATTTGATTATCGATCATATAATTGAGCTAATCTAGGGGGAAGAAATAGAAACAAAATCATTTGTGCAATACTTTCTCAACATGAAAAACAAATCGTTGAATGACAAAGAGAAGGATTTCGATTTTTTCCTCTTGAGCATTTACTCTTATAAATGATATAAAAGATGAGTAAACCTAAACAGAGGTGAATGACATTGAATGCACGCTCAATATCAAGGTTTCTCTCAAGATGGCGCAACGATCGTAAAGATATCGATAAAATAAACTCTGTGAGATTATTGTTAGATGAAAGTAACTTGTCACGAAAATCTATAGGGTTTTTGCGTGGAAGAGCGTATCAGTCAATGTTGTCAAACAACACCCCATTAGACTTCGTATTTAAGCGGCTGGCTGATCATGTCATCTATGGTCTGTTTTGATATTAGTACTGTGGAAAGGAAGCCTAACATGTTTTTCCTTTTGCACGCACGCAAAAGCCAAAAGGCTTTTTCAATTGATCAAACTTCTACCCACGTGAAACATAAAATCTAATACTTACTTGGTGAAAGATGTTGATTTTTGTTCCTAAAATAAGAATTGTTTTAAAACTATGTAAGCACACTTTTCCAAGGCATTCACTAGTACATCATGATTGACTACTTTTATAAATTCACTTTAAATCATTTTTTTCCCCGAAATCAAAGGCGCTCTAGAGAGATGTCTTCCATGCGTAATACACTGGCGTAGATAAGGGGGGAGGCCCTGAATATCGCACTGGCAGGAGCTCTCTAAGGGGCTGGAAAATTTTCCGTAATATCATTTAAAAAAAATTGTAACAAAAAATAATCAGTTTAATTAATAATAACCGCTCTCAGTTCTTCATAATAAGAGGTTATTCTTGATAATAACCAAGTTCACGTTGACCGTAGTACACGTACACATGCATATATGTAAGTGAACCGAACCATTCCAAGGGGTCAGGAGAAGTTGACAGTGCCCTGGGCTGGAAACTTGTTAGTCGGGCCCTGTAAGGGGGTTTTTTGGGGATAACCCCCCTGAAATGGTGAAAATTGTCTAGAATTTAACCAATTTTTCTTGTAAAACAATGAAATTAGCTCACTTCTCCCAAAGAACCCCCCCCCCCCCTGAAATCCGGGTTTAGCTACGCTACTGGCGTAATATACAGGCCCGCCATTTCGAATTTTTGCAGGGTTGCAAAGAATATATACTTGCTAAACACTTAAAGCACTTCAAATGAGCAAGCTTTCAGATTTTTATAAAATGCGGTTTTTGGAGTAACCACACTTCAAAAATTGTAATTTTTGATTTTTTTGGAATTTCAAACTTTGATTTTTCAAGTGGGGTAAAATTTCACGCTTATTATAAAATTTGATATATAACTTCTACAATAGCACTTTAGATTGTCCGCTCTGTTTTGTTTAAAAAAGATCATTGACAAAAAATAATCAATATCGGTAAAAAAACAATTTTTGCACACTGAAACCACTTTTTTCTTTATCAATAAAGACAGATAGATTCTCAAAAATCATGTCTAAGTAAAATACTGTTCTTTAATTATTCAATAAAAACAATATTCGAATGTGTCTAATACTTTCCGAAACCTGTAGCCATTTTAAAGTAAGTGTTTTTGCTGATTTTCTGAAAACGGCCAATTTTGCGTTGAATTTTAAACGTCTGTAACTGGAGGAAATTTTTTTTCTTGCAAAATTCTTTTGGGATATTTTATGTGTCCCTTAGTGGTAACTACCGTAATTTTTCAAAAAAAAAAAAAAAAATATCCGTGAGGGTCATGTGATATGTTTTAGGCCCGCATGCCGGATTTGAAATGGAATGACTCAGCACTATAGATCCACGAGAAATTTTGCAACATAGTATGCGTTTTTATATAAAACAGGAAAGATAAAATGAAAAAAAAAAAAAATTGCATCAATCATCAATTCTTGTGACAGAAACTAATAGTTTAAGCAGTATACAAAAAATTTTAAACACTCAAATGATATCTAATAATAATATTTTTAATAATAATTTGTATTTGCCAAAACTTTCCTACCCAAATTTCAGCCCAAATTTTGATTTTAACCACAAATTAATCTATTTTATATAGTCATTAGTATTAAGTAAGTGCCGGAAGGTCAGGAGAGGGCAATTGCCTCTCCCCAGCTTGAGGAATATAATGTATATGTCTGTATTTACGTGACATCTTATGTTGCAGGAAATTCCATTGACTTACTATAGTGGTGCCCACTAGGTAGAGGGGTCAGGGCACAAATTGCACCATTGGAAATTTTAGGAATGAAGATTTTGTAAAATACAGTTGAACTCTCTTAATACGAAATGCCAAAAACTAGCGAATTTGTTCGTATTAGCCGTTATTCGCAACAACCCTGAATACATAAAATTGTGTAAAAAAAGGTATTAGAAATGCATGTTTATATTTTTAAAGTAATTACTACTACAGTCGACGCTCGATATAACGACCCTCTGTGTTCCACAGAAAAAGGTCTTTATAACGAGTAGTCGCTATAAGAGGTAGAATGTTCTAAAAAATATATACATGCATCATGCATGTTCAGTAGTTCCGTTAAAATTGGTAATTTTTCAAACATTCCAACTAAATGCTCAAATTTATTTTTTATCATTTTGAAAAAATTATTAGTGCAAAATATTATGACAAAATGTTAAGCATATTGTAAAGTAGAAAATACGGGCGGCGGATGGGATTACATATACTTTTGGAAGCAGAACATCTGAACTGACATGAAATCCTAGCACGGACATAGCATGACTTCTCTTATTTCGGAGAATCGACCCTTATAAAACCACATGATCCAAAGAACAAACTACTAATGCATCAGTCAACCCCTTTTCCTAAGAAATCCGAAAATTCTACTTTTCTTCCCCCTCTATTCTTTCCGTACTGTGATGAGTGGTAATCCCCCCCCCCCCGTCAAATTTGGACTGAACACTGAAGACCCCATAAACTATAATCAAGGTCATTTCAGATTAGAAATTTAGAAACATGCTCTATTTGGAAAAATACCGGAAATAGTGTCCTAAATGCGGTCGCTATATTGGATAAGACGATTCAAAACGGTCGTTGTACCGAAAGCCAATTAACACATAGTTCATAGGGATAAAGTTGGGACTTTTAACACTGGCTCGTTATAATGGAATGGTCTTTATAATGTGTGGTCGTTATAACGAGCGTTGACTGTATTGATAATACAAAGTAAAATAAAGTGAAAACAAGTAATTTATTTTTACTAATATACGCTTTTAAATCTTACAAGTACCATTGAGAAAAAGTGAACTTACCCTTTAAAATTAATTTAAAAATTTTAGAAAAAATCCTTAATGGTTAGTTGTTTTTTTAGGTACATAAAGTTTTATCATATGCGTACTTGGTGGTCTACAATGACTCAAAATAACCAACCATTTCTTTCAAAAAATTAGTTATATAGCAATCGAGAAAATTTTTCGTGAATAGGATAGAAATTTTGTTCGTCTTAGCCGAAATTTATATTTTAGCCTTCGAAATATGCGTGAGATATTCAGTGTAATTAAATAGTGAACCAAACTTGATGAATGTTCGTTTTAGCCGTGATTTTGTATTAACCGTGTTCGTATTAAGAAAGTTCAACTGTAATTTCAAACACTGCTGTTGCAAATTTCCGTTTCCTTTGTTAAATCTTCTATTTTATGAAATCATATTTTAATAATTGCTCTTCTGATACTTTTCTTGGTCATTTTTATTGGAGGAGGTGTGGAAGGTGCAACATCGCTCTAGCAGGGAGGGCACCTTTGCTATTGTTAATGAATTAATTCAGCATGGTTTCTTGTTTTTGGATTACTAAAAGAAATTTCAATAAAAAAAATTCTTCGCTGATTAATCGGCAAAAATTGGTCGATTGTCGATTACTGCTGATTAATCGGTGCAACCCTATTTCATTCAATATAAGAATGTCTGTTTATGACCATTATGTTTACAAACAATATTCAAAATTATTTTCTACACTCAGCCAGAAGACTCATTAAAAATCAATATTCCATGTCAACTTCCTTTAATCAGATCACATTCCTCTTCTTCCCGGAATTTCGTGACTTTTTACAATATTTCCCCTTCCCTCATTTTTAAATCATTATATATTTTTAGTCATCGTGTGTTATTTTCCCACTTTTACTTCAACTTCCCACGAGCGTGAAGAGATCTGAAAACATTTATATTTCTTATTGTAACTGAAAAAAAAAAAAAATAAGTACCCACAATTTAAAAAGATTTTCGTATGAAGTTGTTAACTTCCATTCTCCGTTTCAGCACAAAATTTGCAATTAAATTTAGTAACTAGTTAAGCTAATAAATAATGAGAATGGAGCATAAAGTCAAGTACATTCTCACTTAGCAGTAAGGCCTTAAAATCTTATACTCGTATATTTTTGTCAGTCAAAACTATCTAAAACTTGAGTTCCAAATACCACCTTCTTCCCCCCCCCCCCAAAAAAAAAAGTTTTGTAAATTAGAGCGTGAGTATTAATCGAGGATTTCATACTGTACATGACTTTTCTCTACCAGACTCCTACCTGTTCGCCGAGGCTTTAGGATTGCTTGCGCACGGGGCGAGGTAGTAGGGTCCACGGATTTTACATGCATGTATCCCCAAGTGTACATGGTGGGCCTTCAGCGGGTATCGAACACGCGACCTTCCAGGTGGAAGCCCTGATGCTCTAACCACTAGGCTACCGCTGCCTATACTGCACCTGACTTGCCAAAACTCGGGCATATGTGATCTAACTAATAGTACGACGGCCAGTGTGTCTGTAATTGCGTTCAAAATAACTTCGGCTCTTAAACATAAGGATATAGTGTATCCTAATCATAAGTGTTTCCTAATAATAAGGAAACAGCGTGGGATAAATTTTCAAAAAACGTGAACTAAGAGCTAATTACAATCGACTAACAAAATTTTAAATATTGGCTTTTCAAATCTCTTTATTGGCAATGTCTTTTACACAAAATTTAGTACATAAAAACATAAACTAGAAAGAATTCCAGTTAATATTAAATCGGAATTCATCATACTGTGCCTACAACACCTAATACACCGTGAGACATTGTTAATTTTTATATTTAAAGAAATAATTTTCCAATGCAAAACACAAAAAATGCTTCATTATACACAAGGTTTCATGAAATATTTAATTGCCAAGCTTAGGAAAGTCACCAAAGTTTCTAAGATCAAAATGGACATAATGGACACATCGCGAGTCTTTTTGTTTTCATGAGCATAGTCTGGGCGGAATCATGGCAAGAAGAGTCAATTACAGTAAAATTTAACGTACATTATTATTATGAATTAAATATGGTTGTACACTGAGTACCACTGTTCCATGTTTCCCTGTGAGCTATTTCACTTTTTTAGAAAAAGAAGAAAAACCCCTAACCACCTTCTTTATTATGTTATTAGTTAAATCCTAGGTATAAAGTGGAGAAATAGTGCAGCATTCATGTAATGTTAAACTGAAATAATAGTTAAACTGCAGATATATGATATGTTATAGAAAAGCGAGTTCTAAATCCTAGGTATAAAGATGAGAAATCGTGCATCATTAATATAATATTGAACTGAAATAATAGTTAAACTGCAGATATATGATGTGTTATAAAAAAGCGAGTTCTAAATCCTAGGTATAAAGTGGAGAAATCGTGCATCATTCATATAATATTAAACTGAAATAATAGTTAAACTGCAGATATATGATGTGTTATAAAAAAGCGAGTTCTAAATCCTACGTATACAGTGGAGAAATCGTGCATCATTCGTAAAATATTAAACTGAAATAATAGTTAAACTGCAGATATATGTTGTGTTATAAAAAAGCGAGTGCCGTTCAAAACTTTAAACCCGCTGTTTGTTTTACTGTTAATATAATGCTTATCAAAATGTTATTAAATTAATTTTCAAGAGGTTTGTAACCGATGATGATTGATACACTGTAAAAAATTTCTGGTTCAACCTTTCACCCCAAAAATGGGGAAAATTAGCTGCAACCAACATTTTGTACTAAGTTGAACCATTATAATGGTGTAGTTTTACCTGGTTTCACCATGAATGAGAAACAAGGAAACATATTAGTGGTTAAAGTTTAGTACCAGTTGTAGTTTTACCTAGTTTCACCATGAATGAGAAACAAGGAAACATATTAGTGGTTAAAGTTTAGTACCAGTTGTAGTTTTACCTAGTTTCACCATGAATGAGAAACAAGGAAACATATTAGTGGTTAAAGTTTAGTACCGAATGTTGGTTGCCGCTAAATTTCACCATTTTTTTTTTTTTTTGGTGAAAGTTAGCACTAGAATTTTTTTACAGTGTACATATTACTTGTTTCTTAGTACAAATGGTGGCAGAGTAATTTCGAGTGTTTATCTATTTATTTATCTTTTGGAGAACTGCACTTAAATTCGTCAAACATTGTTGTTTCTCCTTGGATGACACAGAAGCTTTTCCTCTACAGAGTCGAGAACATACATGTATGTCACGTTTAATGACATCTAAGGCAGTCTTTCATAAACTTTAAAGTAGAATTTGCCCAAAGTGCCAAGTTAAACAGCATGAATGTAAAACAAAACCCTTGAAAATATCTTTACTAAAAACAAACTGTAAAAGCTTTATTGAATAGAATACCACAAAAATAACGAGTTTCAAGAAGAACTGTTCTCTTGGATGAAGAAAGGTATGAATTCGGAATCTAAGAAAATGATCACAAATGTTGCATTTGAACCAGTTTTAGTTCATATCATCAGTAATCTGATGATTTAGTTGAAGAATGTAGTTGACGTTAGAAGGAAGTTGATACAAGGTTTGAATCTTACGGAAATCTTTATGTAAACGAATTGCAGGACGTGGCAATGACGCTGCAACTTAGTCTAGTCAAAAGTTAACTGATGTGACAAAGACGTAATAGTATATTAACTCTAAAAAGCTTCAAACACTTGAAGAATCCAAATGGAGAAAAACCATTCAGTCTATGAAAATAAAATGAGCGAAAAAACGATTTGTCGCTTTAATGTCAAAAACAGCATTAACTGGAAAAAAGGAAAAACTTGATACTTCTGATCCTAATGAATGAATATTTACGTAGTTTAATAGTACGTGTCTTGAATGTCAGTTCCATTTAGTTGACGTTAAATACCAAATTACTTCCTTAAATACCTAGAGTACATTATCTAACAACCGCTATTTCTGTAATTAGTGTTCGTTGACGAAATAAAAATTCGAATTGAAACGCTTATTCATTGGCCATTTCTCGTCGATCACAATTGCAAGAAGAATACAAAAAGATAACGTATAAATTTTCCTCATGAGTAACCAAAGTTTTGAATTTCAATGAGAAATGGATTGAAGTGGCTTTTGTCTTGGACCCTTTAGCTCGTGTCGAAGAATTTCAAGAAATAAGGGGGCAAATTGGACTTCATTCAGATATTGGAACATTATTATGTGTGCTATGTTTGTAAACCATGGCATGAAAATTGTGATACAGTAAATGTTATCAGATGCCAATTACTTAACTTGAATCTGATGAAGTATTTCCACAAAGTTTTGGTGCTCTTTCTTTTCATTTAAAAAGAGCAAATGTTAAGTGTTAAATTACAAACTTTTTATTAACACTTTCTAAGGCGGTGGGAAGTCTGCTTCCCACCAAATTCATCCAAGTTATGGATGTTTTTAGTCAGCTATTTTACCCTTTCTGATTGGTAGAATCTTGCAAAGACTCTGGGAAGTATACTTACCACCACATGCATCAACATTCATTTAGAACTATCCCTCCCCTTCAAGGGGGTGGTGGAAAAAAATCATATTAATCTTATTTAATGTTCTATATGAATTTCTTTTTTCAAACCAATCAAAATCCGAAAAATATTTTGATGTACCGAGACTACAAAGAAATGGCCCTTTAAAGGGTTAAGATAATTAACTTTAAACATTCCAAATCGTTACCAGTTTTTAAAAATTATTCTGTTTTTTTTTCCACTTTGATACTTTTCTGCTAAAACTACTTGATTCTTAAACTCCTGCTTTAAAAAATAGCAACAAAAACTGATGCTACATTTAGTAGTTACTAGCATTGTGGAAATATATAGTCTGATGTATGTGCCCCTATAAATAGTCTGTGAATTGTGTCTGTGTCTTTGGGGGGAAATTTTCTTCCTGAAAATAGCTGTTTCTTCTTTTCTTTTTTCTTTGTAAAGAAAGAAATTTTTTCTTTTAATTGCTTGTCATGTTGAACATTGTATCATGCGACACTTGTCGCATGAACTTCATCAAAGGCTCGTTGACTCGCAAGTGGGTCTTAGAATAGGAAATAAATGAATTGTCATGTTTCTGACGTTTGTGAAAGCTGATGGCATTTTTAATAAAAATAAAATAACATGGGTAAATTTCTGCTTCGAATCATATTTTTCTGCTTCAGCGGTGTTTGGAATGTTTTTCCTGTGAACGAATTCATCCGTAACTGATAGGTGCTGCTCACAGATTTGGGGTAATTACAGTTATGAAAGTATCGGATTTGTCACAAAGAAGAAGTAGTTTCAGTTGTAACACTCTGATCCCATTTCCTTAGAAAGCATTTGAATTTGAAGACGTAAACAGTTAAATTCTTCGTGGTAATGCAAATAAACTGTTACAATTTCACGGGGTACAAACTAATTTATACTACTCACGAAATGTTGCAAACGTCAAGTAGGGGAGAAAAAAAAAGCAAAGGCTTCATTTAGAATAAACTGCTAAGTTATTCTTGGAAAGCTCTCGGGATTGGTTTTAGCATACATTACTGTAAAAGTAAATAATAATAATATACCAAAGCGAATTACAGCAATGAAAACTGAACGTAAATGATATTTACTGGAAAATATAAATTGCAATAAATAGTTAAATAAATCCAATTAAAATCAAATGAAAATTGCATATAAGTTATTGAGATAGAGAAAATGTATGTCAATGTCTCTCTGCCCCCCAGATAATTTGAGAGATTTTTCCCGATCATAAACTAACATTTTTTTATCTTGGGGAAATATTTGAGATTTTCTCGTTGCTGGTATTCGTTTTATTAAGAAAACGTAATAAAACGAATAGCAGCAACGAAACCCAAATGGAAGTGAAATTTACTGTGAAATATAAACTGCAATAAGTAATTAAATAAATCCAATTAAAATTGTATATAAGGTACTGATATAGAGAAAATGTATGTCAGTTTCTGCCCCCCTCTTCCCCAGGTAATTTGAGGGATTTTTCGCGATCAGAAACTAATTTTTTTTTTCTCTTGGGGAGATATTTGCTGTTTTCTTCTTTTAACTTCAAACAGTTCAAAACTTTTTGATCTTGGAGCGGCAGAGAAAATTGCGTCTTGAACAAACAACTGCACTTGGGAGCTGTACTACAAAGATAGTTTCATGTTAAAAAATATAAATGAAGGCATTTTTTATTTGCTCACATTATAATAAAATTTTTGATAGCTTAATGAAGTAAATCAAATATACAAATGAAGGGCTCAGAATACAAGTCAACTAAGTCCATAAAAAGTTGATTTGTGCTACAGAGATTTAAAGTTAAAGCTTTATAACAAAACTACCTCTTATTTTTTTTAAAATTATAAATTAAATTTTAAAAGTTCAAAGAGAGACTTGGTTCATTATTTCACTGAAAGTTTACATAGTTAGTGCATGCTATCGCGCTGCTAATTCGAAAATGTCAAAAAGTGGACTTGGTTCACTTGTATTCTGAACCCTGCAAATAAAGAAATGAGACAGGACTTGTTAATGGTGAAAATTTCAGAAGGGGAAAACAAACAGAATTATTTACAGGAAAATATGGATGTTTTAACACCAGTTCTCAAAATCTAAGAAGTAACAGCCAAAACCCTTACAAAGCGTGCGATTATATTCACCGTCAAAATACCACAAGAAATTTCAGACCCACTACCTCCTAAAGTAGATTTACTTTAGTGACTTTTAAATTGTGTAATTAGTTTGTATCATGAAATAATGAATTACAAATTCATTTCACTACAGTAGTTGGTCAAATTTCTTTTGTGAATTTAGTGACATTTCCCGATTTACCAAAACGTACATATACAGTTGACTTCGGTTATAACGATGTTAAGGGGTCCGCGATATTAATAATGTTAAAACCGAAGTGACATCATAAACGATGTTGTTTTTAGGAAACAGATAAAGCTATATATTGTAATTTTCAACGCAATTCAAATATCATACCAGTATGAAGCAAGAATTTGTATTCAATCAAATAGCTTCGCATAAACTTTATGGAATATTCTTTATGATAGTAGTGAAATATTTTTAACTGTTTTTTTACTAAGTTTAGTACACCAACATATTTTCTCCAAAGCACTTCCGACGTCAGAGCTTCTTTTCCTAGTTGTTAATCACTTTCTCTCGTTTTGGCGAGTTGTGATGCTATTTTTGAGTGTTCAAAGCTTCTGTAGTAATAGGTAAGCATGCTGTCAACATCTTTGTCGGTATCGCTGATTTCGTGATTGTTCTCAGAGTCGGTTATATGTTTACAAGTTTGCCAAATGAACCGTTAAATTTCCGGGTTTAAGTTTATTGAAATCTAGAAACTTACAATGGGCAGAACGGATTAAGGGCTAAGTCTAATCATTCTGGTACAACTAGAAGTGGTGGGACGAGGTGGATAACTCGAGAGCACTTATGACTCCATGACTATTAAACTTAAGCTCTTGGAACTTTGTTTAGAAAAACGATAGCATCGAAAATGAAGTCATCCAGGAAAAAGGCGTTAGCACAAAGGTCACAATTTGAGTTCCTATTCGCTATTTCACTGCAATACTGCGACTTAAAAGAAAACAACAAAAAAAAGTTCTTTTCCTGGCGCACGCCAATGTGTATGCATTTGTATAAATGTTGAAGTCAGCTATAGTAAATGAAAAGGCATCTACTGTCTCTAAGAGGAAACGTTTTTTTTTTTTTTGGTACCGTTTATAACCATACAGTCGTCTGGTTCAAAAGAAGCAACTGGAAAAATGTTTGTTCTGAATTTAGTTTGGTTTTCATTCAAATATTTGATTAATTATTGCATGTCTATCGTATCGAATGTTTTCTGGTAAAAAACTTTGAAAATGCCGCGTGTACTTTTTTTTGCTCTGTTACCCAAAAAGTGAAGCAATAAAATTAATAAAAAAACTTAATAATAAAATGCAAAATGATGTAAAAAATGAAATAAAAAAAAGAAGAAATCTTCCAGTAATATATATATATATATCATCACTTCTAGTGGAAGAAGACTCAAAACTGAGTAATAATAATTTAACTTCGTGCAAGTGAACTGTAATGAAAAATAATTTCACGTTTCTTAATGTGAAATTATTTTTTATTACAGTTAAAACTGAGTACTTTTTTCTGGAGAGGCATTTGAAAATTTTAACCATAATTTTTAAATCTAATTTTTAATTGACTTTTATTTTAGGTTAAATAACATTTTGGATTGTTATAATCTTATGTGGGCGTTATTATTTCTATATAGATTTGCTATGATTTCAAAATGTACTATTTTGTGCAGTAATTATGGAATTATTTCATAATTCAGTTCCAGCTATTACTTGAATTTTCTGGAATAACTTAAAAAATCATGCAAATAAAGATCTGCCCTTTTCCACGAAGAGCTCAGTAAATCATATTTTATTCTGAATTTACGGTCATTTTAACATTTTTTTTTGAGTTAGGGCCTTGTTACTTTGGAGGTATGATAAATATATTTTGTATGCGTGACTTAATAGAATCAGTAATGTAATTTAACGAAGAGAATATGTGTCGATGCGCCTGCCACCAAATATCCTTTGAAGGAATTATCCGATTCAGCAAATGGGAAGTTTGTTTACTCAAATAAATTTCATAAGTGCACTTATTCGTATGCTTAATATTTTTATTTGAGCAAATTTCATTAAAGATTTATATTGCTTCAAAATAAATAAATAATTAAAAAATAAATAGATAAAAATAGAATATAATTAAATGAATAAATTAATTATTATTAATAATAATAATAATAGTAACAATAATGATAACATCAAATGTCTTTGAGGAAAATGAATTTCTACTCTACGGAGATTTTTATGTTAAAAAATGTTTTTTGGAGATGATATATGATTACAATATAATTTTAAATTCCTTTATACAAAGGTCGGTAGTCGAACAGAAGTATATTCGATGTATTTTACTGCACTATTTTAAATAGTGAAATAACTGTAATGAGATGATTTGATTCCATACATGCTCGTACATTAAAATGTGCATAAATGCACTGTTTGCAGTTCCGGCTCGGAGCGGTAGCGAGCAGTAGGAGCGCTCCTCAGCATACATAAAATTGCTTAGAGGGTCGAAAACAGCTTTTAACCCTTATTCTCATAAAGTAGCATATATGCTACTTTATGAAGAATAAGGGCTAGCAAATAACAATGCAACATTCGCGCTGACGTCACTTTTCAAATAGAAAGTAGGGATAAACCCAGGTAGCATATATGCTACTTTATGAGAATAAGGGTTAAGCGCAGCAGAAAAGCTTTAATTTTCATAAATGGAATTTAATTTCAAGTTTCAAGGGAGGGGTGACCATTGGGTACGCCGCTGATAATGAATGATAAATACTTTTGATATTTTTCGATAAATGATCGCTCATAAATAACTTTAGAAAATGCATACTAAAATAAATAATTGAATTAAAAATTAAAAATCTGCTGCCTAAAATGACCTTTCAACGTACATCTTCCACAAAATAGAGAAAAAAAGGCGAGTCACTCAAAGCGCACAGCTGAAAGTACCGGAGCTCAGTGATTTCTTCGAATCATCTTTCACACTCTGACCTACAGGTACGAGACAAACCCTTTCGACGATCATCTTCAACTTCATCCTCGAAAAGAAAACATAAAGAAATCAGGGTTAATTAAAGCGAGTGCTCAAAGAATGAATCCAGACTGTCGTCAGAGGCAAGTAAGTAGCCCGGGGGCCTGAGGACCACGACCTGTAAAAGCAGGCATTTTTGAAGTTTTCCCGTCACCTATTTTGAACGCAGCCGCGGGCCACTGAAGAAATAGGTCTCTGTCGGATTCGGCCACTGACATTTCGGCGTCTTCATCCACTCGCTCCTTGAGGAGAATCGAGGATCATAGAGACGGTAAACGCCGACTTGGGAGGTTGAAAGTGGACTTGCGGCTTGGATTAATCGAGGCACAACCCCATGCAGCCCAGGGTTGACCCGAGCGAAGGTAAATCTTGATAATGTGGATTACTTGATTTAGATGTGTGTCTTGTCTCCTGAATGGAAAGAGTGGAAAATGAAGTTTTTTTTTTTTATTTGCTGTGTATGGCTTCCTTTTCTATGCATCCATATTGGGATGAATAAAATACTTCCACGAGAAATTTCGCTCATTTTTAAATATCAAGCTATTTTCTCTGCTCTTTTAAAAATTCCTCTCGTGAGACGAAAGACGATTATATCAGTTTAAAACATTGTTTGCACGATACATTGTAAAATTTTTATATTATTCCATTAATAAGCTTCTATACGAATGTATTTCTAATGCTTAAAAAATATATCGACTTTTAATTTTTCTGTGTGAAATAATTCACTCTCTTTTTTTTCTTTTGCGGTATATGGCTCTTTTTCAATGGATCTATGAAAAGCTATTAAATTTTGATAGTATCGATAAAATCAAATTTCCACGAGAAATTTCCTTTTCAAGTATCAAAAATTTTTTTTCCACTCTTTTTGAAGTGAGACAAAATGCAATTATATAAGTTTAAAACACTACGTTTGCTCGATACATTGTTAATCTTTTAGATTACTTAATAAATGTTAATTATTTAGATTATTTGATAAAACCTTTCTTTTCAAAATACTTCTTATGCTTAAATAGCGTATCGATTTTTAATATTTCTCTGTGAAGTTTTTTCTTCTGCTGTTGCATATGCAGTTATGTGCGTGCGCGTGTACTATATTGCATTCAAAATCATATTTTGATTTTGATTTTTTCCAACAGTATAACTATTTGAGAACTTAAATGTTTACATTTTAAACTCACAGTAATATTATGCTTGTAAGAATATTTTAAATTATTTTTTAAAGTATAGCTTGGTTATTATGTTCTGTATTTTTATCTCAAAATGTTACATTTATTATGTATATTTATTTGAAATTACTTCTTTCTTCCGTGGTACAAAAAACGTATGTTTCTTTCTTTTATTTATTTAGTTTTGGTCGAACTCGATAAATTAAATCTTTGATCTTTCTCGATAACTTGTTAAATCTTCGTGTTAAATGCATGCCTGCACGCAATTTTCTCATTCAGTACAATTTACAAGTATAAAGAAAAAATATAACTCCTCAAAGGCACGTGCTGTTATTGAGCAAATGAGTTCAAATTTTGCATAAGTTATTTTTTTACGATAGTGTCGCAAAACTACGGGGCTTCGCTAGTTGGATTATCAAATTTTTTGGCCCCATATAAATAAGCACCCACCCTAATATATGATATATCCCTGAATACTGGGCTATTGCATTCTATTCATTTCTTCTTATTAATTAATTATTATTTTTTTTAATTTGTTTTTTGTTCTATATGTTATATTTTATTTTGTTGTTACTTTATATTTGTTGATTAAAAATGTATGCAAACTATTTTCAAATCACCATCATAGGATTTTATAATTTTAAAACGGCGTTTTCGCTTTCCCGAAGAGATTGTGACATGGGAGTTACGATTTACGCTGATTGGCATTTCTCTTCTGTCATTTTCTGAAATCATCCTAAAATAAAAGAGAATCTTTCTTTTTCATTAAATTTTTTTATTTCGAATTCTTCTTACGTAATATTAGACATTCTGGTTTGCTTAAATAACATTTTGATCAGTTTTCGGTCAAATATATACATTGTTTTTTGTCATTATTTATATTTTGTTTTTTAATTTTTTTTTTTTGCGGAATGCTATTGCTTAGATAAATAATTGATCATAGTAATTGGTCAAATCATTTCAGTCCTTTTGCTCCAGCCAAGCAATTTTAAGCTGAACGTAAATTTTTAACTAGTCATTACCAAATAAGTAAAAAGCACTTTATTACCATGAATGTTCAAGCTGGTAATGTTTTTTTAAAGAAACACAATACTTCCTGCTACAAATGAGGCTGAATTGAGTTCCATACCACCCATAGGCAGACATGAAATCTTCCCGCCCCCTTCCGCTTTCATCTTAAATGAAGCAAACCTATCTTGATCTTGAAGACCTGTAAAAGTTTTTCCCACGTCGAAATAGCAAGCTTATGCAAAAATGATAACGTTTATACCATTTATTTATTTACATATTGTGATGACGAGGGTGAATACTGATCTAGGGAAGGTTATAAAGTAATGATTGACATTAAAGCATACATTAAGTTTCTATGAGATGAATAAAAATAAATATTCCTTAATAAAAAGAAAAAAAAATCCATTATAGAAAAAAAAAACTTTAATCATATTTTGTTTACAACGGTAGTTAAAAAGTATAAAAAAAGCAAAATTTCGCTCCCCTAAAAACTTGCAGGGCAGCTAGCTGTCTAATCCGCCTATTTGGAAATTCGGGTCTATCAACAAAATCTTTTGTGAAAAGCATGGAATATTTCTCTAACTCAGTATATGTTGCGATGTTTCAAAATATGAAAAATATGACGTTGTTCGATTGAATCTAAAGATAAAATTGAGAAACATCCTTAAAGGTGAAAATAGTAAGTAAATATCAATAAGAAATCGAGGAGAAAAGAAGTTGAAGCAATTCATAATGCTAAGTGCAGACAAGCGAAGCACGTGAAGAAAGATGTCGATCTTAATCGATAGGGATGCACTCAAATGTGAAGAAAACTTACTCCTAAAACAATGGTGACTTTTTCGGATGTATCTATACATCTAAACTTTAGTTTCACGAGGATGCGCGAAACCAAAAGCGAAAGCAAATGTACGTGAAAAACTTTTGTTTGGTTACAACTTTTTAAGGTCTTCTGAACGCTGAAGGTGAAAAAAAGTTTGAAGTATTTCATGCGGGAATTATTGTTTTGATTGAACTTAAAAACTATTCATAGTTTACTTCATTGCCAGGTTTTTGGCGAATTGTTTCAGATGGTGATACAGAATTTATTTCTAGTATCTACCTTTATGTAACTTCCCGCCCGGTCCTCGAAATAATCTAGATATTTATGTTCTATATTATAAATGATAAAAATCTCGTTTTTGTATTACGTTTGCCATTATTAATGCATTAATTTTCAATTTAATACTCCGTGTTCCCAAATTTAAATACAATGGTCAAAAGGGACTTACAAACATTGGGTAATGTAATTTCTAATTTACAATGTTGTTGTTGTCGTGTCTTCGCGCGTGGCGAGGAAGAATGGGTACGCTGCTCCTGAGTCTAACGAGGCCCTTATAGGCAGGAGTCCGATTTCCGCCCCTTTGAAAGGTCTCGTAATTTTTTGAACCAGCTCCCAGATGAGAGATCATCACCTGGGATTGGCACCCCCAGAGGTATTGCTTCACTTGGAGGACATTGGAGCCACGACCTATTTAACGTGCACCAGCTCCCTTTAGCATACACGGCCCTACCGGAACCGGCCGCAAGAGGTTGTCACCCTCCCAAACACTGACCTAAGTCGATGTTGCTTCAATTTCGGTATTCTGCGGGAACTGAGCTTCTACCGACTGGTCCGCTGCGGGACTCTAATTTACAATTAAAAGTTTTAAAACTTAAGGAAAAACTATTAATTCGTGCGTAGAACACTTGCAAAGTTAACGTTAAAGGGACAGTGCGCGCTATTTTGAATAAAAAATGATCAGCAAGCAAATACAAAAAGGTTCTTGCGTGTAATCACATTTTTTTAATTGTAAATAACGCTTATTATTTTATACTAGAAATCACCCAGCGGCCGAAATTCGAACGCAATTTATTAAATTTTTAATGTTCAACCTCGAACGTTTAAACAACTTTCAGACATGAAGGGTCCACTAGAAAACGACCTAAGTCACATACTACTTGATGAACTTTGCTTTATGTTCTATTCACTCATTTTATAACATAAATGTTAATTTTAACTATACGAGCCTACTTTCTCATACCCAAATTCAGAATAATAATACATATATTTATAATACATAATTTATATTTATTTATAATACATAATTTATAATAAGACATAAAGCAAAGTTCATCAAGTAGTACTTGACTTAGGTCGGTTTTATCAGTGAACCCTTCACATTTTATTTTTTTCTGTTTCATCATTTTTTTTTCCTGTTTAAATATTTCAACTAGCAATAATCTCTCCTCTGTGCTAATAATTGACCCTTGGGTTAGTTATTTTATGTAATGCATTTGTGACACACATTATGCATAAATTTTATCTTTCCGCACTCTTTCTTCTGCAAAGAAAATGAAAATAAAAATTTTCATGCCGCCCTGTTATTATTGAATAAATTAGAAACACAAACACTCGCTTTCAATTTAATCAAGAGTTCAAAACGCTAATGCAAATCAATAAACTTACCAAACGTTGATTCGAAGCAACATTACGCGTCACCGCACGTATTATCTCACTTTATATTGTATTAGACATTGTACAGGACAAATAATGACTGACTAAATATAGTTCATAGGAAATGGATTAACTGACACCTTAAGATTAACATTATTTTGCTTTGACATTAATTCAATACATTACCTTTTGTCTTTTATTTCGCTCCTGACATTTCTTGTTTGAAATCCGTTGTGACAAATGTATATAGCGTTGTACACATATTTTAGATTGTGGATTTAAGGAATGGCATGGAAGTACGATCAATAAAGATTTCTATAAAAAAAAGTATTCGAATCTACGTCGAAAACAGGAGGGGAAAGAAGAACCACTTCCAAATTTTATTTTAATTGATAACACTAAAACTCGCCAGTACTTACTAAATTAAAAAAAGTGAGAAAATCGGTTGAAAAACAGAGGAGAAAATGGAACTTGACTATCTTTGCCTATTTATATATAGATTTAAAAAAATCCATGACGAGCTCTGTATATTAAGTTTTAAAACTTAACTTTTTATTTAATTGCAATTCGCTTAAAATTTTAAGATTTGAATGTATTCAAAACGCTTGTTACATCACAATTTTCCTTTAAAATGCATAATAAAATTCAATTAAAAGTCATATGTATTTTTATAAACTGCATAATTATATGTAAGTACATACATAAAAATATGTATTAAAAATCGAGTTTTCAGCGAATTCTTTGAGAAAGTATGCTAAATACTAAAATCGAAGTGTTAATCTGCATGCAAAAGCTTTTAAACATTCGAAAGTTTGTAAAGTTGTCTTTCCTAAAACTCTAAATATTTTTTTAAACCAAAGATTAATGCTATGACTTTTTCCTATTACAGATTTATCACGAAAAGCACAATACAAAATACCCCAAAACACTTTCAATTTTGCCGATGTTTTGCTCAATTTAGAAAAGGGGAAAGAGAGAACAAAAAGGAGAGAGAGAAGAAAAGGGAGAGGGAGAAAAATAAAGGGAGAGAGCGGGAGTAAAAGAGGGAGGGGGGGGGGCAGGAAAAGAGGGAGAGGGAGAAATAGAGATTCTTCTAACTTTCGGGTTTTACACATATGCTCTTTTTTCTTATTTATTTTTTATGAATTATTTTCATTTATTTTATTTTATTATTTTTTTATTTAATTTGCTTTATGAATTCTGCTCACATTTTATCATGATTTTATGGCAGTTCCGCCAAGTGGCACCAACAAATGCCAAACGTTATTCCGTAAAGAATAATTTAATTCTGCTTTGTTCAACTTTAGAACTTTTTTTTCTTCAAATAAAAGATCTTACGATGAAATGAAACATCTTATGAGCTCTCTTCCATATACCTACTAATCGTTTCTAACATAAAAATAAACCCATTAAGTCACAATATTGAGAAAATTTTCCACACCCCACAAATTTTCTCATATAATGTACTGTTGTCATATAAGCTAGGCAATGGGAATTCCTTGTCTGAGTAACTATAAGTTATGCGAAATCAGGAAATTAGAAAAGAAAACTACACATTATCACTATCTAATCGAGCATAACTTGCTAAGCTCGCAATCTGAAATAGATTAATAACTTATCTGGGGCTCTAATCACTGCTTACTTTCCTTGATTCACTTTTAAACATCCAGCCAGCTTTGACGCCTGAAGTCATTTTAAAGAAAAGTCTACTTGGATTGCATTTAATAGAATTTCGAATTTAATGTGCATGTGATTAAAACAAATGACCGGAACGATGTTTTGTCATTGGTATTTAAATTCCTTTAAGTGATTAAAAATAAAATACAAAGATGTGTTTTCCCAGGATTAAAAAGTCAAATTAAGAAATGAAATGCCTTGATGTTGTTTCTAGCGACTTGAATTCAGAGCGTTTTCAAAATTTACAGTAGTGGAACGGGAGAGGTACGAAACGTAATGAAATTTAAAAGAAATGGTGAAGGAAAAGTATTTTGAGAGTAATGTAATAGGGATAAAGTTAGGATAATATAATATATAAATATTTGATTAGAAAAGAAAGAAATGTGAAATATTGTTTTTGTCATTCCTTTCATATTATGAAATATTAATTAGGGTACCTGAAACAAATGTTATTTTGAAGTTACTTTTGCATTTATGGAAGAGAAATTATCTTAAATATTTTAAGTACATTACAAGAATTCATTGAAAATGAAAATAAATTTGATCAGAAAATGAAGTTTGAAGGTAACAAGTCCTCAGGCTTCTCCTACACTGTTAAAAATTTCCGTAAGAAAATAGTAAAATAACCATTTATTTGATTGTTGTTTTACCATATTTAATTACAACAGTTGAATAACCATTAAAAAGATGGTACTCAAACCGCTGATTGCGAAAAAAATCGTTTATTCTCTGTTTATCCTAAAGAACGTTTAACTAACCGTAATTTTCAAGCGCTCAATAAGAATCGGGCGTCCATCTTGGTTGCGAAACCTTACCGGTCGTACGTCGTTGTTAAAATATAAATAAAGATTTATCAGTTCAAATCTGCATGTGTATATAAAAAAAAGCAGAAAGAAAAAGCGGCTTAAGCAGTATTTACTAAATAGAAAGACATACACACGTAAATCAAAGATTGGAGACATCGGATTTCCGAACTGTTTGAGAATGAGCGAACCCATAATGTGAGCTGCTGAAGCTTGTTTGTATTTTGATTTTTTCAGCAAATAAAATGATTTTCGTCAATATACAGTAAATTTAGACCAAAGATGGCTTTGGATCCAATCAAAAACTGAAATCTCAATTTTAATGCAGTTTTCCTGTTGAAAGGAAAGCTTTATTGATAAATAACGACCGCTTTGTGTGGTGCAGATGGCCGAACGGTTAGAGAGCAAGGTTGGTATACCAGAACAACCGGGTTCGATTCCCGCAAGCTTCGTTTACGGTTTCTACGCCTCGAAGATTCTACGCCTTGAAATGGTTCAATAACGGTAAAAATTTTGTTTTGAAACCATTTTATGGTTATAGAACCGTAAACTTTTGTATTTACGGCTTTTTAACCAAGCTGATGGGAAATGGTTAGGTCCCGTAAAGATAAAAAATTTTCCAAACCGTAAATTTAACGGTGAATTAGATGGACAGACTGCTGCCGGTCATTTAACCGTAATTTCATGATGAAATTTCTAACAGTGTAAATCAGGTTTCTTCCTTGAGCTCTTCTGAGGCAATAAAACTCCTTTAATTTTCAGTTCGTTTATTTCAAAAGAGTAGAATAGCGTATTACTTCAATTTACCGTTTACAGAAACATACAATTTAAACTATCTTAAATTATATAACGCAAATGGTAAAAATGTTTTCAGATATTGAAAGGAAAATGCCCTCTAAAGCATTTCCATCACTTGAGATGTCTACTGATACTGTATATTTGCAGACCCATTGTCGCCAATGGATAAAAGGAAATTACTTTAAGCAAAATTAAGAAATTGCTTATGACAATCAAACAATGTACTTAGTCATGAATAAAATAATTCAATATCAGTAGCTTTATTCTGCATGGAATTGAAAGAAAAAACTGAGGCAATATGATCGATAATTAGTCATTTGGCAAAGAATGAAATTAAGAAGAGTGCTTTTAGGTTTCAACGATGTGCTCTTGAATCAGACCATTTTTCTCGGATTGCAAAAAATAAATTCAATCTACGAATTACTTTTGCCCACTTTCTTACTTTTTGAAGGACAAGCTAAATGCGTGTGTTTTGTTTTCGCACATAAATGAATAATATTAAGTCTTTTTTGCACGTAATACATACATCATTAGTCAAACCCATCTTTAAATTAGATGCTTAAAACTTTCTATTTAGATACTTAACTTAATTTTTTGTTATTTATCTCTTCTTGGGAATAAAGTTAGAACGATTTAACAAATCTTCACTATTTTAATAATGAAAGCGAAATAGTTATTATTGATATCGACGAATGGGAATTTATACTGTATAAAAATCAGTAACCGAAACACACTAAAAGTTTATCCTATAATATATCCTTTGACTCCGAAACATATTTTCAGTATTTAAGTCATTCCAAGTTAAACAAAGTTATTACTGATATCGACGAATGTGAATGTACACTACGGAAATCAGTAACCGAAACACACTAAAAGTTTGTCTGATAATATATCCTTTGACTTTGAAACATATTTTCAGTGTTTAAGTCATTCAAAGTTAGACAAAGCTGACTCATCAATTGACATATTATTATAAATATAAGTTGGTAAATATTTAATTTTCAAACTATCAAAGAAAGAATCAACTATTTCATAATTTATAACAACTCACAACTACCACTAAATGAGCAACGCGTTGTATATTCAGTATTACCCGACGCATCAGCTGGTAGTAGTGCATGTGACTCACGGTTGGAAAATTTCCCTTTTGATTTTTAAGAATGTTACATCCATTAAGCCAACTGCAGTATATTTTGAAACGGAAAAAAAAACAAAGTTTTACGATAAATCATCTTCTTTTTTTCTCTCTTTTTTTAAAATGTAACGATGTCGGCAGTAACAGTAAGTTCTAGAACCAAATTTCGCCCTTTTCGTACTAATGCTTTTAGTACAGTGTTACATTTTGTGCGTGTAATATAAGCGGCGAAAAGGAAGTCATTAAAGTTTCAATTCCTTATGACCTTTCAATTAAAATTAAAGTTTTTTGACTTTATCAATTTTAAACTTGAGGTAACGGTTTAATAAACTGTACCCTTGCACAGTCAGCAAAACAAATTAACTATTAAAACTAGTACAAGAAAAGTTATTGTATTATGAAATTAATATTGCATCTTAATAGAAAACATTACGGTAGACAATGCAAACTTATTTGAAACAATACTTGCATCCCCCGATGTCAAATTTTCAGTTGTTAAATGGAGGTATTTTTCTCAAATGTACGTGCAGTAGCACGTAACGAAGAAAAAAAGCATAAATATTTTTTCATCCAATCATGCGAGGTTAATCACAACCTGTTGAATAAACCTCACACAAAATAGCGTCACGGAAAATAACGGAAGAAGCTGTTAAACTCACGAGAGTAGGAGAAAATTATGGGAGAATCGAAGCATTTGCGTCATTTTCAACCGCCCACGAACGCTAAAAATGAAGTATTTGTATTTAAGTGGGAAAAAACACTACTATCATATAACTTCAAAACATTTATTTTCATGTGAGATCTGTCATAGAGAGCGAAAAAAAACTTACAGCATCGAGGTAACGCCAGTTAAGCGTTTTGCTAGGGGGAGATCGGTATAATGATTCATCAACGTGGTGTGCAAAAGAATCATTTGTCGCAGATACTGAATTACATACTATCTGGGCTTTGCTTTTAAGGCTGTTGACCTCCAAATCTATTCATAAATACGTTTCGATTTGTAGTAAAAAGAAGAAGAGTAAGTCGAAACCTTTTCTTTCCTTCTTTCATATTTTCACTATGCGATTTGAAAAGCTTATGTATTGCAATTATTCTGGAGAAAAATATATGATTTATATGCCTTGAAAAAGATAGGATGAAATTTCACTGTAACTGATTTACTCAGCCGACATTAATTTGCTCTATTAACACATTATGAGCGGGCGACGTAGCATGCGCAACTATATTGCGTAGCGGGCTAAGTTGACCCAAGTTAAAAAATGTTCTAAAAAAATGCACCAATTCATACATTATATGAAACATTTTTTCCCTTGTGTGACTTAAAAGTGGTGGTTTTAAACGGGTACAAATACCAGCCCCGCTTTGAAACGGCAGTGCACGAAACGGGTACTAGTACCTGCCGCCCCGCTCATAATGTGTTAATAAGATTGCACTATATAGTTAGTAAAACGTAATTTTTGATATTCAGATTGTCAGGTGCTTTGCGCAGACTAAATGCTTCCGCTAAATGACCGGTAAATTACGAAATAATGTGAAGAAACTAAGCAACTGTCAAAACCGAAACTTTGGTCGTCTGAAACTTCTCGTTGAGGATAAATTGTGAAACGAATGTCTTATTTTGTCTTGAAGAAAATGAAACTTTATGGATGATTGTAATAAACTGCTAATAAAACAAAGCTTATAGTGTCGATGATTACGACTTTTAGAAGTACAACAAAATAATATGTTTTTGAGACATTAGCAATAAGACCTTAAAACATGTCATTAAAATTTGGCAATCGATCTATTATCAAATAATATAACAGATTCATTCAGGTTCATCTTTAACCAAATCTATTATCACAACCCAGAGAGCAAAATAAATACAGTAAAACCCGTGTAAGTTGACCACTTGCGGTGCAGCACTTTAGTGGTCAATTTAGACAGGGGGTCAACTTATAGAGAGTGAGGTAGAGGGTGAAAGGCTGATTCCGTTCCTGACAAAAGTGGTCAACTTAGACAGTTGGTCAACTTACAAAGGTGGTCAACTTTACAGGTTGTACTGTACATAAATAATGTGGTGAAATAAAGTTTGAAGTGTCGGAAATGAAGATACAGTTCCATCGCAAAAAAAAAAAAAGAAAAAAAAAAAAAAAACCCTCTGACTGGCAAAATGCCGAGAAGAATCCATTCATTTTCAAGAGAGAAACCGCTGGTATAAGAAATGCGTTGTATTCTGTTCTCATGTTAGTTCGTTTAGCAAACGTGATTTCTTTCGAACTGATGCTATCTTCAGTTTAAAAATTGCGTTGCTTTCAACAAACAGAGAAGCGAACATTCTGATTCGCGTACTAATAAACGCACCTACAAAGTGAACTTTCCTAAGAGTCGGATGGATTCGTCCTTTTGTGCCATGCGCAGAAGCGTCCAAGTGTCAGAGCTTCGTGGTCGGACTGTATGAGGCTTTTAAAAATGTAATCACCGGAATGGAGATCCTTCGTGGCTGAGGATATTTGCCCGGCTTCGCTTTTTTGTGTGGATTGTAAAACGCTGGATGTGATCAACTAAAGACGAGAACTCTGGTCGTCTGTTGGAGTTTTGCATCTTACTTGAAGTAAATTAATTTCTATTTAGCTGGGCCAATATGGTCTCACTAAACGGCGAGTGAAAGCAAACTATTAACGTGGACGATCATGACTTATAGAAGTCATGAAAGTCAAGAAAGAAAGAAGTTTAAAAAATCGTCTCTTCGGAACAAAAAGCTGAAGTCATTATGATAATACCTTCAAAATCATTAATAAAACCTGGTACACCTCTTATTAAATAATAGAAGGTGTACAGCCAGATCCATCATAAGAGGTGTAACAGTACAAAGTGTACGGAGGTGTACAAGAAAGATCATAAATAATCTGGTGCAATGTTCACTGAGATTCATCTAAGAACGAATCTATTATATTAAATAAATAAATATATAAAAAATATGATAAACTTAAATTTCAGAATAAATTCAAGAGTAGGAAATGAAAGATATTAGCTGCGTATAGCTGCAGCAACCAAAATGAAGATTCTGCCATCGCTGAGGGTATTTTCCTGGTATTAACTTCATTCTACGTATAATAAAACTGCGGATTCTAAATCCGAGAGTTCCGGTTGCTTATTGGATTTCTGCATCTTATTTGGAGTAAATTAGTCTCTAATTTAAAGCGTTACAAAACTAGGGTAAGAATTTTCTTCCGTTTTGAGGATTTTTGCTTCGCTGCGTTTTTCAGGAAGTATGCCAATCGCACGAAAGAGGATTTCCCTTTTACATTGGCTCGAATGAATATTCGCTGCGATTTTGATTCTGATGGGTTTAAAACTTTCTTTTCCGCTTTCGTTTCACTAGGATGATTAACTACCTGCTACATCGAAAAATCACCTTTACGCTTATGTCATGCGTTTTCATCATCACGACTTCACCATCACCTTTTTAGCATAATCGAGATCGTTTTAACTTGTCAAGGTGCTAATGACAACAAATTTCCACATCATAATGTAACCAACGTTTCACAGTTTGTTTAAAACCTAATATTTTTTTCTCATAACTTGTTTTTAATGACATAATTTTTATCATAATCATCATTACAAATGATGTAACATTCATTTCAAAATGAAAACAATTTAGATTATAATTAACTTGTCGTCTAATCATAATGTATCTTTTACGGCCCTTATCCATTGTTTCTGCTATAATTTGCTTCCCTGCATTCATTGTTTTAATTCAACGTTCCCGTTAGAACTTCTGTTTGAAAGTAAATAAAATCCGCTTATAGATTCTTTAAAAATTATTATTAACGGATGTTTTACGCATCGGTCATTTAAAAACTCTGATACTTTTTACGGAAAAAAGTGTGTGATCGCATTTTGCGACAATTCTCAGTTTCAAAAATTTGCTTATCAAACTTGTTTTACTGATAATTAGGACCAAAAAAATATTTTAAAAAGATGAAGTAAACAAATAAAAAACTAAAATAGCATACACACACAAGCAAATGCTTTGAGATCTTGGGGGTAATAATTTGTTTTGGTAAGTTAAAATTAAATAATTTATAACCTAAATCGGCTTGGTAACTAAATTTTTTTTCTTATTAATGCATAGTGTATGCTGCAGAATCGACATGCATGTTATAAGATAGTAACACTACATAAATAAAATAAAATAAAATAAAATAAATAAATAAAAATGGTTAACCTCATTCATAGTTTTTACATATCCATCGTTTCTTTGGAGCGTCCACGCGAAAAGATTGATCGCGGTTCTACTATTTATTTTTAAAAGCAACATTTTTTTCTTTTAAATCGTAACAAATCAATTTTTTTTATTCAATTAACGAGCATCAAGAGAGTCACTAATGGAAACAGATTTATTGAGACTGAGATAGGTAAAATATGTATTCTTCCGCGCCTATTTGCTCTTACAGCACTTTCTCATCTTACGCACTAACTATAGAGTACCACAGCACGCTATGGTGTAATGACCTTTCACCATCACTTTTTAGTATCACCGCGGTCGGTTTGTATATTGTCTAATCTTGACGCCTGGGAATTGGTGCATGACCACACCGTTAACTACCGAAGTGCATGCTCTGGAAGACTTTTTAATGAACGAAACCGTTTGATAATAAGAGAATTCATTAAAAAATATTTTAATTGAAGATGATTTTTTCTTCTTTTTTAAGGATCTCAGTTGGGAAGAGAGAGATAAGTATGGTATTTCGCGCATGGAAGAATTGGAACAATGCGTAATGGTTGGACTTAAATGTTGTCAATTAAAAATATCCTAAATGTTGGCCTTTTGAAATTTAAAAATAAATGCTCTGATAGATAGCGTTTGCTTTGCTTACAAAATCCCGTAGAAATAACGCTATAAAAATACTCGGCGAAGATAGTGGGTTTTTTTTAGGAGGAACAGAACTAAATGCAATTCTTGGAAGTAAATGATTTTTAACTATTGCCGAAGATAGTTATTTATTCTTGGAGAAACAGAACTAAATGCAATTCTTGGACGTAAAGGATTTTTAACTATTGCCCGAAGATAGTTATTTTTTCTAGGATAAACAAAACTAAAGGAAATTCTTGGACGTAAAATGATTTTTAACTATTGCCGAAGATAGTTATTTTTTCTAGGAGAAACAGAACTATATGCAATTCTTGGACGTAAATGATTTTTAACTATTGCCCAAGATAGTTATTTTTTTCTAGGAAAAACAGAAATAAATACAATTTTTAGAAGTAAATGATGTTTAACTATTTAAAATATGATTGAACATTTGAAGGTTGCAACATGCTTTATTATTTGTTTACGAAGACAAAAAGGGTTCCCTCCCCCTAAATGAATCGAGTTTACTTTATCCTAACTGGGTGACATATTTCTTTAATCATATTTACCCAACTACTTTATCTCATATTTATAAAATACCCTATAAAGGGTAAATAAAAACCATTTATAATACAAATAATAATTACATCAAAAATTAAATAGTTTTTTATGTGTTTCTAGGAAGGAAAAGTAATTTTGAAACCTAAAATAGGAATTGATCTCAAAATTCCTTGATTTTCGTTAATACGCATAGTAAAAGCATTTTGAAGATTATAAGAAATATAATAATATTTAGACTTTTCATAATGTCCTAAAAAAAGCTTCATGATGCATTCTTATACAAATTGAGTGGCCTGTTTGCCTTGTTTTGCTTCCCAAAATTTATGAAAGAATTACTCTTTAAATGAGGCAGTAGCAACTTACACTATATAGCCGAAAGTCATAAAACAATTTCATTTTAGATATTTGTTCAAATTTCTCGAAAATTTACAGGTTTTCCAAGCATTTTACGAGACATGATCGAAGTATCTTCTCTTTTCCGCAATTTGTTGTAGGTCCCCCGCCTAAATGCAAGCGTAATGAAATTTTTACTGCAAAATGTCAAGGGAAGCACGATTTTATATGACCGAAGTTCTAGAACATTGTGCCATGTAAATTCGAACAAATGTCCAAAATGAAATTGTCCTATGACTTTTGCCTATAGAGTGTATGATCTACAAAAAAAAAAAAAGGGAAAAGTCCTAATCTTTCAACGTTCTTGTATAAATATTTGATTTTAAAGAGATATGTGCCATTGAGATCGAGCGTAACATTTGCTGAAAAACCAATCTTTAATACTGCTCTCTTATCCGGAAACTATTTTGATAAAATTGCGTTTGTTGTTAGTTGTAAACAACGTTTGTCTCTAAAAATGATTTCTTTTGCGTTGCAGGCAGTTAGCACAGTGCAGTACGGAATTCTAGTCAACAAAATGGAATCCCTGGACGCTGCCCCATCCGCTGAGTATGCATCTTTGCTAACCATATCTTCGCCTCAGGATACAGTACAAGCAGCAGACTACGGCCCTGTTGATCGCAACCAAAACTTCCAGAAACTTGGACAGGAACATATTTATGCACAAGTGTCTCAGAACGGACCTGTTAATGGAATATTACCCTTGCATTTAGAATCTAAATCGAAAACTGTGACTAAAAAAGACAAGTCGAAAGTTATACCAAATAAAATTTTGCTGCACAATGCAGTATTGCTCAAAAGTCCAGTTTTGTCGTTGACGCATTCAAATAGCGAACCAGATGTAAGACAGTCTAATCACAATGTACCAAGCCTATGTCCTAATAATTATGGATCACTTAATCCAACCAAAACTGATAATACCTCAATTCAAAAGTCAGAAACACCCAATGACTCTTCAGTATTTTCAATTAGTGGTCGACGAGTTGTAGTGTCAAGTGGGTTTAAAGGGAACGGGAATCAGAAGAATCAAAGTCAGCCAGTATCTACCTCTGAATTGCCTAAGGGGTAAGTATGAACACAATATTTTCTCTAGTTTTGGATATTTTGTCGAGAAAAAGTGTTTTTGGTTTTGTTTAGTTTTCACATTACTTTAAATTCACATCTCTGGGAAAAAAGATAATATAAGTTCAACAGATGTTCACTCAAGACCAAAAAAGATAGTCAATCAAAAGAAAAACCACTAATTCTGAGATTGATCCCCTGTTGTCCAACAGGGGATCAATCTCAGAATTAGTGGTTTTTCTTTTCTGTGTAGATTTTGTGTGTAGAGTTCTGTAGAGATCTTGAACTTACTCCTTGTCCAAGGAGTAAGCTCAAGATCTACACAGAACTCGGAGATCAGACTTTTTGGAGTTCACTTGTGTTTTGAAGAAACACGAGACATGTCAGGCAGTACGTTAGTTAGAAAATCCTGGAGAAAATGGATCGTAAGCCAAAAACAATTCTGCTAATAATGACAATCCTGGAAACCTTAGTTCCTATAATCGAAAAACCACTTCTTTCATTAATTGTCTACTTTGTAAAAAATGATGAAGTAATCAAATGATGAGAGATTTAAAGTGATGAATTAATGAATTTCATATGAAAAACTGATAAATTATCACAAATATCCTTTTCAAAACAAATTAAGTGTTTCTTCCTTTTATTTTTTGCATTTACGCATATGCTAACATGAAAAAGATGAAATATATATTTTATATGGTGTAAAAGAGGAAATATGCACGTCACGGCACGAAAATTTTAATCAATTAATATATTATAATTTCCAACATTTCTTATCCCATTGCAAAAATGCTTCCTTTATTTTAGAAGTATGCAAAAATCTTCACGTGTACTTTATTTTTAAAAGTTTTCTTTTTATTTAGTTTAGATATTATGTTTTATTACACAATTTGTATCTTTGCCTTGTTGTAAACAGTTTATTGATAATGTGGATATAAAAACTGGTCACAAGAAACCCAGTCCAAGAATCCCTGAAATGCTTCCAAATTGTCATAACTTTAAGAATTTATTCTTAATCCCAAAAATCAATATCTGGCTTTGTACCAAGAAAAAAAATGTCTTTATCATTTTCGAAATGCATAAGAACACAGAGGATAACTGGTGCGTAAAAACGCACTTTTTAAACTACTATCTCAGACGTAGTCTGTCTTTATCTCTAGTATTTAGGCGGTTTTGTTTTAAAATAAGAGCATAAAATTTCTGAAAACATGCAAAAGCTTCTATGCAAAGCAAGCAACAATATTACATGATGTAATTTAATGTGGAACAGTTTTTTACAGTCACTGATCAGAGTTATTTTTTCAGTTATTTTAAATGCACTTTCTGGGAAAACTACTTAAAAGGTAATACTGTAATTTGCAATATGGTAGAAATAATAACTCATCATATTTTCTACATCATAACACATTTTTTTTTTTGAAAAATGTAACTTTTGTGTTGGGGATTTTTGTGGGAATGTTATAAAAATTTTTCAATAAAAATGTAAGGATTTTCATAAAGGTTCGTCAAAAGTAATAATTATTAAAAATGTGTCTATAGCAAACATTAGTTGATAGTGCCTGTTAAATTCAAGCCTTTTTCTTCAATAGTTTTTTCAAGTTTTGTGTGAATGACATTTCAACCATTTTTTAATATGTTTTTGGCCTCTTGATTAATTAGTACAATTTTTAATTATCAGGCGTAATCAAAATGTGTTTATTGTAATTTCAGTAAGTTAATCGATGCGACTATTGATTTACACTTTATTATTGTTGCACTTTTCAGATAAATTGACTTTCTGGATAAAAAAAGTAACATTTAATTAAAACTAAAATTTAGACATCTTTTAATGACAAATTATATTTTTCATCCCCCCCCCCCTTCTCCTTTTCCAAGGAAAGAAAAATGCTTTCTTATACATTGCTATTTGTTAAAATATGCCCATGGTTGCTAACTAGTTCTTAGTTGAAAATATCTTTTACAGAGGGAGCTAAAAATATAACCTTTCCCTGCATCCATCACTTTATGCGCAGTTTACTCTCTGCAAAAATGTTTGCTGAGTCAAATTGAATTATTACCGGAAAGTGTTGTAAGTTCAAAATATGACAGCCAACCTGGGCACTTCATCAAATTCCCGCTTTGCTTTTATGTCTTTTTAAAGAACATTATCTTAAAGGACGTTGTGAAGTGCTCCTCGTAAAAAAGAATATAATAAAAAAGTAAAAAATATTTTCATATGTTAACAATGCGTCACTCTACTGTGCTTTGCAACAGTAAAAGTTTTGTTGCTGTAAAAACGACGTAGTCTTCTAGACAATCTAAAACGAAGTTAAAATTCAATGAATATCTCGAATCCTATTTAAATCATTACGTTTTCAAAAATAGTATCTTACTTGCACTATGCTAAAAACAAACTCTCTGAAAATGTTTTTGAATTGATGTTGCTATAGTCTATCTGCGACGAGTAAAGCTCCCGCCGTAATGTCTCTGCCTGCCTTTCACTATCACATTGAAGTGTGTATCATGTTTCTATGGGAATTCATAAATTAAAACATTAAAAGTACCCAATTTGCTCGGTTAGCATCAACTTTTGAAGCGTTTTGTTTTGTCCAAAATAAGATATCTTTCGTCTATATCTATCATATTTAACCTTTTGCACTCGTACCTATGCTTTAGAAAGTTAGTAAATAACTCTGATTTTTTTTTTTTTTTTCATGTTCGATCAAGAGGAATTTTTTTGATGGAAATGTGTTCCAATTTAACTAGAAAGTTAACCATCCTTAAATCAAAAATTTAAAAATATAACCCCTGAATGCACCCCTTGACCTAGCATAGGAATGTGGCCACATAATTTATTACGACATACGAACGCAACGGTACAGATGCGATGTCCCCTATACGGGGACATACGACCGCGATATTAAAACGAGTGACGTCTCCCCTACGGGGACATACGAGTGAAAAGGGTTAATATCGAAAGTAACGTTAACGAAAACGAATGAAGAAATTTTACTGTATACACACACCTGACCTCTGCAGAGAATGACAGAAGTCCGTTTCTATGGCAACCTCCCTCCGCTAGACATTGCGACGGAAGCTTCCCTCGTTGCAATCATCTCTTGAGATTAAAACATGTTTCAATTTTATTGTTTAGAAGTCCTAACCTTTGGTCCCGAAGATCTTCAATTGAAAGCCAGACGGAACGAAAGCGCCGAAAGCTTCAAGTGTGTACAGATTGTTTCTCCCTTTGCCTGTTCATTCCTGGAACTGTACTGTGTATCATAAGCCCATGGTTATTAGTGCCTATTTATATAATTCCAAATTTTCTAGGCAATCAGTTCCAAACGCTGATATGGATCAGTTGCATCGGGTCTGCTATTTTAGTATTTATGGGCTGCATGGTGGGTAATATGGTTTGGTACAGAAAAGGGGAAGATTGGAAATGTCGTTTACATTGTGGTAAGGGACATAAAAATCACTATTGGGGAGATAGTCTTACTTCAAAAAGGACCACACACACTGTTTAATGATAATTATGTCATTTCTTGTAATGAGCAAATTTCAACGTAAGGTTAAGTAACTTTTGTAGTTGATAATCTAATTACATACAGCTTTTATTAAAGTGCAAAAAGAAATATTCAATGGCACGAATAATATAAATGTAGAAAGAACAGAATTTGGGAAATAAATGCGAGTTGCTTCCATGTATATCATTGCTTTTTTCTTTGTAAATACTTTGTGAGCGAAGTAACGCTGAAAACAAACGCAGATGTAAATTTTTAGTCATGTATTACAGAAGAGGAAGATTTGTGCAATAAAAATTTACATGTTGATAAATAAAAAAGTTCAATTAACAATTGAAAAACTGCTGTGTTGATGTTTTTGTTACTGAGTATTTTGCCGATTTTTTTGAAGACGGCCAGCTTTGTGTTGAATTTTAAATATTGTAAGTGAAGAAAAAAAAAACATGTTTTCCAGCAGCATCATATTGGGATTTTTATGTGTTCATTAGTTATAAGTACTGTACACTGTAAAAATTTTGCGTTTAGTTGCCACCATTTTTGGTGTTAGTGAACACCATTTTTGGTATTAGTGAACACCATTTTTGGTGTTAGTGAACACCATTTTTGGTGTTAGTGAACACCATTTTTGGTATTAGTGAACACCATTTTTGGTGTTAGTGATCACCATGTTTTGGCGTTAGTGAACACTGGTGTTAGTGAACATCATTTTTGGTGTTAGTGAACACCATTTTTGGTGTTAGTGAACACAATTTTTAGCGCTAGTGAACACCATTTTTGGTGCTAGTGAACACCATTTTTGGTGTTAGTGAACACCATTTTTGGTGTTAGTGAACACAATTTTTGGTGTTCAATTGGTGTAAAGTTAAAAAATTATTCAATTTTGATATATTTTAAATTTTTAATGTGTATGTCTAAAGAAACATAGGTGGTAAAATGTTTCTTAGCACATGAAATTTGTTAACTCCGTTACGTATCGAAATTTCTTAACGATTGCACATTTCTATGAACATAGGATAAATGAGCAATCGTAATGAACTTTTGATAAGAAGATAGGTTAACGAACATCATATGCTAAAACAACATTCTGCTGTCTGTCTTTTTTTAGACACACTTAAAATAATTTAAAATATATAAAAAAAAACAAATAATTTTCAACTTTACACCAACGGAACACCAAAAACTAAACGCGAAATTTTTAAAGTGTAACTTTAAAAAATAATAATAATTAATGCGTATATTAAAAAAAGAGAGATGAAGAAAATTTTCGCATTTACTTAATTTCATTTTAATGAATATTGAATACATCAGAGTTATCCATTCCAGAATGGACAGTGAACATAAAACACTAAAACTACAAACAGTAAAAGCACCATAGAAATACTTTTCGGCGAACGACTTGTAAACAACAAAAAATAAAAAGGCCGTAATGAAAACAAAACTTTTTTTTTTTACTTCAGAAGTAAATGTTTAAAACCACAGCATGCAGGTGGCAAAATAATTAAATTAAAACTCTGTACTATAGAGGAAATATTGTTCTGTTAATTTGTAAAGCATTAACGAATTTGCAGTAATTACAGTAAAATTATTCTTAGTTAAAGAACTAAATAGAAAATTTAATACAGTGATATTCTATAAGTTTTAACTTGAGTTTTTCCTTGCCTTATAAATTGTATGAAACTCAGATGCAAATTAAAAATTACTTGGTCGGTTAGTTCGACTGTTAAATTTTTAGTTGAAATTATTTGATTTTGTTCATTTTCAGTTGTATTATTTACATGCATTCGGATACCATTAAACTTCTCGTTAAAAAAAGTTGTTTAAGTTAATAAACAATAACTTAAAGTTAATAAATAACATTATTATGTAAATGTTGAATGTGTTGTGATTGGGATTTATTCAAAGCATTCTACTAATGACATATGTTAGAAATGAAAAAAAAATGTATAAATAAAAATTCCTTACAAGAAATATTTTACTGTTTATCCAAAATGGGATCTGGAAAATAATAAATACAATACATTATTCTGTATGTATAATATTAGAATGCACAGTGTGTTGAATTTAAAATTTATACAAAATGTGAATAAATTCTTTAAATAAGAAAATTAATCTCTTTAATGAAGCTGTAAAGTATACAAATTTATAGTTAAATTGAACTATGTTTGAAATTCATAGCACGTTTATGCTTGTTTTTGTCATTTTGTTTGTTTACGGATATTTATAAAAAATCAAATGATTAGACTTCGAATAGGAGAAGTATTAAACAGAAAATGTATGTATCTATGTTACATTACACAATGCTAGAAAAAAAGTACAATGATACTAATTTTTATTTACCAAATGATCGAATAATGAGAACGGAAAGTGATGTTTGCTTACTCGTTTTTTTTTCTTTTTTAAATTTACTAATTAGCAATTGCGTTGAGAAATTAAAAAAAAAAATAATCATTTTATGTAAAGTTAAATCCTTAAGAGAGCTAATAAAAAATAAGCATTGTTGAAATCTCACTGAAGCATATAAAAATCCTATATTAAAGCTATTTCAAATTTAAAAAAATCTATGAAAAGTAAATATTATTCTGTATATAAATAAAGACACAACAGTGGTTAAGCACCACTTTCTCCTCTCTTTGTCAACCAATTTATTCCTTTTTTTTTTAGTGGCTATTGATGCGTTTTAGTGTTATCTTTTTTTTTTTGTTTGAAATATATAACATTTATTATTTTTTTCTATACTTTTCAATTTATTATTTTTTTCTACACTTTTCAATTTATTATTTTTTTCTCTATTTTTGACGTAGATTTAAGAAGTCTTTATTCGTCATACTTTCATACTACTCTTTACATCTACAATATTTTCACAATTCTTAATACATTTGATACTATTTATAATTCAAAGAAAGAATGACCAGAACAAAATAAAACTGAAAGTGTAATCTATTAAATGAATGTCAAAGCAAAATAATACTAATCTTAAGGTGTAGTTAATTCATTTTCAAAAAAAAATATAAATGATAATAAAACGTGCAATACTATAGCGAATAAAATAAAATACAATTTAAAGATAACAACATCTAATATAATATAAAATGAGATAATTAGTGCGGTGGCGATTTATTTTGCTTTGAATCAACGCTTTGTAAGGTTGTTCATTTGTATAAGACTTTTGAATTCTCTATTAAATGAAATCTCGATTTGTATTTCTGATTTATTCAATAATAATAAGGTGGCATTAAATTTTTTTCTTTTTTTTTAATAAGACTAGGAGTGCAGATAATAGAACGTATGTAAATATGTGTTCTTACAAATGCATTAAATCAAATAACTGACAAGAAAGTGGCCAATAAGTCGTACTGAGAAGAAATTACCGTTGATTGAAATATTTAAACAAAACAGTTTTCAAACTGAGAAACTAAAAGGTGTAAAAGTTGTTTAAACTTTGGAAACTCAACTTGAAAAATTTAATGAGTTAAGGTCGAATTTCGACCGCTAGGAGAACTCTAATATAATTTATTATCCTAAGTGTAATCAATGGTTAACTGGAGTTAAGTTGTGAGTCATCTGAAACTTCATTTGAATTTAATGTGTCGTCGATTGTCGACCCAATGCTTTCATTTTGCTCATTACTGTTGGGTCTTTCATCAGAAGGACTGGCAGTAACTGTTTCTGTTTGTTCTGAGCTTGTAATTTCAGGTGTTTCTACTTCTGCTGCATCACGAAAAACTGTTTCTGCCGCAACCATGTCGTTTGTATCGAAATTATTAGTGTTTCTTTCCTGAGTAGCAACTGATGCTGAACTTTTCTCTTCTGATTTAGTTACGTTTTCCTGAGAGATCAGCTTATCAACGTGATCTTCCTTCCCCGAAACCCCTAGATCATTTGTATCCTCAAAATTTTCAATATTATCTGCAAGATTAGCGTTATGCAAAATGTCGGATTGTTCTGAAGGTTTTGATCCATTTCGGTTCATCTTTTCTTCATCTTCATCAAGCTTATTTTTTTCAGATATTGATGTGAAAGAAATTGTTTGCGAATCAGCCCTCTCATTAATTTTAGGATTGAATAAAATGTCTACGTTGTCCTTCTCTGCTGCACACATGTTATCATTCATTTCATCGTTCTGAAGAACAACATAGGTATTTGAGTCAATCAATGCCTCCTTTAGCAATTCAGTTTTGGAGTGTTCAGTAGAAGTTCCTATTGTATTTGGCTCGCCTGTTTTACTTTCGATCACAAAATTGGCGACTCTAACATCACTGACATCAGAAACGATGTTAGATATATTTTCCTGCTGATTCTGAACAACATTAGACATTATTTGGTCTCTGCTTTGAACTAAAGGGCTGACTTCCGATTTTTGTTCTAAGATTGCTCTTTTGATGTTAACTGCTGTTTCTTCTGTTGGAGTAATAGGTGTTAGAAATCCTGTGTTGATCTTTAGTAGGCTACTAACGAGAGGAGCGTTTAGAGTGGATGACGATGCCTCCAAATCGTCAGTTTGGACACTAGTCTCTAATGAAGACATTTCCTTGAACGAGGCCTCTGGAGTTTTGAACTCTGTACTTGTGTTCCAAGATGGACCAGAACTTGTGAATGACTTCATTAATGACGTACCTGTCTGGATTTCTGCTTCGCGAGAATTCGAAGTTACGGAATCTTTCGCAAAAGAGCTTGGTGGAGTATGGAAATTACTCTCACTTGAAGTCAAGAAGTTTCTAGAAGATCCGATTACTATAGGTGGCGATTTTGCTGACGGAGATTGCACAATGGATCTATCTTTGCTTGAGTGCAATTTTTTAGTTCCTTTCGACCTTCGAGGAGATGAAGATTTCTTATGGCGATGATTTTCACGCCTTCGAGAAGTCGTCGCTATTGCAGTTGGATCTGTATTTTTTTCATCTGATTCCCTCCGTTGTTCAGTTATAAGTGGTCTAGCATCACCCTTACGTTTGCGACATACTTGTGTTTCGAAGAGGCACATTATGACTCCAACTGTAGCAATGAACCCTCCAATGCCCATGATTACTGGCCCAACTATTGAAGAAGGTGCTTTTGTTGGAAGTTCATTAGTATTTTCTTTTAGTTTTTCGTCTTCATTGTCGTTGATACCAATCGCAAAGACAAGTCCTCCGATCAGGACAAGCCCTAAGCCAAATAGGACACTGCATATTATTACTTTTCCACTGAAATGAAATTGTTTCCATCTGGAAACAGGATGATTCTCATCAGTTGTGGAATTCTGGGGCATTTTTTGAAACTGAAAAAATAAAATCAAATATCATTGAACTATAAAACAATTTGGATTGCATTATAAAACAAAGATGAACTTTTTTGTTGTTACAAAACAATGTATTTACACGATCTCGAATTTACAAAATAACCAATTCCTGAAATTCAGCATCAAGTTGTAAACAAACATAAGATTTCGCGCAATTGCGAATATGATAAAGGGTACTGAAAAGCATAGCTGTTGTCCCACGGTTATTATTTTCACTAGATTTGGCTGAATAATAATAATAACAATTAATGCACATCTACTCGCTCTCTTTCTTGCTACGCAAACACACATGCATATTCATATATACAGAGAAAGAGAGAGACTGCAATGTTTTTAATGATTAAAAGAATTCGTGTGTTGGATACGTCACAATTAAATTACTACTTAGTATACTGTTTTCAAATCATGCAATAAAATACAAGTAGCACTGTTCAAAGGCGTCAAGAGAAACAAAATTCGAATGAAGCTTGCTGTCGACAGGAGAAAATGCATAATGCTTATTTCACATCTATCATGACAACCACAAAATACAGGGAGTGCAAATAATAAACCCGATTTTAAAAAATCATATTTTCATTTATATCATTACAATAACTGATACATGAATGCAAAGAGAACCAAGCAAAGTTTTTTTTTCAGTTACAAATGCTCGATGTGGGACTCGAACGATGTGTGTTGCAGGTACCTGGCTACTTGAACCAGGAACTTCCACATGCATGGGGAGTGAGGGGGAAATGGTTTACCCTTTTTCACATAGCTACCAAGTTTCCCAGACCTCATACCATGTGATTTCTATTTGTGGGTTACGTTCAAGATATTGTTTATGTACTACCTATGCTAAAAACACTGGCAAAACTTAAAGAACACATTTATGCAGCACTACGAACCATTGATAGAGTGAAGCAAACTGAATCACAGATTTGACGTATGCCGTGCAACGAGAGGGTCAGACATCAAACTTAACTCAAAAACAAAACAAAAAAACTTGGTTCATTTCGCTTTACTTTCATGTATCACTTATTGTAATATGTGCAGCTGTTTCGAAAATATGATATTTTAAAATCAGGTCCATCATTTGTTCTCACCCTGTACATTGTTGTCTTCCCTATTGCTGTGGCTTTACACAAACAGCGAAATTTCCCTGTTCAGTTTTACGTCATAACGAAATAAAAAAACTCTTGGTCCTATGGGGGAAATTAATTTTTATTGTTTTTTTATGACAACCACTGCGTACACGGGAGAACATGTTATACTAGACTGCAACGTTTCTTGACAATGACGTCACAACGCGCGGCAGAAGATATGAGTAAATAGTGAAGCTGATGGGTTACTGGAGAAGGGTCGAAAAGACGCCAAGCTAACAACTTGGCGAATAATCTGATTAAGCACTCTATTTGGTACATTGCATGTTTGAAAAATCTTTGGCTGTTTATCAGAAAAAGACAATGTAACAAATCTAAAAACTTATTTTTTTAAGCAATCATTCTTTATTTTATTGGATCAAATATGTTTTCATCATAAATTATTCCCTTCAACAAAAACAAAAGAAAAAAGAGAAATTATACTCTTAATACTTTTATGCAGATAGATATTGTACAAACATCAAAAAACGTTTTTTATCACAGCTATATTTTGAAATGCACTATGGTTTTAAAATGGTCTAGTAATGCACAATGGTTTTAAAGAACACCACTGACATTATGACTTTCATACGTTTACAGGATGTGCAGGACACCAATATGGGTTGCTCAGGGTATTTATCTCATTTTAGCCAAAAATCGACTTATCTAGTTTTTCCCAAATGGTGGATTCCATTCTTGCAATTTGTGAAATACATTCATGAGCATTCTCTTTTCAGAAGTTTTCAAAGCACTGCCTTTCTTGTGATGTTGAAAGACGTAGTTCAATTTTGGAGTAGATTCCATTCTTATAATAACAACGACATTAACGAATATAATAATAATAATAAGAACGACATTAACAAAAAAATGATAATAACGATATTAACGAATATAAGAATAATAAAAAGAACGATATTAAGAATAATAATAACTATATTAACGAATTGAATAATAAAAATTGTTTTGCTTTAAGCAAAGTCACAAGTCAGCGAGTCAGACATAAATATAAACAATTCCAAATCACGCCAAAACGCTTATCGGAAGATCGCCAACTGCTCGTGAGCTCTTATTGGCTAGAGCGTTAGTTCTAAATGAAGGTATTAGTTCGCGTTACGCTTCTCGTAAAATTGAAAATATATAACATTTTATGAAAATTACGACAAATAAACGCTGTACATATGTAGGTTAAAATACCTTATCATATTTCTATAGCGAAGTGCTTAGTTTAACTCGAAAATCGGACACCGCGCGAAGAACTACTTTCTTCGCTTGCTCTGAACATATTTCTCCATAGTCAAGAAACTTTGCAGTTGAGTATAGTAAGCTATGTTAAGCAAATGCCGTGAGCAGAAACATTGCAATAAATGTCTGAAATCCTTGTACCACCTGCATATGCCTGTGACAAGACACAAAATCTATAATTTTTCTTCTTTTGCTTTCACCACTTTAGCTCTGTTAAAGAAAAAAATACGGAAAATTTTTGAATGTTTATAGAAGGGCATTTATATAAAAAATAAGAATATTTTGCTCAATTAAAGACCAGATTTTACTTTTCTTTTAAATGGAAAAAGGGATCCATTTCCCTTATATGTAGAGCCGGCATGCCCCCTCAATATAAACTGTGATATAAAAAATGGTGTCATGACAAAAGTGAGTGTTGGAAAAATTATCGCAGTTAAGCTTCTCATTTTCATTCACATTTAAATTCGGAGCTCTTTCAACTTTAATTGAAATACAGTATTGAAAGTAAAGCAATGTTGATATTCTTTGTAACTGTTAAGCATTAAAAAATGAGCTGCAGAAAAATTATGATTTTCTCTTTTTGCGTTTGAAACTACGATTTATTGAAGCAGGAATTAAATTTTTAAAAAAAATCAAAACCCTTAAGAACAAAATTCTTTTTATTTTATTTTAAATTCTTTTCCGTTTCATTGTTTAGTTTTGCTTCCTGACTAGAACTCTAAAAGCTTTCTAGTATTAGGGTGCTTTTAAAACGCAACAAAGACAATTCCTGTCTTTTCTCAACTTCGCAAGCGCAGGCGACAAAGGCAGGATCATTGTCTTTGTCGCCTTTGGTATGAAAGCACCCTTACACGTTTAAAAAGATAATTTTCAAAATACTTTTTATTTATTTATTCATTTATTTATAATAAATATGAACATTCTGTTGTTTAATGTGTCATTTAAATAGTATACAAAGAAAATAACTCTGTCACACATTTATTTAAACACCTAGAATACCTTAACGCAGGGTTGTCAAACCCGCAGCAACTTTTGACGTGGCTCATTTTATTAACTCAGGTAAGAAATGTCTTTAAAATTATTTGCCTTATAAAATACAATACGGCAGTGATGGCCACAGTCGTTCAAACGTTTCTTTAACTTTAATGTATAAAGAGATAGACATGGGGGAATCAGTGGCTGAGTGGTCTGAACGACTGGTTTCCGGAGCCTGCGTGAGCGCAGTGAAGAGGCGTGGGTTCGATTCCCACTTTCCCCTGGGTGTATTTCCTTAGTTTGTATTGTTAAGTCTGTTGTACTGTCTTGTTCTATCTGCCATACTACACGAGAGTCTGAGGCATATCCTTGAGAATAGTAAATAAACTCGAATATTAATATGACTTGAAATGGTCGTAAGCAAAAAAAAAGAAAAAAAGAGATAGACATTAATTTGATTGATTTTTGGTTTTATTAAAGTATTTTACCAACCAACCAGGAATATTTTCGTGCTGCAGTGGCATCAGTCGAAACGCTCTTCGTGACGCGCCATTTATTTCAGTTAACTGTAGCTGGGAGGTGAAACTAACCAAAGTTGCCCGTTGCTAGAGATGGCAACACTATAGGTTTGTTGAGTTATTTTGTAATTGTGTGGAGCTGGGCCTCAGTGGCTAAGCGGTCAAATCGACTGGCTCCGGTGCCTCCCTGCGCGGAGAGAAAGAGGCGTGGGTTCGATTCCCACCTTGCCCTGGGTGTATTTCCTTCTTTGTATATTAAAAATCTGTTGTGCTGTCTTGTTCTATCTGTGATATTGGACGAGAATTTGAGGCATATCCTTGAGAATAGCAAATAAACTCGAATATTTATGTGACCTGAAATGGTCGTAAACAAACAAACAATTGTGTGGAGCTTTTATTTACCAAGAGTTCTGAATGAAGTAACTAAAGATTTAATCCAGGTACGAAAATATTTGTTTCTATTTATGTTAGTGTTAATCATTATTATATCTAAGCAGTTATTTTGTAGTTACTTCATCCCTTTTGTTACTCATTCAGGCTTAATGCAGCATAAGTGAGTTGAGTTTAAAACTAAGAAATTAAAAAAATGATATGAAAATGGTATCGCATAATACACCGTGATTTAAGTTAATGTGTTAAACATCTAGCAGTATAATCTTGAATCGGGTGCCCATAAGGGGAGGGGGTAGGGTAATGGCCCAGATTGGCACCATTAAAGTACTCGGAGGGGGGGAGTTGCTTTAGATTGTCAATGTGAATTTTACTTTCCTCATGATAATCCAACTGCTTTGTTTTTAGTAGAATTGCAAAAAGGTTTTGAATAACATAATTTGTAACTGGAGAGAAATAAAATTTACATCAAAATAAATCGATAAGTATAGGTTTCAAATTTATCAATGAAAAATTGGTATAGCGTAATATTAGATAACTTCGCTTAACTTAATTAGTTAATCAGTTCAAAATTTCGGAGAGTAATCAAGTTCGACGTCAATCCCTGTTAATTATTAAAGACTCAAAAAAAAAAAAAAAAAAAACAATTTTTTAAAGTCATCAAAATTTAATTACTTCTTGATGCCAACTAAAAAAAAAATAACTTGAAAAAACTCGAAAAAAAAGGGTCAAATGAGATTTCTTTTTAAATTGAATTGTTAGCCGTTTCATTAAGGTTTAACAATTACGTTCTGTTTCCTTTTCGAAACATTGAGTTAAAACTAACTGAAATATTACTTCTTATTAATGACCCCAAAACAATCATGCGTTTGTTCTATGATTTTGCTTATTAGTATTTCGGATCAGTGATATAACGTTATTAATAGTTGTGCAAAAATAGACAATTTATGCAGTAGTTGTTATGCCAAATTTCTGAAAGGAGAATGAATATACAAATTTTATTGCTATTGATGCAATAAATATATGAAAACAGACCAAAAAAGTGTAACAAAAACATAAAATGCAGTTTTTTTTTAATGATTGAGGCTTAGTACATTAAATGTATTTAATTATCTTCTATTAACTAAAACTGTACTAATGATTTGTCATAATTTTCAAATTATAAGTATTCTACAGATCAAATGAGTATACATGTACTTCTCTGTTATCTCTATTAGCGCACGTTTAGTCAAGCTGCCGCAACCTCGCGCCTGATAACGAAACTTTCATAATCAAGTCGAACAAACTGATTTTAATTATCTCAATCGACGTGAACAGTATTTATTGTATTTCTCTATGAAAGGACCTACGTTGAATTTTTTGACTACGTTTTTATGAAACTCGTACATAGTTTTTGCTAACTTCAGATGAGTATCCTTGCATCCGTTTGTAATCCTAACAGGTGCAAATTAGTATAGTTGAGGAAAATTTGTTGTGGATAACAAGACTTTAATATTTAAGTAAAACAGGAACTAAATTAAATCATCATAGTAATACAGTGCCGTAGATTTAGGTTACCTTTTATGCAGATTTAATGTCCTACCGTGGGGTTTTTCCCTGTACATACTCAGTACAGAACATTTGAAGAAAATGAACATTGATTTGAATGAAGAACTAAGCAACTGACCAGTGTTTGTAAATGCATTGAAACAAAATCAGCTAAAAATTGAAGTATGATTACCCCTTCTTTTCCCACGAATAAGAAAATTTACCGATAACATCTTTCTATTTTTCTATTTTACAAAATAATTTCCTCGAGTTACACGAAAGCATGCTGAACTATCTTGAATTTGAAATACAGCAGAGATGGCGAATCTATAGCACCCGTGCCAGTAGGTGGCACGCAACAGGCATTTCAGTGGCATGCCCACAGGTGAACATTAAATTAAGTTTTTTTACTCACAGTCACTGATCAACACTTAAAGGGAAAAAGAAATAAATAAAAAAAAAATAATAACTTACGAGACTAACGACCACTTTGCGAAAATGGAAGAACTCTAAAGCTGATTTTTTAAACAAAATTAACAAGTGGATACCTGAAAATAATGAATTGTAATTTTACTGATACACAAATCGGGAAAGGTTCGCCATCCCTGTCCTATATCTATTTGACAATTTTCAGTCTGTATTGAACTAATTATAGTTGACTACAATCAAGAAAAATCAACGAGATTTAAAGTAAGGAGTAGTAGCGTTTTGTGTTTCATGCGCGGTTTAAATACACTAAAAAAATCTCCTAAAAATAACGGAAAAAGTACGGCAGCAGAGCTTCCGGAAATATTCCGTTTCTGGTAATATTTTCCCGAGATTTGACAGAACTTCCATTTCTTTTTTCTCCGTTAATCCAAATCAGGTTGTGAAAATACAGCAACCGTAAAACGGAAAAGTTCCGTTTTCCTATTTTCAGTACGTGATATTTCCGTTTTTGGAAGGAAAAACCATGCATTGAAGCACTACGGAAATCTTCCGTTAAAATCAGTCAAGAAACACTCTGAAAATTCAGGTTTTTTTTAACGGTGTATGCAGTTTCGAACGCAGTATGCAGTTTTAACGAACTGCAGTTTCGTATGTATACATACAGTAAAAATTTTAAGGTAAAGCGCTTGCAAAATATAAAGTTTTTAATGAATTTGAAGAATAAACACTACTTTATGCAAAAATATTTAATTACCAAAAAAAAGTCATATTTAACAAGATAACTTCAACAGCATGCACTCTTATGCTTAGTGTATGCGTGCTACTACAGGGTTAATAACCTGCAATTAATAATCGAAATCCAAGTGATTCAAATAACTAATGTCATCAGTATTTCTATTTTCATATAATAATAATAACAACTTCATTTAAAATTAACGTAAAATTAAGCACAAAATTTGCTTAATTTTACGTCGATTTTTATTTAGGGTTGAGGTTTACTTTTTATTCCAATAACTTAATTATTTAATCAAATTACATGAACACTCTTTTGTAGAAAAGCTACTTACAAGAATTGTTTTAGGTAATGGTTTTTGATCAAAAAATGAAATTATTGCTCCGTTTTCGGCAGCATTGGTTTTTCCAGTTTCAGTAAATGGGTGATCGATTTAAATTTATTAAAATATATCGTAGTTCAGAGTTTTGGTCAGAGATCGGAACTGCCACCAGATTTCCTTTTATAAAAGGGAAAATAGATTCCTCGAGTGAATGTTTGTCGAGGATGAGCTTTTAATTACTTCCGTAAGAATTTTGACCTAAATATTGGTTTATAAACGAAAAAACATGAAACTTAATTTTCCATAAACATGACGTTGTTGATAAAAGCAAAAAATGACCGAATCTTAATAAGCTCAATTTGCTAAATTTAATTACATATTCTCCAAATTAAAATCAAATCAAAAACCATGATAGATTATGAATTTTTAACTTCTGCGCAGCGCTCAGCGAATAACACTAAAAATAAAAGTAAATTTGAGAAATCACTTCATTGCATGATTTGATCTTGAAAATAAAAATAAATAAGAAGTTCCTTTTGGAACTATACGAGTCTACTTTCCCATATACATCAACATCAAATTTATAATCTAGCTATCTCTCTTTCTCATTCAGCTTTAGCTCTAAATTACTTCAAATATACTCTTTTCAAAGGTTAATACATACATTCACTCATTCATTTATTAATTCACTAATCCGTTTATTCATTCATTCATTCATTCATGGTGTTTATTCATTCACTCATTCATTCAGAAATATATTTAAAAATCCAGATCAAAAACATTCATAGGAAAGCAGGCTTCTTTAGCTCTGGGTGAACTTGGTATGTGCTCATGTCCTATGCCATCAGATCTTTCCGATTAAGTTTGTTCCAAGCAAATCTGTTAGATTAGGATTTATGTAGGATTGAAGTTTTTTCGTAAGCGGTAATGTTAAATATTTTTGAACTGTTCAAAATTGAACAATAATTGTTACTATCAAAAAACATTCCATGTCGAGGGCTCCTTTAAATAAGTTTGGTCAAAGGAAGATCTTATGGTTACTTAAACCTTATGTTCAGGGTATATAATTTGCTTCACATTTTCCCGTAGACGCTAAAGTTAAAATTTTTTGACCTGTTCAAAATTGAACGAAAAATTGTTCAAATAAAAAAATAAAATATAACCCTACTTTTAATTAATTTATATTTCATTCTTTATTTAATTACTTCACTTGTTTTTGACTTTTCTTTATTTTTAACGATATCTTTACGCTACATTAAGCCTCCTTTCATATCTTTTTAAAAACTTTTACGGGAAAGTAGGCTAAAAAAAGATAAAAACGGAAAGAAACAACTTCCCCTATAGTCTTATTAAATTGAATAGAGAAGTTCTCGTTTTCTTTTCAATAACTAAGGTCCGACAGTATTCCTTTTTTTTTGCTGCATGCGATAAACTTTATACTTTAATTCCAGAGATCTTTTCTAAAGTTTGCGATATCAAATATATCATAGATAAAGTTAATTCATAGTTTTAATCTCACCAAAAAACAAAACAAAAGGGCATTTAAACCATTTTTACTAAGCACCACTACTTAATAAGTGATGACTTCAATAATACTCTTTAAATTTCCTCCAAAAAAAAATTATTTTTTTCATTTTGAAACTTTTCTCTATTCACAATTGCAGTTTTTCCTACAGTACCTTGTAATTAAGTGATGTTCTTATATACTTATGCTTAATATTTTGAATTGTTGCTCTAAAAACAATTTCTGCATTTTCTGATCAGGATTTATGCATACTGGTTCAACAACTGTGTGTTTGAACACCACTATAGCAAAGCTCAACATAGTGAAATCTTGATTTTAGTAAATTTTTTCAGATTCCAACTAAATTCCTGCAAAATGTTTAAAACACTTACAGATGTTATTTATTATTTTAAGCACTTGTTAACAGATAAAATTAATGGCGGAAATATAGCAAACCGAAATTTCCCTTCCAGAAATATTTTTATCTTGCTTTTTAAAGGTGGGTTTGCACTTGCATATTAGGATCACAAAAGACAACATTCCTAAATTTGTCTGAAGTTGCCTCCTCTCCGTTCCTTGGAATCCACAGGTCTTCCATAGGGGGCAGACCCCCTCCCCTTTTCAAACCAGTCCAAGTGAAACAGACCCTTTTTCCGACATTGACTTTTCATAAAAATTAATTATTCTTTGATAATTTGACAAAAATTCAAAATTAATACTTCAGCACCAAAAAAGTGTGAAATATTCTTTCATATTGAATAAAATGTAAGTTTTATTTAAATTAATTCTACACATGTGTCTTAATAACATATATGTGCATTCAGGTCAGTTTTACTTTTACTCAGTACATTTTTAATGTGTAATTTTCAGTATCAACGGCAAAATTAATATGAAAATTGCTTAGGCAATTGCACAAACTGAACCGGACCCTTTTCGACCAGTGACTTTTCAAAAAATTAACAAGTCTTTGATAGTAATAGAAATATAATTTCACGTTAAATTAAATTATTTTTCACAGGTCTGGCATAAGTTCCTTTAATTTGTTGTTCTTTCTTGGTTTTCTTGTTAGTTTTCCCTTTTTGTGTCTTTTTTTTTCCTCTCCCCCCCCCTCCTTTACATGTGTACTTTGTTTTGCTTTTTGTTTTGGTAGTTTCTGTACTTATTTTATTTCCATTTTATTCTTTGTATTTAATTTTATTATTTTGCAATTTTCATGTACTTTCACATTTTTATGCATGCTGTTGTCTTTTTCGCTTTGTTTTTATTGATATTCCTTTTTACTTCCTGTACTTTCAACTGCATTCGTTTGCTGCTCTCTTAGTGGTGCCTTCCCTTCTACTTCTACTTCCACTTCACACTGCCTTCATTCTCATTGGTTTACAGTTAATTCTTAGACTATATAAGCTTTGTTTTTGTTGTTTTGTCTGCTTCATTTGGATGTTTTGCATCTGGAAGCTCCCTGTCGCATTGAAAAAGGGATTCCAAGCAATCCCGAAACATATGTTTGCGTTTTAATGCTCATTTGTGCTTTAATTTAACGTGAAATTATGTTTCTATTACTGTTTACTTGCACAAAGTTAAATAATTATTATAAGTATTTGATAATTTGTGACAAAAATTCAAACTCAATATTTAAGCAGCGAAAAACTATGAAATAACCTTCATATTGAATAAATTTTTAAGTTTTATTTCAATTGATTCTACATGTGTATCTTAATAACGTATATGTGCATTCAGTTCAGTTTCACTGCTTTTACCAAGTACATTTTAATAATGTGTAATTTTCAGTACCGACCGCAAAATTAATAGTATAAAAATTGCTATGGCAAATTCAATAAAAAGTGAATTATTGGTTATAGTGAACTTTTCTCGGTCCCTTGTAGTTCATTATAACGGGGTTTGACTAGATTTCATTGCTTTTAAAGTAAATTTAACTAGTCAACTATTTATTAGCAGGAAATTAGTTTTAAAAAGAACAGGATAAAATGCTTTTTATTTAAATTTATTTTAGTATAAATAAACTTAAAAAAAAAAAAAACAAAAAAAACTGAGAACACATCGTTCTAATTCTTGAAGAAGACTACAGAAGATAATTTTTTTTTTTTCGTAACTCAAACTGGCATTCAAATTTTTCATTGTGGCACATTAATTAATAGACGCTATTTATGCTTGAAATTTTTCCACATTATGCAAATAATTAAGCCTAATTAGAAGTTATTTGAGTTCGCACAATAAATTAACTATTGAAGACTCGGTCAAAATAACATTTTGACATACAATAATATTTTCACATACATATATGCTTTTGTATAATTTAATATTTTCAACAGTAAGAAGTGTGATAAAGTTCTTACCTGATAAAACCGAGTGATAGGTTTTTGTAATTAAATTAGATCCGACTTAAGATTACAGCCACATGATTAAGGAATTTTGTTCAGTCCCAGAATTTTTTTCAAGTGAACTTGACATTTCGGTGTACTAACTAGCAATTACTCTTATCCACCCACTTTGAACTTCGAGACTTCTTTTATCATTCACGTGGTTATTGATTGTTTCACTAACAAACGTTATCGTTTTAGCCGAATGAATTCCCTGAGGAAACATGCTTATTTGCTTATTAGTTTAAAAAGTTATCTGTTAGTACAAAAGTTAACATTATTCAGAATTATGGAACCCATGAAGTTTCGGCGTGCTCAGGTACATTTCGATAAAAGAAGCCGCGGAAAACGTGAATTGCGAGCTTTTTCCATACGGTAGTAGTTGGGGTTAAAACAATACGAAACTGGAAGTTGAGTTAAAAATATCAAACTCTCAGACAAACGGAGTGATTTATCAAACTGGAATTCCAGATAAGCAGTAAGTGCAAAAATGCAGCTGACATTTTTTTTTCTGTAGGTATCGCTTAGTTTTCTTCTAGCGATTAATAAAATAATCATTGTATAAAAACGTTGAACCATTCGCCGTTTTTAAATAATAAATAATGCAACTTTTTTCAGACTATTTTCTAGAAATATTGCACTTTTCATATTTCATTTGAAACTAACATACACAAGTTATATATTTTAGGGTTTTAAGCCTGTATTCTTCCTTACCCCACGCTTTTACTTACACCACTTCACCCTAAAATCATTTCTGAGAAATAGTAAATATAAATACATTTCACAAAAAAACATAACATACATTGTGTAGAGTTCTTAAAAATCTTGTCTACATTATTTTTTAAATCTGCTTCTATTGCATGAAAATTTTAAATCTTGAGCAGTTTCATTTAACAATTTTCTAAGTTATGAAAAGTTGTCCAAATTTCTATGTATGGAACAATTTTTAAGCACTAGTTTTAAAGGGTATAAAGACGAGACTCCAAAAGCTCATTCTCAAATCCCCCGCAATTCCGTGTGGTTTTATAAGTGACCACACGAAATCAATTTCTACCGTGTGGTAACGGCGTCCCTCTGAGATTTTTTGTTGAGTAAAAACAGCTGTTCGGACACGTCGCCATTCTCAATTTCCCTGCAACGTCGTGTGGTGCAAGGTACCACACGATATCAATTTCTATGATGTGGTAACTTTTGTCCTTCTGAGATTTTTTCTTGCGTAAATACAGCTTTTCGGACACATCGTTTCCGAACCAGCTTTTATCAATCGAGTCCAGAGAGCAAAGATGATAGTTTGGAGGAATTATTATTTTTTTTCTGCTCTTTTTTTCAAAGGTAATAAGTAACGTTTTGGCTACAAAAACAGTATAGATTAGTGAAAAAAAGTTGAAATCTGTGTAGGACCAGTTGTAGATATTTAAAGCGACTAATTTAAGCGCTATAATAAAGGCTGAAAGTTATATTTAGTCCTCAGCTTTCTGAATATGATATTTACGATATTTTAAAAAATCAAAAACTGAAATGCTATTACCCATACAGCACAAGATGGTCCTCAGGTTGTCCTGAGTACTCTTGTCAAGTCCTGAGTGGTGGTCCCAAGAATGTCCAAAAATCCCAATTCGAGAACCCCAGGACGACCTCTGAAATGAAAAATGTCCCGCCTAGTGACCGCCCTAATAATGTCCTCAGAGCGACCTGAGGCATCAAACGCACGGCAACTCGAGGACAAACGAGATTTTAGGGATGTAGTTAGGACTTAAGGAACTTTACAAGGATAGTCAGAGGACTTCTAGGACATCCTATGAACAATGACAGAATTCTTTGCCGTTTTCAGTCGATCCCAAGAGCACCCTCAGAACTAAAATATTCCCCACCTAATCCTAACGTACGACCACTCAGGAAAACTTGGATTTTGAAGACAAAGTTAGGGCTTTACAAGGGTAGTCAGATAACTTTTAGGACGTGCTAAGAACAACGACATGATCCCCCGACGTTCCTAGTAAATCTTAAGAACCACCATCCCAACCAATACTTCCCACCTAATTCTGTCTTAAGCACATCCTCAGGATAACGCAATCGTAACACCCTGCTAGGACTATGCCTCAGTAATATTGATATATATATATATATAGATTATGGTCAAATTAGTATTATGTCTAATATATTTTTGTTATAAAAGGCTGCAGTTAAGTATGTTAAGAATACCTTTCAGAGCCAAATTACATACATTACAAGAGCAAGAAATACAAGGAAGGAAGGGGGGGGGGGAATACCGTCTGAAATAAAATTTAAAAAGGTGCGAATTTTGTTACTCAGTTGGTAAATTTTAATTTGTGAAAATTGAGGAATAATTTAACCAAAGTTTCATTTAATTTATCCAGAAAATCCCGTCAATTTAGCTAGAAAATTGACGAGTAATTTAACCAGAGTAATTTGTCAGATAAAACCATTTGTCAAAACAAAGTAAACAACTTAATATTTCTCATTAGTGTTAACACTCTCAGAAAACTACCTAATAGGTATTTTCTCTTCTTGAATAATGTCAAAAAGGAGCTGCGACTGGACATTTTGTTATATATGAAAAAAAATTGAATGCATAAAAATTTTCCTGCCTTGATATCTGTTTCTTTCTCATTTCTACTTCTTCAGTTTATTTAGCAACTTTCATGTCAAAAATAATTCCAATACGGTTTTTCAAATACTCTACCTATTAAATTACAATCTTTACCACTTTTCTCTACCAGACCTCTACCTGTTAGCCGATTCCTTAGGATTGCTTGCGCACGGGGCGAGGTAGTGGGGTCCACGGATTTTACATGCACGTATCCCCGAGTGTACATGGTGGCTCTTCAGCGGGTATAGAACGCGCGACCTTTCAGGTGGAAGTCCGACGCTCTGACCACTTGGTTTCATTACCACTGAAAGCTAAATGGGGCTAGTTTAAAAATGTCTACAGGAGCCCCATCACCGTGCCTCGATATTCAAGGCATGCTTGTCTGCGCAATTCCATTGAGTCATTTATTTCTTTTCGCGTAATAGAGGAAAATTTAAACAAGGAGGAGCAAAATTGAATTCATAAAAATGTAGTGATTATATTCCTTTATGAAATTATATCCTCTTTTATTTGAAATCATGAATTAAAAGAGCCTAAATTAGTAACTAAGAAACAAATTGTAAGCTTACTTTTTAATCATAAAAACCTTCTTTCTAACCCTAACTAAATAATGCCCAAGCTAGCTAAATAATGATAGAACGGTATAGCTAGAAACATTTAAAATAATGCTAGAAATATTAGGGAAGGGATGTTGTAAAATCAATTTAAAAAATGCTGCTGAAAATTTCCTTTTTTTTTGTTATTTATTCGAGCATGTGGTATCTTGTTTCTGACATGCTAAAAGTTATTTTAATGAAAAAATAATTCTTTGCCGATTAATCGGAAAAATTTAGCCGATTACCGATTACTGCGGATAAGTAGGTGCATCCATAACCTTTTAACGCAATTTGCAATTATATGAATAGTTTGATTTATTTTTGCAATTTTCTTTCAATGGTCATTCCATCTCCCTTAATTTTTCTCCTTTTCTTTTTGTTTTCAATTATACTCTCTTCAGCCTAAAAATATTTTAAGACTAATATGTAGGAAATGCGTCGAAGCTTTCCTTTCCTTTTCTTTTCTCATGAATGACTCGGTATTTTTTAAGCTAGCAAAAAAATGCCACACCCTTTGAACGGCTAGCACTACAAAATAATCAGTACTATTTCCTCACTGGGAGCCCATCTGTATCATAAATTTTCTATGAATGCAAATGAAACACTTTAAGTAAAAAACGTTCGACTGAGCCCTCTCCCTTCATTCCCAACAGCAATTGCAGGCAAAATGGCAATCAGCACAAGGCCCTATCAGGATCTATCAGTGCTCCAATTTTTGTCTCATTCTTTGCATAACATTTTGAGAAATACGAAATAACAGTCATGCGTAACGCGAAGAACATTTGTTTGCAACATTCTTCAGTCAAATGATTCCTCAATTATATATTTACAATAAGGGATCATTCATAAATGATGTCACGCTTCGAGGGCATAGGAGGGTTCGCGAAATTGTGACAAAGTGCGACAAGGGGAGGGGAGGGGGTAACAAGAAGTGTGACATTCTGCATTATGCAACATAGCGTGACATGTGACAAAATGGGGAGGGGGTTCCGCTGAAGTGTGACATATTGTGACAAAGGGGGAGGGGGGCCAAATATATGAGAAAAAAGCGTGACATCATTTGTGAACTGTCCCTGAGAAGGCTGTGCTTGGCTAAACGTCGAGCGCTGGACAATTTCTAGCTAAATTTGGTACCAAAACGATGCCAGGCTGGCCAAATTTCACTGAAAAAGGATTTCTTGCAACTCCGAAACACGTGTTTGTAATACGTATTGCTTTTCACGAACTTTTAATATTTTATGATTCTCAAGTGGTTTTTCTTTAGCCATTCATTTGATTAGAATGTATCAAAGTAGGCTTTTCCAATTTACAAGAAAAATTACTGATTTTCAGCCTATAACGCTTCTTCAAAACAAATGTAATCAAGCGAAGGTACAGGATCTAAGCTACCTTTACATATAAAAAAAGAGGGTGGAAAAGTGTTAAAATAGGTTCACCTTGTGAGAATTTGCGAATGGAACAAAAAAAACATACGATATACATTAATAACCACTTCTTTTTTTAAGTCGGTAAAAAAAGAAAAATTCACACAATGATGCTTATTTTACATCCAATCTGACTATTTTACCCGAATCCATATCTAAAAACATTTGAAATGTTTTTCTTTCTAATGAGGCTGCAGTGTTGGTCATCAACCATTGCAGACCTAGTGCCTCCCCAGAGATTGGTACCAACTCTTTGTTTGCGTCCCCACAGATTGGTACCAAAAGCACAATGAGTGTGATACCATTACCGCAATTTTTTGACGCTCAGTTTCCCCCTAGGGGCGGCACCTGAGCTCCCGTTGATGCAAACGGAACTAGAAATTTAATTCAGCCGAAAGTATTCATGCCAAATGGATACTCAAGGGATCTTTAACATGCCGGATAATCATACGACATGGGCGCAGACGGTTTTCTGCATCTTGAAAATCCACCGACTTGGGCCAGGTTTGAACCTGCGATCTTGGGCGTACGCGGCCTGCGCCTTGCCTGTCGACACACCCTGAGATGTTTCTTCACGTATCCTTTTGGTCTAAAATATTTCTTAGGGCTGGTTCTTAAATAATGTCACACTTTTTTCCAATATATTTGACCCCTCTCCCTCCTTTTGTCACAAAATGGCATACTTTTACATATCCCCCCCCTCTTGTCACCCCTGTCACGCTATATTACATAAGCATACTTACTTGAAGTTCAGAAACGAATCGCTACGTTATAGATAATATTTCCAATTTTATTTTTGAATGTTAAAAGATTTTTTCAGCATGAAAATAATAATGATTGTGTGTGTATCTAATTTGTATAAAAGGAGATTATGGAGGACAACAAAAAACAAAATTAGTATGTATTGGTTCAAATTTTAGCTGTTCGAATTCCCTTAAGATTACCCACGCTATTTTGTCTTGAAAGCGTAAATACTCGAGATTTCCTTTCAAATTTAAACTTTTAACTAGAAGTTAATCTAAATTTTAATCAACATCGATGTTTTTCGAAACAAAACGAAATCAATGAGAATACAAAACTAAAAAATATCAAAAAAAAAAAATTGTAAAAATGTTCAATACGCTCTTTTAAAAGTTTTCATTTTAACTAAAATGTGTGATGGTCAAATTTTTTGCTAACCCCTCCCCTCCCCTTGTCACAATACCTCGAACCACCCTCCCCCTCGAAGTGTGACATCACTTGGGAATAACCCCTTATTTGTTTAAATGCAACATTGTTGCTTCTAACAAGCAAAAAAATACATAACTATAATAGGAGAAGCATTTTAAAAGCTCAAAAAAGTTTAATCATTGCACCTGAGAAAGAAATCATACGAATCTTAAAAGTTCTTAAGGCAAACTAATTTTTATAGCGTGAAATTTTTGATTATATAGAATCTCCCCATGAGAAGAAGTGTCTCATTAATAAAACTAGAAATGAGAGCAAAGAAGCCACAGAAATGGGAATAGAGAGAATAATAATGCAGTACCACGTATAACGTGCACGTATAATGCTGTAAAATCACCTGAGAAAGAAATCATACGAATCTTAAATGTTCTTAAGGCAAACTAATTTTTATAGCGTGAAATTTTTGATTATAGAATCTCCCCATGAGAAGAAGTGTCTCATGATTAAAACTAGAAATGAGAGCAAAGAAGCCACAGAAATGGGAATAGAGAATAATAATGCAGTACCACGTATAATGCTGTAAAATAAATAAGAATTATTGCTATTCGCCCATTTTTCTTGAAATTTTCAAAATACATATAGAGCTAAAAACAGCAGTCGAGAAAATAGAATGGAAAAGTGATGAAACGTAGAAACTTTAAGAAATGAAAGAAATAAAGAAAAGAATATGTAAAAAGACGTGTTTTTCGTAATTTATGAGATGCACTAATTGCAACAAATAAAAGCAAAGTTGCGAACAAAAATGAGAATAGAATGGCAGCATACACTGTAATTAAAACGAAATAAAATGTACTAAACAGATGTTCTTGGTGATTCACGAACATTTAAAGTTTCCAAAATTATTACCTTCCAATAACCTTTAGGAATTTAATGGTTTTGTCAAGTTCTGGCCGTATGCGTTAACTACGCACCTTGGGGGCTGCACCTTGAAGAGTTTTTTCTGAAATTCAAATTTGTTCCTTTTTTATTCCAATTTACAACCTAAAATTGCATAAAATGGTCCTTTACTATAAAAAGAAATTATCGCATCGTTTCGAGCTTGGTATTATTGAACAGCCCGTAAAAAACTGTCCCTCAAAGAGTTGTGCTCTTCGTGCTAAAATTCAAAGCCTATAAAATTAATGAGAGAAGAAATTTTAAGCGGTTTTCTATGTAGAAATTATTTTCTCACGGTAATTAACTTTAGTTTTATTTTCCCCCGACGATTGATAAAACGCTTCTTTTGTGTTTTATTTGTATTGTTGCCATTTTGCCTAAATGTTCATTTGCTAAATGAAATTTTTATCACAATGTTTTTAGCATTTTGAGGCGCAGTCGATTTTTAATTTATCTTTTTCTTTTCTTAGCTTTTGATTCTTTAAAAAAAAAAAAAAAGAAAGAAAGAATTGACATTTATTTCCTGCGGCTCACAGGTGATTGATAGTTTTATTTTGATTTTCCTGTTTTGACATGTATTTTACAGGAACTTTCACCTAACTGTATAGGGTTTTTTTTACAGAAATATTATCATTTGACTATTTGAGCTGGAATGAAACCCCCCCCCCCCCCTCTTTCAAAGTTTCGCATGCTGCTGCTAGTTTCCGCAAGCTACAAAATTTCGTCTTTGTCTTACTGTGTCATCTCTACTAATAATAAAGCAGCAAGTGTGTCTGTGTTCGGCGTAGGGCGCAGGGCCAAGACCGTTCGTCAGATGTTCATGAAATTTGGCACGAACTTAGCTTGGAACATGGGGCTGTGCACCTCGAAGTGTTTCCCCTGAAATTTACGTTTGTTCTTTTTTTTATACTAATTTGCAATCGAAAGATGCATAAAATTTTAATTTTCAAATGGAAGAAATTATCCCATCGTTTCGAGCTCGTATTATTGAAACGACCGTAAAAAACTGTCCCTCAAATAAGTGTTGTGCTCTTCGTGCTAAAATTCGAAGCCTATAAATTAATGAGAAAAGAAGTTATAAGCGTTTTTCGCTGTAGCTCAAAATTTTTTCACAGTAATTAACTTCAATTTTATTTTCCCAGACGATTGATGAATCGCTTGCTTTGTGTTTTATTTGAATTGTTGCCATTGAGTCTACAAGTATATTTGCTAATTAATTATATTCACTTTGTTTTTGGCATTTTGAGGCGCAGTCGATTTTTAATCTATATTTCCCTTTTGTTTCTTTTGATGTTTTTTCTTTTTAAGGGGAGTATACAACCAAAAATGTCGAAAAACCCGAAAAGTTTTTTATTGGCTTAAATAGTAAAATAAATCTTCAAAAGTGTTCCCTGAAAGTTTCAGAAAAATTGAAGCAATATTTATTGATTTTTACAAGACCATTCTCCATTTGTTATTCCAAATTTTTATTACTATTTAATTTTTTATAATTTTAATAAGTTTTTTGGCAGTGAATTAGTACATTTTTCATTTGACTATTTGGGCTTGGATGAAAGCTTTTCTCTATGCTGCCGTTAGTTTCCGCTGGCAACAAAATTTCGCCTTTCTCTTCTACTGTCAATGAATAATAGATAAAAATATTAAAAAGAATATTAACTATACTTAAAATGCATGACTTGAAGCTATTTAATGCCTTGTAATCGTGCTTTTTGTGCGGGTCCCCTTGAACTGAAACAGCAGTACGCATTTTTTTTTATAGTTCCTTTGTGCGTGTGTGCGTGTTTTTGTCACCAAAAAAAAAAATTGACTCAATATGTAGGATCGCTGGTTGATTGCCATGGGCGGCTAATTTTTCTTTCTTGGAATGCTATACATCTTAACCCTACGATGCATGATATTTTTATTTCTTCTGAAAAAAATATATTTGGTTTCTATAACAGTGTAAGTTAATGGAAAAATACTTCAAAAAATCAAAAACAAAATTTACTATGATTTTTTGAGAAAAAACGAAACTGTGCCAATTGGCTACACCATGCAGCAACATGCTTTAAGGTATGCGTACACACTTGAATTTTTTTCTTTAATTTTGATTTAAAAAATCCAATTTTTCTACAGTTTATCAGTGATGTCTCTTTGATGACATTTTAGAGGGAACAATCATATTAACCTAAATATTATTTACCGAATTAATACTTAATGACCTAATTAGCATAATTTTTGAAACATGATATCTTAAAATGTAATTTGTTTAGTCCTACAGCTCCAGTTGGAAATTACAGCTAATATCATTATTCATGTTTAACGTGCCGTGCAATCATGCGACATGGGCGCATACAATTTTCTGCATCTTGAAAATCCGCCTACTTGGGGCAGGTTCGAACCTGCGCGATCTTGGGCGTCCGGGACCTGCGCCTTTCCACTAAGCCACCTCTGTCGACAGTTAGACTTATTAAACCCTTCAAATTGCAAATTTAATGATATTTTATAATCTACTATAAATTCAGACGGAAATTGGAACAAACGTAGTTTTGTAGTTTTATACCTGCTTCCTGCATGGTGTTGCAAAATGGCTACAAATGCATTTTGTTAACTGGGTAATTAATTATGGAATCATATGAAACTAAATTCACCAAAAATATAAACAAACAATCACTTTTTAATTATCATTTTTTTTATTGAAAAAAAAAATTTTTTTAGCTGAGTGTTGTTGCTTACTTTTACGTTTTTGGCTCTGAACTTAAATTTCCAAACTAACAAACATATTTGGCAAAATTTAACCTATTTTGGCATCTAGTGGCAATTTTAGGAGCTAATGACATAAATCTAGGATTATTTTATACTTCTTGCCAAAAAAAATTGTTTCAAAACTGTTATTAAAGCTGGTATGAGAGTAAAAACGTGTGTTGCCAAATGGCTACACTGTGCACTGTAGGGTTAATAAAATAACATAATATATATGTAAAAAAATACCAGTGCATATATATAATGGCAAACCAACTGGTCTGTTTACTTTTTAACACTGGCATGCATGGCCGTGCGGATACCGCTAGTATATAAAATGACAGGCAAACCGGTGATAAGCGTACCAACTGAGTGTACTCCATGAAAGAGATCTGATATTCAATTCATCTCCTCCAATTCAGACGCTTGATATAATAAAAGAATCGAAGTATCTCTTCTGGTATAGATCCTCAAACAGCTACACGATTTGTTCATATCAGATTGTATCTCTGACTAGTAAATCAAAACATTCTCTTCTGTCAATTAAGTTCATAAAAAAATAAAACCTGAGGTACCAAGTGAAAACAGAAAACACAATAATATATTTTAGTAACATTTTAGTGACTCAATATGAAGTATATTTATGCTTTATGTAGCACAATTTTCAAAAGTATTTTTCTTTCTTACACTATTTTTAAAAGAGATGCTGAAATTTTACCAAAATCATCGCTAGATGGCAGCAGATACCGCAAAGAAAGATTCCCGCTAGAAGCGTGGCTTCAGCGTAGAGGCGTGGCTACAGTGAATCAAAATATTCATATTTTCTCGTAAACTTGAAAATGGACTTCTATAATAGAGATCAGTGCTTGATACAGGAAATCAGGTGTTAGTTAAGCATTTTAAAACCCGATTACAAAATATTTCTGCAGGTTAGTCTAATACTAATATGATTAGTGAGACGTATTTAAAAAGTTCTGTGTTTTTTTGCAGAATTTTAATTTATAAGACTATGTAAAAAGATATTACAAGCATCACGCATTTAAATTAAGGATTTTGTTTCTGGGAACCATATTAACATAATTTAGCTGGGCTTCAAATATTCAATGAAAAAGGCAATGCGATAAGTCGGGCATCACTTTTGAATAAAAAGGATTCTTTGAAATTAATTTTATTGATAAAAAATAATTGTTTAATTTTTCTCCTCCTCGCACATGTAAATAATATAAATGTATGGGTGTAAATGAAAAGCTTAAGATTTAAATTATCCTACACAAAATTGTATGTTACAAAACAACTGATAAATGGATTCTTTTATAGTTTAAAAGTAAAAAATTTTGATGTTTTTCTTTTTTTTCAGACGAAGTTATACTTTAATTTATACACAAACACACGAATATTAGAAATGATACTTAATATTAGCTAGATTTAAAAAAAAAACCTTTATAAATATATCTTCAAATAACATTTTGAATACAACACTAATTTCAAATTTTTCTTAGGAAAAAAAACCGCTTCGTATGAAATTACATGTTTTTTATAAAGAGTGTAGCAGTACACTTCTGCAAAATTACCCGTGTTTCCTTAGTTTTGATTGGTCCCTTGCTTGCATTTGTATTACGATGCTAGGATTAGTAATATTTCTTCCAAGAGCAGAAATCCCAAGGATTCTGTGTGTGGGGGGGGGGGGGGGTGTTGTCCCCGAGCTTATTAACTGCGCCCCTATATAGCGCCCACGACCAAAGGCGCAGCGAGAACGTTTGGGCTTTAAATTCCTTAAAACCCTTGGTTTTGAGCTGCATTGCATTCCTTCCAGTCCTAGTATTGTAAAATATATGCATGCCAGAACTTTTGTGAACCTCTTCTTCGCCCCAGAAGAAAATTCTAGTTAAAAAAAGAGGCTTGGAAGATTCTTCTCAAATTATAAAACGTTAAAATTAAGGACAATATTTCAGTACAAACTATTGCATGCGTAAAATAAAAGGTACTTTGTAAATTCAAAAGAGTAGAATCATCGACCGATGGCGCCACAAACTGTCACCTTTTGAGCTTCGTAAACTTTTTAATTATTCTTCTTATTGAAATAATTAATCCTATATTGTATTAGACTACCTATCTTATTAGGCCTTGCGATAGCAAATAATTTCAAAATGCTCTGTATAGACCAGTTAGTTTTACTTACCAGTCCAATAATGCACCGAGAAGTAAATATATCGTAAAACCTTTCTGGGATAAATTTATTATTATTCAGCTGTCCTAGAAGCGACACTCAAGTTATCCTTCTGCTCGGCTTTGCTTAGAGCGGAAGAGAAAAATTAGAAAGTAGAGTGACCCGGGGTAATTCCCGATCACTGTGTTTCTGGGGTAAATATTGATCACTCATTTTTTATGAATAAAAAAATTATCTTTGTGTAATTTGAGATATAGTCAGGCATTCTTGGACATTTTTCTAAAATATAACTACATTTACTAAATAATTACTTGCTGTTAAACGTAATACATTAAGTAATTTCTAAACTGCACCCAGAACTTGCCATTTCAAAGATGTGTTCCTCAATATGCACATTTTTACAAAGATACTTCTTCCTCTTTTATTCGAATATATTTTGTTCTACTTTGTATTCATATTATCTACAAATAGTGTAAGGTTTTGATTGGTTGTTTCACATCTTCTGTAAACATTAAAATTTATTATTTAAGGTTGTACTGAATGTTGCTCCGTGCAGATGGGGTAAATATTGATCACTTGCTTTTCTTGGCATAAATTTCATCAGAAATAGCTAAAACAAATAATTTCAATTATTTTTAATGACAAATCAACAAATGTGGACGAAGACTAATGGGAAAAAAAGAAACAAAAGTATAGAACAAGTTATGGACAAAGAGGATAGCAAATCATTAGTGGAAAATTTATACAAGTTGATCAAATCCACCCAATTAGATGATGCTAAATTCTTGTTGGATGCTATTCACAAGAATATATCTTTACACAGCTATTATGCACTGATAACTATCCAATGTAAATTTGAAAACTTTTAAATAGAGCAGGAGATCTGATTGAAATGAAGTTTTTAGAAAAAGGTACAGGCAACTACAGATGGCCAAAAAGGGACAAAATTGAAAAGATAAATGTGAAATACATTTTTTATGGTCCTGTGAACATAAATGGAGCTGATCCATTCACAGTTTATGACATTATCCCCTAAAATTGTATCTAAAAAGGCAACTGATAAATGGATCCTTTTATAGATTAAGAAAAAAAAAATTCGATGTTTTCTTTTTTTTAAATCACAACAAACGAAGTTATATTTTAAAACACACGAATATTACAAATGATCTTAAAAAAAGTTAGATAAGAAAACTTATAAATATATCTTTAAATAACATTTGGAATACAACGATAATTTCAAATTTTTCTCAGCAAAAAGAAAATAAAACACTTCGTATGAAATTACATATATATTTTTATAAAGGGTGTAGCAGTACGCTTCTGCAAAAAACCTGCGTTTCCTTATTATAGATATTTTGCTGGGAGATTGGTCCTTTGCTTGCATATTTTTATTTACTATACTAGGATTAGTAATATTGCTTCCAACAGCAGAGATCCCAATGATCATGTGTCTGGGGGTCGAGGTTGTTCGCGAACTTATTAATTGCGCTCTTGTGCAGCACCCATGAGATCGTTTGGGAGAAATTCCCAAAAACCCTCAGTTTTGAGCTGCATTGCCATTCCTAGTATTGTAAAATAATGCATGCCAGAACTTTTGTAAACCTCCTCTTCTCTTCAGAAGAAAATTTTAGTTAAGCTAATATTCATGAAGCTTGGCTGCTCAAATTATAAAACATTTAAGTTGAGGGCAATATTGCAATACAAACTATTTCACGCTTAAAATAAAGGACGCATCTATGTTTCCTTCTCCAACAAAAGAAACCGTCTCTCCGATTGGCGCGTTTTATCGCAGTTCTTTAAAAAAATGCATTTTTTTTCTTCGGATTGCTGTTGCCTAGTTATTTTTTAATAAGGAAAATAAAAAAGGAAATTCGTACACAAAGGCAAAACGAGATTCAAAAACACAAAACCTTCCCGTTTGTACAGTTGGTTGTAAATTGAATATTTCAATGCATTTTGATGTGTTAAAAATAGTTTTCTGTCCCCTCACCAAAAAAATAATCGGCTAAGCTCTCCCGAACGCAGCCTGTCCCCTAGAAATTTCATTGTGTTACATTCTGTGCCTCCCCCCCCCCCCGATAATACCTTTTATTAAACATCGATATATTTGCAAACATTCTAAAAAGAGAAACTATCACAAGGAAAACACATCGTTGTAACCACTTGCAAAAAATGATAAGCAAATTTATTATAAGATCTATACAGCCCCTTTCCAGGGGTGTCCTAAGTCCCCCCCTGAGAAAACTACGGAGTCCCCTCCCTCGTAGGTCCATTTTTCCTATTATTCAAAGATTTAAAACTTGTCATTTTTACTATTTTATCGTGAAACTTTTATAAGTGAATAATATAAATGCTCATTTTTGTTTTGATGATGCTGAATATATTTTCCTTCTCGAGTGAAGAGCCCTATTTAGGAATTTTAAGACCGACTCACTCACTTAAAGGGGCCCCGTAGTACAACTGAAGAAAGTGCTGCATTTGGTATTCTAATACTTTTTTCCATTACATTTATTTCATATTAGGTATACACTAGGGCGTATTACACAGCAAGAATAAACAACATAAACCAAAAAAGGGCCCAATCAAGCCTTGCCGTAGAGAAGGGGTATCAGGCATGGCTGATTGGCTGATTCATGGGCCCGGTCTTTGGAAGGTGCCCGGTTCGGCAACGGAGTTGTGCAGAGGGTAAAATGTGCCTATGGCTAAAAAGATGCAAGCGAATTGGGGGGGGGGGGACATATAAGGGCTGTCGTGTGGCTCTTCTCCAAGCAGCGATTAAACCAAAGTCAGAGGTGCCTCTTGTGGGGGGGGGGGGGGGGTCCAGGAGTTTTGAGGGGCAGGGGTCATTGTTTTGGTGGGTCCTGTTAATTTTTTGACGGGGTGCACCATTGCTTTAGGGGTTCCTCTGCCAAAGTGATGCTTAAAAGCCTGGTAAAAGTAAAAAGTTGGTGCAATAACAGCCCTCACAAGAAAAGCCGCTCTTATACCTGATACAAATTGGTACCCTCCCCCCTTTTGCTCCCCTCACAATAAGTAGGCTCACATGAACATTTTTGCCTTGATATTTGTTGTAACGGAAGGTGTCCTGTAAACATAGAAGGAAAAAGGAAAATTACGTTACTTTATTGGTACCTTTAAAAGTTTAGTGCCCACACTGACCAATAGACCTACGCGACCAGAGCCGGCCGTAAGACTTGAGGGCCTCATTGGGGGTAATTTTGAGTGGCCCCATTTTGGTACACCCCTCCCATTCCTGATCTTAGCGAAATGTCATGATGGCCTAAAATTTCCTTGGTTGAGCTCATGATTTTGCAGTAGAATGGGAAGAAATCAAAATTTGCACTTAAAAAAAAGACATGCATTTCGGTTTTTTAATTATTTTTTTCTAAATAAAAGCACATCTTGAGGTACAAATGCAGAAGGCTTGTAACCTTCTTAAACGTAAGATACTAAAAAGGCTCCTCTTAAGCGCGGGGCCCAATTGGGAGCAATCGGCTTAAGGTCGATTCTGCACGCGTCCGTGCATTAATCAGGCCGTGTACAAAATAAATACTATATATTAATCAAAAATAATAAATTGGATACATCTAAAAAGTTTCTTTAACACATTCATATATAACTTTTGGGGGTCTTTTTACTTCCCTGGGGTCATGTACCAGGAAAGATTATCTTTAGCTACTAAGCTAATTATAAAAGTAACCAGCACATCCAAAAGATCATAGCACATGTATAGATATATTTCTGTACAATGTTTTATATATTACAAAATATACCTAATAGCAGAAATGCATGCTGTCCGAGCAGACAATGAAAAGGCATTAAAATCAAGCGGTGATTGGTAAAATGTGTTGCACATATAATGGCAATAAGAATTATTATAAAAATTTCTTGTAAATATTCTATATTATTTTATGGACATATAAATTAGAAAAGGTTTTATCACATTAATAATGATAAATGCACTTGAAGTTTACATTTTCAAACGGGGACAGACTGGGACCCCTAAATGGGCGGTGGACCAACTAACCAAACGGCGCCAACCAAAGGGCACAGACCTTTATATAGGATGGTATCTGCGTGACACATGAGGTTTCAATGCCTCCTTTGGAAAATTTGAATTCCTAATATCAGTCATTAAGACATAACTTCATGGCATAACCTAGCTTATTTTGCATGAAATGCTTATGCTGCAGTCTTATTTGAAATTTTGTCTTAACTGGAAAACAAGGGCGACTATTCTAATCTAGGCTTAACTGATGGGATGAATACATAATTTATAACAAACAGATAAGTTAAATACAAAAATAATTTTAGGACAAAGTTGTTCTTACTTTTTATGTTTGTTCGTTTCTTTTTTTAAATAGGTGGAAATAAAATTATTATTAATTAATACAAGAACAAAGGAATCTACAACGAAAAGAAAAATTCATTACTGCAATTTTGTATAATATTTTTCGTTTATTTTCCTTAAATATTTCTTCGCCCATTAAAATGATTCTTTAGGCACATGGAGAGAGGCACCATTTACCATTATTGAGAAAACGAAAATGGAGCAAATTTGTTCAAAGAATCAGGCACCTTAATGAAATACTTAATCTGAGTTATTTCTTGTTTTTTAGAATTTTAACAATTTTCGCTGGATTTTCGAAGAAAAATTATTTACATAAGAGTGCTTTGTACATAGGAGTATAGCGTAAATCAAAACATACACCGTTTCGAAGAAACCAATTCTAAATAATAATAATTCAAAATTGCAACTTTGTACTGCATATTATTTTATATATTACTTATTTATTAGCAATGTTCTCATATTATTATTATTCAGAAACACTATTCAAAAGAATAAAACTAAAAATCGATTTATATTTAACAATGACAGACTTTACACAGTGTCACTGAAATGTTATATTTGAATCTAATGTAAAAATAATATTTACAGTTTGATACTTTTAGTTATTGTTTGTAACGGATTTAAAATATGAAACAAGCAATGTATGTGCCGTTAATATTTTGATGTAATCTAAAAGTAGGAGTAACCTACTTTCACCCTTAAAAGCCTATTTCTTACATTCTATTAGATAATTGTCTCGCAGTGGACCAGTCGGTAGAAGTTTGGTTCTCGCAGAACATCAAAAGTGAAGCAACACTGACTAAGGTCAGTATTTGGGCGGGTGACAACCTCTCGCGGCTGGTTGCTGCGGTCCGTGCACGCTAAAGGGAGCTGGTGCACGTCAAATAGGTCGTGGCCCCAATGCCCTACAAGTGAAACAATACCTCTGGGTGTGCCAATCCCAGGTGATGGTCTCTCATTTGGGAGCTTGTTCAAAAAATTAAGAGACCTTTCAAAGGGGTGGAAATCGGACTCCTGACTGCAAGGGTCCCGTTAGATTCAGGAGCAGCGCACCCATTCTTCCTCGATACGCGCAAGGACACGACAACAACACATTAGATAATTTTTTTTTCTAACATTTAAAAGATTCTGTTGCAACAGTTTATTTAGAGTAATGGTTAAGACAGTTTTATTAATGAATAAACAAATGTTTAGGATATTAGTTACGTAAATGACACGTTAAAAATTATGTCTTAATAAATATAATCATATCAATTGATTCTTGTGAAATATAAAATTCGCATAATTTATTTTAAAAAATAATAATAAAAAACTTCAGGCAAATTTAAATGTTTGATAAAAAATCATGATTTTTTAAAAATGATTTACATTACCGATTTAAAACACTTGATTTAAATAACCGATTTAAAACATTTGATTTAAATCACCGATTTAAAATATTTGATTTAAATCAATGCTTTAAAACAAACTAATCCCTGGCATTGTAGCCCATGTTAGACCATGGCCTCAATAACAATTTTCCTCAAAAGCCCTCTGTCTTTCGTTTTTTCATTCCAGTTTCGGTTATTTAGATTTTTAAGGTCTTTCTCCACCTTATCCACCCATCTTTTAATCTTTTAACCAGCCTTCCTCTTTTCCTCTGGCCCTGCCATTGTCCCTTGAAAATCTTCTTAGTGCCTCTGTTTTCCTCCCATTCTCTCAAGGTGTCCCAGCCATTGTACCGATTTAAAACACTCGATTTAAATCACCGAACCCTGTAATTCTGACTAATAATAACTTTACTTTTAAGATAGTTGCGATAAAAAAAAGTATGTGTTATTGCTTGGTTATCAATATAAATAAATAAAAATCGAAACAATAGTTAAAATTTATTAAACTTAGATACAGAATCTTTGAAATCAAATAAAAACAAATCAAACTCAAAAAAAAAAGTACCGGAGCAGAGTTCCACCAATAGAAAAGTGTAGAAACGCTTTATCGACCTCACTGTATCCCTACTTATGCCTTTAAATCTCTCTATATTAAAATATTTTTTTATTATTATTTATTGCCAATGAAGTGTCGTGTCACTGGTTTATTGAATATCCCCTTCATGCCCATCGTGCCCGATACGGCACGGGAAAATTATGCTCTCACCGGCCCATCGTTCCGTATTGGGAACTCGTTGCGAGCGCTTGTTTCTGCCCATCGTTCCCTATACGGAACCAAACTTTGGAACGTTTTTTTAGAATTTTTTAATGACACTAGATGGCAATACTATACCGTAATTTTCAATTGTGGAGGTCATATGAGGTCGGAACTTTCGGCCTGTGTTTCTGTTATCGGAATTCCTACATCTGGGAATGACTCAGGAGGTAAAATAAATAAACACACGTGTTCACTTTGTGGATTAGCAGCAAAGTTAAAGAGCTGATCTCAAAGGCGTGTTTTGCGGGGAGTTTAATGTTTTTGTTTTTTGTTGTGACACTGGATTTTAAGACGAATAAGGGGGATAGAGAATGGGTTGGTTTTTATGTTTATCGGTACAGAGGGTGCATGAGGGTTTATTTTATATCAGTTTCGTTTATGCAGCCATGGCGAAAAGAGTGAAATATCTTACGGAAAGTGAAATTGCGCGTATGATGAATGAAGAGAGTGATTCGAGTGATAGTGAAACAGATATTTATGTGAGTGAAGAATCAGATGTGTGTGATGATGATGATGATGTTAGTATTGTTAGTGATGCAAATAGAGCATCTAATGACAGATGGAGTCAAGATAACTTTTAAAATAAGCTGGTTTTTAAGTTTTAAATTTCCTGTTTTATTATAGAATAGTGTTGAAAGCATTGCATTTAGTATATATTTTTATATTTGTGTACAGTTCTATATTCGTATTTCTATTCTTATGTAGTTACAGTACTTGTATTATTATTTTTACGTAAAAGTATTTTATTCATATTTTTTATATATTTTTAATATTTTATAAATGTTATTGATATGTAATTAAGCTACCATCATAATCTTCTTATTTTCCACGTTTTGAATTAAAATTTTCAATTTGATTGAATTTTTACGATTTATTTGCTGAATTAGGCTTAACATCAAAAACTCTTCGGGCCGAGGGAAACATCCCGTCTGCGAGAGCGCGGGCCGGTGAGAGCGCGTCGTTGCAGAACTTGATGGGCGTGAAGAGAATATAGCTCTTATATTCGCGTCTGTCTACACTGTGTACGTGCTCCCCCCACCCCTGGCCCTGCCCAACATCACAAAACAAAACATGTTATAAGGCAGGAAATGGGATCAACAAAATGTCATTCACGTTTTTCTATGTTACTTACAGGCAATGATTCCCAAACTGTGCGCCCGAGGATCTGAGAAATCTTCACAGGGCGGAACGAAAATTTTGCAACAAACTTCATGAATAAGAAGTTTTTTCATTATGAAGCTTTAGCAATACTTTGCAGTGCCCTATAATAAAAACAAGGGCTATGCAATGCAGGTACACTAGTTTTATTTATTATCATACGTTACTTATGATTAGTAGAGGTGCCCACCCTTTCAGAGCGCTCGTGTACCATCTAAAAAACTACGGAGCCCTTCAAAATCGTAAACCCAACAAATTGGCCAAAAAGTCGACCTCCGTAGCAAAAAAATCTCAATGACACAGTATGCGCCATGGCCTCCCCCCCCCCCCCCCCCTGGGTGAGCACTCCTGTGACTCGTCAAACTTTTACTTAGGGAATGGAATCCATATTCCAAAATGGCCGCCTCGGTTCGACCCTCGGGGTGTTCGCGGGTCCTCATAGAACTATATACCATAACACTTATATTCTCAACTGTCCCCTCACCCCTTCCCCAAGCCTTACCAAAACGTAATGAAGCTATATGTCCTAAAGCCTTCACAAATGTGGTTTTGCGTGGGAAAGTTGTTTACCGTTCTTTTAAACCAAGATTTTGTTGTCACGGATTAAAAGCAGATTATTTCATTTTATTTCTCTTACAGTAAATTATTAGGGGAGAAAATGTCGCAAAGATTTTTTTTTGTGGAGGCATCTAGATGATAGGGCGCACCGGGACATGTCCCGGTGGGCCAGTCCGCCCCTGTTTTCAAAACATTATTACCAGCAAAATTCTAACCTTGTAGCAGGTATTTTATTAACCTGACATGTAATGCCAAATTTAAACTAGTAAGCTGTAATTTTTAACACCAATTTCTGATGTCTTCATTCATCTTTCTAGCTTAAATAGTTCAAATCTTGCCAAATTAAAATGGAAACTGTTCTAAAAATAAATAAATAAAACCAAAACAATAAGCAAGTCATTTTTCATTTACAATTTTAGAACTTTATATACAGTTGAATGTGGTTATCGTTATTAATTATTGTAACCTCTTTTGTAGTGACAACAGTTATAGGGTAAGAAAAAAAAATCATTTCTTCTGCTCTCTTTATACATAATAGCAACACACAGGACAGCCAAATAACATTGTAGATGGGCAACATTCAAGCAAAGGCTGATTCCGATTGGCAGAACAAGAACGTCCTCCCCAAAAATCACGGAGTATGGTATATAATAACTAGTAAGCCGGCGGTCATATGAATTGACCGCTGTTCTAGATATTATAAATATACAATTCTCCCAGTAACCGGAAATGCAGATAAAATCAAAGCGATATTTATCAGGTAGAACAGTAAATTTTAATGAATAAATAATAAACATATAATAATTTCGGGAAAAATAATTCTTACCGAAAAAAACATCTAAGTTAGAATAATCTGTAAAATTAAAATATTATTTACTGTATAATCAAATTGTTTGCGAAAAATACTTATTTATATCCAACATAATCATCGTCAAAACAATAGTTTTAACGAAACCTGGAAAAAAGAGCGCCGAAACTTTAATATATATAAAAAGCAGATGATAAATAAATTAAAACAAAGAAAGAAGGATTACCGTATATTTCCGTGTATAAGCCGAGAATATTTGGAACTTTTTTGAAGGCTAAACCATGGGGATCGGCTTATATACAGGTCCGATAATCTAAAAAAAAATTCGGTCTATATATCGCGAAATATCGGCTAATATAGAGCTCTAATTATGCAATTTATGTCTTTTACATTAAGGAAATAATTTGCTTAAAATAAGTAGAGTTTTATTTAAAAGAATATACATATATTTTACAACTGAATTTTGTGAAATCATCGCTGAAACAAAATGGCGAAATTTGCTCCCGACTATAATAATTTACTGGCGACTATCTGTGTATGTCTTTCTATTCCCGCTGTGTAAATGCAGAAAATAACTGAATTAAAACAATAAAAAAAGGAAAACAAACTAGTAAATGCAGGGGCATAATGAATTATAGGGGAAAATGCTCTCTCTCGCTCTGCGCTCGCCTCAGACAGGGTTGCCAGAGATCAATCTGTAGGCGTTGACGCCTAGCTTCTCACTTTCACAACGTCTTGATTGGAAAATACGTGGTCTGGGTTACCTCCTTCACGAAATTTTCGCCCCCTTTGGCAATTCTCTTTGAACTGTAATTTTTTTTTTTCTTCTAATTTTTATCTCGGCTTATATACGAGTTTTGAATTTTTGGTATATTTTTGAAGGAATAATACACTGTCGGCTTATACACGGATCGGCTTATATTCGGAAATATACGGTAAATTAAACTCACGTTTACATTCATTTTTAACGGAGATTGCAAATCTAGCGATGCCTCACTCAAAATGCTAGAGAAATGTTTTGATTATTAGTCGTTTTCATTATAGAAAAAACTTTTGTAGATGGCAGCATGGTTCAGTTTTCTCGGAGTAAGAATTTCGGAATAAGCTAACAGCGACAGACACTTAAGCGGCTTATATATAAGATTATGCTTGAGGAAAAACTGAAAAGTGGTATATTATTCCGAAATCATGTATGTAACATCCGCAGGCACATAACGAGTTTTCTGCAACCGTATGTGCAATGCTTCTTGGAACTAACGACTCTGATGCTTCATCCACGCGTAATATGTTACAGTTCTACCATCTACCAAAGCAACCTGCCTGGCAGAGTGTCAAGAATAAATTCATTCATATTCAAGGGTGCAACTGCTCTCATAAGGAATGTACCGTTTTTTTGTTCTCGTTTTAGTCGGTTTGGCATATTTTATTTCTTCCGAACTCATGCTTTGTGCCAGTTGATAAATTTAGTTGCTTTCAACAAATAAACAAGTTAACATTCTGATTCGCGTGTCACACCTGCAAAACAAACTTCGGGAGAAATGATGTCATGCTTTTTTCCTATATATTTGACTCCCTTCGCCCTATTCGACAAAGACCGTATTAGAGTCTTTGCACCCATAATGAGGGGTTATCTGACTCCCACTCTTTCGTTTGAAGTCGGACATCCTCGTAATGGAAAGGAGTTTCCCGATATACTTTTCCGCCATTTTTCGCTCTTTCCAGATAGTGCATGCAGTTATTTTATTGGCATCCAATGATCGATCGCATACTTATTTTCCAATATTCACTATGAAAATTGTTTAAATTTGCCCGCAATTATTTCTTTTTATTCTCATATTAACTGACAATTAAGATTCAATTTTGATTCTGAGAATGAGGCAGTAGACGATTTCGAGGCCCCCGCTTTGGTGAGGCCCCAGGAGCCACCTGTGCCTGTGTGGTGATCCGCCACTGGTGAAGCTCTTGCATTGCCTGCGGGTCAGCATAAAACATACAATCAGTATGATAAGACAATTAGATCAAGATGATACATGTGAGAAAACGTTATATATGGGAGAAGTAAAAATTAAATAAAATTAAAGTAGTGTAAATGTTAGAAAAGGAATAAAGAAAAACATACTACTGCAGACAAATAATTCTGGTGCAGAGTCAAGACAATTACCTCTTAATTGGCAAAATGTACATGTATTGCATTCCTAGATTGAGATGCACCACAGAAGTTTCAGAGTTGATTGCTCTACAGCCTTTGAAGGAAAATTATTTAAAACTTTGACCCAAAACCGCAGAGAAATCGGTATTTTTTAATAATATGTTTAATAAATAGTGTAAACACTTGAGAAATATTTGCTATTTGTAGTGTTTAAGAATATTTCCAAATTGTTAAGTAGGGCTATTAACTATGGTCTCCGTTGTTAAATAATTTAGACGGATTAGAAACACATATGGGGATCAGAATTGTCGTAGTTTTGGCTTGAGGGATAAGATGAAAGGACTTTTGTGAAATGATATTTAATCATCTAGGTCAGTGTTATAAATAAGAATTTACATTAGATGTCATAGAAGATGTAAGATGCAGATGAGGGATGTCGTTTAGGTAGTGGCGCAGTCCTGGAAAAAAACTGGGGGGGGGGGGGGGGACTCTTACGTATACGAACATCAAAAAGTGGGTGGGGGGGGACTTTTATGTTAAAATTCAAAACAAATCTGGGATACTTGTTTTCAAATAAAAAAGTGGGGGACACCGTCCCCCTGCGTCTTGCCTTGTCTACACCACTGCATTTAGGTGTAAAAATGTAAAATCTAGTTGTCATATATATATTGAAGTTATTGAAAGTTCTGTTAAACAAAAATAATACACAAAAAACTACGTAATTTATATTATTTTGACTGCGTGTTTTTCTGTTTCTTTGCATCATGCTTTGCATCAATCACAATAAGTCAGGAAGAAAAGGTTAGCTGCATTGCAAAATGTTGTTTATGAAACTTGGCTATGCCAGGGATTAGCAAACGTTTCAAATTACAATAAGAATAGGAATATAATAAAAATTGACAAAAGTAAATTGTCCTTGAATTGTGAAATAATGATGCATACAACATGCCCATTTGTTTTTTCTTTGTATGAGCCTTTAACCTTTATAACCGCAACACACTTGGCCCTAATAACTACGGCTCTTCAAAATCTAGTTGCACAGAGACATATAAGATAAAGGATCGATTTTCAGTTTTTGCATTTAGAAAGAGATACTAATAATCATATCTTACTACTATCCAAACCTCTATGAATTTTTAAAAAAATCACTTTAGACTGTCATCATTCAATGACTCAATTAGACTTACTTCTTGTTAAGTGAATTATTGTGTTCAGCCCTTAATGGATCTTGTACTCATGCAAAGTCCTTAGTTTTGTCTTCTGTCCTTTACTAGTGTTTGAAAAACTTCAGAGTTTTACATTGATTTTTTCTTTATTGTCAAATTTGATTTACCAGCAAGGTAGTTTACAGGCCAGAAAACTTCAGGAAACATTTCTGGCTTCGCAACATCCCAACTACTTTTCAGTTCAAGTAAAATGCTAAATACTAAGTAAGAGATACATGTTCCAACTGAAATCCCGTTTTCAGCTCAAGTAAAATGCTGAAAACTTAGTAAGACGTACACATTCCAACTTAAATCCGAACTTAATAACTGTACACATGGAATACTTATTATTGTAACATATATATATATATTGGATGTAAATTGAAAAAAAAAGCATAATAAGCAAAATACCATAGTTAAAATTCAATGTTCTTTTTAACTTAAAAAAGAGCACATTAATTACTTTAAAATGATTACTACAAGTAAAAAATAACATTATGTATTCAAATTTTGATCAAAATAAATAAATAAATATTTCATGAATTTAGATATATACAATTATGCTCTAATTTTTGCACTTTAAACATAACATAATTAACTGTTACAAATTATATCTCATCAACACAAATGCAAAAATTTATGCATTGCGCTTTGTTCACTAATAATATAAAGTTTTAAACAGCTTTTTAAATTACACGACAAAAAAGCGAATAAAAACAGATTCAAATTATATATTTTTCTTGCTCTAAAATGGACATTCCTTGGTAGATACCGCATTTGAAACAAAGAATCATTTCATTGAAGCAATACAAAATTACACACTAAAATAATTTGTACTGGCTACTGGAACAGAGTATCAACTTCATAAAAATACATGGAACAACACACAAAGAGCATAAACAGTCTTTTCTTCATCTTTTAAAATGAAATTCTTCAAATGAAGGAACAATATAGAATGCAGAATAGTAGGATGTTGTGTCAGTAGGTGCTTTTTCCCCCTTTGCCAATTGGGCATAAACCCAGTATTAATAGAATAATCTCCAAGCTTATTTAACTTTATACATTATACCCACTATTTTTACTTTTCATACCAAAGGCCACCCCAAAATAATGTTGTGCCTGGGGTCCCGACTGTATTAATCGGGCCCTCGTAACATATATCAATAGTAAAATATGCTAGGTAACATACATGGGAAATATGAATACAATATTTATAAAATAATTCACTATAATACTGCACTCCCCCTAAAGCATGGAATTTAGATTTGATTAGCTCTTTTTTTCGTACTTGAATCAGAACACGTTCACAAAAAAAGTGCAAGTAATCGTTGAACTTGAGAAGGAAATGAAATAAATTTTTATTTTTACATTTATAACATATGCACTGCATTCCATGTTTAAACTTAACTTGTAACATAAATAATAAACTTTATGGCACAAATATTATGAAGAATTTAATAACAGAAAATAACACAAACAATACTACATGGCAAACAAAATAAATATTGGTTCATCGATCATAAGCAAACATTTATTTTAGTTTCAAACACTGAAGTACCTAAAAAAAAAATTACACATTCTACTGTAATTTTAACTTGCCCAATATCAATTCTAATAGATTTTAATGCTAAGAAAACATCAAAGAAATGTCTTTGCAATAGATAATTATAGCAGCACACAACTTTGAGCTTGGATATATGTTCAGTGAACATAAACAGAAATTTTATCTCATTCTCAAAAAAAAAAAAAAAAAAAAAATGCATAAAATGTTTGTAACACAGTTTATTTGATACTTTAACTTACCTAGTATAGAAGAAATTAGTTTTTAATGAATGCTCAGACATTTTGTGAACAATTCGTAAAAAAAAAAAAAAAAAAAAGAGTTTAAAAATACACCACCAATACACCACTTGGTATAATTTTTAATGTACTAATTACTCCTTTTAATGCTGCTATTAAGCAACATTTCAATGTTGTTATAAAACTGAAGAAGTTGCTAAAGGACAATTTTTTGGTGAAAATGGAAACATTGCCAAATAATATTTCCCTCTGCAAAAATATTTTCTGGTTTGTTCATTATGAAATAGTGTATAAATTTTTAATGAAAATATTTGTTCTTTTATATGACCTGTGACTGAATTTCCTTTTTTTTTTTTATGCTTGTTTCATAATTATCTGTGATTTGAAACAATTTCTCCAAAGAACTGGAAGGGTTTTCTCTGCTGTTATTTCTACATATCTTAATACTGAATAGATCCTGTAGGATGAATTTATTTTATTATTTGATCAATTCATCTGTTGCAGCTTTTCAGTGTATATATATATGCTTAGTAGTATTAGAATTGCTTGTTTCCTAGTTACTTCGTTTTTCTTTACCATAAAATTGAATACAGTAGATCTGTGCCTTCTTATGCTTCTCACTCATACAATACTAAAAGTAATATCGGGCTCATTCAGTGGCGGATCCAGAGGGGGGGGGCACGGGGGCCCGTGCCCCCTCCAGACGCTTTAGGTAAGGACTAGAAAGAATTGACTTTCTTTTCTTCCTTTACGCTAAAAACGAGGAAAAAGAAACTATTTTGCAGATGGAGCGATAAAACTTCTATTCTATGTGACATCTATTCTTTCAATTCTATGTGACAGACTGAGATAACCGGGTAATTGCTAAGACAGAAAGAAGCAGACACCTGCAAAATCACTTAGACAGTTGATTTATGCTCACGTTAAATCTTCAATAGATTTGAAGAAGACTCCATTTGACCACCCCCCCTAAATTTTCGCGAAAAAGAAGTTATTGGTGATTTTGCGAGCTGAAAATTTCGCGAATTATATATGAACAAAACCAAAAGTTATAAAAAAGTGCTCAAGAAAATGAGTGCTTTCACAGTATATATTCCTTTATTATATATGTCCAGTTTAAAAAAAAATGTTTTTTTGTATTTAATTAGGGAATAATTAATTAAAATTTTATTGATAATTTAAATTTAATAAATCAATTAAGTTTAATTAAATAATTGATTAAATTATATTTGGAAATTAAAACGGATCACAGTTTCTGGAGTTGTGTCCCCCCCCCTCTATTTTGTTTGCAGCCACATTGTGCCCCCCCCCCCCCCAGATTTTTTTTGTGGATCCGCCACTGGGCTCATTCAAATGAAGTTTGAGCAGAGAAATCAGCAGTGGGATTCTGTAGAATTTTCAAGTATCCGTTGAACATAGGCAGGGTGATAAGAGGATAGCAGTGGTGTAGTCCTGAAAAACACATTGGGGGGACGCTTATACATACGAAGATAAGCAATTGCAATCAAAAAGTGGGGGACGCTTACGTTAAAATATAAAAAGTTGGGGGGGGGGCGCTTGTATTAAAATATAAAGGTAGGGAAATGCCGCCCCCCTTCGACTACACCACTATAGGATAGGCAACATTTATTTGTGATTATATGTCATTCGATCAAAATAAGCGAGTGGAAATGAAAGCTCAATTGCTTAAATATATCGCTGGTTGCTTGTCATGGGCGGCTAATTTTTCATTCTGTGGAATGCTATACATCTTAATAAAATAACATAATATATACATATTAAAAAAATACTTGTGCATATATATATAGGCGAACCAATTAGTCTTTTTACTTTTTAACACGGGCATGCATGCATGGCCGTACTCGTTCTCCGCTAGTATTGTATAAAAGGCAAACCAGTGAAGCATACCAAGTAAGTGTACTTCACTGAGACAGAGATCTGATATTCAATTCATCTCATCCAATTCAGAGGATACGCGAGTTATATTAAAAGAATCGAAGTTTCTATTCTAGTATAGATCCTCATTCCCAAACAGCTACACGATTTGCTCATATCCATAGGCGTAACTAGAGTTGGTGAAAGGGGGGGGTCACCCTAAAAATGTACAGACTAAACACCAATAAGAAGTGTAAAAGAGTTGAAAATTTACTAGTCATAAATACTTGTCTCTAAAGACATACTCCGTGTTTATTTCAGCCATCTCCCGGGGGGGGGGGGGAACTACCCCCTCGGAGCAAGTCGACTCCCCCCCCCCCCGGGCAAAAACTTCAGATCACCAGTTTAAAAAAAAGAAAGAAAAGAAATTACGCTTTTAAGACACTTTACTTTCGGAAACACTTTCAGGGAAAGGATATTGAACACTATCACGAGCGACACCAAAAGTAACTTAAAAGACATAAGACTTTATTTTGAAAAAAATTGCGGGGGGGAGAGTAACCAAACTCCTTTCTGTTTCCTCTAACATCACCAAAGTATCCCGAAATTGCATTGCTAGGAAGATTTCAAAAAGTTTCCTGGGGAGAGCCCTCAAACCCTTGCCTCTAGAGTTATCCTAAGCATTATAGATATAAGACCAGTTACAAAAATTTAAGTTGCAGAAGCCCCAAACACCCACTCCTCTAACTTCACCAAAGATCTAAACATACATCTACTATATATACATCAAAAAGCTATCATATATGTAAAAAAATTCATATTAACATCATTTCTAATCATATATATCTATATATATGTATATATAAAGGGTATGATTTTGAAGCATACACTGCCCTTCCTAATTCTTAACATGCTCCCCCTGCTCCGGAGCCAAGGCAGTATCCATAATTTTTTTCGGGGGGCCCAGACTTCGACACACTTATGTAAAGCAAAGTTTCAGGGAGGAATATATGATACATTGCAAAAGATTTCTGGGGGGCTGCCCGTGGGTCCCCTTCCCCTCTGGATACGGCCTTGATTCACAAAAACATTAAACATTCCTTACTAGATCTATTAGTTTATTTTTTAATTCAAACGCAATAGAAAATTCAATATTTAGCGCTAAGCAATCTTCTATGTCCAGGCATTCATAATATTAAAACCGGGGAATAGTCGAATTTTAGAGAAAAAAATCCAAATTCCCCTACAAAAATGCTCATCCCCACAATAAATTTCTAAAAAATTTGTTAAATTTGTATCAAAACATACCTCAGAAATGGAAGCGTCTGAATTGAATTTTCTTTTCTTTTTATATGACGAACGTGTCCATCACTGCAGTGCAAACATTATTATGTATCGAAAATAACTAAAAATTTAGCTTAAATATAAATAATACTTGATTGTAAATTAAAATGCAGCATTAAACCGTAGCAGTGAGATTGGAAACGATGAACGGATGATTTCCAGAGTCGTAATGCAATCAGTGATGGACCATAATAAGAAAAAAAAAACATTTAAAATATAAGAGATGAGAGAACATCTGTAAATGAGAATGCAATGCAAATACAGTTCATCAGTTTTCCAATCGGCTCATCTACAAAAAATATTTTACCAAAATGGGTCTTTGGACAGGAAGTCATAAATAAATACGCACTGCTCTTTAAGTTTCTTAATGAGTATCCCTGCCTGGCTTGAGGGTTTAACCCATTAGGACAATTGGACTTTAGGACTCCATCACAACAGAGAATATTTTCCAGGAAACTTATTACTTGTGCGATTGTATTCCCAGATTGCTGCCTTTGGGTAAAAAAGACATCAAGAAGGAAAGAAAACCATCTGGAGTGATTGAAAGGATCTCTATCTGTGTGTGGTACGGTGATTGAAGCTACCTTTCGCGCGCGCGCACTGTTACCCCCCCCCCCCCCAAGGTGATAAGGGGGTTGATTATAACCTTATAACCAGATGAAAAGTCTTATTTATTATGAGCTGCATACTTTGGCCATGATCGCAACCCTTCAGAGAAAAAGGAAAAAAAATCATATGCATGTGTGTTTAATTTTCTTAGGGGAAAAAAATTGTGCTTTGCAAGGTCGTAGCCAGAAATTTTTCTGTGCGCCTAAATGTGCCTAAATAAGAACATACCCAATGGGGGGGGGTTTGAACCCCCAAAACCCCCCCCTGGTTACGCCTATGCTCATATCAGATTGTATCTGTGACTATTAAGTCAAAACATTCTATTCTGTTAATTAAGTTCATAAAAACAACATCTGAGAAGTGTACCAAGTAAAAACAAAAAACACAATAATATATTGATAAACATTTTAGTGACCCAAAATGTTAAGTATATTTATGCTTTTTGCAGCACATTTTTCAAAAGTATTTTTCTTACTACTTTTCGAAACACATGCTAAAATTGTTACCAAAATTATCGCCAGATGGCAGCAGATACCGCAAAGACAGATACCGAAAGAAAGCGTGGCTTCAGCGATAGAGGCGTGGCTTCAGCGTAGAGGCGTGGCTCCAGTGAATCAAAATATTCATATTTTCTGGTAAACTTGATACCATGGACTTCTAACTTCTATAATAGAGATCAGTGCTTGATACAGGAAATCAGGTGTTAGTTAAGCATTTTAAAACCCGATTACAAAATATTTCTACATGTTAGTCTAATACTAATATGATTAGTGAAAAGTATTTAGAAAGTTCTGTGTTTATTTTTGCAGAATTTTAATTTATAAGAATATGTAAAAAGATATTACAAGCATATCACGCATTGAAATTAAGGATTTTGTTTCTGGGAACCATATTAACATAACTTTGCTGGGCTTCAAATATTCAATGAAAAAGGCAATGGCGATAAAAACACTGGATAAAAATCAGGTATCACTTTTAAATAAAAAGGATTCTTTGAAATTTATTTATTTATAAAAAAAATAATTGTTTTAAGTTTTCTCCTCCTTGTACATGTAAATAATATTAATGTATGGATGTAAATAAAAAGCATAAGATTTACATTATCCTACACTAAATTGTATCTAAAAAACAACTGATAAAAGGATCCTTTTATAGTTAAAAAGTTAAAAAAAAAAAAAAAATCGATGTTTTTCTTTTTTTTCTTAATTAAAGGAAACGAAGTTATATTTTAATTTATAAGCAAACACACGAATATTACAAATGATACTTAATATTAGTTAGATTTGAAAAAAAAAAAAATTATAAATATATATCTTTAAATAACGTTTTGAATACAAATTATATAATTTCAATTTTTTTTTTGAAAAAAATTAAATAAATAACACATTTCGTATGAAATTACATACATATTTTTACAAAGGGTGTAGCAGTACATTTCTGCAAAATAAACTGTATTTCCTTATTTCAGGTATATATTGCTGGGAGATTAGTCCTTTGCTTGCATGTATACTACTATACTAGGATTAGTAATATTGCTTCCAAGAGCAGAGAGCCCAAGTATTCTGCGTGGGGGTTGTCCCCGATCTTACTAATTGCGCCCCTGTTCAGCCCCCAGGAGCAAAGGCGCAGCTAGGACGGTTGGGCGTTAAATTTCAAAAACCCTCGGTTTTGAGCAACATTACCAGTCCTAGTATTGTAAAATATTTGCGTTCCAGAACTTTTGTGAAATACAAAAGTGACGACCAGCGAAAGGCATAGAGCCCAGCTAGGCTGGTCCTAGTCAATTTAACAATCAACCAATGAACATCAGGAGCCTTCTTAAAAATATTATTTACCCCACCGAAAGTAGCAGTCGCTTCCGGTAAACTATTCCAACTGCCTACAACCCTATTGAAGTTGTAATTTTTTCTAATTTTAAGATTAAACCCCCTTTTCCATCCCAGAAGAAAATTCTATTTAAGCTAATGCTCATTAAGCTTGCGATAGACTGCTCAAATTATAAAACGTCAACGTAAAGGACAATATTGCAGTACAAACTATTGCACGCGTAAAGAAAAAGGTAATTTTGCAAATTCCAAAACGTTCGTAGAACCATGGACAGATGGCGCAACAAACCTTCACATTTTGAGTTTCGGAAACTTTTAAATAATTTTTTTTATTGTAATATTATATAATATATTGTCATACTATCTGTCATATCAGACTTCGAGATAGCAAATAAATTCAAAATGCTTTGTATAGGCAAGTTAATTTTACCTACCAGTTCAATAGTGTGGCCACAAGTGAATATATTGTGAAACCTTTCTGGGATACATTGCATTTTCCGATTCGGAAATCACGAAATACTCTCGATCCTTTATAGTTAAGGCTATATTGCAGATTGAGAGACAAAATTAAAAAGTAGGACCGCGCTGTCAAAAGTGGATTCATAAATACAGTACAAATATTGTAGATAGAAGAGTATGAAAGAATGGTGAATAAAGATGTCTAAAAAAAAAACCTTTGAATCTGCACTGAAAGTAGGAGAAAAGAAAAAAAAATCCAAAAATTTTTTTTTGATAACACTAAAACATATCAATAGCTACTAATAAGGAAAGGTAAGAAAATCGTTTGACAAACAGTAGAGAAGATGGTATTTAACTGTTTTGTCTTTGCCCATATATATTTTCATATTACTCACATTCCCATTTAGTATTTGGTGTAATTCGTAAATTTCAAAAACATGTCTTTTTAAACCATTCTTTTATTCATTTTGTATTGCACTGTTAAAAATACTGTGTTATTTATGTTTTTCTCTCTTTTGCTGGATTATGTTGTTTATAGAGGCTCTATTTTGAAAATTGAAAGAAACACATTATTGAGTACCAATTGTGTTTTTGTTTTATTGCTGTATTCTTTTTATTCGATTTTTTTTTAAAAAATGGATTCTTTGCTTCTATTTCTTGTCGACTCTATGCTCAAAAATTTCATGAAGTAATTCACCATGATAGTTTTTAAGATTTTATTTTCATTGTACCTTTCCCACATTAAGCAATTACTAGATTTTTTCCGCACTATATGCTTTTCTGAGTACGATTTTGATGATTTTGATTTTTGCGTTGTTAAAACTCAAGTTGGAAATGTTGCCAGGCCCATCATTTAGAGGGGGCATTCCCCCCTGGCTTTAAGAATATAATGAATGTGCTTTTTTTTGTTGTTGTTTTTTTCAATGTAAGATGCGGAGGCTCCAGGAAAAAATCATATTGTGGGTGACTGAATGTTGCTCGTAAACAAATCAGAAATTAGAGAGAATAATAAAAATCGGAAATTTTTAGTAGAAAAAAGCAATTATAATAAACTAATAAAGTTGTTTTTTTTAATAATCAGCTTCTATCTTAAGATGGTCAAGGTTAGATTATATAAAATTGAAGTGAATCTAAGATGTCTCTTTTTTAATATTTTGGAAAATTTTCAATGCAGACCGTTTCAGGTCTAGAAATGGGAATGGTCGGAAAAAAACTGGAAATTTTGGGAAAAAAACCCAGATTTTTTCGGCTTTTTTCCAAAATAGTTTATTTCTACCCGGAAAAATTGAAAATGTTGACATTTCTAGCATAAAATAATACATTCAGAAATTTATAATAGTTACATTCCACATTTACAATTTTTAATAGTTACATTCCAAAATATTTAAAGAAAAAAAAATTTTCTTTAAATATTTTAGATTTTTAAATATTTTTTCTTTAAATATTTTATATATTTAAATATAACATAACACAAAGTTTCCCTTTTGTACAATAAAATATGACAGAGATATTTAATTTCAAAGCTTGGAATTCTTTCGCATTTTTTCAGACTCTATTAAGGGGTCAGTTAAAAAATCTGAATGAAGTATTTATTGAACAATGAATAGAATGAACACTTCATTGAAAAGTTTTAACCAACTCCTTAATGGGGGGGGGGGGGGCAGGCCAAAAAATCGTGAAAAAATCCCAAACATTGAAACTAAATATCTGTTTATTTTTGTCATACAGAAGGGAAACATTTTGTGTTATTTTAGTTAGTATGCGCAGGCATCAACTTTTACTAAATATTACTATAAAGACTGGGGGACTGTATAAAAAGTTAAGTTTCTGTCATTTTCACAAAATTGATTTTTTAAATTTAAAAATGCTATATCATAAATGCTTACAATTTTTAAACATTTTGAAAACTGGAAATATATGTTTGTGACCAACGGTTGCAGAGATAAAAGCCTCCTAAGGACTTTGCTTTTGCCCCCTGTATATATACATACATATAAATGCATGTAACAAACTTTGGGGGAAAAAACTAAGTAACTTTCTTGAAAAAATTTATTTGATAATTTACAAACCTTATATGCTAAAATCTACTTGCTTTATAACCATTATTTCTGTTCTTAGTTAATTACTTTTACATTAAAAATAATAATAAATGAATAAAAAATGTTGCTTTGAAATTTATGATTAACTTTGGATTAAAATTTAATTTTATTTTTATGATTAACTTTAGTCAGAATCAGTATCTGAATTTATTGAAGCAGCGCTGCTGGAAGATGAACATTCACATTCCATTGAAATACTGAACTTGGACTCTTTATTAAAAAGTCCTAAACTCCAGCGAATATTTCTTTCAAACTATAGTAATATGGTTACTTTTCTTTTTTTTTGAAAGAAAAAAAGCTTTAATGGCAGTTTAAAATGGAAAATGTTATTGTAATGATTACACAAAAGCTCAGGATCAGTAAGGTTTGCAAAACATGAAGTTATACTTTTCAACAAAAGTATTTTATTTTTATTTAATAAAAATTATTGTATTATTATTATCACCATTATATTATATTTTTATTACATATAATTATATTTTATGTGGATATAATAAAAAATGCTGTCAAATTTTCTGTTTTAAGATGCTCTGTATAAATGACCTGATATTTATTTTCTAAAGTTAATAGAAATTTAATTTCTAATGGTAAGAGTTTTTCATTCCCAAAACTCTATTTTATTTTTGCTTATAATATTTTAATTATTGAAGTTGTTATAAATAAAATATTATAAAGAAAAGTTATAGATAATTTTATGATTTACAAAGTCAAACTTACAGTTACAAAGATATAATGAAAAAAACATTTACACATTTTTTTTCAACAGAAACATCCCTGATAACGAAAACTATTAAAAAAATCCACTTTTACTTGTAAAAAATCAATTTTTCCAGAAAAAAAAGGTAAAAAACTGGTTTTTTTCCCACCACCTCAAAATTTCCGGAAATTTTTCATCCCTATTCAGGTCACATACATTTTCGAGTTTAGGCATAGGTCCTTGAGAAACTATAGCAAATAAACTTTCATCCAAGATAGACAGTACATGACACTATGAGATAGAATGTTATAAAACAGAAAACAATATTACATAGATACAACCAGGGGCAAGGAATGTAAACCAAACCCATTGGGCTACTAACTGCATGTAAGCAGGTGCCAGAGTAAGGCATTTAGACAGTGGCCTAGCTAAGTGGGGGTGGCACCCAGCCACAATAGAGAAAAATTTAAACCTTTAAAAGCTCCATAAAATAAAAACCTTAAATAGGATTTTTTTTATGTCATTTCCTTTTCTATTTCGAACTGAGCAAAGTGTTTCTGTTAAAAACAGTACTTGCAGTGTTTTTTTAACCGCTAGTCATAACCATTGCCATCAACAAATACTTTAAATTATGAGGCCTATGACTCAAATGTTGTTTTTCTTTTTCAAAGCTGTGATTTTTTTGTGGGGGGATCTTTTCCATGGGTGGAATGACACCATCACTACCTGCCCCAGGTGTCACCCATGCTAGCTACGCCAGTACACTTAGACCCCTCAACAGCTGAGGTCCCGATAAAAAATTTTATGGAACAAACAATTCAATTTTGTTTTTTATTACCAAATGAACAAGCATGATAAGGGTGTCATTCCACAGTATTTGGCTTCACAACTTGGGGAAAGCAACATCTTGTATGAAGTTATATATTGTATATCATTTTAAAACTTAAAATGCTTTCTATTAAGATTTAACAATAAAATATTTCTATTTTCAACATGGGGAAAAAAAATTCAGCCCCTTGTTTGGCAACTATTTTAGTGAAAGAGTGACTAAAATGTAAAATACTCCACGATCACTATGTTTTTTCCCAGATGCCCAAGACCTAGTGTATGGTGTCTCTTTTCTGACTATTTCATTCTGAATATCTGGCCCTAATGTTTGAAATCTGTTAATTTATACACATTTTTAACCACCTCGAAGCTTCCAAATATGTAATGAGTTTTCAATTAACCTATATCTTCAAAGCTGTCGATTAACTAAATTTGACAAACTCAATTTCCGGATCTTTATTGCAGTGGCCGAATCAGATTCTGGATATTTGAAAAATCAGTCGAATATTGGATATCTGATTCCTTCTGGGGGGGGGGGGGACCAGTCTCCTTTCCCCACCTCCAATGTCTATTTTTCTATCATTGCCTTATCATGATATAAGGGGCCGTTCATAAATGACGTCACGTTTTTTTCCCATATATTTGACCCTTTGTCACAATACGTCACACTTCAGCGGACCCCCCCTCTCCCCCCTTTGTCACGCTTCACGCTATGTTGCAGGATGTCACACTTCTTGTTACCCCTCCCCTTGTCACACTTTGTCACAATTTCACGAACCCCCTTCCCCGTCGAAGCGTGACATCATTTATGAATGATCCCTAAGTACTATTACAGAAACTTTTAGGACGCTATTTGCTGCATCTGGTGATTATTTTGAAGATTTTTTTCATATAAGAGACTACTAAATTGACTATTTTTCTCTCGTAACTTAGTGGAAGCTCCGATAGTGAATAGAAAGCTTTTTCTTAATAGAAGATGCAGTATAAAAAGGAGCATTTTGTTAGCTATAAACGAGTTATAGAAACTGCAGGTCAAGCCTGGGCCGGAACTTTCTAAGGGGTAGAAAGTTTTACCCATAATATCATATAAATTTCTTTTTAAAAAATTTTAACGTAAAATAACCGGTTTAATAACCTGATGATATTTTTTCATAATAACAGGTCCTTAATAATAGCCAATTTCTCATTGACCGTAGCACACACACACTTGCATATATGTATATAAAGTAAGTGAACCATTCAAAAGGGGCAGGAAAAATTGAAAGTGCTCTGGGCATTTAAACCTGAAAGTCGGGTCCCGAGTCAAGCACTCTGGAAAATATTTACCGACAAGTTTCTAAAACAAGATGATTTGTGATTTTTCAATTACATGTATTAATCCTAAATATGATAACGAGTTTCTTGACTACGAAGAAGAATAAATGAAATGAGAAGAAGCTGTGGATTTTTTATGTTAAGATTTACACTGAAATAAGACTGTATGTGAAGTTAAAAGCTGGGCTTGTAGTGATGGAGGTTCACAGGAGAAAAAAAAAACTAAAGTAAATAAGGTATTCAGATGGCAGTAAGAAATAAACTGCAAATTATATTTAACTTTTGATTTCTAAAACCTGTAAACATACCCCAGACAAATCTATGCATATTTTTTAAATTCCAACTAGGTTTGAATAAATTTGTTTGCTGTGTATCTTTTGCCTTCAAAACCATTCCAGATATTATGGAATGATATGTGTTTGTACCAAGCAAATTATGTCTATTTTATAGTTCAGTTTAATGTCAGGATGTAACATATCCAGTAAGCTTGCCGAGTTTGGATAATGTGTCGGATAATTTGTTAACTATGTTGATAAGTACCTGGCTGAACACCTGCCTTTTGATAGCTACAAAATTAGTCATTGTGATGTAGGAAATATTTCAAAGCACCGTTTTAATGTAAAATTTAATTTAAAAATAAACTAAAATATCTATTGAATAAGTAAATTTGAAAAATCTGTATTTTCTCACAATTCATAAATTATAATGAATGAACAAACCAATGCATTTATAGAACAAATTAAAAATTATTGCATACATATGTAGGGGGAAAATATAAATAATGAAATAAAAGCATAATTTTTCATAAGCTGAACAATATTATAATCATATTTCAATGAATATCAGGGTAATTGTATCAGGGTTTTAGAAGCCCCTTTATCAATGCTTCACTTGTGAGTTCAGAATATCAATTAATCACAGTGAAGCCCTGTATGCCAAGGGTTCCTTGTAACCCTTAAACATATATGGAATATTTCTTGGACTTAGTGCTATAAATATAGTAGTTCCCTCTTCTCATTGTTTTTTAATTAAAATTAAACTATTTTACTTCTTATAAATTATAATTCAAAAACTTTTTGAATAGTGTTATAGTCTTGAAATTTATCATTTATAGGGAAGAGCAAATGGTTCGGGGAAATGTTAGAGATGTGTTAGAAACTTGAACTATAAATATGCCAATAAAAAAATGTTTTCATCAAAAGTAGGCAATACTATTATGCATGTGCATTGAACAAAAAGTCCAAGGAAGTTTTATTGGCATTACTTTTTCTTTTGCCATCAATTATATGCCAAATGTAAAACGGCTTGCTATGTTTTTACTAGCTGAGCACAAATCAATAAAAGCTTATATCACAGGCTAGTCATCTTTTTTCTGGGAGGGGGAGGGGAGCAAATAGTTAAACTCAATGTATATGTTTTATTAAAAGAAACAAAATCCATACAAATATACATTATGTTTCAGAACTGATACCCTTGCATTGCATGCGATTCAGCATAAAACATACAATCAGTATGGTAAAAGAATTAGATCAAGAGGATACATGCGATAAAATGTTATATATGGGAGAAATAAAAATAAGTATTGAATAGAACATTATTAGAAATTCTAAAAATAAAATAAAAGTTAAAGTAGTGTTAATGTTAGAAAAGAAATGAAGAAAAACATACTGCTGCCGCCAAATAATTCTGGCACAAACCATGGCAATTACTTCTTAATTGGCCAAATTAGCAGATATTGCATTCCTAGATTGAGATGTACTACATAAGTTTCAGAGTTGACTACTCTACAGCCCTTCAAGGAAAATTATTTAAAACTTTTACCCAAAACAGCAGAGAAATCAGTATTTTTTAATGATATGTTCAATAAATAGTGTAAACACATTGAGAAATGCTATTTGTAGTGTTTAAGAATATTTCTGAAATGTTAAATACGGCTCTCAACTTCAGCTCTATGGTCTCCATTTCTAGATAATAGAGAGGGCTTAGAAATACGTATTGGAAGGAGAATCGTTGTAGTTTTGGCTTGAGAGATCTTAAGTTGAAAGGATTTTGTGAAAAGATATTTAATCATCTAGGCCAGTATTAGAGATAAGAATTTACATGTAGATGTCATGGGAGATGCATAGTGCATTTCTTACACTATGCATTTATTAATTTTTAACTAATTAAACTATTGCTTCATGTAGTAACGTTACTTTAAGATAGTAATTAGCTACTTTTCCCCAGAATTATCTAAAATATCATTAGAGAAATTTACCATGAATGACTTACAGTGTATCGCATACAACTTTAAAAGCAAAATACTTTGTTAAAATAAGAATAAATATCTAATTAATTATCCTCTTCAGACCCCAAGACTGAGCACAAACAATTTTTGACGCAATTTTTGGTTCTCTGATTTAAAAAATGATTACGAAACAAAATAACTAAAAATTAATTTAAAATTTTTTTTTAGTTTAAAAATAATTAATGCCCAATTTCCATGTTTAAAACAAAGTAAACTTTCTGTTGATTAATTTCAAAAACATTTGGGTCTTTTAGCTTTCAAATTTCATAAACAGTAGTTAATAAACAGTATTCTAAAATGTACCCAATTGGGTACACTTGGAATGAAGAGGTTAAGTAAGTTGCTTATGGGCCATTTCACAGTATTTTGTCCAAACCTAGAGTTCGCAACATGACTTTTTTGTTATAACTACTTAATTTAGAGTTTAATTATCACTTAATTTTATTTTCAAATAATATGTTGGTAGGACTTCCACACTGGCAAAAAAGAATGCATTTTCCTATCTTAATGTAATAAATATTCAGGTTCAAACTTTGTGAAATGTAGAGTCTGCAACATTCAAATACTGTGAAATGGCCCTTATATGATAGTCAAGGTTTTCTAAAAATACATGTTTTTTCAAAATGCCTGCACAGTTAGAAGAAAAATGAAGAAACTTATTTAAGGAATAAAAAAATGCTCTTTGTAGTTTTCCCATGCATATGGTTAACTTGCAAAGGTGTTTAGGCAAACTTTATATTGATGTTTTATCCATTCAGACAAATACTGGTGTAACATTATAGCATAAAAAATATCCTGGAGAAGTTCTTTTAGTTTTTTTTAGTTTTTTTTGTCTTTGCAAAAATTGGTAAACAAATAAATGTATTAATAATTAGGTGGTCAACTTACAAATGGTTTTTTATAATACTCCCACCCAAATTTGGCGTACATGAGTGGTCAATGTAGACAGGTGGTGAAATTAAGTGGTCAAGTTACAAAAGTTTCCCTACATTATATAATATAGGGCTAATTCCTTTCCTGACAAAAGTGGTCAATTTAGACAGGTGGTCAGCTTGCAAAGGGGGTCAAATTTACAGGTTTTATTGTATATATGAAGTTATTGAAAATTCTATTAAACAGAAATAATACACAAAGGACTATGTAATTTATATTTTTTAAATGTCAAAATTGAATGCATGTTTTTCTATTTCTTTGCATCAACCACAATGAGTCGGGATGGAAAGTTTAGCTGCATTGCAAAATGTTGTTCATGAAATTTGGCACCTCCCTATCGCTGTGCTAGGGATTCCCAAACATTTCAAATTACAATAAGAACACGAATGTAATTTTTTAAATTGACAAAAGTAAATTGTCCTTGAATTGTGGAATAATGATTGATACAACATACCCATTTGTTTTTTCTTTGTCTGAACCTTTAGAACCACAACACACTTGGCACTCATAACCACAGCTGCTGTAAATCTATTTTCAGAGACATATAAGATAAAGAATGGATTTTCCTAGCTTTTGCACTTTGAAAGCGATACTCCATAACATCATATCTTACTACTATCCAAAACTCTATGAAATTAAAAAAAAAAAAAAATTGCTTTAGACTCATCATTCAATAACTTGATTAGACTTACTTCTTGTGAAGTGAATTATTGTGTTCAGCCCTTAATGGATCTTGTACTCATGCAAAGTCCTTAGTTTTGTCTTCTGTCCTTTACTAGTGTTTGAAAAACTTCTAAGTTTTAGATTGATTTTATTTACCAGCAAGGTTGTTTACAGAGCAGAAAAATTCAGGAAACATTTCTGGCTCTGCAACAACCCAACTAGTTTTCAATCAGCTAAAAACTTCATAAGACGTACACATTTCAACTGAAATCCCAACTTAATAATTGTAAACATGGAATACTTACTCTTGTAACATATATATATTGGATGTAAATTGAAAAAAAAAAAAAGCATAATAAGCAAAATAACATAGTTAAAATTAAATTTTCTGTTTAACTTAAAAAAAAGCACATTAATTACTTTAAAATGATTACTACAAGAAAAAAATAACCAAGTTGACTATACATTATGTATTCAAATATTGATCGAAAAAAAAAATATCACCCATCAATTTACATACATACTATTATGTTCTAATTTTTGCACTTTAAACATAATTTACTCTTACAAATTATATCTTATCAACACAAATATAAAAATTTATGCATTTCACTTTGTTCACTAATATAAAGATAAAGTTTGAAACAGTTTTTTAAATTACACAGCATAGAAGCTAATAAAAACAGGTCCAAATTTTATATTTTTTTTGCTCTAAAGCATACATTTCTTAGTAGATACTGCATTTGAAACAAAAAATCATTTCATTGAACCAATAGAAAATCACAAACTAAAATATTCAGTACTGGCTCATCAACAGAACATAAACTTCATAAAAATACCTGGAACAACACACAGAGAGCATAAACAATCTTTTTTTTTTTTCATCTTCTAAAATAAAATTCTTCCATAAAATACATGAAAGCGATGGTTTATTTGGTACTTCATCTTATCTAGTATTGAAATAACTTGTTCTTAAAGTTAAGAAATGTTTTCATAAACTTGTACAAATCAAAAACTATTAAGAACATCACAGTCTATCTGAAATACTATGGGTTTCGATGGAACCAAATGCTCCGAAAATTTTGGTAATGAGGTTGTACACCATATTAAGTTTTTAACTGATCTTGTGAAATCAAGAAAATTGGTCTGAAGGTTTACATCCATTTTGAAATCAAGAGAAGTTCTCATTCTAAGTAATATGATTATTCTGAAACACATATTACACTAGTAAAATATGCAAGGTAACATGTATGAGAAATATGAACACAAAATTTTAAATAATTCACTATAATACTGCAATCCTTCTAAAAAGCATGGAATTTAGAATCGATTAGATCTTACTTTTCGTACTTGGATCAGAACACGATCACAAAAAAAAACAAGTTTTTTTTGTGATTGTGTTGCTGAACTTAAGAAAATCAAACAAATTTTTATTTTTACATATATAACATATGCACTGCATTCCTTGCTTGAACTTACCTTGTAACATAAATAATAAACTTTATGGGATAGCTATTATGAAGAATTTCTAACAGAAAATAAAACTAACAATTACATGGCAAACAAAGTAAATATTGGTTCATTGATCGTAAACAAACATTTAGTTTCAAACACTAAAGTACATGAAATTTATAAATTGCAGATTCTATTGTGATTTTAACTTGCCCAAGATTAATTCAAATAGATTTTAATACTAAGAAAACATGAAAAAAATGTCTTTGCAGTAGATAATTATAGCAACACACAATTTTGAGCATGGATATGGGTTCAGTACACATAAACAGAAATTTTATCTCATTCTCAAAAAAAAAAAAAAAAAAACAATGCATAAAGTGTTTGTAACACAGTTTATTTGATACTTAAACTTACCTAGTATACAAGAAATTGGTTTTTAATGAATGCTCAGACATTTTGTGAACAATTCGTAAAAAAAAAAAAAAAGAGTTTAAAAATACACCAACAGTACACCACTTGGTATAATTTTTAATGTACTAATTACTCCTTTTAATGCTGCTATTAAGCAACATTTCAATGTTGTTATAAAACCGAAGAAGTTGCTAAAGGACAATTTTTTGGTGAAAATGGAAGCATTGCCAAATAATCTCTCCCTGTGCAAAAATATTTGCTGGTTTATTAATTATAAAACGTGCATAAATTTTTAATTAAAATATTTGTTCTTTTATATGACCTGTGACTGAATTTAATTTTTTTTTTTTTTTGTTATGCTTGTTTCATAATTATCTATGATTTGAAGCAATTTTTCAAAAGAACCGAAAAGGTTTTCTCTGCGGCTTTTTCTACACACCTTAATACTGAATGGATCATGACAGGGAGATTTGATTTTATTATTTGATCAATTCCTCTGTTGAAGCTTTTCAGTGTATATATGTTTAGTAGTTTAGAATTGCTTCTTTTCCTAGTTACTTTATTTCTCTTTACCATAAAATTGAATACATTAGATCTGCTTTTCTGATGCTTCCCACTGATACAGTATTAAAAAGTAGTATAAGGTATATTCAAATGAAGCTTGGGCAGAGGAAGCAGTAGTGGGATTCTGAAGAATTTTTAAGTATCCATTGTACATAGTGCACAGGGTAAGAGTACAGATGTGGGTCGGGTAAATACCCAGTGGGTAGGGTATTTACCCGTGCCCTTCATAAATACCCAAAATTAGGGTATTTATGGTTTTCAGTTATTTTTAGAGCATATAACCAAAATTTGTTTTGAATATAGTATTGATAATATAAATATCTTTAATTTATAGTAATAAAACTTAACATATAAAAATATAATAGCCCCATATTTAATATTTCAAAAAATTATAAATACCCAGATAAAGGAAACATTTTTTTCCATTAAAAAAAAAGTTAATCAGAACAATCAGTCATTTAGACCAATAAGCAAGAAGAAAGTTATAGTTTTAGTTTCCTGTTAATACTTGGCAACATTCCAATTTAGACAGAATAGCTGACTATGGGGCTTGTTAGCTACAAAATCAATTAAGCTTGTTGTTCAGATGAGATGAGCGTGTTTTTTCTGTGAATTTGTTTCAAAGAGTTTGTTCTTTTTAGAAAATAATTTTAGTAAGCTTGAATCAATTTTAAAAGAAGAACTTCCCGTATCTCCACTGCAAAATCTGAAGAGAAAAAGAATTTGACAAAATTTACCGAGAGGAAAAAATTTGGAGTAAGTGAAATCCACTTGGCGGCTGACCCATTAAATCCAGTAGTGCGAGGGAAAAAACTCAGCCCAACTGAATTAATCGATGCCATAGGTTTCATTTGCGAAGTTGGTCAGCATATGGAACTTGACACAGTAAAAATTCGGGAAAATGTTGCTGATTATAGAGACAAGGAAGGACTTTGGCGGCGTCCATTCATTTGAAAGGGCAAATCTGAAAATGAATTAACCCATTATTATGGTGGAGCAACTTGAGAGGTAGTTGTGCGTTAGCTGATGTGGCAATAAGAATCCTTGGGGCACTAGTTCCTGTCACATCAGCTGCCACAGAAAGAACATTCAGTACTTTTGTCTGGATACAAAACAAAAAAAGAAACAGGCCACCAAGATAACATACCTGTCTCACAACTGGAAATTACTAAACAAAAAGGCAATCAGAAATAAAGAGAAAAATATAAAACATCCATGGAGACCAAACTTCAAATCAAAATGAAACTGAAGATAATGAGAGTAAAGATGACTCTGAAGATGAAGACATAACAGATACATCTATTAGTGATGAAGATTTAAATGGAGAATTAAATGATTCTGATTCAGATTGAAGAAGGGGAAATGAACATTGATGAACCATCATATATATATTTTATATTTTTTTCGTAATTGTATTTCCATATTAATAGTTAACTTACTTTTTCCATCAACATCAATTTATCAAATTTCTCCTTAGCTATCTTTAAATCACAAAATGTAAGACTAAAAAAATAATACTGGGTATTATGAACTTAAATGTAATGTTATCATGGATTAAACAACTCTTAAACCCAGTAAACTAAAAACTTCAAAAATAATTTATTTCATTTGAATGATTTTTTCTTATTGTTATTAAATAACAAATTAACCACTGTTAATATAAACAAAACTTTTTAATGCATTGAATACATATAATTAAGTAAATTTAATGAAAAAACTTAAAATTTTGAATTCTCAAAAAAAAAAAAAAAAATACCTGGGTATTTATGAATTTTGGGTATTTACCCCAGTTTATAAATACCTGAGTATTTTACATCACTAGGTAAGAGGATAGCAACATTTATTTGTGAGTGTCATTCTATGAGAATGTGAGAGTAAATAAAAGTGAAATTAAGCATTTTTCTTTCTTTTTGTTACTTATTTGGATAACAGTGACTTTAATGAAATTGTTGCTGAACATGGTGCAACTAAACTAAACAAGCCACACCAAAAGTTTTTAATTATACATCAGTATTAAATCTTAGATATTGTATCATAATTATGATATTTTGTTTTGTGTATTTTTAGCCAAAAGGTAGTATCTAAAATTTCAGAAATTGAGCCCTGAATATATAACATAGAAAGTGTGCAACTGGTTACAAACTTTTTCATATGCTACGATTAGTATTGCTCAAGATGCAACAATTTAAAAAGAATGAACTTTCTTCTTTATAAGAACAGAGAACATTCATAAATTTCTCTAAATACATGAGTGATGTTATACAGACTAATTCTTGTAGCACTGCAAATATAAATTACAAAAGTTGAAACAGAAAATTATGTTGTAGCAATATGATTTACTTGAAACTAGGGCTGTAACGAATATTCGGACTCTATTCGGTATTCCGCCCTTTGGCAGAATATTCGGCTGGCCGAATAATCATTTCATCACCAAGCCGAATATTCAGCCTGGCCGAATACTAAGTGAAGTCGATATTTGGCCTGGCCGAATATTGATGGACTATTCGGCCGAATAGTTCTGCTGCAGTAGAAATGTAAAAAAATAAAGAATTTAGATTTGAAACATTTAAAATTGTATTATAATTATTGCAAAATAATACATTAGTTTACAGTTTTAAAAAATAAAAATAATTTGGAAAAAACTACATCTTTTAAACCTAGTTTTAGGCTTGACTGAGCAAAAACAGATTTTAAAGTTGTAATATTGTATTTTATATTTAGCATTTGCTCCCAAAGCTAGCAAGAGTTAATTATGATATATGAAGAATTAATTTTGTTATTATTAACAAAGTGAAGTGAAAGTCAGACTTTGTTTGGGTAGACTGATTTATTGTCGATATTGGGTAAGACAGAAATGTGAAAAGCCTAGAATATATCATAAATTTTTAAATAGCATAAGTTATTGAAGTTTTTGAAAATAAAAATATATTCCAGTTAAGTGAATAAAATTTTAATAGATTGTTTAAAGATAGGTATGTAAAGAACCCCATAAAATAAAAATATTAACTTTTATAACTTTTAAAATATCTTCATAAAACAGTTTCGAGCAAGGTAAAAGTTCCCTAAGCAATAGTAGTTCTTTCATTTGAATTAAATAATTAGTAAAATAATGCTAATGCTTACTACCATAAAACCTGTCATTTCTATTCCACCTGTGGGTGAATTTCTTAGTTTTATTACATTCAAAACAATAGAGAAAATAGATTAATTTTAAATAGTTTTAAATTCTTAACAAACAGAATTAAATCATACATCATAGATTGTGTGTAATTGGTGTTTGACTTTGTCAATAACTTTAAATTTGTTAAATACTTTGTATTACAACGATTTTCTAGAAATTTTAATATTCGGCCTAAGACATTGGCCGAATATTCGGCTTCGGCCTGGGCGAAGTGGCCGAATATTCGGTATTCGGCCAAATCACTATTCGTTACATCCCTACTTGAAACCAAATAGCATGCCACTATGTATGCTAATCTAAGACGAAACAGAGCAGCACACCATTCAGTACAGTTTCAAGTATTCATTACTATTCAGAATTTATTAGCACGTCACACCTTGCAGCAATGTAAAAATCCAGGAAGATGTTGTGTGATGTAATTTTCCAGTGAACATTTATCATTATTCAGCTACAAAGAACTATATAACTTAAAAAGACTACAAAAACAAATTTATATATTTAACCTAAAAATAGAACAAGCAAACAAATTTTCTAGAACAGATTTGTCCATACATACACATGCAACAATTTATTATCTTCAGACACGTAAAAATTTTCGACCATCACTCTTAAGGATCTGGTATGTATGTAACCAAAAATAGACAGAAATTCTCAAACAGCTTTTCAAAATATTTGTCAGACTAGGCAACGTTTTAATTTCGATTTATCCTTCCATTGAAATCTATCAAGATATTGAAATATGACTATAATACTGTTAAGATTACGAAAAATTATACTTTTATTTCATTATTTACATTTTCCCCCTACATATGTCGACATATCTTTGTGAAAAAGCGAAACAAGATATTTTCAGTGTTTTCAAACATATAGCAAATAAAAATTTTTAGAAAAATTTATTGAAATTATCTCCAGTACCGGATCTAGGGTGGGGCAAGCCGAGGCCCATGCATCAGGGGGCACTTCTGGGGGGCGACAAATTCAGCTGTGATGCACAAAAGATAAAAAAATAAGAGAAAGAAAAGAAGGGGAAAAAATTAAGAAAATGTAACTTTTGGAAGAGAATTTGGAAGAATTTAAATCCCAGTTTGGCGCTGCGATTTGATCAGTGATTAGCTATTTTGCTAACAATGAAAGCCGATTAATAGAATTATTTGTTTGTATAAACTGTTTGAAATTAAGATTGAGGTTAGGGGGCAGCAAATTTTGCAATGCCAAAATTTAAATTTTAAAAAGTCAAGGTTTCCCCCCTTGTAATAGCGCAATACGTATAATTGACACTGTGCTCAAACACTACAATATTTTATTGTTTACAAATTTTCAAAGAATGCTTTTAAAAAGAGGGGGGGAGCTTGTTATAGTGTCCTTTGAGAAGGCAGAAACGTGGCTCTTTGGTATATGCGTTAGTAAGAAGGAGGAGGGGTCCTTCCCCCTAAAATTAAAAACTTTTATTTTTTCTACATTTTTATGAGCAAATGTGTTTTAATTTAAAAAAGTTTTTGTTTGCTCTTTTTTTTCCTGATATATAGAAAAAACAAGTTTTTTGTCTTTGTTGCCTATGTTGTGAAAGCACCTTTCTATTCTTTGGTAGGGTGCAGTGCTGTGTTGGTTCTCCGAGTCTACCTTATTGCCTTTTCAAGTGCACCCTTTTGCCCTTTCGAGGGTTATTTTGATCTCCTTTTTGTGCATCTTTTTTTAAGCCTTTGTGCCTTTTTTGAAGTACCCCCATAACATTTGAAATTTCAAAAAGCATTACAACAGCCTTTTCACAAATAGTAATTGCGCTGTTGATACCATTTATTTTAGAAAAGTAACTTTCCATTAGCTTTTCCTGCTATACAGAATTCATAGCAGGGACGGACGAACACTCTGTCAATCTGTGCCACGTCACAGAATTGAATAAAACCAAGGGGTGCAAAAATGCCAAAATAGTGAAAATTTGGTCACAATGTATTTATGAAATTATTAGAACACTTTTTTGGAAAAACAATCTATTTTACGTACTAACCCTACATCTTCAAGGCACTAACCCAGGAATTCATACTACAGGAAGGGGCGGACAATTATTTGTAGGAGGATGAACAAAACAGTTCATAAAGAGATGGAGGAGAAATGTAATATGAAAAAACCATAGGGTGCAAGAGAAAAATGAAAATTTGGAGACTTATTTCAAGTGATATGAGAAAAATTTCTCTGTTTTGTAGTGAAAGACAGATCTGAAGCTCTGTTATTCAGTGTGACTTAGAAAAACTACAAAAAAAAAGTTCCTATAGATTTAAAATTTGCACTGGTTTTGCCCAAAATGTTTCTTTTGTCACTTTTGTTTCGTGATGCATGATTGCTTTTGTCTCAAAGGAAATAATAACAGGACAGCACATAGAGAAACCACCCAGTCATCTCCATGACCAGCAGGTTTTCGTGGATTTAAATCAGCTTGATTTAAATCATGATTTAAATCTCAGTTCAATTCAAGTGATTTTTGGATTTGGGTTGTCTACCAACTCCCTAATTGCGCCCTTTTGAGACAAATAGTTATTCTGATTTATTATTTAAAAAACAATTGAATTCTTTGAATGTAAATACATTTCCATAGTCGCCCTTTTTTTGTTGCACGTAAATGTAAATAAATAAAAGTAACTTTAAATATTCATTTGAATAATATTTATTTATTAAAATTAATATAAATGATATTTAACAACTTTTTCAACTCTCAGATTACGTTTCAATAAAGATAAATTAAACCCTTTCAAAGCACTGGAACGAAAGACACAAAATTAAAAATAATAATAGCAATAATAAATGCCGTTTCCCCAAAGAGTTGTAAAAAAAAATACCACTTTTCAAAAGCAAAATTTTCCGCACTAGACCGTTGTGAAAGCAACACTACGAGAGAAGAAAGAATAGAAAATATACTACTATACTAGGATATTGCTTCTAATGAGAAGAAATCCCAAGGAGTCTGTGTGGGGGTTGTCCCCGAACTTATTAATTTCTCCTTTGTACAGCCCCCATGAGCAAGGGCATAGCGAGAGCGGTTGGGCGTTTAATTCCAAAAACCTTTGGTTTTAATCCGCGTATGCCAGTCGTAGTATTCTGAAATATATGCATGCCAGAACTTTTGTGAAATACAAAAGTGAGTGACGACCATTAGCATAACAGGCACAGAGCCCAGATAGGCTAGCCCAAGTTAACTTAACAGTCCCCAATGAACATCAGGAGCCTTCTAAAGAGTAAAGTACGCCACTGCAAGTAACAGTCGGTTCCCGTGAACTATTTCAACTGCCTTACAACCCTATTGAAGTTGTAATTTTTCCCAATTTTAAGATTAAACCCCCTTTTCGTCCCAGAAGAAAATTCTAGTTAAGCTAATTTTCATGAAGCCTGCTCAAATTATAAAACGTTAAAGTTAAGGTCAATATTGCAATACAAACTATTGTGCACACGTAAAATAAAGGTACTTTATGAATTCAAAAACGTTCGTAGAATCATCGACAGATGGCGCAACAAACTGTCAAATTTTGTGCTTCGTAAACTTTTTATTGTAATATTATATTCTATATGGTGTTATACTATCTGTCCTGACTTCGAGATAGTGAATAAATTCAAAATGCTCAGTATTTCAGCATCAGGTAAATAAATCGTAAAACTTTTATGAGATGCTGGGTTTTGCCAGTCCTAGTATTGGAGGATCATCGACCAGATGGCGCAACATATACTTTCAATTTTTGAGTTTCGTATCGCTTGGTTCGATGTGAAGACGCTTGTCTTCGGAGGCCAACTTTAAAATTAGACGAATATTGCGGACTCCGATTGGTCCTCAGTGTCACGTGATCTTGATTGATATTTTTGTTATTTGTACACATGGTGTAATGAGGTCTGTGTTTTCACGGCAGTTTTTAATTAGTAGTAAGCTATTTACTTAGGGTGAAATATTATAAATTATGGTTTGGCGCGTTTTAAATGTTATTGAATTGGTCATTGTCAATCTAGTTGCTCTTTTTTTTTAGAAAAAGAATGTCATCAATTTTTTTTTGCAAAAATTTAAATGATAATGCTAAACAATTATATTGCCATAAATTATCGTTCAGGGCTGTGACCTTCTGATTTTATGTACGTAAAATATTTATTGAGATATGATTATCTTATTGTTAAGATTACAAAAAAAAAATACTTTTATTTCATTATAATTCCTCCCCCTACATATGGCTATATAACCTTATTTAAAAGCAAAACAAGAAATTTTGCAGGTTTTCGAACAGATATAGCGAATACAAATTTTTAGAATTTATTGAAATTATATCGTAAATCTTAATTTTTGAATAAGCAACAGATTAACTACTTATGAAATAACAAGAGGAAGCGAGCACTTTTTCATTTTTAAACGAAAAAGTGAAGAACATTACCTCTCCGGTTTTCGTATTAGCAAAGCAACTAAGTATAAAGTTATGAAAAACTAGTTTTACGAATAAGTTATTCAGTGGTGTAGTCGAGGGGGGGGGGACGGGGTTCCGCCCCTACCTTTCTATTTTAATACAAGCGTCCCCCACATTTGTTAAATTTTAACACAAGCGTCCTCCCACTTTTGATTTCAATTACTTATCTTCGGAACTCCCCCCAAACTTTTTCGTCCCCCCAACTTTTTTTTCAGGGCTATACCTCTGAAGTTATTTTAAAAGGATACAAAATTGACAATTTAAACCAAAGACCAATTATGAACAGCAATTCATCTTAGGATCACGTGACATTAAGGACCAATTAGAGTCCGAAATATTCACCTAATGCTGAAGTTTGCCTCCGATTTAAACTTTCGCGTTCCTAGCAGCAATTCATCTTCGTCACACTTTCGCGACGAATGTTTACCGCATTCTTGTAATTTCCTCTTTTTTATTTAAATATTATATTCTGTATTGTCTTGTACTACGACGAGGGCACGTTCACTGAGATAGCAAATAAACTCCAAAATTTATATGACCCATATGATTATTACAATAAAATGAATTATTATTGAAATGTTCTGTATAAGCAAGTTTACCTACCAGTCAGAATAGTTCAGAGTGAGCTAAATAAGGCGTAGAATCTGCTGTTGAACCTGGATCACTCAAGACTAAGACAATGGTTGTGACTTAATCTTGTCATGTTCTCTGATTGGGCTTTATTGCTTTGATCAGGAGGAGAATTGAAAAGCAGCTTTCTAGTCAAGACTGAGAAGGGTTGTTCTTGACGGAATTCCAGAGGTAGCGTAGTTTAATATATTTGTTTATTATTTTTGTTTCATTCGTTTATTGGTGCTGCAGGAAAAGGATCGTTATAGTTGTGCTGTCAAAGGTATAGAATTTAAATCGATAGTTAGTAAGTTGAGAAGAACTATTTATGCATTCGCTACCAAAGTAATAGAGTTTGTGTTGTTCTTCGTTCGTTCCAACGATAATGTTGATTTCTTTTTTTTTTTTTTCAAACTGCCAAGAATCTGATATGTTATTTTCTTTCACCGATCACTGCATAATTAACTCTTTACGGACGGCGATCAGTTTCGGGTCCTATACCCTTTAAAGACGGAGTGTTATTATTGCAAAGTTCATCGCAAAATTTTAACGAAAAATCTTTCCGTTTTAAACCGCCCTCCCCCCCCCCCCAAAAAAAAGGAAAAAAAAACGAAACGAAAAAAGAAAATAAAAGGAAATAGAAAACACTTAAAATATGATGATTCTTTATAAAATTTGTCGTTTTACGTTACTCAATGCTGGAAAAAAATATATATATATTTAAGTTATATACATGCTTGGTCAGCCTATTTACCTTTCAAAGAAGTTATAATTTTTTACTTTTACTTGGCATGTCACCGTTTCTTTATTCTTACTCCGAATACTGCAACAGGAAATCTTAGCTTTTACCGAACTGTGCCATTTAAGCAGCGTCACTACAGGGCGGAGGGGCGGTTCGCTGCGGGTGATACCCTTTTTTGGTGGGGATATTGGGGTTACACCCAAAATGAGTTGAAGAGTTTTTGAAAAATAGATATACTTGAATCATACAATTTTACTAGTGCTATCTCAACTCATCATAGATGCAAATAAGTAGTTTACGGGAAATTACGCCATATAAATAAAATAGAATTTTTTGCATTTTTAAAAATATTTCCCCCCTTTTTTTTCTATTAAAAATAATATGAATTACAAACAACATTTTTTTTCCTTGAGGGGGCACTACAACTTACCGCCCCTGGTAACACATGCTGAGAACGCCATATATATATGCAAGGGCTAAAATTCAGGGCGGGATGCCCAACCAAATTTCTAAGATCCTTCCTTAAAAAAACACCCTTTCCCTAAAACAATTGAAAAATTCGAATTTTAGCCCCTGGATATATACAGTAAAACCTGCAAAGTTGACCACTTCTGTGAGGAACGGAATTAGCCTTATATTATTTAATACAGGGAAGCTTTTGTAACTTGACCACCTGTCTATATTGACCACTTATGTACACCAAATTTGAGTGGGAGCATTATAAAAAAAAAAAAAAAAACTTTTAAGTTGACCGCCTAATTATTACTATATTTAGTTGTTTACCAATTTCTGCAAAGATTAAAAAAAATAATAAATAACATCTCCAGAATATTTTTTATGCTATAATGTTAGACCATAAGTGTCTGGGTGGAAGAAGCATCAATATAAAGTTTGCCTAAACCTCTTTTTCAGTTAACTCTTTATGTACGGGAAGGAAGGAAATTTTTACTACAGTTAAATCCTGACTTTTTCTACTAGGCGATTACCAAAGTGGAATCGCCCATTGTGAATACCCTGCAGCCCCCCACGGTGATCTCCTCGTTCCTAATTGCAGAGGCGTGGTAGGCTGTCATTGTAACGCTTCGGGGCCGCTTCAAAAGTGGGCAACTCGTTTCGCTGATTGATTCTTGAATACTTTCCGGAAATAGTTAAATGAGTTCGCAAACAATTTTTTCTGGAGAATGTAAAGTAAATAATTATAATGATAAATTATAATGTGCCTATTTATATTCATGCTCAAAAGTTGTCAAACAGTAATTTAATCAAGAAAGTAAATAATATATTTATTGTTACTTTCCTTTATTTTTCAATTGCAATCGTATTCCAAATTGTATCTCAATTGGAAGTATTATTATCTGAATAATAATCTGGAAGTATTATTATCCATATAGAATTATCTATACGGATAATTTGATGTTAATAATTTTAGCAAACTGTTCGTGGTTGAAACTTAAAACTTATTCATTCACATACTGCGGAAAATAGGAGGCCTGTATTTCTCATTTTATTCCTTATGTCTTTCCGTAATTTGAAGCACTGTTGTTGTTTCTTAAGAAATTTGTATGTGTATATATACTGTATTCAGATTGAGATTTATTAGGTAATGAGTTTTCTGATACTGAAACTTTACGAATCATAAAAACATCAACACACTGAATTTATGTACGAGAAGGCATTAAAGTTACGAAAGTAATTAATCTTCTCAGCATTGGGGAAAGAAAAAGAAAGTAAAAAAGAGCTAATTATTGATGTATCAAATAAAATATGCTCTCTTTTGCAGTGGCGCATTTGGAAGGGGGGCTTGACTTGCTTGTTTCGCCCCTCCTCCTCGTTCCTCGCAGCATGAAAGCGCCCCCAAATCTTAAATTGCATTCACGCCCCCAGAATAATATAACATACTAGAAATTTGAAGGAGCGCCGCCCCTTAACTTTCTGCTGAAAGGGGGCAGACCGAGGGCCCTCTTTCCTATGCCACTGCTCTTCCGATGTTATAATAATTTGATCTGTAGATGTAGAAAAGCTACATAAGAGAAACTGGTTTAGTAATATCTCTCTATTGCATGTATCAGTTCAACATTTTCAAAATTCTGCCAACTGTATACCGCTAATTACATGTACTCACAAATATTATCGAGTAATTATTTTTAATTAATACGATTAACTTGAGAAAAGATGGAACTAACATCGAATGTGCAATGCTTCCTGTTTTTAGGACAGAAATGCAAGCTAAATATAATAAGATGACACACACACACGCAAAATTGTATTATATCTTTAATTAAAAAGTGAACTTACGAGGCTACAAATGAAATTGCAGTATATTTATATATATGGCAAGAAAGAGCATGGTTGAAACAAATCAACGCATGAACATACACCAATTAAAAATGGCTTATAGATGCTTGACATACAAAATTTTGCTGTGAAGTGAAAGTAATTTGAGTTACATTAAAAATACTTCCTTTGTGCTTGAAAGCACAAAAGCAGAACTATCAGTTATATTTTGCAGACCGTTTACCAAATAAACAAATGAACAAACATAACAAAAATATAAAGGTGCATAAAAATACTCACATTATTATACATACTTCTGAAATTGCAACTATACCAGCACTAAGAAAATTTTGCATTAGAGTCATCCCAGAAAACAAGACATTCGCGTCCCACACGTGACAAACAGCTATACTTAGTTTGAAAAATAATTTTAAAAGACAAGGAAACTCAAGAAATCACACATATGAATGAAAGTGAAATTAACGCATTTTTGAAAGAGAGAGAGCGAGATTATTATTCACCTGAAAAAAGTAAAACTGTAAATAAAAGGAAATTAAAACAAATCAGGGTCTTATAAGTATGTACTAACTAAAAATAAACCACTGAAACACGGACATATGAAAATAGTAAAGTAAAACGAAATCTTAGTTACTGAAATTACTTCTTTTACATTTTAATTAAACCTTATAAGTAAATCGTAAACGTGTGGTTAAAAACCTCCCTTTTACTAATGCATTTACTAACATATGAAATGCAATAGTACTATGAAATAGTAGCGAAATTTGTATCAATTTAAAATGAGTTTCATAATTAATGATGCATAAACGCAGGCAATTCAAAAGTACAGAACAAATAGACTATTATAACAATTTAAAATAAATTAAACTCTCGGAAATATGAAAATAGTGAACTGAAATGCATTCTCCATTACTTGTTTTCTACTCGACAAAATGAAACTAAGCAAGTCATGATTGTCTAGGTCCAAATATATTTTTTACCTTTTCATGTATTAACTCATAGTAAATTTTGTATTGTGATACGTAAACACGGGCAGTTCAACAGTACCTAGAGAGAATACATAAAAGGTACAAAAACTAAGGTTTTCATAAGAATACCAAAATTAAAATAAAATGAATACACGGAAATTGACTGCAATGCAATATACATTACATCTTTGTCTACAATTTAAACTTACTGAGATTGAAGCAGGAAAAATAGTGCTCGTTGAACGTAAGAATAATTAAAACAAATAGAAGATTATTTATGAAAATGTACAACAGTTAAAAAATAACCCACGGAAACACATAGACATGAGAACAGCGAAGTAAAACGCGTTCGTAATTCACTAAATTTACTATCTTTTTTAAAAATACTCCACAGAAATGTGAAGTTAGATGAAAGGATAATAAAATATGTATTAGAATTCATGATATAAACTAAAGCTATTCTACAACATAAGGATATAGAAAGTAAAAAAACTAAAGCATTAATAAGCAGAATACCAAAATTCGAATCAATCAACGCACGAAAATTGTCTACTATGAAGGGTACATTATATATTCAGATGTCATTTGAACTTACTCCAATTCGTAAAGGAAAAAGAAGTGTCCTGCAATTCATTTTACAAACAGACAAACAAAGACTATAACATAATTAAAACAAACATATGAATAAGCAACCAAAAATACGTCTTAGAAATTCCAACATATGAAAAGAGAGAAAAGATGTGCATTCGCAATTTACTAAAAATTTTTGTTTTCTATCCAAAAAAAAAAAAAAAAACTAAAACAGCTAAGTCAATCATAAATGTATAGTTAAAAATATCTTACTATAGTAAAAAATATTCCACCGAAATATTTCTAAAACATGTATTAATATACATTTTTTTTTGTAATTTCTGATAAGTAAACACAGGGATTAGAAACACAAGAAAGTAAAATTAAAATTAATATGCCAAAATTGTTTGGCAATCCTGTATCGATTATATCCATATTTACATTACAACGTGAACTTACGGAGTTGGGAAAAGGAAACAAAACAATATTATTAATTATACAAATATAAATTGAGCATGCCTAAAACAAATTAGCGTCACAAATATACAAATAATAATAATTTTCTAATAGGAATTCAAATACATAAAAATTCTGCATTGAAAGGAAATGCAACTGCAGAAGCACGAAATCTACTGACTTTATACTCAATTCATTTTGAAATTTTCGTGGTATGGACCGAAACAATCTATGCATAAGCAAACGACATGTTGTGCACATCCAAGAGCTCTCTACTCGTCTGTTGGAAAAAGTTGTGAGTTTTAATTTCCGGCATTGTACACATGTCTTTTTGCGTCCTATAATTTTCACTCGGAGGTGATTGGAGTCATTGTTCGAGTTCAGTTTTCTAGCTTTACGATTTTTCGCAGCAAAGACTCGATCAACTGCATGCGAAACTCTAGCAAAGTAAGAGGTTTTTTCTCTAAAGGAAAATTGGATACTGTGTACAAAATGAACGAGTTATTCACAGCAGCATTGAATAAAAACCAGAAGAGATATACCCACCATTTTCTAGATTTTCGAGCAACATCATAATACTTTCTGTTTTGATCTGCCAGATCTACGCCGCCCATGTTTTTATTGTAGGAAGAGAAAACTAATGGGCAAGAAATGGCATTTTTTACTCCTCCAATTCTTCGGTGTACTGCTACTTCTACATGCTCACAATAATTCGAGAGCATAAAAATTTCCTTTTTATCCTTCCATACTGTGCAAGTTAAATTTGGATATTCTTTGCACTGCAGTGCTTCATATTCTCCCGTCGTCTTCAATTTTAGTTTTTTCAATCTGGACGGAAGATCCTTGCGGTTGGTCATAACTGTTCCACTTGCACAAATTCCTCTTTTTAACAAATCCCGCATTAGAGGAACACCAGTGAAAAATCTGTCGAAATATACCCGGTGTCCGACATCCAAATTTTTTGTTAGATGATTAACCACATCGTAGCCTAGTCCATTACCGGAACGGGGCAATTGGTCTTTTTTCCCACAGTATACTTCGAAATTGTATGTGTACCCTAAAAATGGAGTGCACATCATCCAAATCTTAATGCCTCTTTTAACTGGCTTTTTTGGCATGTACTGCACTATTCCCAAGCGGCCCTTGTACTTCACCATGGCTTCATCGATGGATAAATCATTGTAGGGACAAAAATGATTTTGGAAATTTTTCCTTAGCTCCGTCATGAAGGGATCGATTTTTTGCATCATGTAATATTTGTCACTGCTTGGAGGTACTTCTTCTTCCCTGTCTGACAAATGAAAATATTTATATATTTGGAAAAAACGATCTCTTGTCATTATTTCCTTCACTTTATCATTTCCCAAAATGGGATTTTCCGACCAGTAATCTCTAAGTTTAGGAAGTTTGGCTATTCCCATGATTAGTATAATGGCAAAAAAATTCCACAGCTCTTGGACGTGTTGTAAAGGAGACCAGTTACGTTTTTTTCCACTTTGAGAGTTAGGACGGTGAGCATATTCGGCATATTTGTTAGTGTTCCTCAAAATAATTTCGCTCATTTCGTCTGTGAATAGAAGCTTGAAATACGAATCGGCACTGGATCCGACAGGAAGATTGTGTATTGGTCCTCCTTTGCAATTTTCAGGTTTTGTTTTAATTCAAGTGTTGTCAATGATCTCAGACCATGTTAATTTCAAATCTGAGCATCGAGTTTTCGTTTTTGCATTATTAGCTTCATTTTCCTGGCAAGAAATATTTTCTTTTTCTGATTCATCATGTTCAACGAGATCAGTTTCGTCCAAACCAATATCGTCTTTTGAATCTGGGTCAGCAATATAAGATGTATTTACATTTACATTTACACCTTTAGGCCAACCATCATCTTCACTGGAAAGCTCACTTTCCGTTCCTGATGCAAATAAAATTTCATCAATTTCTTGCTGTGTTAGCTGTCTGTGACGTTTAGACATATCAAAACTATATCTTATAGAGACAATGCTGATTGCTGAACCATACAAATTTTGGAAAACTCTCAAATGTAGTGCTAGCAGTCAAACAAGTCGCACGAATGAAAAAACTAGACTGAAAAACAAATTTTGTCATTTTCTTTCTTTCGGACATCGCGCATCTTCTCGTTGATAACAGCCATCAATCACAGTAATTATGTTGTCATTAGGGCACCTGCCATTATGGCAAATGTAAATCACCGTCACTCGATGAAAGCGTTTCGTCAGAAGAAAGGTGTTTGTTTGTTTTTTTTTTTTTTGTTTTGAGGGGTGATCTTTCAGCACCAAGTACCCTACCCGCGAAATATTAGTAATGACGTCCACTTCAGTCAGCGAGAGAGAAAACTAAATTTTGAAAGATTTGTAATAATTTGAGTGTGTGTGTGAGTTTTTTTCTTTCTTTTTTACCTTATGAACTTGTTTTCCACATTTTTCATAGGTGAAATAAATTGCTCATAGCCTAGAAATGTAATCATTCAATAGATTGAAAGAAATTGCATATAATAATTATCATACCGAAAAATTCCGTAAGAAATCTTAAGTTGAAAATTTGAGTAAGCTGGAAATATTTATTCAATGAGAAGGAAGGAAAAAATATCCTTTTTTTTTAAATCTATTTTTGAGACATTAACTCAACCTCAATTTTATTTTGTCGATATAATTTGCCGGAAAAAGAATTCCAGAAAAGTAGCTGGTATTTAAAAAAATGTGCGTATACTGTAGCTGGGATATATAAAAAATTAATAACTGGCAAAGATGTTCATAAATCTTAACCCACAGCTTTTCGTGGGAACCCGTTTATAGTTTATCTTAAAGAAACATCCTTTGGAAAACAGCATCAGTAGCTAATTAGGAGCATATTTTCAGTTTTTTAACTTCCAGATAATTAATAAATGATTAAAATCATTCCGAGTTCATAATATGTTAGCATATGTTGGTTGCATATTGTAGCACAGTTTTGAGGTAGCTTAGATTCACGTAACTTTCTTCTATATCTTTCGTATGAGTGTTCTTTTCTTTTTTTTACATTGTAAAAAAGTTCTGCAAAGGTACAGAAAGGAATCTTAGTATTTCTGTAAGTTTACAAAGAACTTGTATCAAGTCAAATAATCAAGTTTTTTTTATAACAATTTTTCAATAAAATTCTTGTTTTTCTGTGTACACTCTGCACAACTACAGAGAAAGATTTGTTAAATTGCGTAAAACTGAGCGCTCCAGATCTGTGATTACCAGTTTAAAAATTGTTCAGAAAGGCATTGTATATTGCTGGCGAGCATTTTAATTTTAGCAATGGTAGGCAAGCCCAGCCGTCATAATCTTTACAACACCGGAGGCAAGATCGTATCCAGAGGGTGTCTACGGGCTCCCTCCGAAATCCTGAAATTTTTCGCAATGAAGAATACGTCCCACCCTGAAACTTTCCTTGACATAAGTGTGTAAAACTCAGCCCCCCCCCCCCGAAAAAGTTTCTGAATACGGCCTTGTTCGGAGGGAGCCACTATTGCGGCTCATTATCTGTTGCTATCAATTTACAGAATATTCTCTTTTCTATTATCTGTAATTTTCTTTCAAATACTTTTGTAGTTTCCTCTTTTTGGCTCATTGTAGACTGTCAGATTCCGGACAAATGATTTTCAAGAGATTTATCATACATTTTCGAGCAAAAAATTTTGCAGGAGGGAGAGGGGAGGCGGCTTTTTGAATTTTTACTATCTGCTAGTTTTTTTTTAATGTCCTTTATTGTTTGAACAAGAGACATACGTGACAACATGATTTGCATATCCTTTCAACGAAATAAACAAATCACTCTGAAAACAATAATTTTTCAATTGCACCTCCAATAATGAACGATTGCATCTATCACCATTCATTTTTATTTTTCATCACCAATTTTCATCGGGATCGCTCATATGTGTACTGAATTTCGTTCATTTTTTTTTTTAAATTACAGTGGTTACCATAAAGCGGTTACCACATCAGACACACAAGCACATATACATATATTTTTCAAATATGTCCATAAGTGTTCAGCGTAACTTAAAATGTATAAACTACCACATTCGAAAACTCTAGCAAATCCAATGTAAATTTTGTACGTAGAAAAAATTCCAGTTTGCCATATGGCCGACTAGAAAGATGGAAGTCAAACAGATTTTATGTAAAAAAAAAGCAGTATGAAGGAGCTTTATAAAATATAATAATAATTATAAAATAGATATAATAATAAAGAAATTAAAATTAAGAAAAATTAATTTAGTAATAATAATAATAATGAAGTAAAATAACAAGCGATACCAGCACGGCGATGCCCGTGCGAATAGCTTAAAAAACGTCGCCTGTGACGACGTTCAAGAAGAGCGTCGCCCTGTCCTCCTGATGCTGCCCTTATTACGTGCGCAGAAAATATATTCCCGCAACCCGCTCCCGATCTTTCTCCCCCCCCTGCAAAAAATCCTTGCTAACAACTTAAGGAACCCCCCCCCCCCCCGAAAAGCAGCGTGTTTCATTGATCTAACTATAACGACGTATTCGCATACGTAATTAAACGTCTAGTACACAGAACACGTTTTACTGCAACTCCCCCTCCACAACAACGGTGTCAAACGCGTAGAAAAGCAAGGCACCCCCCTCCCGAAACGCGCTCTTAAAAACATACTTTTTTAAGTTGGACATTTTGTTAAAAATCAGTTACTGCAGGTGTTACTATCACATAGGATTTTTCAATAAATTGTGCGTTTTTCCTTCGCATAATGGATAACCAAATCCTACGGCAAACCAAAAAACCACAAAATTACTATGAAATAAAAATGTATTTTTACGAAGTTCGATGAGATTTGTTGTTATAGTATAGCGAGCAGCTATTTTCAAATAGGATCGGTATGGAGCTCCCCTCCCCCCGAAAAAAGCCATAATTTAGAAGGCTAATTATTCTCTTCGGATGCATTTTTAAAAAGCAATTCGTTATTATACAGCATTTCAATAGATGTCTTTGCCCTTTAGGTGCCTCTTTGAGATGATCAGAATTAAACCGATGTTGTTCGTATTTCAAAGTTGGAATGATGAGATACTTATTTCATTTCCTGCTTCTTGCAGAAATAGCTGATTCTCAAGTAGTTCAGCCATCAATCCATGTTTGCGCATCAGTGTCACTTTCTAATGACTAGCCCCAAGAGAAAGATCTCCGATACCACAGGGGTCCCCCTTCCTCACAACAGGAGTTCTATTTTCTGCCTTCCACCCCTGTCTTCCCGTCTGACGGCCCCTAACGGCCGACTTCGGTCTTAACTGACAAAGCCGTTTTCGGCCGACCTCGGACTTATAGAGTCAACAATATGGAAAAAGATGTTTAAAAAATGTTAAGAAAATTATGTATTTTGAAGAAATCTCTACCATCAAATAAGTAACTGACATAATTAAAAAGATATTTATCTTAATCTTAACTAAATGCCACTGGCGTAGATAAGGGGGTAGTTTTGGGGATGAACCCCCTCCCCCTGAAATGGTAAAGATAGTCTAGAATTTGGTCAATTTTCCTTGTAAAACAATGAAAGTAGCTCACTTCTCCCAAAGACCCCCCCCCCCAAATACGGGTCAAGCTACGCCACTGCTAAGTGCTTTAATTTTAAAATTGTATGGGATACATTATAAGTCATTCAAATTAAATTTATCTAATGGTATTTTAGATAATTGTGAAAAATAATTAATTACTAATTTTAAAGTAACGTTAATACATGAAGTTATATTTTAATTAGTCACAAATAAGTGAACGAATAGTGTAAGAAATGACAAAAAAAAATAATCTCCACCCTCTATAAGTTGACCACCTGTCTAAGTTTACAACTAATGTGCTGCACCGAAAGTGGTGAACTTACACACACACACATATATATATACAGGGAAACCTGTTTGTGTGTGCAAATATTGTGTAACAAAAACTTGTTGCAGAGGTTCACTTGCTACTAAAAAATTCCTGTAAAACTTTAAAAATATCAATGACAGAAATTTAAATATGTACACATTTATTACACAAATATATTGTAAAACATTTTTAATGGTTTTTTAAACTTACAGTTAAAAAAAAAATTCTGATGCTATATCACATAAGGAGTTAGCGCAGGTTTACATTTCATTGTGATAAGGTCCAAAACACGTAATGCAAAGGCATATGTCACACTGTTCACATTTAAATGTGCTTTCCACACTTCTGTTTTTTAAAGTCTTTACTTTAAGCTTTGAGCAACGCTTGCAAGTTTTTTTTCTTCCATCTATTTTGATTCGTTTGTGCAAATTGTTTGATTTTAAAGTGTTGGTCAAATCTTGCTTCTCGCTACGTAATTTCGCAGAAAGGTGCTCAATCAACAAAAGCTTGAAGTCGAATAACTTCATCGAATTTTTATTCAAGGGCATATTAGATAGTGTGTTTAATAAAAAAGCATTGTTGAAAACACTATCTAAAATAAAATAAAATATGTAAAGCCACCATTTTTTTGAATTTCTACACGTTGAATAATAGCGTCTCTTTTGGTCCGCTAAGTCCACTTCTCCTATATATTCAGGGCCGGCCAGAGGACGGGGCGAGCGAGGCGGCCCGCGCTACTTCTAGGCCCCGCGCAAAACCTCGAAATCTTAATAAAAGAGAGAGAGAGAGAGAGAGGGGGGGATAATTTTTATTATTAAAATTTCAGCTTTTCAAGTTCTTCTACATGGTTAGATAATAGATCAGATCTTATAGATCAAAAAATTTTTGGAATGTGTCTAAATTCTATTGGTAGTAAATGAATGTTTTTAAAACAGGAATAGAAATTTCATTTCCAGTCGGTGTGTTATAAGGCCAATTTTAAGCCGAATGGACCGATTGCTCCCAATAGGAGGCCCCCGCGCTTAAGGCCCCGGGTGCTCGTGCGATATTCAGGGCCTGATGGAAAAAGCTAGTTAGTAAATTAATATGTAAACACGATTTTAATTTCTAACTATGTAAATTATTAATGCTTATTCAGCCTTCTGTCTTATTAATAAGTTATCCAGACATATATAATTTATTTTTGATTTGGACTTACATCTTTTAAGACAAATAGTTTTTCTTATGAAAAACAATTGAATTCTTTGAATGTAAATACACTTCCATGGTCGCCCATTTTTTGTTGCACGTAACTGTAAATAAATAAATAAAAGTAACTTTAAGTATTTATTTGAATAATATTCATTTTGTTAAAATGAACATAAAGGTTATAACAACATTTTTCAGCTATCAGATTACATTCACAAGTTTCAACAAAGAGAAATTAAGCCTATGTTACCCTTCCCAAAACAATGATAAACGTAAAAACAAAATAAAAAATCTTAATAACAATAACAAAGGCCGATGCCCCAGACCAAAGAGTTGTTAAAAAAACGTTTTAAATAAAACACAAAGTTTCGTGCATACAAAAAGACTGGGTTTCAATTTATTTTATCCAATGCTTCGCGATTATTATTAGGAAAAGTTTTACGGATGTAAAAAGGATGTTCAATCACTACGTTAAATGTAAAAATTATGCATGCGTAATAGGTGTGATCACACAGATCAAAATTTTAAGTGAAGTGGAAATGAAACACAAATTAACCTGTGTACTTTACTTTTCAAACTATTAAACTTTTTTTACACCAGTCTCATTTAAAAGAACTGAGAAGGGAAAGGGTAGCCGTATTAAGTATTAAAAATAATATTAGTATTAGTAAAATTAGAAAAAAAGTCTCCAATTTGAAGCATTTGCTTTTTTCAATGGAGCTATTAAGGGTTTTTTTCGTCGTGGCTGGGTGTCACCCTTGAACGGGTGGCACCTGGTGCGGGCCGCCCCACAGCTACGCCACTGAACTTCTCCCTCGATCGCTCGCAAAGGGGTTTCTGGACGAGCACTTTGTGCGTGTTTGGACGTTTTTTGAGCACATTTCTGCAATGGGGCAAAAATGGAATGGAGTCATTCAGACATTTTTTTCCTCATCGAGGAATAGAGAGTTCCCAATAGTTCGGAACGCGCAATTGTACTAGCTATTTTAATTATTTCCGAATACTAAAGTGAGGATGCAGAGGCGAAATATCTAAGCAATTAAATAGTGGCAAAGAAAATTGCGAAAAAAAAGTAGGAAAGTCATTTCAATTTTAAAATTAAAGTTTTACCCTGTATATTTTTGTTATACTTTATTCGATATCAACTGTAGTTTTCCTCAAAAGTTTTTTTTACCTTTTTTTTTTTTTGGTAGAACGCAGTGATTTAGAAAAAAAAAAAGAGCTATTTAAAAACGTGTTCCAACAATTAAATTTCTATTCTATAAAAATTATCAAATGTATCATTTTGCATTTCAAGCAGCAACATAACTTTAAAGCTACTAACTACTTCTCTGTTTGTTTCAAATTATTATCTCCCCCCCCCCCCCCCCAAAAAAAAGAGGAATTACTCTAAGAGTTTTTTTAATATATTTCTTAAATTTTCTTACATTTATTTTAGTACTTGTACTAATTTCTGAATATCCCAGGTGGATATAATATATATAATCGTTTATAATGATGCTTTTTCTCATTAAAAAATGTTTTTTAACAACAAACAAAAAGTACTTTCCTGACTGACTATTTGACGACCTAAAAACATCATGTAATATCAGTAGTGATTATTTTATGCTTAAGAGCTCTAAAATAATTATTTAATTCAGATCTCTCTCTCATCTGCTTTCTCAAAAACGCAATAAATAAGTTTTGCGATTTATATTTTCAAACGCTTTGAAAGTTTTCCGCACTAGCATGAAAAAAAAAGAGTGAAAAATATAAAAAATTACAAATTTTTTTTTTCCTTCTATGTCTATTTTTTATATTTACACCCCAAAATGAAACTGAAAGATATTTATTGATTAAAGTCAACTTTGGTTTTCATATTTATCACATTTTCTCCCATAAATATAAGTATTATATACATGTTGCGTAACTGTTGCCTTTGGACTTTGAAGTAGAGGAGCAAAGTAATAACAAACCATTAAATGCAGTAGTATTAAAACATTGGAAATTCAAATAATTAAACAACGTACGTTTTAAATGTTAACGAAATGCAGACAATATAATCAATAAATAGAAAATATTAGATAAATATAAAGCAAAATATATAACAATTTAAACTAAAGCTTTTGGTTTAAAAGCATATTTTTTGGGGGGGGGGGGGGGGGAGCGGAGCTTAAAATATTGTGATAAGTTTGTATCTTCAAAAGCCTCAATTTTGATTTTCAATTTATAGGTAATGGAATGATAGGTAATGCTTTTTCTTTTTTTTTAATAAATATCATATTGGAAAAAGCAGTTTCACAATGATAAGTGATAGTTCTGTTTATGACTGGAAGTTCCTCATTTGATAGAATTGCGGGCAGTGGCGTAGCAAGGTCCGGTGGCACCCGGTGCGGCGTTTTAACTTGTCACCCCCCCCTCCCCATGTCCACCAAAATATAAAATGAAATTTATTGAGTAAGCAATTTTTTTATTGAGTTGGTTAAGTAAAGAGTTTTGTTAATTATTTCGTAAACAATTTGTTATGAATGAAAAAAAAAAGTAAAATGCCTTTTTATTAGTAAGCCAATTTAATATACATTGTAAGAAATCATATACTTAAAATCTCTTCGTTCTAACTTTTTGTTCTGCAAATTTTGAAATTGCATCATCAAAATCGATAGCGTTAGCTACACTATTTTCAATTGACAAAATGGCTAAGCTAGAGAGTCGGGTTTGGTTCATAGCGGATCTCAGATAATTCTTAATTAGTTTGAGTTTTGAAATTTTTTAGTTTAGAGTGTGGCCACAGAGCTCACACCCTTGTCACCCCCCCTCAGAGCTGGTATCCGGTGCGGGCCGCACCCCCCGCACCTGCTTTCCTACGCCTCTGGTTGCGGGTAGTGTTTTCCACACGAATAGATTTCTTATCGAATAGTACTCAGAATAGTCTTCATTAAAATACTTTTCAAACGATTCAGCTAGCACTTGGCAGTGATTTTTTTATATCATCAATCCATTTCGTTGTTTAATGTAACATTGTGTCCTCTTGTAAAATTTTTCAGATTTGGAAACGACTGCAAGTTTTCCGTCGAATCACTTTTGTACTCAAAATTCGACAGTTTTTAATTAATGCTTTTATTTTGTCATCAGCTAAAAATCTATTTATGGTTTATCATTCGAGCATTCACGCAATTTAAACAATCTACTTAAAACTTTTCTGCGAGAAAGCAACTTTTCACCTCAGTGTGTAGTAACTGAATATGATAACATTTCAGAATACAGCTTCGAAAATAATCGAGAGTTTAGTACTCGTGTATTTAATGAAGTTGACCACCTTGACAGATTACTGTAATACAACACATTTAAATGGCTCAGGCATACCATTTGCTGCCAACTGCTGTTTATGAATGCTGCAATGAGCAAAATGGCTGAAATGCCGTTTCCTGCCAAATATTTTATTTTGGCAAAAAAACTCCTCCGTGTTTCCCTGACAGTCATTGCCCAAGCACCATCGGAACAGAAAGCAACGCAATGCTTCTCGTCAGGGCCGGCGCTAGCACGAATGGCGCCCTGAGGCAAAAAACTTTTTCCCGCCCCTACTATATATTATGAAGAAATATAGAATAAAAATGATCGATACAAACTTTAATAATACATATTTTAACTTTCGAAAAGCTGAAGGAAAGCAATCGCTGATCAGAATGGACTGAATAAGGGAAAATAAAGAACAGAAAAAGAGAAAAAGCAATAAGCAGTGTTTTGCTCGTCATAAAATAGATAGGTTTGATTACCACTAACTTTGAAGCCCAGCTGGGGCGGCTATTGAGTTGGAGAGTTAACCAATTCTACTGTTCAATTACAGTATAGTTTAATTACTTAGAAAAATCATTGTTAGAATATTCGGAAGTTGTGGCATTCTTATAGTATAGAGAGCCCATCCACCACGACAAGGTGGTACAAGGATGAGAAAAATCGGTTTTTAACTGTCCAGAGGCCTAAAACCGCATAAAAAAACAAACGTAATATCGGTTTTTAATTTTTTTCAGATAAAAACTTGTTTTTTACTTATAAAGATGAAGTCAATATTTATGGCTAATGCGCCCCTAAGAACGGCGTGCCCTGAGGCGGGCGCCTCACCGCCTCAACCTAGCGCCGGCCCTGCTTCTCGTCCAGTCTATCTCTTTTTTTTTGGCCTGCACGTGTACCACCTAGGAGATGCTTCGCAGTTTCGGAACCGCTGTACTAGAATATTGCGTACTCGTTGTCTTGGCTACAAGGAGAATCTCTCACTTTTTCAGGGAAGAGAAAGCTTTCGCCTCCCCGAAAAAGTAATCCGTTGTAACTTTAATCATACTCATTCAACAATTTTGGAATGTTTGTTGATTCTATGCATGTTTTTTGTTTGTATCTTGTAATATTTTCCCCTGTTTAGTTGCCTTACCACTTGGTTGTAGTACAAGGGGGGGGGGGGGGAAATTTTGCACTTAACTAGAACTTTGAGTTGCTACGGATTTATGAAATTAAATTTGGCAACACAGTATTATTATGTGTGCACATTTGTTTTCTTTTGGTATGGCGCTTTATATAAAACCTCCGAAAGGAACAGTGTCGTTTCGTAATCTCCGTAATTATGTTACAAAAAGGCTATTATTTTTATGCTCTTTAAAAGGAAAATCTAGTGACGAAATCACGAGTGCTATTACAGAAGAAGGGTTAGCTGAAGCTTCAGAATGTCTTATCGAAGGATCCGTGAAAGACAGAATTTCCCACTTTACTCTTAGGTATAAATAGTACTTTTTTCTTTCAGTTCTGCTTTGTTATTTGTTCCTGCTGTAAATACTGCTATTTTTATGAGATCTGTCACATTTAGATTGATTGCATATGTTTTTTCTTTCAAAATATTCTTCACAAAGAAAGACGAGAAATTATTAAGATGGTTTTGTGAGTACAGTAAAACCTGCCACATCCGGATCAATGTGGCGACCGACCGGTCCGGATATGAAAAAATCCGGATATCAAGACCATTTCAAAATATGTAGCTGTAAACAGGACTAAGATTATGCTGAACCACATAGACGTTACAAATAATTAATTTTGATGTGCTTCTTTTGTATACTTCATGTACACTAACAGGCAATAAATAAATTCTAATTCTAATTCTTTCGCCCGTCGCACAGTTCGAAAGAAATAGTACTTTCACTTTTGCTTACTCAAAAATATTTGTTCCGCGAGCCATCCGGATATGGGGAGGTCCGGATGTGGCAGGTTTTACTGTAATAGTATATGGTTTTAGCGATTAACAGCTGAGGAAATGGTTTTATTTTAAATCGATTGTGTGAATATTTACTAAATTAATATGTATCTTTAAACGTTTTATAAATGACATAATTTATGAACTTAAATTACGATTTTTTAAACTCTGAAGGCTTAGTACTTTTCTGTAAGAGTTTGCTGTGGTTCATGATAGATTTTAATCTGCAGGAAATAATAAGAACAAGTCATGATGCATTAAGATTGCTGAGCGATTCTATGGTACAAGGCAAATCCTTTTCAATCTATCTGCTTAGCTGTTGCTTGTTTAGATTAATTCTTTAGAGGATTTATGATTGTTAATAAAAGAAAGAAAGCATTGTCAAATACAATCTCAAATTTTACCATTATTAAACAAAACATCAGTTCATTCATAAAGATGCCAACCTGAAAAAAGTTTTCTGTTAAAGCAAGGAAATTTTCGTTAGTTATTAACGTTTGTCCATAGTCACGTAGGTAGGTTCTTCTTTTTCTGTTACTTAACATAAATTCTCAATTCAAATTTAAAAGGTTGAGCTAAAAGTAATAAATACACTCAATCCTGTCATCTTGAATTCTTTTTCAGGGATAAGTGACATGTCTTTTTGAAAGTATGTAATGTCAATTACCTATTTTCATTTCAGGCTTTTATGTGCAACTGATTTGGAACTGAGCCATTTTTTCATTCAGAGAGAAACAGAATTATTTATTTATCGCTTGCAATTTTATGATCAAAGAACAGTATATAAGATGCTGCAGACTGCCTATAAGCAAAGTAATGAGGTCCTTGCAAATGGAACTTTTCTTAAACGAGGCTATCAACATTCTCTAAAAAATGTAAACGTTATTTTTCAAGAGATTCAGAACGCATATAGAAGAGGATGTCATCAAATTAATGGTAATGTCAAAAGTTACAATGCATTTGGCTTAATTTTCTCCCAATTAATAGTTACATTTCATAAATTGTAGGTACTTTTTCTTGTGTAAGTTTTTTTAAAATTAAAAATATGATGAAAAAGGCATGCATAAAAGCAATAAAGCAATATCTGTATTTTTGGTGAAATTGAGTTACTTCCACCTGGTGATTCTTTTTCACTTATTTTACATAAATGCAATGCCACATGTGAATGGGAAGCATTTTAAAAAATGTTCCTGAAAAATGGTATCTGAAACAAATACATTGAAAGAGCAAAACTTGAGGTGTCAATATCCCATTTCGAGCTCAGCTGCGGATACAATATTTGTGCTTACCTCGGCAGTATACATTTCAGAATTACTTTTATTTAAAATTGTTGTGCTGTGATGAAGGTTTAATTAATTTTTACTTCAAAATCTCACTGTATTATGACTAAATGTTATGAAAATCTCATGCTATTTTAGATTATCTCTTTTTAAATGAGTAACGATAGGTCAAATGGTAAGATTACAACATCACATTAGGATGACCAAGTGCCGTCCAAAGGGGGATCTGGGCTCGGGTCCCCCTAAAATCCCAAACTGTTTCTCAGTGTTCCATAATATTCCTCCCTGATACTTTCCCCACTGTAAAAAAAAATTCTGGATTTGGTCTCAGTGTGGCCTCTTCGGGTACTTTCACACCAAAGGAGAAAAAGTAAAAAAACTTGTTTTTTTTCTCATCTACGCAAGTGCAAGGTATATTTTTGCCTTCAAAAATATGCTCTGCAGTTGTGCATGTGAGAAAAAACAAGTTTTTTGTCTTTGTGGCCTATGAAGCACCTTTCTATTCTTTGGTAGGGTGCAGTGCTGTGTTGGTTCTCCGAGTCTACCTTATTGCCTTTTCAAGTGCACCCTTTTGCCCTTTGGAGGGTTATTTGATCTCCTTTTTGTGCATCTTTTTTTAAGCCTTGTGCCTTTTTTGAAGCACCCCCATAACATTTGAAATTTCAAAAAGCATTACAACAGCCTTTTCACAAATAGTAATTGCGCTGTTGATACCATTTATTTTAGAAAAGTAACTTTCCATTAGCTTTTCCTGCTGTACAGAATTCATAGCAGGGAGGGACGAACACTCTTTCAATCTGTGTCCCGTCACAGAATTGAAAAAAACCAAGGGGTGCAAAAATGCCAAAATAGTGAAAATTTGGTCACAATGTATTTATGAAATTATTAGAACACTTTTTTGGAAAAACAATCTATTTTATGCACTAACCCTACATCTTCAAGGCACTAACCCAGTAATTCATACTACAGGAAGGGGCGGACAATTATTTTTAGGAGGATAAACAAAACAGTTCATAAAGAGATGGAGGAGAAATGTAATATGAAAAAACCATGGGGTGCAAGAGAAAAATGAAAATTTGGAGACTTATTTCAAGTGATATGAGAAAAATTTCTCTGTTTTGTAGTGAAAGACAGATCTGAAGTTCTGTTATTCAGTGTGACTTAGAAAAACTAAAAAAAAAAAAGTTCCTATATATTTAAAATTTGCACTGGTTTTGCCCAAAATGTTTCTTTTGTCATTTTTGTTTCGTGATGCATGATTGCTTTTGTCTCGAAGGAAATAATAACAGGACGGCACATAGAGAAACCACCCAGTCATCTCCATGACCAGCAGGGCTCGTGGATTTAAATCATGATTTAAATCTCGATTCAATTCAAGTGATTTTTGGAAAAGAATCATTGATTTAATTCATTTTTGAATTTTTTCTTAAAAATTGAGTTTAGTGTTAGAAAGTGTCATTCTAAGTATAACATATAATGTATTTACAACATCTGTTTCAAGCTCTGTTGGTTTTCGATAGGAACTGGTGCTGATCGATTTTTCATGCCATTCGCTCGAAAAGCTAGTGCAAACAAACATTCATCTTGTTAAGCGTGATTGCAATACATCTCAAGAAGCAATGCAAAGATTTAAAAAATTGATATACAGGTGCACTTGAATGGAAACTGATGATTAGTTTTCAGTGTTAACCATTCAAAGGAGTGATGAAATCAAACATTTTTCTCGCTAAGCAGGACTGCTAGGATTCAAATAAAAATTGGTTAGTGTGTTGACCTTAATGAAAACTGATGCTAATTAGGTTTTGGTGCTTAACGTTCGAAAAGATTGGCACAAGAGGCTTCCTTAAGCATAACTACTATACCTCAACAATAATGCAAGGATTCCAACAAAAATTGGTACACAGATACTTATGGGAACAAGGTTTTAATTGGTATATGCTGGTTAGTTTTTTCACCAATCGCTTCAAGAGGGTGAACAATCAAACGTCTTCCTGTTGATTGTGAATGATATATCTGAAAAAGTGCCATAAGGAATCGAAGAAAAACTGATATAGTTAGACACTAGGGAACTGGCTATCTTCTTGCGTCAATCGCCTCAGGTGGAGGCACAGGTGAAAGTTTTTTTTGCATGATGTGATTATATGTATGATTGGTATGAGAAGTTATTGCAGGATTGAAATGGAAACTTGTATACTGATGGAATATATAATAGAGGTTAGATCTGATTCCTTTTTGGTGACAATCACTCAAAATGACGTGGCAGTGGTTCAAGCTCAAACATAATCGTTATAGCTCAAGTAAAAACACAATGAATCAAGCAAAAGTTTACATAGGGATGAATCCCAATAAAAGCGGAATCTATTTAAATTTTGTCTTCATTAGCGTGACCCTTATCGATCATTTTTTCTTCATCATGATCTGTAGACTCAAAAAATACTAAAACAAGGATTCAAATAAATGTTGCTACATATGTGGCTTTTGGCAGAATTAATACTGATTAGTTTTTAGTGCCAATCCCTTGAGAGGAATTTTTATTATTTACAAAAATACAGAACTGTAGATGTAGACAGAGGTCTCTATAACATATCAGTTTAAAATGAAAAGTTATTCAAAGTATTTGTGTCAATTACTGAGTTATACTTTTGTTTTTGTACATTAGCTTAAAATATTTTTAAAAAAACTTAGAATTCTTTTATTGTAACTCAACAGGGACACAATTTTTTTTCTTTTGCATGGAGTAATTAAAAGGCTAAATCTGGCCCTGTCCGTAGACATAAGTAAAATTAATTTCTGTTGTCATTACTTCAAATTAAGCTGCTAAAAATCATACAGCATAGCACATTTGTTATTTTTTCTTGCTAGTCTCACTACTGTCTCTCCGGTAATACTATTAGTCTCTAATTAGTGCGGTTGCTATGAAAGTCTTCGCAAGGCATTACATTTGCAAGGAATATTGAATCCAGAATAACGGAATGATATGTGATGGAACAACTTTTGATGAAAAGAAAAAAATATAAGTGCTTGCAGTGAAGTTGTGTTCATTAAAACATACATTTTTTCTTTGCATCTCACTGTCAATTGTTCAATGGTAATAAAATACTGAAAAATCAATTTTTAAGTACATTATTTATATTTTTTCAAAATTTTAAATTGTGATGGAATGAGTCATTCTGTGACAAAACCATGCAAAATATTTAAATAAACAAATTTAAAGTAAACAAATATATAAAAATTATGTCTTTAACATTTTGTTACCTTTGAATTGGTAACAATAAGAAGAAAAGAAAACATTGATATAACAAGGGTCGAATGAACCAAACTGGGACCTAGGGGCTGTACTAACACAGGGTATCCTGCAATCAAGAAATTTCAGGTTTTATAGAATGCCATTTTATTTGAATTTGCCGATCATAAAATTGATTTAAAATGGCTAACTGTAGGAACTTCTACTATTTAATTATTTATGCTCAATCAAAAAAAGATTTTTTGAATTTTTTTTTCTGCTCAAAATATTAAAATTGAAAATTGCCTTTTCCCATCAACAATTTTCAAGCTGGATGTGGTGTAAAGAAATGTTTTGAATAATACAAAAAATTTACTAGAAAAATTGCACTGACCATTATTCTAATGCCACTCTCAGCACTGACGCTGTTAGAATTTGGAACACGTTTATCAGTTTGGTGTTGTTCTTGTTCATTCTAATTATGCAATCTGTACAGTAAAAACTTTCATCAGTTGCAAGACATTTCTGTTCTCCTAGTCGTAGAACAAATAAGCTTTCCTGTTTTGTAATGCACTCTTGGTTTCTCTTAAGCATGCAACTGAAAAGAGAAATTGCATTATTCAGTATCATTTTCTAACTAAAATTGGATTTAATTTATTTTAAGCAGTATGTTGTATTTAGTTCATTTTAAATTGATGATAAGTGTTTGTACTGGAAGTACAGTGATGTAAAAAAATGCCTTGCTCTATCTCAAACTTTCATTAATATCATAAATTCATTTTTTAAAAATTGATAATAATTTCCTAGTTATTAAAATTCTAATAAACTTAATATTTGATGACTTATTTATATGTTCCAGTACATTTTACGGCAGCTCTGAAGTTTGTTAGTGATCGTTCATGTTACCTGCACATGGGTTATGTTACCATACCTTTAGAAAAAATAAAAGTTCTTCTTTCATCAAGCTTTCAAGAAATTCTTACTCAAGGGGTAAAGCAAATGCAGTCTTCTATTTGTATGCAGGAGTTAGAGGATCCTCGCATCAAATCAATGAAGCAAGATATTCTCGTAAGTTTATTTAAAATATTTATATATTACTCACTTACAAAATCAAGCTTAAAAACATTCATACATTAAATAGGTATTTGTGCAGCAATGCATAGTTTAATTTAGTACTTAAATAATAAAAGCTAGTAGCAAGCAAAGTAATGTTTTTAGCTTATATTTTTTATAAATTAACTGTTCACTTAGAAATATTTAGCTTCAAATCAGCATTCTTTAAAGCAAAATATCTTTTTTGAATGGAGATATATTATGCTCTAAAACGGTACATAGATAATGTTAGCTAATAAGTAGCTATATGAGGTATTAGCTGCATTTAATTTTCAATAATATAGTATTAACGACAACTGAGTTAAATAGGTTAAAAATAGAAAAAAAAAAATACTAACTTTTCTCCTATTTTACTCATACTTTGCTTTTTTCTACTTCACAATTCTACCCAGTAATGTATAAAGTTTTTTTTAAGCATAATTTTCAAATTTAGCTGCAATAAGAAGAACATCTTGGACTGTATAGGTGAAAATTAGTGCTCGCCACTCACCATGTGGCAATTAAAGTAATAAAAGTGGAAATTAAAAAAATTATCATCAATCGCGGTTCCTGCACAGTCGCTTTTTAGAACATTCTACTGTAATCACTTTTTCCCCCCTTATTAACAAATCACATTTCTTTCCATTTGAAACATGCCAATATTGAACACGTGCTTCGCTGGAAATTTCATGCCATATTTCAAGTTTCAATGTTTCAACATCCTGTATAGACTTAAATCCTTTTAAAAGTTTGCAAACATTTTAGCATGGTTTTAATTCAAATCTGCATATTTCTTGTTTTATGTAAAAAAATTGTTTATTTTCTAAACAATTTTAGAGTTGGTTTTCAGTTAAAGTAGAGTTGGTTCAGTTTCTGATTAGTAATTTTAAATAGTGGCTACTAACTTTAAAAAGTGGCCACTAGCAAAACTGAGTCTATCGACCCCTGGCTACTAACCAAATTTTCCAGTTTTCAACTATATTGGACTGGTACACGCCTAGAGCTTTTCGTAAAATTTTAGTCCAATTTCTCTCATTTTTGCATTTAGTTTGGAAGTTTTTATATTAAACTATGCTTGTGCATAAACACAACAAAAGTGTTTTGGCAGTTAGACTGGGATTTATTCAGAGACAAAATTGGACTCCTGAACTTTACATATTTTTAAAAAATAAGGCATCCATGAAATAGGCCTTGAAAATAATTCAGACCTTGCTTGTAAAATTTGGTCGATAAAAAAAAAAAAAGTAGACCTCCTTTTGAAAAAATTAACTTGTTACAATGATGTTTAACTATCTTTTCCTCATAATATAAGCTGATTGTTTTGTACCACATGTAGAGCTATACCAAATTCATGAAAAAATATTAAATAATAAATTTCAGTTAAACTATTATGCAATTTTTCATTTTATATATTGAGTGTACAGTTGAGTGTACTGGTCGATACTGAGGTAGATACGGTTAAAGAAACATCCGGATAATTGGATTGACAACTTTAAAACACAAATAAGGATATTTAGACAGCTTCCCTTCACACAATTTCCAGGCTTAGGACTGGCATTTGTAGTAGTGTATATTTAATCACATTACGAATGGCATGAATTAGAAGTTATTTTTTGTTTCTTTATTTTTTAATTTTCTAAAAAATATTTTCAAAAAATGATAGAGAAGTAGTATTATACATAAAAATGATTCATACACTGTACTGACTGTATAAGAAAAACATTGTGATGTAAAGTAATTATTGATAATCTTCTGCTACATAGAGAATATTTTTATTTTATCGTTGTCCTTTCTGCGCTGCCTTCTTGTTTGTAAAAAACAGATACAAAGCTTAAAATTGCATCGCCGTTTTACTTACTATCTGACATAGTTGTGTTGATGTCAAATTTAAAGGCCCACTACGTTGTTTCCAATTTCTTCTTTTTAAAATTTTAACAATTTCTATTTTATGATTTAAAGATAACACCATTATTTTGCTTCCCAGACATGTTTAAAAAACACCTTCTACACTTACAGATGATATTTTAGAAAATGTGCGCTCCTTTAGCTTTGTGTAACGCTTGTGCGGAAAATGAAACCACGTGATAAGTTCCCGAGGTGCGCAGTCTACCTTTTAGTCAAGTGAGTTTTTCAACAGTGTTCCTGGAAATTAAGTTAAGCAGAGATAATACTTGACCCCTTGACCGTAATTGCAGTACTTCAACTAGAACTCAGGAAAAAACCTGCATGGTCCTGACCATTCTGGTCGATTAGACATCCGGTTAAGCGGCGTCTGGATAAGTGGCGCTCTACTGAAAAATAAAAAAATAATGGTTATCTAAATTAAAATAAATTTAATAAAAAAAATAGGAAAAAAAGAATAGCTATTTCTGGCAGATCTGTATTATGTCCTTAAAATTTTCTACCTCGTAGTTTAAAAAAATTCAGTGTTTTACATTATTTATGCTTTCCCATAAGTCTTCCCGTTCAATATTTTCCCATTCAATATTACAACTATTTATCTGTTTGAAATATTGATAATTACATCCAATACTCTTCCATTAAAAACACACCACTTGGTGTCTTTTCTGTTTCTGGTCAAAGTGTCACCAATTAAATTCATCTTTCTAAAAATAAAATGTTTAAGACTTTTCATATTTTTTTGACTTTTTTCTTAACTTGTTGTGCCAATTTGGTGTCAGAAATGTGAGGTGTTATTCTAACAGAAAAGTACATTTTTTTCCTCACTGTAATTAAAAAAAAAAAAAGTCACTACTTCAATAAGTGCATTTACAAACTGAATTATTTGATTTTTGATTTTACTGGACTAAAGATATCTTCTATAAAGGAAATTAATCCAAGTTTATTCCTTAGAAAAATGTTTACTTATAGCAAGATAATTTTTTACGCTGTAGTAAAAGGACTAAATTAATTAGAGATATGCAAAATATTAACCTTCATTTTTACTTCTTTTCCCTAGTTTCCTAAAGTATGTGCATAAAATTAAATATATGTCGTTGAAAATATGAAATTATACGAAGGTTATGACAATGTGAGCGGGCATTATGTTATTAAGTTATAATTTTCAGTTTTTAACTTTCATGATGTATGATACATTATTCTTTCATTATAGGTTAAAGTGGTATGATGTAAGTAATATAAAACAGCTTGTTAGTACTAATTAGTAATAGCTGAAAAAATATTCTCAAATATACAGTTGTATGCAGCTTATTTTCATGTTCTTTTCAAATTTTATTAAGATAGCATTTTTTCTTCCAAATTTTACAATATTAGTTACTCTGCTTTATTTTAGAGATGGTTTTATCAACCTATGAAATCTTCTCCCATATTACAGTCACAAGTGAAACCTATCAACATCAGCAATTTATCAAGTGAAAGTATGAAATTTCCTTTGTGTATGGCAAACTTACATAATCAATTAACTAAACATCACAGGCTAAGACACTTTTCAAGGGTAAGTTTCTACTGTTTAGCATTTCTACTTTATGTGCAAGAATTACAGATATATTGAAGAAACAATGGAAAGGCATAACATAGAGTTAAAAAAGATTAAATATAAAAGACAAGTGCTGTTAGAATTCGGTGTGTGCATGTATATGCAACTTGGCATGCTGAATTAGTATAGGAAGGTTATAAAGTATAACGGACAGTGTGCAATTCCTATCAAAATACAAAGATGGTGAACATTGGTCTGAATGATCTTGATTTGCTGAATCACTTGGATGTGTCCAAAAGTAGATGATATTTGGTTAAACCGTTTGGAAGTTATAAAAAATGATCATATTCTGTGTCGATTTAACCTCCCTTAATGACATTACATTACAACATTGGTTCTTAACCTGGTAGTCAATAACAGGCAATATGTGTCTAAAAATAAAAGGAAGACCATTCATAATAAAATACTTCTTAGTACAGTTTAGTTTAAAATATTAATCAAACATGCAAGCTTTCAATTAACTTATTATTCAATATTGGAAAATTCACTAAAAAGTCCCTAAACTTGTGTATTTCAAAATCTCTTATCTTGATTTTTTTTCTTACTTTCATACATACAAGTTTTATTATGCATATGAAATGAGATTTATTTCAATCGGTTTTTTTTTGTTCAATTTTCTAGAATTTGTTTCTTCTTTTTTTTGTCATTATATTTCATTACATTTGATGAATTTCATTTGCTTAAATTAATTTTCAATAAACCTACTGATTCTTTATTGGATTTTCTCATTATGAAACTTAAAATAAATAAGTATGAAATATAGTTCATCCTTTTTATTGTCTTGTCATACCAATGCTTTGATTACAATTATAATATTCTTTTATCAGTGAATTTAAGTAGATAAATTAACTGAATCATTAAAATGATAATTCTAATTGATCTACCCATCCATTTTCTATCATTTGTGGTTAAATCTGTGAAATGCAGGTTAGAAACCTTAATGTCTTATAATCAGAAAACTAACAAGCTAATAGAACAAATATGAAATAAGTATTTGTTTTTACATAAAGATAAAGTAAAAAAAATAAATAAATATAAAGCTAACCAAGCTTAACTGTAATTTCCTTTTTCTTTCGTTTAAAACTTTCAGATTCAGTACACTCTTTTCCTGAAAGAAATTGGATTTTCTTGCCAGGATGTCATTTCATTATTCATGAAAGAATATTCTCTACCTCCAGATGAAAAATTTAAAACAAACAACATTTGTTCCCACTCATGGACTGAAAGTAAAAACCGTTATATATACAGCATAGAACATTTGTTTGGGAAAAAAGGAGCTGGAAAAAATTATAAAGCTCATAGTTGTCATTCTCTGCAAGTACAGCATAGTTACAGCTTTGGTGACGGAGGATGCCCTTTTGTAAGTTTTGATGATGATCACCTAGAGAAGTGTCTTAAGTCATATAAGTTTGAGGTAATGCTTTTTATGTGTTATATCACTGAATTTGTTCTGTAATTGATGATTTAATTTTATTTTTATTTTTCTTTGTACTTAAACTGTTCTAGAAATTTTTGTAAAATTTTTAATATGGGAATAACATGGCACTTTTTTTTAATTACAATTCATTTGATGTCATTATTCATTTCAAATTGTCTTTCTTGCACCGGCAATTGCTTTGAAGATTAACATAGAAAATGTATTGTTTCAGTTTTAAATATATGTTAAATTATTAGTGTGCCTTGTTAAAACATTTAAATTCTTCATCTAACTTCAATGTTTTCTGTACTAGTTTAGTGAGTAGTACTAGGAACCAATGTTCCAAGAGTAGAAATGACACTGTAAACCAGTTTCATATAGTTTGTGACTTCATATTCATGAAACATTCACTTTCATTTTTCATTGCATTATGTTTCTATTATTGCAATTAATTATTTTTAATTTACTTAAAATACAGTTTTACCTTCTCCCCTTCCAAAGAAAAATAAATAATTAAATAAAGGAATGAAGTAAAAAATTAATAAATAACAAGTGCTGATGTATTGTTTGCAGTCGGAGAAAACAATTTCATTTAAGGGTTATGATTTCAGTCGAATATAAAAAGTAGGATAAGTATACTATAAATACTTGAATGTATTTTAATGGTTTATGAGAAATGTTCAACTGAAAATATAAATTTTCTATCATTTGCAATTAAATATGTAAAATGCAAGTTAGAAATCATTAATCTTTATATATTATTTCTCTAGCCTGTTTTTTGTCACTACGCGAGATCTTTCTTATTCCTTTATCAAATTCCACAAGTTACCCCTCATTTTGAAGCTTATAGTGCCGGTTAATGATGATAAATAGACCCACGGTCTAAAAACGTACTGCTTCTCTTAAGTTTGAACTTTAAAATTATCTAAGAAGGAGTTCTTTTAATGGATGCCAAATTGGTGTTGTGTATGCTGGCTAGGGGCCGAGTGGTTAGAGCACAAGGATGGTATACCCAACACCCGTGGTTTGAGTCCAGTGTTTCATTTACGTTTTCTTCAATTAATTGTTTTGCTGGACTGTGGATTTTTGATAAACTAAATATAAAAAGAGCTCTTTTATATTTTATTTGGTGTTTTTATTTTCATGCAGTGAATTAAAAAATAGTAGAAAAAATACTATTAAAATTATTTATTAAATTACATATTCATTGCATAAAAATTTTTTTTGAATGAATACATCGAACATACTCCATTATTATTAATTTATTAGCTGCTAAATTTAAAATATTTTATGTGAAAATATGATATTCTTTCTGAATGTCCGTACCTGAGCAGCATCCCTGCCCCAGCAGTGCACTGCTGGGTATATGTATATATATTTATATACCCTCATATTAGCTTATTGTCTTACCAACTTTAAGCATTTAAAAATTATTTATTTATTTATTATTTATATTTTTGCAATTTAAGGGGGACATTTTCTGTTACACCTCTTTCCTGGTGCCAGAAAAAAAAAAGACCGATTTAAATGGAAATTATTTTATTTAATTAATTATTATTTTAAATTTACCTATATACATTATTTCTCTAGCCTGTTTTTCTGTCGCTCCGCAAGATCTTCCTTATTCCTTTATCAAATTCCACTATTACCCCTCATTTTAAAGCTTAGCTTGCCGGCTAATGACGAAAAATAGACTCACGGTCTAAAAATGTACCGTTTCTCTGAAATTTGACATTTAAAATTCTTTACGAAGACATCCTTTAATGAATGCCAAATTGGTGTTGTACACTCTGGTGCCCTCTGGTATCAAGTAAGCAAACAAGAAACTCTTCTGTTTTTATTGTGTAGAAAATTGGACAGTTTTAGCTGCATCTCTGTCTTTAACTTATGCAATCGTTAGGCTCTACAGATTCATTTATATTATGAATGTGTAGAGCCTAACCAACCAACAGTAACTATATTTTAAGTAATGGAACCTTTTCGTCAGTGTATTGTAATGCAATGAATACTACTAATAAAAATAATTATCATTATTTTTGTGATTATTTTATTTTGTATATAAAAATAATACTCTGCAAAACAAATTGTTACAGCTATTTGTACTGATTTGTTCAGATAGATGTCCTCTTTTTGTACTAACACCCTTTTGCTTTTTTTATTCTTCATAATTTCCTTTCTCCCAAATTGGTGCGGAATTCTGCATGTGTCGGCTAGTAATAATCAAAAAATTAATAAGGTGTTTTCTGCAAATGATACTGAATATTTTTATAATAAAAAATGAATGAATCAATCAATAGTTATCAAATTTCATTGAGCCCTTTTTATAAGTGACAATTCTACTTTTAGGTGTCATTAAAAAAAGTACTTATATCACTTTAATTTTATTTTACAACTGTTAGATCCATTGTGTATTTTTTGTTTTATATGTTAAAGAGTTATTAGTGCTTTTTATGTCTTATGCTTATTTCTATTTTGTATTTAAATTGAAATGTTGATATTCTTGGTTTTAAAACTATGTATCTCTATATTTTAGCCATTAGATATTGAAGATATAAAGTGTTTGGTATCAGCAAAAAGGTACAATGAAGCATGCTTTAGTTGTCTAAAGACCAACCTAAACAGACACTATCAGCCTAGTACTATTACTGCAAAAACTAAAAGTTCTGCATGTAACTCTTCTAACACTGGTATGATTATCAATAATTCTGCTCCTGTAAAAAACTATACAGAAAATAAGGATGTGTTTGACGCTTCTTTGTTGCCAATTCTTACTAAGCCTTCAAATTACTACCTTACACTCTCAAACTTTTCTTTTGAAGATATTAACAATAGTTGTAGATGAATTGTTACTAGGAAGTAGACAATATTTCTTCATACTGAAATGTGTTTTGTGCTGAAGATGTGGAACTCCTTGTTTGGTGCCTCCTTTGGGAAGGAGGGGTATGACAATTTAGCTGTTAATTATGATTAAAATTTTGTTGATCCTGAAACAAGATGTTGTACAAATTTAAAAGTACGTGGTGCCATCTGCTTAGAAACATGTAGTGTATTGTTTATTTTAATAAGAATTTTATTAAACTTTGATTGTAGGAGAAATCACTTCCATGTGAACAAAACTGAGTCTCAAAGCTTTTCAAAGTTTTCTTACTTTTTATGCATTTGTTTTTAAAAGAAAAAGATAACCATTAAAGAATGATTTTGACACATTTTTAATGAGCTAAATTAAGAACTTTGTATTATTTATGTATGGCAAGTTGGATAATTAATGTCCGAAATCTTGAGCACTACTGACGTTTTAACGATGAAACAGTATGAAAGAATTTTAATACGTAAAAAGCTTGTGGGGCCCATGGAAATCTCGGGATGAGCAAGAGATTTTCACTACCATTGTGTTGCATGTGGAAATAACCTAAACAGACATTATCAGCCTAGTACTGTTACTGCAAAAGCTAAAAGTTCTGCATGTAACTCTTCTTCTAACACTGAAATGATTATCGATAATTTTGCTCCTGTAAGGAACTGTACAGAAAATAAGGATGTGTTTGATGCTTCTTTGTTACCAATTCTTACTAAACCTTCAAATTATTACTTGACACTCTCAAACATTTCTTTTGAAGATATAAAGAATTGCTATAGATGAGTTTTCTCTAGGAAGTAAATAATTTTTCTTCAAACTGAAATAATATGTTTTGTGCTGAAGATGTGGAATTCCTTGTTTAGTGCCTCCTTTGGGAAGGAGAGGTTGGACAATTTAGCAGTTAATTACGATTTAAATTTTGTTGCTCCTGAAACTTTAATTAATGTCCGAATACTTGAGAAATTGCACTACTGATGTTTTAACAATGAAACAGTAGGAAAGAATTTTAAATGCATGTAAAAAGCTCGTGGGTCCCATGGAAATCTTGGGATGAGTGAGAGATTTTCACTACAATTGTGTTGCATGTGAAAATAGCCTAAACAGACATTATCAGCCTAGTACTATTACTGCAAAAACTAAAAGTTCTCCATGTAACTCTTCTTCTAACACTGGAATGATTATCGATAATTTCACTCCTGTAAGGAACTGTACAGAAAATAAGGATGTGTGATTCTTTCGTTGTTGCCAATTCTTACTAAACCTTCAAATTATTACTTGACACTCTCAAACATTTCTTTTGAAGATATTAAGAATTGCTGTAGATGAGTTTTCCCTAGGAAGTAAGTAATTTTTCTTCAAATTGAAATAATATGTTTTGTGCTGAAGATGTGGAATTCCTTGTTTAGTGCCTCCTTTGGGAAGGAGAGGTATGACAATTTAGCAGTTAATTATAATTTAAATTTTGTTGATCCTGAAACTTTAATTAATGTCCGAATACTTGAGAAATTACACTACTGATGTTTTAACAGTAAAACAGCGCAATAATATTTTAAATACACTTAAAAAGCTTATGTCCCATGGACATCACGGGCTGAGCAATTTTCACGATATTTTACATTGCACGTGGAAAGTGCGTGATAAATGGTCAGAAGGCTTGTTTGATCATTCAGCTGTAAATGCTGTAATGTGCAAAAAAATTTTTTCTCAACGTTTACACTTAAAATGTAACCTCTCTTAGATAATGTGAAATTGGAGTGCAAACTATATTTGTTAACCAAATGCTAAATCCAAGTGTTTCTTTACTATGTGAGACATAAATAGTAATCCTGTATTTAATATCACTCGGATGTTTTTAACCAGAAGTGCAAATAGATTCAATTGGCTACTGTAATTCATTTGTGATTGAGGTCATTTATGATGTTCTGTAGATCTGAATGATATTCATTAAAATTGTTTTGGAGGAAGAAATTCTGTTTTAATTGTGCATTGTTGCTTGACAAGTTTATGCAAAGTAAATAGTTGTTGTTATTATTATTATTTTAATAGTGTGCTATCGAATATGTCAAAAATTTAAACATTCTATTAAAATTACAGAGAGAAATAATATAAATATTTATGGGGAAAAGGGATTAAAAATGACATAAGATGAATAAAGCATAATATGTTGCAAAAATACTTTTTTTTTTTGTTAATGTAGTACAAAAATCCAAATAGTTAATGTTTTAATGTATTAAGCACAAAGTATTAATGTAACTTTAACAACCACTAAAGCACCCATTTAGGTTAATAACATTAAAAGCAGGATTTCACATTGACAGAATAAGAGTCTAAAGTGAATTCTGGTTGCAAATAATACCACATTTCTTCTATCAGTTCTTGTAACCCTTCATTAAAGAGCATTGTTGGCCATTCACAGGCCTTGCTTGCCCCCTAAAGTTCTTTGAGGATTTAGGTCATGGCTTTTAGCAGGTCATAGTTGTTTAGTTGTGTTTTTAACCCCTTTTTGGGCACATTAGCAGTACAAGTAAGTAACTTGAGCATTTCACATTCCCTTCCTATTACATATTTTTTGATCTATTTCATTTTCATGAAATAGATGAATGTAATTACTTAATAATAAGAAAATTCTGTGCGATTATAAACCTAACTTGGTGCACATGATGTAGAGTCTCTGAACCATTTTGTTCTCCTACTGAGAAAACTAAAACTGAAGGATAATTATGTAATTATGCCTTTCAAAATCTTTAAAAAGGCTGGTGTTGATACAATGCCAATAAAAGCTTATATAGCAAATCTTTTCTTTAATGTTTAATATGTTTTTTGTTTGACATTCCAAACCACACAACTATCAGTGGATATCATTATTACTTGAGAATTTCGAGGCCCACTTTCCTCAGAAGAGGGAAGCACCTGGCCTCTGACAATGCAAATTTGCTCTAAAACTTTAATTTATCTAAGAGCATCTAAGATGTTTGATATGTTTGAAACAACAGAATATAAATAATGCGCACTAAAATAAAGTAAAAATCAGCAGATAAGCATCAGCATATGAAGCTATGAAAATTGACAAAGAGAGAAACAGCAACCATGACATTTAGTGCTTTGTGCACTTCAAAAACATCATATGATCAGTACCATGAACAGTTGTACTGATTGATATGTCTAGGTACAGACTCGAAGAGCATGTGAATTTTTCCTGCAAGTTGGATGCCCATTTCCTGTCAACCATTTGCCGGAATTTGCCTTCTCAATGTGTTGTGACAGCACATGCAAGTGACATGCAATCCCTTCCCAAATGTATTACATACAGGGTTTGTCCGAAAAGTAATAGGACTGAGTCGATTAAAAAAAATTTATTGAGCCAATCCTTAGAATTCTTTAAAAACTTTCAAAATAGGCTCCTTCTGCGACGATACAACGCTGCCAGCGTGATTTTCAAGCATTGAAGGCGTCACGGAAGGCGTTCTCCGGAATAGAATGAGAGCCGCGGTGCATGCTGCTTGGATTCCCTCTGTCGTCTCAAAATTCTTGCCTTTCATCGGCCTTTTCAGTAGGGATGTAACAAATATTCGGCCACTATTCGGTATTCGGCCTATCCGGCCCCTTGGCCGAATATTTGGCTGACCAAATAATCATTTCATCACCAAGCCGAATATTCGGCCTGGCCGAATACAGAGTAAGGTCAATATTTGGCCTGGCCGAATATTGATGGACTATTCGGCCGAATAGTTCTACTGCAGTAGAAATGTAAAAAAATAAAGAAATTAGTAGATTTTAAACATTTAAAATTGTATTATAATTATTGCAAAACAATACATTAGTTTATAGTTTAAAAAATAAAAATTATTTAGAAAAAAAACTACTTTTTTTAAACCTTGTTTTAGGCTTGACTACGCAAAAGCAGATTTTAAAGTGGTAATATTGTATTTTATATTTAGCATTTGTTCCCAAAGCTGGCAAGAGTAAATTATGATACATGAAAAATTAATTTTGTTATTATTAACAAAGTGGAAGTCAGATTTTGTTTGGGTAGACTGATTTATTGTGAGTATTGGGCAAGAGAGAAATATGAAAAGCCTAGAACATATCATGAATATTTAGATAGCATAGGTTATTGGGGTTTTTGAAAATAAAAATCTATTCCAGTTAACTGTATTAAATTTTAATAGATCGTTTAAAGATAGGTATGTAAAAAAACCCATAAAATAAAAATATTAACTTTTATAACTTCAAAAATATCTTCACAAAACAGTTTTGAGCAGGGTAAAAGTTCACTAAGCAATAGTAGTTCTTTCATTTGAATTAAATAATTAGTAAAATAATGCTAATGCTTACTACCATAAAACCTGTCATTTCTATTCCACCTGTGGGTGAAATTCTTAGTTTTATTACATTCAAAACAATAAATAGATTAATTTTAAATAGTTTTAAATTCTTAACAAACAGAAATAAATCATACATCATAGATTGTGTGTAATTGGTGTTAAACTTTGTCAATAATTTTAAATTTGTCAAATACTTTCTATTACAAATATTTTCTAGAAATTTTAATACTCGGCCTAAGACATTGGCCGAATATTCGGTTTCGGCCTATTCGGCCTAGAAGAAATGGCCGAATATTCGGCTTCGGCCTGGGAGAAGTGGCCGAATATTCGGTATTCGGCTATTCGGCCAAATCACTATTTGTTACATCCCTACTTTTCAGGCTAGGAAACAAAAAAAAGTCCGGGGGAGCCACATCTGGGCTGTAGGGCGGCTGGGGAAGCGTTGGGATGCTGGACTTTGTCAGGTAGCTGTTCGCAAGAAAGATGGTGTCTTGGGACCATCTTCGCGCACACCTTGCACACGTTCAAATGCTCCGTCACAATGTCATGAACCACAGATTTTGGTAAATTTAAAATATGTTCAATTAAAGAATACTTAGTCGACGGTCTGAGTTCAAAACTTTGCGCACAAGAGTCACATTTTCGGTGTTTGTCGAAGTCGAAGGTCTTCCAGCACGATGTTCATCGGCGCCCTTTTGGAAAACCTGGTGCCACCGAAACACACCACTTCTTGCTAAAGCAACATCTGGGAAAAGCCTGCTTGATCATATCAAACGTTGCAGATTTACCGAGTTTCACACATAATTTAATCGCGTACCTCTGCTCTAACGAACGCTGCATTTTCGGCTTGCACCACTCACGGAAACACGTTTCGCAAAATGCCTGTCCTGACTCTCCAGGTACTCGGAGACAACTGAACAGCCCCTCATTCGTTAGCTAGGAACGCCCTCTACCGAATCCAGGTGGTGCTCGCACGCTCCGAAGTACAGTCGAGGCGGAAGAAAATCAGTCCTAATACTTTCCGGACAAACCCTGTAAGGACGTGATAGCCTAGTGGTTAGGATGTCGGGCTTCCAACTGGAAACTTGGGTGATCAATATCCGATCCGCTGAAGACACACCATGTACACTTGGTGTATACATGCACGTAAAATCCGTGGACCCTGAAGTCTCGAGGCAGTTCCGGGGTACCAGAGGGTAGAGAATTTCCCTTTTCTTCACTCTTAAGTCAAAAAAGGAAGGTGGCATATTTGTGGTGTCACCATCTAGTGTCATCCAAATACATAATGAGCCAAGTCGTACTTCCACCGTTGTGGTGCTCATCTGTAAATGGAAGGCGCTCCTTATTGCCTTAATTCACTCTGCGAAGGGGAGCTTGAATAACCAAGTGGCATTAGAAACAACAACAATGTATTTCACTATACACATGTTTAAGATTTACTTTTGTTGCAGTTAAATGTAGTGTTGGGTATTTTGATAACTGATTTCAAAACTAACATTCAGAATGAAATATTTAAAGTTCTTCTAAACTGACTGTGAGGGTAAGCCCTCATGCCCCCCTATGAATCCCCACATGCGAAAGTAAACATTTAGAAATTTCTCCATAAGTTTGTTTTTTGAGTGAATCTTTTTATTATCCTCTCGCACATCATTTTACTATTGTAATTTCAAAATTGTTCCTGATATTTTGAGTGGATGCCAACTTAAGTAGAAACTATTTAAATATTTGTTTGTGTGTTTTCTTCTTTTGACAAACAGAAATATGTCACTAAAAAAAAAAAAATGTTTATTTTAAGGAAATATGTTCTGAAAATTCACAAAATTGCAACCTTGAATACATGCAATGAAAACGAAACAAAATGAAAGTTTTCATTGCAGCAGTTCGAAAAAAGGTATTCTTGATTAAAACCTTCTATGTATATTCTGGGAAAATGTTATCACAAATAGAATAATCATTAAGAATTAATTCTATAGGATTCTATTTCTTTTTTACTATGTTGCTCTTAGGAGCTCTATAATTATCTGGTTTTAATTTCGCACTTTAGAATTTTAATTTAAGGTAAAAAGAGGGGGCGGAATACATAGCACTTATTTGGCATTTATAACTATTTTTTTTAAAGGTATGATTTTTTAAAAATTCCTCTTTAGCTTTTAATTCAATGAAAAATTCAAATTTTTAATTCGTTATGGAAGGAAGTGGCGAAAGTAAGTTATTTACGGTGTGATTTTTTATATAGAAAAAATATAATTGAATTGAAATCAATGTTTTGATAAGCTCTTGTTTGTCAAATTATTTACGGTGTGATTTTTTATATAGAAAAAATATAATTGAATTGAAATCAATGTTTTGATAAGCTCTTGATGGCATAAGTCTCATTAATTTTTCATTATTTTATGCATCATCAACATTTAAAATATTTACCAGTAAGATATCTACACTCAAAAGGACTTATTAATTTATAAAATATTGTGTAAATTCCTAACCTTTACAATCCTGTTAACAAAGGCGTCTTAGTGAGTTAAGAAAGACAAGGCTTTCTTAAATCTAGTTTAAATCATTCATAAAAGTTGTCTGTGTGAAGGAAAATAAAAGCTGATTGCATAAAGAATGTTAAAAGTGGACTGCATAAATTGTAACTCATAACCATGGGTGCTGACATCAAAAGTAAGGAGAGGCATTTGCCATCCTATAAAAATTCCTCAAGGGGCTTAAGAAAAAAGTGTAAGAGTTATAAAAATATGGAAATGAAAACAAATGTCTATCCAAAGTGAATTACTAAACATTAATTCAAAGAATAATTTATAAAGCAGAAAAAAAATATTGCTGTACCCCTTCAGGAAAAGAATTTTGATGCCCACATTCAGAACTATGGAGTTTTGACCATGCATGAAGCTTTATTTACACAGGTATAAAATTTCTTCATGTCTTTAACACTAGATTGCCCAGAATAGTCATTTTGACTGCTTTGAAGCTTCCATTTTTCATAATTTGTTACTAATTATGGTGCAACTTTCAATTGCATTGGCTTTTCCTAATACATAATAAGTAGGACAAGTAAATGTGACTGAAAGTTTTACTGTAAATTATTGGCAACTTGGTGTAAAATGAAAGTTTAGAAATGGTTCAAAACGGGCTGGACAATCTCGTGTTTAAGATCGGAAAACGACTAGTTCTGTGCCGTGCCTAAAGAGTCTTTCTTAACATTTCCATGAAAACTCGCACAAATTGATGTTTTAACTCGTTTACATTTTCAAACTACATTAACCCCTTTTGAGCTTCTATTTTGCATAATTTGTTACTAATTATATTACAACTTTCAATTGCATTGGCTTTTCCTAATACACGTTAAGTAGGACAAGTTAATGTAGGACAAGTTGACTGAAAGCTTTATTATAATTATTAGCAACTTGGTGTAAAATGAAAGTTTAGAAATGGTTCAAAACAACCTGGGCAATATAGTGTTAAAGATTCGCAACATAGTGAAAGCAAGGAAATGTGAGTAAAGTTTTCTTTGATTGAATTACAAAAGACGAGAGAAAAATCCTTATTCACATAGTAAAATACTCAAAGGAATAAAAATTGTCATTTTTTAAAAAATCAATGTAAAAGTTATGAGTGAAAACAAAACAAAAACAAAAAACCCGTTTTCTGTTTAAGTTTTGTGAGGAGACACACAATGCAAGCTGCAGACAGTTGTTTCTAAAAATAAAATAATAAAAAAAAAACTAGAATCTGCTCATTGATTCGTATGCACGGAAGAAGTACATTCTGATGGCTTCACCAACTTGTCTGAACACTTCAGTCAGTGTAAATATCATTCATAGCAAATAAATATATGCACTGGAAAATTTGAGAATTAAGATAATCCATTTGAGGAAATTATTTTTTATATTATTTATTTATTTGTTTTGAAAATTTATTTTTTTAAAATTTTAAAACGTCTTTATCGTGCATTCTCTGTATTTAATTCTATATTTTAACTTTTTAACCCCAATACATCAACAACATAACTGTGACGAAAATTTATTTTCAAAATAAGTATAATGAGCTTTCTTTAGGTTTGAATGATGAGTTGAGTGCGTTTAGAGCAAAAAATCAAAACTATTTACGCCAAGAAAAAAAATATCCTTTGAAATTATATGAGAAATGAGTAATTAGTCCGTTTCCCTATATAGCTGGTTAAAACGGATCTTTGGTTTGTGGCATAAGCTAATTGAGTATTAGATCTTAAATAATAGATTTACAATTTGATAGCATTATATAAGTTTACTGAATTCAAATTATTTAATACTTTTGAAGCATGCTAAATTTTGGATACCGGATTTTGGAAAAATGTTCAAAATTAAAACTGAGCAATTACAGCTACAATATATATTAATATGCAATGAATGCTAAAAAATAAATATATATTTTTGTTTTATGTTTTCAAACTACGTGTTTCACTTAAGGTACCTTCTTTTATTGATTTTCAAACGTAATACGCATTTTTCAATACTTACTTAAAAATAAATGCAGACATATTTTTCCCAATATATTTCAGTTTATTTATTTATACGGTAATTAGAGGTCAAGTTATGTCTTGAAAAGCTACGAGTAATACAGAATTTTTGAGCAGGAAGTTTTCTGTAGTTCAGCTTCTCAAAATGGCTTTTTTCAATAATTTACTAATAATTAACTGTGATTTGTGTAATTTTGGTAAGTATAAATTACTTTTTATCGGGGAGGGGGGGGGGGGAAGAGTTTTGTACATGCTTTTCTTGTACATGTAGGAGTGCAATGATTAAGTAATTTATCATTTAACTTATATCGTTTTGCTATAGGGAATGTTTTTTTGAAGTGTAATGTAAAATTTAATTTTTTTAAAAATGAAATAAATGTTCTGTAGTTTCTCTAAACTTTCCTTCAACTTTATAATAGCTCATTGCGTAAAATGTGCTTTATATACTCTATTCTGAACCTCGAAACCGAAACTACTTGGTAGTTTTTCAATTTGTAGTTAATGCATGAACTTGTTTTTTGAGCGTTAATTGAATAAACAAATAAATAAATAATTATAATAATAAACAGCAAACTTTATTACCATTCATAATCAATGTTATAATCAATGTATGTTATTCATAATCAATGTTCTTCACTGAGAGAAAAATGTTTTTCACATTGATAAATACTAATTATTGGGTTTTTTTTAAATCTTTAGTTTTCTTTTAGTAAGTTGTAAAAAAATAAATATCGTTTTGTATACTACGGTTGAGAATAAAAGAAATATTACTAGAAAAAAATAAGAAAGATAATTGCTAATCAATTGCAAAGATTGATGATCTGAAAAATTTCTACTATATTGTCCGCTTTTACTTTCCCTAAATGCAATTCCATTGTTAAATATGTGCTTCTAGAGGGAAATCAATTAAATATCTGCAATAATTCCCTTTTAAGCTGAAAGTCCCTTAACTAAATACTGTATGTGCGAAAGTGAGTAGTTTGAATTTAATTACTAGACACGATTCCAGTTTTCGATGAAATGCCTTTGAAACGAAATTCCATTCAATTAACGTAAATTGAAAGGAGTTGTCAGAGTGTAGAAGTCAGAATTTCAGCATGATTTTATAAAATGTTTTTGATATTTTCAGTTTTTAAATTTCCGCTGTAGGATAAAACATATTTATTATTAATATCAATATTTCTGAAAATTAATTCCGAAGTTAATTTCTTACTAACGGTTTTGTAAGAAATTCAAACAATCTTTAAAATAAATAATTAAGTACTTCAAAATACTACCACGAATTGTAAATGATTATCACCTTTTGCCCTTGCTGCATAAAATTGATAACTGCCTTATGTTTGCACGTTCAACAATAAATTAACATTATAAGTTAATTGTTATGAATTCATTGCTACTAATTTCAGATCAGAATCTAGCAGTGGATTGCACTGCACTCTTTTGAAATCTAATAATATAGAGATAAATGGAGTTTTATTTAAACTTTTACTTTTACGCTTACTGTACAATTGAACAAATGGAACGTGGTAATTCACGAATTTTCAATTGAAATTGCAAATTTGTGCTTGCCACGTTGCATTTGCTTAATTCTACTTCTATTAATTGCAAATGATTACCTTCGCGCTAATGTATTCACATCAGAGTGTTATTGGGCACAAATTCACAATGCTAATTGTGTAGACTCTTTTCACTGCAAGAAGATGAAAAATTACTGTATTCATTCCAAATTTGTACCGAACAACGTTGGACTTGCTAATATGTATATTTACCACTATTGTCTATCACTCGATAATTGTTGTAAATCCATTGTTACTAATTGCAGTTGTCCCTCGTTCACGTTCTTTGAGCAAAAATAATTTTCTCATCATTGTCCCTGATTTATAAAGAAAAAATACGTTAAATTCTTTAGAATTACCCATGTATTTACGTACTCAGTAACTAGTAATAATAGTTATCACACAAAAAATGCTCTTTTCTCAGTGGCAAGTATTTCTGAAATTTATTTATCTTGTCTTATTCCGAAATTACTTTTTTTTCTGTAATTTTTACTAATCTGTTTTGATTTTAGTTTCTTCTTCGTTCTACCTTTGTTTTGCATGTATAACCTCGATTTACTGATTGTCTATGGACTGTTAAATGCTATCTTAAATTAAGGATATCGTTAAATCGGGGAAACATAACATTCATCAAATCCACTTCGGGAGTTTTGAAATCTATCGCTAATTTGGGAACATCGTAGAATCGAGTATCGTCAAATCGACGTTGTACTTCTTAACAAAATTTCATGTACTTTATTAAACCCTTATTCTCATAGAGTAGCATGTATACTACCTGGGGTTTTCCCCTACTTTCTATTTATTAAGTGACGTCAGCGCTCATGTCGCATTGTTATTGACTAGCCCTTATTCTCATAAAGTAGCATATATGCTATCTGGGGTTTTCTCCTGCTTTCTATTTGTTAACAAATAGAAAGTAGGGGAGAACCCTGGGTAGCATATATGCTACTTTATGAGAATAAGGGTTAATGTAGTATCTAAAATAAATGCCATGATATGAATAGTACTTATATTAATTCTATTTTAGTATTTCTTGACAAGCATATATGCTACTTTATGAGAATAAGGGTTAATGTAGTATCTAAAATAAATGCCATGATATGAATAGTACTTATATTAATTCTATTTTAGTATTTCTTGACACTCCCAGCCGTTTTTATTTAATATAATTTAGTTATTCGGCGTACAATATTTCGTTAATCACTTAACCCATTTGCCCGTGTCTGACACGGGTGAAAGTTACCGGAAAGTTTGCCCATGCCTGTGCATTATTTTGTTTCTAATGCCCGTCTGAGATCCGTTCACACTTTGTTTGTATAATATATTTTGTTTGTGTAACTTTTACCTCACCCCCCCGCTCCCTAGTCACCCACACAACCCGAAATTGCAAAAAATAACTTACACCAGCGGTTCCCAAACTGTGGTTTGGGAACCTCTCTGGGTGGTACGCGTACAGGCCAAAAAAATCTATCTATAATCTATTGATCTTCTATTCTATATAATAAAGTTATATAGCAGTGGTACGCAAAGTGGTTCGCAAGAAAAATGGTGGTACGCGAAGAAAAAAGATTGGGAACCTCTGACTTACACTAAACTAGTTTTTCAGAAAATAAATTCGTGCTTTAAAGGGGTTAAATTATCTTACACATATTTGTTTTATTGTAGATACTATAGTAATTTAATGCTATTAAACACTGCATTTTTTAGAATTTCAGACTTATAAATCTAAGGTAAACTAAGATCTTGAAAATGCTGCGAAGTAAGAAGTACTAGTATGAAAGTTCTCAGCAGAGGTGGAGGATGTCCAAGGGTAAGAGTACTGAATTCTGATGCTTGTGAATACAACAGAAACGAACTGTTATTTCCCTCTAACAACACGTAGTCAGTAATTCATTCAAGGAATAAGATAAATCTTTCAAAAGGAGAGAAAACTCTTTATTATTAATACAAGATTGTAACATTTGACTAAATTAGAAGGGTCAAAGAGGGCCATCTGGTGTGCACCGGAAATATTTTCAATTAGAAAACATAACGAGCGGTATTCATTTTTATAAATTTCATGTAACCTGGGCTAATATTATTTCTATTTATAAGGTGTATGTACGATTGTGCTTATATGCTGCAAAAGTAACGCATGCTTTAAGCAGGAAAGAACAAAATTGTACTTTTATCTCTTGACTATAGAGGGAAACAAAATGCGCAAAATCTCTGTATCGTGATTGCACCGCAGCACCTAATGTACTGCTTGATTCAATAATCATTCAGAGAAACTATTTCCAAATAATTACTGATTTACCCCTTCATATTATAATTCCTTAGGAAAACAGTCGTAACAGAACATCAATCTACTGTATCATGTACAAAGGTGTTCTCTGTTAGCCCTGAAAATACTTCAAATAATATGTACAGAAAATTCTTTACAGGTCACAGGCACAACTTTTGATCTCGCGGAACAGGTTTTGCAAGAGGTCTAAAATTCTAGGATTATGAAAACTTCTATTAAAAGATCATCATCATGTGCAGGGGCGTACGCAAGGGGATGGGTTAGGGGTTTAAACCCCCCTTGAGCTCAAGTCAAAATTGTCTAGCTGTCTAAATTAGGGAAATAATAGTGCTTCATTACATACTCGAATTTCTTTTAGTAGTTTCAGAAAATTATGAACCTCCCCTTGAAAAAATTCTGCGTACGCCACTGATCATGTCCCCATGATCAGATTTGTAACCAGCATAACCATGATCATTGTAACCAGCTGAAATATATGCTGCACATTTTTTTACACCCGTCACTTCCGTCTTTCAAAATACGATAATCTAAATATTAAAAATATCCAATGAATATTTTTCCCGCTATTCTAAATAATAGCCATCTACTAGGATTACGGTGAAAAATATTTTGTATACACGCGGAATACAAGTTTTTTCTGCGTTTTTGTAAGATTCCGAGGGCATATTGACACATCAGGAACTAAAGAAGCGGATAAGAAGCCTAAAGCCGCAGTTACCAAGATTTGCGGAAGTGCAGATAATGGTCTATCTCTGGCAAGACATTGAAACTGAATTACAGTTTGCCAGCAACGCGTGGCAATAAAGTCGAGTTACAGAACCTCGAGATGAATTTCTAGGAATTTTTACATTAAGAAGATACATCAAGTGATAGGCAACATTTATATTTTTCAGTAGCATTTGTAACGTTCTTTTATTTCGATAGACTTCCTCTCACAAAGTTGGGCGGTCGGAACACTGGCTCACATTTTCCAGTGCACATGAGTGCATTAGTTCCAAAGACATGTTCTCTAAAGTACACTTTAATTAGTTTCTCAAAAGAATTTGTCAGTTTTTGTTGCTATATTAAACAACATACTCTGTGAAAGTGAGTTTAATTAATTCGTCTTGAATAAATTTGTTCTTTATTCGGATCTTGCAGTATATATATTTTTTATAGTTACGGCTTAATTCTAATACTTCTGAGAAATTAAAACATTTTATGTAGAAGGAAAAAACGACTAACCTTAATTAAATAATGTAATTATAAGAAAGTAATTAAAGAACCTCTCTCTTTTGCAATTTTTGCTTGCGAAGTTTTTCCCCTAACCATTTATTAAATAGTATTTTCTTTAAATTCCATAGGAAAGTCTTAACTTCAAAAGCAAACATGCCATTTTATTTTTTCCAAAAAAGAAAAAGCAAGTAAAATTGAAAATGAGTTAAGATTTTAAACATAGTGATTGTGTTTTTTATATCGGTGAATACAAAATAATCTGAAGATTTATAAATTTGAATGATATGGGAAATGTATATTTGCCTGGTTTACCAAGAAACGTTGTAAATAGCCTTAGTTTTCATTACTTTATTTATGAAAACTGCCGTGTATTAAATACACACTTCCAGGAGAACAATTACAATCTTTTGTTGGAAAACTCTGGCGTACAAAAATGTTGTATTCAACCTTTTCTTACAACCTTGGTGCATATACCATATGAACCAAGTTTCAACGACATGCGTTTATGCGGAAAGAGTTTTACGTAGGTCTAAATCAGGTAACCTTAATTATAATCTCTTTGTAAACAAAAAAATTCGCTCGCATTGGCACGGAATTTTTGGCGACACCCACTGTAGCACATTGTTTTCTTATTGCACTCTTACTTTATGATTCTTCTTCTTTGAGACACTTCGTAGCAAAGGGATGTAAGTGACACAATTGGAAATTGGAAATTTGGAGATAACTAGTGTTGATATTCTGAAAAACAGTGCAGAAGACATAAAAAAGTATAAAACGTATGTTTTGTGGCAAGAGATGTTAGCGCTAAACAAGTGCTGCTATACAAAGTCATCCAAAAAAAATCTATGTAATTATATATATATATATATATATATAAATATATATACATAATTATATAGGAAAAATGCGAGAAACGAGGATTTTCAATTTCGCGAATGTTCTGCATCGTGCGAAAATTAGAGCTCATTTTTGAAAAGGAATATAAGAAAACGACAAGAAATTAAAAAAAAAGCAAATTTAATGATAATAACTTAGAATTAAAGCAACAATTAAGAAAAACTAATCGCAAAAACGAACCCTTTTCAGAAAATCGCGAAATATTTTGAAATCAGCACATTTCCGATCTTAAACATATTCATTACTTTTTATTTTCCTTTTCTTTAAAACACCCATTTCCAAAAAAAAAAAAAAAAAAAAGGTGCAAAACATTTCCCGATTTTTTTCAAAGCAACAATTAATAAAACAAAGGTTCGCAAAAACGAACCTTTTTCAGAAAATCGCAATCGCGCAATTATTTTTTTTTTGAAAACAGCACATTTCTGATTTTAAACATGTTCATTACCTTATCTATTTTCCTTCCCTTTTTAAAACGTCTATTTCCAAAAAAAAAAAAAAAAAAAAAAAAAAAAAAGGTGTAAAACATTTCCTGACTTTTTTTTCAAAAAAAAAAAAAAAAAAAAAAAACAAAAGCTGCTTTTTTTCTGCTGCCAATTTTTTCGAAAAAAATTCCGGATTTTGGGTTTTCCGGATTTCAGGATTCCGACATTGGGGTCCCATACTATATATATATATATATATATATATATATATATATATATCAAGGCTTTCATATAAATCGAACTTTGCACGTGAATTTCAAAATCTTTCTTTTGTGACTTACATCATTTCATATCTCACCGCATCATATAATATTGAAGTTTTGTGCATTATTCCTATCAAAAGAAAATAAAATACACAAAAAAGCCTCTTATATGACTAAACTTTGACGATGATCTGCGCATGGCCACTACAGGAGGGGTAATGCAGCAATGGGGTCTGGGCCGAGACGAGATACGACATGGAGAAAAAATGGGATCAAAACTTAATTCACGCAGTTATTTCTTGACAAAAATGGAAGAGGGTCAAGTGAAAAATGTGGAGGCCTTGGATCTGCGCGTTATAACAGCCAACATATAACGCATGAAAATAAATGATAAATACTGAGCTAACAACGTGCGTGCGTCGATTGTTAAAATTTTGATATCCAATGTAACATTGGTCTGATTATTTCTACTCATGGTGATTTAAAAATTAGTTTTTATTTTTTGATTTATTTTTATTTCGGTAGCTTAAAAAAAAAGGGAAAAAAGATTAAAAAAACTTTGCCGAAAAAAGCACGAAAAGAAACTCATATTTGCTCTAAAGGATTGGGAAATGTGCGCAGGAGAAAAATAAACATGTTTGTAAATAAAAGCTATTTCTGACAGGTGAATTTCGTTTCCCAATTCACTTCTATATTTCACTTCGAAAAAAATATTTTCTCAGAAAGTATAACACATTTCAAAAAAAAAAAAAAAAAATGTGTCAACATATATTTAGGATGAAATGAATTTCTAGCAAATACTGACAAAGTAGCTTAGTATAAACAGGAAAACTTATAATTTTATTTGTTTCTTTTGAATAGAGAAATTAAAGCAAAACATATTTTGACTTAAATCTTGAACTGCTTAGTGTGTTTCTACAAACTTTTGATTTAGATTTTTACTGAATTATTCTTATTCACGCTTGTACAAAACTTTAGTAGTGGAAAACTACTGCGCTATGTTTCAGGGTACTATAGTTTTTTATGAACTGAAATTTTATCAAATCTTAGCTACATAGCGAAAAATAAAGCAACAATCATTCAAATTTTACCAAATTGATAACTGAAGAACATTTTGGACCTAAATTTATTAACGCAAGTTAATAAATTTAAAAAACGTTATTTAATAACGCAAGTTTCATTTCATAATTACAATATTTAACTGACTATTAGAGTTTCAAATTTAAAGTTAAAAAAACTTTTTTTTAAATTGAGAATTAAACAGCTCAGATTCCATTATACTTTCTAATCTACACTTCAGAAATCTGTTCTAAAATAGTCTACTTCTACTTTATAACATACATAAATAAAAGAAATTTAGGCTCCTTATTTGACTCGGCCGAGAGATCAGATTTCTTCAAAGTCTCAAAATCATCTGACATCTTTTCTTGTCTTTCTTTCTCTCTTTATTTATTTCTTTATTTTTTTTTGTGAAATTTAGCTGACTTTTTAGATTAGTTTTGTAGTATACGTGGAGAATTGAAAAACAAACTGAGACGAGAGAAGTAGAAACATTTTATTTTTCTTTTTGTAACAAGCGAGATACTGGAAAGGAAAACATGTAAGAAAAAGTGAGCATCATTTTGTTCAATTTTGAACGAAATGACTTAGGAAATTAGGCCATGTTAGTACAACGAATGCATTTGTAAGTGGGAATAAAATTTAAAAGTATGAATGTTTCATCACTTTTAGAAACCTTCTTATAACGAACGAATTTAGACCATATTATGATGAACAGAAAATACCATTCATTTTCACTGCGAGAACAAGACCGAAAACTAAAAATAACTTTTAAGCTTTTTTTCGTAAAAATTAACACAAAAATGTTCTTTTTTCTAAAAAATATGCGAGTAACATTTCTTAGGGATCATTCATAAATGATGTCACGCTTCGAGGGGGGTAGGGGGTTCGTGAAACTGTGACAAGGGGAGGCGAGGGTGTAACGAGAAGTGTGACGTCATTCTTATGCAACATAGCGTGATATGTGACAAAGGGGGGAGGGGGTCAAATATACGGGAAAAAAGCGTGACATCATTTATGAACTCCCTAAATTGATTTACTCTTTGTTGCACTTATTAAGAATATTCAATAACAGAAATCAATAAGATACTGTAACATCTTCGTTATTGCACTACCAGGCTTACTCACAGAATGAAGAAATCTTACTTCTGTAACTCCTTGAATCTATCACTGTACTTTCTTTTCTGGCCGGCAGGGTGGCGTAGTGGTAAGGCACTGGCTTTACCACAACCTCACCCTGGCTTACCACTACGCTTGGATCAAACCTGGCCCCAAAATTTCAAGATGCAGAAAATCGTCAGCGTTAATGTCGTATGATTATGAGGCATGTTAAAGATCCCTTGAGTATCTGCTTGCCTTGGATACTCTTGGAAAAATTAAATTCCTAGTGCAGTTTCGCATCTTTTAGAGCTCAGGTGCCGCCATCTAGGGGGAAATTGAGCGCGTCAAAATTCTCAAGTGGTAATGGCATCCACCGAAAGTGTTGCTACTTGAAAGAATGGATGCCGGTTTCCGGAGAATGCACTAGGATTGCAAAGGTTAATGACCATAAACAGCCCCACTAGAAAGAAAAAAAGTTTTTTTTCTGCATACAAATCAAGTTCTTTTTATAAGAGAGTTCGTAACGATGGAGATCAGGGTTTTAGTATAAATCCAATGTATTTAAATCAGTTTTGATTAATTCCAAAATTAGTCAAGATAAATTCAGTAAAAATAACACGAAATATATATATTTCCAACATAAGACTCAATAATCATGTCATTAAACTTCTATGCTATTAATTTCAAAGTCATTAATCTACCGGGATGAAAAAAAAACTCATTATTTGATGGAAAATATCAAAGGGTTTGGATATTAAAAACTCTAGAATTTGCACGGATTTGAGAATCAGCTTCATTAATCATCAGGGCCCTACGCAAAGCCCTTAGTAATTAATCGCCGGCCTCTCGAAATTGAACTCCGTTAACAAGCAAAACTGGACGTAGAAAGTTTGTCTTTAGACTACGGATAATTTTCCTCACCTGTAATCTTCTAGTTTTTATAGTTATATTTATTTAGTTTCTTTTCCCACGTAGGTAGCGTGTGTTTCTTTTATATAAAAGAATTTATATCTTAAAGTGTATTTCTTGTTGAATGTTACATTGCTTTAAAGTAAAATTATGCATCATTTTATTTGCGGAAAGTATGAATTGTTTTGTTGAATGGGACGACCTTATCGCAAGAAAAACAAAGGCTGTAGATTATGAAACATTTTCATTCATTAAGATCGTTCTAGTTGCAAACATATTGCACTCTTACAGTCGCAACTTAAGTTTCAGTAAAATTACTATTCCGTAAACAATTAATTCTATTCAACAGTGTAATTTTTTTTCATTTCTTAACAAATAAAATTTTCGGAGTACAGTTTACGAGGAGTATAGCAATCTAGTTTTTTATAATTCAAGAACACTTAGCCGTTTTTAATCGCAAAAATTTCATTAACGAATAGATTTGTACAATGAGTTCGTGAATAAAAATGATGTTTGTTTTTAAATTGAAGTATATAAAAATATTTTAAAAAAAAAAACAGAAGGAAAGAAAGAAAATGCAGAGGAAATTTAAAATCCCATGGCGTGAAAGCTAATTATGCCATTATATAAGTTGATACTTTCTACTTTAAAAGATAACTCTGTTCAGCTAAAACGAAAATAATATTTTCTCTCGCTTTTTGTTAGAAGCACATCATTTAGTTGCTTTCTTTGCAAAAATAAACTTTGAATGTCTTTAGAAATATGTACAAGAGAAATTATCTTAAATATTTGTTTTATAATGAAAAGAATGCCAATGAAATAAGTAAGTGTAATATAAAACTTGACAAAGTAATACCTATTTCAGATTATGCCAAAAGCTCCGTGTTTACACATGCTACACCGAAAATAGCACGAATTTTTGGATGAAAAAAACTTGAATAGATTGTTTACTTAAACGGGTTTTAAATAGATTTCTTCATTGGTACATTATAAAATAGCACGAATTTTTGGATGAAAAATACTTTAAATGAATAGATTGTTTACTTAAACGGGCTATAAATAGATTTCTTTATTGGTACATTATGTTCAAACAAAATTCTTATATAGGGAAATCAAATGCATTTTTCATCTATTTTAAAGTTTCATCATCAAGTGTTTGCTAGTTTTCGATTTTTTCATTTTTGTTAAAAGCATCGGATTTACATTTCTTTAAATCTTATATTTTAATACTACTGTTCAATGTTTTTATAAGTTAGTTCGTTTCATTTGTCTCCCCCCCCCCCATTATCAGGGTATATGAAGTCATTACCATTTAACCAATAGCAAAATGAACATATTAGAATAAATATAATACATAAATATCCTTTATGTGTTTCAAAATTTTTTATATTCAAATATAACATTCAAATATCATTGCTTTTAGCAAACATTTTAGAAGACGGGAAATTTTTATCAATGCTCTCTATCTATCTATATATATGTTACCATGAAAGACCGAAGTTGGAGAATGTCGACTCTCACCGGTGAATGCCAACACATACCAAATACGCCGGTGAAAGTTCGAATATTTCATTACATTCTTGTACATTTGGAGCCTCAACGGTGTCTGTCGACAATTACAGATATGCTCCGGTGGAGGTCGAAAAGAGAGGAGCCGAGGTCAACAAAGAGGTCAGTCAGCTTTGTCAGTCGTATGTAAGGTTTGATAGTGCGAGCAACGTTTTTCTATTTTTTCCCCGATACCCTAATTTATACTGAATGGATACTGCAGTGAATCGTGATCTTTCTCTTAAAAGCTAAATGAATTAATTGTGGGTAAACGAGAAGTCAATTGTTTTTATTTTTCTGAGGAAAAGTACTCTAAAAAACTTTCTGAAGGGGTTTCTGCTAAAACTAAGTGCAACACACCTTTGGATTACACACGGTTAAATTGCAATTTTAAATTTAAAAATTAATGATGAAGAGAAGTTAATTGTGCGAGTAAAGCTACAAGAAATGAATATACAGTTATGTTACCAATGAGGAATTGTTCAGTATACCATATTCACACCAGAATAGGCCACTCATTAAGAACACGCATGCTTAAGCTATGCTAGAATATTATGTATCCCGTAAAAAATGAACGGACGTTGAAAAATTTTCAGACGCATTTTACTCGCTATGAAAATGTTACGTTATTTCCTTCGTAGTTTCTATAAAACAAGAACCCTCGCCTTTGTTGATGGGACTTATGCATTCGCAAAGAACACCTTCTTAATATGTATTACGCATTGAACTACAGGTCCCGCAGTTGATAGAAGCTCTGTTCCCAAAGAACACCGAAAGGGAAGCATCATTGATCAAGTTCATTGTTTGAGAGAGGGACCACCTCTCGCGACTGATTCGCTCTGGGACCGTGTACGTTAATATGATCTGGTGCATGTAAAATCCGTCGTGACTCCAATGTCCTCCAAATGAAACGATACCTCTGGGGCTGCCATCCTAGGTGACGGTCTCTCACCTGGGAGCTAGTCCAAAATTAGGTGATCCAACAGAAGCAAGGCGCAACGTACGCAGACTTCTTAATATGACGCTAGAAGCATCTAGAATAGAATAGAACTGAACTACAGTTGTTGGACTAAGTTGCTTAGCTCAGGAATGGAAGCAAAAATAATGATATTTAAAAAATAATCTATTAAAAAGCAAAATCAAGTACCATTTTCGACATTTTACATTGAATTAAATCGTATGTTATTTGAAATCGTCTGCTAAAGCGGATTTTCGGTGTACTTTTGTTTGTTAACGACCATTTCAGGTCAAATAAATATCCGAGTTTATTTGCTATTCTCAAGGATGTGCCTCAAACTCTCGTCTAATCTGACAAACAGAACAAGACAGTACAACAGATTTACTATACAAAGAAAGAAATACAGCCAGGGGAAAGTCGGAATCGAACCGACGCCTCTTCGCTACGCGCAGGCAGGTATCGGAACCAGTCGATTAGACCGCTCAGCCACTGAGGCCCCCGGTGTACTTTTGTCTTTTTAAAATGGCAGAAGAAGATGATGCGTGCAAGCTTGGAGATGGGTGTATTTGTTGATATCCTATTGAGGCGTTGAATAGGTTGTAAGTCTTTTAATTTCATCGACTGTTATTAAAAATCGTCTGTTAAGGCAAATTTCGCTAAATTGCCGCCTTTTGAGATGGTGTTCAAAATGGCCGAATAAGGTGAAGTACTCAAGTTCGAAGCAGGATGTACTGCATTGAATGTTCATCAGGGGTAAGTGTTTAATTTATTAAAAAAAAATATTCCTTTTCATTTTATTGAACTTTTTTAAGGGCATTGAAAGCTGATTGTCTTGCAGTTTTATTTTGAAAACAATGGATCAGTTTTTGAAGGCTTTACTTTTGAAGTTTAGCGTTCAAATTTACTTCTTTAGTTTGAATAGTTCAAAATAGCAAGTCAGGAAACTATCATGGCATTGTAATTGCTTTCAACATCGATGTAAATTCTCGGACTAACTTTAAATGAAAATTTTGTAAAATGTGTATCTCCCGTCATGTAAAAACGAAAGGTAGAGTTAATATAGTAGAGATTTTTTTGTGTATAAATGATTAAAAACCATTGCTATTATTGTTTTTATTAGAACGAGAATTGAAATTTTACTCGCTTATTAATTATGTTTAAACTTATTTTTTATATTTGTCATATCTGAACTTTACTGATTACAGATAATTATCCCTCGTAAATTTCTTGAGTAGTATTTATGCACATATAATGTACAATTTATGAGCTTGTTAAATAGTGGCGATATTTTGGAACATGTTGGGGGAAAAATTTAAAACGTGGAAATTCATTTTACACAATAATAACTACAAATGTATGTACAATTTAGATGCATTCTACATTAACGTTTTTCAATATGTAAAAAGTTTCAATTTTATTATTGAAAAGATTAAGCTTTTTTGTCAAAAAATTGTTTCAAAATAAGTTTAACGCTAAAATGACTTTGCAATTCGTTGTAAACTGAATACACAATTGTTGAAATCACCGATTTCAGTCGTTCTATTTTTCATTGTTTGTAGAAAGGCTTTACTGTCGTATTATATAATTCAGTCGATGAATTCAACCATTTTCATGCATACAGTAGATGCATTTCATTTACATAAATATTTAATTGTAATAGAAATCGACTTTTCTTGTGATAATGAAAATTTATAACAGCTGGTTATTCATTTAAAAAGAATTTTACAGATGCGTTAAAGTGTTTTACTTCAAAGTCGGGTTACTTTCTTTACTGCTTGCTGAAAACGTGCGTAAATTACATTTCGTAGTAGTTTTATTCTAGAGGAATTGTCGGTCGTAGACTTAAAATCAGATATCTTCAAAATTTTCAATGTAGAGTATATTTACTCTTTTCATGATGTTGCTCAAAATACCTTACCTAAAGTAAAATCTATGTATATTATTTCTATAGCCTGTTTTTCAGTCGCTCCGCGATATTTCCCTTATTCCTTTATCAAATTCCATGATTTACCCCTCATTTTAAAGCTTATAGTGCTGGCTAATCACGAAAAATAGACAAATGGTCTAAAAATGTACCGCTTCTCTTAAATTTGAGATTTAAGATCATCTAGGAAGAGGTCGTTGAATGATGCCAAATTGGTACTGTGTATGCTGGTGCCATCTGTTATCAAGTAAAAAAAAAACTCTTCTGTTTTTATTGTGTAGAAAATTGCAGTTTTTGTTGCGTCTGTGTGTTGAACTTATTCAATCGTTAGGCTCTACACATTCATTTATATTATTAATACGTAGAGCCTAACCAACCAACAGTAACTATTTTAAATGATGGAACCTTTTCGTTATTGTATTTTAATGCTATGTATACTAATAATTAAGATAATTATCATTATTATTGTGATTATTTTATTATTTTGAATATCCAAATGATAGTGGAAAAAAATTGTAAAAGCTATTTGTACTGATGTGTTCAATGACATGTCTTCTTTTGTACCCGTTTACATTTTTCTATACTTCTTCATGGTGTCCTTTCTCCCAAATTAGTGAGGAATTCCGCACGGGGCGACTAGTGTTGTGTATTACACCTTACTTATCGAAATGTGTAAAAAATTGTAACTTTGGGAAACCAAGTAGTCTCGAAATGTGCATTGTAAGATTTACTAGTGCATGGTTTGTTATATGTAGTTGTTAAACCCCCTCTTTTCCGCAGTATGACTTCTTAAAATGTCATCTCATTATAGCTATAGTTTAATCTGGTTTCGGCAAAATTGTTCGAATCAAGTTCTTATAGATTCATTATTATCTGGTGATAAGGAAATATTGCAGTGCCCTGATAGTATTTTTCCTTTTGATTTACGAATTTTACGTTATTTTTTCCTGAATTACCCTAGTTGACTATGGCAAACAAAAGGTGACTTATTTGTTAAAATTTTAATCCTGTTTAACTACCGATATAATAAAAGAAAACGAGTTTCTTGACGTAGCCGAGCAAAAGGATGGTCTATTCTACAAACGAGTTTTAAATAAGTAATTAGAAATCTGATGATATTTTTGGACGCGGTAAACGTATTAAACCAATCGTCGGACAAAATTGTTTTACACTATATTGCCCGACAAAAAAGTTCCAAGATTTCCTGATATCGTTTTCAGAAAGTTTTTGAATTTTAGGGAAATATTTTCAAACGCCGAGGGTTTTTAAATTTCAAAGAACGACATTTTAACAGGCGAGTTATTGCATTTCAAATGATATTTTTAAATGTCGAAAGATGTCTTAGATTTTCGGAGAACATTTTCGAGTGTCCAGTCAAGGATTTTTTTTATTTCAGATAATATTTACAGCTGTCTGAAATATTTTTGAATTTCAGAGACTACTTTTAAACATCCGAAGATATTTTAAATTTCATTTTTTATATTTACATTACATTTTGAGGCATAAGTAAATCATTTTACTCTAAGAAAAAGTGACTTTTTTTCTGTTGAAAATTGCGGTAAATTGTTGTTCTATTCACACCATAAAAATCGTTAAAAAATTCTTTATTCTAAAGTTAACTATAGCAGAAATGAACATGCAGTTCAATAATAATAAAATTACACGTTAATTTAAAGCACAAATGAACGTGTAATTTTATTATTGTTTTCTTGCACAAAGTTAAATTATTTTTATTTTATTTGAACATGCAGTTGTTGATTTTCTTTATCATTAAAATTGAAAATTAACTAATGAAGGGTTTTAAATAAATGAATATATGCATAAAATAAAAAATAAATAAATTAAAAGAAATAAAATAACTTTAAGTGTTTTAGTTTTAAAATTTTTTGGGAAAAATACATGCTGGACAATAAAAGCTAATATTTGAAGTGAATTGCTGCAGCGAAAAAGTTTAGAGCTGACAAACTGAACATAACAAACTTAAATGTGAAAAATGAATACTATAAATAAATTTATACATAGGAAACAACATTAAGAAACTTATAATGTTTTATGGAATGAGTGCTCTCCAATTCTTTTTTATTTTATTGTATTAAATTTCAACATCCTTTAAGCCACCTTTGACATTTTATAAAACATTTTTTTTTTCAAATAACGTTTTTTATTCTCAAATAGCGGCGAGACATTTTCAAGTGACACTACTTACAATTTATTATTTTCCCCAGAAAATAAAGATTGTGATAAATTTTCAAGTGCCGCTGAAGTGATCTTAAGAATGGGTGGTGTTTCTTGAGGGAAATGTTTGCGATATGTGCATCAAACACATAACTTTTAAGAAGAGAAACTTGTTATTTTGAACCATAAAAGAGTAAAATTTCCCTTGAAACTAAAGGATAAGGGCGAGGAATGTCACATTGTATGTCATACTTTAAGATATTAAATTTTACTTCTCTTGAAAGGAAGTTAGTATAGCGAATGTCAATCAGTTTTAAGCAAATAGAAAAGTTTTTGTAAAAAAGGAGTTTGCATTAGTGTAGATAAGTCATAGAAAGTTTTTGTAAAAGAGTTTGCAACAGTGTAGATAATCCATAAATAGTTTCGGTCAAAATGAGCCTATTCTGTAGAATGTTTAAAGTGAGATATATATATACATACATATATAGATAATTTTCTAAGTGTTTAGTGAGTAGGCCCACTTAGCTGAAGATATTTTGTTATTTTTCGTTGTTTTATATCTTTTTCTTTCTATTTTATTCCTATCTATCTATGTTCTATTATTTTAATACCGTTTTGGACTTGATCATTATTTCTCATTTTGTTATCTTGTTGATTTTCTGGTTTACTTTTAAGTGTCCGTATTCAAATTAGTTTTGAGGCTCTACGTAATTTGCTTGTAAATGGCTTTTCAGCAACTGTTTACGTTGACTAACGTAAAACGTTTTTTCTCCTCGAATCTTTGACTCGTACCTGTTTGTAACTTTTTCAAGACAGTTAAGCTTTATTTAATACTTTATCAAATAATTAATTTTTCTTCTTGGCTTTTTTATGCTTGAATTTATGCACTCTACAAGAAACAACCCTTGAATGGTTTGTGATAGGGAGTTCCCCTGAAGAGTAGGCTATCGCATTCCTTTATTGTTTTCTTATTAATTTATATATTTTTATATAAATAATTTATATATATATAATATTATTATATACTTAATATTCTTATATATATTTCTTTGCTTTGTTCTAAATTCGTTTTTGTTCCAGTTATATTGGTGTTTTATTTTATTGTTATTATTTTTAAAGTCTTACCTTTTAAAATTGCTTATATATATATATATATATATATATATATTAAAGTTTTTATTAAAAATCAACATACTTGCTTTTGAAACTTAACCTCATTACTTTGGTTGGCATTTTTATCAAAAAAAGAAAAATATCATTTTAAGTGACTAACAAATGCACATATATTCAGGTATGTTTTAGGATATTAATTAAAATTTTAAATATAAATTACTTTGTGACCCATAAATAGTTTAGAAATCGGTACGGGAAAACCTTCTTTATGTTTTTCTTTAACTTTTTATTCAGAAAACTTTTTTCATACTTTTGTTGCGCAAAATGTTTTCATGAAACAGAAGACTCTCCTTAAGAGCACTTAACGAAACTCGTAAAAACGAAAAATGATTCTGTAGCAAAAAAAGAAAGAAGAAAATTTATTGTAAGAAAGAAAAAAAATCTGAAAACTGAAAATATTTATGGAGATAAAGAAAACTGGAAAAAACAAAAGAGAGAAATATTCCAAATAATCGCTGTGCAAAAAGCCTTTACTTGTATACGAACCTCTAATTTTGTTAATGCTTGCCATTTTTTAGGAATAAATTCCAAAATATTTAATTCAAATCATGAAGTTAAGGCCGTATATACTGTGTGCATCTATTTCATACATTGCTTTGTTCTGGTTAATAAATGATTTCAACATCATTTCTGAAAATATTTTATTTTATTCTTTTTGGTGTAAATATATTTTTATATAAATACTCTATTTTTAAAAAATCCATATCAAAAGGGAAACTTTCTTTGTGGGAATGGCTAAAAACTAACCGTTTGTATGAGAAATTCTGTTTTGAAATCAATTTTAAAAGGTCACTAGAGCAAGCAAACTGATTGGATGTAATTTTTTCTTCAGAGAAGCCTTCAGTCAAACTCTTGTTATAATTGCTTTTAATATTACAGCTTAATGTCAACTATTTTTTAACAATGAGTTTCATGTATTTTTAACAACTTTCCCAACAAAGAAAAATTAAGCCAAGCCTTTCCAATTAAAATAAAAAATACTTATTTTTTACCCATAACGCTTTTTCTAAAAAACAAATGTAGTCAAATTGATGTGCGTTGCTTGAGTTAGACGACCCTCTACCGATTAAAGGAAAAAATTCTTAAAATTGGTTTATTTAGTAAAAAGTTTTGGATAAAAAAACAAAAAAATGACCACATATCTGCCCATAACTTTTTTTCTAATTATCGAATATGATCAAAAAAAGGTATGGGACCTATCGGAAATCCTCGTCGATCGATTAAAAAAAATCATGAAAATCGGTTCATCCGGTGAAAAGTTATGAGTGGACAAAAAAAAAAAGAAAACAACGACATACTTACACTAAAAAATTCTGGTTCAACCTTTCACCAAAAACATGGTGAAAATGGTGAAATTTAACTGCAACGAACATTTTGGATAAAAGTTGAACCATTAGAATGGATACTTGTTTCCCATTTATGGTGAAACTTGGTGAAACATCAACATTATAATGGTTCAACTATTCTCAAAAATGTTGGTTGTAGCTAAATTTCACCATTTTCACCATGTTTTTGGTGCAAAGTTGAACTAGAATTTTTCACAGTGTACAGTACGAATGTATAACCTCCTTCTTTTGTGAAGTCGGTTAAAAAAGCGAGGTAAAATAATACTGAATTGTATCTGCTGCGATATAGTGTTGATTAATAGGTGCGGACGACCACACACAAGGAAACTTTTGTTTAGATTAGAATAAAAAAATATCGATGTAAATAATATTGAACTGTTTATGCTAGACACATTAGTTTCTGTTTTAGATACATTGATTGATAAGTATGTTTGAAGGAACACATACAGTGCAAAGTAGTATTATCCATTTCAAAGTTCCATTTTATTTCACCTTAATGGATAAGTATGATATTGTTGCAATAATTTATTTTTAATTGAACTTTGTCTTTCAAAAATTATGATTAATTCCATTAGTTACGCAATACTTTACCGAATATTATTCTTGAAAGTCAAGAATCATATATTATTTCTCAAGGCCTTTTTTTAGTCGGTACGCCTAACTTCTTTAATACTTCATCAAATTTCATGAATGAGGCATCATTTTAAAGCTTTCCTTAACCGCTACACCGGAAAAATATACAATATACAATTATATGTACCGCTTCTCTTAAATTTGAAATTAAAAATCATTAAAGAAGAGGTCCTTTAATGCATGCCATAGTGGTGTTGTGTATGTTAGCAAGAGGCCGAGTGGCCGAACGGTTAGAGCGCAAGGCTGCTATACCCAACACCCGTGGTTCGAGTCCCGCGTTTCGTGTTTACGTTTTCTCCAATTGTTTTGCTGGACCGTTGATTTTTGGTAAACTAAATATAAAAAGGGCTCTTTTATATTTACTTTGGTGTTTTTATTTTCATGCAGTAAATTAAAAAATTTACTTTAAGAATATATTTTTTAAATATATATTTTAGGCTATGGAGCTTTTTCGCAGTGTACTTTAATGCAATGAATACTACTAATAAAAATAATTATCTTTATTATTGAGATTATTTTACTATTTTGAATATCTAAATAATAGTGGGAGAAAAAAATTGTAACAGCTGTACTGATGTGTACTGATGTGTTCAGTTACATGTCTTCTTTTGTACCAACAACCTTTAGCCTTTTTTCTATTCTTCATAATGGCCTTTCTCACAAATTAATGCGGAATTCCGCACGGGTCGACTAGTATACCGTGATAACTGATTACTGATTAAATTTTTAAATTGAAAGTAATTTTAAATTGTTTGAATGATCTACAAAACTTCCTATATATATATATACATATGAACTTTGGGTATTATAAAATACCACTTTTATTTGTGTGACTTTTGCTCTTTTGCTGAGGATAAACTTGTAGGGGGAAAAAAATCTTATGAAAGCGAAATGTGACACATTCGGCGGGTAATTGTAAAGAAAATGAATTGGTTAAAAACAAGTTTTAATGAGACATATAAATATATTATCATTAAAAATGTGTGCATAAAAATCTTACTTCTGTTTTCTTTTTTGTATTTTACACCTCTACCCTAAGATATCTTGCTGATTTTTGGTTATTGCTTAGCACTGAGTTCGATCTTTAACTCTTGTTTGTATGGATAAGTTAGTATAGAAGATGTACCAGAATTGATCCCTGTGCTTGGCGTATTTTTCGATGCTATGGTGTGACATTTTGAGAATTCCATGGCAGTATTCCACATTACCTGACACCTCAATTTGGAAAAATATTCTTCCAAATACATACATAAACAGATTTGAGCTAAAAACTGGGAACTGCATGCGAAACTCTTTTAGTGTGCATTACGCTTAGTCTCATTTTAAAATTCGTATTTTTATTAATTAGCAAATTATTTTTGAAAACTTACCTAGACAAATTTCTTAAACGTCAAAAATAAAAGATTCCTGCGCAGCAAATGTAATGAAGCAGGTGACTGAACGAAACTGAATACCGAGCATCATCAGTAGATTTAAAAGTAGTTTATAATGTAACTGCAAATAAGCAGCCTATTACGTAAGAAAAACCTCGATATTCTATAAAACCCGCACTTCCTCTCTGCACGTATTTTTTTATGCTATTCTATTCTATTTTCAAAAATGTGTTATTGCATAGTTGGACCTTTATATAAAAGCAAGTCATAAAAGTAAGAAAAATTACTTTGACATGCGGTAACTCACTTTCTAGGGATGAAGGAAGTTTTTAATTATCTTACTATATTATCTCGAATTAAAACTTTCTCAAAAACTGAAAGGTTGAAGCCGTACATAATCTTATAAGCAGATGCATTCATTAAAATGTGATTTAAATGACTCTAAGCGTTGACAGAAAATGATAAAATAAACGCGTAAAGATTTTCTCCGGTACGATCGTAATCTTGCAATAAATTATCATTCAACTTCTTCTTAAAGACTCTAGTGAACTAAGACTCATAAATTAACATTAACTGAGATAAGTTCATTATATTGTTGATAAAGCAAGCAGGTGAAGAGAAGTAGTAAAGCCAACGTTCTTAGCAAAATTACTTTCTGAGCTTAATTTCATATTCATTAGTGTATTAATTGAATTTTTTGAATCGGTTGTTGTGCGAAGTGAGTCGAATATGTAGTTGTGATAGAGATACCTCTTACTCTAAAGCTCTTTATGGGACGAAGATTGCTTCGGATGCGAATAAGACTTAGATTATCCGGATTGAAAGAACCTCCACCTGCCTACTAGTATATATAGTGCCTACACTGTTAGAAATTTCATCATGAAATTACGGTTAAATGACCGGCAGCAGTTTGTCCATCTAATTCACCGTTAAATTTACGGTTTGGAACAATTTTCTATCTTTACGGGACCTAACCATTTCCAATCAACTTGGTTAAAAAGCCATAAATACAAAAGTTTACGGTTTTATAACCATTTAAAAATGGTTTCAAAACAAAATTTTTACCGTTTTTGAACCATTTCGAGGCGTAGAAACTGTAAACGAAGTTCGCGGGAATCGAGCCCGCAGGTATCGAGGTGTATGGTATACCAACATTACTCTCTAGCCATTCGGCCATCGACCCCACGTGAAGCGGCAGTTTATTTATCAATAAATCTTCTTTTCCAACAGGCAAACTGCCTTAAAATTGAGATTTCAGTTTTCGATTGGCTCTGAAGTCATTTTTATTCTAAATTTACTGTATATTAACGAAAATAATTTTATTTTCTGCAAAAATTAAAATACAAACAAGCTTCAGCAGCTCAAATGATGGGTTCGCTCATTCGCAAACAATTCGGGCATCCGATGACTCCAATTTTTGATTTACGTGTGTATTTGATTTACGTGTTTCTATTTAGTAACCACTGCTTAAGCCACTTTTTTTTTCTTCTTTTTTTATATACACATGCAGATTTTAACTGATAAATCCATATTCCTATTTTAAAACAACGTACGACCGGTATGGTTTCGCAACCAAGATGGACGCCCGATTCTTATTGAGCGCTTGAAAATGACGGTTAGTTAAACGTTCTTTAGGATAAACAGAGAATAAACGATCTTTTTTGCAATCAGCGGTTTGAGTACCATCTTTTTAATGGTTATTCAACTGTTGTAATTAAATATGGTAAAATAACAATCAAATAAATGGTTATTTTACTATTTTCTTACCGAAATTTTTAACAGTGTACTAGTAGGCTACTACACCTACTAGTAGGCCAGTGGACACCTGCCTATTAGTTTATATATAATAAAACCTCCACCTGCAAACTAGTACATTAAACAAAGTAACCCTTTGTGAATATCTTTTGTGGTTATGGTCATGATGTAATCAAATTTGGTGTTCAGGTTGATTTAAGTCCTCAGAATTCATTTCTGTTGCACAAAAAATTTAATTTTACCCTAGTTTTTGCTGCATAACATTTTATATTGCGAATCACCGGAACTTTTTATTTTACTGTCAGATATTGTTGCTGCCTTCTACTAGTTGTTCTTATACCTTGCCTCTCGAAATATTTGAAATTCCTATCCTGCGGAATAGCAAAAAAATTTCCTTTAAGGAGTTCATTTGGTAATGCATTGTAAATGACGAAAACACCAGATGAAATGTGTGGGTGCAATTTTTGATTAATAATAACCAACTTGATGTACAATTTCCCTTCATCCAAACGTTACATCATTCAGTTTTCCCAAAAAAAAAAAAAAAAAAAAAGACATTTTTTTTTATTTTTACCATACACACAGCGGAGGATTGCAGTGCAAAAATACAGGTAACAACAGACAGAAGGTTATGTAAGCACTATAAGAATGAGTACTTTTAACACAATCACAGAGAAGCAACGAAGTGGTAATCATAGTGTGATGTATATTACAAACGATAACACTATCTATTCCAAAAATCAGTAAGTAGGGTCAGTTGGGGTAATTGTAAACAAGCTTCATAACTAAACTTGTGGTGATTTTGAAAACTTAATTGCGGGTAAGTGATGAACTGTCAACATGGGGAAGACGTTGAAAAAGTTTCGTATGTTTTGAAACAGCTGTGGAAGCGTTACCATTGTTTGAAAATAACATGGTGAAAAAAGTTGTTTAACAAAATTTAGTGATCTTACATTTTCCTCTCCAGCTCATCTACAAAAGCGATGTAAGCGGTTTCAACCATTTTATTTTATCTTATGGAATGCTGCTAAAAACATTTAGTTATGAATTTAATCTTCCCTGTTATTTTTCATGTACAAGTTAGGTGTTTACAATTACCCCAGAAATTTCGTACTCTGGGGTAATTGTAAACACTTAAATTTATGCTATTTCCAATATTTTGGAGGGACAATAAGTTCTATATTTTGATGTAAATTACACTTTTGTGTCTATTTTACATAACTGTTGTTGTTGTTGTTGCTGATGCCACTTGGAAATCTAAGCCCCCCTTGCAGGGCGACCATGCATTAAGGAAGCTCCGCTACTGATTATTATTGAGATCCGCTAGAATGAAGTACACTTGGCTCAGAGGGCTTAATGATTTTGAACCAGCTCCGAGATGAGAGATCGTCGCCTAGGTTGGTCCCTCATAGGGGAAATTATTTCTAACTTGGTGGACTATTTGAAGCGACGATGTATTTTACATGCACTGTTAAAAATTTCCGTAAGAAAATAGTAAAATAACCATTTATTTGATTGTTATTTTACCATATTTAACTACAACAGCTGAATAACCATTAAAAAGATGGTACTCAAACCGCTGATTGCGAAAAATTCGTTTATTCTCAGTTCATCCTAAAGAACGTTTAACGAACCGTAATTAAGAATCGGGCGTCCATCTTGGATGCGAAACCTTAACGGTCGTACGTTGTTTTAAAATAGGAATACGGATTTATCAGTTAAAATCTGCATGTGTATATAAAAAAAGAAGAAAAAAAAGTGGCTTAAGCAGTGGATACTGAATAGAAACACATACACACGCAAATCAAAAATTGGAAACATCGGACTCCCGAACTGTTTGCGAATGAGCGAACCCATCATTTGAGCTGCTGAAGCTTGTTTGTATTTTAATTTTTGCAGCAAATAAAATGATTTTCGTCAATATACAGTAAATTTAGATCAAAGATGGCTTTGGATCCAATCAAAAAATGAAATCTCAATTTTAATGCAGTTTCCCTGTTGAAAAGGAAGATTTATTGATAAATAAAAGACCGCTTTGTGTAGTACAGATGGCCGGTTATAAAACCGAAATCTTTTGTATTTACGGCTTTTTAACCAAGTTAATTGGAAATGGTTAGGTCCCGTAAAGATAGAAAAATGTTCCAAACCGTAGCTTTAACGGTGAATTAGATGGACAGACTGCTGCCGGTCATTTAACCGTAATTTCATGATGAAATTTCTAACAGTGTGTACAGCTCCCTTTAGCGCACTCGGTCTCAGAGTAATCAGTCGTGGGATGTGGTCACCCTCCCAAGCGTTGACCACGGCCAGTTGTGCTTCACTTTCAGTGTTCTGTGTGATCCAAGTTAAACCGACTGATCCACTGCGGTACAAATTTTGCATAAATTTGTCGCATTACTTGATTTTTTGCAAGATATTTCTCGTTAAATGATCGCAGCCGAATCATAACATAAATCAGCGGACCACATGCGGCTTGTTGGCCGCAGATTGAGAACCATTGTCCCGGAACTTCTTAAGCCTTCAAGGCGACTGTGTATGAAACAATTTTCCATTTGCATCAACCTTATTCGAAAATAAATCACATTTTACAATTACCCCATATCACTGGGGTAATTGTAAACACGAGTTCATTCGCTAACAAATAGTCATAAAGTCAAAATTTTTGTACACATTTACTCACTAGAAGTACAGTAGTGGCTATAATGCTCACAATTTTATCTCCGAATTCATTCAAGAGGTAGGGAAGGATCAAAAGTTAAAACATTGAAAAAGCGTTTACAATTACCCCAACTGACCCTACTACGAATGATTGTTCCAGTTAAGCAGTTGTTGGAATATTGGAAGTTAATATTTGAATGGAATGTTTAATTTTAGACATTTACCCACAAAAAATCGTTATATTTCAAATGAAAGCACTTGTATACAGAGCAAAGTATACAGAACATATGCAGTGTTAACAAGTTTAGAAATTTGCAACTGTTGGAGATGTCTTGGGGTCAGATGTGAATTTTATTTGTTTGTATATTTTATATTGTAGCAACGCTGTAGAAAACCCGAGAGCAGGGGTCTCGAGAGAAAATATGTTTTGAATTCATGGAAGAGAAAATTGGTTAGGTTTAAGATGAAAAGTGCTGTTACAGTAGTTTGTAATGTATGTAAATAGGGTGTCAGTGTCAAATAAATGTTTTTTTTTTATATTAAGAAAGATTCATCATTTCATCAAAGATTTCTCGATCTGTATAAGCTATTCCAAACATTTATAAGAAAGTTTACGAATGAATTGTAAAAACAACAATTCTAGGAGATGTCATCTAGAAGTTCTGAAAGCATTCTTTTAGAAATTAAGTTAGAATTCAAATTTGATATGGGGCAAAAAAAATCGGTATTATAAATTTTGAAAATAAGTGTATTTTCCTTGTGCAACGCAAAAAGAACTACATTACACGTGGTGATCCCTTTACAAAAGTAATGTAGGGAAATTTCTCAAACTGACACGTGTGCGTGAAATATTACTAAATTTTCGTACAAAATCTTTCCTCAGTTCCGGATCAACTTATTATTGTAAAATTTCATAGGTTTCTCCGACTAGCTATCGATTTACGTTAAGTTCTTACATCATTATTTCATACAGCCATCTTGTAATTATTTATTCACACAAAACCATTTTCTGGCAGAAGGCTGACATACGAGCTAACCAGAATAAAATATACATTGTATTTACAACAATATTGTGTTTATTGGAATGTCTGTAAGTGTTTGAAATAAAGTTTCTGTAAGAGTTTTCGAAAGCTTCTCAATCCTTTTATCGAATTTCCCAAAGGACGTTAAATGCTTCAATTCTCAGACGCTTTCTCCGAAAACAAAGCACTTACGACTACTGCAAATTTTACATCAAACAGACACGGTAGTACTTTGCAACGATATTTAAAACATTTCCTATTTCCTTCAGATTATCGCAATTTTAAACGCAGGCCGTAATTTTCGACAACAAATTTTGATGTTTGAAAATTTCTTTGCAAAACATTCCGTTTTTTTAGAAAACTCATGATGTGTAGACTGATTTTAATAAAAATCCTGATTGGAATTTAAAAAAATATATTGAGGTTTTAATCGAAACAGTAAATGAACACCAATGTGTACCTCTGAAAATATTGGATTTAGGTTACTTTTTAAACACTAATAGCCTTTTCGATGTCTTTCCTTAACTGAGAGGAATTTTTAACTCAATTTTGAAACGTATTTGTTCTTCAGCAGCAGTATTGCCAAGAAACAAATGTTATTTTATTATTGTTTATTTATGCCAATGATTATTTATTTCTGTCAATCATACAAGTGTGACTCAACTTTTTTTTCTTAAAATATGAGATTTGTAATTGAGTCGTCTAGATTCAAAACCAGATGCATCCACTTTTTTTGATTTGAACTTTTTTACACTTTTCAATAGTTTAAAGTAATCTTCATATGGGTGCTAATTTTTTAATTTTCTAAAGCAGCTACATGATGCTAAAAAGCAGTGGCGTAGATAAGGGGGTGGGGGGGGGGGGGGTTGGGGACAACCCCCCCCCCGAAATTTTGACTTAGATACGGGATGGCTTAGAGGGACCCCACCGAAATGTTGGTGTCCGAAAACTTTTTTTGAGACCTTAACTCTCTCTACGCTTTATAGTATTCTAAAAATATTTAATTTTGATTGGAACACTGCTAAAAAAAAAAGGCGCGATACATGGCAAAAAAAAAAAAAAGTCAATTATCGAACCTTTGGGTTGTAGGGTCGTACTAGGTCGTACATAGGGTTGCAAATTTGTCGCAGAAAAGACCCCGAAATTCGCGGCAAATTTCACGAAATGCTCGCGAGAATACAAATATATTGTAATAAAATCTAGGATATCTGCAATGAAATTTATTTTTTAAGTAAGAAAGTACTTAAGTGAACAATTTTATTTCTTTCAACTTTATGCAATATTTAGGTGTTTATTTAAATGTACAGAATTTTGGTACTCGCTATGACTTAATACGTTTTCATATGTAGAGAAGGACCGTTTTGCATCTGCGCTACTGACGGAACTGACAAACATCGAATTGCCACTTTGGACAGGTCGGGAAAACTTTTTCTCTTGAATTTCCAAAATTGAACTGCCCTCCTCCAACGTGTAACTCATTTGGCGGGGGGGGGGGGGGGATCATAGGATTATTGTTAAAAATGGAAGAACTATCAACTTCGTTAAAAAGATTTAAATATTTGTATTGATTAGGATCAAAAACTTCTTCTAAACATGAATGTGATTATCTATAACTACTTTTATAGTTATTTTTCTATTGATGAATTTTTCTAAATTTTAGGGAAATCTGTTATACATTTTAAAACTTCAGAACAGTATAAATTGCCATTAAAATGTAAGTAAAAAACAACAAAAAAAGTTTTACATTTTAAACAATTTTGGCACAAATCGTGGATTTTTTTAAAAATCACGGATTTTAGGAAACAGCATCAAAAATCGGGGGAATTCGCGGAGCGACAAACTTGCAGCCGTAGTCGTACCACTTTCCTAGGAATTTCTCCCCTAAATACCTCCACCACAAACCCCTATTATACACTAGAGATGAGTTTGAGCTCACTTCTGAGCCCGAGTGATACTGTTCGGCGTCAAAGACCGAGCCCTCCCGACCCCGAAATTATTTTATGAAGTGTTGTTAATAGATGTGGTGCTACATCGATTAAATGTAGGTTTTTGTTGCTATCGCAATTGGTTCTAATGATTTTTCTTTTAATTTCAAATAAAGAATACAATATATTTTTTAACTATCATCAAATGTTCCAGTTGAGAATAAATTCTGGTGAGCTAAAATGAATGAAAAATGATGTTTGAAAATCTTCGGTTTGGCAGCATTTTCGGGAAGTTTTTGATTCGCAGTCGAACAAAACTGGAATATGTTCAGTGCAACTCTTGCAGTTAGGAGAATTATTAATAAGAAGACCTATTAAATAAGATGGGTCTCTATAGTCTGGAGCAAATTGAAAATCAAAGTGGACACAGGACTAGCAAAAAACCATTATTAGAATAAAAAAAGGAGGCTGGAAATAGCTTTCAAATGCAACCAAGCCGTACTTTTAACGATAAATTTATCTAAACTAGAATATTTCCCATGACTTCACAATTCTCCTTTCAAAGCTTCTGTTTAACAATTTTATCATCCGTTCCTCACTACGTTTCATGCCCAGAGCGGAAGAAAGTCCGTTTTATGACTTCTTCCTTTTAGAAGGTGCTTTCAAGCACCACGGGGGTTTGTGTTAATTGCTCTCCACTTTCAACTTAACCCCATGCTCTACTGACCATTCAATAATAACGCCTCAACCGAACAGATATCGTTTACTTTACAGATATACAGAAACAGATGCACTGAACACTAAGATAGGAGATAGTGAGAGTAAAGTGATGAATGTCATTCTCAATTTCTCCTCTCCCCTAACAAATAGCACTCCAGCCATAAAAAAAAATTCTCACGTTCTTTAACCATCAACTAATCTTATTTAAATGGGTTTTTCCGCCAATGGTTGTTTACTTTGCCCATAGGTTAATGTATGAATATTTTATCATGAGCAGAGACCTCCCACTTTCCTCTCGTGCGTGCATTGCTGGGTCAGTCTGTACTGATTAGAGGTTTTCCGCATTTTTTTCAAACCCAATTTATTTAGGGAAGTGCATTGAATGAGGGGCAATAATGAAGTGAGCAAAACCTTACAAGCATTTTTAAGCCGAAAGAGAAAGTTGATGCCCTCTGAGGAGTAGGAAGTACAATCTCCAGAATCAGAATTAGTTTCACTAGACACTTCTGAAGGTAATATTTTATTTTTGCAGCTTTTACTACTAATGCAGCATCTAACAAGAAGTTCCGTCTAGAACTATACGAGCTTACTTTCTCGTATACACCAACTTCAAACTTATAATCCAGCTATCTCTCTTTCTCATTTAGCTTTAGTTCTTAATTACTTCAAATACCTTTTTCAGCAGTTAATACGTATTCCTTCACTCACACATTCATTCTTTAATTTATTCAGTCATTCATTTACTCATTGTATTTATTCACTCATTTAGTTGTTTTTCAATTCATTCACTTGTTTATTTATTTTATCATTTATTCATTCAAAAATATCCATAAAAATCCGGACGAAAAAATTTCATATGAAAATAGGCTCCCTTAGTTCTCTACTGTACTTGTAGAACTTCGTAACTGTACATGTTCTACGTCATAACATCTTTCCGATGAAGCTTGTTCCAAGCAAATCCGTCTGTTATATCATCATTTATACAAGATTGAAAATTCCCCGTAGGCGTTATCTTAGTTTTTTTGAGCTGTTAAAAAATGAATAAAAATTCTTCAAATCAAAAAATTTTTCACGCTGAGAGCTTCTTCCAATAAGCTTGTTCATCGGAACTTGGATCGGATAGAGTTTACTTATAATAATAAAATTACACGTTAATTTAAAGCACAAATGAGCAAAAAAATGCAGACATATGTTTCGGGATTGCTTGGAATCCCTTTTTCAATGCGACAGGGAGCTTCTAGATGCAAAACATCCAAATGAAGCAGACAGAACAAGAAAAACAAAGCTTATATAGCCTAAGAATTATCAGTAAACCAATGAGAATAAAGGCAGCGTGAAGTGGAAGTAGAAGTAGCTGGAAGACACCAATAAGAGAGCAACAAACGAATCCAGTTGAAAGTACAGGAAGTAAAAAGGAATAACAATAAAAATAAAGCAAAAAAGACGACAGCATGCATAAAAATTGCAAAATTAATAAAATAAAATACAAAGAATAAAATTGAAATAAAAATAAGTACAGAAACTACCAAAACAAAATGCAAAACAAAGTACACATGTAAAGGAGGGGGAGGGGAGGGAGGGGGGAAGGAGAAAAATAGACACAAAAAAGGAAAACAACAAGAAAACCTAGAAAGAACAACAAATTAAAGAAATTTATGCCAGACCTGTGAAAAATAAGGAGTTGAGGAAGAATCATTAACCAAATTAGAACTATTCCTGTTAATATGATAAGCTTCCCAAAAGTCAAGCTCAAAAGGGGAAGAACATTTTTGAATAATTTTACCAGAATTGAAGTCAAAAGAGTGGTTGGAATTCCAACAATGTTGCCCATAGGTGCTATTGTTAAGATTTTTTGAACCCTTCAAAAGTAAGCGAAAAATTGTTCAAATCAAAAAGTCAAATATAAAAATGAAATGTCCACGCCGAGATCTTTTGATGCAAAAAAAAAAAATAAAATCGGATCGGACAATTCTTTCAAAAGTTAACAGCAGCCAGACCGATAGACACAAGTTTTTCCCACCTCAAAAGACTACTTTCAAATTTTTTATTTTTCAATCTTTATTTAATTACTTCACTTATTTTAAACTTTTCTTTATTTTTAACGATATTTTCACGACACATTTAGCCTTCTTTCATGCTTTATTATTATTTTTTCTTTAACGGGGAAGTAGGCTAAAAATGATAATGGAAAAAAAGTTATCAGTTGAAAGTTCTATGTTCTCTGACAAAAAAAAAAATATTCCTGTAAATTCGTCAAGTTAGGTACGTTTTTTTTATTATTATTATTTGAATATAGTTAGGGGAATGGAAATGTATATAGTCTATACAACGCAACATTGTCATATTAAATACTTTCTCTGCAATAAGAAACGAGTGCAAACAAAAAACAAAATGACGTAAAAATTTAAACTTTTAAAAGGAAAAGTGTAGATTTTTCCTTTTAGAAAGCAATTTGTCTTTATTATTAACCGACTTTCCAAAATAGGACGGTTATTAATTGATATCTATGCATGTTTTTTGTTTGTTTGTAAATCGATAACTTCTCATTTCATAAACCGATTTTAATTATTCTTTTTTTTTAATCTATCGAGCATGGTCTTCCATAGATCCCATACTTTCGTTTTGCAATAAACCGTATACGATAATTAAAAGAAAAAAAAGGTTTTGGGAGGAAATGTACTAATTTTTGTGCTTTTTCAACCATAAAGTTTGATTAAATGAACCGATTTTAATAATTTTTTAATTCATAGGGAGAGAGGGGGGGGGGGGGTTCGCCTGACTTAAATCTCGTACATCGGTTTGACTACAATTGTTCTTTAGAGGAACCGAACTGCCTCCAGAAGAAACCCCCCCCCCCGAAATTGGGGTCTAGCTACGCCACTGCTAAGAAGTGTGTTTGAAATTTTCCGGTTTGTTACAAAACCAGACCCCCCCCCCCCCCCATCGACCATATTTGTCAGCTCTTCTTCTTTCCCTCGAAATATCTTCCAAGGAAAAATTTTTTTTGTGTTAAAATTTCAGCAAGTTGAAAGTCTATCCCAATGCTCTTACCTTGAAATTCGGATTTCTTAGATGTTAGTTTTTTGCCCGTAGTGAACAATTTCATTTTTTGGATGTAGCTGGTTTTGAAACTAGACGACTCAATTATGTTCTACAAATCTTGATTGAATTAATGGAATTTTGCTTCCTTGTATGCATTATTATTGATTTTATGAAATGCAAACTATTATTTGATATGATTTGCTAAGCATACGCTTATTTACTACACGAAGTGTGATTTTAACTTTTAGGATTTATAATTATACGGTGTCTTCGGGGAAGAGTCCTATTATTTACTACGAATTTTAAACACAACTCAGTAGCAAAAGTGGTAGAGAAGAAAGTTCTTGTGTAGTGGGACCGGAATTGAATCTCAGGCAGTGCATGGGTATTATTATTCGGCATAGCACTTATTTTAATTATGACCAAGTGATTTCGGAATCCACTTTGAGCTCTAAAACCCAAGTAATCCTTAGAGGCATTTCGTATTCGGCCTTTTCAGATAAATACAGTTGTTCAAGATGTCACAAACATATATGGAGGGTTCAGAATACAAGTGAACCAAGTCCACTTTTTGTCATTTTCGAGTTAGCAGTGCAATAGCATGCACTAACTACGTAAAATTTCAGTGCAATAATGTACCAAGTCTCTCTTTGAACTTTTAAAAAAAATAATGTATAATTAAAAAAATAATAAGAGGCAATTTTGTTATGTTTAATGTAGAAATATAACAAAATTACCTCTTAAAATTAAATTTTAAGAGGTAATTTTGTTATAAAGCCTTAACTTTAAACCTCTGTCGCACAAAGAAACTTTTTATGAACTTGGTTCACTTGTATTCTGAGCCCTCCATATCAAAATATCTATAATTTATTACTTAATAAATGCGTATGAGAATCATATTTGTTCAGGATTCTTTAGGGGTTATGGGCAATACTGGGGGGTAAAAACTCCCCTCGAAATACTGTTTATTTGAATAATTTTTAAACTAGAGACGCATGAAGCTTGTCAATTTCTCAGGAATAATGCAACCTATAAGATTGTATTCTTAATATTTTGTAAAGTGGTTACTAGCCCAATGAAGTAATCATCAAATTAAAAATTTTATCTGGCGGAATGCGATTTCTTATTCCAGATTTGTAATAAGCATAAAAATTTAACCTCGTATAGCAGTTTTCCTATAAATTGGTAGGGAAATTCACCTCGTAAATGTTGGGGTCTTCTGATATTTTTCCGCATAATATCTAAATGAATCATGATTACGGCTTACATATGAACTTCTTGGATAAAGCTGTGAATTAATCTACCAGTAAAAACAGGTTTTACATAATTAAAATTAAAAATTTAATTTTTGTCGAGGCCAATACTTTTAATATTGAAAAATAAATGAATAAAAACTGGCACGATATTTTATTTGACCTCTTGGTGAAACAGAAAGGATCTTGACATTATAAAGTGCTCTTAGGTCTGTGCAATGGAAAAAAAAAAAAAACAAATATACAACTATTTGACAAAATCACATCTCTTCTTAGGACTAACGTTCTTGCGCTTTGCTTAGAAAGCTATTTCAAATCAAATGTTATAACAATACATTTTTTGTAGAAAATTCTACCTTTCTGGCCGAAAGAAAGAATTTTAACAAAATCACAGCATTTTGTGAGGAGTTACACATTATAACGGATAATATGTCTACTCTTTAACTTTTTAGTGTTCGTCTTCATCACTTCATGAACCTGTAAACTAGTATATTAAACAAAGTAACCCATTGTGAATATCTTCTGTAAATATGGTCATGATGTAATCAAATTTGGTTTTCAGACGCATTTGAGCCCTCAGAATTCATTTATGTTGCAAAATATTGAATTTTATTCTATTTTTTGCAGCATAACATTTTATATTGCGAATCACCGGAACTTTTTATTTTACTGTCAGATATTTTTGCTGCCTTCTACTAGTTGTTCTTATTCCTAGCCTCTCCAAACATTTGCAACTCTTGTCCTGCGGAAAAGAAATTTTTTTTTTTCATCATATGTAGAGTTCTCTTGAACTAATAACCAGGGATCTGGAGCAGCGTCTTTTTTGAGTTGCTCCACTCCATCTCCTCTTCGACTTCTAAATACTTGCTGCTCCGTGCTTCAACCACTTTTAATAGATTATATTTTTATCTTTTTTTAAATGTTAATTATTTTTTTAATCTTATTCCTAGCCACTCCAAATGAGATTTTTACCTTGCGGAATAAAAGAAAAATTTCCTTTGCATAATATCTTTAGTTTTCTTGAACTAATAACCAGGGATCTGGAGCAGCTACTTTTTTGAGTTGCTCCACTACATCTCCTCTTCGACTTGTAAATAATTGCTCCTGCTCCGTTCTTCAAACACTTTTAATAGATTATATTTTTATCTTTTTTAAAATGTTAATTATTTTTTTAATCTTATTCCTAGCCACTCCATATATTTGGAATTCTTGCCTTCCGGAGTAGCAGAAAATTTCATATTGCATCATATCTTTAGCTCTATTGAACTAATAACCAGGGATCTGGAGCAGTCACTTTTTTTTAAGATTCTCCGCTCCGACTTCTAGATACTTGCTTCGGCTCTGTGTTCCAAACAATTTTAATAGAGTATATTTTTATCTTTTTTTTCTAGTTAATTATTTATATGATGAAAATTGAAAAAAAAAAAAAAAAGTATGTAGCAGTAGAGCACAGCAAAATTCTTTGCTCCGGCTCCACTTCAGTTCCAAGCAAAATCTTGTTGCTCCATTGCTCCACGCTCCTACTCCAGATCCCTGGTAATAATTTAATACTAGGTTTTTATTCGTTACAAAATTCATAATGGACGCATACATACAATCAAGCGTACAATGTGGGACAATACACACATGATATGAGAGCTCTCATTACAAGGGTGCTTTCAAACCAATGGCGACGAAGACAAAACCCCTCCCCCCCCTTCTTTTCCTCATCTGCGCAACCGCAGAGCATATTTTTGCTTTCAAAAAATGCTCTGCGGCTGCGCAGATGAGGGAAAGACATGTTTTTTTTTGTCTTTGTCGCCTTTGGTGTGAAAACACCCTTAAGTGCCGATACGGCATAATTATCATATACGGATTGTTGAGAAAGACAGCAACCATAGCTAAAGGAACCTTGTTCGTTATATCAATATGCGTATTTTTCATTTTGGAGGGCAATAAATTATTTTTCATTACACTGCTTGAGCTGCTTTTAATTATTATAACGTAAAAATGACATTGCGGTTAAAGACAATGGAAGAGGAGATCATAGGCAGCAATCAGTAAAATACAAATGATGAATTAAATACAAATAAATGCAAATACCTGCAACAGAATTCCAGATGAATTTCATTTTGATTAAATTATTTTATTGTATTTTCCTCCAAAATAAGCGCTCCCACATACAACAGAATGCAGGAAAGCATTAGAATAACGTGAGGTTTAAAGACATTTTAAATTTAACAACTGTGAGAAATTATCAAGTTTCAACTGCATCTTCAGTTTGTAACAAAACTAAGGCTAAGTAAGAGAAAAAAAAAAACAACTTGCTTGCGAGTGAAAACTTTTTAATTGAACAAATATTTTTCGTTTATCTTGCAACAAGGGGAAGGATTAAAATCGCTTTTGAGAAATCCTTGCGTGACTGTACTTTTATCTTTCACAAAGGTAATTCACCTAATTAATGGGATATATTCAGTACTAGAATAATAAATTAAAAACTTGCTCCATCAAGAAAAATATTTGGAACATATGGTGAACTCTTTATCTAGATAAAATATCAAGCAATTAAAGGTGAGCGGATTCAGGATCAATTTAATCGGAGCGTAAGTAATCACTTTTGCTTTTTCACTGGACAAGAGGTTTGCTAATTAATTCATTAGGATTAAAATTAGTTTATGTGAAATACTCCAGACTTTCTTTTGATTTTGAATTATTGTATGACAATATTTTTGAAAACATTATGCGCTGTCAATGGAAGCTGGTACTACATTTTGAGAAACTTAATGAGTAGTTGCTGGAATTAAGTACAATTTTTTTAGTGTTTATGTATGTGTTTCATACGGCGTCTTGATGCGCATAATTTTATAAACTGTTTGTACTCTTCATTCGATATCTTTCACCCCATGTAATTGCACATGAAAAAAAATGAAATGTGCCATTAGACCTGCATTTAGTAACGTTTTACTAAGATCTTCTTTTACCCCATGTAATTGCACATGAAAGCAAATGAAATGTGCCATTAGACCTGCATTTAGTAACGTTTTACTAAGATCTTCTTTCACCCCATGTAATTGCACATGAAAGCAAATTAAATGTGCCATTAGACCTATATTTTGTGACGTTTTGCTAAGATCTTCTTTCGATGTCCTTTCACCCCATGTAATTGCACATGAAAGCAAATTAAATAATTTTTCTGTGTAACAACAGTTTGTTTTGTTTAAATATTTCAATTAGGGGCAATCTCTTCTCAGTGCGACGTATTAACCACTGAGTTAGTTATTTAGTTTAATGAATTTGTAACACATTATACATAAATTTTATCTTTCTTCACTCCTTCTCCTTTAAAGAAAATATAAATATTAATGCCATGCCACGCTATTATTACTGAACAAATATAGAAATACTAACACTCACTTTCAATTTAACTGATAGTTCAAAATGCTAATGTAAATAAACTTACGAAACAAAATAACGCGCCACCTCACTTATTATCTCACTTTATATTATATTAGACATTGTTAACTTCAAATTGTATTTTATTTTGTTTGACATTGTAATGAATAAACAATCAGACTGACATCATGTCTATATATTTTGGAAACGAATTAACCGACACCTTAAGATTAGTATTATTTTGCTTTGACATGGCATTTAATAGATTACAATTTCTCTTTTGCTTTGCTTTTGGCATTTCTTCTTTTGAATTATAAATAATGAAAAAACATATTGAGCGTTGTACAGATATTGTAGAATATAGATGTAAGGATAAGTATGACGAATGAAGAATTCGAATCTACGTCGAAGTAGGAGAGGAAAAAAACTATTTAAAAAAAAAATATCGATAAAAAACTAAACACAACAAAAACTCAATAGCGACTAAATAAAAAAAAAAAAAAAAAGAAAAAGGGTTGACAAACAAGGAGAAAATGGTACTTTACTGTTTTGTCTTTGCCTATTTATATGTAGACTAGTAAGCCCGGTGGTCATACGAAATGACCGCTGTTCTAGATATTATAAATATAAAATTCTCCCAGTAACCAGAAATTCACATCAAATCAAAGAGATATTTATCAGGTAGAACAGTAAAGTTTAATGAATAAATAATAAGCATATAATAATTTCGGAAAAAAATATTCATACTGAAAAAAACATCTAAGTTATAATAATCTGTAAAATAAAAATATTATTTACTATATAATCAAATTGTTTGTGAAAAATATTTATTTATATCCAACATAATCATCGTCAAAACAATAGTTTTAACGAAACTGGAAAAAAGAGCGCTGCCACTTTAATATGTATAAAAGCGCAGAAGATTAAAAAAATTAAAACAAATAAAGAAGGATTAAATTAAATTCGCGTTTATATTAATTTTTAACGGAGATTGCAAATCTAGTGATGCCTCACTCAAATTGTTAGAGAAATGTTTTGATTATTAGTATATTTGACATGTGTTACGACAATGGCAACTGCATTAGAGTTACCCAAGCAACCAATAAGCTATCGGCGACAAACATACACTTAAGCCGCTGATATATAAGATGAGCAGAAAACATTTGAAAGTTGTTCCTGGATTATTTTCTTGAGGGAAATATTAGCCCTGCTATACTTTACATCTTTCTAAAACACACTATATTTTATTTTGTATGTCGTTAATGAAGCATGAAATAAAAACCAAAAATAATTTTTGTCCATTTTTAATAAATGGAATATTTTATGTCTTCATATTAGAGGTATGACATGGATGGTGTCTGAAAATAACCAGAAATTTTTCAAATGTAAAACTCGGTGATGTCGAGCTTCGTATCGGAGGATCTCGGGTTCGATACCCGAGCCGCTGAAGACCCACCATGTACACTTGGGGATACGTGCATGTAAAATCCGTGAACCCTGAAGTCTCGAGGCAGTTCCGAGGGTACCGGTGGGTGAATATTTTCCCTTCCCTTCACCCATAGGTCTAAAATGTAAGATGGCGTATTTATGGCGGCGCCATCTGGTGTCATCTAAGTGCATTATGAGCCAAGTCGTACTTCCACCATTGGTGCTCATCTTGAAACGGAAGGCGCTCCTTATTGCCTTAATCCCTAGTCGCTCCGCGACGGGGACCTTGGATATCAAGGTGGCACTAGAAATAACAACAACAACAAAACTCAGTAGAATAATGAGTTTGCAAATGTGTGCGTTATAGGAAGGAAATTAATAAAATCAAACTACAAGCTATCCGTAGAAAATTAACTGTATGTCATCGCAGCCTTTTATATTTTAAATGTAGGGACAGCTCTAGTTCAAAGCAGAGTTGTTATTAAAATGAATATCCTACCTTTATCGTCTTGACATTTTCTAAACGCATTTAAATGTTTCGCTCATTTGCTGAGGGCGAGAAATTATTACCGGCGTTGATTACTTTCACATTCCTCGACAGAGCAATATTGTTACATGCTAAAGACCACTTCTTGAGGAAAATAATTCCCCGGATGCTCTGCAAACATTTCTGTTCTTTGTTTACGTTGAAACATAATTAAATCAATTTTGATAAATGAAAATATCTAGTTTCCAGCTCCTTTCGTTTGCTTAAATATGTTTAAAAGAGCTTTGGATAGGGTTTATGAAAATTTCATTGCGGGTTGTCGATATTGAAATTGAAAGTAAAATAGTTTTGCTACTTTGCTATATGCTAAAAGAAAGATTTATGAATTCGTTGCCTATGTTGCGTATTTTAGTTACAATCCAAATGCAGACAATGGCGAAAAATAAATTGATTATTCATTTTATATTCATAGAATAGTAATAATTCTCTCATAGAATTCTCATAGAATTCTCTCTCGTTCCCGTGAAAGTGACGGGCTGAGGTTTCGCCTTCTATGTCTCGCTCCCGTTACGTTTTCGGGCTTTAGTGTTTAAAATTTCAAAATAAAAACGAATTAAAAATGAATATATATATTATTCATACCCATATTTTTATATACTTTTTAGGAATAAAAAAAATAGGCACTTTTATGACCGTTTTCTTGAAAATTACCCGACCGTTAAGGGGTTATAGAAATATGCCGATCAAATATTTGCCGTAGTATAATGTTTTAAGATTGAGTAGTGAGATAAATATACTTTTTATTCACGGACTAAGAAATGGCATACAATGGGAAACAAAAAATTAAACGAAAATAAATAAGTAAAAAAATATATCGCTAGCAAAGTGCAATATAAAATTTTGCACTTTTCAAAAAATAAATTAATGAAATTGAAGAAATAACAATAAAATAGATATTTATTGTTATATTATAAGAAATTTATTACAATTAACAGCTGAACGATGAAAGTTTCTGATTATATGCAACGAAAACATGTAGCAAATAACTTGTATACAAAAATAGTACATGCAGCTCATGTGCAAATAAAAAACGTTAGAAATTTCGGTAGACTTAAATTCAAAACAAGAAGTAATTGTTAAACAGTAAGAAAGACAAGTACTCGTAAATTTTTGTACTTGTCTTTCTTACTGTTTAACAATTAGCTCTTGTTTTGAATAATTGCTAAATAATATATATCATGCATAAATATCTTTTCAAAGTTTATTTAGCCATTCGTCGCATGTTTCTGACGATTACATACAAAGAAAACATGTATGCAAATGTGTATATGAAAATAATGCATGCAGTTCATATGCAAGTAAAAAATGTTAAAATTTCAATAGATTTAAATGACTATTTTTTGAAACACAAACGTATTTTGACTTGTAAATTTTTAATTTAGTCTTTCTTACTGTTTAACAATTATTTCTTTTTCTGAATAAATGCTAAATAATATATATTTCCGTAAATGTCTTTTCAAAGCTTAATTAACTCAATGCTTGAAAAAAAGATAAAACTAATCTACACAAGCTTTAAGAAGCTCTTTTCAAAATACTTTATGCGCTTCTGAAATATTTAATCCCTTTCGAAATTGACAAGAAATGGTAAGTCTAGAAATTGAAACTTTATCTCCGTAAGACATTCGAGTTATTCTTAAATCCAGAGAGAAACCTGCTTCTCAAATCTGAAATTAGGTTTGTGTTTCTACTTGTGCTCCTTTGTTGTTCAATTCCCAAGATTTGTCATCTTTTCCAAGGCCTTTCTGCCTTTTGTAAGAAATGAACACAAGCCCTAAATATCCCTTGGGTCTCGGTAACTCTTTGAACATTGAGTGGAGAGAATCTACCGAGACAACTTCTATTGATGTTTATTTTCTAAGATTTTCCACGTATTCGCCTGAGGAAGTACATATAGGATGCAACAACCTACTCAAAACTTTCAAAAATATTGAGTTTTTCATCACGTTTGTGATATTTTTTGATCCAGCTTTTTTTTACATAGTAAAGTAGTTATTTACCGTAGAATTGTTTGCGTTCAGGAAATTTTATGTTTGAACTATATTATTTTTTTTTGCTTTCCCAATCTGATTTATGTATTTCAGACCTTGCTAGTTTTTTAAGTTCTGCAAGGTTCTATTTTAAATTTATTTTTTTGCGGGAGTTTTACTGTTTTGTTATCTAGAAGATTGTCAACAAGTCTAATGTTATCTCCTTTTTCTCCTACTTTCCCGTAAAAGTAAAAAAAAGTCAAAAATAATTTAAACAATTAAATAAATATTGAAATATTTAAAAAATTGAAAGTAGGGTTTTAAGTTGTTTAAAATATGTTTGTCGGTGTCTGTCCCGGCCTAAAAACTTTTGAAGGAATTGTCCGATCCGAAAGATTTTCGCACTTGAAAGATCTCGGTGAGGACATCTTATTTCCACATTTTACTTTTTGATTTGAACAATTTTCCGTCAATTTTGAACAGTTCAAAAAATCTTAACATCAGCGGAATCGGAAAAATAAGAAGCAAATTTTATAAGCCTGGACATAAAATCCAAGCTCCTTTGAGCAAGCTGACTAGAAGAAGTTCTCAACAAAAACATTTTGATTTGAACAATCTTTTTTCAATTTAGAAGAGTTAAAAAAATAACATTAGCTCCTACAAAATTTCAATCCTATATAAATCCTGTTCTTACAGATGGATTTGCTTGGAACAAACTTTATTCAAAAGGTGCTATGACTTAGAACATGTACAAAGACGAAGTTCATCCAGAACTAAACAAGCTTATTTTACCACGAAACTTTTTAAACTAGATTTTTAAAGATTTCCGAATAAATGAATGAACGAATAAATGAGTGAGTAAATGAACATGTATAAACCGTTTAAAAAGGTATATTTGAAGTGATTAAGAACTAAAGCTAAATGAGAAAGATAGAGATATAGCAAGATTTTCAATTGAATATTGGTGCATGCGGGAATGTGGGCTTGGGGGTATAGTTCTAGACGGAACTTCTTGTTTCTGACTGGGGTAAAGCCTTACAAATTAAAATTTATTTATGAAAAGTAGATATTTACTCTGTACTGTTCCTACTATAGCTTCTTTACTGTATCAAATCACACTGATCTGTAAATAACATATTTGCGCGTCCATCTGTCTGTACAGACATCGTGGACACTCGGTCTGTCAGAGGTCGAGACATATACCATCGAATTAGGAATACTCTGGGGAAGCTATTGCGCCCGGCAGACGATAGTTTAATTTAATTACAACACTGTACAAAACATTTTATTAAGTAAAAAATTACTAACTTTCGATAAATGTATTGAAAAATGAAAAAAAGTCGGCAACAACGAGACAACTTGTAATTTGGTCTCTCAACAAGTTTAGCTACTATGAGTTATCTCGTAGGTTGGCAGTCTACGTGTTAAACCAAACGGAGATATTACTTAAAAAGTAGTTAAACTCCAACTAGCCAGACATCAAGTACGGGAATTGGCGACCAGGGAGCCGAGCCCCCTAGTTAAATATTAAACGGCGTTCATGGAAAGCAATAAACAAAATTTACAAACGCATTTGCGTGAGAAAATAATAAAAAAAGAAGACTTTAATGAACCTGGTGTGCAAGAAGCGTTAGATCTTTATAATCTATCAAGAAATGAACTGAGATAGATTCGCAAGCAATCCTAATGCATCAGAGATAATCTAGAACAGTCACGAATCTGGAGGAACAGTAAACATCGAATATCTAACGGATATTTTTATTGAATGGTGCCTTAGTCGTAAACTAGTCCGATAGCATAACGTGAGGCGCTTTCATAAATCAAAGAACATAAAGAGTGATAAAGCAATTCTAGCTAAACGTGAGCCATTTTTGGGTTTATGCAAGTTTTGGAAACATGCAAGGGTTTTACTGTGTCGAGGTATGGTATTACTTTTAAAAATTGCTATAGATAATAGCAAAAGAAAAAAAAAGATACTTTCTGTATGAAATTGAAGTTCAGACCTAGTAATAATAGTAAAATAAATAAATAAATAAAAAAAACAACTTTTTCTTTCCTTTTGCTTTTCTGGTTAAAAATAACTTTTCATGAAATGACGTTCTGATTTATGGGCAAAAATATTAAGCATGTTTTACTAACAACTTAATATTTATATTTAATTTTACAAAATGAATGTCTTTAAACTAAGAGAAATAAAATGTAAGTATTAAAGCTTACCCTCCCAGAATCAAACTTACTTTCCTTTATACCATTAACGAATTTGCAACAATTTGTTCCCACTAGACTTCGGCTTAGTCATACAAATTATTTAAGCAATTCTTCTCATTGGTTAAAAAAAACAAAACAAACTGAAACTTCTCTGTAAAAGAAATTATATTATTGTACATGAGATTTATTCTCTAAAATTGTTAAGCTTTGTGCTTAGTAAATTCTAAAATAAAAGTTCAAAGAATATTTCTAATGTTCAAGTATATTGCTTTAATATGTAAAACACATAAACATTGGAAAGACGAAATATAAAACTGAATTACAGCAGAAATTTCCTCTACATAAAATTTCAAAACTGAATTAAAAATAAAGTAGGAAGAATTTTTAAGCGGTACTTTTCACAGGCACTTCATTTAAAAGCAGTAAATATTAAAATCACTTTTATTCTGTAAGAAGCACATAATTTTATGTTCATAGCATTAAAAATTAGAGATCATATAATTCGAAAAGGGAAGAAGTATTTTAAAAGATAAAATTTTACTTCGGCAATATAAAAGCATAGCCAAAAAAAAAAAAAAAAACTTTTGTTAAGCTGCGAGAATTTAATATTCAATAAAGAAAATAATAGACATTCCTTATTTATTTCTTCAGATGTAGGTATTGATAGGCAAAAAGAAAAGTTAGAACTTAAAAGAATGTCGTCAAAATAGTTAAAGAAGGGGGAACAAATATAGAAAGTTTTCTTTTTGCGCATACGAAAGAAAACTTCAATGAAAACAAAAAAATGATTCATTATTTTATGTAAAAGTTTATAATCGCATTGATTAGAAACAAGCCGTGTTTAAATAGTTTTATTTAAATCTGTAAAAGCTTAGATTCTTGAAACTGTGTGCTTCCTTTTAAACTTTAATTCAACATTGGTCTCTTTCCATAATTAAAGCTGTTGAAGAAGAAAAATCTGAATTTCGAAATGTTGTCATCATCGGGAATAATTTTCATTATAGTATAATCACTTTTTTTCATATTTTCAACATTTTTTGATGTTGGAGGTGAACTTTGATTAACATTTTTTTTTGTTTTCCAGATTGAGTTTTAATTTCTCATATCTTCTAAAACAAAAAAGTAAAATTTTTTTACAACGCTGACTAGTTGATTAGAATGATGTAAAAAGTTGTTTAATAACGTCACATTTTTTGCCTGCAAAGAAATTCAAATGATGTAGATGATAATTTCTCAAATATTGATAATTTCATAACGAAAAACTTGTGAACAATGAACTTTTTATCGAAAATGGATCTTTTTTTCTTAACATTCACTGTTTGAACTTTCCGTAAATGTCAACCTTCAAGAAAGAACTTCTTAAGTACGATTTTGGTTAAAAACTAAACATGGTTTTTATTACTACTATAAAAGTTTTGAATCGAAATGTATTGCACTGTACTGGTTCATTACTTTCGTATCTAATTTTCACTTTATTCAGAAGTGTTACCTTAGTACAAAGAATGTGTTTTAAATGTTTTTAATTATTTTTTTATTTATAATTTCTTTTTGAAAAAATTTGATTGTACAGTAGGGTTATGAACTAATCTGAATTTTAATTTTCATATAGTTTCTAAGTAAAATAATTAAACTGAGAGTAAATACTACTTCGTTACGCATTGATTTTGAGAAAAATAATTTTGGAGGGACAAATTTGCAGTAAGTTTGCGATGCACACGTGTTCGAAATTGCAGCGAGTCATTTCTTCAATGTCTAGGAATTGGCCACCAGGGTGGCGCAGTGGTGAAGACTGACGCCGATGTTTGTTTTCAAGCCCGGCGCCAGTCTGTGTATTTTTCAGATGCAGAAAATCAACAACGTCCATGTCGTATGATTATGTGGAATGGTAAAGAACCCTTGAGTATCCATTTGGCCTAGATACTCTCGGGAAAATTAATTTCCTAGAGCAATCTCGAATCGTCAGGACCCAGCTGTCTGTGTTTAGGGGGGAAACTATGCGTCACAATTTGCAAATGATGATTTTCCGTTATGTGGTGCAGGCGTGAAAGAATGAATGCACTAGGCGCGCAAATGTTTAGCCAATGCACCATTTGAAAAAAAAAGAGCCTGAAATGGTGGCGGACTCTATTCCCTTCCTCGCTCTGTATGTATTTCTCCTCCCTCTGTCGTATATTCAATCCCTCTTGTGCTGCCTGTGCAAATTAGTATAATACATTATACTTTATGGAGCACAGTAAAATGTATTTAAGAAAGTACAAGGGCATTGGGAGATGTGAAATAATAACAAAACTGAGTTTCATTAGAAAACATTTTATCTTTTACTTTACGAATATTTTGGGGGCTAAATTTTATCAACTAGTATTCTAGCATTTTACAACCATTGGATTTAGGTATGTAGTAATTTGATGGAGTGATTTCGAATTTCTACCTTAGTAGGCTATTTTTCTTTACGAAATAAAACTTTAATAGATTAGAAGTGGGTAAGAAATTATGGATAAAATGTGCGAGTCTTATTCTGAATAAATTAAGTAAATCTGTAAATAAAATAAAAAGAAAACAAGTAAGTACACTAATAAAATAAATAAGTAAAATATTAGCAAGAGGCAGAAATATATAATTAAATCAAGTTGTAAAATAATGTTGTTATTTCGGGAAATAATTGTGTTATGTAAATTTAAAGTGAAAATTTTGACTACAGTACTAATGTAACGATAAAAACATTCTATAATAAAATAACTTGATGAAAGAGATTTTGTTCACAAAATGCCTTTCCAACAAAAAAAATTACTTAATAACTTTAACCGCGCAAAACCCCAATATTGTATTAAAAGTATGACCAGTTTGTAAGTGTTCTCGCCCCGTTGAGTTTTATGCTTATTTTAAGTTTTGTGATCCTTTATATAAGAAGCATTTCCTTTGATATTTTGAAAATCTCATTAAAAGTAGCTTGGTACAACTTTGCTATCTCCAAATTCTAGAAACTTGTATTTAATTGAATTTCCTTATGAAGAAAGTATGACTGATAATGCAGTCAAAAGGATTTGTTATTGAATTTCAGACATAGTCGTTAATAGTGCTTGTACGAGCGTTATAGAGGGAATCTCTTAACAAATCTTGCGGCTTTGTGGATGTTAATGAGCAGCTTTTTGATGTATATCTTATGAGTTAACTATAATGTCATGTCAAATTTCATTGAGAGGTTTGGATATACAAACATAATTACTTCTCGAAACATTTCTTAGCATTTCATCTCATGTAATATTCGCTTTCTTTCGCTTAGAAACTGTAATTAGGGTATGCATAAAGTGTTAGCATGTCAATAAAATTCCACCAGATAAAAAACAACATATTTATTAAACACTAGCGCAGACACAATCAAAATACGTACAACCACAGATACAATCAAAATACGTACTACACAGATACAATCAAAATACGTACTACACAGATACAATCAAAATACGTACTATCACAGATACTATTAAAATACGTACTATCACAGATACTATCAAAATACGTACTATCACAGATACTATCAAAATACGTACTATCACAGATACTATCAAAATACGTACTATCACAGATACTATCAAAATACGTACTATCACAGATACTATCAAAATACGTACTATCACAGATACTAATCAAAATACGTACTATCACAGATACAATCAAAATACGTACTATCACAGATACAATCAAAATACGTACTATCACAGATACAATCAAAATACGTACTATCACAGATACAATCAAAATACGTACTATCACAGATACAATCAAAATACGTACTATCACAGATACAATCAAAATACGTGCTATCACAGATACAATCAAAACACGTGCTACCACAGATACAATCAAAACACGTGCTACCACAGATACAATCAAAATACGTACTACCACAGATACAATCAAAATACGTACTAACTACCACAGATACAATCAAAATACGTATTACCGCAGATACAATCAAAATACTTACTACCACAGATACAATCAAAATACGTACTACCACAGATCCAATCAAAATACAAATTACTACAGACACATCTTAAAAACGAATCAAATGCTATAACTTGCATCTCAGTTCGCCAGATAGCGCTACTAAATTCCTAACATTAATAATGAAGACTAATTCTGTTTTATTCATATGAAAGAAATAATTTGTTTATTAATTAGAAAATATAAACCATATTAAGTAATTCACTTTATTTTCTTTCTATTTATTTCATCACTTACTGGACTGTAAATATCAATACTTAATTAAACCTCACGCCATTTCAAGCATGCTTGTCGATTTGTTTGTTTGGAGGCCAAAAAAAAAAAAAAAACAATTTATTTCAAAATACAAGTATGATTACCTTACAGATGGATAATAATACAAGTTCATAACTTTACTGAGGATAACACAGATTTTCTGGAAATTTATTCACTGTACTTACTAGCAAAGAACGACTCTAGAATAAAAATAAATAAAAAAAAAAAAAAAATGAGCGAAGGGAAATGAATTAGATGGTATAAGTCCTAATTAACGTTTTGAATAAAATCTATATATATATTTCCCCACAATACAAAAGCCTTTATCAACAAACATTAGTTGGGACAAAATAAAACTTATAGCATTCTTTAATGTCTTTTTCTCTTATACCGAGAAACTTCAAAATACCTGACAATTATTCGAACCTCTCGTCATTCAGAATTCAACGGTCTTTTTGAATAAAATCCGTAGACCAGCTTCTCCCAACCGGTGGTTTGCGAACTCCCAGGGGTTCGCAGGGTATAAAAAGGGGGTTCGCGAAAGTATTGTTGCAATGGTGGAATTTTAAATTTGTTAAGTGAAAGAAAAGAACGAAATAGTAATAAATTTACATACGTATTAGGACGGAGTATAAAAAGATTTTTTTTGAAGAAATTGTTTTCCCGATAATGAGTAAAAGTTATGCCCTGGCATAGGAAGCATACGTGAAAATTTGAAATGCACTTGCTTCTACTGCTAACTGATTTCGAATATTTGAATCTCAAAGTGGTATCGAAAGATATTCATTGGTTTATTTTAAATTTCGAACGTATGTTTTTCCTACCTTTCCTCGATAGCGCGATGAAAGAGTCGAAAATGTTAAAATATACTATAATATAAAATTTTCATTATTTTCGGATAATTTCCCATATACTGACCCCAAAGCGGAACCTAAAGATATAATTTACTCATTAATTTTTAATTCTGCACTCACTTTATTTCAACTTTTGCGAACTTTGTATACTTCAACGTGAGAGGAACTGAACGATATTTTTGATTGATTCTAAATTTTATACGCATATTTCTTATGCCATTCCATAACTTTTTCGCACTATCGGGGGAAAAAAAGATATTTTTTGCGAGCACATATGTTCCTTGCCCTATTGATAATTCAAAAAGAACAAATAATAGAAAAGTAATTTTACTTGTTATTTAAACTTAGATGTTTTGAAATTTTGTTTTCATTTCTTGTTATGAACTATTATGCAATATGGAAAATAATCGAGCAGCAAATTTTAATATTTTGTTACCCGTTACTAACGACGACAGAAAGGGGTTCGTCATTTTCTTTCGTATCTTAGAAGGGTTTTGCAAGGAAAAAAAAGTTTGGGAACTACTGCCGTAGGCAAAACTTCAACGTAACAAAAGTCCAATTTTAATTAATATTATTGGCTTAAAAATTTATAAAACGTGTTTATTAAAAATAAAAACTCAATTTTTTTGAAAGAAAAATATTCATACTCGTAATAAAGAGGCTTTTATCCCAATTTATTTAGTAATATTTTTTTATAATGAATATATAAAAAGGAAATACATCTACTTATGATGAAATATGATTGATGAACTCGTGTATAAAAACCGAAACATGAATTTAGTAAACATGGACAGTTTTAAAGTTACGTAAGTGTATTAAGGCGTGTATTCTGCCATCAATAAAATATTACATGCTTTAAACATTACTTTCGTCTATAAATAACACTGAGGATTTATTTTTTATTTTTGAGGGGAAAAAATACCACACCAGAAAACTGGGAGTTCACATTTCAGTTCGTAGAAATATATCGATCAAATAAAGTGTTAAAAAATATTTTGCACGACATGGACGAAAGAAACGGAAACAAACTATGCACGAACTGTCTCAACTAAGTCTAATAAAAATAACAAATGTGAGTACGAATAATGAAAATCAGCCTTTGAAGAAAAATAATTCAATTACGTCAATGTTTTAGAGCACGGAACAAAATTTTGTGTTCTGAATAATTTTTAATGAATTGAAACGAAACGAGTGGTTTGGAAACTCGAAAATGTGCAATGCACGATATTGAAATTTTTGTTTAATTTTTAAAAAATTGCCGATTTTTATCGGATTTTGTTTTTTCTACGTATGAAAGTTTCATTTGTTCATTTTTCAACTGCGTTGCTCTTTAAGCTTTGAATAGGGCTTTTGAAATTGAAGCGCTTAATGTTTGTAACATGCCGGCATGATGGCGTCGTGGTAAGGCGCGGAGCTCATGCGCAGCAGGTCTGAGGATCGAGCCTGGCAGTGTCGGTGGATTTTCAAGATGCTGAAAATCGTCTGCACCCATGTCGTATGATTGTGCGGCATGTAAAATATCTCTTGAGTAGACATTTGGCTTGGATGCTCTCGGCTAAATTAAATTCCTAGTGCAATTTCGCATCAACAGAGCCCGGGTGCTCACCCTTACAGGTGGAGAAACCGGACGTCAAAATTCTCATGCGGCGAGGGCACCGATCTCTCGGGAACGCACTAGGTCTGCAATTCGCGGAAGCCAACAGCAGGCCATTAGAAATTTTAAAAAAAGTTTAACATTTCAAAAGCGTTTTGAAACTCGTGTAGCCTAGACAGTTGTATGCGTTTTTAATCCAAAATATGTTTTTATGTGACCTTCATTTGATTAAAAAAGAGCATTTCTCATTTCATTAAAGTCACATTTCCTTCGGCTTTTCATTTAATTAAGAAAGCCAGAATTACTTATTTTTTGCAACACATGGAAGCCTGATAATCCAAATTTTTTTTAACTTGCTTATTTAATGTAAGAGGATCCATTTTTTTAATTATTGTCTGGAAAAGGTAAAGGGTTGGAATCGAACCCCAGCCGGCAGGTCGGCGTAGTGGTCAGACTCTAGCCTCTTAACGTGCTTTCATACCGAATGCAACAGCAACATACGACAAAGACGAAAATTTTCAGAGCATGTCATTGGATATACATATTTTCATGGCCACGCCCTTACAGTGATTGGCTTTTTTTTGAGTCATTAGGAGGGGACTTTCTCCCAACCGACAGTGATTTGTTGATTGCTTTATCGAAGGTTTACGTCATCGCTGTTAGTTTGGTAACCATAGCTACAGTCTGCTACGACGGATACAAAATGTCTTCGTCGCCTTTGATGTGAAAGCACCCTTACATACAAGTTTGCGGGTTCAAAACCGATCCAAGTCGGTGGATTTTTGAGATGCAGAAAATCGGCAGCGTCTGTGGTGTATGATTTTGAGACATGTTAAAGATCCTTTGACGATCTATTTGTATACTCTCGGCTGAATTAAATTCCTAGTGCAATTTCTAGTTTCAACCATAAAATATGCAACCTCTAAATACGTATTTAGAATTAACAGTGATTTCCCAGCATTATTAGGACTTATAGAGGAAATATTAGCAAATGTCTCAGCTATGTGATTTTTGGAAAATTGGTACGTTTTAGAACTGTTTACGATTTTCGATAGTATCATTGCCATGACACTTATTACTTTTTCACTGTTGTATTTTTTTGAAAGAAGAATAAAAATAGAGGTTGAAGATATCCGATTTAAATTTTTTTCTTCAGTTGTATTTTTGTTAAATTGGGGCCTATTCTAAAGATGTTTGTTTGGAAGTATTTTTTTTTTTTGTATTGTCAAGTACAGCTCAGATTACCTTACACGCAGTTTTAGATTTCTTAAAGACTGGCTAAAAAGTCATCAAGACAATAATTGATTTCTATTTTAATGCCTTAGTGCATAGTTTTGTTTAACTTCTAAAAGAAATATATTTTCTGAATTGGGTAGTTAAAAAAGAATATTTTCGTTTACTAGCCAGCCTAGTGAAAAAATGCTAACGAAAAAACAAAACGAGAAGATGTTAAGAAAAGAAATAGCAAAAGTAACAAAAAAAAAATAAGAAAAGATCTTTTATTTTTCGTTTTGGTGGACATACTCAGTAAAAATTGTAATTGATCATAATTCATGAAATAGCATATTTGGGTTCCTTTTAATTTATCGATTTGTCCTTGTAAAAAGTAAGACTTTTTTCTTTTCATTTAATTTCATGAAATAATTCATTTCTAAAACTTCTGAAATGCGTATTCTTTTTCATTCATGCTGTCGAAATAATATTTTCTTAAACTTGCTGTCTTTTGTTACATCATTATTGTTATTAAATTAAGGCATTATGAATGACAGCTTAATTAAATGATATCAGACTTGTTTCTGGAGTAATGCAGCTTTTAAATTTTTCCCTAATAAATGTTTTTAAAAATGATTACCTAGTCAAACAGTTATGCTCCTTTTTCTCAGACATTAAAGTAAATATACTTTTATTAAACGAATTTACTTACAAAAATAGTGTGAAGTAGTACAGGAGAGAGAAAATATGAAAACAATTTCACTCATTTAAAAAAAAAAATCCCACTAGTAACAACGTATACTTTATTTTAGGGATAAAAAAAAAATCCCATTCAATTAATTTTTTTTATGTGCAAAAGGATTAGAATTAATGTGCTGTTTTCATTAAAGAATATTTATTTGCAATTGTTCTTCTTTTGAATTTCTTTAAATTTTTTTTTCATAGTTTCGCACTATCTACTCGGATAGTAATTGAAGGGAAAAAAACCCTATAAATTGAATACTGTAGGGATTTTCTACAGAAAATACTTTCAATACTAATGATTAGAAACCGTTACTCATTGAAGAATTTGGTTGTTAATATTATTTACTTTAAAGAATGTCCTATTTGTATTCAACACTTTAGAAACTTTTACTTATGAATAATAAAGTTCCAGCAATTGTTTTTCATATTTGTGGAAAGTGATCAGTTGATGGGGATTTTTTCGAAATCGAAAAATTAGTGCTAAATCTGGGAGTTGTTTCCGTCATAACACTCCGCCTGGCACTACTCTGAAAAAAAAAAAAAAAAAAAAACTGAATATGTGGTGGAAAGACATAAAACGTATTTTTAGCGCTACTTATTCTTAAACGACATCGTAAAACATTCGTTTCCGCTAGATTGTATCTCAGTCAAAGTTGTTTTTTCGAATACTGATTCTAAGTTTCAATACAACGGGACGTCATAATTAACTTTTTTCTCCATAAATACGATAACCTTGCAAATATGTACTTTAAACAGGAGCTCTTGAAACATAAAATAGAAAAAGGTCTTTGGTAGTTAAAAATGAAATTAATATTTTGGAACATTGCATTATGTGAAAAAATATTTTTACTATACTACATTAAATCATGTATGAAAATGTTTTAATAAATGGTTTACTGAAATTAGGTACAATGTTTAGGGCATGGCGTTGTTTATCGTCAGATTATTTACAAAATGTAAAATAATTTCTTAAAAATAAAACTGTCTTAATTTATTTTTTAAACTGTTCGTGAGTGAACAAAAATTTATTCAAATTAAAAAAATGAAACATAGAATTCGGTGTCTTCGCGGAAGATGTTCAGAGAGGAAAAAAAAAAGTTTTATGCTGATTGGTTAATTCCCCCAAAAGCAGTAAGGACGGACAAACCTACCAACTTGCATATCCTCCATATCAAGAACCTGCTTTCAACTTTTTTTTACATTTAAATTTCAACTTAGTTCATTGGGTTTCAAATTTTTGCTTTTAAATTATTTAAATTGGAAATTTAGCCTACTTTATGCTTTATGTATTTTATGATTTTATTTTCTTCTGATTATATTTGTAACTCTGATTTTTTAAAATTGTTATCGAGAGGAGTTTTGAAAATGGCCGTGCACTTTTTTTCCGACGATGAAATTACCCAAAAGGTCGTTGTGTAACAAGACTGCAACAATATAATAAAATATTTATGCATTAAATGAAAATAATTGACAAACTATTTTTTTTATTTTTTCTTCTTCGAAGTAATTACTTATTTATGAGTTATTTCTTTAAGCCAACATCAAGGTTACGTTTTTCGCAATGTCTTACTAATTAAATTTGTGATTTTTTTTTTGTGATGAGAAGAAGGGGAAAAAATACCATTTATTTCAAGAATTAATGCAAGTACATTTTTAAGAGAGTAATTATTTCGTTTGGATATTTTTTAAAAATAAAAGTTTATTCTTGCTTTCCTTTAACCGTTTTATAATATAAAACTTTTATTTCGGATATAAGATGTCTTGGAATTTTATACGCGTAAAAAGGGGAGGGGTTACACATTGATAGTAAAATCATTGGTATTTTAATTAAAACCCATTGATTTCAATATAATTCAGAAAAAAGAATTAAAACAAAATACCTATGTGGAATACATTTTCAATGTAAAATATATTATCTAAAAAAAACGAATGCAATACATGGATGAGATAGTTTTTTGCTAATAAAATTAATTTATTATGAAATAAGTTTTGTGATGCGAATTATTGTGTTTCGAATAGATTTTGCTGAACTATAAATAAATTTAACTAAGCCATTTGCAATGTCCTTCGGGAGAAATTTTAAGCTCTGTCCTGTGTCTAACCTCTTGAGTAAACATATGCAGCACAATACTTACCAGAATTAAGTTATAACAGAAGAAGATCGGGGGAGGAGGGTGTAGTCACTTCTCAGTTTTGGCTCTATGAGAAGTATTGTTTCCTCCGGACCGCGTACTGAACATGTACATCATATGGTAGGTGTCACATCAGTTATACTAACTCAAAATTTCCATTTCACCACTGGTTTTAATATCTTCATGCATGTCTGAACTGTATATCATGGTTTGAGAGTCAAACCACAGTAACTAGTGTAGAAACTTCTTTTTCAAGAATTTCACTTCAGAATGAACTATGATGTGAATAGTGTCTGGATGTGTTTAGGTCATATATGACCCAATTACTAGTTGTCATCGGTTACACAGTAGTACTGGGTATAACGAAAGATTTTCATAATCGAATATGTGATTCTGATAAATGTTGCGCAGTTGAGGAAATCTCTTGTCATTTCATAATCAAATGAACATAGCGATTCATATAAGAATCCTATCATCCTCTCGAGAGCCGTTTCAGAATTAACGGAACTTCTCACCTGATTTCATGCGAAATTTCTTGCTTATGTCCAGCACCATCACGAAGCTAAAAATGTAGATTATATAACCTCGGACACCATTACTTTGAACCACCCTAAGAAAGCAAAAAAAGCGATCAAATTGTGCACCGTTTTGTTTTCCTTCGTTTTTTCAACCCCGAAATTACATTTGAAACAAGATTGGTGTCTTACTTCAGTATTGTGCTTTCAAGCCACAAAAGTAGAGTGCTTCGAGAAGTTCACCTTCAATTTGGAGTGCTTCGTTTAAGTTACTTTTAAGTCTGTTACGCAAGCGCCGCTTTTTCTTTTCTTTAGATATTTCACACAGAAGTAATCAAATTCTGTGACAGAATCACTTCTGAACATCCTTTGAATTTAATGTATTTTTTAAAATAAAGAATCACCAGTTATACGTAATAGGCATATATATAAAGGCATGGTAATTTGTGTTAGTCAGTTACGACGGTTTTTTTTCGCGTACTTTCCCGTAAAAGTAAAAAAAAATAAATAATAAAGCATGAAAGAAGGCTTAATGTATCGTAAAAATGTCGTTAAGAATAAAGAAAAGTAAAAAAATGTTAAGTAATTAAATAAATATTGAGAAGTAAAAAATTTGAAAGTAGACTTTTGAGATGGGGGGGGGGGAGGGGGTGTCTGTTTGTCGGTCTCTGTCCCGGTCTAAAAACTTTTGTAGGAATTGTCCGATTCGAAAGATATTTTTTCCGCACTTGAAAGATCTCGGCGAGGACATCTCATTTCCATATTTTACTTTTTGATTTGAACAATGTTTCGTTCAATTTTGAACAGTTAAAAAAAATTAGCATTAGCGCGTATGGGCAAAAATTCAGCAAATTATGTAAACTCTGGGCACGAGATCCAAGTTCCCATGAGCAAGCTTATTGGAAGAAGTTCTCGGCGTGAAATATTGATTTGAACAATTTTTGTTCACTTTGAACAGTTCAAAGAAAATTAACATTAGCGCCTATGGGGAAATTTCAATCCCATATAAATCCTGATCTAACCGACGGATTTGCTTGCAACAAACTTTATCGGAAAGATGTTACGATGTAGAACATTAGATTCGAAGTTAAACAAGAACTGAACGAGTCTATTTTCCTATAAACATTTTTGATCGGGAATTTTAAGGATATTTCTCAATGAATAAATGAATGAGTGAAAGAATGAATGAATAAATGAGTGAGCGAAAGAATGAATGAGTAAAGGAATGAATAAGGGAATAAATGATAAAATAAATAAATGAGTGATTGAATGAAAAAATGAATAAATGAGTGAATAAATACATGAATGAGTAAATTAATGAATAAATAAATGAATGACTGAATAAATGAAAGGATGAATAAATGAATGAATGAGTAAGTGAATGAATGTTATTATCCGTTGAAAAAGGTATATTTGAAGTAATAAAGAACTAAAGATAAATGGAGAAAGAGATAGCTAGATTATAAATTTGAATTTGGGTGTATACGGAAAAGTAGGCTCGTATAGTTCTAGATGGAACTTCTTGTTTCGTTAATAATTTATTATCTTGCTCAAAATAAATACTTTTATCTCGTTTCTGCCATTATATGCGACCACAAGCGATTTTTGAACAAATATTTAAAGCGTTTTTAATGCAGAAAGTCCATTTCCTCCCTGGTACATTAAAATTGCCTAAATAAAACTTGATAAAATAAAAATTTAACTATTTTTATTAAATATTACTGATGCTAATTGTATGTTGTACAGTGTTGAATTTCTAAATATATATATATATTTTAAAAATATCTACTAGATCTAAAGCAAATAACTAATTTGATACGAATTAAACGTACGATTACGCGCGGCTTCCTTTTAGGTCGAACATTTCCTTTTGAAAAATGAATCCGAATAGCTGGTATATTCCTTAGGGTATTTTAACGCATTACCAATTATTTCTTTCCTCTCAATATTGCTACACATTTTAATTAGCATATAAATTTAGTGAATCGCTTACATTGTATATTACAATGCACTTGTAACTGTATATGTTTGTTTTGTTTGTTTTTTTTTTTTTTTGAACGCTACACAATAAGACTATCCTTGAGAGATTTGAACAAAAACGAAATTCAATTTGTCGAAAATTTAACCATCTCCCGAAAGAAGTTATTGTCAAGGTTTTACGGTAAAAGTATATTTAGATTTTTTATTTAATTCGAATATATACATATACATGTAAAGGCTAACCAACTGGTCTGTCTAGACAGCTAATTTATATTTACCTGGAATGATACAGATTAAAAAATAATACCGCTAGACATAAAAAAAAATGCTTGTGTATATAAAGGGTAGTAACTGGTTGCAGCTGACGTTTAAATTTTTACTGCGGGCAATGCCTTGGGAGGAAAATGACAAAAAAAAAAAAAATCTATTACAGCATAAAAAACAAGATGGTCGCCGCAAGTGGCTTTTATCTCATTATCTGACTATAATGTATTACGTTGTTTAAGATTGATTCTGGGGACTGCTAAAAGGGGGGGGGGGGATTTACATATCTTCAAACTGGCGCAGAACGTTTCTCGATTGATATAATACCGCACAATATCTTTCAAATGTAACATCTTGTCAATGTCGCGTAAATTTAGTAGCCAAATGTGCAATTTACGTAAATATAACAACTGTAAATCATTAGTGCCGTAAAAAATAACGACTGTTAATCGATGCCGATTACTGTCAGAAGGTTTTTAAAATTGTCACTTTCGGGAGGTGGCGCTTAATTAAAAAGGATAACCTTGCATTGTAGAATATCCGGAAGAAACCTTCCTGGTTGCTTCTGTAGAAGAGTTTGAAGCACGATGATTGGCAAATCCCAATATGTGATAATAAAATAAAGATATTAATTAAATAAAATAATTGCTTATTTTATACAGTTATATTTAACACTTAGGGATCATTCATAAATGATGTCACGCTTCGAGGGGAAGGGGGTGAAATTGTGACAAAGTGTGACGAGGGGAGGGGGTAACAAGAAGTGTGACATCATGTATTATGCAAAATAGACATGTGACAAAGGGGGAGGGGAGTCCGCTGAAGTGCGACAGATTGTGACAAAGGAGGGAGGGAGGGGGGTCAAATATATGAGAAAAAAGCGTGACATAATTTATGAACGGTCCCTTAGTAGTGTATTACAATAATCCAAACAAAATTAGAATATTTACAATTAAAGAAGATATTAGAATTTTTAAGTAGAAATAAGTAAATGCAACACTAGAATACAGTAACTCGTGACCATGACATTATCCATAAATATCTTCGTCTCTCCATTTTTCAGGTACACCTATTTTCTTCATCAAGAGACGGTCTTTGTTTTCTCTCTCTCAGAAAATGGCATACCTATTTTTGGAATGCAATTTCGAAAATTGCTCTTGAAATTAATATGCTTTAAAACGATGTCTCAAATTAAGCATTAAATCAATGTCTTTGATCTCTCCATTGCGAAAAATTTACTTAAGTTTTGGAAGAAAATGTTCCTTCATTTGAAGAATGAATCGATAATATTCAACTTTTTTCAATCTTCAAACTACCACTTAATTAATGAAACTATCAGATCTCTCCCCCGTTATATATACTCAGCAGATGAACTTTATAATGAGCTCCTTATTCACCATAATTAGTATTTTAACATTAAGCATTCTTCTCTCGGTGAATTTTTGAGGACGACAACTGAAGTCAAAAGGAGAGTTTTATGTAAATATTAAAAGAAAAAATTTAATCACCAAATGGTCTAGGATAATTCTACTGTCTTGAGTTTCTAAAAATAGTATACTTTAATAAATTTCTTAAGACTTACAAAACTTAAGACTTTCGAAACTTTAGAAGCTGCAAAAGATGAGGAAAACTTTCCATATCGTCGGCATTTTAGTAAAAATCACTAAAGGGTCAATCCATGTGAAATCATTCAGAAAAAGGGAAAAACGTTGCTCGATGTTTTTGATTTTTTAAAAACATTTTGCCAGTCAATTTATTGTTATTTTGAGACCCAAAAACAAGAGTTTAAAAGTTTTTTAATTCTTGAATTTTTTTTATTACAGCCATTTTGAAGTTTCATATTTGGTGGTTTTTCATGAAAATACATAAATCTTTAACTTTTTTTATTTCTGAATATTTCAATATGATTTAAAAACCATTATATTCCGTTAGAAATGAGAAAAATTTTGCTTTCGATTTCTCTTTTGATATATTTCTTTAAAAATACCATTTTTAAAACGAACACTTGCGTTTTTCACGTTAAAATTTTTAATGGAAGAAAGTTAGACTCACCTGTACATTTTTCCCCTGAATAGATACCTTTTGGTAGTTTCATCAGAAGCAGCATGGAACAGTTGGAAGCTTTCCTTTATTTTGTATAATTAGCCAAACTTGGCATCTCGGTGTAGAAATGTTAACTTTGAGACTCAATATCTAAAAAGGGACTGAATGAAATTTTATGAAATTAGTCTTCTTATAGATATAAATATGAAGAAAAGTTTTTATAAGTGATATCGATGTGGTTTTAGAAATACGGCACCTCGAAGTCGGGCAAAAACATGTCTTTCCGCCTTTTTTTCATATCTAAATGTCATTGAGTAAAATAATAATGCCTTATTTATTTTACTCAACGCTTCAAAAGATTTATAAGCTCTTCCAAGTTTTATAAGTTTACTTACAGCGACACATAAGCAAAAAAATCAACAATCAATGTTAAATTTCAAAATCCGTGTTTGTTTTGGTGTAGTGAGCCAACACATAAGCATATCATGTCTTAACTAGTATTTTTTTATTGCTAAACTTACTAAATGATTTGACGAAGAACAATTATTCTTGTTTTCTAATGTTTATATTTTTCGAATATCAAATTTTGCGTCTGAAACTGCAACTTTAACTAATGCAGAGTTCAACGTGAAAACATTTTTTCCCCCGCTACCTTGTTTAAACACAAGCGAACTAATTTAAAAATGAAACAATAGTAATACAGAAATTAGCATTGGATTCCCTTTAAAATACTCGATTTTTTTCTTCGTTTGACAAAGACTGACTAAGCGCTTTTAATAAAAAGCTAACTTAGTTGTTGAAGCAATTAAACTAGAACACGATATAGTCACGTGATCGCGCGAGGAAATAATCGTTGTAAATGACGAAATTTTCTTGACGATTGAAGAATTATCGAAAATGAAAGCTCCATTTCTGAGAATGTTGAAATGTAGCTCCTTATTACAGTTAAAGATTTTACTAAACTACACATTGCTCTAAAATCAACTATGAGAAATTGTAAGGTTAGATTTGCACACGTTCTGAGTATTTACTTTCTGATCGACCACTCGTCACTTAATTCAGTGCTTAATAACATTTTCCAACTCGTCAATAATTTCTTACTTTATTATTTCAAAATGAAGTCAAAAGCTGATTGTTTTCAAAAAAAAAAAAAAAAAAAAAAAACACCACCCACACATCGAAAATCGGTTGAGATAAGTGAAGAAATTCTTAAGTTTTTCGGCAGCAAAATAATACGTACTAGATTTATTTAAAAACACTACTTTTCTTTTTTAATGCCCACATGACTATTGTTCTGCCATAGTAATTTCGGCCCTAAAATAACAAACTACCTTCAAATAATCGATATGACTAAAAATTTCCATTACGTGCTTTCATTGCTTTTTAGTCAACGAAAATATAAGCAGATGGGAATTTAATTAAGATAATGATCGAAATTAAGAAGAATTTTGACATCAAACTAATACGTGCTACCGCTTTGTTTTAAAACACTACCTTGCATTTTTCTTGAGCTTCGCATGATCATGTTTTCTTCCATAATAATTATGTTTACAAAATAAAGCAGAACGACTTTCGGTAATAATAGATTTGGCTGAAATGTTAGACTACCTCCTTTTTATTTTATTGATTATTTTTTTTTGGCCCCATAAAACGTTTGATAAATTTCTTTTTGAAAGGTAATTCGTCAAAAATTGTTTCCTTCTCTGTTAGGAGGTCATGATTTGACCAGCTCGCATGAATTTTGTTCTTCATATTTTTCTCGTTCCTTTCTTTGCTACGAAGCGCAATATGGATTAAAAATGGACAAAATTTAATGCACAAGAAAAAAATTTGCACTTATGCGGTAATAAATGAGGAACGTACTTGTTATTACTCGTTTTCATTAAAATTCATAAATTTTATGATAAATAACAGTATATAAAACATGCGTGCAAATTGTTTTTGTTATAAAGTTTAAGGAAAAATATAAAAACACCAAAAAAAAAAAGTTTTAAAGGAGAAAAAAAAAACATTCAACAAATAAATTTTCCCCTATTACTATTTTTAAATAAAGTAGTATGTTATTGAAATAATTTTTAAAAAATTGTGCTCACATGTGCTTAAAAATTCAATTTTGTTTTGAGTCATTTCTGACGTTAAAATGAGTAGTATATAGTATTCGTTTCGACCCTTAATTATTTTTATAATTATATTTATAAAACCATAGAAGTCTAACATTTTTCGTGCACTTCTTTATTTTATCACTGTTTAAAATTTTACGAAATGTAAATGACATAACATATAAAAAAAATTACGAGCAAACTTCGAGGGTAAAGGCAATTCAATTTCTGTTAAGAAACATGATTAGTAAAATTATATCTAAAAATATCTATAAAATGATGAAGAACTAATAACTATCATAAACAATTTTCAATGACATAAAATTATTTTCAAGATCCTATCACGTATTCCATGTTAGGGTCTTAGGTAAATAAAGTTATACATTTATATCGTATTTATTTGAGATCAGGATGAATTAGCAAGAGGGGAATTTGTACCGCAATCAATTGACACATGACAAATTTTATACTGTGTAATGATCTGCTATAAATTTATTAAGCTTGAGGACTTGATGTGCTACGTGTAACCACGGAAAGCGAAATACTTCTTTAATTGAGGAAAAATGAATAATTGTTTGACTAAAGGAGTATTTAACGTATAATTGCCAATTAAGTTTATAAACTTCGGTCAGAAATGGGAAAATATTTCCATCGAAAATGAAATGGAGAGAAGATCGCAAAGGGGGGGGGGGGGGCGGTAATGTAGGCACACACACACCTTCTACAAATGCAATACAAAAGTGACGACCAGCAACATGCACAGGGCTCAGCTAGGCTGGTCCTAGTCAGTTTAACAATCCCCACTGAACATCAAGAGCCTTCTTGAAAGTTTTTACACCACTGAAATTAACAGTTGTCTGAAGTAAACTATTCCAACTGCCTACAATTCTATTGAGGTAGTAATTTTTCCTGATTTCAAGATTAGCCTGAGATTTGAAAAGCTTAAAACAATGACCTCTGGTTCTACCTTCAACGCATAACTGCCGCCCATCAACATTTCCTATTAAATTTAGTTAACTTCCTATTATATTTAATTCCATTATATTTAATTAACTTCCGATTGAACTTGAAGGGAGCCGCTTACCAAATCTAATTTAGTTCACAAAATTCCTGTTCAAGCAGTAAAAATTCTTTCGGGACTTTCGGCCACATTATTTATCGATAACTGCTTACGGCAAATTAGCTCCCATCTTACATTCTAAATTAATTCTTAATTATTTTGTGTATCTATAAGCTAAAAATCAAGTATTCCACTGTAGAAAGCATTTACTGTAACGAAACTAGATGGTGATTTTTCAAAAGTGGGAAAATTTGTGCTCTATTTTTGCTTGTTATAGATATTTAAAAAAGCTTTTTAAAGATACTTTTATTCTTCTTTAGCTCTTTAAATTCGAATATTTAACTATGCCGAAATTAAATTTTTTATTCCAATATATATATACACAAATAAAAGAGCATGAATCATAAATAAAATCAAAACGGTGTACAAATATAATCTCAGAAAATGAATGTAACTTTTGTCCCAAAGTCTATGTCATTCAAATGCCTGAAAATCCCTCCCCCCCCCCGTACTTTTGATTCAAAAAGTGGCAACACTTCTAGAAAAGAACTGTTTGAAATTGCATTTTTCTATGCTCAAGAATTTTAAGAAAACTATGGGAATGAGGTGTCCTCCCGGAGATATTTCGAGTGGAAAAAGGTTTGTTCGAATTGTGTTATTCATTTCAAAGTTATTCGGGGAAGACGCACATTTTCCCCTACAAAATCATCACTTTCAAATTTTTAAATTTTCAATCTTGATCTACTTATTTAATTTATTTGAATATTTTTGTTTTTAGCTATATTTTAACGATACATTAATCCTTATTTTAAACTTTTTTTTTTAAAACTTTAAGTAGGCTAAAACCGAATTGGTTGTTTGACCCATTCGAGACGACGTTTTTTTTCGAAAACGGTCCCCAGGAGCGAAACATTTTTAATAAAAAAAACATGTTTACTGTGGAAATCACCCAATTTATAAGTGAATTCACATAAATAAGATCATTGCACACCGTACAATTTTCCTGTACTTTACAGATTTCATTAGTTCAAGAAAAATCTTATTTCGACGACTAGTTTACTCAGAATAACTGTTAATTGCACATTACTGTGATTTTACACACGGTGTGCAGGTCGTCTTATAGCCTCGGAAATCAATTGCACACACGGTGTGCAGTCGGTCTTGAATGGGTTAAGGAATTCAAAACATTTTGAATTTATAAAGCATAAAACATAGGTATTCATGTTAAAAAAATGATTTCAGTAGATGGAGTTTCTGTAATCCACATTTATATTAGAAACGATGAATCGAAAAATTAGCAACGTATAAAGATCCGTGTTTCTACAGCTGGCGATCAGGCACAGTGGAAATAAATTGAACTCTCCGGAAAAGATTTGTGATTATTTTCTGCTACGGTCAGAGATCAATAAGTTTGATTGAGATATGTTGACTTCACGTACCAAAACCGCTGAAAGGATTACTAAAATTAGATCGTCAGGCGAAGGAGCGTAAACAGAAATCGGATGAAAACAGGAATGGAGAACACATCCAGAAAATAAATCCAAGCAAGAGAAAATGCGATAAGAGTTTTCCACATCGAATGGTACAGTTTGTCATCAAGTTCAGAAGATTAAAAGGTTTCACTAGAGAGATGAAAGTTTTCGCTAAAACTTTTGCGAGTGCCGATACATCAAAGAAGAAAGTTGTGTTATAGTTTAACTCTCAGTAAAAAAAAAAGTCTAGTTGTTCTTTATTATTCAGATATTTTCCATTTTTTAACTTAGAATTACGAGTCGTGCTTTACTTATGAAATCTTGTATTTTTGATCTATTTTGAGTTAACAATTTTCAGTGCAGTTGATAGCCCTGGGGACCTTGTTTAAAACGTGTATGAATGAGAAAAAATAGTACTGTTAGAGGTTAGACGAAACATAGGTTTATATTAAACTATTTATATTTTGCGTTTGCGGGAAATTTAGAAGTTTGTATTTACAGACCTCAATAGTTAAAGCAATAACCTCTTTACTAGTTATTCGAGTAGTGAAATGATATAATTATAACAACGATTAAGAACCTGTTTAGAGAAATGTTGATTTAGTTCACATGAAAACTTAATTCATTTAAGGAATTTTTGATATTTGTTACTGTCGAATTAGTAAAACGAAAAAGAGAAGAAATTAATTTCAACTTGAAAAGCCGAGCCGAAAAAAAGAGCAAAGTGGTTTTCATTGTTTAAACTTTTAATTTCAATATTAGAAGTTAAAATCGTAATACGAATTACTGATATACCCATGAAACCATAATTAAACTAATATATAATTTATAATACAAAAATCATGCGCCAGCTAGAGAACAACGAAAAGACTAAGTACCACATACTCTATCCACTAAATATGAATGTAGGGCAATTCCATGCGTGACGGAATGACATTCTTGATGAAAAACAAAAGTTTAAATGACTACAATGAAGTTGTTTTCGTTAAAACTGTCATTTATTTGTGCATTTCAATGTTAACAATTAAATTACGAAAATAAAACTGAAAAGGATTTTTAAGACTTTTTGATCAGTCAAAATTGAACGAAAAATTGTCCAAATAAAAAAGTAATATATGGTAATGAGATTTATTCGCTATTCGCCTAGATCGTTCAAAAGCAAAGAAAAAAAATCTTTCGAATCTGACATTTGCCTCAAAATATATTAGGGGGCGGACAAACACACATTTTCTCCATCTCAAAACCCTATTTTCATTAAAAAAAAATCTTTCGATGTTTATTTATTAATCAACTTTGACTTTTTCTTCATTTTTAATGATATTTCTACGATACATCTGTCCTTTCATTCATTCTTTCTTAAAAAAAAAAACTTGAACGGGAAAGTAGATTAAATAACGACAGTAATTCCTCTTTAGAGCACTTATGAAGAATATATTTTGTCTTCTATAGAAAATGCATTAGGTCGTAATAAATATATGTGAATAATTAATAGAAAACATATCTTCGAAGAGAATAATTCATGTATCTAAAGCCCAGTCATTTTAAAAAAAAAAAAAAAAAAAAGAGTTTTAGAACACCATATTTGAGTAACATAAATACTTTATGAGCAGCTGAAAAACGCATTTAATAGCTGTATGGAGCGAAAAAAAGGTTTCAAACGATAGTTGTTGGAGGGGAAAAAATTCTGTGCCTAAAATACCTGTACAATTTCTGAAGTATAACTTATCAGTCTGTTCTCTTTAAACTGATTTAATAAAGATTTAACAAAGAGTATTGTTAAAATTAATAAAGAAATTGTAGAGAAAAATGTCAAAGACTGGAAATCTCTTCTGAATTTTGAAATATTACATTTCAATATTTGGAAAGTCATCTGAGAGCAGCTTAGACATTACATTTGAGAAATTTACGAAGTATTAGAATGAGTGACATATTATTATAAAATAGGTGACTTACTCAAAACGAGTAATTTAATATGTGATGTGACATTAGTGGAAGTTTATTTTGGGATTTATATTGATGGTCTTTAAGAGTAAAAATATGAAAAACAATCGCATATTTAACTGAAAAGCTGATGCAATAAAAATTGCAAGATGTTGTGTAAGATTTTGGAATTTTGGTACGATTATCAAAAGAAATTTTAATTTTTTTCTTTCTAACCACTTATCAATGATAATATTCCCAATTAATTACAATATTATAAATTAAGGTAAGCAAAAACAGCATTTATTGCAACTCGATTTCTCGAAGAATTGGCCCATACATTAATAACTTTTGTTTTGAACTTAAATTTAGTTCAAACTCATTTTTATTGGCGAGCCATTCTAGAAAGGGTTAATAAGTAAATTTCACTTTTTTCCTTACTAAACCCTTATTAATAATGAGTATACCTAATTAATTACAATATTATAACTCAGGATTTGTTGCAACCTGATTTCTCGAAAATTTTACCGACACATTAATAACCTTTTTTTGAACTTCTTAGTTCAAACTGGTTTTTTAATTGTTGAACTATTCTAGGCTTTATTTTAGTTAGTCCTTACTTCTAAGTAATTGTTTAAAAGTTAGAGTGAAACGAATAAACATTTTAGCGTAAACATATAATGTACGAGTGACTGCTATATATATATATATATATATATATATATATATATATACACACACTCGGTTAGGTGTCTTACTACACACATTTTCAAAACATTGGATGAAAAGGAAGAAAATAATGATTTTAGATAATATAAAATTTGCAGTTAAAAAAGCTAATCGGGAAATTTGTGCAAATAATATTAGTTTAGGCTGTTAAAATCTATGAGTAATAATCCGGTTGTAAGTCATTATATGTATTTATGCAATGCACATAAATTCAAAGGTAAATTTTCTTTAATAATGAAAGTTTACTATGTAGAAAAAAACACCATGCATTTTGAAAATGTGCTGAACTTATTTTTGTAACTTTTCATGGGTTATCAAAGTAATCCTTGCAGCTGTTTCTAAATGAAATTTTGATTTAAATATCCGTTACTGTTATGGTAATATGACACCGATACAAGAAAATTCAAAGGCACTGAACGAAATCTTGCTGAAAAGCGAAAAACTTCCATATTTTTAGAATATATTTTAAATAAATAAAGGTGAAAAAATGCAATGTTGAAAGCTATTTAAATATGAAAAGAAAAGGTTTTAGTGGAGAGAAAAATGTTGCTATTTAAAGAGAGTAAACTTCCCTCCGTCTTGGATTTCTGGGATTTTAAATCTACACCATTTTCTGATCTAAACTTTTTCAGTGCATCTTTCCAGAAATATTTTGTTTCGTACCAGATCTTACGATGCCGAATAAAGTTAGCTCTTTAGCGGGAGTACTTTCTTCTCTTGCATTAAGATATGGCAAGTCAACGTAAATTTATTGTTCTAGCGACATTTTCTTTTATTTGTGTTACTAATCATTTTTAAAGTTAATATAAGTTATCCTCAGCTTTTTTTAAACATTAAGTTCTGAATATCTACATAAATACCACTGTACAAATGAGTTATCAATATTGGCACGGTCAGTTTGCTAGTTTATCAATTTGAAGAGTTTGAACTAGAATTGAATCGGTGAGTGGAAAAACAGTACTAGTCCAAAATCGGTCATTTTTTGATACCTGTCAAAAATTACACTAATATTTAGAACAACACGTTGCAATGAGAAAGAATACAACTGACAAGACCTCCTACGTTATAAAACCTATGCATGGCGTTAACAAGCAAAAAACAAATTTGAAAGCGAAAATTGTTTTTGCAAATATCTCACAACGTTTTCTGGACTAGTACTGTTTTTCCACTCACCAATTCAATTGAGTTTTGGTGGTAATATGAGCGAAACAATTATGTTAGCAAGTAATTAATCTTATACTTTATTCAATGATTCACTTTATAAGCGCCTAATGTTTTACTTGTTGATTAGTTTTAACATCTTTTAAATTTTTAAATCGTGACAGTATCACTGGGACTGAACGGTGAAGAAGTATCATCATATACGAGGACTTAAAAAAAGCATGAACTATTTTAAACCATTTATATACGAGATGATAATTTTAATAATCCACGAGAGTTTGTTCTTTAAGGTTTGATTCATTAAATGTGATTGGTAATTAGGAAAAAATTTTCTGTTTTGCATTTAAAACATATGGAGCTTTTGGAGAGCTTTTAACAATTTTGTAAGCTTGACACATTTGTTTTTGTGAACAATTCGTGGAATTAGAAGGTACAAAAAAAAAAAAAAACAAAAAAACGGGGAACATAAAAATATAAAACTAGACACTAAAATCTTCAATTCCTTTTTTTAGTGTTGAAGAAAGATAAATTTCTGTCATCCGTTTTAGACATTTATTTTCTTTTTTGAAAATGGGATGAATACGTATGTGGGTTTTTCTCCTTCTTTTCGATTTCATTTTTTGAATCAATAACTATAGAGAAACACAAGGATAAGTGATTCGAAGAATTCCAAATTTATGACTTTCAACTAGAATAGCTTTTTATATGACTTACATGTGGAAAAAATCGTAAACCTTTCTTTCATCTTTACACAAAAAGTGAAGCACCCTTGAACAATCCCCTTGAACGAATGGCTATTGTAAAATGTCCTCAGTTCAACAATGACATAATTTATGAAAGAAGTTGTCAGGGGTAGACGAAAGGGCGAGGAAAAATTTGCTTAAAGAGCCTTTATATTAAACTTTTTCCGCCGGTTTGACTCCAACTTTTGCGCGGGATGTATACCAAATGAAATAATTTTCGAATTCCCCTCTCTGCAATGAATTTTATATATATGTCTACACCCACACACACACATTATATATATATATATATACGTATATGTGTGTGTGTGTAATAACGTTAACTAAAAAATAAAAATCAAGAATGGAAACCCATTGCACGTAATACGTAATCAGACAACCTAAGAGCTTGAAGAGTTGCGAAAATACAAATTTTTTGAAATTATTATTAAAAAAAAGTAAAACTGCGTAGTCCCATTACGAAGCTAGTTAATCTGTGCGAGAAATGGTGTCCAGAAAAGCAGTAATTTGGATACATAAATAGGGAAAAATAAAATTTTGAAACTGTACATAAGTTCAGAACTACACAGCTCTTTTTCGCAACTCTTCAAGCTCCCGCTTGTCTGATAAATGGAGTTTGATTGGTTGACATTTTTCTTCCATTTTTTAAAGATACTTCTGGTTTATTCTACATTTCATCTTGTACTTTTTCTTTGCAGCTTAAGCGCAAAACTTTTTTTCAGAGGTCTTTTTGGGTTGTGTATGGGATTTATACTTTCAGTTCTTTGTTATAATATTGATCGACCAACAAAGATTTGATCTGAAAAAAGAAAAAAAACCTCACTCAACTATTGCTTTCTTTACACATATAACTCGGTGCCATTTTAAAGTTCCATTTTTAAGGTTTGAAATGGCACCAGTTTGAAATTCTAGGTCACCCCAAACGCCTATTTATCTAAGTGACAAGTTTCAATAATTGGTATTATGTCAAAAACAGGTGCCTTTACCCTACATATTTCTTAAAATACACACTTTAAATGTGAATAAATCTAGTTACCTGCAATTTTTCCAATATTGTCAATCATATAACACAATGAGGAAATGTTTATGAATCGTATAGTATGTTTTAAGAAGCTGTTTAAATTTTGATATTGCACTTAATACGCATTAATATAATTAACTTAGGATAAGAACATACAGAGCGTTTATAGTAATCATTATTTTGCATTGGATGTATGCATTAATTAATTAATATGTCTTTGCAAAAATGTTTTGAAATGTACTTTTACTGAATTCAGACATCATAATTTATGTTGATGATTTTTCCTAATAATTACTATTTACTATTATTAATAGTTTATTGTTAATTCCTTGATAGAAGTACGTGCTACATCATGATCAGAAACTCGTGAACTCGCGAAATTTTTTTTTTGTTAAATCAAGCCTTAGTCAACTGTATAATTAGGGAAACTTGTAATCCTTAAAACAATATTTATTGCGTTAAAATTTACCAAATGTAAAAATGATAATTGTAAATATAGAGCAGAATTTGATACAATATAACTCAAACGATAAGTCTCAATGACTTAATAATATTAAGAATATCAAATACACTTAAAATGAAATACTTTAAATCTACTAAACTCAACTCGCAAGAGACTTAACCACTTCAAGGCGGTAGTTGTTAATAAATTTCATTCTTGGTTTGAAGCAATACTCGGGCTTTTAATATTTCGAAAACTATTATTTTTAAAATGTTTTCACGGATATTAAGCGATCTTCACTTTCATCGATCAACTTTGACATAAAAGGGGGAATATAGCTAATGCAAATAAGAGCATGAAAATTTTTTTCATATTGCTTTTTTTCACAGCATACATTCTTCATTTCTTCTTCAAAAGAAGTATTTCTTATACATGTTTGCAAGTAATAGTAAATGGGGAATAAAATTGGATGTTCAAGCTAGAGGGCCCACTATTTTTAAAATCATAGGAAAGTAAAAATTAACTCTTTAAAAAATCAAATTGCCTGGAACTCATATAAGGTTATAAAATTACAGCTCATGGTAAAAAAACTAGGTGGTATACTGTTTCAAAAATTGGTGTCAATTTGCTGACTACAAAGGATGGTACTCAATTTTACTATATTTAGGTGCAACCAACGCAAGTCAGCGTCAAGATATAAAATTTTAAACCAAATTGGTACCATTTGTTTGCAACAGATCACCAAATTCTTTGCAGTGTTTTAACACGAACTCAAGGAACGAAATCTACGTGCTTTACCGCTCGGTGTTTACAGGTAACGATGACATCATCTAGTTAAGTTAACAATCACCGTTAATCCTGTTATCGACCTCTAATGTTGGTGCGACTAGTTGCTCCATGGCTAGTAGCATTTTCGAATGTATACCTCTGAAATTACATTTTTGATGATTTTTCAATATTAATGTTTCCAAATTGGAACATAGCCATCTAAACGGTTAAAAATGTATCTTTATAAACGGTTAATATTCATTTAATTATATGAATAAGGGTTAATATTTATTTCTTTATAAATGGTTAATTGGTTAATAATCATTTTATTTACATTAATTACGTAGTCTGCTATAGAGATCAATATGACAGTGTTCAAAACTAAATCTACCATGAAGTCAAACGCGTGTAAATTAAAATGGATGCTGTTTTTATTTTAGATACTTTCTCAATAATGCCAAAAATCGAAGAAATATATACTTTATATATATTTCTCCGTTTTTTACCTACATACATTTAATATCGTCGAAAAAATCCTGGTTGTTAATTTTAATTAACCAATATCAAATTAGACAAACCCATAATTTAATCAATATAACACCAAGTAATTTAACAAAGCTTTGATTAAGGTTGTTCTTGACCAATAAATTTAAAGGTTAAAAGTACAAACAATAGAAGCATGGTTCATCTGCACTTAATGTATTGTTGTGAAATTCTTAGAGAACAACGGAAAAGCTATTATAGTTTTCAATTTCAGTCAAAGATTTCACTAAATAGGATCTGAGGAAAATCATCCTCAGATCCATCAGACAATCGAGTGAGTGAAATGTCGGCCATTTTGGAAAACAACCCCCTCTCTTTACTTTCCTTCTAATTCATTGAGCAACTTCTCTTAAATTTATCATACATACTTAATATTCATCAGAAATTTTACCTTAAGGCTAAATAATATAATATAATATAATATATAGGAAAATATTCATTTTTCCTCAGATTTTAGTCCACGTGCCGATGGAAGAAAATACATTTTAATAAAGGTATTGTGGGACATATCGATCCACTTTGGGGAAATTTGATAGTCAAACAGAGAATATACATCCCAGAAATTGAGGAGAAATTTACAATTCTTAAAAGCATATGCTTTCAATAAACTTTTATGCTCGTATTTCAAGAACATTTGTTTTACCTTGGTGTATCTAAAAATACTTCTTTCAAGCTGTTTACATATGGACAGTGTCTTTGCATTAATATTCGTGAGAGTTGTTTTTTGAATTTCATTATGTGTCTTAGAAGAAGAACATATCAAAACTGTTTTTTATCATTGTGCAGTCAAAGAACACTGTTCGTTCTGCTTGAATGAATCTAGTTGTGCATAGGACTAGGAATCAAATTTTGGTTTAATTCGCTATTCATTTTTCCCCTTTTATGTTTTGCGCTACTAGTTTCAAATTTTTATGCAATATTTAATGCAGATAAGTATTCAAATTTTGTTTAACTCTTGCTATATTTTTCTGTGCTATTAATGTCACACAGACACTCATTATATTATTCTCATAACTCATAGGTAGGGCTCAATATACAGAAGTATTTTTTATATTATGCTACATGGATACACAAAAGTATGGCATATGGTGCGGACCTTTACTAAAATTATATGGAAAATGTTTGCGAATGAACAACTAAAGCGGCAATAAAAAACACCAATGAGGCAATGTGAAGGTGCGGTTAATACGTTATGTAGAGCCAATAATGCCGTGAAAGGTTTCGTTGCTGCTCCTGCTTATCGTTCCAGCGGTTGGTCTGAAAGCGCTTAAGGCTACATTTCTGATAAATATTAGGTATAAAATAATAAATTAACTTTGTGCTAAGTAAACTGTAATACAAAAATAATTTCACGTTAAAAAAGCACAAATTAGCAATAAAATGCAGACATGTTTCGGGGGAATTGCTTGCAATCCCTTTTTCAGTGCGACAAGGAGCTTCTAGAGGCAAAACATCCAAATGAAGCAGACAAAACAACAAAAACAAGGCTTATTATATAGCCTAAGAATTATCTGCAAATTAATGAGAATAAAGCACCCCACTTCAAGCTGCCTTTATTCTCATTGGTTTACAGATAATTCTTAGGCTATATAAGCCTTGTTTTTGTTGTTTTGTCTGCTTCATTTAGATGTTTTGCATCTAGAAGCTCCCTCTCCCATTGAAAAAGGGATTCCTAGCAACCCCGAAACATGTCTGCATTTTAATGCTTATTTGGGCTTTCTTAACGTGAAATTAATCTTTTATTACAAATATTAAGTATGTATGATAAATTTAGGAAAAGGTGTTCAATTAATTTGGAGGAAAGTAAAAAGCGGAGGTGGTTTTCCAAAGTGGTCGACACGTCACTCACCCGATTATAATGCGATAGATTTGATTGGGATTGTGTTACTATCATTTGGTTGTGCTTACTCTAAAACGAAGCCATTGACTATTTTGGTTTTGTTTAGGATAAATCTAAATATTTTAGAAAAAGTGAAATTTTGCTGAAAACTAAAATTATGCGGAAAATCGGAGAATTTACGACTCAATGATACGGATTTCCGCATCTTTGCATAATTTATGTGGCTCTACTGATAGTTTTTAATAAATTACGTCTATTCGAACGAGCTCTGCGTAGGTCTGAACATGGTAACCACCTAGTATATTTGAAAAAAAAAAAAAAACCCTTTAAAGGGTGATATTATTGCATAAAACATGCTTATTTAAATTTTGTAAATTTTTTATGTGTCGTCTTATTTGTTTTAAAATTCCATATTTAGAGAAATTATATTAAAATTACTTCTATCGTTTCTAAAATAACAATGAATACTTGATGTAGATACCGGTGAAAATTTAAACAATACTCATATGAATGAAAATGGTTTATTCAAATTTCATTAATGTTACTGTCATGGTAACTATTTCTTTAAAGTAAATTTTAATACCTTAAGCTGTGTGAGTTAAATGAGGGATCCATCTGTTTTAAAGGGAATGCTTGGTAATTTCAGAAATAAACTTTTTTAACTCTAGGCATGCGATTTTTTTCACTTATACAGTAGTTAAGTAAAGCAATTTATATATAGAAAAAACATTATGCGTTATTTTAAAACGCTTGTTAGTATAGTTTTAAGTGAATATGAAAATTTACAACCGAACGTAAAAAGTACTCTTTTGATACGAAGCATAATAAATTACGAAGTAATAACTTGTAAGCTACTTGTCTTGAATTTACTATTTTAGTGATAACAAGGGAATAATGAATGAGAAAGTACGACAGAGCAGCTTATAGCTTCTTGCATATTTTAATACTTTCAAAGTCATATTTCATTGGAAAGTTAAAAAATATAGTTAAAATTTTAAACGCTGACTTTTCTGAAGATCATTAAAACTAATATTGAACAGTCTCACAGATGAGTAAATTTTCTAAGAATAAATGCTTAATAACAGTAACTTACGTGTATGCGTATTTTGACAATTTCAACTTTGAAATCATCGACTTGATAGTACAAAATAATTCTTTTTACAAAGTTTCAACTGAAAATTTTGAGGTAAAGCATATTTGTGGGAATAATATTTTTGTAAATACCTAGTGAAGGCTTCTGTGTTATAAAAATAGTTTTTAATACTGAACTAGTGTTTTCCTCTTTTCCTACTCGATTCTCTTGTAGTGAAGCATTAATTTTTTAATATTAAGTCTAAAATCTCGGCGACTTTTCGTTTACCTGAACATTAATTAAAATGCGAATTAATTTCACGAAAGAAAATTACTTTTGGCAACAATTTCAGAAAAATATTTTTCTTATAGCATTATTTGCTCATTAAAATCAACTCGGCTTTTATTGCGGTTGCTTAACAAGGGACTTTTTTTTGTCGAACCTTACGCCAACAATATATGATGCATTTCTTGAAATTTTTTTAACTGGTAGACTGACTACCAGTAAGTTCTCAAGTGTTCAGTTTTACTTAACCTTTCTCTGTAGTTGTAGAGAGTGCGGAAAAGCAAGAATTTTATTGCGAAACTGCTATCCAGAAACTTAATTATTTGATTTGAAGCAATTTCTTCGTCAATTTACAGAAATACTCAGTTTCCTTTCTGTCTTTTTAGATTTCTTTTACACTGTACATATTAGCAGAACATTATATGTTTTTAAGAAAACGTGTACCCTTTATGCTTTCCGTCCTTTTTTTGGAATGCTTAGTTGTTGGTTGTGGTTATGTTGCTAGTGATGTTTCTAATATCCTCAGAAGTAGAACTCTCATATTCGACGATTCTTTGATCGTCAAGAAAATTTCGGCATTTACGACTATTCTTTCCTCGCGCGATCACGTGACTTAAAAAAGCTCCTACACAAATTTCATCGATTTGACGAAAGGTTTACTCGGAGTATTTTTCACGAAGCCATTTCGTCAAATACGACGAAAGTTTCGTGAGATTTGAGCATGCGTTTCTGAGAGTGATGTTACCGGATTTTCAAAGTCGCAGCGGCAGGCAACCGAGAGGGCTTGAATTGTATGAAGATTAGTGTCCAATTTGATCATTTTTCCTAAGGGGATAGCATGTATCTTTCCTTTAGGGAGGATGTGCCTTTTCTTTAGGGAGGATGTGCCTTTTCTTTAGGGAGGATGTGCCTTTTCTTTAGGGAGGATGTGTCTTTCCTTTAGGGAGGATGTGTCTTTCCTTTAGGGAGGATGTGTCTTTCCTTTAGGGAGGATGTGTCTTTCCTTTAGGGAGGATGTGCCTTTCCTTTAGGGAGGATGTGTCTGCATGCAGGTAGCACGAAAACCAGAAAACCTTGAATAAAGCTGTGTGCTAGGTGTTGATGACGTAAGTGAGAGATTGAGATCGCTCGAGAAGTTCATTGAATGCTTAAAGCCTCTCAAGATATTCATTCTATTCTTAAATCACTTGAGGTTTTTTTTTTCTTTTTTTTCTCCAACGGGGCTGCATACGGTTACTAACCTTTTTGCAGACCTCTGTGCATTCCCTGGAAATCGGCATCCATTCTTTCAAGTAGCACCACTGTCGGCGGATGCCATTACTGTAATAATCTTGCCGCTCAGTTTCCCCTAGACGGCGGCACCTGAGCTCTAATTGATGCAGATTGCACTAGGAATTTAGTTTAGCCGAGAGCATCCAAGCCAAATGTCTGCTGAAGGGATATTCTACATGCCGCATATTCATACTACATGGGCGCAGACGGTTTTCTGCATCTTGAAAATCCACCGAGTTGGACCAGGTTTGAACCTGCGAACTTGGGCGCACGAGGCCTGCGGCTTACCACTACGCCACCCTGTCGACTAAATCACTTGAGGTATCAATCTAGAGATTCACTCAATTCTTAATCATTCGATTATCATAAAAGCTCATTCTTCGATCATTCAATTATGCGAAATTTTTGATTATGCTCATTACTAGTGGTAGCAATATTGCAAAATAACAACTTCATCGCCGCATTAATCGCGGCAACCTGTGCATTGAAAGCGCTATTCCGGGACTCTCCAATATCGTGCAAAGTGCAGCAGAGCTGGACAGTAGTCTGGAAATATTTTTTCCAGTCTCATTCGCAGCTTAGAAGGCTAAATGTGGATTTCAATCCTGTCTCATTTTATATTTATTTTGAGCTGATTACTTTTAACCCCAGAAAATGAGGTAGAAAACGAAAACTTTTCAGCGGCTCAAAATATTCGACATAAGAACATATGCCAGCGGATATAAAAGTGTCATGTGCAATAGAAAACTTCAGCTTAGGAAAAATAAGTTGTCAAGTGTCGGAAAATGAAATGTGGCAGACATAAAGTGTTATAAACATGTCTGGGTTGCATAAGAGCTAAGAAGAGAGAACTTTATTTAAAATGCAACCTTAAAATAGGAAATAAGGAAATGAATCACCCAAGAAGTTGTTTTTGAAATTAATCAACAGATATTTACTTCGTTTTAAACATGGAAAACATGAAAATTGGGCATTAATTATTATTTAAATTAATTATTAATTAAAATAATAATAAAAAAATTAGTTATTTTGTTTTGTAATCATTTTTTAAATCAGAGAACCAAAAAAAATTGCGTCAAAATTGTTTGTGCTTAGTTAGGAGGTCTGAAGAGTTTAAATAGTGACGATTTACGCAAATCCCGACTGTCTCATACTTTCGCCTAAACGAAATGAGCTGATAACATTAACTCGGAAATCGAGACTCTAATCGGAATTATGAGGATTAAAGTTTTACATACGTTTTTCTAAAGATGATGCAAAAATTGCGACGTTTTAAAAAGCTTTATTATTACTTGGTCTGTCGTGGTGCAAGTTTGGGATACGTTTTTCAGGAGAATCAAGCTGAGTCTTTTCAGAGAACGCGAGTAACAATGATCAATGAGAAAAAGCCAATAAATTTAAGCTTCGTAGTATATTTCTTGAAATTATAAATAACAGCTTGACTTTTTTTTTATTTTATAGGTGTTACTTGTTTCTTTTTAACTAGTAGTTTAAATTCAAGGTGACGAAATAATTTTAAATTTTCCAATGTTCTTTTTTTAGAATAAGTAAGCATGGAAATATAATTTCACGTTAATTTAAAGCACAAATGAGCATTAAAATGCAGACAAGGGATTGCTTGGAATCCCTTTTTCAATGCACAGGGAGCTTCTAGATGCAAAACATCCAAATAAAGCAGAAAAAACAACAAAAACAAAGCTTATATAGACAAGAATTAACTGTAAACCAATGAGAATGAAGGCAGTATTTTTACATTTTTATGCATGTTGTCGTCTTTTTTGCTTTGTTTTTATTGATATTCCTTTTTACTTCCTGAACTTTCAACTGGATTCGTTTGTTGCTCTCTTATTGGTGCTTTCCCTGATACTTCTACTTCCACTTCACACTGCCTTCATTCTCATTGGTTTACAGTTAATTCTTGGCTATATAAGCTTTGTTTTTGTTGTTTTTTCTGCTTTAGTTGGATGTTTTGCATCTAGAAGCTCCCTGTGCATTGAAAAAGGGATTCCAAGCAATCCCGAAACATATGTCTGCGTTTTAATGCTCATTTGTGCTTTCAATTAACGTGAAATTATATTTCTATTACTGTTTATTTGCACAAAGTTAAATTATTATTATAAGTAAGCATGTTTTAAAATTTTAGACAACTGAGATTATTTACTACTGTCTTTGATTCAGTAAATTTATGAAAAAAATATTGAATTATCATACTATAATGTTTTTTCTTCCGTTATTGTCCTCCGTTACCGCAAAAAATTTAGAATTTTGTAATATAATATTGTCCTTACAAAAAAAAATGGCATAATTCGCATTTAAGTTTTATAAATCTATATTGCTTATCACTTAATATAAGATTTTGGGTTTTACCAAACGTTAAAATCCTGCAAAAGCCGAATCATTCTGTGTTGCAAAAATATCTTTCTGTTGCTTAATTTTCAAATGAAAAATTAAAAACACATAAAGTAAAAAAAAGTTTTAAAATATTTCGATGAATTATTTTAACTAATTATAACTATGCATGCTTTAATTTTTAAATAGAACAATAACTTAGAAATTCTTAAAATTATCAGTTTCAGAATTCAAGCTATTCATCCGTTACTGCTGAAATTGACCTTCTATTCCGATTATATCGTATATTTCCTTTTATTTTCCCAGGAGTTCATTAGAAAAAAAGTTATATTCATCGACACTAACGGAGAAGAAATTGACACTAAATAATAATATTATCTGATCAAATTTGCTTTCTAAAATTTTCTTTTCATGTTGAAACATTTTTGGCATAAAACTCGAAATTAACTCTCGAAAAACGGAAATAACCGATTCTAAATATTAATCTTATCTAATGAAACTTTTGGAACATAACAAAACAAGCATTAACTTAGCGGACGTTCTTCTTTTTCACATAACTGCATAGAATCTCATTGGAATTGCAATTTACACTCGATTATCATGGGAACGCATCAATGCTGTCTGAAACATTAAAAGTAGTTCTAGAATGTTAATCGAAAATTCCCTACCGTTTACTTCACGGGTTGCTGTATCTCTAAAACTTTTGTTTCATTAACAAATGCAATAACTGATCCATATCGTATAAAAATTTGCCATCATAATTTCAAAACACTATGTAATTATTCCTGATGATTTCAAACATAGCCAAATAAGTAATTTATCTACACCCCCCGAATCATTAAAAGTATTTTTTTTAAAAAGTAATGTAGCGTAGGATATAGGCAAACTGCTGTTAAGCGTAAATTTTAAGATCGGTTTGTTTTAAGAGTGTGCAATCAGTTTAATGATGGCAATAATTGTGAGAATTCCAGGATATAAAGACTTTTTTTAACATTAAACTAGGCGGAGGTTTTCTATGTTTGTTTAAGACTGATTAGTATTCAATTTGTGTGATGAAGAAATTAATGCCACATAATGAAGCGTAACTGTAATACATCGAAAAGTTTTAAAATAATTTTTTGCCATTTTTTTTTTCGATGAGAAACCAGAAAACTTTTGAGGGGAATATAAATTGAAAGTACAACGAATGTAAAAATTTTATAGATGCCCCCTTTTCTGTTTCTCAAGTGGAAAAAAAAAAAAAAAAAAAAAAAAAAAAAAAAAAAAACCTGTTCAGTTCTGAACCATACAAATGAAATAATTACAAATGTGGATCATTAAATAATTTTTAAATGATGAGCTCTGTAATTGAAATAAATTGAGCAGCTGAATACAGGTTTATTTGAAAATGCAGGACATGTATGAAATAATTACTTTTGTCTAAATTTTCACTCAAATGAAACAAAAAATGTTTTCATTTCAAAGTAATTTTTAATTTTAATATGGTAAAATAAAATTAAAAAAAAAATAAGTTGCATAATCTGATCAGCAACACACTGTCCAGAAAAAAATACTTTTGAAACTTCTGGTTAAAGAGTTACGTAAGTAGTTTCTTATGAAACGGAAGAAGACGACAAAAACCAAACAAGCCCTCAGATGCTAAAAAAATGTTTCCCGAAGATAAAATGTTCCTTCTAAAAATTGTCGAAGTGGCTACTGAGAACGCAAAACTACATTTGCATGAATTTCAAAACACAATCTCAAAATTTACCCTAAAATTTTATTGGAAAATTTTGGTAAAATGATGCAACTGGAAAAGGTCGTAAAAACTTTCGCACCTTTTAAAATATTCAATATTCCTCCGTTGAAAATCTCCGTATGTCATCACAGATAGGATTGAGTTGCCTATCGCAGAACCAGTTAATATCTAATAATGTTTTGCAAGGAAGTACTGTTCAACTTGTTAATAAATCGCATTCATTGCAGGAATATTTTAAAATTTATAGTTCATAGCATAATTCTGAATTTTCAGCAGCAACATACTGTATGTGTTTACAAATGAGGGACGCTTTTAAGATTCAACTTCGCTGCAAATTACCACGTTTTTCATTTGAGCACTTTTGGAAAATGTGAACGCAGGTTAATTTAAGTTCCAATTTCATTTCATGATTCTTTATGGGTGGGGGAAAAACGTTTCATGTGTAATTACTTTTATTTTTTTAGTTCCTACTTTTATAATTATAGTTATCTTTTTCATAAAAATTAGAAGCCTTTTGGCTCATTATGCTTTCTATTTGCACTTCTTTCTAATGTGAAAATCTTTCACCAACTTAAAAGGTTTAATTTTCCATTCCATGCGATCGAAAAACTTACGACGTTTTAAATTGAACTTTGACAATCAATTTACCTCATTTTTCCCGGGAGCACTTTTGTAAAATATGAACATAGGTTAATACAAGTTTCAATTTCATTTCATGTTTCTTTACGTGTAGGAAAAAAACGCGTTTCATGCATGATAATTTTATGTTTTTTCCTACTGTTTAATTTTATACTAATAGTTCTCCTTTTTTTACCTAGAAATTAAAAACATTTATTTTTTCATAATATTTTCCATCACCTCATGTTTTGTAATGTAAATCTATTTCAGCTACTTAACTTAAAAAAACAAAACCAAACTCAGTGGCAGGACAGCCCATTGGTGGCCATGACCTACTGTGCCCATCCCAGTTTTCAAGAACGAAGGCCCTGAGGCGTCGAAGGCGATGTTCCGGTCAAGTGGTCGGCCTGACTCGGAACCTCTAGTATTTAGTTCAGAAGCAAGCTTGGTCCTCATTTTACTGACCCCACTGACGGGCTGAAAGGCCGAGTCGACCTTGCCTAGCCCGGGAATCAAACCCCGGACCTGTGGTACGGTAGAACGGAAGGCTACCACTCAGCCACTGGGCTTATTTCAGCTACTTAATAGATTTAAAATTTTAATTCCATATGATAGAAAAGCTTACAAAATTTTACATTCAGCTTTGATGGAGTAAAAAATAGTAACAGCGACACTGTAAGGTTTTGTATCGACGCTACAGTATGCTTAAGGTTTCACGTTGTTTTTTTTAATATTCAGTGCTTTAATGAAGCATAGATTTTGATCTCAAATACAGGTATCTTTTTTTCTGTTTTAAAAATGGACTTACCTTATAAATTTGAGAATGAGTAGTTTCAAAACGGCTTATAGCAATCTGATAGTTATGTTAGATTGTAAAAAAAAGAAAAAAAACTGACAAGTTAATGCATCAGGTTGTAAAAATGAAGGAGAATAACTGATAAAAGTATAATTTCAGGTGCATGTTATTGAAATTTCCAAAATCATTCAAAAGTCAACGTTCAATTATGCATTAATATCGCGTCTTCAACGTTTTCATTTGCTGTGTAAAATAATCTATAAATAAATCGTTAAATTAAATTTTAAATGGAATGGTACGCATGTAATCTTTAAATAAAGTAACGCATCGGTAAATATTTGCAAGTTTTGCATTGAAAACAAAGCGAAAGTAACCCAAGAAACATTTTATTAAACGAAAACATCAGACCTTTATCCTTGTTCAATTTCATTTCAATAATATTTAAGCGTGTTAAACAAAGCAAAGCGTTCATCAGCCACATTTTTACATCGTTACATTTGATGAAATTTCAGCTTCATATGTGCTGTGGGAGAAATAATTCTGGCAGAATATTGATATAATACTATCGAAAGAAGTCAGCGTGCTTACAAATCATATTTTCATTTACTACAAAAATATTAATGACAGCCTTTGAGCTTGCGTCACAGTGATGCTTCTGTCTTACTTGGGAGAAACATAAATCAGATCAGAACTCAAAATGACCTATATGCCCCCATGTGGTAGCTATTTCGCTTTTTTATAGCAGAAAAGCTTAGGTAGGGGGTAATGCAGGTAAAAATATACTGAGGAAGCAGTTGCGCACCTGCATTGGTCGTGCAGACGTTTTAGTATTTCCTAAGCGTATTTTTTATGTTACTATGAAGACTGTTTTTAAAATATGAAGGGTCCACTGGAAAAACGACCTAAGTCACATACTACTTTTTGAAATTTGTTTTATGTTTTATTCAATTATTTTATAGCATAAATGTTAATTTTAACTATACGAGGCTACTTTTCCGTAACTCCCAAATTCAACTTTATAATACATAATTTATATTCATTTATTATATATATATTTATAATACATAACTTATATTCATTTATAATACATAATTTATAATAAAACATAAAACAAAGCTCAAAAAGTAGTATGTGACTTAGATCGTTTTTCCAGTGGGCCCTTCATATAGGTTAATACAATTACTTTTACAGCATTTTAGAAAGTGTGTCGCGGTGTTTTGTACGGAGTTTTTGGCCTTTTAGCTTGTATTTTGTAATCATTTTGTGCGAAAAGCTTAGACAGGGTCTTTATAAAAATAATCTTGTAATTTGCAATTTAAACTTTCCGTAGAGGCTCTGTTGGTGATGCGAAGTAGCTTGTTTTTTCAATTTCAAATTTCCGGAGCTACTAAACAGTTTCTAACTAGCTGAAACAAATTGTTTCCAAATTTTAGCCCAAAGTATTGAAATCATAATTCCACAAACCTAAAACAAATATTTATACATATTTTTAACGAGTTAATCCATATGAAATCAAGACCAGGAAAATTATTTATATTTTTTTAGGATGCCATTTTTTAAAGTAATTTTATTTATTTTTCATAATTTTCAAGAGAACTACGAATTAAAACTACATAATTTTTAGGCTTTTACATTTGCTTTTCGGCTTTAGAATGGATTTTTGAAAAGCAACAATAGCACACAGTTGATGTTTAGTTGATATTTTATACTTTCGGAAGTGTTCACATATCAGAAGATATTTACTAACAATTTAATTTTAGTAAAAAAAATCATCAAAATGAACTAGTTGACGAACTGGCAAAATTTAGCAACATGTATGCCTTTGAAGTGCATGTAGTTGTTCAAAAGTTATATGCAGGTTTTCCATCAATTGAGATATTTCCAATAGAAACCCGTAAAGGCATAATAAAAAGGAACTTCAATCTTTTAAAATTGATTTTTCCGGGGAAATTTCCAGATATTTTTTAGCTCTTCGAGGCGGAAAGACTTAATGAATTCCAGAAACTCACTGAAAAAGTCTTCAAGTGTCAATTCCATATGCATTTGACTGAACCTGCCTCGATTAAAAACGGATTTCTCCAAAATGTAACTTTACATCAGAAAATGATAAAAAACGTTTCTGTAATAGCCGGTTTATTCGCTGGTTTAAAAGAATCATTTAGTGCATTATATAAGGTTTGGGGAAATAAAGTATTTTTTTAAATATTAATCAAAATTATTTAGTAAGAGACATAACGAGAAAAAAAAGCGGAGCCGTTTTCCATACATTACTTTATTATTGATTTTTTTGGAAATTTTACTCTTTTTATTTTTGCAAGTTAGTAAACATCTCTCCCATACTTTAGAAGAGCTGAAGGACCGAATTATAGAGGAAATATCCGCCGCGTCCCTTGAAATGTGCAGAAAATTTCCCAAAACTTCATAAATGGACTGCATCAGTGTACTGCTGCTGAAGGCCACCATCTTGATGAAATGGTATTCAAAACTTAATGTAAAAAAATGGGATTATATACAGATCAAAATAAAAAAAAAGTTTTAAGTCTCAAACTGTATTAGTTATTTTTTTATAACCCTTCAAAACCGGGTCATTACTTCTGACTCATTCTGTATAACATCGTGGATGTAGATTTTTCTTTTTTTGTTTTTGGTGGTCTGGGGGGGGGGGGGGCTGGGGAGATATATGGTTTCACATTTGTGGGTATTCAAAGGACTAAAAAGAGAGCATATTTTGGCTTTGAAATAAAATTTAAAGTATTTTAATTTCAAGATAAAGTATTATTTTTTCTCATATTAGTTTAAATTATAAAAATAGTTTCAGCATGATTGAATACAATTTTCATCGCTTTCCAGTTTTTCAATGATGCTTCATCCCCTTTTATTTTTATGGCCCAAAACCAATGAATCCCCTCTCATTTTTGAAAATCAGTCCTCGACATACATTTTCATAAGAAATAATTCAAATTCACAATTTCAAAAGAAACATCAAATTTAATAATGAAAAATACAAGAAACTAGTACTCTTAGTGAAAATCATCTAATCCTTTTCTTAATTTAAATGATATTAAATAACGGTCTTTTTGGCGACGCCAAAATAAAAATATTTAATATTTTAAAATAAAAATATTTGAAGTGAGTGATACTTTAGGAACTACGTAGATGTTTTGAAAAAGCAGTGTAAATGTTGAGAAAAGTGTTGGAGGACGTGAAAACTGGGATGTCAAGAGCAGTGAATCTTAATACCCATTTGAATCCATTTAGCTCGTGTTTATTTTCCTCTCAGCACCTCTTTTCGACCTTTTCAACAACCGGAAACAGTTTGCGAAAGTTCTTCGGGGAGAAAACATTAACTGATCTCATTAAATAAAGTGCAGTTTAAAGTTGTTTTGCTTCTTTTTTCTCTCCCTTAAGTGTTTTTAAAACAAAAATAAACCTGAGAAGTTTTCATTTTTCACGCTAAAACTCGAAATCAAACAGTGGTAGTAATTAAATAAGCCATTGCTAGTAAATGAAGTAGCTTTCATATGCGAAAATTTCTAGAAATAAACGACAGATAAGTGTGATAAAAGATGAACTAAAACAAATTAACTTATTCGAACCGAGGAAGTGTGTTATATATGACACGTAGCGATCAAATTTTCACGATTAGTGTCTTACAATTCAAGAAAATATTATTACTTCAACGGAAATCATGCACACCTGAGGAGTTTTCATTTTTCACGCTGCAATACGAAATCAAATAGTTAATTAAATGAGCTATTGTTAGTAAAACACGTTGCCTCTATATGAGAAAATTTCTATAAGTAAACGAGCAATAAATGTGATAAAAAGATGAACTGTAACAAATAAAATAATGTGAACTGAGGAAATGTATTATATAAGATATGCAATGATCAAATCTACACATTTACACTGTTTTACAATTCAATAAAATAGTATTATTGCTACGGAGATCCTAACGTTTTGTTATTACAAACGGATTGACGCGTTTAACGCTGTACCTGATATTTTAATCAAGCTTTCCCACCCTTAAGCCGTCAGTAATTAAATATTAAAATGAAACCATTATTGAATCAAATCATCTATATAAATAAAACCAAAAGTTTGTGTGTGTGTCTGTCTGTCGTTCGCGTCCTGGCGAGATGGAACGGGCCAGAAATATGAAATTTTGGTTACAGGTACCTTGGGCCAGGTCCACGTGCACCTCGAAGCGTTTTTCCTAAAATTCGAATTTGTTCTTTTTCTATTCCAATTTTAAGCAAAACTGTTGATTTTGGGTTTATCTCATCGAAGAAACATCCCATGTTTTCGATTTTTGCAGCGTATGAATGCCCGTAAAAAACTGCACAAGATGATCCCTTTCTGCAGTTCGTAGAACATATAGAACACGCGCAATATTCATTTAAAGTAGTTTTCGAACATTAAAACGAGGCTTACCTCTGAATTCATCTGCCCAATTTGCGTGATTTCGCCAAAATAAATAGTACTTTTGTCGCCAAATAGATGATTTCTGTTACCGTAAGATTGAAAAAATGCTATTTTATCTTTATTCATGACGTTTTATGAGCGAAGCAAATTCTAAAAATTCATTTCATTTTTATACACATTTTGTGGATTGCAGACGATTTTCAATATCTTGAGGTTGATTCTTCTTTCTTTTTTAGCGATTTATATTTATGGTATCAATTCAACAATTTTCTGAAACATTATTTCTTATGGTAGAGTGTCCATTTTATCAGCGGAACAAATTCTAAAAATTCATTTCATTTTTGTGCATATTTTGTGGATTATTAACTGCTGACGATTTTCAATTACTTTTACCCTGAGGTTGATTCTTCTTCCTTTTTTGGAGATTTAATATTTTTTTCTTCGATAAAAACTAGGTTGGAAGGTTTTTGATATCCCTTATTTTTGATGAAATTTAAAATTTCGCCAAGTGGTTATAAGTTTTTTTTCCGCCCCCATCCAGTTACTTAATTGTTCTCAATATATTATTTTGCGCTTCATAACTTTTCCAAACCGCGCCCAATAATCGTTTTCAGTAATATTGTTCATTTAATTCAATACGTGATTTACACTGTAGGAGCATGGCGTATTTCGAAATGCTTCCATTACTACAGTGCAATTTGGCGATCTTCTGCTTCATTTTAACTTTTTTACGTAGCGATTATTGATTCCATATTTTACACAAGTGATTTATTTTCTAATATTTAATTTTTAAATATTTTTGTCTATTTGGCGCCATTTGGGAAGAATTTAGTTATGTCTTTCTATCAACTTAAATTTCACATGCCAGAATTTGTTCAGTAATAAACATTTTGTAATTTAAATGAGCATTTGCCTTTTGAAATAATGCTTTCCTTTCTTTCGTTTTTATCCGAATTTTATGAAAGCGCAAGAATTTTATTCAATTGAATTTTCAGGAAATGTTTTGACGATTTTGCAAGTGGGATTTTTAGGAACGGGTGTCCTTATTTTGATGGGGAATTTAAGATGGACTGCTGGGTAATTTTAGGAACAGTAGCCCTTGAAGGTCAGTATTATACTTTTAGTCACTGACGTCTTTATTCTAATGGATATTTTTTGCGACTAAAGTCATTATTCTATTAGAGATGTTTAGGAATAGTTGTCTTTATTGAAATGGGGGGCTTTAAAGAATGTTTTCTTTATTGTAGCAGAAATATTTAGTGAGAGTTGTTCTTGATCTGATGAACATTTTTACAGAGAATACTGCTCTTTTTCTGATGGGAAATTTTAAATGTATTGTGGTCGATATTTTATTTGCAATTTCATTTTGGCACAATTATCTCTCTGCATATGTGCATTTGAGTTACTGTTTCTCTTACTCTAATGGCAATTTCTATTAACTTTTGTTGGCATTTTAATGTGGATTTTTATGGACTAATTTTTGGTCCAAAAGGAATTTTTCAAGGCTGCTTTTTCTTAATGCAATCGGGGTTTTTAATGAATTTTACTGTCTAAATAGGATTTTTATGGACTGTTGCCCCTATCCTACATGGACTTTTTAAGAAATTTTTTCCCTATACATTTACAACAGAATTTTGGACATGCGTCACTTGGCCTGCGAATGATGCAATTTTATCCCGCGCAACGCCGGGCATGTCAGCTAGTTAATAATAAAACCGATTTTTAAGCCAGCAATTTACTAATATATATACACTCTCATAAATGCATGCTCAAATCTTACGAAACTTTCGTCGCGTATTTGACGAATCGTCGGAAATGAGGATTCTATTTCAGAGAGTGTATATATATATATATCTATATTTATATTAAAATTTCAAATTTATTTTAATGACTTTCAAAAATAATAGCTGAACTATTATGTTATTCGAACCAATTTGTCTGCACAAGAGCTATAGACAGAGCCACTGCGGATGCCGTACACTAAAAATGTTGCGTTTAGTTGACACCCTTTTTGGTGTTACTGAGCACCATTTTTGTTGTTACTAAGCACCATTTTTGTTGTTACTGAGCACCCTTTTTGGTGTTACTGAGCACCCTCCTTTTTGGTGTTACTGAGCACCATTTTTGGTGTTACTGAGCACCATTTTGGTGTTACTGAACACCATTTTTGGTGTCACTGAACACCCCTTTCGATGTCACGGGGGTTCAGTAACATCATAAATTTTTACAGTGTATTTAACATTGGTGCTCTAAAATTAAAGGAATAAATTTCTGGGTGATCCCTGAATTCTGAAACACCCTGTTTATAAACTGATTGAATAGTTTACCTAGAAAAGGTAGCAACTCTTAAAAACATAAATTTTTCAGAAGATGAAAAAAATTAATTTATTTAAGTTTGGAAAATGTTACGAGTCTGATCTGTTACTGTTTTATTTTGGTACGTAAAAACAATATTAGGGAATTCAATTAAAACGATTTTTGATTAATTGTGCCATAAAATTAATAAATTAAAATTGACAGTGCTTCCCTTTTCAAAATGGAGATGTTACGTTTTCAAGTCAATATTTGATACATAGGCTATTAGTTGCAGCTGTTTTATTTGTGCTTTTATTGTGACTAGTCGACTCGTGCGGAATTCCGCATCTATTTGGGAGAAAATGCATTATGAAGAATAGAAAAAGGGATAAAAGGAGACATGTAATTGAACACATCAGTACAAATAACTTAAAAATACCCCCCCCCCCACTATTATTTAGATATTCAAAATAATAGAATAATTACAAAAATAATAATAATTATTTTTATTAGTAGTATTCATTGCATTAAAGTACGCTAACGAAAAAGTTCCATTACCTAAAATATATATTTAAAAAATATATTCTTAAAGTAAATTTTTTAATTTACTGCATGAAAATAAAAACACCAAATAAAATATAAAAGAGCCCTTTTTATATTTGCTTTATCAAAAATCAACGGTTCAGCGAAACATTTAATTGAAGAAAACGTAAACGAAACTCGGGACTCGAACCACGGGTGTTAGGTATAGCAGCCTTGCGCTCTAACCGTTCTGTCACTTCGGCCTCTAGCCAACATACACAACACCACTATGGCATCCATTAAAGGACCACTTCTTAAATGATTTTAAATTTCAAATTTAAGAGAAGCGGTACATATAATTGTATATTGTATATTTTTCCGGTGTAGCGGTTAAGATAAGCTTTAAAATGATGCCTCATTCATGAAATTTGATGAAGTATTAAAGAAGTTAGGCGTACCGACCAAAAAAGGCATTGAGAAATAATATATATGATTTTTATACATTTCTGCTGTAATGGTCTTTTATCTGCCATTGGAAATAAAAAATCCTTTTCAAAACAAACGATTCAATTACAAACACGATAACTTATTGATGTTTTCGTTATTCGAGTATCATGTCTTGCATTAGTGAAATTTTCTGTGGCAAAATACAGCTTTTCTTTATACATTGGAAAAATAATTACGAAACTGAAAAATCTATTTCAGGAGCCCTTTTTGCAGCACTTAGTTTTCAAGGGTCTCTAAAAATATTTAAAACAAGAATCGAGATTTCATGCTGATCATTAAGTATGTTGATTCAGAAAAAGTTAGCTTTTATGAGTATATGCAAGCTTAATTAAAAATAATATTAACTCTAAAAATGAAAATTTTGATAAACGCACTGAATCTTGTCTGATGTACTGGGTTTTTCGTACAAACACAATAAAAGAATTGAATTCTTTTACTTCAAAAACAGTTTAAACATTAATTTTATCAGTTTACTATCAAAGAACCAATGGTATCTTTTACCATCAATTGAAAAAATAAATAATCAAAACTTCAGATTAAAACTAAATAAACTATGTTAATATAGCTACATGTAGTGAAAAATGAAGGAGGCTTTGTCCTACCTGTAGTCCTAATAAAAGTAATGTCCGGTTTTAATTGATTCTGAAACATGACGAATAGTCTCCGCCAGGTTTTCTTGCACTCTTCTGGTTATTTGTTAGACTATTTTATTATAAATCTAGGAATGTCAACAACCATTTAACGTCAAATTGATAGTACGCTGACTACCTACTGCCTTCGACTGTTGGATTAGTAAATAAAATGAAAGAATTTTATCGAATACAACATTGATGCAACTATGATATGTTGGCAACATCAAAAATTTTATTTTTGATTTAATTCCTTTATATACTTTTTATAGCTTGTATAGAGGCTGTTCGCACATTTTTTAGACAAATTTGGTTAGTGGTAATAAAAAATCGTTTGCTGCAAAAGAAAAATTTTCAATTGTACTATGTTTTTAAAAGTAAAAATTATCGTCTGCGGCTTGAGAGGTTTGTCTTTATTCAAAATGGCGTTTTTAACGAAGCAGTGGTTCGAAGGCTATATCTATGCTCTTTCCGAAGAGAAATATTCATATTCCGTTATCCAAAAACGATGTGAGAGTCATGGTTTTGTGATATCTAAAGCGTCGATAGGTAATATCGTCAACAAGAAAGGGGAAAATAAACGTCAAATCGGAGCCTCACGTAGGACAAAAATTCCAAACAAGTATCCAAGGGAAAAAAAAAGGACAAATTCGACTATTGCAAAGGTACGTTGTTTAATGTTAAAAGAATATCCCCCTAGTCAAAGGACAGTTGCAAAATCATTAAAATGCTCGGTGTTCACTGTAAAAAAATGATAAACGTTGATTTAAATCTTAAGAAAGCGAAAAAACGCAATGTGCATCGTCTTTCAAAAGCATATAAGCGCCAAAACCAAAGCATATCGCTGAAAGGCAGGACACGCTGCAGAATTCTGCATGAGAAACACTTATCCAAAGAAAAATGGAAAAAAAATTGTCACAATAGATGAATCATGGGTGTATTTAAATGATCGCAGCAAAAGAAGAGCCATTTATTATCATAAAAGGGAGAAAAGAATAAGTACATAGTTCAAATAATCTAATGAAAAGTTTTTTCTAACGGATTCATGATTGTTGCTGGTTTTTCATAAAATGGCAAGTTAAAAATAAAGAGAGTGGAAAAAAAATTTGAAGATTAACTTCAAATACTATCAGGAACATATTTTATCGCCAATTTTTCTGAATGAAATACCGTCGCTTTACCCACAGTGCCATCAATCTGTGGAACTCCATCACGACGAAGCTAGCAGTCACACATCAAAGTCTATAAATTTCCTAAAAGAAATGGAACACAAAACCAGTATCAAGGCCATACCCTTCACTGATATCCCTACTAAATATCCCAAACTATCACCTATGGATTTTTGTGCTTTCGGACTTTTAAAATCTGCGTTATCCAAACGTCGTCCTACAACTCTTACATGTCTCTGGAAAGCTGTTCAGGAGGAAAGAAATAGAATACCTCTTCTGACACTTCAAAAGGCATTATTGTCCTGGAAATCACGGTGTCGAAAGATAGTTCAGAATAAGGGCTATCAAATAGAACATTTAAAACACAATAATTGTATGTAATTTAGTTTTGTGAATACAATATACATCGTCTAAAAAAAATGTGTGAACAGCCTCTGTATTAGTTTAAATGGCATGTTTTTCGGTGTCATATGAAAAGCTTCTGAAATTGGTTCAAGATAAACAATTACTTCTGTTGTCTAGATAAAATATCAAAAGTTGGACTTAACTAATAGAGCAGAAGCAATAACACTAAGAAATAGCAGGTTAATAGAAATTGATTGACGTGAAAGTAAGTATAGTTGCTTCATTTCTGTTATACAATGTCTGCGACTTATGACCATGAAAATAGATTAAATATTTCCTCTTCTGAAGTGAGTTTTGTTACTTTTCTTGACAGAGATAAAAAATACAAAAGTCTAAACCACCAACCTAATCTTTTATTTCATAAGATATCACATAAAAAGCTATAATTTGAATAGCAGTTTTAATATTTCAACAAAAAAATTCGTGTTAATGTTGCGTAACAGATAAAAATATATTTGCAAGTTATTTTATACAAAATAGTTTTAAGTATTTTTTTTGTAGCATTTACCTGTAACTCTTGCAGTTATTTTGTATCATTTTAAAAGAATTCCTTTCGAATTTCTATCCATCAGAATTAATTCCATTAGGATCTAGAAAACTTCCGCACACCACTAATTTTAGTTTGAAAAAATGTTTCCTTGAATTGGTTTATCGAAAAATGTCAAATAGAAGATAAAAAGGGAGCTAAAAAGAAACTACTTGTTTCTCCCATATTGTCACGTGAAAGAAAGTAGTAAACAACACGCAAGACTACGCTTTAAATTTTCTTTTTTTAGTTTCTTTATTTAGATCTGTAGAAATATTATGATTTATATTTATATGTTTTGATGTACACGCATAAAGTATTTTTAAATTGCATGTCTTTAATCATGAAAGAAACCGTAGAAATGGAATTGCAAGCATTCTGATGTATCTTTTTAAGAAACGATTTTTTATTTTATTATTTTTTCAGTTATTAGTCATATGCAACGATTTTTAATCCCGAGATCAATACAAAAATAGAAACTAAGTCAAAAAAGTGTAGATATATTTCCCTTGCGTTAATGTACTCCATTTCATTCTTCGTTTTTATTGTTTGTATAAATTAAAACCAAACAGTTATTTATCATGAATTTGGAAGAAACATATATATCTGTCAAATATTTTGCGAAAACCAGTGAGAGAGCGAACAGTATTTCAGATACTTCCTAAAATTTATAGAACCTCATTTAAAACGCTTCGTTGCCTGTTTCGTAAATAACTTTTTCTTCCAAACATCAGAATTTATGACTGACATGTCTTTTCAAATGAAGGTGAACTATGTTTTCTGGGTAACAATAATAAATAAGCACACGTTACGTTATCTATGAATAATTCAGCTGTCATAAAGTTAAGTGCATATGTTTATAACATATTTTTACGCGCACTTCGATTTATTTCAACCATATGGGAAAAGTACCTCCAAATAAATTCAAGAGCTACATTTAATAGGCAGTTGTAGTAATATTTTCAGCTATATTTCAAGTAATATTCTTATTACTGAAATAGAAATAAATTTATAGTTTAAAATTTATTTGGTCGTGTCTAATGCCGGCAAATATATATATATTTTTAAAAAATGAAAAGCCTATTTAGTGGAACATAGGTGCGTTAAGGTGCGTATAGGTGCTCCTCAGCTTTACAAAAGGTACAATTTTTAGTTACTAATAAACGCATTTTTAATTACTAATAAACGCATTTTTAATTTTCCTAACTAAACTTTTGCCAGATGTCTATGAATCCGTCTGCTCAAGTTTATTCCATTGAAACCAGGGTTTTTCGTAAGCTCAAAAGACGTGTCTGCAATTCTGCACCTGAGAGCCATAATATCCCAAGTCCATTTTTAGAGTTTTTGCGAGTTTATATTTAATGGACACACAGAGTATCGACGACAAATCCGCTAGCTTTACATGAGGGCTCCGAACTTTTAAAGCTCCCATCGGACATCTTTATTTTGAAGTTTGGACGGAAAAGTCTAGTTTTATATTGCGAAAAAGGTTTATTTTTTAACGTCATCGCAAAAACTAAAAAATGAACTTTAGATACTACCGCTCTCAGGTACAAAATCGTTATTGCTATTTTTTGCTTTTAACATTTTTTAAAAATATTAATTTAAGATTTATTCATAAAGCTCCATTTACAAGTTTTTTTCTTTTTAGAAATCATTACTGGGTTTAAAATATTCACACTATTATTTCAAACTGTGATTTGAATTAGAGCTGGCAGAAATTTATGGGAGCTCAAGCTCGATTGAATTATTTGCAACCTTCTTATCAAGAAAGTAATGTTTTGGAGATAAACTTAAGATACATAGTTTTTTCTTGAATGTAAGTTTAAAGAAAATCATGTTAATTCTCAAAACATACATGCATTAAAAATGCATTCCTGATTTGCAGAAATGCATTTTTAAATCCATTTGAAAAAAAAATCTTTGTTAATAAAATATTGTCATTTCTATGGTTAATGGAATTTAAAACAATGTGTTTTATTTCCCTAGTTTTACTGATTGAACAAATTAATTCGCATTAGAAAAAAAAACAAAGTAATTAATAACATTTGTTGTAAAACATTAGATTATCGGCGGGTTTATCCTTCACAAAAAACCATTTATTAAATAAATAAAAAGAAGTTGATGCTTTCTCAATGTAGGTTCTTTCAATAATTCAAAACTTTTCGCGCTGAAAACATGGCTACGATTAGCAAATTTTTACGTAAGCTTCGAAATTCGTTTAAAGTAAAAGTCATTTCTTTTAAATTTGAAGTTTTAACTCGTTAACGCAATAAACAGATAAAATATAGTCAAAAGACAAAAAAAAAAAAAAAAAATAATTTAATTAAAGGAAAATGAAGGTGGATCTGAATGTCCTATTACAATTAGTCAAAGAATGATTTATTAGATAAAGTCGTTCCTTTTAAGTTCTTCTGAATGATACATAAATGTATAAAATTTGAAACTGACGTGTTCAAAGCTTTATGCGTTTCATATGACTACTTTATTATTGAAATTGATTTCATCTCGGTAAAAGCTTCTTAAAAAAGTTAAAGTAAATATGTTTCTATGCTGTAATCTGTAGGGTAGCCATAAATATCGGGTGCGTTATTTTCAAATCCTATCTAGAAGATTGACAGGCAAGAAATGCGGTTCTGAATTTCAATTTGTTTTGTATAGAACAGTGGTTCTATACGAAACAAACGATTTCGAGTCGATATGGCTTTTCCCTACAAAGAAAAAAAAAAGGAAAAAAGTATAAAAGATGTCTTAATGGGCGGGTATCGTAAAAATAAGTGAAGTAATTAAATAAAGGTGGAAAAATAAAAGACTTGAAAGGGGAAAATGTGTGTCTATGGTTCGGTCTGTCTGTCCCTCGCTAAGAAATTTTGAGAATTCGAAAGCCTTTTTTTGCATTCGAAAGATCTCGGCGGGGGCATATCATTTTATATTTTATTTTTTTGAGCAATTTTTCGTTATTTTGAAAACAATCTTAACATCAGCGGTATTGGGGAAATACGAAGCAAATTTTATAATCCCTGGTCGCGTCAAAAAGTCGCGTTAACCAAGCACATTTAAAGGACCTCTCTCTCGACGTGAATTTTTTTTTATTTAAACAATTTTTTCTCAATTTTCAACAGTTAAAAAAAAAACAAAAACTTTAGCTCCTACGGAAATTTCAATCCTATATAAATCATGATTTAACTGATAAATTTGCTTGAAACAAACTTTATCGGACGAATCTTAGGCGTAGAACATGTACAGATACGAAGTTCAACCATAACTAAGCGAGATTATTTTCCTATGAAATTTTTTGATTTGCATTTTGAAAGATATTTTTCTGAATGAAAGAATTAAACTTTGTGTAATTTGATACACAACACTTTTTGAGTAATTTCAAAATTTCATTGCTTTTTTGTAATGAGGTGTAAATATAAATTTTAGGCTCTTGATCTCCAAAACTGTTATGCAAGCCCTCTTCTGTAAATTAAATTAATTAGTGAAACAGCTGTAGTGAAAAAAAATTGCGAAATTAAAGTAACATAACAATGGTACAAGTGGAAAACCATGATATACTGGTTATAATTAAGTTACTCAGCTTAGGCCTTTTTAGATCACGTTCTAAATAGGTGTACGTCATTAACAGTTGATATATATGTTACATGTGCCTTACAATTGTTATTGTTCAAAGCGATTTCGAATTTCAACTTAACAATATCGCAAAATTGGTATTATGAACTTTATGACTTTTATCAGAAAGGCGACGATATGAATTATGTAAAGTAATTAAATATTTATTTCGAGAATTTTGTTTAAGAACAAACTATATAAATTCATGGACAGCGACATATTTTTAATCTTACTTTTTTTAAATGCAGTTTAAGCTTTGTCCTTTGATGCTAATGTTCTTAAGCAAAAAAAAAAAAAAAGAGAAAGAAAAAAATAAAACAAAAAAGGTAAACTTGGTTTGAAACAATCGCATCACGCGGAAGTGTTTTTAGCTGGAAAAGTTGAGTTAGATTTAAATTCAATAATATTTGTTAATTTTCTGAATCAACAGTCGAAAATATATTTCAAGTAATTGTGCGCTAACATTGTTTAATGTTGCGGTAAAAAGACATTTTTGATGTAAAAAATGAAGTTCAACCATAGTATTTTACTTCTATGGCATTATCAAATCAAAAAAACCTTTTCAATATCCATTTAATGTTTCCAGTGATGTTAAATTACTTAACAAAAAGCAGTTTTGTGGGAATTCAAATTGGCTTTTTTTAATTAAGTGCGGAAAGCAGAATGCACATTGTTTCGCGCTTGATTAACGTTAAAAGAGTTGATTACGGAGAGTAATGAAAATAATAACTAATGCTCTTTCGAAAAAGTTAATGTTTAGAAAGTAAATTGATTATGCATTTTTTTTGTATTTAGTATCTATGTTTGTGTACCTTAAACATGCAAGGGTAGTAATCGAAACAAATGTGGTAAGCTGAACCATTTGTCGTTAAAAAATAGTCATGCTTGATTTAAAACTGGAAACTAATTTTTGAAATCACTCATATTTTAACACTATTTCGGTAATATATCAAATCATTAACAACATTGCTGCCACTTGATAACACTTATGAGTGTTAGAAATAAAATTTCACGTTAAATTAAAGCACAAATGAGCATTAAAACGCAGACATATGTCTCGGGATTGCTTGGAATCCCTTTTTCAATGCGACAGGGAGCTTCTAGATGCAAAACATCCATGTCGCATGAAAAAGGGATTCCAAGCAATCCCGAAACATATGTCTGCGTTTTAATGCTCATTTGTGCTTTAATTTAACGTGAAATTTTATTTCTATTACTTTGCACAAAGTTAAACTATTATTAACTTATGAGTGTATCTAATTTACAACCTGATAGTCAAAAAATAAATATTTCAGGAATTTATTAAAACATTAACTGTAAAAGTAAAATATGCTGACTTTAAACATAGCAACCGATACGAATTAAACACCAACTCATTCTAATGCTGATTTTGCACTGATGCCAACTTAAAAGAAAAAAATCACGGAGTTTCAGCGCACACGTGATTGGTTCTACATAATCAGCAACATTGCACCCAGTCGGTAGAAGCTTGGTTCCCGCAGCGCACCGAAAGTGAAGCAACATCGGCTTAGGTCAGTTTTTGAGAGGGTAAAGACCTCTCGCGGATGGCTCCTGTGGGCCGTGTGCGCTAAAGGGAGCTGGTGCACATTAAATAGGTCTTGTTTCCAAGTCCTCCAAGTGAAACGATGCCTCTGGGGGTGTCAATCCCAGGTGACGGTCTGTCAGCTGGGATCTGGTTCAAAAATTAAGAGACGGCAAAATTTGAGGTCAAGTCAGTGTTCAGTCCTCGTGGTTCGTCGCTCTAAAATAAAGCTGCATATCACCCTAAAGCCAGTGGATTATTGATCTTCTGGACCTGGTAGGATTTCCTATGCCAGGGGGATTAGTAACAACAACAACATAATCAACTTAATACGCCCTCGTATTTTAACCGCTTATTCTCATTGGGTAAATGTATTCCAACCTTAAAGATTAATTCTTCCCAGAGCACAATGACTTGTTGACTGTGCTATGACATAGTATAGAACAGACATATTCGTTTTGTTGGTGTAATACACATAGCAACAGATGACTTTTATTAGTGTTTCAGTTAGTGGGAAATTAGCACAATACTTTCGAGAATTTATCAAACGTTACAGTGCAAAATGCAACTATGCGTGGTTTAAATTTATAAATTGATGCATATGAAGTAGCTGATTATCCTAACGTTAAAGATTAATTTTTCCCAGAGCACAATGATTTGTTGACCGTGCTATGACATAGTATAGAACGGACAAATTCGCTTTGTCGGTGCAATACACATAGCAACAGATGACTTTTATTACTGTTTCAGTTAGTGGGAAATCAACCCAATACGTTCGAGAATTTATCATATCAGTGCAAAATGAAACTATGCGTGATTTAAATTTAGAAATTGATGCACATGAAATAACTGATCATTCTAACATAATTCTTGCTTTGAATTTAGAAACTGATAGCTATGAAATAACTGATCATTCTAGCAGAATTCTTGCTTTGAATTTAGAAACTGATAGCCATGAAATAACTGATGTTTCCAAAACTTTGGAATTGTCAAGTCATCAGTAACACTGAAAATTTTTTCTTATATTAAATTTAGAAATTGAGTTATAAAAGACTGATCATTCTTACACAATTTTGGTTTATCTAATCACGAGTAACAAAAAATAATCATATTTTCTATTTATAAACAGATAGTAATGAAAACATTAAAATAATCATTACACGCAAGTCTATTATAGGGAAGAAAACACTGAATTTTTTGTCGAAAAAAGTTCTTAATTCAAAAGAAGAAGTTCTTTCCTGATGAATAAATCCCTTTATATTCCCAATAACGTGGAAGGTACGATGGGGAAACTCGTGTATTTTCATTTCACATCAAATATTAACGAGAAACACCTAATAGACAGAGAATACAAAATAATCTAAGATTTTAATGTTGTAATTCGAAGACTGTCTGGAAAGAGCTTTTTAAACTTAGTTTTGAGAAAAAAAAAAAAAGCTTTAGAATAGTTCGTAAATCTCTTATGATGTTAGCTTTGATAAAAAATAATCCTAGTGGTATAGAAAATAAACCTTAACAGTACTAAAAAAAAATGAAACACCGTTTATTTCGAAACAAGGTTTCGAAACCGTATAAGAATCTTTTGAAAGCAAGACATGAAAAGGGGAAAAATGTGCATTTAGTACTCATTAAAATGTGGAAAAGGTTTAAATACTAAACTCGTAACTCCGTAAAGATGAAACGCAATCATCCAGTTTCTTTAAACACGTAAAAGACATTTCAAGGCATTTATTTTACTGGCATTTCTTTAAATTATAGGTGCAATTCGAAATTTAAATGAATAAATTGAATAGCGATGGAAATATATGTGAAATAATGAAACTAGAGGGAGGGAAGTTGCGTAAACATGTTTCAAGGTTACAAAGGAGTTAATCCATGCGAAAAAGTTTGTAACTGCGGGGCGCAAATAACATTTATAATGAAGCCGATTGTGGCTTCTAATTGTTTTTTTTTCTCTGGCATACTAAAACTCAAAACTTTTTCAGATTTAAATAGCAATTTAAATCCGATTCCTGTGATTTTGAAACTCTTTGCGAAATATATTTTGAAATTTGTACGTGCGTTTTTTTTAATTCCTAAGTTTGCAAATGTGTTAAAAATTGACTATTAATTATTGTAATTGAAACAGTTTTAATAAATAACAAATTATAGCTTTATGTTAAGCTTGTGTTAAAAATTGAATTTTAATTATTGTAATTGAAACAGTTTTAATAAATAACAAATTATAGCTTGATGTTAAGTTTATAAAACGTGCTTCTTTTGAAGTGTTATAACTATAACCATACCTGCTGATAAATTTTTTTGTGTTAGTTACTTTTGCCTTAAGATAAGAATACATATAAAACGAAAATGTAACTGAATAAATGTGTTGTAATCAAACGTGTTCAAGTAGTAAGCGCACGTTGGTATCTTTTCCTGCCTCCAAATGATTTTTTTTAGAAGTTTTGTTAAATTTCATTCGAAATTTGTATTTGAAATAGATTACATGCGCTCTTCATTTTCATTTAACAGGATATAATAGTTTAATAGCGGAAAAGTTTTGGTTTTTTTCAACGAAATATTTCTAGGTAGTTACTTTAACTTTAATAAGAAACATTAAGAGAAATAATAATAACTTAATATTTAAATGGCTTAACATATGCAAAATTTATTGCATATAAGAAAATGTTTCAACTGATAGCATTATGAAACCTTTGTATTTATTATGAATAATAAAATATATTGTGTGTGTGTGTGTGTGTGTGAATATGCGTGTTTTCCTCATATGTGATTGTATTTCAAAATTTATTGTCTTAGTATCCACTGACAACAACCTCTCTATTAAATACATTGAATGGCCTTTTTTGAAATGATTATTTCCAAATAAATTTCTTACATCGAGATATTTTCAGTGCATTGAAATTATTCAGTGTGACAATGATAAAATAAAAAAATTTAATAATGATTCATAAAAATAAATTTTTCTTTGATTACAAACAACTGAACTGTATCAAAAAACTGTACGTTGCATCGTAAATAAATTCTTCTCCAGAATCTAAGGAATTCTCCTTTTCAAATTCACTGTAAAAATGTTCAGGGAAAAGGGGATGCTTCCTAAATAAATTCTTTATTTTATACTTTTGCGAAAACTTTCAGATAGGCAAGTGCATAACTCCACAAAGAAAATAGATCCGTTTGACATTTATCTCTCCACCCAAGTGTACAAACATAAAATATTCCCTTGTTTAAAGGGAAGTAAGTTATTTTTAGTATCGACGCAAAAATAATTTTAAGTTTTTTTCTTACTAGAAAACTGAAATGATCGAGAGCCACCTTGACTTTTCCTATGTTTACAAACATACCAACATTCTTTAGAAAATTGCTTTAATAACGCTGGACCAAGTGAGATTTACAATTTCTTTTCTAAAAATCTTTAAAAATAACAATGAATGCACTGAGTGAAATAACGCATTTTCAATCCCTACTTTTCACACTACAACCGTAATTTTCCTCACTAAATTCCGTACATTTCGTACTACAACCGTAATGTCGCTCGCTACATTCCGTGCACTCCGCACTACAATCGTAATTTCACTCTCGCTACATTCCGTACTACAACTGTAGTTTAGTGACAACTAGTGAGTGAATTTACGCGCTTACCTAAAAAGAATGTTTCATATTTTTACCACATAGACACGGAATTCCTATTATCCGTTACTGGATTGTCTGGTTCATCGGTTATTTGTGCAGTTTATCAATCACCTAATTATCCAACTTTTATGAATGTTTCCTACTTTAATAATAACATAATATTCGTGTAACAATAAATTTCGTGCAATAATTAATTAATTATATTTGCACGAAAAAGAAAAACTCATTAAATCAATAATAAAACTCAATGTGAAATAATATCCGCGCTCCTGTGCAGTACATTTTGGAATAAAAATGAACAATCATAACAATTGTGATAAACATAGAATGGTAAGCATGAGTGTACATCTAAAATGAAATCAACTTCTTCGGAGTTCTTGAGTAGCTTTAGTTTGCGTTGCATTTATTTTTCAATATAGGGCATGGTTATGAAATAAACAATGACAAGATGCTACAGCAACATATTAAATAAACTCCTCCCAACCCCCCAAAACAGCCTTTGTACAACCAAGTTTAATTAAATCCTAATGAAATAAACTATTCTTAATTTATTCAAGTATGCATTATTCACTACACAACATTCTTCAGTGAAAATGTGTTACTAGTTGAACTTTTTAATCTTCTAACTTACATTAAAAGGCATATAAATCATTACAAAGCTGCTCTAGGTATCGAAGACTCGTTCCTTTTTGTGGAAAAACAGCAGAATATATATACATATATTACTTTCGGAATTCACAGAAGGAATTGTATGCTTTTTTTCGACGCATACAATCAGAATGATTTGGAAGTTTTCCCCCTGTATGTTTGTTTTGTGGAAACACGGCCGACGTAAAGGTAAAAGTTCTTTTATATTTGTTTTGAGAGTATTCTAGACAACCGTTTCCTACCACAGAAATTCCTTTTGAAGGTTTTCGTCGTCAAGAGTTTCAGTCTTTCCACAGTTTTCATCTGCCAATTTATAATAATGTTTCGTTCAATTCGAATTAATGTTTCAAATTCTATTCTTTATTAGTGATCACCGTAAAAATACGTGATATTACAAAAACAATTGGATTAAAAAAATATTTATTAGTACTAATCCCTTCTCCGCAAAAATCTGCTATTAATATCCTTACTTCAGTTTAACCAGCTCCGAGGGAAATTCTTCTTCAGCAGTTGGCAACATTTTGTATATTCTAATTATAAATATAAACATTTGAAAAATCTGGAAATGAGAAAAAAAGCCACGGAATGAACTTCGCTAAAGAAATTTTTATGAATGAAGAGTACTTTTGAAAAAGATGATATAGTAATAAAATAGATACATAGAGAAAAATATAATTTTTAAAACTTCAAACAAACCATTGCATTTGTTTGCGATTATAGGTGCGGGGGAGACAGTAGTCATAGTTAGATGAAATCATATACCTCTCAAATATAGACTTGAAAGCCGCAATTTCGACTTGCAACTGGTCACGTGACAATCGCGTTTTAACTTCGAGAAATAGGATATGGAAGGAAAAATGGCAAATAAAGCCAAGGACCATCACGACTTCCAAGTCTTTTTTCTCTGAAATACACCTTATCATTTTGAAAATCATGTTCATCTTCGTGGAGAAGTCGAGTTCAAGGTTTTGTTCACTACAATCGGACTATGAGCAAGATGCCCAATAAGAGTAATTTAGCTTATATAACCTAAGATACGGCAATGTTTGATATGCCACATGTGTTTTGTAATCTTAAGATATATAATATTATAAATTTTATGAAGTTAAATGGTAAAAAACATACGCCGTTAGAAATAACATTGTGCAACACGAAAAATGTCCTTTGGATGAAAATGGCTGTTTCTTATGTATTTTTGGCTGAGAATTACGAATCTGCAATTATTTTTTGTCTATCACGTACCATTTTCCCAAAATTCTACATTTTAGCTTTTTACGTATTTTCTGGATAAATGTGCATATTTTCGTAATTTATCGAATTAATTTATTATAAATTATATTTTTTTCATTGACAGTGAAATCGTTGCCATTCTAGAGACATTTTAAATGAACTTGGGTTACTTTAGCGACATTTTTTGGCAACAAAAGCTTTATCTGCTGCTCGAAGTTTCGAGTCTTTTATAAGACGACAAAAACATTTTGAAGACTATGTTGCGGAGAAAGAAAAAATAGTATGCTGCTGTGATGTGAATGTAGTGTTTCAAGCATTAGGACATGAGCACAATTCAGCAGAGTGGCGCTTGTTTATCAGTGCTCTTCCATCTAAGTATTGCTTTCCTATTCATTCCTGTAGCATATTCTGCAAACACAAAGGAAATTTTAAAATTTTTAGTGGCAAAAGCATATCAAATGAGCCACTTGTAAATCTACAATGTGCCTTTTTTCCACAATTGTATATTAAACTTGGTTTATCGAAATATTTGTAAAAGCTCTGGACAGAAGGAGGGGCTTTCTTGCATTTCAGGAAAAAAAAAAATAAAAAATTAAGTGAGGCAAAACTAAAAGAAGGGATTTTTATTGGCCCACAACTTAAGGAAGTCCTTTCATGATGAAGAGTATGAAAACAAACAGTGAGAAGCCAAAAAGCTGCCTGGCGGACCCTTTAAATCAGTGTGCTCTCTTTTCCTTGGAAATGAGAAAGCTGAAAATTACGAAAATCTTGTTGGTGACATGAAAAATTGCTTTTGTATTATTAGGTTGCTATATTTCATTAAATCTACACTTTTTGGACTCCCATATGAACTTCTTTCCTCAAAACCTTGGAGTAATTAATGATGAGAATGGGGAAAGGTCTCATCAGGATATCTCTGCGTTTTAAAAGCGTTTCAGCGGTCAATAGAATGGAAGTATACGAATAGAATTATGCTAATCTGTTATCAGGGCACATCAACAGATGCCCACAAGATGAAACGGTCAAAAAAAAATCTTTTTTGTGTTTGTGTTTTCAATAAGTAAGCCGCAGTTACATTCTTCTATAACCAAACTGTATAAATATGAGAAGTGGGTCTCCAGCAAAAACGGTACGTGATGGACAATTTTGGTTTGGATATTTGAATTAAGCACCTATTGTTTAAACAGAATCACATAGTTTCATCTAAAGAACAAAAAAAAAGTTCAAATTTGTTGCACTGTGTAATCTTTCACAAAGAAAAATATTTTTAAGCTTAGAACAAAATAAATGTACTTAATGATTAGATGCTAAAAGAATAAATGCTTAAAATTTGAAGTGAAGTGTTTAATATTCTTTTAAAAGAAGATGCTTCGAAAAGTTTTCAAATAATACGCGGATGAAAACGGCTTCTTTGTTTTAGCAATAAAGTGAGGGGAAAATGAAAAAAAAATCTTGTTTTACAAAAATTAAATTAGTCACTGACAAACCAGAGTTCAATACTCTTTTAAAGGGATTCCTCACATGGAAAAACTAATATTTATTCGAAATAAAAAGAAAAGTTATTTTTTGAAAAGAATTGAAAAAACAACAAAATTCAACATGGTATACTTCTTTCTAGAAAACAAGATCCAAAAATCGGAGCAATTGTATTCTTCTATTCAAAAAATATTATACTCTCGGCATCCATTTTACGATATCTGATAAAGTTTAATATGGTGTGTATTTTTATCGTTCAGGTTTTAAACCTAAGCTGGGGATTTTTTTTCATTAAGTTCAATTTTGTTAAGCTTTTCTCTAGCTTTCAACGAAAAACAAATTGCGTTGGTATATTTATCTTTTGGCCTTTTTCACTTGCAAAATTGTCAGATGGAAGCGTGAAAAAATTTTTTCGAGTGTAAAATAACTTTTTGAAAGCTATATTAAATATCTGAAAATATTTTTGAATGAAAGAAACACAAATAAATATATTTATTTCCATCCCCGGCAATATTGAAATCTTTGCTACGAACCAAGATGTATTATTTATATCGATCCTTCCGCGATTGTATTTATCTCTGCATTTACACATACATCTATAACATACCATGCTAAGAATTATCACGAATTTTCGACTTTTAATAAACGTTGCTGCATAATTTATGTCCAATTTCATTTTCTTCAATGACAAACGTTGAAAAATAACTAGCAAAATGAAAACAAAATAATTTAATCTTTCATTCTTATTTGTTACGAAGGTAGGTTTTAAATCTATTTCTCCAAAATGTTTTAGAACATTCCGCAATTGCAAGTTTTTCATTCACAATCAAGGTTTAGAAAATCGGCACAGGAAATATTTTCATAAACAAATGCTTGAAGCGAAAGGGGAAAAAAAAAGCAAGTACTAGTAGAGCAGACCAGAAACTTTTGAAAACGTTTAAATAAAATACTCTCTTGTGACAACGCTGCAACATTTGTTGATTTAACAGTCCTGCGATTGTTGGCCATTTAAATGCGTTCTTCAAAGAGACTCGTTCGTTTAAGGGGGTTTATTTTTTTTGTATTTGTCCGTTAATTCACTGGCGACTTTTGACTTTTAGCTTCAATCAAATGTAAACATTGAAGCTCTGACCACTTAGTTAATTTTCAAGCATACATGACATCTTTGGACTATGTTATCGTTATATTAATTGCATTCTTACTATTTTTCTTTGATTTGTTAGCTACAAGCTTACATAATAATTATAACGTAATGTATGTTTTAAAACTGAATGTAGAAAAAAACTTATTCATCAACACGGTTAAGAAAGCGAAGAGTTACTTATCTCTATTAGTCAGAAATCGCGCTGCATAAGAAATTTACCAGAGAAAAAAATCTTCAGCCTCGCAGATGAATGCAGTTGTATTATAATGATTTGTATACAGTGAAACTCTGTTATAGCGTCATTCAAGGGACCGGAATATTTCTGACGCTATATCCAAGTGACGCTATAAGCGATCACTATTGCTATTCATGGGTAAATGAATGGACTGGAAATTCTGACGCTATAACAGAGTTGTCGCTATAAACAATGTCACTATAGCCAAGTTTAACTGTATTTCAATAAATGTTGTACACTGTAAAATACCATAGTTCAACCTTTCACCAAAAAAGTTTAAAAAAATGGTGAAATTTAGTTGTAACTAACATTTGGTGCTAAAGACGAACCATTATAATAGTTCCTAGTTTCACATTCATGGTGAAATTAGGTGACTCTACACCATTATAATGGTGAAATTTAATACCAAATGTTAGCTCCTGTAAATTTCACCATTTTTTAGTGAAAGGTTGAACTAGATTTTTTTACGGTGTACTATTATCACTTTAATGTACAGTACCGGAACACGCGTTGTCACTTCTTAATTTAGAAACTATAGTGAAACCAAAAGTAAAAAGTGCTTTTATTCCGAAACGGCTTAATTCCGGGAAAAACAACTCCACTTCAGTTCACTTTGCAATAGCCAAGTATAAAATTATATGAAAATTTAGCTACAGTGTTATACGTTAGAGATACAATAACTATAGTTTGTAGTTCTCATTATCCAGTATAAACTTTTTTAGAATTGTTAAGGTAATCCTTAACATCGATTACGTGTGCAGTTAATAAGGTAAATGACCCGGTAGTGGACACATTTAAGAAAATTTTCGTACTCTTTTACGTGGCAAATTTTTTTCAAGGGACTTACAGAAATATTTGCATATTTAGCTTTATCGCAACCATTTCTCTAAAAATTAATTACCTATAAATTGTCATTTGATGAAAAATTAGGATTGTTACGTCAAATTTACTAAACGCTTAATTTATATCTATAGTGGACATTTATGACACGTATTTGCATTAGTAGTGGACAGAAATAAATATCATCTATTTTATGCTGTTAACTTGGAGAAATAATTTTAAACATGACTAAGGGACCATTCATAAATGATGTCACGCTCTTTTCCCATATATTTCCCCCAAATCCCTAACCTTCTTATTCATCGGCTTTAGTAAAGAGCAGCAAATATGACCGTTGTGGAGGCAGCTATTAAATATTATGATCCATGTACTTTCACAGATGCTCCACGCCAACTTTAGTGCTATTAACCAGCACTAGGAATCGTTCGCTATAGGTTCTGATAATTTCATTCAAGCTTAATGTTACATTCGTATATTTTAGGAGCTTAAAGATCTAAGTGTCCACTACTAGAGCAGTGTCCACTACCGGCCATCGGCTCTCTATCTAAGGCTTCGGCTAAAAGGTGCAAGGGTGTCCGATGGAGAAAAGTGTCCACTACCGGAGGCCGTGGTAGCCTAGTGGTTAGCACGTCGGTCTTCCACCTGGAAGGTCGCGCGTTCGATACCCACTGAAGACCACCATGTATACTTGGGGATATGTGCATGTAAAATCCGTAGACCCCACTACCTCTCCCCGTGCGTAAGCAATCCTAAGGCCTCGGCTAACAGGTAGGGGTCTGGTGGAGAAAAGTGTCCACTACCGGGTCATTTACCTTATATGTTGGAAATATGTATTGGAAAGAAAGGTGGTAGCTGTATCTTGTGCCTACTGAAGCTTTATAAAAATACAAAACATTACAAAATATTTGTAAAGTTTTTCAGAAATAGAAAGGAGAAAATGGATATTGAATACCGAGAATGATTTGAAAGCTTATTAATATTTTACACAACACTTAACCCCATTAAAATACATCCATTAATTTTTTCCGCCCTTTCGTATCAAAGTGTTTGTTTTAATTTAACGATGATAGTTTTGATGGCTCGATTCGGGGTATTATAAAATCAATATGGATTTTGTTTTAATGAAATTTGTTTTTAATTAACTTTAAATTTAACTAAACCCTTCAATGGATTTTAGGGATCTGATAGATTTTACTAGTAAGAAAATTAACGTTTCATGTTATGATCTTTTGATCTTTTTTGCATTAAAAGGAAAAAAAAACTTTGAGCTTGCATAGGATTTATTCTTTTTAGTTTCTTTTAAAACCGGCGACGTCAGTTTTAGATTACTGATTTTTTTTTGAACAAAATGGCATTAACCTTTGACGATATCTTGTGGTTGAAACTTTTTAAAAAACTTTTCAGTAAGTTTATACACACATTTTTTACCCATTGGGTGGAATTAGAAAAAAGTAATTAATTTTTGCGAAAAAAATGTAGCAGCACATAACGGCGAAATTTCAGATTATGTTTAATGATTGATAAGCGCAAATGATGAAACGTGCCGTCGATCACATTTCAACATTATGAAAAACTATAAATAAAGAAATAAGAGAAAAATAATAAATAAAAATGAGATTTTTTTAAAGTTATTTTCATTTTATCTAACAGCATAAACCTTATTTTTTAATGCGTCAACGTTGTTTTTTGTCACATTCAAAAAATCATACTATCTAAAATCTCTTATGCATTTCTCGCAGGAAATACTATCAATTCTTTTGAATGGTTAAAAATTCAACAAAATATTATGTGACTCGTACATGGGGGGGGGGGGGGGGGTAAGGTATCCTTTGTAAAGATGTTTCAGTCCAATAAAAGTGCCTTCCGAAGCGGATAATTGCCTCAATAGCTACTCAATGGCGATTGCCTCATCTGAACTTTGAATTTGATTAACTTATTTTAGATCCTTTGTATTTAATGACATTTCTGAACAATTTTAATACTTTTCCTTATTCATTTCTTAATTTTATTTTTTCAGCATCTATTTTTATGGAAGAATCTGGCCTAATCAGATGGATTCTATAAACAAAACGGGTAATTTCTTTCCCAACGTAAAATCCGGGTCACCACTTATCGCTGTATTTGGTAAAGACATATTGTACAGTCAGTAGAATTGCCAATTGTAAAACCAAACATTCATTCCATTTTTGTAAAATGCTTTACAGAAACAGTCAGAAATTACAATAAAAGAACATCAAAACTTTCAAGAAATATTGTAAAAAAAGTATTGTAAAACGAATCCTATACATTTACGCACTGACAGTCTGACAAGCCCAATGCCAGAAATCTATTCTTATGTCGCGTTTTCACGATGCCAGTTGAAGAGACAATTGTCTGGAGACAGCTTATTGGCATAAAGTTATTGGCTACGTGTGAACGATTCAGGCCAATTGGCGAGCCACCTGCCTCGACAGTTGTCCTGAAATTCAGTTGTCTCGAGGAGTAGACAGAGGACAATGAACTGGGCCAAGTGACGCCCCCACCACTCTGAATCACAGTTGTAGAGCCAGTTGGCGCCGTGTGAACGTTGCAGTCAGTTGATTTGCTTTGTGTTGTGCCAATTCACTCATGTCTGTCAAGTCTGCTGTGTTTGTTTCGTCGTCAACATCATGCCAATACTTTCACAGTGTGAACAGGTTCTCTTCCAATAGGCCTGGGCCATGACATTCCCCCAACTGTCCAGAAACAATTGTCCCCGACAAATGTCTCTTCAACTGTCATCGTGTAAACGCGGCTTTAAAGTGATTTACCTTTTTTTTTGTATTAACACATTGCCCGGTTCGCTTAACCACTTGCGCCACGATTTAACTTTCGGTAGCCGTGCCGCGCTCTACGATATTACGTGCTGTAAGGCGGTACATTGACGCCACACCGCGTCTGCGAGCGCAAAGCTTTAACAAATGACCTGATACACCTGCTAACCCATAATGCTGATAACACCTGAATAACTCATAAAAGTAACTTAACCTAAAGGATTATCTATATTACCTGCAAAGGAAATGGAACAATCCACTCCCGTTGGAAGTCAGTGTTAAGCCGCGTTTACACGATGCCAGTTCAAGAGACAATTGTCGGGGCCAATTGTCTCTGGACTGAATGTCATGGCCAGGCCAGTTGGAAGAGAACCTGTTCACACTGTGAAAGTATTGGCATGGCAGTTGGTGACAAAAAATGGCTGAGAGACTTGACTGACACGAGAGAATTGGCACAACACAAAGCAAATCAACTGGCTGCAACGTTCACACGGCCCCCACTGGCTCGACAAGTGTGATTCAAGCCGCGTTTACATGATGCCAGTTGAAGAGACAATTGTCGGGGCCAATTGTTTCTGGACAGTTGGGGGAATATCATGGCCCAGGCCTGTTGGAAGAGAACCTGTTCACACTGTGAAAGTATTGGCGTGGCAGTTGATGAAGAAAAACGGCTGAGAGACTTGACTGACACGAGTGAGTTGGCACAACACAAAGCAAATCAACTGGCTGCAACGTTCACACGGCGCCAACTGGCTCGACAACTGTGATTCAGAGTAGTGGGAGTATCACTGGGCCCAGTTCATTGTCCCCTCTCTACTCCTCGAGCCAACTGAATTTCAGGACAACTGTCGAGGCAGTTGGCTCGCCAATTGGCCTGAATTGTTCACACGTAGCCAATAACTTTATGCCAATCAACTGTCTCCAGACAATTTTCTCTTCAACTGGCATCGTGTAAACGCGGCTTCAGAGTGGTGGGGGGCGTCACTGGGACCAGTTCATTGTCTTCTGTCTACTCTTCGAGCCAACGTAATTTCATTACAACTGTCGAAGCAGATGGCTCGACAATTGGCCAGAATTGTTAACACGTAGCCAATAACTTTATGCCAATAAGCTGTCTCCAGACAATTGTCTCTTCAACTGGCATCGTGTAAACGCGGCTTAAATAGGATGGGCTAGTATCCAACTGTTAGCCGACATGGCGGATACGTCGTTTTTGTTTCTGTGACAAATGCCTATCGACGTGGTATACACGTCGCTGGCGGTTTTGGAACAAAAGCATTTCGACGTGCATGGCACGTTTCAATTTTTTAGTTTGTTTTCATTTTAGACTTGGCGAGTTAATGGGACTGGAATATTTTTCGACAACACAACATAATATTATAAGCAACAAAACAAATCAAACGTAAAATGTGAGACATGTGAGTTAATTTTATATTTGAACTTTCTTATTGCTTATAACGTCATGCTTTTATTGACATGTTGCCTAAAAAAAAATCTTAGACTTTTCAATGCCCAAGTCGGTAAATCTGTAATTTACATATTTTTGGAGCTCTCCGCACTTTTTTTCGGGAATTTCAAATGCAATTACAGTCGACTTTTCAATTTCGTAATTCACAAACTTTTTTAAGTCATAGCATTTCCTGTTTCCTTCCAAAAGCTATTTATTGATGCAATTCCCTCATATTTAACGATTAACTTTTCTTTCCCTTTCAACTCCTTATAACAGAGTTCAACTGTATAGGATGGTTTTCACAAAAATGTTTGTTGAAATGTTTCGGGAAAGTATTAAGCACATAAACAAATCAGAATAACATAGGAATGCAGAACCAGAAACCTCTATTTGCTGGACTGGAGACCAATTCTATGCTCTCTCACTCCGATTGCCTGATTTAATTTGTCCGAATGTTTCCTTGGAGAATTTTTTTTGTTTCCTAAAATAAGCAATCTACCAGAACACAGACCTCGTCTTCAGAACTGCCGTAGCAGAGTCAACTCAATTTTTTTTTATCCAACAGGTAATGGTTTTAAGTTTTCTCGAGAGCGCTCTAAAATATTTTGTATGGGGAGCGGTATAAAAACCGAGAAGCGGGGGGGGGGGGAAGAAAAATACATAAAAATGATGTCAAATCGTAGGGGTTTTTCATAGTTCAATATTCATCATAAGATCATAGGAAAAAGCAAACAAGGTTAGTTAGGTTAGGAGCAATGAATTAGATAGCGTTTGAAAGATGAATGGCTATGTTAAGAATGGGGAATATAAATTTATGAGGTAGGAAAGGGGTTTATTTCAGAAAAATAATCGGAGGAGTTAAAAATGTTTATGTCTTTAGAGTGGGAATCATTTCCAATTAAACCAGAAGAAAACATAGGATTTTAATTTTCAAAATCAGTTTGTTTTTGTGCTTAAATTCTTCGTTTGTTGTAATACGTAGTTTACTTAAACTATTTTCGCCAAGCTTTTGAAGCCACTGAGAATCCGTACTGTTTTCAAATAATATTATGATTTTCTCTACTAGCTTCTCACCTCCTCCCATTAATACAAAGAAATAAATGGAATTAAAATGTAAAGAACCATGCAATATTTCAATTTTAATTATTTAGCACTTTATATACCAAAAAAAGCAAGAGTGGCCTACTTATTTTGGCATAGTTATCGCCTTTTCGCTTACTTTTATATTTGCATCAACAAAATGTTCTTTAGTTTCTTTCTGAGTCATATGTATTAGTGTGAATATTGGCGAAATATCTAAAATCTGAACTATTAATTGTTGATGAAATAATATGTACACTATCCACCTCAATGCTACCACGATCAACCAAGCTACGAGCTTGACCAAGCTCGACCAGTAGCCTGCGATTAACGGCCTGCAAAGAAAAAAAAAACTCTTTGCGTCATAACTATTTTGTTTTAAATTATACATTCATTATGACGTATCTAGGTATATATACAGCAAAGCCTCGGTTATCTGAGCAACGACTAAGCGAGTTCCGGGTTAACCCGAGGTACATTTGCCCTTGAAATTTTTTTTTCTTGGCGGCGTCAATGAATGACGCCGCCATCGAATTATTTTCTGGTGATATAAAGACCTAGAACAACAGTCATAGACAACTTCAACATACATAGACTTCTTCAAGAGACAAATTTAACTAGAACATGTACTCTACTGATGTGTACATATAAAATTAGATATTTATGAAATGTAACGTTATTTTTTTCATTTCATAATATGTACAGTAAATGCCTTTTTTACATTTTTAAGGACATTTTCATTCATTTCAACCCATGTTTCCCTTTCGATTCGGACAGAGTCCGTGTTATCCGAGTTTTCAATTATCCGAGTTTTCGATTATCCGAGGTAACCTTGGTCCCCATTACCTCGGATAATCGAGGCTCTACTGTATATATATCTCGTTTGCTTGGAATTAGAACTATAGAGAACAGTTCGTACCTAATTATAATTTGTGGTGAAAAGAGTGAGTAGATGTTATGAATGACCAATTTATTTTTACATTCAAAGAAGCAAATCTCAAAAATACACCCTTACATACATGTATCATACAAACACACATATATATATGCTTGCCATATTTTTGGTTAGTGAAACCGGGACACATTAATATGGGATGGGCATACCGGGGGCTCTGGGGGTATGGAATACACCCCAGTGGCGGGGGAATTTTAAAATATTAAAAGCAAAATGGTGAGTTTTAAGCCTTTTTTAAGCCTCGCAAGTAACGGGAGTGGGGAATCTGGAACCCTAAGTTGTTAGTCTACCCACCTTTAAAAATAAAGTAATTTTTGCTACTTAATTTTCTTAAAAAGAGTTTTTTTCCTTTTTAATGAGAATTTTTTCCTGGTCTACCATCTAGAAAGAAGCGTTAATAACATAAAGTTTAAAATGCTTCATAAAATTGTTTAATTGAACAATTAATTACTAAGTCTTATTTTTTTTAAACTACTACTTTTTGTCTAACTACAAAAACCATTTCAAAAAAACATTTTTGTCAAACTAAAAAAGCAATAAATAAGTTAACAATGTTATTATTTGTTTTCAAACCACTCATATTTCTGACTTGAATGTACTTTTTCAAGATGTTTTTGTTAAGCTTAACTTTTTCATAAAAGTCAGAGCGAAGAAAGCGCCAAAGTTTATTTTACATACAATCAATGCTCTTGCAGTGGACTCCCTCATTCATGCTCTGTCATCTTAAAGATTCTTAATGTCTTCATAAAAGGTTCTTAAAAACATAAATTCATTCATTTTTACATCTTACAGCCGTTTCCGGGACATTGATAAAACTGGGCGGGACACCGGGACAAGAGCAAAATACCGGGACTGTCCCGGTCAAACCGGGACGTATGGCAAGCCTATATATATACAGCGCGTCAAAGAATTTGTAAGACTAGGTGACTAGGTTTAAAAAATAAAATAAAAACCAGTAATTATATTTAATTATTTTTATTCAAAATAAGCAAATTCGGCTTCAATACATTTGTTACAGCGGTTTAACAACGATTTGAATGCCTGCTCCAGCTCCCCTTGTGGGACTTCCTCCAAAGCTCGCGTCGAAGCTGTATAGTGTCAATGTTATCAAAGTAAAAAAAAAGTATACAAATGAACTGGTTTTTTGGCAGTGGATCAGCTGATAGTTAGAGTTTCACGGAATGCTCGATAACACAGATAGTGCCACTGTAAGCTTAGTTTCAGCTGTAGTCTTGACAACTCTTTAACACTGTGTACAAACAACTTCAACGCGAGCTTTGGAGGCAGTCCCACAAAGCTGGAACAGGCATTCGAATCGTTGTTAAACCTCTGTAAGAAATCTATTGAAGCCGAAGGAGCTTATTCTGAATAAAAATACTTAACTTATAATTACTAGTTTTTATTTTATTTTTTAAACCTAGTGTTAAAAATTCTTTGACACACTATGTATATAAGTTGCGTGTGTATGTTGAATTGGAAAGCTGAAAATTTGTATATCTGAAAGCATACAAGCAAAAGTAAAAGAAAGAAAACAACATTGTGTTAGAATAGTAAAGATGAATGGAAAAAGAACAATTCCATTTTCCGCAATTCAAAAAAGAAACCACAAAGGGTAAAAAGGAAAGACTAAAAAAAGGATCAAGTTGCAGCTTTAAATTTCGAAGACACGTGTGGGAAGTTTATCCTTCTGTTTTGGGATGGTTAAGGACATGGTTCATGTCCTTTTTCCTAATTCATTGAATGAGAGACGAAGATAAACGAATGTCGAGTTTTTATCCTTCAAATGGGATGTAGCATATCTTTTGAAATGCAATTTCTTATCTTTCATCTCGTATTGCAAACCATTTATTTAAAAGAATCTGATACAAGAAATATCTAAAGAACCATGCGGCATATTGAAAGTTAGAAGGAAATTACGTTTATTGATTTTAAATAAATCGCATTTATTACTGATTTTTTTTTTTTCTTACAGAGTAATTTTTCTAAAGATGATGGCATTTTGTTTATGTTTTAAGTTTGTCACGATGTCTTTCTAATGTGAACGTCATTTTAAGTTTTAATCAGCAATTTTTAAGGGGAGTAAATGATAATTAACTGCTATATGTTTCAAATATTCGAAATGTGTTAAAATACGAAAAGAAACGGTAATATTTTATAAAAGACTGCAAAACGCAATACTATATCGAGTATATTTTTATAATGCAATAAATGATATGGAAGTTGAATATTTGTCCGATATTGTAACTTCCTTTATATGATATAATTTAAAATGGAAAATTAATTATTAATTACTCAGAATAAAACCCCCACTGTTTAGTTTATTTTTCAAACAGATTTTGAAGTGCATAAACGCTTCTTAGAACCACTTTATCCAAATACAGTAGAACCTCTCTTAACCGGATCCGGATTAACCGGGCTTCGCTTTGTCCGGCCCATATTTTCAAAATACAAAAACAGCTTTTAGGACACTAGTTACATGGAAGAAACAGGTGCTGCGGTACTCAAGTGAACTTTTCGTGGAATCCTTAACTCCCCGGACAAAAGCGATACTCCAATGTCGGACAGACATATGGTTCAGGTGTTCTGGGAATCCACGTACGGGCCCTGTGGTGTGGCTATTGGCTAATCTCATGGCTAATCAAGTGTGGCTATTGGCTAATCTCAGGTTCAGTGGGTCAGTCAGTTCAGCCTTGCCAAGCGCTTGGTAACTGGTATGTAAATCTCAAAGTAACTGTACTAAAACGCAATAAATCATCACACCGCCACAGTTTTTGCTATCCCGCGCTTTAACCGTAATTTTACTTAACCGGTTTCCCATCGGTCTCAATTAAGCCGGTTAAAAGAGGTTCTACTGCAACAGCAGTGCTTTTCCGCGGAATCGTCAGTTGGCAGACATTTTATAAAACTTTTCCTTTTTGTATATATATGTTTAGTGATTTAGTACAGGAAATCCACTGTACTAAATTACTCTTTTACTGTAATGTTTATGGAAAAATTAAGTTTTCAGAGTCATGGTTTAAATTTTTCCTTAAACCATTGCACACAAGTCAGCGACTTAATGAATGACATCGTTTCGGTGAATATGAACAAAATTATTTTACACCCAAAACTTCTGTACTTGATAAACTTTCTGTATTAGCGCAAAATGATTTAAGCAGTTTAAAAGTGAAGAATTAGTGTTTGAGTGTCTCAAGAATTACTTATAGGTTTTTCTCTCTCTCTGGAGAAAATACTATCTTTCTCTTTTCCCTTTTGGTGCTGTATATTTTCTTAAGAAACAAACTACGTATCTTTAATGCAACTAGTTTGTTAACTTTAAGTAAGTACAGCTGTAATTAATTTTTACTGAAAAAATAATTAAAAAAAACTTTTAAAATTATATTTGAAAGTCAGTCAGTCGGTATAACTCCTATAGGTAACCATCTCAGAACAGTTTTCGGCAAGTTTAAATCATACTGATAAATAAAATCAATCTCTAGAACAAAAGAAGCCTATCAAATAATTTCTGCATAAACGTATAACAACAATATCTGGCCGATACTTGTTTACTACCTCTTCAATTAATTTATGACATTCTGTTGGGTATTTTAATTTATATACTTACGCAAGCGTTATGTAGGTTTTACTACTTAGTTTTTAGTACTTATCTGAACAAGTCATATTAAGAGGTCATTAATGATTATAAATACATATTCATATGAATATTTATGGTATGATTAATTTCACAGAGAATATAAAGTTCAAAGCTAAAAAATATATTTCAAGTTTTGGTTGGTTGCGCCATTTTAAATATTTTCTGAGTAGACAACCGTAGAAGACTGCTTATTTTTATTCATAATTGCTGCTAATTAGGCAAAATTGACTCTAGGATTTTCTGAAGACGGGATTTTAGTACGACCGTTATTAAATGCATATTTTTAGCAGTACTCTGTTAGGTAGAATTTATGTTCCTGTCTTTGGAAAGTTTCTGAAGTCTTCTGAAGTTTCTTCGGAGGAATACCGCTAATGATGGGATTTACTTACGTTTGCCTTGGGAGAGAAGTTTGCAACCCTTATAAAACCAAGATGAATTTACCAGTCTTATAACGAAGAAAAAAAGATTTACTAATATTATAATGGACATAAGAGCTTGTCTTTCAAGTAAGATAAGAAAATATCTTTTCATTGTTATTCGAAAAAGATATATATATATATAGATACACTGTTAAAAATTTCCGTAAGAAAATAGTAAAATAACCATTTATTTGATTGTTATTTTACCATATTTAATTACAACAGTTGAATAACCATTAAAAAGATGGTACTCAAACTGCTGATTGCGAAAAAAATCGTTTATTCTCTGTTTCTACTAAAGAACGTTTAAATAACCGTAATTTACAAGCGCTCATTAAGAATCAGGCGTCCATCTTGATTGCGAAACCTTACCGATCGTACGTTGTTGTTAAAATATGAATAAAGATTCACTACTTCAAATCTTCATGTGTATATAAAAAAAGAAGGAAAAAAAGTGGCTTAAGCAGTGGTTACTAAATAGAAAGACATACACACGCAAATCAAAAATTGGAAACATCGGATTCCCGAACTGTTTGCGAATGAGCGAACCCATCATTTGAGCTGCTGAAGCTTGATTGTATTTTAATTTTTGCAGCAAATAAAATGATTTTCGTCAATATACAGTAAATTTAAACCAAAGATGGCTTTGGATCCAATCAAAAACTGAAATCTCAATTTTAATGCCGTTTATTTATCAATAAATCTTTCTTTCCCTGTTGAAAAGAAAGATTTATTGATAAATAAACGACCGCTTTGTGTGGTGCAGATGGCCGAATGGTTAGAGAGTAAGGTTGGTGTGCCGAAGACTCGGGTTCGACTCCCGCAAGCTTCCTTTACGGTTTCTACGCCTGGAAGATTTTACGCCACGAAATGGTTCAAATAACGGTAAAAATTTTGTTTTGAAACCATTTTTAAATGGCTATAAAACCGTAAACTTTTGTATTTACGGCTTTTTAACCAAGCTGATTGGAAATTATTACGTCCCGTAAAGATAGAAAAATGTTCGAATCCGTAAATTTAACGGTGAATTAGATGGACAGACTGCTGCCGGTCATTTAACCGTAATTTCATGATGAAATTTCTAGCAGTGTATATACAGTGGGACCTGTGTAAGTTGACCCCTTGCGATGCAGCACTTTAGTAGTCAACTTAGACAGGTGGTCAACTTATAGAGGGCGGAGATTCTTTTTGGTATTTCTTACACTATGCATTGATTCATTTATAATTAATTAAAATATAGCTTCATGTAATGACGCTACTTTAAAAGAGTGATTAGCTTTTCTTTTCACAATTATCTAAAATATCATTAACAAAATTTAACCCGAATGACTTACAATGTATCCTATAGAACTTCAAAAGTAAAGTACTTAGTTAAAATTAAGATAAATATCATATTAGTTATGTCAGTCACTTATATGATGCTAAAGATTTCCTAAAAATATATATTTTTCAAAATGGCTACATCAGATCAAAGTAAAAGGAAACTTATTTAAAGAATAAAAGAGTGCTCATAGTAGTTTTCCCATTCGGTTAACTTACAAAGAGGTTTAGGCGAACTTTATATTGATGTTTCATCCCTTCGGACAAGTACTGGTCTAACATTATAGCACAAAAAATATCCTGGAGAAGCTATTTTAGATTTTTTTGTCTTTCTAAAAATAGACAAACAAATAAATATAGTAATAATTAGGCGGTCAACTTGCAAAGGGTTTTTTATAATACTCCCTCCCAAATTTGGCGTACATAAGTGGTCAACATAAACAGGTGGTCAACTTAGGTAGTCAAGTTACAAAGGTTTCTCTACATTATATAATATAGGGCTAATTCCATTCCTGACAAAAGTGGTCAACTTAGACAGATGGTCAGCATACAAAGGTGGTCAACTTTACAGCTTTTACTGTATATAGTTTCTCATTCTTATACGAGAAAGAAGGAGTTTTTCATTCGAATAAATGAAATAGAAAATCTATTAATGTAAAAGGAAGAGCTTCCCATTTTTTATATTGGAGTAAAACTTTTTTTTTCGGTAATAAAAGACAGAAAAGTTTGCTACTCTTTAGATAAATGACCTTTTATTCTTCTGTAGAGTAGACATGATAACCACACTTTTGTCGCCCTTATAGAGGAGACAGAGTTTGACATGCCATGAGGAGTGTTCACCACACGTGTTTGTCAAACGTTTTAGAGTAGAACGTTTATGTCTCTCATAAAAGAAAGAAAATTTAGTCACTCTTGTAATGCAGCAGGGAGCTTTCCGTAGTTTATAAAGAAGAGAGAATTTTTTTATCTTTCTGTATAGGAGAGATGTTTGCCACTTTTATGTATGTGAAAAAAGGTTTTCCGCCCTTATAGAGGAGACTTCGATGTGTGTGTGAGAGAGGAATGATTGTTACTCCTATACAAAAGAGAGGTTTCCACTCCTAAAAGCAGACGGAAATATTCCTTTCCGACCACAAAGTAGAAATAAATGTTTTCTAGGCTTGTGAAAGGAAAACAGAGAGATATTTCCCATGCGATAACTGTAAAAAGGGTAAAGAAGTTTCACTCTAAAAAAACGTAATAAAGAAGAGACAAGGTTCGCACTCACGTATTAGAAAGAAAAGTTTTCATTCATGTAAATGAAAGATGAGTTTCTCTCGAAAATACAAGCTAATATTGCGAATTGTAAAGATATTACCAAACTAACCTCGTATGGTAAAAATGTTTTAACTTTGAACATAATATGAGCTGAAAAATGCATAATATTTGAAACTTAAGAAAAAGCAATGTTACTTTATGGTATTGTATGAAACTGAAAAAATTACACTATCGATGTCACGGAAATTTTTATAATAATGTGTTATTGATGCACAAATACTTCATACTAAAATTTCTAACTTTTTTTCTATTCGACTATTCTACCTTATACACTTTTTACGTAATACCGCTGATACTCATAGAAAAGTGCTTACAACCTGCTAATACTTGTAAGATGACTGCAAAGAATGAAAAACCATACTGTTCTTGTTCTAACGGTACACTGTTAGAAATTTCATCATAAAATTATACGGTTAAATAGCCGGCAGCAGTCTGTCCATCTAATTAACAGTTAAATTTACGGTTTGGAACATTTTTGTATCTTTACGGGTTCTAAACCGTTCCCAATCAGCTTGGTAAAAAGCCGTAAATACAAAAATTTTCGGTTTCATAACCATTTAGTAGCACTTATGATAACATACTGCAGTCTATGGTAATTAACTATATTCGTAGAATCTTCGAGGCGTAGAAACCCTTCATAGCTATTATATTGCGGCGGACGACGAGGTGCGAGGAAACGGTGGAGCAGGAGGTCTGCCATAGACGGGGATAGAATCCCGGACCACCTCGGTGGAAAGCCAGCACTTCCATGCTTGCCAACAGGTACCTACTGGATGTCCAAGATTTTAGGAAGTTTTTTTATTCTGAGAAAGATAAAAATGCAATATCAAAAAATAATTAAATGGGATACGTTTCCGCAACCAGTTTTTATGACTATTACCGACTTCATCTTCTCTCCATTTCCCCTTTCACATAAAAACTATACAATGTTATGCGATGGAATTCTAATCTTCACACATCTTCGATCCACAACCAAGATGTACGCCTGATTCTTATTGAATACGAGACCTAGGTGGCGCTCGTATATTACGGTTATTCAAACGTTCTTTAGAAGAAACAGAGAATAAACGATTTTTTTTTCATATTCAGCGGTTTGAGTACCATCTTTTTAATGGTTATTCGACTGTTGTAATTAAATATGATAAAATAACAATCAAATAAATTGTTATTTTACTATTTTTTCATGGAAATTTTAAACAGTGTATAATAAATACAGTTCGACCACAAAGTTCTGACACTTGGGCGCTTCTACGCATGTCAAAAAAGGATGAATCCATTCGAGTTTTAGGCAAGCTCGTTTTGCAGGTGCTACGCATGCGAATCATAAGGTTTGTTTCTCTGTTTGTTGAAATCAACTAAATTTATAAACTGGCATATAGCATCAGTTCGGAAGAAATCAAGTATGCTAAACGAACTAAAACGAGAAAAGAAACTGTACATTCCTTATACAGTAGTCTCTCGGTAATCCGGCACTTCACTGGTCCGGCCCTGCCAGTAATCCGGCGTTTCAAAAGAAGCTAGTAAATGGGTGGTAGTAGAGTTGGGAGAGGGGAAGTGACACCAGCTGTTCAGACAATACCACACGACGTAGCCATTCGTTCCTTCGCTACATCTATTACTTGGCAGAAGAAAATGGCGTCTCTGCTGGTGACATTTTAGTGTTGAAGCGTCTTCAAGAAAACGCATTGAAATGTCATTTAAAGTGAAAAAACAATCAAAAATAGACAACTATTTTATGCCTTCAACTTCAAAGGAATAATGTAAACAACACTGTGTACATTAAAATAAATAATTTGTCCAGGTATTTATATGCGTATTTTTGGTACTTTCTAGTAATCCGGCGTTTTCGGTAATCCGGCAGTACCCTGGTCCGATATCTGCCGGATTACCGAGAGACTACTGTACTAGCAGTTCCTCCCTTGAACATGAATGGATTGTTCTTGGCGCTCTCCAGTCGGAGTTCTTTTTTTTTGATGGTAGAACTATATTTGTTGTTATTATATATTTGTTGTTAAGTTTATTCATGATTTTAAAAATACATTTTTTGAACTCCTGGAAATTAAATGTAAAAAAAAATAATAATATACAGTGAAACCTGTGTAAGTTGTTCACTTGCGGTGGAGCACTTTAGTGGTCAACTTAGACAGGTGGTCAACGTATAGAGGGTGAGGTAGAGGGTGAAGGGCTAATTCCGTTCTTGACAAAAGTGGTAAACTTACAAAGGTGGTCAACTTTACAGGTTTTACTGTTTTTTTTAATTTTTTTAACATCGGTAAGCTTTTAATCAGTCGAAGAAAGCATTTTTCTGCTAGCTTCTAAACTGCTTAGCAATTACGAAAACTAAATATCTAAAATAAGTGCTAATTCATTTTAATCATGCGCATGAAATTTTTACAAGTACAGATAAAATAAGAAACATTTTTTAGCAGTATTGTGAAGAAACAGGAATTGGTTTGCTGCCCAAAAACATTTCTTGGAGTTCATTTTTTTTCAAATTAACTATCGGCGGAGTCTCTCCTTGAAATACTTTTCTTCTCAAAAAGTGGAATTGAATACGGTTTTTGCTATCGAAATAACATGTTTGTAGAGTTAGCAGTCTTTTTTTTTTTAACTTTTCAAGCTCATTAATCATTTTATCAAAGCTTCTACATGGTAAGAATTCCAGATAAAATATGATACTAATCTATATGTTCTCCCGTGTGTTAAAATTGAAGGTAAATAGATTAAAATTAAAAACAAAAACATTCTAAATTTCTAAAGTAAAAATTCAGTTTATATATAAAAACTGAATCTTACAAGACAGTTGAAATAATGTATTTTTCCCCCTTCAAGTAAGGACATTTGAACCAACAAAAGATTAACCCCCTTTTTTTCTTTCAAATATTTAACAGGCAAAAAACCTTTTAAGTTTTTCATTTGGCAAATTTGCTTTTTTATGCGCAACATAAGTAATTCAGAAACAAAATCGGAATTTCATGTAATTGAAAAAAAATTCTTATTTTTATTCTAAACTGAAGTACATAAGTTTCAAAAGGAAACCAAACACAGCTTGTTCTGTCTTCTTCTTCTTTTAAGATTAATCTCTCTGTAATATTGAAATATTTTCTCTTTTGTTCGGTGACATTGAACATTTCCTCATTAACTGTACTCACCTTTTCTCCCCCGCTTCTGTTTATGACTTTAAAAAGTAAAAGTAAAACTAATAATTAATTGCCTCTTAACTGACTCTCTGACTGCTATTCTTTTAATACCTACTTCATAAAATGTTTTTTTTAAATGTTTGTTAAAAAAAATTAATTTTGATTCTTATTGCATTTTAAATGTAAATTTAAATGTCCCTTGGCATTATAATACTGATTTTTTGCTCGAAATCAATATTTGACTTTTATGCATGGATGTTAATTTCGGAAACAAAATGGTAAGCTAATAAGAGTGGGATGATGTCTTCACGCTACCTCTTACTCTTTTAAAGGCTTCTTCTTCTTTATTTGTAAGTCTGCAATATCTGAAGACAATAAACTCGAATATTTATGTGACCTGAAATGGTCGTAAGCAAACAAACAAACAATATCTGAAGACCTTTTAGAAGATAGGTTAGGCTTAGGTTCATCCAAAACTCACCCTCCTTGGTGCAATAAATGATCTGTTCCCGTGGCAGCTTCTTATTTTGTTCTAGTGACAACTAGCTATTGTTATAACTAGGATCGCACTAATTTTAACTTATCGTTCAATTAATAAGAATAATTTACGTCATGTATTTGTGTTTTATTTTGGTGTTTCCATTTAAGCATATTTCGTTGTTATTTTCAGGTAAGGGTTTTAATTAAATTTAGAGACAGCATAAATATTTTCAAAATTGTGACAGCTTCACTAGAAACAGCACGCTAGTGAGTTACACATATTCTTTATAAAACAGATTGTGCGCAAACACGAATTATACAGTTAGGTAGTTCCCAAAGGCTTCATGCAGTGCATTCATGATTAATTGTTAAGACTTAATAAATGCGACTTGGTAATGAACATTCCAGTTTTCACGTATATTGTTGCGTTCGTGTCGCAAAGCAATGTTAATTACTCTACTTCTAAATACTGCTGTCGTTGACGTGCTGTAACAGGATAAATGTACGTTTAAGCTTAAATGAAAATAATAAGTAGTAGATGAAAAGTTTTCCTTATTACTTTTCCATCTTAAGTTTCGCATTTTCTTATTAATTGCAGCTAGATTTGCAGAAGAAAATGTTTTCGAAATTTTGAAAGAAAGCTTTAGTACCGTAGTTTGTTTTTTTTTCCTTAATCGCATGTGTATGAACGTTTTGTAATGTCTTTATGAAGGTTTGTCTACAAGGTGGTGAGTTTGTCGTTTTGCACGTGAAGTAAATGCCTGTAACAATGTAAGAAGCTACGATATTTGAACCTCCCATTTTATCCGGGTCATTTATAAAGCAACATTGACCATCGCGTGAAATGTAAAGCGATTGCTTCTCGAAAGAATGAAAGGCTCTCTGTCCAGGGGATAAGACGCGGGTCTCCAAATTCCCCAGCCCCTTATCCTTTTAGTCATATGGGCCCTACACCGGACGATAAACTGTCCAAGAGCGTTAAATCATACGTCTGAAAGAAGAGGCACGCGGGGGAGAATGAGTTTTTGCGGGCAAGTGTGTTTAAAGCCTTCTAGCATGTTACAGCGCTGCTGCTAAATCAAATGAGCAGGAAGAAATAAAGGTGTTGCGCTGATAATAATAGTGCACATACGGACAGTTTTTAACAAATAACGAATAAAACTACAGTTAACACTTTACCGACCGGCCGTCGATTAATCGACGTTTTGTTCTCAGCGCATACCGACCGGCCGTCGATTATTCGACGTTTGCTCCCCAGAGCTTACCGACCGGTCGTCGATTAATCGACTTTTGATCTTTCTGTTAGATTTGGTTAGGACGATCTGCGGCTGAACGGGCGGTGAAAGGGCATAGTATGTTCGAACCGCTACTGGTCGGTAAAGTGTTAATGAAATAATTGCATGCTCAAAGGGACTTTCTGGCCATTTTATATGCTGCTTACTTTCGTGTCAATGGACAAGTTTGCTTAATCAACTTAATTGCGACCATAAATGAAAAAAAAAAATTACATCCCAAAAACCAATACATCCTGTTAATCCCTTGGTTTTGAGAGATGTTGCTTTTATCATTTAGTATAGAAAATCCGATATATAAAATAGCATAAAAACTACTACTACATTTAACTTTTGAAGATTTGTTTTATAAAATTCGAAAAACACGAGTCTAGTGAAGAATGAGTGAGTATAATGACTTAAGAAGGTTCCCCTTAAAATTCGAGAATAATAGCTAGGGGGATATCAGTAAAATTGTTAGCAGCCAGAGCTGCCAACTTTTGAATGTTAAAATTGCTTCCGACTAGTTGAATATTACTAACTAAAAACCACTTGCTCGTGTGTTTTGGGAGCGGGACTCTTAACTATACCTCCCTTATAATTATTATATTTTCATTTATTTATTTAGCTATTTGGTGAAGCATTAATGATGCGTTTAATTTTCGCAATTAACAAAAATCAAAACGTTCATTAAAGATCCTGTAACGAAAACTCAAAAGAATCGACAAGTAAAGAATATAATGTTAATTTTATGTAGTTAGTTTTCGTCTTTTTACAATGTCTAGAAAACTAACTCAAGTAGAATGACACTATGCATCATTTGTAGTGTGTCGTGAAATGTCTGGTAGTTATAAGAGATAGATTTTTATAGTTGCCATAACACAGTTCGTAAATATTAAACATATTCTCGTACTAGCACTACTTGAGGCCTTAAATAGTAGAAACCAAGGTACTTTTTATAGCTATTGATGCGTGTGTTTATATTTCAGCAGTCCAACAATTCAAATTTTCCAGAATTTGAAATAAATAGCTAAGAAATTGCTTCTAGCTTCAAAATTTAAGCTGCTTTTGATTTCAGTATTAATTTAGACAAGATGCAATAAATTTCAAAAATCTGATTTTTAGCAAAAAAATCCAATGGACCTATTAATCGTTTTTTTTAAAATATATGTAACAAAAATGTGCTTATGAAATCATAGGTATGGGTCATAAAAAAAGTTAGTTTCAATTTATAAACTACGAATGTGACTCGCATACATTGCAAAACTTAAATATACTACACGATTAAAGTTCATAATAAGTCAAAAGCCTTTCCACCTTTGATGGAAACTAAAATGATTAACGTGAAATAAATAAAAATAAATTAGAGTATATAGAAGAAAATTTAGCGAACGCAGATTGCGAAACGTTTTCGAAATCACTCCACACGCCATATTTAAAAAGACAAGCTCTTGCCACATTTTCTTCCGAGTTTCTCAGATTTTTCTTCTTCTATGTAAGACGAAATTGATAAGAATTTATCTCATTGAAAGATCAAAAAGTTTTACTTTTTGAAGTTCCGGGAATTTTTCCCGCAGTGAGAAAAGTTTTGCACTTTATTCTGAATACCTCTGCATAAATTGACTGTTTTTTTTCTTTCTGTCGCAAAATATAAATTATTCATAAACACAGGGCCTTCGAGGCTTGTCCACATTCTGTAGACTTTGCATGCTTATTGTTCAGTTTAAGGCTCGGATACGAAAAAATCTACAGATCTTTAAAATAGAATGCAGATAAATCGTTTTTGACTTGTTCGTGGTAGGAATAATTTTTCTGGGGAAAACAGAGATAATTTTTCGTAAGTATTTTTTTATATTGTGAAGTTTTTAATTATTTTCACTTTCTGTAAAATAGGAGAAATGTTCATTACAGTAGGAAAAGTTTAAAGTAAACATTAGTGAATACTTCTCTTCTGAAATAGTATTTCATTGCATTTGGCAGCTATTACTACGGCCCAAAGTGGACCAGTCGGTAGAAGCTCGGTTCCCGCAGAACACCGAAAGTGAAGCAACATCGACTTAGGTCAGTGTTTGGGAGGGTGACAATCTCTCGCGGCTGATCGTGGCTCTAAAGTCTTCCAAGTAAAACGATACCTCTGGAGGTGCCAATCCCAGATGAAGGTATCTCATCAGGGATCTGGGTTTAAAGATTAAGAGACCACAAAATTTGAGGTCAAGTCGGTTTTCAGCCCTCGTGGTTCATCACTCTAAAACGAAGTTGCATATCACCCTAAGCCAGTGGATTATTGATCTTCTGGTTCTGGTAGTAGGCTTTCCTATGCCAGGGGGATTAGTAACGGCTATTGCTTGTTATAAACTACCTTTTAATTTAAAGTGATATATCTTGTGCAGTTCCTTGATTTAATTTCTTATTCGTTGTTCATTTTTTAACATTTATGGTAAAAAGAAATATTCAGGCATTTAAAAAAAAAGTTGCAGTTCATTAACATTGCCAATTTCGGCTAAAACGAGCAATCGGTGTTAATGAAGCACAACGTCGTGCGTCGAGTTCATTAATAATTTAGCTTATCAAAAAGACTCCACCGTAGTCTTGTACCAGATATTAGCTGCAATTATTTCGCAAATGAGTTTTCATCATTTGTAGCTCCTTTTAGTTTTATTTTAGGGCAAGACTTTTGATACTTTTATCAGATTCCTAGTATTTTATTTTTTAATTTGACGTTGGAAGATATAACATTACGACTCCACCTTCTTGGATAAGATACAAATAAAAATCTCATCTATTTAGCGAAAAGAAATCACGATGCAATTAGTTACTTTACCTTTACTTACCCTCTTGCATTTGACTGTGAAATTCTGCTAAGATAAAAGAATTATTGTCGAATCCAAGCCCAGTTGAGATAGCGTTGAAATTGCATCTTTTATCGTCCCTTCTCATTGGTTGTTTTATACCCTATATTACGTCTGTCCACTTCTCCGAAACCACCTGGGGACTATGCTAATATATGCTCTTATTTATCCTCGAATATATCATTAATCAATTATGCAACCTAGTGAGCAATATCCATGGGAGGTTTTATTGTTGTTTTCGTAAGGATAAGGGCCTACTTGAAAGAGAAAGAGAGATAAAAGATATATTTAGTATGAATTTACAGTTACGCATAGTAAAAAGCTATTTATCTTGTCATTGAAATTGATGCTTTAAGAATCTCTTCAACTGCTTTACATTTTTGATAAGAATAAATATTAGAAATTGTTTTTTTTTTTTTTTTTTTTTTTTTTTTTTTTTTTTTTTTTTTTGAGATTAGAAATTAGATCCAACAGATTTAAATATAATATCCGAATTTGTGGCTTGCATTCAACCTTCAAAGTACATGAACGAATAATGTCTGTAGTTCAGTGTAAGAATTTAAACCGTTACAGAGTGATAACTTGTATTTATTTACTGTCCGAAATCTAAGGACATGCAACAAAATACAACGGGTTCAATCGCACAATTTTATTGATGCGGGAATGCGGAAAAAAAATCAGTTAAAAGAAAATGGGCTCCGATTGTGCTTGTAATCATTTCAGTAGAACATAAAGGACAAATTTGTTTCGGGAAAAGGTCGAAACCTTTAAATTTTAAATGTTAACAACTACAGACTGATTTTATGTCCCTGACACTTTAAATGCAAATATGCTGCAAATATTTCGAACATGTGCTTTTGCAAGCACAAAAACTTTATTTTCGCATTTTGCATTTAATAAAGAAATAAAGGATTTTTTTTGTATATGCTAACAAATCATAGCTTGCGTTAATTTCATTTTTTTAAAATTAAATATGCTTTGAAATTGTCAACGTTTCATGACGTGGCACTAAACATAAAGTGTATTACTCCGATACTTCAATTTTATCACACTTAATTTATTAAAAGAGCGAAAATTATGTAGAAGTGATTAATATATCAATGCTGCAAAGATTGGGCATGTGTTCAAGAGCCTGTATTTCTCAGAATAAGGCAGGCGCGGAAGTTGACATTTTTTACTTGGCTGAAGTTTTCAGGATATGTTCTTCTGTAAAGTTATTAGACACGTATTTTTTATTTTCTAAAAAATAAATCACAGTAATAAACCAATACTTTTTGCGCCAAGAGCGAACCATGCCACTGACAATTATTTGCGTTCTACTACATCCACAGTAACTCTTAGGACATAAATAGTTATGTTTGACTCTTGGCGCAAAGGTCAGAAGACCTTCAAACCTGTTCAACAAAAGTTTTTTTTTTAATGCAACTTTGATCGTAGATATCTTCTTCCGCCAACAGTGAACCACAAAAGCATGAATGTCAGTAAATACGAATCTAAGAACAATATCAAGAAGGAGTAAGATATGTGTCATTGACTTTTGGCGCACGGAAATATTTGACTCTGAAAGTGAGGAAAACACAAAGTTGTATGATTTTGAAGGCCATTTACTTCTTGCACCAAAAGGGACTATGTATACAATTAGCAGGCGAAAAAGCCTTTTATATAGGGGAAGCACATTCAATTCACTGATCTATGGAAATTTATTCAACTTTTATATAATACGGTTTTACACTTAACTGCAGCTTTGCGGTACTTTTTTAAAAAGGTCGGTACTTTTTTAAAAGATTATTAATGTTGAATATATAAATATTGCATTAAACTTTGATTAACAAACTAAATTGCTTTCCGAATATAATTTATATTACGAAGTACTGAAATTTGATCACTACGCTTGGGTTTAAATGCATGAGTGCTATTGTTTTCTATAGCAAGACCACTCGATATTTTTTTAGTGGCTCGGAATCCACCTAAAGCTGTAGATCCACCAGATATACATAGAAGCACATCGTGCTCGGCCTGTTTAACTAAATATAGCGTGATCAAGACCATAAATGGCTGGGAAAGCAAAAGTACAAAAGAGTTCTACAAGCAGGACTACTCATTACATGAAACTAACTCATTTTAAAACTCCGAAGTATAATGCTACATGTGCAATAGAAGAACGGCTTGTTAAAAGCAAATTATTTTAAAAGAAAAGTTATTTATAAAAATATATATAATTTATATTTTAATATAAATAAGTTGAGTTATTCAGTACTTGCTCGAGTTTTAAAATAAGTTATTGTTTTAAAAAAATGAGGTTCCCGACGAAAGCTTTTTGGTTACAAAAGTAAAAGCAATTAAAGCTTAAATGAATAAAATATAAGCTATTTATATATTTTGGCAGAATAACTGCTTATAAAATTTAACGATAGATAAAAAAGAAAGGCTTTTTTCTAAGCGCTTTAATTATAACTTCAACTGCGTTTTTCTAAACGTTAAAACACGTTAATAATGCATAAAATTCAAATTGTAATTAATTTTCCACAATAAGAAATGTTTTAGCAAACAATTTTTTGCATACATTTTGAATACAAATTAAAGAGATAATATATAAATGCAAAAAAGAAAAAAAAAACCCCTTAAACTTAGATTAATTGTTTAATTATTTTTGCTGCTTTTGAATTAAGTAAATGAAAGCATTAATATTAAATGCATTTGAGATTTTAAATCTTGATTTTATCCTTTTTACCCTTTTTTCCAAAGCACTAGATCGAAACTGGTGTTTGTTTCTTCGATAAAATTAAAAATATTAAAGGGTAGTTATTGTTTAATTTAACAGTTAAACTAATTACTGTTCCCTTATTACGTTTTTATGCATAAGGATATAAAGAAAACTACTTAAATATGAGGAAATTCAACAGTTTCTCAGTTTAAGATGAGTGAAATTGTTCTTAACGTATTAAAAAAGTAAATTCGTAACGTAACACTACGAGAATTAAAGAGTCTTAGGGCTTTTGTTTTTGCTATGTTGACTGTTTTAAATGGAAACGTTAACCATTTTTGGAGTTTTCACGCAAAATATACGGAAGAGTGGCGTATGTCGATGCACTTATTGCTTGGCTCAATGGCATTAATTTTCATTCTACGAGGTTGATAGAGAAGTCTTTTAGCACAGCTAACTTGCAAAGCCACACGACGCTGTCATCAAGGAATACTGAAAATTTCATTTGCTTGGAACACCTTCACTTATGTCCCGCAGTGGACCAGTTGGTAGAAGCTCGGTTTCCGCAGAACACCGAAAGTGAAGCAACATCGACTAAGGTCAGTGTTCGGGAGAGTGACAACCTCTCGCGGCTGGTTGCTGTGGTGTCCGTGTACGCTAAAGGGAGCTGGTGCACGTTAAATAGGTCGTGGCTCCAATGTCCTCCAAGTGAAACGATAACTCTGGGGGTGCCAATCCCAGGTCACGGTCTCTCATCTGGGAGCTGGTTCAAAAATTAAGAGGCAGTTCAAAGGGGCGGAAATCGGACTCCTGCCTATAAGGGCCCCGTTAGACTCAGGAGCAGCGTACCCATTCTTCCTCGCCATGCACGAGGACTCGACAACAACCTTCACTCATTTTTAGCCTACTTTCCCGTAAAAGTAAAAACAAGTTCGAAATAAGGCGTATTGTATCGTAAAAGTATAGTTAAAAATAAGCAAAAGTCAAAAATAAGTGAAGCAATTAAAAAATATAGCGAAATAAAAAAATTGATATTAGGTTTTGAGGCGGGAAAAATGTGTGCTTGTCGGTTTGTAGGTCCATCTGTCCCCTCCCCCCCCCCCTAATAATTTCTGAAAGAATTGTCAGATTCGAAAGATTACGGAGAGGACATCTCATTTACAACTTAATTTTTTGATTTGAACAATTTTTCGTGTAATTTTGAACAGTTCGAAAAATCTTAACATTAGCGCCTATAAAGAAATATGAAGCAAATTGTACAATACCTAGACATAAGAACCAAATTCCTTTGAATAATCTTATTGGAAATGTGTTTTTTTTTTTGTAATTTGAACAAATATTGTTCAATTTTGAACAATTAAAAAAAATCAACATTAACGCTTACCCGGAAATTTCAATCCTTTACAAATCCTGATCTAAGTGACGGATTTGCTTGAAACAAACTTTATTGGAAGGATTTTATGGCATAGAACATGTGCAGATACGAAGTTCATCCGGAACTAATTGAGCCAATTCTTACATGAAATTTTTTGATTTCGATTTTTAAGGGCATTTCGGAATTGATGAATGAATAAATGAATGAGTGAAAGAATAAATGAATAAACGAGGGAATGCATGAATAAATAAAAAATTGAATGACTAAATACATTTAAGAGGAATTGAATGAATATGTATTAACCGTTGAAAAAGGTACATTTGAGGTAATTAAGAACTAAAGTTAAATGAGAAAGAGAGAGATAGATAGTATAAATTTCGTGTTTATGTATACGGGAAAGTAGGCTCGTATCACTCTAGATGGAGCTTCTTGTTATTATACTATCCTTCACAGTATTTCTGCTGGTTAGAAGCTCTTCAATTCTACTAATTTGTAGTCGTTTTTGTTGAGAAAAATCTTCAAATACTTTGTTGGGTGTTGCTTTCAGAAATGAAATGTTGTTTTCTTCGAATCTAAGTAAATATAAGTAATTATAAAAAAAATTTAATATATACCTATGGCCTGCCACCGAAATATATGCCACGTGCCATAGGTTCGCGGCGATTTGCAATGCTACATTTTGGGAGGGCAATGAAGGACTAAGACTAGCCCACGCGGCTTTGATATTTCTGGTACAGTAGCTGGTACAGGTCTGTGGAAAGCACACACACGCACTTCAAGCTATTTACCCATTAAACGTGCAATGATTAGGGACCGTTCATAAATAATGTCACGCTTTTTTTCGATATATTTGACCCCCTCCCCCTTTGTCACATGTCACGCTATGTTGTATAAGCCTGTTGTCACACTTCTTGCTACCCTCTCTCCTCCCGTTGTCGCACTTTGCCACAATTTCACGAACCCCCTCTCCCCTCGAAGCGTGACATCATTTATGAATGATCCCTTTTTTGAATTGTAAAAAACACCAAGAAAGAGGTGCTGGGAGAACGAAAAAAAAAAATAAATCCATATCTAAAAGATGGCGTCTATTCAAATTTCGAGGATGCAGAACAAGTGTTGTTCTAATAGCAGCACTTTTAAAATAAGTTATTTTCATGAATGGCTAATACGAGCGAAATATTTTACAGAATTCTTGGAAAATATTAAGGCGAATTGCAAAATTTCAGAAAAAATATTTTAAAACCTTTAAAAAAGTCGAAACTTTTTTTTGTTTTTGAACCGAGTCTCCCCAAACTAATTACTTAAGAATATCACATAACGCGTAAAAGCGTTGGTTTTTAAATTAATTTTCGAAGATTTATATTACTTTAATAGAAATTATGAGTTACGTCAATGTTCATTATTCATTTCTAATTAGATTCTGATCAAAATAACAAGCTTTTCAAAATTGAAACGTAATAAGAAAATTCGTTGAAAATTAATTAATTTTTGTTGACTTTCCTCTATGTTGTATTCAAAGCTCTGTTTTTGAGTTATATTCTGATTATGGCTATAAATGCATTGAAAAGAACATAAAAAATGTTTTAAATTACATGGTTTTACTTGTGTTTCATGGTATAATTTCATTTTTTTTTCTTTCCAGGCGCCTTTTCCGCTGCATCGCAGTTAATTTTTCCGCCATGATTTGAGTATTTTAAAACTCAAAACATCGTTGCATTATCCAAACAATTCCAAACAATTCCAAACCGACGCCATTCAAGAAATAATAGTTCTGATAATTTCCTCAGAGCCAAAATCATTATTTTTTTTTCAAATTAACGTTATAAAAAATGGATGGAATATTGTATTGTCATCAAGGATAAGCTTGTGTGCAAAGTTAGAAGGTAATTTATGCATAAATAGTGGTCGAAAACAGCGTAACAAACATCCGTGACAAATCAAGTTAAATAAAACAGTGTGAAAAAAAGTGAAGTTCTTTCTTTAAAATTTAACGTAAAAGGGTAATATTTTACGATGTACATATATTCAAGGTAGTGCAATTTTGGCAAACGTCAAAAAATATGAAAGTTATCTTTAACTCGTTTTACTTCCCCCACTTTTTATTTTCACCGTCACACTACTGCGATTAAAGTGGCAAGGAATAAGAACATTTTAGCTCTCCTTTGTATGTTGTGCAACATCTAACAGAACTGTTTTGCAATCACGTGATTTAGCCATGAGTCCATAAGGGCAAGAGGCTAGAGTTTTTCACCTTTGAAATTCTGTGAAATAGTTTTAGGGGCACACTAAAAAACTATGTGCGAACAAAAGTCAAAGAAAGTAAAGATGATAATATCGCTTCGGTGTCATTCACAAAAGATGTCACGTTTCATGGGGGGTGGGGGGGGGGGAGAAAAGGGAGGGAAGTTCGAGAAATTGTGACAGTTTGTGACAAGGGGAGCAAGGGTTTTAATACATCAATTGTTTTCATGTTGCTTTGAGTTCTGTAATTGTTTATTTTATTTTTTAAAGCAACTTGGAAATGTAAATTGTTTTTAATCTGTTGCGGTTGATGTTTCGATTTTCAGCAGGTTTTTCCTTCGTTTTTTTTTTTTTTTTAAACAGACGAACTGGTTTTCAACTCCAACTCTAGGGTAGTTTAGGGTCTCAACCCCAAACTCTAGGTAGTCAACTGTTGCTTTTCTCTACGCGTCCAAAACGAACTTCGGAATCGACCTGCTGAATGTTTACGGACATTGTGTTGTTGAATCCGTTTTATAAACAAATTGAACCGTAGTAAGACTTACATTAAATGTAATTTCAATAAAATGACTGTAATGTTATTTTCCTTTGTTGATAACACGGGACGTAATTACACGCGATAGATGTTATCGTGAACATTTTGTGTTGCACTATTACTAACGCGATATCCATTTTCCTTATTCCTATATTTGCCTTGACGAAAATCAATTTATGCTTTTTTTGCGTTTGTACAAACGTATCTCACTCCTTAAAATTTTAAATATGTGTGCATGTTCCTGGCAAGCAACTTTTTCATACAGAAAAATCTTAGCTTTTTTCAGTTACTTTTTTTGTTTTATAACTATCATTTGATTGTCACCAGCATCCTGGATCACTCTACATTTGTTGATTTCCCGATTCTCCGATTCTTCTCGTAGACAGTATTGCTAAAGACCATACTGGGATAGACCACGCCCTGCTCGTGAACCATATGGAAAAAATATTGTAGTTTTTCTGATGAAAATAGCGATACGTTTAACGTATAGTAACGCCCTTGATAGCGAACTAAGCAATTCTTCTGAGTTTTAAACGTTGAAACTGCTTTGAAGAAATTAAACATGCTTTCTATCAAATCCTTGATTGCAAAATGTTTTAATATGTCAAAAATAAAGTTTATAATTTAATATGAAATGCCCTTTTCAAGCAATGGAAATCATTGCATGAACGCATTTTGTTTCTAACTGTTTGATATAACTTTTGAATTAAACGTTTGTTTCTTGAACTACCCGGTTATAATACACGAACATAATAAATAATAATAATGATAATGAATTTCGTCATTTATTATTATTTTAAAGAATTGTCAAGAAAGTGAAATCTTTTGAAATTGATAAGACAGATGAAGTATTTTGATGTGGAAACCTCCAACTATCGATTAGTTATCATATTTTTAAATTATATATCCGGTAGAGTTGCGATTGTTTAGTCATTAATCATATTTTGTGACGTTTTCGTGGCTAACCTTGTTGTCATCAACCCTATAAAAAATCTTCGTATTTTCATCATTATTAAAAGCACAAAACATCGAATTATCTAAACAGATCATGGCATCATTTCTCGGAACTTAATATTAAACAATATTCAATTTTCCATCCATTGATATTCATGGAGAAAAATAAGACGTCATTGTTTTAGTTTTCTTTTTTTTAAGCAGTGTTTAAATTGATTTCCGAAGCGGGGAGGGGGGTTATAAAAGGTCCATATACGATGATGGATTGCAAATGATTGATGGTAAGCAACGAACTGGATTTGAAAATGATCGATCGCGTTGGAAGTAGATAACTACTATGGAATATAAGAGTACAGTACTCCGAAATACAACGGATGATTGAAGCTATATATGATAAAGCTAAATTTGAAACGCGTCATGCAAAGTTGTCGTTTTTAACAGTATTTTTATGTTAACTTTTCAATTTTAGTGTTAGTGTGTAAAAGTTATTTTTTGAAGTTTTTTTTTTTCTGTATTCTATGATATATGTATACTGAAGTGTAAAGCTTTTCTTTTCCTCTTCTATAATCGAGATTTCATAGTAAATTGTATTTGAGCCAAAAAGGTTAAGTTGTAGTTTTCAAAAATGTCGAAAAATATCAAAAATGTCACTAATGCACAAATATGCTAATTAGGAATTTAGGAATTAAAAGAAAAACTAGTGTGATCGAAATTGCCACAAAAATTTTAAAATTTTAAAGGTGAAAATGTTTTATTATTTTGAAAACGAAAAGCTGCCGTCGGTCAACCTTGAAATGAGTACTTGCAAATTTCTGCATAATATAAATGTGCGAAAGAATAAAACTCGAAAAATTTAATTTCAACAGAAAAAAATAATAATTGCCATTTTTTGTGAAATACATAACTTTCAAACGCGTGGATGGAATTTAGGGTAGCAAATTATTGTAACAATGTTGATGTAAGGCCAATTTTTACGCAATCATTAATTAATATTGCTTTAACAGCATGATTTAATTACAGAAATGGATAAAATGGTTCTGACTAAAAAGAAATATACGTTGTACGTGTCATACCAAGAAGTATTATTTTTATTAAAGAAAAAATATTTATTGAATATTGCTCAAAGATCTATATCGACTAATACAATTCATCAAAGCATCTAACTGATTTACCCCGAGTTCAAAAAGTTTCTAATTCCTAGGACTTAATAAGTCAACAACAATGCGCCAAAATTATTTGCGAAGAACTTCATATTTTTTTTAAGATAGGAAAAGATTTTAAACTCTTCAATTTCAATCTATTTCTCTTAGGTTAAGACTTTTCCACGTTTCGCGCTTTGATAGTAAATGCAGCTTTTGAAACGTCGATGGATTGAAAAACGCTATTTATTTGAGTCTGTAAAACGCTATTTTTAGAGCATATCCTTCTCCGATGTTTCTGATTAGTCGGGTACTTAGGAGCAATACACTGTTAAAAATTCTGGTTCAACCTGTAGCCAAATATATATATATATATATATATATATAAATGGTGAAATTTAGCTGCAACTAACCTTTGGTTGAACAATTATAATGGTGCAGTTTCTCCGAGTTTTACCATGAAATTGGTTCAACTCAGCACCAAATGTTGGTTGCCGCTAAATTTCAGTTTTTTTGAAACGGTGAATCATAATTTTTGACAGTGTAATAAGATCTTGGTAGGTGCATTCTTGTGAAGATAAATGTATCTTCGATTAAGAAACATTTTTCATTTTTCTAACGTAGTTGATACATCGAAAACTTTTAGTCTTAAAAAGAAACATTAAAAAAAAAACATTTCATCTGCTCTGTTGTATAAACATCACTTTTTCGGAACTTTTCCTCTTTTAAAAAAATGTGATATATTACCCATTAGGGTGGTGAGATTTTTTTTTTTTGATTTTTTTTTAATTTTGAGTCGCGTGAAAACGTTGCATTTGGTGAATAGTTAAATTACAAAAAAAAAAAAAAAAAAAAAAAACGAAATCGAACAATATATTCCGATCCCATAACGAACCTAAATATTCCAAAAAATTTGGAACCCAGCCCATTTTTTCGAACTTTTAAAAAGTTTTTATTCCGTGTTTTTTTAATTTTTTCCGGCAAAAAGTAGCAACGAGCACTACTCTATAAGAAAATAATTTATTTCTCCGTTTAAAAATTATCTTTCGATTCCCTAAATCCTTATAAAACACGCAAAACTTTAAAAAAGTGCTTTTTCATCAATATTTGTAATGTTTAAAAGCTGATGTACAACAGTTTTTAACGATCCTCAATGACTTTAGCATAACAATATTTCTGCACGAATTTCTTACTTAAGAAACAGCATTGATAGTTCAATATTAGTCTGCGTAATTGATTTGAATTCCCACTGCCTTTTGAGACACATTCAAACTCCCATACGTTCATGCCGCTTCGTTTTAGTGTTCTCTCACACCTCATTAGAGCTTCTCTCTAAGTGGTGTCTGCGTCTTAAATTTATTTACTTTTTAGGATGTTTATAACTAGGTGTCGCTGATGAATGAATAAATATTCTTTGTATGATGTTCATTATGATACTAATGCTCTATTCAGTTTGTTTGAAAAATGGATCCATCATTCACTCACACAACAGGCCCTCAAGACCTTTTGTCAACCAATTGGAGATAACTCCGAGGCTGTGAAAAACTGCCACCAATAGATTTAGATTTTCAAGTAATAGATGGTACAACTCCAGAAGTGGACAGAAAGTGCTTAAGCAAAGACCAGAAATATCTTCTAGATGTATGTCAAGCAATCAAAAGTGTCCAATTGATTTGTCAAACTGGCTCAATCTCATGTTCCAGGTGGATCACTTGAACAAACAGAGTTCTTAGACTGTACGTAAGTTAAACGAATCCATCAGATGCGTTAAAAGATATCGTTTCTTTTGTTTTGAAATGTTACAAGCCAGTCTGGTTGGAAATAAAGAACGCAGTCATGGACGGTCCCATTCATGTGTACAGAGCAATTGAGACACCTCGATACTTGTCTAACAACCTGAAAAAAGTATTTGGTCCTTTATTTGATAGAAACTCTTTTTTTTTTTTGTCCATCCCGAAAACCTATTATGGGCAATGGTTTTCGATGAGAGGATGTACATAAGAGAACTAGGGCTTGAGAAAGTTTTAAAAGCCAGACACACTATTTCAGAAGGTAAAAATCATAGAAATTTTGTCACTCCATCGCTAAATTTCGAAACTTCAGATTACACAGAGATTATTGACTGGAGCACAACAAAGTTATCTTCTCCTCCTTTTCTTCCGAAAGTTAGTGTAACAAGGACATCAAATCTGTTATAGTTTCAGGAGCTACGCCAGACTCAATTTTTAAAAAAAAGAAATTCTCTTCTATACGCCAGCCGTCGAATGATCTGTGAAATTTGTGAAGGATGCTTGAAATAAACGGATTTAAATCGGAAAGGACGGCTGCATAAGAGCAACCCTGAAATGCAGATCTACGCAATTATGCCCGAGTTTTCACAGAATTCAGATTATAACGTTGGTTCAACGGGTAACGCTTAAAACAATAAGACGTGTTTTACTTTGTAGACATTACGCTAAACATATTTTATAATCTGAAAGATTTCATCCATACTACCTGTTATGCTTGTTGCGGAGGTTTTCTGGAAAAAAAAAACACTTGTGTGTGAAGAATAAGTGTTTTGTCCATAGTTGGAAGATATCCTTACAATTGTGAGTAAATTATTTTACATACATAGTATAGTGAATTTTTTTGCAACGTTTTGGTTTGATGGTAATGAAAAAATAAAAAAATAACATTTTCTAAAAATCACAAATAATCGGTAAAATTTGTCCATTTTCCAAATATTTAGGCTCTCCTGGGATCGGAAGATATTATCCGATTTAAATATTTTTTTCTGTTATTTAAGTATTCACCAATCGCAACTTTTCCGCGTTACATCGGCTCGAAAATAATAAAGTTGTTTGTTTTTTTTTCGGGCCACCCTATTACACATACAATTTTCTGCTCAAAAATCTGAAGATAAGCTATATGTAGTTTTTAAAAAAGTTACATTTAAAGATAAATAAAGGTTCACTACACAGAAAATATTAAATAATTTACATTGAAGTCGCACTTATTTTAATAATAACGCGTTTTCTTATTTGCTACCATAAATTATATATAAGCATTCACTAGCTATATATTTCTTTAAGTAATATGATAGCTATGCTTTTTCTTTTCGTAAAGTTACTATAACAAAACAGTAAACAATGTTTTATGTTTTATAGTCTCCATTGAGTTCTTGCGTAGGGTATTCGCTAAGAAAAGATTTCTGTTTCAATGCTTAATATTTATCTTTCTTCAGAAACTGCCATTCCAAAGTTATTCATATGCAATAAAATATACGCAGCATTAACTTTTATATTTTCGCATTAGAAAACAGAGGCATAAGACGGCTTCTTTTAAGATGAAAATATACCTTAATTCTTTCAAAATTTCTAAGTTTGCTTTTCATCTGGGTGGAACTGGAGAGTGGGGGCGGGTGGGGTTCTGTTTAACTTATTTATACGGAATAAAATTGTCAGATGCTTTGGACATTATGTGACATAATTTAAAATAATAGCGCTGTTATATTTCATATTAAAAAATAGGCAGGTTAGTTTGAATAGCATATCAAAAGAAATAAAGAAAAATCACTATCGCATTTTCTGAGGCATTAAAGTTCATTATACGTAATTTAAATGAAAGATTCACTAACAATTACCAATAAAATGATACATTTAAAAATGTGGTTTTCTCATATTAATCTACTTCAAGATCAGAAAGCTACATGCCATTCTTCCGGTTATTGTTACTTCTTATGCAAAAGACGTCTAAGTAACTTTGATTGACATAAGTTGGTTTGCACTCGCGTACTGCGTGGTACGAAAAACGTCGAAAGGGCATTTTTTAAAATTTCTAATGGGCTGCTGTTGGCTTCTTCCAATTGCAGACCAAGTGTGTTCCCTAAAGATTGGTACCATCTCCTTTAGCGGCACCACAATGAGCGTGGTACCATTTCTGCGTGATAATATTGACGTCCGGTTTCTCCACCTGAAAGGGGGAGTACCCGGACTCTGTTGATGCGAAATTTGCACTAGGAATTTAATTTAGCCGAGAGCATTCAAGCCAAATGTCTACTCAAGGGATCTTTTACATTCCGCACAATCCCACGACATGGGTCCTGACGATTTTCTGCATCTTGAAAATCCACCGACTCTGCCAGGCTCGACCCTCAGACCTTGGGCGTACGAGCTCCGCGCCTTACCACGACGCCATCATGGCGGCTCGAAAGGAGATATTGACTTCAAAAGCTCGGTTTCAATTTGTTCATCTAGAATTTAAGTGCATGCTGCCGCATATTATCTGATGTGGAAAGGGTCCATTGGGAATTTGTATCCTGACAATTCTTTGTTGCTTTCCTTATTTCTGATAATAAAAAAAACATTACTGGGTTATTTTCATGTACAGTCCTTGAGAAAACAAAAGGAAAACCTGCTAATAAACACTGGAATACACTCAGCTATCATACGCGCTTGTAATATAAGTTGTCAATCTTTATTATCGATTAAAGTCTTCTTTCAAATTATTGAAATGAAATTTTGATCTAGGGGCTGATTCATACAAAAATAAACATTTGCTTCAATTTCCTGGTTAATGTACCAACTTTTTGACAACAGAAATCAAGACTGAATATTAAGTGGTTGTCCTTCGTAAAAGTTTTCATAATTATTCAAAAAGAGGTTTTGTTTTTTTATTATCTCGCAAAATACCTACCACTTACCTAAATTAAAGTTCAGAAAAATGAGTAACAATTATTTAATGGAATAATTACAGGCTTCTTTCTATCTCTCTCTCTCTCTCTTTTATTCCTTTGGAAGAAGCACGTGCCCTCTGGGTACCCTTAAATCCGCCCCTGTAACAATCACCATCTACTTCGGCACTTGACATTCTCATTGGTACAGAAAATTAAATTTGAACTGTTTTTTCATTGCGTTTTTAAAAACGGATCTTCTTTCGACATTCAGTTATTGTTCAAAACTTATTCAATATCAAAATTTCATCGAAGGATTATTACTTTTTCACAAAAGAAAAATAAATTGCAGAAACTGAGAGAGTGTGGTAGATAATTTCAAGTTGTAATGGATGTTTCCACACATTCATCTAAAAACCATATTTATATGTTTTAGACTTCCACTAAAGTCACTTCCTAATAGTTAATACCATATCAGTTTTGCCCAGTCGACAAGAAAAACCCGCTGACTAATGATAAGAAGGAAATTACATTGCCCAGTCTACAAGAAAAACCCGCTGACTAATGATAAGAAGGAAATTACATTGCCCAGTCTACAAGAAAAACCCGCTGACTAATGATAAGAAGGAAATTACATTGCCCAGTCTACAAGAAAAACCCGCTGACTAATGATAAGAAGGAAATTACATTCTTTTTCTAGAATCAAAAATAAGTAGCCGCTTCTAATATGGCTCTTTTTTAGGTCAACATTATATATAACCATAGATAGAGTAAAACGTTTGCTTGACAGAGAAATGATATCTAATTTGTTGGGGAATCTTATTGACCAATTCCCGAGGGTGTCAAGCTGCACATTTCGACTTTTTTGCACTATTGGTCTACAAATCGATAGGTTGTTTCTTCAACCGAATGTGTCTTTGAATAGTTTATATTTTAAATATGTTATTATTTACATTGTTTAATGTTCTTTATCAGGTATCACACAAAATATTTCTTCTGAAATTAATTTTCTCAAAATCGAAGGCTAAAGTGGGTTTAATATGTTAAACTTTTATATACATGTAAAATCTACAAACCTTTTTTTAACGGATACTTCGTCATACTAATTTAAAATCAAGACTTCAGAAGTTAGGGAACTCGCAAACAAAAATACACTGTTAAAAAAGAACCTGAATTTTCAGATTGTTTTTTGACTGATTTTAACGGAAAATTTCCGTATTGCTTCAAAACAGGGTTTTTCCTCCCAAACACGGAAATATCACGTTCCTGAAAGTACGAGAATGGAACTTTCCCGTTTTAAGGTTGCTGTATTTAAAAGGGATCAACGGAGAGAAAAAAAAAATGGAACTTCTGTCAAGTCACGGGAAATATTATCAGAAACGGAATGTTTCCGGCAACTCTGCTGCCGTACTTTTTCCGTTATTTTCAGGAGATTTTTTTTACAGTGTAACCGTGATTCAAACCTCTAACGTTTTATTTGTTTTTCATGATGCAGCTTACACTGTAAAAAATTCTAGTTGAATCTTTCGCCAAAAAATGGTCAAATACAGCTGCAACCAACATTTGGTACGAAAGTTGAGCCATTTTTTTTAATGGTTCCTAGTTTCACATTCATATTGAAACTACCTCATTATAATGGTTCAACTGAATACCAACTGTTGGTTGCAGCTAAATTTCACCATTTTGTTGGTGCAAGGTTGAACTAGAATTTTTTGCAGCGCAAATATTGCGTTTGTGGCTCACGAAACTGAACAACGTGTTAATGGCTTGAATATCGCTGAAATAAATAATTCTTACTTTCCCCCTCAAATTGTATGCTTTTATTTAAAGCAACCAGTTTGCCAGTGAAAACGAACTGATTGAACAATAGGGAGTAGAAGACGTGTAATAATTAGAGGTATAAATCGATGCTTGTGCATTGAAAAGTGAGATTGTAGATAATGTCTGTACTAACTTCTTATTTTCCTCTAAATGAAATTCGCTAATTGATGTTACTAAAGCGAAAGCTAATAAAAATTTAAATTAAATTATCAAATAACTTATGGAGAAAAATGGAATACTCAACTATCAATTTGTCTATTCTCCAACCACTCCAATACTAATTAAAAAAAAGAAGAAAAGGCTAAAGCTTTCTCTAGATATTCCTGGACAGATTTACACAATACTATTTATTTTGGCATACAATTTCGTCACAGAAGTATTACTTAAGAATTAGATAACATATTATTAAATGAATTAAACGATTTGTCAGAGAAATTGCTTCAAAAAATGAGCTTTTTAACGATACTAAAAGCAATCAATGTTATAAAATCAATTTTTTCTTTCATGCGCACGAATTTAGTGATTATCGTTTTCACCACTTATCAGTTTCTTGAAGAAGATATTTTTGTGCCTGATCAATAACTAATAACAAATTAAAGAAAAAAACCCTGAATAAATCTGTCTTAGAATAAAATCACTAAATAAATCTGTGTTTGACACAGTAAACGGTTCACAAGCAGGGATTTTTTGGTAGTTTTTCGAGCAAATATTAATATTTTTTGCTTCGGTAAATTTATTTCTTTCGTTTTCTGAATAAACTTCTTTCATGGGCTGTAAGAAATCTGAAGCTCACTTTTTTCAATGGATCAAAATAATATTAATAATAAATAAAAAATAAATGAAGTGTTAATAATTTCGTATGAGCGATTACCAAAATACACTAGTTCAAGAGGTAAGGAAATGCTGAAATAATGTAAAACATTACTGCAGCGCTAAATCTGAGCCAGGGGTCCCCAACCTTTTTGTAAGTAAGAGCACATATCAGAATATCGGTCGAATGGTGGGCACCATTTTTTTTACAAGATACATTTGTAGTTTTAGTGTATGGACAAAGTTAATAATACACATTACATATAACGCACAAAAATTTAATTTTAAAAATTAATTTAACATATGAATATAATTAGTATTAAAATATTCTTGTGTAAAGTAAATGATTACTAAATTGCTTGCAAAACATAATAATAAATTATAAAAAATATTTACAAAATATATAAAATACAGTCAATGTGATCTTTGGCATTGCATTTCACTGGCCAGCACTTCAGAATTGGGAGAATATTATGAGAATCCTGCTCTGCAAGCAACTGTCAAGGTGTTCATCTGTGAATCGTGGTCTATATTTTGATTTTATGATATTCATGACAATGATTCACTCAAGTATGTGGAACCAGAAAACCGATTATTTTTATATGCTGCTCTTTTTAAGAATAGAAATTTATTTCTGTCAACTATATTCCAGAATTTATAGTTTTTCCTTTATTCATAGTTATATGGCCCTTTACTGATATACTCTAGATTTTAAATGTTCTCTAGTTTAAAATGGGAAAACTGAAATATTTTATCGTTGAGCACAAGCAGCGGGCGCACCTAGGACGATCGCCATGGTGCCCGCGGGCATAAGGTTGTGGACCCCTGATGTGAGCAATAATATGTAAATCGATATTCACGTCACGTGCTAGAGAATGACAAAATATCATTAATTTCGTATTATTGCAGCTCATTTCATTTTAATGCAGCTTAATTAGTACATGCATACGCTCAAATTGGAAGAACCCACAAATAAGCAAACACTTAGCTTTCTACACTCGATTCCTGTAATGTTCTTTTGGTCTACCAAAGTTCGATACCTGCTTTTCTGCTTACAGGCATCAACAAAAATAAATAAATAAGTAAGTAAACGACTTCTTTCGATTTAAAAAACGGAACATCAGAGCATAAACATCAATAGGGTATTTAACAATAACGTATCCTTAATTGCTTAAAAACGGGTGCACACGGCATATTTGTCCCATATATGAAAGATGAAATCGATTAATCGAAAACATTAAATTTACATTTTTCATTGAAAATCAGCTTGGAATAAATACGATGTACCGACTGACATAAACAGGATTAGACTTAATTCAAGAATTATTATAATTATTTTGACATTATTAAGCTAAATTATTTGAGACGGGGGACGGGAGGACTGACTGTCTCTATCAAAGGTAAGCTCGCAACCGCTTACTTTGCTAAGTGGTTAAAAGTATATCTGAAATTTCTAACTATTAAGTGCACTAGAGTGAAAGGTTTAAGGATCTTTTTTTTCGGAATCAGCTGGTTAGTGCGCTTTTTTACTTTGACTAACGATGGCCCTTAGGGTATCTATAATCCTGCACAATTGGCATTCCGAAGTCAATTTTCCAACTCTTGCGCTCTCCTTGTTACTTTGAATTTCAAATGGGCAAATCTACATTTCACTAAGAGTTACTTAAATTTTGGATTTGTCCTTAATTTCAAATCTTCTTTATCTAATCTCCTTTAACTAGTTATCCAGAAAAGTTGCAACTTATTAATAGAGGTTTATCTGTGGTTTTGTTGATACAATAAACGAATCAATAGTGGCAACACCAATATTTTATAATTTACTTTTTCTTCATCAGCTGGAAGCGCAAATATTCGGCTTTTATTTCTGGAGTGATTGAATCTGTTAATAGCTAAACAATCACGTATTATCTAAAGCAGAAACCAGCGATGCTATTGAAATCAACAATCGATGCTATTAATAAGATACAACTATCATGAAAATGCGAACGTGTGAACTCCTACGTGTAAACTCCGACGTAGTCAATTTTTATTTAATAATATGTGACTGCATGAAAAAACTCTAGAAGAGAAAAAAAAATCGTTACTATCGAAAAAACTGCATATCGACTTCGGCTGCCCACTCGAAAATTCTTAGAGTTCATGTAAAAGAAAAATTACCGACACATAATAAATATTCCTCATTTGAAGTAGTATTCGTTATTATTCTTATTATTATTTTCTTCGTACAGATGGAGGAAAAACAATCCGAACTACACTAAAAAATTCTAGTTCAATCTTTCATCAAAAAAATGTAAAAAATCGTGAAATTTAATTGCAAACAACATTTGTGACTAAGTTAAACCATTACAATGCTGTAGTTTTACCTAGTTCCACCACGAATGAAACTATCAACCATTCTAATGGTTTTTTGGTGAAATGTTGAACTAGAATTTTTTACAGTGCAGAGTTTAGATTATTCAGGCTCGAAATTAGTTTAGAGGAATCAAATTTTGGCAATGCATTTGTCTAAGTAATATATTTATTTCATCAAACTTTCATGGTCCCAGGTTAGTGTAGGCAGAAGCATGATTTCAAAAGTAAAATGATGGTACATTAATAACGCTTGTACTCGGGCTACGCTTTTAAATGTACCCGAATTATATCGTGTGTGTCTAATTTATCGACGAGATTGGGGTCATTCCACAGTAACGGACGTTACATTTACACAGCATTTTTCAACTTCAACCAGCTTTCTAACAAACTTCTTGGGTAATTTTTAGGTTTTTTAATTTTGGCTAATAAAAGCACATGCGTTCTAGGTATGCAAAAATTTTTTTGAAGATATATATGTATTTGCTGTCTGTTAAAAAAAATTCTGAAATTTCGTCACGTGTGTTACTTTTCGGGTAACACACGTAACGAAATTACAAAAAAATTTTTAACAGACAGCAAATACATATATATCTTCAAATTTTTTTTGCATACTTAGAACACGTACTTTTACTAACCAAAATTCAAACACCTAAAAAATGCTCAACAAGTGTGTTATAAAGCTCGTTGAAGTTGAAAAAGGCTGTGTAAATGTAACGTCCGTTACTGTGGAATGACCCATTGGCGCTTTCTGCATATGTTCACTCAAATCGTCAGAGGTTCGTGCTAAATGTCGAAAGCATAAACACTTGCCATTCAATAACATTTGATATGTGCTCGGTAGGAGAAAAGTCTGGTGTTTTTGTAGGCCAAGTTAACATTATATAGAACATGTTGACTGTATAACAGCAGCATGGGGATGAGCACTATCTTATTGTAAAATGCACTCTGGAAATCTCTCTGGATCAGAGATGGCCTCACAAGCTTTTAATCACCACATTAATCTGCTCAAGTTTAGTAAGCTGTTGATTTGCTTCTTCGTCCCTGGTAACGTATGGTAATTCTAAAGCTGTAATATTGACAAACGAAACAGTTGAGGCGTATTAGCACATCTGAAAGATGACGTTCATTCAAATTTCACGTTCCGTGAATAACTGGTGACACTATAAACGTGCATATCACGTTTGCGTTAAATACGCGATATAAGATTCGTGAGCTTATTAGTCCTCAAATATTACGTATGGTAATTCTAAATGATAGGGCTCATAGTGAGGAGTGGCGTAAGAGGTGGTTCTGATACTTCATATCTTTTGTAAGGGCAATTTTGACTCTGTTGTAGAGAGCCTTTAAGGAGAACTGCTAATTTATCGGACAAAATCCAGCAAATTAGCTCACGAATTTTACATCGCGTATTTTAAGCAAACGTGGCAAGCATGTTCACAGAAGAAACCAGTTATTCGCTGAACGTGAAATTTGAATAAACATCACCTTTTGGATGTGCAAGCACAAAATGTTTAGTTGGTCTAATACAACTCTTTCTTTTTCCTATGGTTTTATTTTCTGTCTATGTGTACTTAAAACTCATTTTAAAAAACTCAGATAGCAACTCTTATTGTAACATCCATCGAAGTTTCTTTTAGTTTTAATTCTTAAAAATATTTACCATATTACATTCATATAGAATTTCCATTTTATCTTCCAAAATGCTAGTTTAATTAATATTATAAGTGTCCTAAATTATTAAACTGTAATTAAAGTTTAGAGACTATAACATTTTTTTACGTAGTTTAATTAAAGCTAAGAAAACCGTAAAAATAATTTTTTCAAAGATAAGATCCGAACCTTCAGGAAATTCTTTCTATCTTGGACGATATTTGTTGAGCACAGCACTATTTTATTATGATCAGTTAACGTTAAAAGACAATTTTTTAAACAACTTATAATACATGGACAGTGAATTATTGCAGGGGGAGTAAGCTTCAAAATATAACTTCGAAGTTAATGGTTTCATACTAAAATGCTATTCATATATATAAAATGATGCATTTAATTAGTTTATGAAGTTTATTAGCGTCATAATTGTTCAACCTAGCTCTAATGAAATTACATTTTAAAAAACGAAAAAAAAAATGTATTTTGTTTAATACAATGTTATAAAATTCTCTCAGAGCAAACCTTTTTATTTTCTCCATTTTTTTCAGAGTAATATTATTATAGAATGTGTGGAAAATATAACATGATGAACAAGACGATACATGCATTTCTTGTAATATTAGCACGTGCGCCAAACAGGTAAGAGTAATTCTATTTACTTGGTTTTCAAAAGGAAGAATTTGGTGAAGAGGCTTTTTTTATTTGTACTAATGTGTTATTTCATGCCTCACGTACGAAACACGATTATCTACCTGCGCATGCTGGTTATTGTAGTCTACCTGGATTGTGGTTTATTATTCTTCTCTATCGTTGCTGATGTTGGTCGAGATGCTATCAATACCACCAGAATTTTTTTTTTTTGGCAGATTGAACGCTTTACAATCTAGGAGAGGAAAAATGATTCGTTTTGTAAATTAATTTTTTGTAATTCAATTTCTTTTTGTTTTCTAAATTAATTTCCTTAACGGAAATATACATCCCCTTCCAACGTTAAAATTTAACAAGAATGTATACAGTCATGTCCCGTGCTATCTAAACGCATACATGGTTAATTTAATTTCGGCTAATTTCATTTTGATGTAACTCATCTGGTATATTGTGGCACACAAAACGGAAGCTGCCACAAACCTCTCCAATATTTCACATTACATGATTTTTTTAGTTTTTGAACAGGGAATGAAAAATCAGAGCAATTTCAAATAATAGTTCTCAATAGATAGAAAACAACATCCAATCTTTGATTGTTTAAAAAGATCTATATTTGTTTTTCGTTAAGACTACTTCATTGTCATTATTTGATTTTGAAAAACATATCAATACAACTTATAACTTTATAAAATTAAACTTTCAAGTTGATAACAATTTATTTTTTTAAAAATAGAAATGTCTTATCCTTAATTGCTACGATCGTTTCATTTCTAAGGTGTTTACCGTATAAGAGCTGTATATCATGGGAGGAAAAAGGTTATCATAATATAAATCCTGGATGTTGATTGTTGTTAGATAAATTAATTTGATAATAATTATGACGATAATAATGTAGAATTGCCAGAAGACTTCAATAGAACTAAATAAACAAAATAATTATCTTACTCAATACTTCTTTTTATATTTTACGTTTTTTCCGTTGCTGGATTACAGTTTAAACTTTTTTTCTATCTATATATATAGCAAATACGAATAATTCAGTAACGATATATTATGAGTGCCTTCAACTTTAAATCACAATTTGCTGCATTATTTATCATACGAAGTTATGCCTGAATTCATTTTTTGATTTGTACTTTTTATATTGTTTTTAATAAAAACCACTGCATAGATACACTGAACGATTGCGAACACGCAAACCTGATTTTTGAACAATTTAGCAGGTTGAACTGTTTTGATTTGGCGATAAAAATATTGGTTAGTAGTAACCGTAAGCAAATTCCTTATTAAAACAGAACTCAAATGTATAAAATTCTTACTTGAGCAGGATAATATAAACCATTTAAACAACCGCATTTTCTAATTTTAAGTCATATTACAGCAGATATAAACAACGACAGCTTTATATCTAAAGAAAAGTAATTTTACTTGGTGACTGAAATCTTAAAATTGTAATAGCGGTATCTAGAAGGATTACTACAAATTGAACATCATAGCAATAAAGTGGCTCAAAATAACGAGGGGAACCTCTACCTTTAAATACCTTTGAAAACCTAATCCGTGAGAAGCAAAGGGATGTAAGTGATTCCGAGTAAAAACTCGTTCGAAGTATAGATCTTTTGGCCTTTAATGTTGTTTTTTTCTAAATCAAACTGGGGCTGTGCAACTGTCAGAGCTATTACTAACATCTCTTGCCACAATATAGAATGGTACTTTTCTTACCATTTGCACTAGTTATCTCAAAATTTTCAATTTTGTCACTTACACCCCGTTGCTTCTAGGTGCTTCATATGGGAATATCTAGTTCGGCACTTCCAAACTGGAAGAAATTCAATGTCATGCTTATGGGATCTTAAGACCAGAAAATATCTTGAAATCTGAAAGTGGAATAACAAAAACCAAATGAAATGCGACAAAAGAACAACAATAAAAAAAATAATATAATAAAATAATGGTATAAAAAATGTTTCAAGTCCCACTGTTTTATTCGTTTTTCATGGTATAATTTCCTTTTTTTCTCCAGGCGCCTCTTCCACTGCCTCGCAGGTTCTTTTTTTTGCCTTGATTTGAGTATTTTAAAATTCAAAACATGGTTGCATTATCCAAACAATTCCAAACAAAGCTATCGTTGCCATTTGACAAATAATAATTCTGATAATTTCTACAGAGCCAAAATTATTACTTTTTTTCCTAATTAACGTTATAATAAATTATAAATTGGATGGAATATTGTAGTGTCGTCGGAAGATAAGCTTGCGTGCAAAGTTTGAAGATAATTTATGCAGTAATAGTGGTCGAAAACCGCGTAACAAACTTCCGTGAGAAATCAAGTTAAATAAAACCGTGTAAAAATTAAATAAAACCATAAAAGTGCCTTAGAATGAAGAGAGGAACATTCTTAACGCCTCCTTATATGTTTGATGTCGTATATACAGAAAAATATACACAAATCATATGCATACTACTGGTTGTAACAGTTTGAGAAACTTAAGGAAATGTAATGAACTTTGGAGATCAATGCGTTCAATTAATGACATCTCCCCAAATCACTTTCGTTGCATTATCATTGCATGCTGAAATTTCACTATTACCACTTCAAGAGATGTATAACTGTATAAATATAAAATGTTTTACGAATTTACTGGTTACGTTTTACAGATATGAATTGTTTGACACGCATTTGGTTCTGGAAAAAGATATATTTTTTTCATCTCGGCCGAAACCAGTTCAAAGCAATTCAAAACTTAGGTTTCTGCTAGAGACCCATTTGTTTTCCAAACAGCAGACAGCTTTCGAAACTTTTTCTCCGTTGCATGGGATCTAAGAGAGGGCGCTAGTGCGTTTGATCAGAAAATGTTCTTAAAGCGATGAATTTCCTACGTCAAGTCACACGAGGATCTGCCGCATGCCTCACTTTTCATTGAGAAAAGTTCCAGCCATACCTCTTTAGTAAGTATATTTTCTCTCTCGTTATCATGTTAATTGTAATAAATATTGATATGAGAGTCGAATTTTTTTGACCTGTTTTTCAATGTTTTTGCTAATAATGTATTCTAAAAGTTTTGAACTAATGTATAAAATTGTGAGCGATAATTAAAACGATGTTTTGTATTTATTGAGGTAAATGATTCAATGCAAGTTTTGAATGAGATATTATTTTAGGTAATAATGAGAAAAAACAGTTAGCCTCATTTCTTATTACATTAGTTTACTATATTATAAGTTGTACTGTTCCTAAAAAGTTTAAGTTTATGTATTACAATTTGAACACATAAAAAATTTGTTGCGCATAACTGTTAAGGTAAAAAAGTAGAGTATACATTTTGTTCAATTACTTACTGTAGGAAGTAATCAGAGATTCATTTTTCAAATTGTATTACTTTTCTGAAATTTAATACACTATAATTTTAAAAAGTTAAGAGCTTATCCGTCAAGTTTGGAATCAGCTGAAATCATGTTTTAAAATGTTTCATAAGAAACGATAGAAGTATTAAGTTGTGTATTTTTTTCATACTTTTATAATTTCCCAATAAATTGCGAATTATATAAGTGATCTTTTACTCTGCTGTTGTACTTAAATTTAATGATGTTATATTTTGTGGCCTATTGATTTTTTTTAAATGTTACGAATTACTGTTTTTAATGTTTCAGCGATAGAGCTAAGTTTATTTTATATTTATTAAGTAGTATAAGTGGGAATGTGATTATTTATATTTTAGCGGAGACGTGTGTTTCCACTGGAGTCATTCTAACGCCTTATTGTCCAATATTGTTAACACTAAAATAAAATAATAATATTTAATTAGTTAACTAAATTCTAAAATCAAGATTCTATGTTTTGAAAGTTTTTAATGTATGTCAGATTTTTATTATTAATCTTACATATTTGCGGTTAATAAATGCACAGGAAAAGAAACGAGTACCCACAGAATAAAGAAAAAAGCTCGTTATTGATTATATGAGTATAAAAATAAATTATACTTCGAATTATTAAGCAACATTCCGAAAACTCTAACCTTTGTTTAGTTTTTCAGTATAGTTACGGCTCGAAAAATCGTATATTTAATAAAAAGTCCTTAATTTAGGTCCATTATGAAAATTGTATTCTTTGACCAAAAATTTATTGTGTTCAAACTGCCATACAAAGTTTTTCCTAATTTTAAATTAAGTTTTTTTTTTCAGAATTAAGAATTTTATACTTTCTTAAATATTATTTGTTCGAACGGATTCTCATCTTTAAAACCGACTGATTCAGGTAAGTGGATTTGAAACATTTATTACTATTATTATAACTATTAACTTATTTACAAGTTTAACGTAAAATGCTTCGCGTGATACGGAAATCAATAGCTTAAAATAAAACTTGTAGTAACAAAGTATTTTATAGAAATTTACAATGTCGGTCAATATTTTACAGCATCATTTGTAAATTATTTTAACAAATAATAGCATCGGCTTTCGATACTTAATCAAATTTTAATATCCAACTTTTCAGCGTCTTCTTAAAATGTTTTTGAATGAAAATAAATGAAATTTCTAATAAAGTGCTCCTTCTTCAGCTTTTATTAGATTTGTTAGAAAGTAATTAAATTTCGTAGAATTTGGTGCTTGTATCATCTGCTTTTGGATTTTCTGTACTTGCATTAAAACCCAATATAGGGGTTTTAAAGATGTTGTTTAGTTTTAGAAACGAAAGGAATAAGAACGGAGTAGAGAGGTGCACTTTAGAATTTGAAAATGAAGTCAAAGTAGAATTGATTTTCTAATAAATGAAGTATGAGTTCACACTTATGTTTCAAGAAAGGGAATTTGATTCATATAATTTTACTATTCTCGTACTTCGTAGTTTATAGTCGTTAATCTTATGAGAAAGGCGGAAAATATGTAGTGTTTTTTAAAATAAAAGCTGAAATACTATTTCCTTACTATTTTTATCAGTATTTATACTCAAATTGACATCTACATAATGGATGTAACACATATTCTTATTTATGCGTACATTTGATAACCATATAAAGTTTTTTGGTAACATAAAAAATTCTGCTTCAATCCAAAAAGATTTTTTAATCTGATTATTTACCATGCATCAGAAACTAAATACTATATTGGTTGTAAAATGTTCATATGCATGAGCGAAACCACCAAGTGGTGCACTCCTGAGCTCCGATTTTCGGTGTTCGTATTATCTGGTTTGCGGATTGTCCGTGCAATTCGAAAAACCACTTTATCTTGTTTATGTGAACGTTCCATTAAAAAAATCGTGTTTCAAATTATTGAAGTACTAGCCATTCTGGCTAGTGGTACACAATTCAGTTTTTTGCTATATATCCCGTTTCATAATAAGTGGTGTTTTAGGTGCTTTTTTTTGCGAAGCAAGCTGCTTAAGTGCGTTCAGTGGCAGTAAAAATAGTTTATCTATATGCATTTTTCTACCTATGTCTATCTATTTATCTATCTTCCTGCTTATCTATCTATGCCTGTCTGTCTACACTTCTCGATTTTTACTTATCTATCTATATTTATTCTCTCTATGTATATATATCTATATGTTCTATCTGTCATTATTTGGTAGCTACTGATGTGAATTCGACGGCAGCATAAATTTTAATTTTATCCTTAACTAATCTTAAAATAATTAACCTTTTTTCCTCTTTCATACAATTGGTAGATTCGCTTCACAAAAAAAAAAAAAGAAAGGAAACAAAATTGGAAAGAAAGAAACGTTAAGCGTTAAAATATGAAATATGTGTGAAAAAAAATAGCCTCAACGCCGTTAGTAAAAAAAAAAAACACTTAAAACCAGAACCATACCGTTTGTAATAAAACGACACGATGATCGTTGAAAGAAATTCAGTCGAAGTTTGTGCCACAAACGTTAACTTAAAAAAAAAGTAATGAATATATCTGTACATCTATTCATTACCAGATAAAATGGAGAGAAAAAATCTGTAATTCATAGATTGGTAAATAAGCACTTACATAGAAAATTAAGAGCAAGTATACTTTTCTTCTTTTTAACAGGAGGGGGACAGTCTCGAAGCTAATTGTAAATGTTAATACGACTTAATTTTTTTTTAATTAATAGTGCCAGTAATCGATCATGAGTTTCCCGATTTTCTATATAAACCTCAGTAGTACATTTATTACGTAAAGAAATTGCGAGTCCAGTGCATATTAGACTCTAAAGGCATCCTGGAATTTAATTCTGGTCCATATTAGTACATACAACTGAAATTAGAATTATCTTGAAAGTTAATATATACTATGATGTAGGGGCCGTGGTAGATTAGTGACTAGGATGTCGGACTACCAACCGGAAGATTGGGCGATACCCGACCGCTGACGACCCACCATGTACACTTGGGGATACGCACCCTAAAAGATAGTAAAAATCAGCAGATAAACATCAGCGTATGAAACTATGAAAATTGACAAAGAGAGAAACAGCAATCATGATATTTAGTGCTTTATGCACCTACACAATTTGAAAAAACCATCATATGATGATTACGCTCTATGACCACCATGAACAGTTGTACTGACTGATATGTCTAGGTACAGACTCAAAGAGCATGTGGATTTTGACGTGGATACGTCTTTAAATTTGCTACCATACGGGAGCAATCCAAAAAATCTAATGATAACAAGATCGGGGAATACAGTTTGGCGTTGTAGTTTCGAATCTATCCTCTACATCTAAAATTAAATAATGCAACTGGATAGCTAAAGGATCAAAGAATTCATTACGATAAGCGAGATTAGTGACCCATCGCGGGGGGGGGGGGGGGAGAGCAAAACGCCACCATTTTGAGGTTATTTTGCTGCGTATCGAAATTTGCAATTAGAATAGCTTTTGACTCGTAGAAGCTACGATGTTCGTTTAAGTTTTAATCATCAGCTGTCGTCAAAATCTATCGATTGTGTATAAAACATTAGTTTTAAAGTAGTGGCAGTGAATATAATAAGGTGTTAGAATAAAAAACAATATCAAAAATATATAGATAATGTCGGGTTATACTCGTCGAAAAGCCAAAACTATAAAGTTATTAATTAATAAAGTTATATTGTAACACAATAATTATTTGTTTCCTTGTTTTTATTCTTAATACATAAATAAAAATATTTTATTTAAAATATATAACCCGTTACATAAACCTACTCATGTACAACACACGGCCGTGTCCATGACACAGCCATACCCCACATTTTTTCCTGCGAGTTAGATGCCCATTCCCTGTCAACCATTTTCCAGAATTTTCCTTTTTAATGCGTTGTGACAGTACATGCAAATGACATGCAATCACTTCCCAAATGTATTTCATAAGGCCGGGGTAGCCTAGTGGTTAGGATGTCAAGCTTAAAACTAGAAGATTGGGTATTCAATACCCGACCCGCTGAAGACCCACCATGTGCACTTGGGGACACGTGCATGCAAAATCCGCGGAACCTGAAGTCCCGAGGTAGTTCCGAGGCAGGCGGAGGGTGGAGAATTCCCCTTCCCTTTACTCTTAGGTCAAAAAACGAAGGAGGCGTATTTGTGGTGGCGCCATCTGGTGCCGTCCAAATACATAATGAGCCAAGTCATTCTTCCAGTATTTTTGTGTTACTCATCTATAAAGGAAAGGCGCTCCTTAGTGATCATTCATAAATGATGTCACGCTTCGAGGGGGGAGGGGGTTCGTGAAATTGTGACAAAGTGTGACAAGGAGAGGGGAGGGGTAACCGGAAGTGTGACATCATGCGTTATGCAACATAGCGTGACATGTGACAAAGGGGGCAGGGGGGGGTCCGCTGAAGTGTGACAGATTGTGACAAAGGGGGGTCAAATATGTGGGAAAAAAGCGTGACATCATTTATGAACGTCCCCTTACTGCCTTAACCCTTGGTCCCTCTGAGAAGGGGAGCTTGGATACCCAAGTGGCATTAGAAACAACAACACCCATCATGTTGCTTCATAAATGGAATATTATGGTTTTAACATATAGTTCAACATGCTTACATGTTATCAAAGTTTTTTTTCCTATAAATATAAGCTTATTTCTTATTGTGTTATATAAAAAACCCAATTAAAATCATTTTAATCTGGGTAGTGTAAGCGGCTGATTTTAGTATGCGTTTTTATGAGACAACGGGTAGTTATTTCCACTTTATAGCGTAATGCTCAATGAACCTGTGCGAAAGTCTAGACACGGATTTGTAAGGTTAAGCTTTTATTTTACTTGCAAAGTTCTACCTTCTTAGAACTTTTTTTTTCTTCATTTAGAAAAGAACCGAATAACTTTAGCATTGTAGCTGTAGAAAAGTAGAAAGTTCATACTCAATGGTTTTATAGAAATCGAATACAAAAATACTTTTTTAAATGCAAATTAATCTATAATGACAAATTCTAATAATAATCACCTTTTTCAAAAATCGAAATATCCTACTTAATGTTTATTAATATTCCTCAAACCGTTAAGTAATGGAAGAAAAGTGTTAAAATAAATATTGATTACAAAAGGTCAAACTTTTTTTACTGCATTTTAAAATAGACATTTTTTTAAAATCCAGTATCCTGGAGGAGAGAAAGCAAAAAATATGAAAATAAATAAATACTCTTTGAAAGCAAACGACGTAAATTTACACAATTTTTACTGCATAAATGCTAAAAAGTGGGGGATAATAAATTTCGTTCATTTGCTGCAACAACGTCATAACTCGAAATTCTGACACGAAGGTTGTTCCCGCCCTCTTTGCCGCCGACACGTGCCATTAAGAAACGCACTTACTTTACCGGTCGGCCCGGCTGCGTGCCAAAGAGTTTTGTCCCCCCCCCCCCCCCGGTCGTCAAACATTTGTAACAGTGTTCTGGAAAGTTTTAAAACATACGATGCCATCTTGTGCAAAAAAATATATGGCCTCATGATTTGAGATTGACTTTTTGTTTACATTTCTACTCCAAATGAAAGTTACATGACTCATTTGCACGTGAATTTTTATTATATAAACATAAGGGGAAGGAATGTTTCCGAATAGCATGATTTATGACGTCTCTTTAAATGTGCGCGTTTTTTTGTTTATGGTTACAGTAGACACGAATTTTTTTAAAAAATTTTATGTACAAACTTAAAATTTTGTCAGTTTGTACCTCTTATGTTAAAAAAATACCCCACAAAAAAATTGGCATATAAACTGAGTTGTTTTTTAAAAATTTAAAAATTTTTAAGAACGTTCCACGTGCCGCAATTAAAAAAAAAAAAACTCAATTTTTTTTTCTGATTTTAAATCCTTAGATATCCTTTTATAAAAGAATAGATTAAATGAAACATTTTATATGATAACACTGGTCTACAAAAAAAAAAAAAAAAATCTGCCCCAAAGATTTTGTTAACTGATCTTTTAAGTATTTTTCACGCTAAACTCGAAAATGAAAACCATTTTTCTCTATCACGTAAGAATTTTCCGTGCAAGATGCTGTAATAGTTTACATTAATAACATTTACCTTAAATTATTGCAGTACCTAAAAAGCAAAACCCTTAAGTGATAAGGAAAATGGTTTTCTTTTTCAAATTCAGCTTGAAAAATAAATAGTCTTTAGGCCCCCCCCCCCCCCTCTTTTTTTAAGGGCATTGTAATTTTTACATTAGAAACATTTCCACCAAAAAACAAAGTAATTTTCGATTTTTACATGTTCTGTCATACTTTACCTCAGCAATGTGCCTTTTTAACGTCCAGCAGTAATCTGCTAACATAGTTGCACTCCACTTCCCTTGATATCTTTTCCATAACTGAAATGTCCTGATGGAACCGCTCTCCATGTTCATCGCTTATACTGCTTCCATGTTTTCTGGGGGCATTTTTACACACAACAGGAGACTTCTATGATAAAAAATAGTAGCTCATACTCATTAAACGTGTCGTTCAGTATCAATCTTTTGCCTATTTGCCTTTGTATCCCAATTCTCGCGAAATTCCTACCGAGACCCGCGTCCAGTGCAGTAATTTGATACGCACTTCGGTTCGGGGGTCTGCGGGGGCAGTTTGCGTCACTTCACTTAGTTTTTCTAGCAAAATAAAATGACCACTGATTTATTCGTTGACAGTCAAGTGTGTAATTTATCTGAATAAAAACGATGCTGCGTGATCGGAAAAACACTGAAAAAACTTAAAAATAGAGCATTTCCTTCCTCGTAACTAGAAAACTATACGTGATAGAAAAACTTTGATAGCAGATACTTCAGTACAATGATATCAGATACTTTCAGTACAAAAGTACTTCAGAAAAAGTGGGGCAAAACACGTGTCGACCAGTCTAATTTACAAAATGTAGGCAAAAATATACTTTTATGTGAAATTTTCTAAAAATTTAGTGATTTTTTTTTCAATAAATACTTTTGCAAAGTTTGGTAGCAACTGCATATAAATTGCGGCTCGTGGAACGTTCTGAATTTCTGTTTTGAGGTAATTTTTTGATTTTGAGAGAGAAGGCTTTTTTTCATTTTAAAAGGATGTAACTAGTATATAAAAGTACTTATATATTAAAAAGTTTAGTGTTTTGAAATAATTTTGATTTCTAATATTCATTAATACAGTGAAGGCATACTTTGTACAAAAATCCGATATTTTGGCCTATTTTCGTCAAAATTTAAAGGTCTACTGTAGCCTTATTGTCAATAGGGGAGTTTTATTTTCTCTAGAGCTTTTCACTGTATTTTTTGCACGAAAGTACACAAGAATCTGCTGGAAATCATTTCTCCAGTGTGACGTAACATTACAGAGAATTAACAACGGGGAAACCCAAAGTCTTTAAAAAAGAAAGTTTTGGAGAATGAGAAACAGACTGTAAATTGTCAGCAACAGACACTGTGCCGTAGCAGTGGGACCATCTATGAGTACGCTGAATTACTATTTCTTGTATAAAAAGTCGAAGGTGAATTCAGAACTTGAACTCACGTTCCTGAGATTCCTGTGCCTTAAACCACTCGGCCAAAATGCCCTTGGAGTCGGGAGGACTGGCTGCCGGAGGCTGAGCTGCTCCAATAGAGCTGAAAGTACATCGTATGTCAGGGTCAATTTTTAAACTAGTAGCCTGATGAGGAAGAAACTTGATTCATGGCTTTTTCACGGGAACGTACTTAACTTCACAGAGTTTTATCTGCAGTTGAAGAGAGTGCGCTAAAACAACACTTTTATTGAGAAACTGTTATCAATAAACTTGATTATTTGATTTTAAACAAGTTTTTCATATTTACAGAAACACTCAGCTTTTTTGTATTTGTACATTTTCACAGTATTTGAGTGTACAGTGCAGTTCAATCGATGATTAGATCATATACAAGTGACAATTTTCTGTTTTTACCGTTACAATATCGAAGTGTCTAAAGTTTTAAATTCAACTTGAAGTAGAATAAAGCATGCAATTCAAAATGGCATAAATTATATACCGTTTATATACTTTACACACCATTATTAGACATCGAGTACATGTTCTAATAGTTTTATGGATTTAAGAGCATAACAGCAAAAATATTCGGCCCTAGACAGACCGTTCCAAAAGCACACGTTTGGCGACTTCCGTCGCGAAATTTTAATTTATGCAGCATGTTCAGTGAATAGAACAGGATAAATGCCGTGATAATTGGAATATCCCTTACTATTAATTCTTAAATATTTCTATATTTTTAACTGAAGCTATATTTTTTGAGTTGTAATTTTTTGGGTTAAAGATAAATGCAGTTATCCTACATTATCAATTCAAAAATCTCATATTATAAATTTTGGGTTATGCTGCTGTTGCAGCAAACGAGCGATACATTATCACAAATGGAAAGCAGTGTACAATACAAAGCATCAAGAGTAAATGTCGTGCTGCATCACAACATTAAGTTACTAATTAGATTTAGCCGTTCTATATTTCAAGAATGAACAATTGTAATGAGCTGAACATTTAACTACATTTACGAGTGTTCAGGAGTTTTCTAGGAACATCGGATTATCTTAAATTACATTAAGTGTAGCGAGCTGCATAAATTAGAATCTTAAATCTTCCGCAGCTAAATCTAAAACACATATTTGCTTTATAAGCATTGATATAGTCTGCTAAATTATGCACATAGTATCTTCTAAATTTACTTAAAAATGTTTGAAATGCAAATTTCTTACGTCGTTGGAAATTGTTACGTGAAATGATTAAGAATATATTATGTAATACTCCCCTGAGAAATACAGAAATCCTTAATGGGTATTCGTTATGTTATACCCGTCCTGAATCCTAAACTCCTTATTAGCACATGGAACGTTGAAAAGCGATCGATAATAAATTTACCAAATCTTTGGTAACTGCTTGCTATTGAAAAGCAGATGATGGTGCAATCATGCCTAAGATGGATTCCTTAAGTTTTGCAAATTGCTATATTTGAGTAAAATGCATCGGAAAAATTTAGAGTATTAAGTGTAAAAAGTGAAAAATGCTTATGTGCTCTATAGAAATGTCACATTTACCAAAACACGCATAATAGCATTATAAAACAAAAGTCAATTCATTCAACGTGATTCAACGTAACAAAGATTGGAGATTTGTATTTAGCAGTTACCTTTCAACTTCTAGAGCGGTGTTTCTCAACTTCTTCACTTGTTGAATGTTCAAGTTCCAGGAAACTCTATCGTGCCAATCCTACAATGCATGTATATATATATATATATGTTACGATGAATGTCCGAAATCGGAAAATGTCGACAATCATCGGTCATGTCTATATATACAAAATAGAGAATGTCGACATTCGCCTATTTCGGACATTCGCCGTAACATATATATACACGTATATACGTGTGTGTGTGGGAGCGAATGTACCCGTATTTTCAAATCGGACTGCAGCGCCATCCAGTGAGAAGGCACGAAAAGTACTTATATATATAGAAGATGAGGTCCTAAATGGACACACGAGTTGAACTGCGTGCGCAATTTTATTGTAATTATCGGAACATGCAGTTCTGACCCAAGTATAGTGTAAATTGATTAACAAATGCTGAGAAATGCCTCCACCTAAATTGTAAATTTAGTCAATTTTAAGTTCGACTTAAAACTTTAAACTTTAAACTAGTTGTAAAGAGGAAAAAAACAGCTGTCTTGAAGAACTTAGCAGTAGATAAAAGTTTTTGCAGATAGTGTGCGGAGTGTTGTGTCTACACTCAGTTGAGCGCCTGATATTAAAACCATACACAGTTAGAAAACTTGCCCTTATGAAAAATGTGCCCCTGTCACCTATTTAAATACAAGTAAACGTGAGTTTAAGAAAAATCTCATCAGCTTTTCTCTACCGCCAAGCAACACTGTACGAGGGTCATTTTTTAAGTAGGAACCGTTTTGCAATGGAGTAAAAGAAACTTTATTTAATAACAAAAATTATATCAAAAACTGAAATATGAAATTTTTTTCACTTTTCAACATAGTCGCCATCAACATTCAAGCATTTGTCAAGCCGTGGCACCAGTTTTGGATCCCTTCATCAAAGAACTCTGCCGTCTGACCATTAAACCAGTTCGTAAATATTTCTTTAAGCATCTCATCCTTTTTCAATCGCTTCACACCGAGAAATGCCTTAATTTGGGAAAGAGAGGAAAGTCTGATGGTGCCAAGTCTGTGCTGTAAGGCGGATGATTCAGTACTTCCCAGTAAAAATTGTCCAGTTACGTTTTTGTTCTTGAATTTCAGCAGGACGAACGTTTTTTGCGTTCAGAAACCGATTAACGGCACGCACTTCACAATCGGCGGGTTTACTGATAGACATGGTGACTGACCAGGACTGGCAGAGACGTGAAACATAATGACGGTGTAGTGGAGGACCGGCCAAGAGCTGCTGACCTTGAACTGACGTCACCTGGCTGGATGCGCAGATACGATGCGCAATCGGTTCTTATTAACGGTTCTTAAAAATGACCCTCGTATTTAAAGCTCACAATGAAACGTTTATTTTAGCTTTTTTAAAACTACCTTTCGAAGAATAAGGTAATGTACATAGTATTAAAAACAGTATACATAATGTAAGGTAACATACATAAAAGTTAAAACAACCTACAATGTAAGACAATATACATAAAATTAAAAATTTTGTACATAATAGATAAACTATAATGTAGATGTGATAATTAATTCAGCATAAATGCCACGCATTGTTGTAGTTGTCGAGTCCTCGCGCGTGACCAGGAAGATTGGGTACGCTGCTCCTGAGTCTAACGGGGCCCTTATAGGCAGGAGTCCGATTTCCACCCCTTTTTTGAAAGGTCTCTTAATTTTTGAACCAGCTCCCAGATGAAAGACCGTCACCTGGGATTCGCACCCCCAGAGGTATCGTTTCACTTGGAAGACATTGGAGCCACGACCTATTTAACGTGCACCAGCTCCCTTTAGCGTACACGGACACCACAGCAACCAGCCGCGAGAGGCTGTCACCCTCCCAAACACTGACCTCAGTCAATGTTGCTCCACTTTCGGTGTTCAACGGGAACCGAGCTTCAACCGACTGGTCCACTGCGGGACATTGTAGTATAATTACGGAAGAGTTAAAATTAGAATAACATGCTTTTTATACTATGTTCTTGATTTCAAAGAAAAAACGAAAGCTTCCCGTTTAGTCAATCAAACTAGATAAATTCGGTACTATCAAACATTTTCCCTTATGACCTTTCCCCCACCCCCTCCCCCTGAAAATTTTATTGTTAAATAAAATGCTATCCCATTCTGCCTGGTTCGGCATAGGTTAAAATGCAACTTAAACTAGGAAAGAATGCCTAACCCTTCCATAAACGTGGTACTAGATATTCGCCGTTGTGACGAATGTGATATTTATTAAACTTAAAGCAGATTCTGTTACGTAGTGGCAGTATTCAGCGTAATGACAAGGCACCGATGAAAAATTGACATATGCCCTAAAATATGCGCCCGTTTTGCGTAGATAATACGATAAATGTCGAAAACATCATTTTTCGAAAGAAAAAAAGAGTCGCGGAATAGGTTAAGCCCTTAAGAGAATTGTGTGATTTAACACGAAATGACAAGCAGTCTTGTTTATCGTCATTTGCAATTAGAATAGTGACATTAAATTTGTAATAGATATGGAATGAACATTTCATCGGTTAGGAATAATTGCAACACGAGGTTTCTTGTTCCAAAGTAGCTTATCTGCTCCTGAAACTTAAGAGAGAGATTTAATGAATTACATTTATACTCTTATTCATGAAAATAGTAATATGGAATTTAGTACTTTATTGAAAATATTTTGTCGCAGAATTAGGACTGAAGTTTAATGCCTTATAATAGATATTCTATGACTACATTTAAATTCTTATTTATGAACATTTTAACATAAATAAGACTTTATTACTGATTTTATGGCTATGATTGGTTTTAATGGCACGTTGTAAATGTTATGATATTAATACTGTAAATGAATTAATAATTACATTTGTAGTTTTTCTTATGAAATATGTAGCATGAAACATTTTTCCTCATAGTTTTTTTAACTGTTTCTAATGGTGGGAGGGGGAGGAAAGGGCTGCGTGTTGCTTATAATTTTATAGTTCTAGTCATTCTTATGAAAAGTGTCATATCGTGTTAATCAATTTATTGGTAATATGCTGCGTTACATTTATTTTACTTTTGATAAATGTAAAATAAAGTAAAAATCATTTTCATTAGTTCTTGACGATAAATTATTGTTTTTTAAATTAAATTTTGATTCTTTAACTACCAAAAACAGAAAGTGAAGTTATACTCTGATTCTATAAAAAGTACAACGATTACTCTTGTGCAGGAAATATAAATATGAAAGAAAATTAGGGATCATTCATAAATGATGTCACGCTTCGAGGGGGGGAGGGGGGTTCGTGAAATTGTGACAAAGTGTGGCAAGGGGAGGGGAGGGGGTAACACGAAGTGTGACATCCTGCATTATGCAACATAGCGTGACACGTGACAAAGGGGGAGATGGGGGTCCGCTGAAGTGTGACATATTGTCACGAAGGGGGGAGGGGGTCAAATATATGGGAAAAAAGCGTGACATCATTTATGAACGGTCCCTTATTATAGCCCAAATCAAACTGCAAAATTATTACGGACACATGTTTTGGGCTTACAGCGAAACCCGTTTTCATTCTATAAATACGTAGGTTTCTGAATGTTGTCATCGGACACAACTGTCTCCCATGACTTACATTGAATGAAGCGTGAAGAATATGTAACGGAAAAAATCGAAGTTTATTCAACGAAGCAATATGTTACATGAAGTTTTGTAAAACAAAATTATTTTTATTATATGTACTCGTATTATAATTTCAGATGACATCATAAAGCAAGAAATGTTTTTCTTTTATCCGATTCACAAGAAGGGAATCATATTAGAAATGCTGAAAATTTTATGTATTCGGTTAAACACTTAAGAGTGAGTAGAGGGGTCGATTATTTTTTACACCTTTACAGAGCCATTTGTTAAGAAAATTATGTGTATTATATTTCATTCCATAGTATAATGTAAAAAAAAAAAAAAATATAAATTTTGATAGCATCAATTATGAAGCCAGCATTTTACGTCTTTCACTGTCATTATTCTAAATGAAATTATGCGTACAGGAAATATAAAGAAATGAAAAGAGTGAAAGCATGATTCGTAATACTTATTACACTATAGTTTGTTTAGACTTTTCTTATTTATCCGTACGTTTTCCATTTGCTATATTGCTTGAACGGAATTTAAAAAAATGTAAAAACATATCAACACTTCTTGTTAGAGACGTGAAAAGGGTCGAAAGAGAAAGTGAACGAAGTGAGTGAAAATGGAGACTTGAAAAAAGAGTAAAAAATATAAACCGTATCAACACTTCTTGTTAGAGACTTGAAAAGTGTCGAAGAGAAAGTGAACAAAGTGAGTAAAATTGTTAGAGAATTGAAAAAAGTGTAAAAAATGTAAAACCATATCAACACATCTTGTTAGAGACTTGACGAAGTCAGAGCGTTTTTATTGGAAACGGACCGACCCGCAAGTGCATTAAAAAATTAAGTTGGGTTATCATATACAGCTGAGTTTTTTTTAATAGCACGTTTTCAATGCTTTCCTTGGAATTTTGAAAAACAACAGGTATAAATTCTTTACTCTTGTCACTTCTACTCCCACCACTTAACAAAGTGTTTCGGTGGCTAATGATATCTTACTTTGGCAACTTCATTGATGTTAACAAATTTAATAGCTAACATTAGTTTATTGTGACGCATCAACAATCGATATACTGCAAACGAAGCCAAAACGATTCCGTTAATGGTTATTTTTCACGCCCACGATTTTAAGTACAACTTTCGATGACAATGATTTCTCTACAGACCTCCTAATTATTCTCGATAATAAAAATAAAATAATAAAATAAAATAAATAAATAAAATACTAGACTTGACAAGCGAGATGATACAATCAGACAACAACAACAAACACATACACAAAAGAGTAAAAGATTGACCCAGTATGTATCGTAATCTGTAGTCCAAAAATATTGCCTATATGTTAAAATGTCCTTAAAATTCTTCTTAAAGTAAAAGACCTATTTTTTGAAAAATGTTTTACTCCGAGTTCAGCAAATATAAGAAAAATGTAAATAGAACTTTTAAATCAAACTACCAAGAAAATTTAAACATGTTTAGTTTGACTGAACCGTATTTGTTTTAAGATAAAGTATTTCAATACTTTCTACATTTTTAAAATACAAAATATGAAACCTTTTCTAACGTTTTTTAATTTTTCCAATTCAACGTTCATGTTTTTAAAAATAGTTGCTAAGCAACATTAGGGAACGCAATGCTGCTAGCGAATATATTACTTTTAAACTTTTTTTTTTTTGACACGAAGTACACTTTAATACGACAGATCTTCTATCTTTTATTCATTTTGAAATGAGTTTCTGAAAAATTTTAAAACAATTTACCACTTTTGTGAATATTAGTACTTGATTTTCTACTTTCTTCGCTAGTTTTTGAAAATTATATTTACTGCAATTCTGTTTATTCAAAAATTTCTTTGATCCACGTGTTGTAGAAGAAACATGAATTTTCTTTTTCTAAAAAAAATCTTAGGAAATACAACAATGGTTGCACTAAATAGAGGGCAAAAATGATAAAGTTAAAATTAAAACTGAGAAAGAAATGTGTATCAAAGAAAGGAAAAAAATGCAGTTCCTTTGTTGTAAAAGTAAATTTCTTTGTTGTAATACTTTATAATAGTAGTTTTTCACTGCATTTTTCAAATAGTTATTAAATTTGTGGTTAATCTGATTGTGTTTGAATGAAATTATATTAACGTTCATAATATAACTGTCCGTTATAAAATCTATTGGCATTATACATCATTATTGCTATACGGAAAATGGTTCAGAACAGTAAAAGTTATAGTAATATAACTAATATTTTGAAAGAAGAAAGGGATCCTATATGTTTTTGCGAATAAATTATCGATTATTAAAATTTTAACAATTATAACGATGCCTTTTATCATATTATTTGCAAAAGTAAACTTTAATCATTCGTTCATACCTGCATCCCTGCTTAGAAAGGAGATTTAATCAGCCTACCCTCTAAAAATTAACTCACCATTGCATTATTTTTTACGACACCCGCATTATTTTTAAACCTCTTCAAAATCGATTGCCAAGTTCCAAGAAAAATACTGATAAATTACTTTCGTGTTTGTCGAATACTGACGTCATTATAATTGTTTACCGTAGAACTCTTCCATCTTTTACCCATTAATAGTAGAAGAATGCTGGAAAGGTGAAATGGTAAAATTTTTATTCCGTTTACAGCACCACCTATTTGATAACATTTTATATATGTTACATAGCATGCGGCTGATTCCAGTCAAAACATAGTTGCTTCTAAGTATCAAGGTATATTATTATACCCATTTTCAAAATTGGATACTCATATTGTAATATTTTGTGTGAAGTCAAAAATATTTTTTTGTTATTGCATAATCATAAAGTTCCTATTATTTGTTACGACCCACTGATGTCCAGTACAGTGTTAATTTATATAATGTTGAGTTTATTTTGATTTCAAATGCTCAGTACAATTTGTCAAGTGCATGCGGGGTGAAATATGTACTTTATTTCACTTCACCTTGGTGTTGAACAAATAAAGTTTTCAATCAATTGATTAGTTGATTGAATTAATCTGACTCAATTTAAATCAGTCTAATTTCAATCAGATTAAATTCAATTACAGACACTAAAACCCGACAAAAAAGACAGAAAAAGAAAGAAAAAACCATAAACTGAAAAAAAATCCAATATATTTTATACTATTTTTAAAGGAGGTTGATTTCAAACTGCTTAAGCCACCCAGCAATATAGGTGAACAGTCTGTAGAGCCCAAGGCAACCGCGCCAAGGGCCCGGGTTCGAATCATACTAGGGTAGGGATGCTATTAATTGGTCTAGCAGTTTTTCCAGTTACGTCCTAGTAGTTCAAATTCCACCTAAATTTGTAGGTACCCCCAGTGGTCCATTTCTGGGATTTATGTTTTTCATTTTTAGACTAATACAAATGCATAAAATGGTTTGTTGTTTTAGTCAAAACGTATGATTAATTTCTAGGAAAAGAAATGCGGGAGCCCTATAGTCTTAAGAATGCATTTTCATGCATAAATACCCCATGTTACGTCTTTCATGTAAACATTCACATAAAATTGGAAGAACCTGAGCTCTCGCCAGCTCGCATGCAAATTAGGCCCTAGTTTCCATCAAGATACCAAAGTACCAACGAAATTTTCCTTGGTATTTTTGTCCCAATGTATGGGGCAAAGTGATAGTTTTCCCCTTTCATTTACGTAAACATTTGCTGCCCAAGATGAAAAATAATGTTTCAACGGAAGTTCTGTTATAAAACTCATAGTTCTCTCTTAAAGTACTGTTATTTTCGAAATAAATTTCCAATTTGTTCATTTTAAAAATATCATTTTTGCATTGTTCATTTGAATATATTTTTTTATTATCCATCGCTTATACACATACAGAAAACATTTAAAATCTTTTACAATTCCTATCAGCTGGCACTTAAGAAGATTCATATGAAAATCAAAATTAAAAAAACCCTCTTTACTTTCGAAAATTTCTTATTTAAAACAGCCTGAAAATGAAATAACTAAAGGTTTATTTTTTATATTTCTCTCTCACTCTTTCTCCATATATTATGTACATCTAAGCACTAATAATCACCATTCACATTGGCCTTATGAGGCGTTGCAAATGAAAATAGAATAATTTGTCAGAAAAATCCTAGTGCTCTGTTCATTCGTAAAGAAGTTTCACATCCCTCTGTTTGTTAAAGCATGAATTTTAACGGGAAGTGTCCTTATGGTAGAATTTTAAAAGCTTACAGGAATTTTCAAGGACCCTACCAAAATAAAGGAGCATTCAGAGACCATGGAAAGACCACAAAACTTGTGGAGAGACTGCAATATCGAGAAATTAATTAATTTAACTTCCGGAAACCGATTCAGTTTCCGAATCTCTATTTTTACCAATATCTCAGCTTTCATTTATTTGACATCACAGCTTTTTTTCTACTTCTTTTTTAATGAATGATGACAACATAGGAATATATAAATATATGTAGTGATGCTTATAACTTGTAATAACTTATATAAAAATAAATTATGAAAAAATATACAGACGGAAATAATAATTACAAAATTTAAAAAATAGAGCTTCATATAACATATGAAATTTCATCATATTGTGTAAGTGGATAAAATAGAATTAACATATTTTATAGTGTTTTCATATTAGCTACATTGACGTCACAAGTTTTATAATATTTTCCCCCACTTAAATGAGCATATACACAATTGATATAGGTAAATCAGTCCCGTCATTTCAAAACTTTCTGGGGGGGGGGGGCGGAAAGGGTATGAACTCATTAAGAAAACAACAAAATGCATGTACATGCATATAAATGCTTGATGTTTTCCAAGTCAGTGGGGGGGGGGGGACTTGCCCCCTGGACCCCCTTAAATGACGGGCCTGAGGTAGATACAAGAGATTTAATAAACATGCATAATAAAATTCTTTCTCCGGTTGCTTAAGATAATTTCATATTAATATTATTAATTTAAATTCAGTAGCTTTCAGTTAATAATAAAACTTTACGAATATAATTTATTTCCATAAATTTCCGTACTGCAAAAAACAAAAAATTGAAAAGTCACTCACGGGATCATCCAATCCCAAAAAACGAACATAGAGAGGGCGCTACCGTCTTCAAACCAACTGAGATGTCTGTTTTAAAGCCTCACTCCGGCCCTTAGCAGCCAGAACATGTTTTGTCCTCTTTCTCTACTTTTCTCTCCACTTTTTAACTCCACTTTTCTTCGGAGGAAAACTTCCCGAGCATCTTTTCTGAGTAAGGCATCTTTTTTCTTCCCTCGCATTTTTCTTTACTTAGTTTGGGAAAGAAGTTCTAAGTGATTTTGAAAGTTGTGCTGTAGATTTGTTCATTGATAAAATTTAATTAAAATGTTTAACAACGTGCTAAAACTATTGAAGAGAAGTTTGGCGAATTTTAAGTAAACTTTTTGAACTTGGAAAGGTACTTGCGTTGGTGCGCAAACATGTCAATTTTTCATAACGACATGCAGTTGAAGAGTTAAAATGTCAAACTAAAACGCTGAAATGGTTTATATGAATAATTAAATTACTTATGAAATAATTTTACCTTTATTAAACGGGAATAAATACTTTTTAAATAGCTGTATTTCAAAAATAAATAAATAATAAAAATAAATAAAGAAAGGACATTTTTAAAATGCTATAATTTTTTTAATAACATAAAATTGGGTTTCAAAACTTTCTTGTAATTGTTTATCTATTTAAAATTTAAATCCATATGGGAAAAAGGAAGAAAGGATCCATCCGTTTTTACAAACAGTTTATTTACTTACATCTAAATTTTATTATATTGTAAAATAAGAAATGTAAATTCTCTATTACACTTTGTTTTCAAAATATATTTTCGAACATTATTTCAACTTTTCTCATTCATTTCATTGTTAAAAATTTAGAGACCAAAAAAATCCACAAAGTACTTAAACTTCAATGCATGTTTAAACCATAAAACCTAATAAAGCGCAAAATAATTCACACAACTTTCTTTCCATGTATACATAAATTTTATTTAATTGAATTCCATATGTTCGAAATTATTTGTTACTGTAGTGCCTGAATGGAAAAATATAAATCAAATTCTTAAGCATTAATTTTGAAAAAGTTCAACTTATTTGCTCGAATGTTTGCTTTTTCTTGCCTTTAGTTTTAAATTGAAAACTCATGTATAATGGAAAATTTTATTAAGAATTCTAAACTATGTTACTGTTTTATGAAAAGAATTAAATAAATAATTTGACTTAAAAGTGTTTCGAATTGAAGTTTGCTTGAAGGTGAAGGAAATATAAATTCAAAATATATTTTTCAGTTATGTATATTTTACGATGTTAACACAAATGTATATTTGTTTTATCTTTTCCTTGAAAATATTCTCGAAAACTTCTTAAATAATGGCTGCCACATGCTTTTAAATTAAAATTTCTCAGAGATGTGCCCGTACTTCTTTTTGGTAAATCTTTTGTTTTTTTTGTCGTTTTATAAATTGAATACCTAGCGTGTGGTTACAAATTCGGATGCATTGAAAAAAAAATATGAAATAAATTTGTGTTAAATTTGAGAACTGTTATTTTTTTTTCATTCTTGATTTCAATCTAAGTTTTGAAAGCTCATACAAGTAGTGAAAATTAAATAGACTTTAAGTAAATATACATGTTTAAGTGAAATATAACTGAAGTATGTTATAAACTTGAATCTTATTATTTAGCTGGTTTATATGAAATATATTGTCTTAAAAAGTTTTAAATGTACGAAGAAGGCTCGTATAGTTATTAAAGTTTAAAAGTAAGAGACAATTCAATGCGATGTCTGAAACTGTGTGTGTTTAAAACTTTAATACTTTTCAAAATCCTTAGATCAAATTAAAGAAAAAATGCTAGTATTTTTTGTATTGTGAATCAATGCACCATTAAAAGATTGCTTATGACTGATGTTCTAGTTTCCTCGGCATAGTCTTTTTTTTTTTTTTTGTATTGATTACTATATTTTTTTAAATACACATGTAAAAACTAATAATTAATCTTGAATACTATAGTTTAAGTAATCATCATAGGAAATGTGGCACAAATATACTTCGAAGTTAACATGTTTAACTTTCAAATTTTTGCTATAAACATATGGTAAGAACTTTATTGTTATGCTTCGATTTCTTAATTGAATAATATTTGGTAAAGGTCATTCAAATGAAATTGTATACGTACTCTACTAGAAATTTAGAAAAAGTTTCTAATCGTAGATCAATAATTAGTAATGAGCATATCAATGAGCTTCCGCTTTTTGTTACAATAATATGAGGTTAGTTTACGTCACATTTATTATAAAACTACAATTATATCTCAGTGTAAGGCTTGTGGATATATAAAAATGATTCTTTTTTTGATAAATATAATCCAGAATTTACGAATGATTTTCTGTGCAAACTGTTCATAATGTGGGTGTGTTTTTAAATCAAATAATTATATTTATTTGCTAAATATCATCTGGATCTTTACAAGAAAATGTTACAAAAATTCGTTTACAATGTTTTTTTAAATATTTCTTTTAATAAAATTTTATTCTTTCTGTAATAAATATATTATCTTAATTTTTACTAACACATCTCTGACATGTATAGATGTTTCAAAATGATTTTTTTAAATCAAAATCTATGATTTAATTAATAAATATGAAAAATGACAAATGAAAAAAAAAATGGCATTTGTGATAAATTTTTAATAACTGCAGTACACAATACTGTATTGATAAAATATTGAATTGGATGTCTCGTATCCAACTTTTATATATATATATATGTGTCTGGAAGCCAAAAAAGAATCATTCCATCAAGGCGCCATCTAGATAGATTAGATGACCTAGAATACTTTGTTATGTATGTGGTTATGTAGCTTAGTTGCAATTTTTAGACTCTTCCTTACACTTTAAAAAATCCCGTAAAATTTACGGTTTTAAACCGGCAGCTAGGTTAATTGCGGAAAACTGTAAATTTCACGGAGTAAATACGAAACGGTCTTTTACCGTACGCAAATAACTTTACAGGGAAAAAACCGTTGCGACTACGGATTTACTTCGTAAGATTTACACTTTTCCACAACCAAACCAGCTGCCGGTTTAAAACAGTAAATTTTGCGGAATTTTTTTCCAGCGTACGGACGGGACGGCTTATATCCTAAAAGAGAGGACTCTTAAAACACAGCGATGTGTGAACTGAAGCGATTCGGTCCCAGCAATTCCACCCCCCCCCCCCCACTTCTGAAGGTCCAAACTACCGTGAAACATGTTAAAGGTTGATCCACTCCCAACTAAACTTTATTTGACCCTACAACTTTGACAGTGCTTCCGATTTCTGGTCTTTGTCCAATCCAGTTTCTTTGAGTAACAATTTTTTGACTTATTGTCATGAAATGAATGACCGGGATTTTATTTCAAGAGATTCAGAATTGCAAAGTTTTAGTTATGCACAAACATAAAAGAAAAAGTCGCAAACGCAACTTTGCGATTCTGAATCTCTTGAAATAAGATCCCGGTCATTCATTTGATGACAATAAGTCAAAAAAATCGTTACTCAAAGAAACTGGATTGGACAAAAAAAAAATCAGTTGTGCTCAAAATGTTGCGGGAAGTGTATCAGTTTGATGTTTTTTCTTATAAACTAAATTTTTACATTTCCTGAAAGTAAGTAAAATGTGTTGGGACGTTGGGTTTTTAAGCCGATTTCTAAAACCTCAAAGTGTAAGGGGAAAATTTAGGCAAACCTTTCCTTCAAAATGTGGATTTTAAACGAAAATTGTTCATACTGAACTGAAAGAGGAAGAACGTGCGCGAGCATTTTAAATGACACAGCTTTAAAGAATCACTTGTATAAGTAAAAGGAATATATTAAAAAGATAGCTATGAAAAGGGGGAAAACGTCTAGCAAGTTTCACAATAGATATTTGTTGGAAAAACTGATTTTAAAACTGTACGTGAAGCATTTGAAAAGTTTGCAAAATGCATGAGTGCCAGAGGAAGAAAGGGTGACATGATTTTATTCTCCAAATTTGCTTATAGAAAACGTTTAAAGTGTTTTTGATAAAACTGAATGTTAGAAACCTTAGTTATACCCAGGGATATGTGTTTCATCTTTCTTTGTTAATATTTCATCATTATATAACACATGGCAAACTAAGGTACAGTCACGTGCCCACACTTGGGACAGTTTTGAACTTTGACTTTTAATAGCATGCTAACGTCGTGTTTAGATTTGAGCTGCTTGTATTACGTTCTGGTAGAGCCTTACTATTTTACCTTACAACAAGTTGGACCTTAAAAATAAAATAAAATAATTTTTTTTTTTGTCCCAAGTCGGGAAATCTTCCGCCAAATATGGAGGTACTAAGCATTTAAATTTTGTGTTATATCTGGAGAATTGGATACGAGCTTGGGGACGCTCATTTTCTTCTTTTAGAAGAATATTTTACAACTAAAAAAACATAAACATATAAAAAAATCATAACGTACCCTTAACAGTCTTGACGAGTTTTATATTTTTTAGAAGAGTTACCTGTCTCTGTGACTATTGATTGGATATGAAACTTTCATCATTCTTTAAAATGAAAAACTTTACTCCATGTCCTCTACATTTGAAACTTTAAATGTATTTTATGAGTCCAAATTCTTCCTCGTATGCCGACAGAGTGGCTTAGTGGTAAGTCACTTACCTCGTACACCCAAGTTCGCAGGATCAAACCTGGATTAGGTCGGTGGATTTTCAAGATGTAGAAAATCGTCAGCGCTCTTGTCCTGTGATTTGTGGCACTTTAAAGACCCCTTGAGTATCTGTTTGGCTTGTACACCCTCGGCTAAATTAAATTCCTAGTGCAGTTTCGCATCATTTAGAGTTAAAGGTGGCGCGTCTAGGAGGAAACTGCGTGTGAAAAATCTCAATTGGTAATTTATCCGCTGATAGTGGTGCTACTTGAAAGAATGGATGCCGGTTTCCGGGGAATGAAACTTGGTCTGCAAAGGTTAGTGACCATACGCAGCCCCATTAGAAAGAAAAAAAAAAGTTCCTGGTATCGATTGTTTTCCCTGTCATTCATCTATCTCTTCAACAACCTTTCTGACAAATATATTTCACATTAGTTTTCATGCCTTGTTTGTGCTTAAATTTCACAACAAAGCGATCGCACAAATTTTATATTTTGAGGATCATCCTTATTAGTGGCATGTATTTTTATAAAAAAAAATTCAGAAAAATCCTTTGCCCACCAACAATTTCCACAGACATTTTCTAATGATATCGTCGTCAATTAGGGATGATTTATTTTTCTCAGAAATAAAAATATGTATAATATGTTTATGTAACTGTACGTCTTATTCACATTTATCTGAAAATCTCCTTCTTTTCTTCTCAACTGATTTAGCAAGATACCATGAATTCAAAATAAATGGTATTGCTGGCAGATTATAGTAGCAAATGAGTAATAACCGTAAAAGAATTATTTGCAGTACTTTGTCTGCGTTCCATGTTCTGTATAAAGGATAATAGAAATAAATCGAATTATTAAACTTTTCGTTTTGTTATATAAAAAAATGTTTCATAAAAAACATCCCGCAAGGTTTAGTTTATTCATTACCGTGTGAAACTTAACACGACACGATGAAAGGAGCTCATTCTAAAGCAACTGATTCAGAGAAACAAGATGATATTAAGCGCCTTTAACTAAGAGTAAAAGAAGAAAGAGAAAACATTTCCAAATGCGGACATTTCTAGTAAAAAGAAAACTCCAATTGGGGGGGGGGGGGACTCGCCAGTAGTGTTCAAAATGAATTAAATCATGATCTAGTCTCACATATTTTTCGGAATTTATTTCTCGAGAACAGGAAATCGGAGGTCAAATATTTTAGGAGTCAAAAAAAAAAAAAAAAACCCTTTCGATCACTGTTTTGATTGCTACTTATGTTTTATTTATTATTTGTTTTTCTATGGATTGGTCTCCTTGTTAGAACATATTGCAGTTTTTTTTAAATCTTTAAAGACGTTATACATTTATCAGAGAATATTTCTATTTTTGTGGCACAGCAATACATATATATATATACAGTCAAACCCCGCTATAACGACCCTTCAACGGAACAGCGAACCCTCGCTACACCCGATTTTGCAAAAAAAGTGTTAATTGACTAAGATACTTCTATATAATAAACATATTTCTTACAATAATCAGGGTAGAGGTGTAAAATATTAACTTTAAAAATGGTTTTTAATAATGAACAAACAAATATAAAAAAATACCTTATTATTTATTCATAGTATGAAAGACAGATGATATTACTGGCTGTGAGCATTTGGATTTTATGCACACTATTGTAAAAGATAGTGTTTGACTAGACTAGAACACAAATGGGAAGGAATGTTGCTAAGATAAATCGTATAAAAGACCTTAAATTTTAATCGCTATAGCCGATTTCTTAACGTTTGGTGATCGTTATAAACGTTTGAAAATGCATTAATGACATAGGGTTTCAGTTGGGGCCATTTGAAGGGGTCTTTACAACCGCGGGATCGTTATATCCCGGGTTCGATATAGCAAGGTTCCACTGTTTATATATATATATATAACCGGTGAAAAAAAACAAGACTGTCAAATCAGTGCTTCGTATCTCTGCCTTTAAGGTTTTAAAGCTCATATTCGAATCTTGCTCAAATGCGTGTTTTCTGAAATTGTTTCTGGGAACGCTTTTCACCACTAATGGCGTGAAATATTCTAGGTGAAGTTCAGCAATTAGAGCTTGGTTTATTATCATAATATCCGAGGTCCTTGCTTGACTGCTAAGTACCTGCGGTCTTCATTAAAGATGCGTTTGCGTTTGTTAAATACGTCCTAGTCGTAAATTGAAACGGCACCTTGGTAATGAAATATGGGAATTTACCTCGAAATGATTTTGATTTATTTAGAGATTATTTCACTGAACTCCTGACTATCCGGGCGAAAACGTGCACGAATAATCGAGAAAGGACGCTGTAAACCACAATTACATGAATTTGAACTAAACTCATCTTTTGCTGAGTTTAATCAGCGTAAACATTAATATGTGATCTGTACTTTGCAAAAGGAGAGAAGGGCTTCTCATATCTATAATCCCCAATTTGAAGAACATAGTGTAGTTACATACAAAGTTACCCTGCTTAGACCTACGTATAGCTCGTTCTAACACGTGTATCTCATTGAAATTTAGTTTATACTTTATACGGGCTTTGGGGTAAATAAATCTGCAAAGGAAAATATTAGTTCAATTTTTTTTAGTTCAAGAAGGGGTGGCATGAAGAAGAAATAGCAAGTTAGAAACAAACTAAAAAAAAGATCAAACAAATATTGAATGTGCATTGCTTTTACGTCATTCACATGTTCACAGTGTGACGATCTTTCGTTATGCAACGAGTGGGATAGTTAGCTGAGGACTAATAACGAGGTGTCCTTTTGGTCGGTTTTCGTGCTGCTGTCGTCTCGCCATGTGTGCGTAGTCTGAATCACTATTTGTTTTGGCATATGTAGAATCACTGCAATGAAATATTGAATGTGCATTGTTGCCTTTGCGTCAATCGCATGTTCGAAGTGTGTTTTACGTGTTTAACAGTATTACGAAAGATTTCTCTATCAATTGTACGATCAAAATTGCTTGAGGGAGAGGCAAGACGTTGAAAAGCTGGAACTTTTATTTACATATATACCAAGTTTCAATATCATATGTCTATTAGAACGAGCTCTACACAGGTCTAAACAGGGTAACTTTAATTACTATATTTGCTTGCAGAGGTCGAAAATCGACCGCTGTCCATTAAATTTTTCAACTTCAGCCTTGAACGTTTAAACAACATTTCAGACATTGTAATTTCTCTGTTTAGCAACAGTTTGTTTCGTTTAAATATTACAATTATAGCAATAATTTCTCTTCAGTCAAACTGATGTTACAAACAGTGCACCGAGTTAGTTATTTAATCCAATGCAATTGTAACACATATTACACATAACTCATTTTATCTCTCTGAATTCCTTGTCCTGTGAAGACAATAGAAAAAAATGGCATCCTATTATTATTGAATAAATTAGAAGTGCATTCTCAATTTAATGAAGAATTCAAAACACTAATGCAAATCAACAAACTTACGAGACGTTGATTCGAAGCAAAATTACCCGTCACCGCACTTATTATCTCACTTTATATTATATTAGACATTGTTAGCTTCGAATTGTATTTAGTTTTGTTTGACATTGTACTAGACAGACAATCTGACTGACATATCACACATATATTTTGGAAATGGATTAACTGACACATTAAGATTAAGCTTAACCGCTTTTTCAGTCTAATGACTAGAGGCAAAGTTGCATTATAAGCTGTTGACAACACACCCCACCTATTTATATAATATATAGATATATATATATATTTATATTATAGATATAGTTATCTAGATTAAGGATAACCACCCTGTATTTGAAGAGAGTGTTACAGCGTAATGAACAGAACAGGAAATGGTTTCTCTTTCGATTGCAACAACCGGGGGATTTGGAATTGTAATTGATAGAATAGCAAGGGCGCTCTCACCGGGTGCTTATTTTTTTATTATTATTATTGCAGTTATTTTCCTCGTGGTCCATGTAAAGTATGCACGTAGTTTCGATGTAAGTACGGTTATTAAAACGAACTACGTCAGGTAACTTTAATTACAAATCACACTACAAATAGATTCGTTGCAAACCATGGTACTGGCTGCCCAATAGTTTACTCCGCTTTCCATATGCTTGCTTATTAATCTTTTTGTCACAAAAAATACAGACACAACAAAACACACACACACACACACAAAAAACCATTTTGTTTCGTTGCGGTGTCGTCTGGCTCTGATTGAAGATTTTCTACATACGCGTCTCACATTCTACCAGAGACACTATCTCCAAATAACGGATCCCAGGCTTGATTAGGTTCCAATTCGAGAATCCGTTGGGTCAAGCAATTGTGCCAATATTGGAAAATAGTTGTATGACAACCTTAGTGTTTGTGACAATGAACAATCAACAGCATTCAACTATCCTGTCGGAAATTGTCTACATGGAATAAGAAGTAATGCAAGTACTTGGAACTTTTCACGAGTGTATAAAAATGATGTGGATTATTATTTATCAACTTTCTATACTATAACTAAAAAATGCAAAACGTTCACTGTTACAGAAAATTAAAACTGCCTATTTAAAACAAAAATGGAAAATTTAGTTAAGAAAACTGCAACTAAAGTAATTACCTGTTTAATATTTCTATAAGTTCTTGGAGAGTGAATATTTTATGAAATGTAAACACATAGTATCTCGTGATAAGTAACATTTTTTCGTTGGTTTTTATATTGCATTTTTTAACTCTTTTTTTTTTCTTCTTCTCAGCACTGTGTAGATTCGAAATTTTAATTTAACTGTTGAAATGTAACTCGCTAAGCAAAACATTAGCAATTTTTGGCATTCAAGAAAAATACTCACATAGCAAAACATTTAGGTAAATAAAAGAACGTAAATAAATAGCTGTTGTTGAAATCCTTCCTGCATTTAAATGGAATGCAAGAATGTTTTTAAAGAAAGTCATAAATACTTCCCTGGCAGGGCGAGTAATGGCTAGTAATATGCGGTTTGCTATTTTAAGCTCTCATGCTTAAATAAAAGAAAATAAGTGAAAAAAAACCGGAAAACCCATTTATTCCGCAGCATTTTCTGTTTCACTCCATATTTCGATAGTTTGCTTTTATTTGTAAACAACATTAATTTATTTTTGTATTTTTCCTATTTTCAGTATTAAATTAAACAATCACACTAAAACTGCAACAAGCTGCTGAACGAACTCCATATTACGAACTCGATTAACCCTTATTCTCATAAAGTAGCATATATGCTACCTGGGGTTTTCCCCTATTTTCTATTTGTTAACAAATAGAAAGTAGGGGAAAACCCCAGGTAGTATATATCCCACTTTATGAGAATAAGGGTTAGCAAATAACAATGCAACATATGCGCTGACGTCACTTAACAAATAGAAAGTAGGGGAAAGCCCCAGGTAGCGTATATGCTACTTTATGAGAATAAGGGTTAATAGTTTTATTGCGCCTTAGTAATACATTTTTGAAATAACAAAATGCAGTATAGCCCAGATAAAGTAACTGAAACACATTTGCTTACGAACTGCAAAAATAAACAAATAAATTTTTGAATGCGTGCGTCTGTATTTGTAAATTTACGTTTTGACGCCCGAATGTTTGGAATTATCACAGTTTAAATTGAGCCAAACGTTTTGAAATGGTTATAACGAATTAATTACATCAGTATTTTGACTCTTCAAGTATTTACATACACCATTAAAATTTGCTTTCAGTATTCAGAGAATTTATGTGCGTAATTTGAATATTTTGCATCAGTAGGTACATCCGTTGAAACGAATCAATGAAGTCTAATTTCTATTTGAGTTTTGAACCAATCTACCATGAGTTTAATGTTTGCACAAATATATGTTTTAGTTCATTAATACTCGTAAATATCGGGGTATCCTCGTCTCACACTTGATACGTAAATTTGTCAATGTAGTAATGGTAGCATTTGTAATTGTTCACTCAGGAGAGTGAAAATTATGTTTTAATTTTAAAGTTAAAGATAATTATCACGAAAATCGGATTGCTCAAATGAGCAAAATCAATTTTGTAAGTTCTCAAAAGGAAAGGGCCTTTTATCTCATAAAAGCCAAAACAAAACAAATAAACTTCAAATTTGGTACATTCTCATTTCGTATTTGGTTTGTAAATTTTTCAATGTGATAATGGTAGCATTTATTATTATAAGCTATGGAAAGATTAAATTAATTTTTACTGTCCATAACGATAATGGCCTTTAAAACCAGATTGTTTAAAAAAATATAAACAATTTTGTAGTTACTCGAAAGGAATGGGCTTTTTATCTCTTAAAAATCAAAGCGAAAAAGAATAATAATGTAATAGTAATAAAAAAAATAAACTACAAAATATTTCACTCTGTGCTGGCACGACGCCATATTTTTCAATATTTTTTTTTATCAATTTAAATTTATTTTCCATCGCATTATATTCAGGACCGCTGAGAAATCGCTACCTACGATGAATTTTGTTTTAAACTTTATAAAAATACTCAATGCAATTTTGAAGTTACTTAGTTTACTATAAATACTTCTTTTATAATAATATTTACAAAACGTTTAACGCAGTCTCTTCTCTCTTTCTCTCAGTTTACTTGTTGCATATTTATTGAATATTTAAACATTTATGAAAAATGAAAATGACACATTTTATAGACGTATAATGTATCCCATTTTAAATTATTTTTCTAAAATAAAACAAATAAACAAGTAGAAACAATGTACAAGTATTCCAATGTCTCTTATGTACTTGATTCCCCCCTAACTATGCTACAAAATAGAGCATATGAACCAAACCATTTGTTTTGCTTCAAGGGCGCATATTTCGTGATTATCTTGGTATTGCTACATTCAAAGCAATCAGCCGCTAGTTTCTGACTTAAAAAAGTGCCTTTTCTTATGGAAGAATTTCTTCATGACAATTACGGGAAAAGGAGGATTTCTGCTCGGTTTTTGCAATTCTGAAGATAACGAGTGATCATTAAATCCTATTTTGTTTTATTAAATGTATTATACGTATTCAGATTCTTAAACATAGAAGAGACAGTAAAAGTGAGTAACATTTTTTAAATGAAAATTTTGGGAAACAAATAGGCTGAAAAAAAATCAGATTCATAAAATAATAAACTGAAGCGTCTTGGTTAAAAAATTTATAAGTGAAAAAACACCTTATGCAATGGGTTTATGAGTAATAAAAATTTAATATCAGATTCAGATAATGCAAACAGCTTAATACAATTTAGTTCAGAATTTTCGCCAGAAAAAAAAAATGTTTTAACCGAAAGAAAACTTTTACAATTGGAGCGAATTTCGCTTATTTTTAAAGTAAAAGAATCGTCGATTCCGAAGGCATATTTAGGATCTTTCTTTTTTTAGACAACATTCTTTTAACAATATCTACTTTTAAATAATTAAAAATTACAGACATTTTCTTCCCCGCTTTTTGCTAAATTCTTTGAAGTAAATTATTTATTTATTTTAACGCTGGAATTTCGGGTTTTAAGAAACATTAGACTTATTTCAAATCGAAGGTAGTCTGAAAAGTACATTAACACTTAAGGACAATTTCGTTTTTAAAGAAAAGCAACGAATTTAACAACTGTAACATTTGGTAACAGTAGAAATATATTTGATTATATGTGATTATTTAAAAACTATCGAAATCTCGAGAGCTTAAATGCTTATTTTCAGGTTGCTTTTTATGTTAAAAAAAATGGTACAACAACTCTGAATGAACAACTAAATTTTGTTTAAGTTTCAGTGGATGTTGCTTTGGAAAAGGGTGCAGAAGTGGGGTGGGACCGAGATTAGAATTTAGGATGCATCGGGTATTGATTTTGACGGACATCTGTTACCCGCTGTCCCTTGTATGGCGGATTCGTACCAGACCTCGCTCTGATCCAACCGATATTTAAATACATCCAGTATCCGACCATTTTTTAAGTATGCAGTTTCTCACAGATTTTTAAATATCCGGAATCAGACCGTATTTTATGTATCCAGAATACACCCGATTTTTTTATCTGGTATCCGAAAGATTTTTAAATAGCCAGTTAGTAACCTATTTTCATTCATGCGGTTTCCGACCGAATTTCAAACATCCGGAACCTGACAGATTTTGAAAGGTCTGGTATCCGACCGACTTTAGAATGTCCGGAATCCGATCGATGTTTGACTAATAGGTATCTTACCGGTTATTAAAAATGCGGTACTCAACCGAAATTTAAGTATCTGGTAGCCGACCGTTTTTCAAATATCTGTTGTCTGTTTAATATTTAAGTATCCGATATCCGACCGATATTTAAACATCCGATATTTAAATAATTTCTATGTGATCGATTTTTGAATAACCGGTATCTGACTGATTTTAAAATAAACTGTTATCCAACCGATTGTTAAATGTTCGGAATCTGACCGATTTTTAATTATTCGGTTTATTACAGACTTTTAGATATCCGGAGTCCGACCGATTTTTAAATATACGGAATTTGTTTTTTTTTTAATATCTGGGTATCCCACAGATTTTTCAATAATTCCTATTTGACGGATTTTTGCATAACCAGTATCACACCTATTTTTTAAGCATCCGGACATCAGTTATTAAAAAAATCGGTCAGATGCCAATTTATCAAAAATCGGTCGGATTCCGGATACCTGAAAATCGGTCCGATACCGGATATCTGAAAATCGGTCAGATGCAGATTATTTAGAAGTCTGTCGGATATCATGTATTTGTAATTCGGTTGGTTTCCGGATATTTGAAAATCGCACAATACATATTACTACATACCACGAACACATAACAAAACGCACAAGACACATTACTACATACGACGAACACATAACATACCAAAACACGCAACGCATATTACATACAACTGTTCCCAAGACACGCAACTCCAAGTTTGTTTCTTTTATATCGAATACCTAATGTTTAAAAATCTGTCACATACAGATTATTCAAAAAACGTTTGGATTCTGGATGTTTAAAAGTTTACTCAGATACTAATTATTCAAAAATCGGTCGGATACCGGATGTTTAAAAATTTGTTGGATTCCGGATATTTGAAAATAGATCGAATAACGTATATTTAAAAACTGGTCGGAGGCCGATTATATAAAAACGGGTTGGATGTCATGTATTTGTACATCGGTCGGATTCCGGATATTTGATAATCGGTTGGGTACCGGATATTTAAAAATCGGTCTGATATCGATTATTCAAAAATCGGCCTAATTATGGATGTTCAAAAATTGGGAGTATCCCGGATATTTAAAAATTAGTCGCTTTCTGGGTATTTAAAAATCGGTTGGATACCGGATAGTTGAGAATCAGTCGGACACCGGGTGTTTAATAATCGATTGGACACCGAATATACGATGTCTTCTGGGTGGGCTCCTTCAGTCAATTTATGTAAAAAATATCTCTTAAAACCTTATTAAAAAACATTTACTGTGTCATGTTCATCTACTGGTCTTATTACCTTATTCCTTTTAACGCACGCTATGCATACTTCGCACGAAATATTATTAACTTTTACATACGTACCAGAAAAAACTACGCACTGAAGATACTTGCGCAAATCATGCGGATCATATTAACTTTGTATAACAAAGGTGATATGCAGAAAATATGACTATCCAGTAGAAACCATAAGACAATATATTTTTTTGTTACTTTCGCGCTTGCTGCACAAATACAGCTTTGACTATTTTAGCAAGCTTCTTCAAAAATTGAAATTTGAATTTTAGTTTTAATTTCCTACAAAATTAAACTATAAAATTACTACTTTGGTTTCCAACATTAGTTTCGAAGTTTCCAGTTTGGTTTCTGTACAAAATTAATTTTGATTTTTCTAGTTTGATCTTTCCAATAACTCGTTTTAAATTTTCCAGTTTACTTTCTTGACAAAATTTGCGTGTAATTTTCTAGTTTGACTTCTTACTAAAAAATATCTTTGAATTTTCCAATAATAATTCTCGACGAAAGTTGGTTTTTATTTCCCAGTTTGCTTCACCGAAGCACTCATTTTTAACTTCTCAATGCCTGTTCTCTACAAAATTAGTTTTGAATGTTTCATGTATATGTTTTCGTCTTTGCTCTGATATTAGAAGAAATAAATTTGATAAGAATATGGAAAACTGCATTATCGAAAAAAGATTACTTGATTGAATACAAAATTTACTCGTTATCAAACACTTATAACTGCATGCCTCCTTTTTTTTTTTTGGAATTTTGCAGCTATTTAGTTGCTATTTTATTCTTAAATTACGAAAAAAATTTGAACTAAGACTGAACTAAAGCTTAAGTTTTGACATAAGATACTTTACCATAGGAGGAGCAATAAAATTATATTTATTGAAAATATGATTGATAAATGTATTTATTGAATTTTGTTGAAATATGAAGGAGTAAAAGAAAAAAAAAACTTTCATTTTATGCCGTGCATTTTCGCACAATAATACTATTGTAAAAGTAAGCGTGTTTCACTTTTAAAGAGCAAATAATCACATTGGAGTATTTGTGATTAATAAATATCCCATCAAAATAGGACTTTATTTGGACACTAACGTGCGTAATAAAAATAAGGCTATGTTTTTATTAGATTATCGATTGACGAATATTTGCTCTTAACCACCTCGAAGTAACTGTCTCTGATAAATGAGAAAAAGATTTTACGATGTAAACGCAAAGCAATCATAGTATTCCTTTCATTTGTTTTCTTTCAAAAATATTTTTACATGAATGAGTCAAAAAGTTTAGTTTATATGATATACGTCGATATTTCCTGACTTTAAATAAAGAGTCATGGCAAATATAAATACTTCAAAAATGAAAAGAGAATATCATTCATATAAAAGAAATGTAAGACATTTATTTACATTCTTAATTATAATTTCGAAAAAAATAAATATATGTAGCCGGCTACTCAGATAACAAAAATCATAGGATAGAGACTTTCTTGTTCTTTTACACGGACATTACATACCACTAACACATAACATATCAAAAAAACAGAACACATATTACTACATACCACGAACACATAACATACCAAAACACGCAACGCATATTACATACAACTGCTCCCAAGACACGTAACTCCAAGTTTGTTTCTTTTCTCTATCTTCGTCCAAGATTGATCAAGAGAGAAAAAAGTTCACGTGCTACATTAGAAAAAGAGAAGAAGTTCACGTGCTACATTGGAAAAAGAGAAGTTCACGTGCTACAATTTTAATAAATTCTCTTTTAAGAGTCATTTTGCTACACCTGCTTTAGAATTTCGATTACAACACAAAATATGACATTGGTTCGAAATTAGATCCAATAGTTTAGAAATTCTTCATTCAAAATTCGAATTGAGTTTGAAATTGCATTGCGTTGTGATTTCACAGCGTAATGAATGGTAAGGGATGCTATCATTTACGAGAAATTACTCCTTTATTTAACTAGATCTATGGACTATAGTTAACAAATGAATGTTTATAATAGAAATGCCATCATGAAGGTTCGTTCCGTGTAGATTAATGCTCCTGCAAAAATTATAATGTCTACATAAAATTGTGCAGAAATGTAAGTAATATCGGCCTATTTATACTATCGTAATAGCAGTATCACTTATATAAAAATTCAAATTGTGAAAAAGTCAGTGGCGTAAAAGCTTTAAAAATCGTGGAAATATTCCTTCAAAAAAAACTGTATTTGCAAATTTAAAGTTGTGCAATATAACCAAGTACGCATTAAAAAAACTTAAATACTGTCAAACGTACTGGCATCCCTGTTGCCACTACTCTTTACCTTAAAATTTTCCTGAATTTTCTATAGTATAGCTATATTCTTTTCTGTAGTCAACCTCGGTTATAACAACATTGAGGGGGGTAGTGGTATTAAGCCGTTTAAACCGAGGTGACGTTATAAATGAGGTTTCCTTTAGAGAGTGAAAATTGATCTATTTACTATACTGCCATGCTAAGCACAAATACCGTATCTGCAGTTGAAATCAAAATGAGATACTGACGATCAAAGTTTTGCTCTTCCATGTAATTGATTCATATACCACTTTTTCGGAATAAAAAAAAAATCTTAGTCACATATGATCACAAAGCTTTTTATAAAAAGGTAAAAAAGCTTTAGGTAAAATAAGTGACAAAGAACCACCTGGTGGCAATAACTCAACTTCAGCAAACGGTGATGACACGACGGTGCGGATACGACTTTTGTGCCTAGCACAGCAGTATAGTAGAGTAAAAATACCTTACATGAAGGACATCAGGATTTTATGAAACCAAATTTCTTCGCATAAACTTTATAGAACTTGATTTATGATATTGGTTAAAAAAAAAGTTTGGTTTTGTTTCACTTGAGTAACAATAAATTCCCTCCAATTTATTTTTGATATCAGATTTTTTTTCATCATTTGTTAACCACTTTCTCTGTTTTATATATGTATTTTATTTTTAAATTGTAATATTCTTTTGAAAGTGTTCAAAGCTTCTGCAGTAGTTCTGAATTCTTAACAATATTTTATATCGTGGTTGCATAACAAATATAGATTCTGAGTATTGCGCCACTACATTTGAGGGGCTCATATATGGTAAGTCACAAATTTCTAGTTTTTCGCTTTAATTTTTTAATTCGTTTTCAAACTAATTTCTTTAAATTTATGATTTATAAAATTATTTTGCGTTTTCCTACGTTTATAAAAGTTTATGTTAATAAATTCTCGTTTTCTACGCTGAAAATTTACATTTTGTGACTTACTGTCTTCCCTATGTCAGCCCCTCAATTACAGTACACTAAAAATACAGTACCGCTAGGACAAGCATTGCACAAATCTATGCAGAATAACGATGACACCTGCATGATTTTATTATTATTAAAAATCTTATGTGAAGGGAGACACTACCTCAAACTTCAATTTTTCCGCAATCTCGAATATACGAGTATAATGCTCTACTTAAACGAAACTCAAAGTGGTTGTGCATGACCAAGATCATTTGTCCAAGGAAGCACTAGTGGGCCATTTTTTATTATTGCATTAAGTTGAGAATTTTGTACCTTTACAATAAACTGTTCTATAATTAGCAAGCTAGGTTTTAAACAGGATGGCACTGAATAAAAAATTGTGCAACGTTTCTAGAAAACAATTTAAAAAGCGTATTTTTAAAGCTTCAGCCTCATAAATAACTGATCAAAACAAAGTACGAAAGAATTCATTTTCCAAGGCTTCAAGACTTTCTTTACCACCCGGGACATTATACTTCAGGTTTCCACATAAATCAGACACAATTACCCCGCTCTCATCAGCCTGAAACAAATTTACGAATCCTAAGGTCAGCTCAGCGTTTATCTGGAGTGGGGAAACTGGATAGGTTAAGCATTGAATATCGTGGAATTCTGCAGCAATTTGTTTCCCTAGAGTGAATTTACGATTAATTATTCTGATGCAACTGGACTTTCATTAGAGAAATCATTAGGCTTTCAATTTAATACTTCAGTAGTTTGAGCAAGAAAGGCCAAATTAAATTAAGATTGATTTTATTTTAGAAAGTCGTTCAACTAAAACGTTTATTTTTAATATAAATAAAATGCATTCAAAAAAGATTACGATACTGATAGTCTTATTATTATAAAATCGAAAGTATGTCGGTAAAGTCTGTAATTAGAGCAAACTCTTCGGAAGATGGTGAAGAACACCTAGAACGACATTTAAAACATTCAATTACATTCTGTTTTATTTCAATTAAAAATCATCTTACGTCGAATAGAAGATACATTTATCAATTTTACTTTTTTTCTGGACAATTAAGCATTTCTTATCGTTTCCTGTTAATTAAGGTTAATTTAAGCGACACTTTTCATTTGCTGATTTTACGTTCTTCCATAAGACATAGAAGAAGGTAATGAATGAGTGAAACCATGTCAGAAAACTTGTTACGTTTTCAGTTTTATCCATATACTCTCCGTATCTCCTATTTCTAACTCAACTCAATAATGGATAATAAGTTAAATAACAACGTATATTACGCAAAAAGATTTGAAATGATCGCTGACACGTGTTTTGAGGTAGCAAGGAACCCCTTTTTCAATGCAAAGGAAGTGATATTGAGAAAAAAACATCCAACTGAAGCAAAGAGATCAGCGAAAAACAGCTTTAATAGCAAAAACAGAAGATTAACCAAGCTCCTTGTCCAATCAGGTCGGCGCGTGCTTTTTGTTTTCTTATTGGCTCTTTTCTTATGCTCTCTTTAATTTCATTGGTCACTGGTTAATAACGCTTTTATTTTTCTGGTCACGTTGTTATTAACTGGTCATGTCGTTATTTTACTGGTCACGTTGTTATTAACTGGTCACATTGTTATTAACTGGCCACGTTGTTATTTTACTTTTTATTATGTGCACAAAAGTTTACAAGTTGTAAGCCTTTGTGAACAACTTTCCTCTTGCTGGTTTAATAATATTGGCTATAAATGTTATCGTTGATGACTATTCTGATAAACAGCGCTACTATCCACAAATGAAAATAATTATAGAGTTTTCTTCCCCAAATACAGAGGTCAGTTTTATTTTTGTTAATTCTGTTGCAGAAATGAACAACTTTTTAATTTGTACAACTAGGAAACTACACTTTAAAAAAAAACTGTTCAGTCTTTCACCAACAGAAATGGAAAAAATGGTGGAATTTAGCTGCACCCAACATTCGCTACTGAGTTAAACCATAATAATGGTGTAGTTTCACTATCTATGCTAAACCAGGAACCATTATAATGGCTCAACTTACGCAACAAATCTTGGTTGCAGCTAAATTTCACCATTTTTTTTTTTGGCAAAAGGTTGACCTAGAATTTTTTTGCAGTGAACGTTTTATGTGTTGTTGCTACTAATAGATAGTAAGATAATTTTATCAAAATTTTAATTCTCCAGGCATGGTACCATTCAACCATCCGTGTTAATTACGTCGGTAAAACTGAAAATTGGGACAGAGATAGTTCTTCCAGCAAGTAATCTTTGACTACGAAATATTTTATGTGTCAAAAATAGGCACAAAGTATTTTTTTTTAACTACTTTTTAAAACCTTTTGTTATTTGCAAGAATGCATATACATGGGTGTGGTTACACAGAATTGTGTTTTAATATTATTTATTTTTATTGTTTTACTATACATTTTAATTAGTTTTACATCTCTTCATTGTTTTGATATTAATTTGATTTCTTTATGCTTTATACGTAATCACGTTGTTCATACCTTTAAGTCTATGTTAGTTAAGTATTAAAAAAGTGTCATTAAGACTGAAGCTTAATAATGTGTCAAACTAATCTGAAATATCAGTTTGGTGTTTTTAGTTAGTTTCTCCAATAATTTTTTAGTTTTTTGAAAAAGTAGTGGCAAACGGCTCTTTGATATACGCATTAGAATATAGCATTTTAAAATGGTACTTTATGTCCAAAGCAACTGCATTCTGCATTTAAATCTTCATGTGTTAGCTAAAAATATCTTACGTTCTTACATAGTGACAAATTCTTGACGCTAACTGAACCATTTCTAAGCTTATCGTTCGGTTTATCCGGTGTCCCAGAATAACCAATAGTGATATTTGCATGCCTAATCAGGGGCGTAGCGAGAGCAAGGGGGGGGGGGCATAAGGGGTTAACCCCTAGAGCTCTTGGTTTTAAACCGTAGTGATATTCCTAGTATACTAACAATGTGCGTTGAAGGACTTCGTGAGCCAAGGAGAAAGGAGAAAATTTCACAGAATTCCCCTAGGTGAAAATTCTTGCTGCGAAAGTGTGTAAATGTTTTATTTTCAATTAAGTTGGTTAGTATGGTCGTTTTCATTATAAAGCCTTTAACATCAACTGACTAAAATTTCACCCTAGAGACAAAAAGTCACTTTTAATTAAAATTTGTATTTTTCGCATAACCAGTGTTTTTCCCCCTCTTATATTTCTTTCTTTCTTTTCTTTCTTTTTTTTTTTGTAGACATTGGCTTTGACAGTTATTCGTTAGAAAAATAAGAGTTAAATCAGAGTAAAAATAATCATAATAATTAAATCAGAGTTCAGAATAAATGAGAGTTCAAGGAAGTTCAATAAGAGGAAATTTATGAGATTATTTCATGAGTTCACAACGAGGCATCTTGTATTTCAGTGTGTACAAAAATATTAAATGTGAAACATCTGCTCCATTAAGTTATATTTGGTTTTATTCAAATGGTTCCAAAAGACTTAACTTTCCGTTATTAAAAATAAATATTCTTCAATATATGCTCAAGAGCAATTCACTAGATTTTATGAATTTCTTTTTACTGTAAAAAGCGACTACACACATATATATGTAACAAATAGCTTTTATTTTGTCTACAAAGAGATACGATAAAATATAAATTTTCTGCGGTGTGTCTTGAATTATATGTTATACTGAACCGTCTCGACCAATATCGCCAAGCTTTAAGTAGAGAAGATTTATTTCTAAAAATAGAAAGCAAAAAAAGTTTCTTATTTCGCTTAATTATAGGATTTGTCAAGGTTCAATCAATTTCGGTAACATGTGTAGTGCAAAGACTTTTTACATTGCGAGTAAAGAAAAAAATAATTTTTTTTTACAGGAAACTAGAAAATAGCTGTATTAAGAAATGATTTTTCCTAAAATAAATGAAATCCTTTTTTATTACTAAATGAAATTTCTCTTCATCAATTCATTTCAAATGACACAATCTAAAGTGTTTTTTCACTACTATGCACTGTTAAAAATTTCCGTAAGAAAATCATAAAATAAACATTTATTTGATTGCTATTTTACCATATTTACTTAAAACAGTTGAATAAGTATTAAAAATATGGTACTCAAACCGCTGATTGTGAAAAAAATCGTTTATTCTCTGTTTCTCCTAAAGAACGTCTAACTAACCGTCATTTCCAAGCGCTCAATAAGAATCGGGCGTCCATCTTGGTTGCGAAACCTTACCGGTCGTACGTTGTTGTTGAAATATGAATAAAGATTTATCAGCTCAAATCTGCATGTGTATATAAAAAAAGAAGAAAAAAAAGTGGCTTAAGCAGTGGTTACTAAATAGAAACACACACACACATAAATAAAAAATTGGAGACCTCGGATTCCCGAACTGTTTGCGAATGAGCGAACCCATAAGTTAAGCTGCTGAAGCTTGTTTGTATTTTAATTTTTGCAGCAAATAAAATAATTTCCGTCAATACACAGTAAATTTACACCAAAAATGACTGGATCCAATCAAAAACTGAAATCTCAATCTTAAGGCAGTTTGCCTGTTGGAAAAGAAGATTTATTGATAAATAAACTGCCGCTTTACGTGGTGTAGATGGCCGAAGGACTAGAGCGCTAGGTTGGCATGCCATACAACCGGGTTCGATTCCTGCACGCTTCGTTTACGGTTTCTACACCTCGAAATGGTTCAAAAACGGCAATAATTTGTTTTGAAACCATTTTTAAATGGTTATAAAACCGTAAACTTTTGTATTTACGGCTTTTTAACCAAGCTGATTGGAAATGATTAGGTCCCGTAAAGATAGAAAAATGTTCGAATCCGTAAATTTAACGGTGAATTAGATGGACAGACTGCTGCCGGTCATTTAACCGTAATTTCATGATGAAATTTCTAGCAGTGTATATACAGTAGAACCTGTGTAAGTTGACCCCTTGCGATGCAGCACTTTAGTAGTCAACTTAGACAGGTAGTCAACTTATAGAGGGCGGAGATTTTTTTTGTTATTTCTTACACTATGCATTGATTCATTTATAATTAATTAAAATATAGCTTCATGTAATGACGCTACTTTAAAAGAGTGATTAGCTTTTCTTTTCACAATTATCTAAAATATCATTAAAAAAATTTAACCCGAATGACTTACAATGTATCCTATAGAACAGTGGTGGGGAAACTTTTTTTAAGACGGGCCATTTGTAATAACTAGACAATTGTAGCGGGTGAATTAGATGGACAGACTGCTGCTGGTTATTTAACCGTAATTTCATGATGAAATTTCTAACAGTGTGTATTTAATTAAAAGCCAGCGTGAGAGAGTGAGATATAACTTCTTTTGTACTGCATTAATCCAACCCTGTGAGCAACAAGGTAAGTGTAAACTCAAAATCCAACCCTTTACAACAAATTTAGTAATCTAAGAAAGGATACATATATTTGAATAAAAATCCTTGAACTAACATACCAGAACACATTTTTGTGCTAAAACTAGAAGTATAAAGTTTCTTTCTTTTCGACCAGCGATAGCTGAACCACTGTGATTTGCGTGGAAAAAAGGACATTGAAATTGGGAAAATTCTAATACCGTATTTATGCGAATCTACTGCGCATCGTTTTTGGCCAAATGTAGTATTTAAAATTGAGGTGCGCATTAGATTCGAGTGCAAAACTGGTCATCAGTTCGCCGATAACGTCAACCAAATTTATTCGCCGACAAACAATTTTGTTATTATTCAAGTTTTAAAATGGGGATGCGCATTAGATTCGCATAAATACGGTCTAATTCCTTTACAAAACGATTTGAAGCTTGAATTAGACATTTTCATCACATAAAATCTTTTTTACAAGCATTTTTTTTTCTTACATTGTGTCTAAAAGCGAAACATCATGCCACGAGAAATGCTCGACTCAATCCAATTTTTATTTTTCTTTCTTTATTTTTTTTTTTTTTTTTTGTAGTTACTTTTAGTAAGTAATTCCAGGGAATGAACCTAAAACCAAGACAACAAATTAAGCAAATTCTACTAATCTATTGAAAAGGTTGATATTTTACTTTTGTTTGTGTTTTATTTTGTGTCTCAAAAATAAAACTCCTCCCTTTTTGTATGGGTCTAATTAGAGTTCATGTTGAAACAAGGGTTTAGCTGGAGTTTCAGGACTTGAGAAATGCCTTTGTTGCTTTAAATCAGGTTGCAGAATTTTGAAATATTGATTTGTGTTTTCGAGAAAACACGTTTTTTTTTTTTTTTTTTTTTTTTTGTTCGTAGGTTTGTAATTCCTTTTTAACAAAAACAAAAAATGAATTTAATATTTAAGTGAATTTGTTAGGAATATGAAATATATGTTTTTACTTCTAAGATTTAACAAAAAAAGTGTTTTAAAATGAGTTTAAAAAAAGTCTTCAAAACTCGAGCGATGTCACCATAATAGTTAATTTTTGCGTGAAAATATTGCTATTAGTTTTTCAAAAAATAAAATGACTTTCGTAGAAATTAACCGTTTTTATTAATCCCTTTAGTATCTCTAGTTTTGGAAGTTAGTTTCGTCAACTATAGAAACATTTTTACACTAATAGGTCCAGCCTGCTCATGAAAACTGCCTCCTTCTTCCATTTTGTAACTACATTAGTGGAAAAGGCTTATTTGTTTTTATGGTAGTTCTTATGCAGAGTTTTGCTTCCTATTCGTGAAGCAAAAAAAAAAAGTTAAACTCTGTCTAAAGATTAATGCAAGCAAAAATATCAAATTTTTAATAGTGGATATCACACATATAGCTTACAAAAATTCAGAAAAAGTTCATTCTCCAGTTTCGAAATTCAATTTCTGAAAAACGATTTGGCTTAACTAACTCACCAGCATCTTTCAATTTTTTGCAATACATAGTGATTTTGGGAAACGGAGTAATATTTTGTACAATCTGTATTATTGAATATTTTAGTTCTCTTTAAAGAAAAATAATTAACTGCCTATTAAAATACTTCTTTTTTTTCGTTTGGTCACGAAATTGTCACTTGCGAGCTCATTAAGCTTTTTAATAATTTTCAGAGAACATTTTTTTTAATGTAGGAGGAAATGTTGCACGTGATAAAGAAAACAAGTTCTGTCAAATGAAGTAGACTTAGATCTGTAATTACCAAGTGTGTATTTTTAAAAAACATTATCTTGAACAAACAACTATTGCTTAAAGAGAAAGTCGTTGATTTCTGACGAAGAAAAAATAAATAAGTAAAAAATATAAATAAAACATAGAAATGCCTTGGAAGTAGGTATCTCATTATTGTTAGTTGACATGTAATTATGTATTTACTGACAGAAAATCGATACTTTCATTGTTTGTGACACAACTTTCTGAGAAAGGGAATCCTTGCTGAGAGCGAACAAAGGTATATTATCGGAAAAGTGCCTATCTAATCCTGGAAAAAATCAGTTTATTAATAATATGAAAAGGAAGAAGCAAATTACTTACCTTCAGGTTTATAATACTATGATATAATTTTTTTAATATGTATAATTGTGTTAATTACATGTTAAAAATGCTAAATAAACTATTAAATTAATAAGAAAATGCAAAGAGATAATTTAAAACAAAAGTTTAAGTAATGTTCCGATGAATATAATATATGTTTTACTGCTATGATGGAAAAAATATTTTGATATTAACATAAAGTAGTAGTGCATAGATTTTAAAAATATGTTTTAATTTTTCTAGCGAATGGTGCTAAAATAAAGCTGAATGACAATTAAAGTGCTAGAAATATAATTATTTGAATTACATGATTCGAAGTAGTTGAGAGAACTGCAATGAATTCTACAAGAGCTAAACTAATTACTTATTTGTTTTAAATGAATGTTTTAACTTTTATTTATTATTAATTCATTCAATAGTTATTATTTAGAAATTTATGGGCAGTGGTATTCTTATGTTTTCGTTTTGTTCTTCCTTCTTTGGAAATTTCTTTATTTATATTATCTTTGGATTCAATGCAGACGAAACAAGTAAATAAAAAAATAAAAGTCGCAAGTTTAGCTTACTATATGCTTTAAATACTTTCATTGCCATTCGCAAGTAACGTGAATTATGAATTGACTTTCTTGCAATGCCATTAAGGGAATTGAGTTCAATTTTAGTAATTAAAAGAGAGTCGCCTCAAACTTTTATTTGTTGATTATCAGCAGCAGACATGCAAAAAAATATTAAAAAAAAATAAAATTGAATAAATAAAAGGCTTAAGCTTAATGTGTTCACTTATTTCAAAATCTCTTCCTAACAAGAGGAATAATTCAATGTCAGAGTGCTAATTATTTTCTACGGAAGGTTCTTCCCTGTTTAGAGGTTGTTTTCGTCTATCATGTTTGTTTACCTCTAGTTCTCGTCTCCATCATGTTTTATATGGATAAGAAAATGAATTAAAAGTTGCAATTCATAGACAGGACAATAAAAATGCAGTAAGTCTCCTGGCGGAAGTAACACTAATACAAAAGCTTTAGCAATAATAAAATATCTACTTCACAAATAATTCGAGAATTTCATTTTCACAAAAGTTTTAAACAACAAATACAATGCACATAACGTTATATATTTCTAAAAATGCATAACAACGTAACATTTCAGAAAATTATTTAGCCTGAAAATTAAGAAAAAATAGAGCCAGGGAAAAATGTTTAAAGTTGGTTGTTTTAATGATATATAAAGTTCCCTAATCATAATATTTGTTTCAGAATGATGATTCATTGAAAGTATCAATAAATGCACCATTTATGATAAAAATTTGAAAAGTTAATGAAATTTTCCTTTTTTTTTTTTGTCTTTTTCTTTTCTTCGCATTCTTAAACACAAGTGGAAAAGAAAAAGTTAACTTCTTGCGCCTAAGTATAAGAGTGAAGCAACTTCTTAAACATAAATAAAATATGTAATATTGGGGAATCCCGTAAGCATTGTTTTTACAGTTTGATACAAAACAATCATCAGTTTAAAAAAAAATAATAATTAAACCAAAAAGATTTGCTTACGTTTTCAAAATGGAAACACCAGCATTTAATTGGGTATATTTGTCATTTTTATGATAATCTACTTAATTAAATGAAAACAATTGTAAACGTTTACAAAATGTGACGCTAAGTTAAGTCATTTGTTAGTTGCTTATGGTCAAATTCATTTCAACGTTCATTTCAGTGATATGTTAAATTGAAATACAATAGTGAAGAAATTTAAATAAGTTTAAATGTTTTCTCACTTAAAAAATAATTTCAACTATTATTCAGTCTGTTTTGAAGGTTTAACAATAACATATAAAATTATGAAGTTATTGGGTATTAAACGTAAAAAAAAGACTACTTAAAAACCTTTTGCTCATTATAAAGCTGACATAATTTATATTGCTTAAGAGATACGTGTAACACGGCGTATTAAGAGCAATTTTCATGAATTTTTTTTAACGTATAAAGAATAAATATATTTTATTGAGATTTAGAGGTTATTTTATAAATATATTGAAAAACATTTAACGAAACATTAAAACATTTTTCTGGAAAAATCCCGGAGATATCGTCTGCTGCACACTGTAAGTCGCTACCCGGGTCGGCAGTTTGCATACATCCTGGAGGTCACAAGTTTTATCTGAAATCTTTTTTTTTCAAATCTACTTTTTTTATAAGTGTCTCTTCTAGTTGAAATAAAATCATCACAAAAAAAAAAAAAGCAAATTTCTATTTTTTTTTTTTTAGAATGGGAAAATTAAGTACGATTTTTAACCGTTTTTTTTTTGTTCTTTTTTATAGTAAAAAAGTAAAAATAAAGATATGTGTATGATTCTAGTTCAACTAAAGCGTGTATATATAAAGAAAATGTGTGCTAAATTTGATAAGGATTGATCATAAACTCTGCGAGCTTGTGTCTACGCAAATTCAAATAAAATAGTTTCGAGAAACACGCGTTTAAAAAAAGGGTGGCATTGAAGGTAATTTTAACCAGTTAAACCGGCTGTAACGTAATACTACGTCCAGAAAAAATATGTGGTTTCCGGACGTAACGTAATATTACGTACGAGATGTTAGCTTCTCTGTCGAACACGCTGCACACCAGAATTTTTCCCCTTCTGGGTATGCATGATTAAGCTCTTGATTAACAGTGGGCGTTAAAGATGCGCGCTGCTGTTTTGTTAAGATTTCCCCTCAGTTTCTCCCCGGTCTGGAATCGCGAACCATGCTTTTCATAGAACCGTTCCTTTTTCGAATACCTATGCATTCGACTTAATTTTTTGAATGTCTTTTCATTATTTTTTTTTAATATTGCGATTAGATTTCATGTATATATTTTAAGTTTTTCATTTGTAATTGTTGATGTGTTATAATTAAGTGAGTATTAAGGCTATTTTGATCTCTGTGCTGCATTATTGACGCTGTTCTAAGAAACACTTTTAATTATCCCTCCCTTTGACAAAAAACCCGCAAATAATGATGTATGATGAAATAGGTAGTTTTCTCTCGGTACTGTACACTATTAATTACAATATCAATAACTGTTTTGTAAATTGCTTTGTCAGTAAGAAACGAAACGTTTAGCTTTAGCTAGAAAAAATATATGTGTGTGTGTATATATGTGTGACGTCACTGAATAATAATTGACGTCGCTGAAAACCAAACAAGAAACATAATTGCAAGCACTGAATTCGGGCTACAAGGAATTAGCACTTTTTCAATGCATAAAAACGTTTTGAGCTGCCGACGCTAAGCTATTATCCACAATTTTCTATTGAAATTATTTATTGTTAAACGCATCAATATAAGTAACACTGATTAATTTTATTTATACAAGACTTTTCCGTTTATATCTCACAATAAATAATATATTCCTTCCTAACTAAATCCATAGCTAACTTAATTACTCCAACTAGCTTTCTTCACTGAACATCTGGACATTTAATCGTGCAGATGTTCAGCGAGAAAAAAAACTCCTACACTTCCGACAATAGTTAATTCATTCTTTCTTAAAACAATTTTAGGGGTTGGTTGAGACAAAAGTTTGGAACCCCTTTTTAAGCTTATTTTACACTTTTAACACGTACTTTAAGCACATTTATCAACTTGAAATATGTCATTATTAACTCCCAGACATTAAGAGTTGGAAAAACTTGCATTAATCATAAATGTCATTTTTCTTAAATTATAAAAAACATGAGAAAGAAGAAATTTTTAATATTATTGAAAAACTTTTATGCCTGAAAACCAAGTTTAGGTAGTCACTAATATTTAAAGTCTTAAAGTTATAGGATTTGTTGATATGTAGTTTTTGTACAAAATTTGCGTCCTTGTTTTATTGTACTCATTTTTTTGCAGTGTTTTTACAGAAAGAACATTTATTTATATAATTTATAAATTTATTGTATATTTTCAATTTGTATCAAAGGACTTTATTGTTAAAATTGTTTATTCCCATTTCGATGGCACGAAAAACAAATGTGTTGAACTGCATTGTTTTATTAAAGTAAAAAAAAAATAAATTAATTATAATTCCTTTAAATGAAAAGCTGTTGGTTTTAGTCAAGGAAGAAATGTATCATTGTTAAAAAACCCCTTAAAATTCGTGTTTGGATCTTTTAAAAAATGAATTTCTTAATAATAGAAACAGTAATTTAATAATATAATAACCAAACTATAAAATATTATTATAATATAAATTCTTAAAACCTTAAACATTTTGTTATATAATAAATAATAAAAAAATCTAGAAGGCATGCCAATTTCGTTTTTAAATGTTAATGATATTTCTATTAATCAATAAAGTTTCTTCTTTTCTCAAACGTTGTCATTTTTTACTTTGAAAAAAAAAACATCTGAATCAAATTTTATTTTTGTTGACTAGTACTAAAACTATATAATAGACATTTATACTTTTTGGGATGCATAAATAGCGTTATACCTGAGTTATTTTCATCTACAGGAAATTACATTCATCTTAACAAGAAAATTGTATCCAGTTTCGAGATTACAAAAGAAATTGAGAAAAGTAATTAGTAATTATTATATTTCAATAATGGTACTTGCTTTCATGCAAAGTACGCGAACTCAATGAAATACATTCAAACATAACATTCAATTTAGATGACGGTACTAAAAAAAAGTAATAAATCTTGGAAGCGTATCTTTCTGTGACTTTGAAGCCGTATCCCATGTGAAAATAAAGTCGTAGTCGTGCGCAACTTATCTCAATGACATAGATATTGTCTGCATTTTATAAGCGGGATTATCAAAAATACGACATATCCCACTCTCTCTTTACACATCAAAAACCTGATATCAGTTTGATAGAGGAATGAAATTAATTATTAAGAAAAGTAAATTAAAGAATGTGCATTAAATGTTGTCTTATCATTAAACTATATAGTGTTCAGCTCGAAGTGAAGAATTAAAAATATATTTTAGGTTTTATTTTACAAATTAATTTACTTTACAAAAACTAAAATGATACTTTAAGAGCGTTTTTAAAAAAGACTTACTGAAGCGTTGTTTTTGAAACATTAAATAAATTTACATACATGCTTAAAACAAAGCTCAATAGAAATTATAATACTGCATGGCTTTCAGATGCTAATCGCAAGACACTTTTTAACAAACGAAAGTCAAATATTGCATGTATTATTGCGTCAGAAAGTTAAACATTATATTTTGAAATAAATTTTCGCTTGGTGAGCACATTTTAATTGAAACTACATTCAAAATCAAGATAAATTTGTCTTCGAGTGCAATTTCACCGGAGATTTCACCTTTCTCCTGGACATTTCTTGGATGTAATTTCTGGCCTGCGCGAGTACGGAAGGGTGAAGATAAACTCCACCAATGGGCTACATTTGCATTTCAATTTCCTTCATGTCAGTTTCGGTTTCTTACTTCGCAGCAGGATGATATATATCTAATTATTGTCCACAAAATAGTTCTAAAATTTTCAACAGTTTTGAGGACAGCAGTGCACAGAGTTGAACACACAAATTTTAAATTGATGTTCTCTACGTTGCTTAAAAATTTGTCATTTCCACATCCCACTGACAACAAAATAGAATGTACAATATATAATTTTTCTCCTCTTTAAGAAAGAGTAACATATATATTATGATACGTACTTGTAGTGAGAAAATGATTTTAGTTTATTAATCATTTGTAGTATCTATATTATTTTACTGTGCAATGAAATGATTTTATTACAACGTTAGTAGCAGAACAAGTTTTCAGATTATCAAAGTTAGTAAGCCTTTCCATAAAGTCCACACGTATATATATATATATATATTACTTAGACTGCAATTACATCTCTAAAGTCTGTTTGTATCCCTGAGTATAAAGCTTCAGGTATTAAATCATTGGGACTTTGGGATGAAAGAAAAAAAATTGAAATATATGGTTAATGATTTGTTCATCTAAATGATTTTATCAGCTAAAGAATTGCAGTGGGCTAGTGTCTAGCTAGTTTTTTTCTTCAAAATAACTGCTTTAAAGTTAAAGTGAAACAAATGTTTTAGTGTGAACATATCAGAATTTCAAGATTGTATTTCTGCTTCAGTCTCCTTTGGGGCACGTGTTAATCTTAAGCATTTCTTTCAAAATTTTACAGAATTTCTGGAAACGTGGTAGGATAAAGAAACATGCTTCCAACGGGGAAAGCTTGATACGTACATTCAATACACAAAATTTTCATTTCGTCAGGGGGGGATACAGCCATGCATAAACTAATTTAAGACCGTTCAAATGGGAATGATCCGCTTGATAAAAAAGTGCATGGTTTTATAGAAACTGATTTAATCCCTCTTTTAAACTAAAATTAACAAAACTGACAAAAATATATCAGATGCCACAAAGGGTTGTACAGTTTCAAAGTAAAACACGTTTTAATTAGTTTTATGAAAACAGGTATTTAAAAATATATATTCCTTTTTTTAATGGTACTAACTAATAATAATACATGAATCGTTTATTTGTAAATTTTAACATCTCCGTTTTGAAAAAGAAAGAACTCTCAGTATTAATTTATTAATTTTTATGGCATAATCATTCAAAAATCGTTTAATTTACCAATATTGCATTGCTATTGCCTACTAAAATAAAATAGTAAAAGATCAGACTCGTAAAGTTTTCCAGCTTTTCATAAGACATTTTTTCTATCTCCTGAAAAAAGCTTTGATTTTCAGAGTTGTTACCTTTTCGAAATAAGCGATTCATATATATATATATATTATATATACACTTTTTGTAATAAACGCCTTCCAAAACTATTAACCTAAATGCAAACAAGAAAATGTATTGTATTCATAAGGGTCAGTTTCATGTTGCTTTCACAGATAAATACATTTTGTCACCACAATTTCGTTTTGAAATCTAAATCGTTAACGTTTTTATAGCCAATAAATTCGGTATCAGAAAACTAATTGAGTCGTGTTCAAAAATGCATTAAGGGTTATTCCTCATATGAAAATATGATTCGGAGCAAATTTAACACCTGGTTATCATAGTTCACCTGATGCCTTATTAGCTTGGAAAACAATACCCCACAAACAGGACCACAAGTACATCATACGGTTGTTGAAGATTTCTTCAAACGGTTGATGTATATTTACGGTTGAAAGGGGTACTTGGTAACGGTTGTTAAAGAGTCTTTGAGGAAGAAGACAACATTCGGAGAACAAGTCTTGGATAGTAAAATTATTCCTTATTTCTACTAAAAAGTAAATTCCTCAAATATATATTTATATTTTTTCGGGTTTACTGTTTAGATAGGCTGTTTTATTATATCAATGTTGTACCTAATATAGCTCGTTGTATTTATCATTAGCAACATAGCAGCAGTCATTTGGAAAACAAAATTACATTACATGCAAACCCAATCACTTTTTGTACTTATACCATATATCATTCTATGCTTTGATAACACCACTTTTGCTATTACTCACCACTCTCACTTAAAAATCAGACCCTTTCTCCTCACTAAATGTAAAGAATTTGAGCTATGAATAGCAAAACATTCTTAAAAATTATAACTTAGTTCATTACTTTCATTGTCTTAAATTTGCAATATTTTCGTTACATAGACAAGAAACTAGCATATTCATTAATTAACATTAGATGCTTAAAGCACTAATTATTATATAAAAAACTTTACTTAAAAACGCCTGTATTTATTGCTACAAAGTAAATTGCAGTAAATCCTCTCTATAGCGAACACCAGCGGGACTAAAATATTTATCCGTAATAGAAGGGCGTCTGTAAAAGAGGGTTTTTTAAGGCGCAATAATACCTTGCTAGCGTTTACTTAAAACCTTAAAGGATTGTCCGCATTGAAATGGTGTTCATTAAGAGGAGATTTACTGTACTTTTAATCTTAAAGTATGAATCACAATGTTTTTTAGGGATTAAAAAAGGGCTTTTTCTCTTAAGATTTTAAATATTTTAAAAACATAAATATATAACTTTTTATTCATAACTTTCTCAGCTATAATTCTGAGTTTTTAATAATCTTCGAGGAATGCAGTCTTTTCAGTGGCATTTTTAAGAAATTCCAAGGCTCAAAAGTGCAGCATCGATGACTTTTTAAAATTTTGTTGCTTGCAGAAGACAGTCCAACATTTTTTGTACATGAGCTGTTGTGTATTCAACTCTTATTTCTCTTTTATTTTGTTACATATTAAATCAGAAAAATAGTGATTTGTTTTAACGATAAAAGGGCTTTTTTTTGGTCGGCATCTCTATTTTGTCATAGTGATTGGTTAAAGACAAAAAATGCTTCAAAGACTGAATAAAGGGCGCCACATTAGATAATATTTGGATAGTATATTGCTTTCCATTTTTTATAACGGCCAACATATTGCAAACGCTGTTTTTCTAAACAACAGTGGATAACACACATTTCGCTTTTTCTTCTAAATACGATCATTCGATTTTATTTCTGTCTCTTCTTTCTTTTCTTTTTTTTTTTTTTGCAATACATAACTTTTTAAGGTACATAATGGTAAAATGGTTTATTCAAGGCTTACTTTATCATAAATAATTGAATTAATGCTAATGATGTTGTTGGGTGGATTTTTATTTCCTACTTCTTATTTTTTCGAAAATGATGACTTTTTTTTTTTAAAACAGTTTACATAAATTTACTTAAAATTTTTTATTATTATGAGATTTTTCAAACTGGATTACGAAGATTTTGATTAAAGAATGACAACTGGATATTACTGAATATGTTATAACATGGTTTCTCTAACCTTCAAAATTTAAATATCATAAATGATGACAACTATATATTTCAACTAACTTTTGTAGATATACTGCTCTGTTGCACAGGACAGCATAATTATGAATAACAGTTTTGAATTTACACAGCTTCTTTTAATAAATAACAGGAAGATCCGTCTAGAACTATACCAGCCTACTTTCCCGTATACACCAACATCAAATTTATAATCTAGCTATCTCTTTCTCATTTCGCCTTTGGATATTAGTCACTTCAAATATACCATTTTCAACGCTTTATACACATTCATTTATGTATTTATTTATTCATTCATTTATTCACTCATTTAATCATTCATTCTCTCACTCTCTCATTTATTCATTCACTCATTGAGAAATATCCTTAAAAATCCAGATCAAAAATATCATGGGAAAATAGGCTCGTTTAATTGTGGATGTACGTCGTCTCTAAAAATGTTTTACGTCAAAAGATTGTTTCGATAAAGTTTATTCCAAGCACATCTGTCTGGTAGATCAGCAGTTATACAGGATTGAAATTTCCCCGTAGGCAATAATGTTATTTTATTTATTTATTTGTTTTTTGAACTATTCAAAATGGAACAAGAATTGTTCAAATAAAAAAAATAAACATTTCTCTTCGAGAACTCTTTTTAATAAGCTTGTTCAAAGGAACTTGGATATTATGTACAGGGTTTATTTAATTTTCTTCATATTTCATTATAGGAGCTAATGTTAGTGTATTTTTTAAATGTTCAAAACGGATAAAAAAACTGTTAAAGTAAGATATGGAAATCAGATGTCCTCGCCGAGATGTTTCGAATGCAAAATAAATAAATAAATAAATAAATAAATAAAACATCTTACTATTTCCTCAAAATGTTTTTTTTTTTTTTTTTTTTGCAGACAATTTTCCCATCTCAAAAACTTCAATCTCTATTTCATTACTTAACTTTCTTTAGACTGTTCTTTACTTTTAATGATATTTTTACGATAAGTTAAACCTTCTTTCCTACTATATTTTTTTACTCTCGGAGAAAGTAGGCTAAAAATGAATAGTTTGTTAATCACAAATTGCAAATACTATAGCAAAAAGCTGAAACATAGCAATGTATAGCAGCATTATTATATACACACACACATATACATACATGTATTTGTGTGTATGTGTGTTATAAAGTAAACAAAATTGCTATCTGCTGGATAATATTTTATAATTGTACCTTTTAGAAAATCTCGTGTCAAATTCTTCACTGAAAAAATACTACACTACTAATTTTATTTACGCATTAAAATGAAAAAGGTAATTCTAATTAAATTTAAAATAATTCTTGCTGAATATTATTTGAAGCGTATATTTTTTTTATTGGACTTAATTTTATTTAGATATGATTTCTAAGAGAGTATACATAACGTCTGCCTTTTTCTCTGATACAAATCGTGTGCTTTCAACAGCGTCAGATTTCGTTCACTTTTAGTTCATGTAAGATTGCGAGATGACGGGCCCGCGATGATAGGACGCGTGCATGGTATGTGCATGCCATTGCACACGCTGGCGCGTAATTTGCATCAACAGCTATAATTCTCTAAAATAGTTAAAATAAAAAAAAAATAGAATAGAAAATCTTAAAAACTGGTAGTAAGATAGTCGTGTGTGGATAACGAATCACGGTTGCATAACACATGTTATGTAATAAAGATGTGACCGCGATGATAGGACGCGTGCATGGTATGTGCATGCCATTGCACACGCTGGCGCGTAATTTGCATCAACAGCTATAATTCTCTAAAATAGTTAAAATAAAAAAAAATAGAATAGAAAATCTTAAAAACTGGTAGTAAGATAGTCGTGTGTGGATAACGAATCAGGGTTGCATAACACATGTTATGTAATAAAGATGTGACCGCGATTACATGACGCATGCATGGTATGTGCATGCCATTGCACACGCTGGCGCGTAATTTTCATCAACAGCTATAATTCTCTAAAATAGTTAAAATAAAAAAAAAATAGAATAGAAAATCTTAAAAACTGGTAGTAAGATAGTCGTGTGTGGATAACGAATCACGGTTGCATAACACATGTTATGTAATAAAGATGTGACCGCGATGATAGGACGCGTGCATGGTATGTGCATGCCATTGCACACGCTGGCGCGTAATTTGCATCAACAGCTATAATTCTCTAAAATAGTTAAAATAAAAAAAAAAATAGAATAGAAAATCTTAAAAACTGGTAGTAAGATAGTCGTGTGTGGATAACGAATCACGGTTGCATAACACATGTTATGTAATAAAGATGTGACCACGATGATAGGACGCGTGCATGGTATGTGCATGCCATTGCACACGCTGGCGCGTTATTTGCATCAACAGCTATAATTCTCTAAAATAGTTAAAATAAAAAAAAATAGAATAGAAAATCTTAAAAACTGGTAGTAAGATAGTCGTGTGTGGATAACGAATCAGGGTTGCATAACACGTTATGTAATAAAGATGTGACCGCGATTACATGACGCGTGCATGGTATGTGCATGCCATTGCACACGCTGGCGCGTAATTTGCATCAACAGCTATAATTCTCTAAAATAGTTAAAATAAAAAAAAAATAGAATAGAAAATCTTAAAAACTGGTAGTAAGATAGTCGTGTGTGGATAACGAATCACGGTTGCATAACACATGTTATGTAATAAAGATGTGACCGCGATGATAGGACGCGTGCATGGTATGTGCATGCCATTGCACACGCTGGCGCGTAATTTGCATCAACAGCTATAATTCTCTAAAATAGTTAAAATAAAAAAAAAATAGAATAGAAAATCTTAAAAACTGGTAGTAAGATAGTCGTGTGTGGATAACGAATCACGGTTGCATAACACATGTTATGTAATAAAGATGTGACCGCGATGATAGGACGCGTGCATGGTATGTGCATGCCATTGCACACGCTGGCGCGTAATTTGCATCAACAGCTATAATTCTCTAAAATAGTTAAAATAAAAAAAAAATAGAATAGAAAATCTTAAAAACTGGTAGTAAGATAGTCGTGTGTGGATAACGAATCACGGTTGCATAACACATGTTATGTAATAAAGATGTGACCGCGATGATAGGACGCGTGCATGGTATGTGCATGCCATTGCACACGCTGGCGCGTAATTTGCATCAACAGCTATAATTCTCTAAAATAGTTAAAATAAAAAAAAAAATAGAATAGAAAATCTTAAAAACTGGTAGTAAGATAGTCGTGTGTGGATAACGAATCACGGTTGCATAACACATGTTATGTAATAAAGATGTGACCGCGATGATAGGACGCGTGCATGGTATGTGCATGCCATTGCACACGCTGGCGCGTAATTTGCATCAACAGCTATAATTCTCTAAAATAGTTAAAATAAAAAAAAAAAAGAATAGAAAATCTTAAAAACTGGTAGTAAGATAGTCGTGTGTGGATAACGAATCACGGTTGCATAACACATGTTATGTAATAAAGATGTGACCGCGATGATAGGACGCATGCATGGTATGTGCATGCCATTGCACACGCTGGCGCGTAATTTGCATCAACAGCTATAATTCTCTAAAATAGTTAAAATAAAAAAAAAATAGAATAGAAAATCTTAAAAACTGGTAGTAAGATAGTCGTGTGTGGATAACGAATCACGGTTGCATAACACATGTTATGTAATAAAGATGTGACCGCGATGACATGACGCATGCATGGTATGTGTATGCCATTGCGCGCTGGCGCGTAATTTGCATTAACAGCTATAATTCTCTAAAATAGTTAAAATAAAAAAAAAAATAGAATAGAAAATCTTAAAAACTGGTAGTAAGATAGTCGTGTGTGGATAACGAATCAGGGTTGCATAACACATGTTATGTAATAAAGATGTGACCGCGATGACATGACGCATGCATGGTATGTGTATACCATTGCGCGCTGGCGCGTAATTGGCATCAACAGCTATAATTCTCTAAAATAAATAAAATAAAATAAAATAGAATGGAAAACCTTAAAAACTAATCGTAGGTGGATAACGAATTACGGTTGCATGACACATGTTATGTAATAAAGTTTTTAACTGTGAGTAAGTTAAATTTTGTAAGCTTCCTTCGTTCTCTTACATTATCTAGCATTGAAATATTGAAGGGTTTTTATTACAACATTTATTGCAGTTTGAATTCTAAGTGAATATGTTATAATTGATGTTTTTATGTCATTTTAGGTTCTTTTTTCATGGTGTCAAAGACTTTAAGACGAAATTCAAGAATGTAAGTATTACTGGCAATACATCGAACAATTGAAAAGCTCTTGAAAAATTTTAATAAAAATTTCTCAAAATAATAATAATAAGTAAATGAATAAATAAATACAAATAAAAAACATGCTATTGTAAAATGGGTTGCTTTCATTTGCATGGTATTTGTTTTGAAATGGCCTTAATAATGCAATAATATATCTATTTAGCGCTACGATGAAATTTATTTTGCATAAAAGAAGGATTTTTTACCGTGACGTTTGGGGGACGAGTCGGTTGTTTCAGTACATTTCAATGAGCTAATACGTTAGGAAGATGAGGACATTTTACTTCGTTCAAAGTGAGTGTCACATTACTGAGTCTAAGGTGCATTCATACTTACTGCGACGGCGACGAGCGACAGCATCGAAAGAATTCAGCGTGCGTCATAGGTTCCGTATAATTTAAACACTCCTCTGTCTTGTTAGCTGATCTGTATTTTTATTGCATCATTGAAAGTGCCTCTCCATGATTTGTTGACTGCCGCTGTGGAACATATGTATCCTATGTGTTAGTTTGATAACCATAGCAACAATTTATTACGACAAACGCAAAATGTGTCCGTCGCTGTTGGTGTGAATGCACTCATAAACGTGGAGAAGTCAAACATGTGCCAATCAGAAAACCAGAAAAGTAGGTAAACATTTATTTATGTCATTTCACAATTAAATAGCTTAAAAATATGCTTCATTAAGATCATTTAAATTTAAAGGAACAAAGTTAAATAATCTTTATTAGCCAATTCCGCAAAGGTTTAGACGTTTTGATACTATGAACGCTGCTGAGTTAATTTTTGCATTATACAACTAAACAAGTACAACTTGTGTGTGTAATGTTTCTGGAATTTTATAAAACCTAATCTTGAGAGCTTTGCTTTTTTTTTTCACCATTTTCTAGCACATTCTTCAAAATAATTGTGCTTCGAACATCAGTCGCATTTCTTAACTCTAGTGATGGAAAAAGGCTTCGTACTAAGACGAGGATATTGATTTCTTTTTATAACTAAACATAACTAAAGCATCTAAAAAATTAAACAGAGCATGTGGTACACATACATAGTATAACCAATTTCAGGATAGAAGTTCAAGGTTAACAAACTTTTTTCGCATTTGGTCTGTTTCATGCATCATTGTTGCATCAACGAATGTTTGATGTGGTTGTTTAAGTAGAAGGGACCGTTCATAAATGATGACACACTTTTTTCGATACATCTCACTCCCCCTCCTTGTCACAAAATGTCACACTTTAACATACCCCCTCCCCTTGTCACATGTCACGTTATATTAGATATACATATATACTTGCGGTTCAGGAACAGAGCACTACATTAAAGATCACATTTCCATTTTTTTGGTACTTTTCAGGACATTAGTAAGCATAACGATGATAATGATTTTATGTATACTTACTTTGCATAAACTGAAATAAAAAATTAGAAAAAAATAGTAATTAGCATAATTGTAAAAAATATTAAATGTTCGAATTCCGTAAAAATTACTCGCGCTATTATGTGTTAAAGTGTAAATGTTAAAGAAGATACAAAATAAAATCTGTGAGGGAAAAAAAAAGTCTACTGATATTTAATGTTTTTATTTTAACCAAAATATGGTGGTGACTTCTTGCCACCCCATCCCCTTGTCACAAAATGTCACCCCCTCGAAGCGAGACATCATTTTTGGATGACCCCGAAATGGTGCTATACCTGAAGTGGTTCCGTCCTGAGTAAAGCAAGGACGAGCCTTATTCAGGACTGAACCGTTCGTTAACAAACCGCGTACTTTACTCTGAAGTAGCATTCAAACAAGAAGAAAAAAGCATGGTATACGAACCGTTACGTCATTTGTGATATTTTACCATAATCCATTCCGGGAACAGAAAAAAAGGAGAAATGAAAAAAAGTTAAGTTCATACAATGAAGCCGTTAAAAAAATATTTTTTTAGTTTCAGCTTCTTATTATTTTTGCTTTCTTTTTTTCGTAGTCTAATGCTTCAAAGCGATTACAGGCTTTGCTCCGTCTCAACTTTAATTGCATAATGCATTTAACTCCCGAAGGCCTTAATGATAAGAATATTCCAATGAGCTTAAAAATATTTCTATGCTAATTTTCTAATTTTTAGAGCAAACTTTTATGAACAGTTTAATCACAAAAGCATATAAAACTGCAGTGGTGTTTAATTATTTTTTCTGGCATCAGATTATTTTTATACTATTAAAAAATGCGCTGAATTTCATCAAATCTAAAATTTGTTTTTTATAAGCAAACACATTAATTTCGCCTCCTATGATTTTCTGTCGAAACTATTTCTCGTTTTCTCTGCTATTAACCTTCTTCTGCTAAACCTTCTTCAACACTGCAAGGATTTCAATGAACAAACTTTGATCATTAATAATTTGTTTTAATTTTGAAGACACTTTTGAGCTAAACTTAATCCGTAATATGGTCTTACTTAATTTGTTTATGAGTAATATTTTTATGATACACGAATTTACTTTTGTATTTATTTCTTATCAAGTCAGGGTTACGGGAAATTAGATCGTAATTATTATCGTTTAATTTCTGCTACAAATGTCTATAAACAATAGCTAAAAGTAGTTTTGTTCATATGCTACTCTGAAAGAAACAAGATTCAGTATTTTGAAAAAATATCCAAATTTTCAGGTAAGTGTTAAATACTTTAACTTTATTTTTATTTCTTTTCAGATAAATAAATAAACTGAACACTATTTGAAAAGACTATTCTTATCAAGAAATATAGTAGCAGGTAGGTACCTGTTTTCTTGCATAAGCTATGATTTGTCATAGTTGACATTTACGTAGGTATTTTGTTAATTTTTGAAATCAACAATATTTATTTTTTAGTACCTTTTTTTACAAGCTTTTGTTTTATCGTGCATTTTTTTCTGTTTAAAGCATAAAAATAAACTGTCAGGAAAGTTCTTATTTCGCAATTGCTTTTCGTAGCATATTGTTTTGCTGCTGATAATGTACATTTTTTACAGCAAAGTAAAAAGAAAAATACTCATAGGAGCCAATTAGATTGAAATAAATAAATAAATAAGTAAGTAAATAAAATAATAACAATAAAAATTAATAAAGAATAAAGCAAGTCAATGAGACGTCATTATTGTTTTTAAATTTCTTACTGCAAGGTCATTTACATAAAAATATTTTGCTTAAATAAATAAATTAATAGCTATTTACGTCAATTAATACTAAATTGTAGTCTATTTCACAAAACATGGAATATCACAGAATGTTGTAGCATAAGACCCACACTGCTTGAGTTCTAAATATCTCTCGCACGAATGGCAGATTTATGATTATAATTATTTAGATACTTTGGAAACTATTTGCTTGCTGCATGTTTACTTGTTCATTTTGCTTTATACAGGGAATTTAATGAATAGTTTGTTCTTTTGAGCAGATTATGTTCGTATCCCAATTAGATCATTTGTTTGGTTAACCAACAGCGAAACCCACTGCTTAATTACTTATAGGTTATTAAGTTACATGCGTCTCCTAAACCGCAGAATGAGAAAGTATATTTTGCCGAATATACTTTATTAGTGAACTATTAATGTTAATAAAATATTTAAACACTACATTTAATGATGTTCTTTCAATTGCTCTTTAAAAACGAGCCTATCACTTGTAACAAAAATGTAAAGAATGGAGTATTAAAAAAAAACAAGTAAAAAGAAAAAAAATCGAAATTTTAAAAGATAAGGTGTCCGTGCAAGTCTTTTAAACGACACCAAAAAATATTTTAAATACATTATAATCAAGAGAAAACAAATTGTTTTAAAGAGAAAACAAATTGTTTCAAAGAGAAACTTCGGTTATCATATGTTGAACAATAATGATTAGGATCAATTTATGAAGCAAACTAAAAAAGAAAATCTGTAAAACAAATAGTTAAATAGTTATACATCAAAGAATATAATGTTGGGAAAAAGATATTTAAATCATTCAGCTTATCTAAACAAGCAGTTTTTGTTGCACAACACATATACATGAACCAAGCTGTTAACCGTTAGCCTGCACGGTAAAGTAATACCCGGATCGGGAGTAAGAAGTCATAAAGTTGAATTTATATGAAATTTTAAGGATTGAACTTAAATATGTACATTTTTACTTACAAGAACGAAATAACTTATGCTAAAAAGTAAGAGCGACATTTATGTTGATGTCGAGAAAATATCATTATTTATTCCAAACATCGCGGCAGTTAAATGTTTGTTTTTATTTCCGCATGGAGATAAAGTTAAAAAAGTAAAAACTAATACTAAGCCCATAAAATCCGAGAACTGATGTAATATATGTATCGTTTTCAGCAGTAGATGTTGAATAAAATGTTTATTTAAATTTATTTTACCTCGAGATCGTTCGCAAGTTAACCCTTATTCTCATAAAGTAGCATATATGCTTCCTGGGGTTTTCCCTTATTTTCAATTTGAAAAGTGACGTCAGCGCGTATGTTGCATTGTTATTTGCTAGCCCTTATTCCCATAAAGTAGCATATATGCTATTTTATGAGAATAAGGGTTAAAATGTTTCTTAACAAAAAAAGTCTTAAGTTTAACCGATACAATATGTACAGTTGAAGTAAAATCGTGTATAGATAAAGTTATATAAATAACACGCAACAATAGTTATTTATTTACAACTGCTTAAAACTTTTCCCTGGACTTTTGTCTTTTTATTTTATTCAACTTTCGATTTACACGGAAGAAATAAACAACATAAGTTAAGGAAAAGCATATATGCATCTTTCATTCTGTGTTAAGAAATACATTTATTTATTTATTTTTCTTTTTTTACTTCCAGATATGGAGCCCGTGGCAAAGTTTGCAGGGGACCTTCCTGACATTGACATATTTTCTGCGTTTGATTTCTTCTCCGAAAACTTCACAGGCGATCGCATTATCTTTGCTGCATTTGGGAACAACTCTGAAAATTTAACTCAAAGTAGTTTGCTCAAGCGACTACAACCATATATGGATAACAGGGCGATTGATGACGTTGCCTTGATATCTCTACTGATCGCCTACGTCATTCTAATCATAACTGGAGCCAGTGGAAATGGTTTGGTCTGCTTGGCTGTTGCTCGGAAACCAGCGATGAGAACAGCTCGTAATGTGTTTATAATAAATTTAGCCATATCTGATTTGATTTTGTGCCTGTTTACCATGCCGTTTTCTTTGGTGGAAATCATGATGAAATTTTGGCCACTCGGAGTGTTGACATGTAAATTAGTAGCAGGATTGCAAGCTACAAGTATTTTTGTAAGTGCAATAAGTATTGCGGCGATAGCATTAGATCGGTATAAGGTAATTGTATACCCAACACAAGACACCTGCCGTCCTTTTCGTGCTGTTATGATTCTATCTTGCATTTGGTTCATTGCCTTAATACTTTCCTTGCCCTTATTCATTTTTCGCGATGTCGTACACATCGAAATTAATTTACCTTGGGTTCAATCCGTAAACTACTGTATTGAAAGCTGGCCGATCGAACATGGTAGGGGTTTCTACTCTGTGTTTACGATGGTGTTTCAATATGTGGTTCCAATTATAATAGTGAGCTCGGCGTACTTTCAAATTTGCCGGAAACTTCGATACAGGATGGTTTCGAAGCAAACCACCCTCGAAGAGCGTCAAGCTAGGGACAGGCAGAGAGTTAAGAAAACAAATATACTTCTTATTTCCATTGCATGCATTTTCGCTTTTAGCTGGCTTCCGCTTAATATCCTGAATATAGTCGCAGATTTCTTCTATCCGTTCGATGACACATCAACATTTCGCATTGTCTTCGCGTGTTGCCACATGGCGGGTATGAGCTCTGCTTGCTCAAATCCTCTTTTGTACGGATGGCTGAATGAGAACTTTAGAAAAGAGTTTAAAGAGATTTTTGCTTCTTGCATCAAAGCACCCCCATCTCGACCACCCACCGGAAATGAGGGAACCGAATCATTTGTGCTGTACACGAAAAACCAATCCAATCGTAACACTAACGCCACCAATCACATTCAAGCCGACACCACAGTCATTGACGGAGTAGGGGTGAGGGCGGTTAAGTGACTAGAGGCCGACCAAGTAGAGCTGCATGAAAAACATGTAGAGCTACGAACAAAAGAGATAAAAGTTCAATCGAGTCAAATCGAAATACATGCGGAGCAAGTTGAAGAATCTACTAATGTTTAAGCATCAGTATTTAATTGCACTTTCGAAAAATTTAATTTGAAGAATGTTCAAAAATAACAACTAACATAAACTACTTACCTTCTTACTGATTTAAAGCCCTTTGATGCTTATGATGTTTTTTTTGGAAAGGTTTTCTTTATTTAAATTAAAGATTAATATTCAATCAAAATATTTTTTCTTTATGTTTGAAAAATGTAGTTTCTCTCACCGGCAGTAGTTCATTTGATTTAAGACTCGGTTAAAAAAAAAAAAAAAAAAAAAACGCCACTCTCGATCTCATCGGTACAGGCCGTCCTGATGTCACACGCTCCTGCTCTGAAGATCGTTACAATGTCTGTAGCACGTTCACTTGAGAACGTGTGACTTCAGGGTTGCCTGGGACGGCGAGATGTAAGTTAGACCTTTACTCAATTTCTAACAAACAAATCAGACAAACATAACTTAAAAAAGAAATTTTCATGACAAATAAATAGATTACCCAAGCTCGATTTTACTATAACTGCCGTGCACCATACGAGCGACCATAAAGTTTAAATGGGTGGCCAATTTTCTCTCTCAAATATTCAAAGTATAAGAATAGTCTCTCGTTTATTACTTGAAACAAAATCACTAATTATATTAAATTCTTCTTTTATGACTTTTAATTTAAGTGGTGTTATGTACTTCTTTTCAATTATTTGAACTCCAAACTACATGACGCAAGCCTATTAATGTACCAGTTTTAATAAAAATAAATAATAATATTGTCCATTAAACTAATATATATATATATATATATATATATACTATATTAATTTTCGTGCATCGTATTTTTCACAATCATTATTATTATTATTAATTTTTTCTTACAATTGTTATTTGTAGAACATATATTTTTTTAAAATCAGGAAAAGTATTATTTAAGTAGGTATTGAAACATAACTTCTCTCTAAAACTATTGTTTTATTTTATTGTTATTTCATCTTTCACGAAAACGTGAAATGTAGATATTAATTCCGTTTCATTCCATCAGACTATCGGATTTATTTTATGATTCAGTTGCTAAGTTATCTTAATGAAATTTAAAAGCATTTCAAGCTTGCCGAGGTCTTGCCTTGCAACATCGGTATAAAGCAGTGGCGCAGCTGAGGTCAGTTGCTAATTTATCCTAATGAAATTTAAAAGCATTTCAAACTTGCCAGTCTTGCCTTGCAACATCGGTATACAGCCGCGGCGCAGCTAAGGAGGAATAGGGGCTACATCCAATAGAGAGGCACTAAAACGATATATGTATATATGTGTGTATGTATGTGCAACTTATATGCATGAATGCATTTGCATACATATAAGTTGTGTTAGAAGTGGAACCCTTCCCCCTATGAAACTTTTCTCGCTGCGCAACTGGTACACACGTAAGCATGTTACACTTAAAAACAACTTGGCAGAACATTGATTTCTCTGTGTACAGTTTTTGTGTTTGCTTCTAGAACTTTTGTTTTCTAACCTCTGAAGCTTGAAACATGTGAAATTATAATGTCTTAAAGATGTTTTTCTGACATGGTTCAAAAAATAGTTAGCATTTATTAGTTAACGTATGCATTTGTAAATAAAAAAAAAACGTAATCCTTTAATGCGAAAAGCCCTCTGAACAGAAAACAAAAGAAAATATAGTTTTTGTTTTGAAGAAAAACGAGCACATAAATGAAATGATTTTGCCAAAAAATTGAATTAGTCATACGTAAATCACGCTTGAAGAAATTAGTATGTTGATGTAAATAAAAAATTACTTCTCTAATTATGCGATATTCTATTACTAAAGGAAGAAAGTCATTTCTTTTGGGGAAAAATTCAATTATTTTTAAAAAAACGTTAATTAGTTATGTAAGTCATGCCTATTGAGCTTGGTTTGAGTTGAGATGTGTGAACAAACGGTTTAGTCAAATATGCACTGCGTACTTAATATTAACCCTTAACAAGTGAGTTTTTTTTTAAACTTTTTTAAACGGCTTTTGATTTTAATCTTTTAATTAATGAACGTATTATTTTTTAATTCCTAACATTTATATTTTTTTGACTTCGAACAAATAGTGAGAATAGCTTTAATGTAAGAAAGGAAAAAAATAAAACATTAATATTCAAAACAATTTTTTTTCGAAAACTTATAAAAGAACTTTTGCGGAGACCTAAAGTTCTGTCAAGAATCGAATAAATTTAGTACTATGAAGATTACTACGTTGCAAATGATACGTATTAATTTCGGATAAGAAAAGAGTTGAAACACTATTCCAAACAAGGTATTTGTTCAAAAATGTTAACATTTATAGAAAAAAATAGTTAAAGTTGTATTAATGTTAAATAATCTAATAGTTGAAGCCCTTATACTCAAAACACTGTAACTGTTTTAAAACTTAAAAAGTTAAAGATAAATGATTGTAGCTAAAAATAAACAAATGTCGGAGAAGAAAATAGTTAAAACATTAATATTCAAAATAAAATATTCTTCGAAAACTTTAAAAGATTAAAAAATATATATTAGTTAAGAATAATAAGTCTAGCTTAAAGTTTCACGTGACATTTCTTGCACCGTAATGAAGCTGGTGATGAATTTTAAACAATACAGGGAATAACAACGTAATTTATTAATTCTAGAAAATTAACTTAGCAAAAGCAAGTCAGCTAGAGATTCACGAAAAATAAAGGAAATCTGTCATTAATCTAAAGAGGGCTTAAGTTAAAGGGAATAAAAACAATAAAGGTATTTAAAAAAATAAAATTTTTCACTCAATTATTCATGTTTTAGATATTATATGATGCTGTTTAGGACGAAATTTTTGTTTTTTTTTTCATGCTCGTATCATGAAAAGTATTTTCAAAAATGACATTTTTCACTTAATCATTCATGTATGGGTATTATATGATGCTGTTTAGGACGACGTTGTTGGTTTTCATCACTCTTATATCATCTAAGGTATTTACAAAAACAAAATTTTTCACTCAATCATTCATGTTTGGATATTATATGATGCTGTTTAGGACGAAATTTTTGTTTTTTTTTCATGCTCGTATCATGAAAAGTATTTTCAAAAATGACATTTTTCACTTAATCATTCATGTATGGGTATTATATGATGCTGTTTAGGACGACGTTGTTGGTTTTCATCACTCTTATATCATCTAAGGTATTTACAAAAACAAAATTTTTCACTCACTCAATCATTCATGTTTGGATATTATATGATGCTGATGCTATTTAGGATGATGTTTGGTTTTCGTCACGTTTGTATCATTACTTTAAGGAAACTTCATTCCTCATATATATATTTCTAAATGTTTTAAATTCTGAAATATAAGTGTAACTTCGCAACTGAATTCGTAACATATGATACATTAGTTGTGTTATTTTATTAGTTTTTTAACTAATGTGCTCAAATGTTGTATTTATTACAATAGAACTTTATCCACACACTTTACTCTGTAACTATGTGTTTCGTGATTTGAGCATTGCCGTAATGTGGAGAATAATATGCATGCGAACAGTTCTTTATATATTTATATATGTATGAATGTAGAAATATTGAAATCTTTCTTATTGTAAATAACAAAACTTGGTGCTATATGTGAAGATATTTCCTACGTTACTATTCGTAAGAGAAAATACAATACCTTTTATGGGGGTATCGTACACTGAAATATTTCAATGCCGTCATTGATTGTTATGATCTTACTTTATAAACCAGTTTTAATATATGTTGTTCACATAATAACTTCAGTGTCAGTTCTGCATATAAATATTGATATTACTGCTTTTTATCAATCAGGTACGACGTCAAAGATGTTCTCATCGGTGTACTGTTGACATCGAACTGTATAAGAAATGCAATTATTTTCGTTAAACTCAGTGCTCGCCCACAGTTTGTTATGAAACTGGGCTATATATACACCAGTTAAAGTTAAGATAAGTTGTAGAGCGCTGATTTATGTATACTTAATCAAATAGTCTGCTTTTCCAATGTGTGTTCTTAAAAATGTGTTTTTGCACCTTAGTTTCATGTAAACTTTTTTTTAAAATTTATTTTATTAATAGTTTCTGTATAGCTGAAAAATTAATTTGGTGCGTATAATACGTGATATATGAGAACACTATTTATCCTTAATGTTTTTTTATTTAGTTATTCTACAACCTTTTCGTTCTATAGTGAAAAAATACAACATAAGAAAAAATAATCTTCTCATAAAAGAAAAAAAATGGCAATTAAAAATAAGTAATTTTCTCAAAATGCTGCACTTATTCATTTCTTGAGAAAATGCTAATGTTGCGTTAAAATTAGCCTTTATTAAAAGGAATAAATATTGATTTTTTTTCTTTAATGCTCAAAAAAGAGAAAAATAAAGATTTATATTTAAGATTACTTAAGAATATATTAAAAATACATTAAAGATGAAAAGCATTTGCATTTGCGAAGGTTAATGCTAGTATTTATAATTTCCTTATGATGTAAAAAGAAAGGTTTAAAAAAGTTTTTACGTGACATTGTTTAGAATACTTCTGAACTGTAAGAATAAATATATTATCGTTAAAAAAATTATATCTTAGTTGTCATTAAAAATCGATCAACATTGCTGCACAACTGTTAACTTCAAAAGAAAAAGGAGAAAAATTTGCAAATGGTAAAATGATTACTCAAAAATTACATTTTAAAAACCATCTTTGTATAAATTGTTTTTAATATTAGTTTTAAAACCACATCTCTGCGTTTTACAAAATTTAAATCAAATTTCAACCAACATGCCTGATAGATTAAACTTTTCTTGGGGAAACATCTAATTATATGGAAATGTTTTTACTTTACTACCAATTAGTAAATCTAGAAACGACTAAATTTAGTTATTAATATGCATATTTTGTATTTGACCGTTAGAAATGTGAGAAAATCTAGCTCGTCTATTCACGAAATTTAGAAGCAGCAAATCATCATAAAAATAGCTGTTTTAATCAGTTTGGAAATTTTCAACCGCGTACTCATCTGAAAACAAACATTACATGAGTAATAGCTTGGGAGATGCAAACGAAAAAGTAAATGATCTATCTTAAATGAATATGTATCTGTAAGTATGATCTAAATGTTAATTTATTTATTTCAAAAATTAAGTAACAAAATAACTTTAATACTTTTCTAACTAATTATGAAATCAACAGCGTTGAATCAATATTGTATCTTAATATTTTAATTTTTACTGCAATGATCCTTGCCATGCGCATCCCAAGGCCGTGTATTATTATTGTTATTGTATACACTTAATGTGGCAACTGTCAGAAATTGAACTTAAGTTCATCAAGTTCAATTTTCTATGTATTAAGAATTTCATTAAAAATATTTTTATTTTTACTGCAATGCTTCTTGCAATAACTCTACAAAGGCTGAGTATTATTATTGTTATTGTATACGTAATGTGGGTAATTGTCAGAAAGTTACCCACATTTGGAATACAATAACAATAATAATACATCTGACAGCCTTTGGAAGCTCATGGCAAGAAACATTGCAGTAAAAATCAAACAATCTGCTCTTCTATATACGACACCCAAACCAGACATTCAAAAAGTAAATGATCTATCTTATATGAATGTGTATCTGTAAGTACTATCTAAAATGCTAATTTATTTTCCTAAGAATATAATTAGCAAAAAAACTTCAGTGCTTTTCTAACTAAACATGAAATCAACACAGTTGAATCGACATTGTATTTTAATATTTTGATTTTTACTGCAATGTTTCTTGCAATGAGCTTCCAAAGCCTTTCAGATGTATTATTATTGTTATTGTATACACGTAATGTGGGTAATTGTCTGAAAATTGAACTTAATGTGCTCTGTAAAGTTCTTATGCTAGTTACTCTGTTTTGTTCGGTAATTAAACATTGATAATATCTTAACGTATTACACTATCTGTCAACTGAATATGAATAAATGTCCACTCAAACAAGAACGAGTTTATTGCATTATTAACTCTGAATTTTGTATAATGTGCTTGAACATAATGATGTTAATTCTATATGAGAGTTCTACTATATTGTAATTATAAATGGTTTCACATGTGCTACACACACATATATGTATATATATGTTAACAAATGCATATGTAATGTTTTCATTGAAGTACGTAGCATAGAGTTTTGTACGTACAAAACCGCTTAAGAAATATTTATGTTTGGATTATGTATATGTATGAACATTTTCGTGAAATAAATTATTTACTTGATTTGAAATGTAAACAAATTAATCCCATGTTTGCAGCTTCGTCAACAATATATTGGGTCGTCCAGAAAATGAGTGCCGATTTTAATTAGAGGTCATAAGGACAGGTCTGAAAATATCAGAATGATTGAAAACAAATGACACGAGTACACATTCTAAAAGTCGGTACTTCAGGCATGTTTAGAAAAATTTATATACTCTAGCAAATGTATACTAAATGTGTTACGTTTCTATTTTCTTTCAAAATTAGCACGAACTTTCTGGAGAACCCAATATTATCGTTCTTAAGTGGAAATAATTCTTACTGGGAAAGTGAAACTTTCCAGTAAGAATTCTTCCGCCGGCATGATGGCGTCGTGGTAAGGCGCAGAACTCGTACTGAAAGAGATGGTACCAATCTCTCTGAAGCACACTTAGTCTGTAATTGGCAGAAGCCAACAACACCCCGTTAGAAATAAAAAAAAAAAAATCATCACGCATTCAGTTAAGGGACCAATAACAAATTGAAGAAGAGATATAAGCTTTTTTTAATCATGCAGTATCGTAAAATGCTAAACATAAAGGGTACAATTCATAAAACAATTTACTTGCTACGTACAACAATTCTGCTAATTTTCGTAAAAATAACACGAATATTCACGAACTTATGAGCATTTCTGCCTAAAACAAGGTTTATGCACGAGATCTCACTAAACTTACAGAAAAGTTGAGGACATAAAAAAAATCATTATACTAAAATTTGTAACTAAAAAAATGAATATTTGATAAAGCACTCAAAAGAATTTATTTTTTACTGCGCATCCGCGAAAGAAGGCGTTCTCAAATTTCATATCCTCTTGCATCAAGTATACATGGTAACTTAGAAAAAAAATTTAGTTCAATATCATGAAAATTCAGAAATATATCGACAATTTAGTGACCTGTATTTCAAGTCTGGGGCGGGGGAGGTGAATAACAGAGGGGTTGTTCACAAATCAATCGCATGTGTTCGAAATCATTCAGTGTATCTATGCTGTAGTTCGAGAAATTTTTTTTTAAAGTTCCTTTAAATTCAAAACGTTGTGTATATCACTATTTGATAAATACAAAACTAAAATGTGCTTAAACAATTTCATTTTACTAGGCAACTATCAATTTGCACTTCCTACTGTGAAGAACTTTAATAACTAATAACTACAATACATGTATATTATTAAATTTCCTTCCTATGGCATCAGTGGTGGAGTAAAATGCTACGGGGGCCCATCATGGGCCCAGGCTCGAATCCTGACTAATGCATGGATGTTATTGATAGATATATCATTATCTCAAGTATAGTTCCAAGCTTCGGAATCTACTTGAAGCTCTAGTTCCCCCAGCCATTCTTAGGGGCACCCTTGCTAGCCATATTTAGCCGAATATAAGAGCACAACACGATCAATCGTTAGATTGCAATCAAATTACCGAAGTAGGACATTAAATTAAATGATGTGATTGAATTCTCTGTAGACTACAAGGCAACTGTATCTTGTAAAAAAATCACAGCATCAACTCCATGAAATATTTGTTTTATCTAAATGACAAGAAATGTACGTTCAAATAGATGCATTTTAAATGTCCCTTTTTATTACCTTTTAGGAGAAACCGCGCACGCACTTGAAAATATTTTTATTTGTTGCATGCTTGTGTATTTTTAAGAATTTTTACTTTAAAAATTCTATTTAAAAATATATTCCTGTTACTTGTTGCTATTTCTATTTCTTAAGCATATTGTAGAATACGATCCAAGGAATAGTTAAGTTTTCTTTCATTTCATATCTAAACTCGTTATCAAATTGCTACGTATCATCATGTTTAATGCGATACATATAATTTTCTATAGAAGTACTTATCATTTGCCGACTTAAATTAGAACGGGTTTTCAGAAAGTTCAAAGGACAATTTATAATAAGTGCAATTTTGTTTTCAAATTGTAGGTAGAAATTAATTATTCCATCAATCTCATTGAGACTATTAAAATTAATTATTTTGTTAATACTCTTGAAATTTTGAAAAGTTTTTTTTTTTTTTTGGTTACGAAACCGTTTAAAATGTTCCTTACAATTTTTTTAAACTATGGAACAGAAAGCTTCTTAATGTAGAAAAAAGTTATTAAATATATCTCATTTTTTCTAGCCGCAAAAATTCAGTAATAAATAATAGTGCATAGAACTTTGCAAAATGGGCCATGCTATGTGCTCCTCCCCTCCGTGCCCTAGGAGTCCACACAATATGAGTTGTTGTGCATTTGCAACAACTGAACTGGAAATCGAAATAAAATGACTCAGTAGCAAGCTTTCTACCAAATGTACATTTTCTCGCTATTTCCGAAATTCACGCATTAGATCCTTTAACACAGTGGTTCCCAACCTTTTTTGCCTTGCGAACCCCTTCTTAGCTGCGAAAGAAAATGGCGAACCTCCTTAGAAATGTGTAACAAAAATATATAATATGCAAGCGCAATTATTTTCTATATTGCACAGTAGCTTATAAGAACAAATAAAAATATTGTAACACGTCTACGTTTAAACAAATACCAAAATTACTTTTTATTATTTGTTCTTTTAAATTATTAATTCAGCAATAAGCATATGTACCCGCAAAAATATCGTTAAAAACTTATGTCCCGACAGTGCGAGGGAAGGTAAGGGAAATATACCTACATATTTTTGAATCAATCAATGAATATCGCTTGATTCCACTTTTGGGTTGAAATATGGACCATTTTCAAAAGTTGGAAATAAACTGATAAATGTGAGCACAAAATTTAAAATTAATGAATAGATATCTTCCGGTTTCACTTTGTAGTCTGTATATGAAAGATTATCCGAAATAATGCAAAATTTTACATATTAGTATTTTTTCATACTTCCGACTCGCGCTAGCGACAAAGAGAAAAACACACGAAGAGTTGAAAAATTAAAATAAATCAATGAATAACTTTCGATACCACTTTCAGATTCAAATTTTCGATATTATGCAGCAGTAGAAATATGTACATTTCAAATTCTGTACCTATGCTTCCTATGACAGTTCACAACTTTTACGCATTATTGGGAAAACAATTTTTTTTAAGAAATCATTTTTACACTCTATCCTAATATGTATGTAAATTTATTATTTCATTTTTGCTTTTACTGCAGCAATTGGAAATTCCGCCATTACAATATTATTTTCGACGACTAAACTGCAAAACGAAAACAATACAAAAAAACTGAGTAGGGAAAAACTACAAATTAAAAAACGAGCGAGAAATATAAGTAAAAATCATTATCAATTCAGATGGAAGCCGCATTAAATGCTCTTCAATGCTTCACTGTGGTGACGTTTCTGATGTCAAATGTGCATTTTTAGTTGTTTAACTTACTGAGATTCATGTTAAAAAATAACAGGAAAAAGAAAAAAATGAAATGAAATTTAAATGTTACTTGGGTAATAGCAGTTTTAACACTCAAACATGTTTTTAATACCTTTTTAAGATTACTTACGACATCTTAATGCCTTTCAAATATTGATCTACGTTTTTAAAATTATTATTTGTTTTAAATAATAAGAACCATTTAGTAAGGTACTCATGCCCGGTACTATATTTCTTCAAAAATTTGAGCTAATGATAGTAACGAAAACCAGTCAACCCTAAAATACTGCAATAACATTTTTATGTAGAATGAATTCTCAAACTCTTACATTTACCAAGCGAAAAGCAAAATGAAAAATGCACTATATATGCAGTAAGTGCTTAACTTTGGCTTCAAAACAATTCAGTCTACAAAATTGGAAACACAAACATCTTATTTCTTAATTTCATAGAGACTTCCGTGACAATGTCTCATAGCGAAAAAATGTTTTTATATTTGCATACAACAAATGCTGCTTGAATGCCTTATGCTCTTAAACTGTCGCCATTGAATGCGAAAATATTCCATTATTTAAAAATAAACCTATTTTGATGAAACACAAAAGGATTTGTACAAATCACGCTATCTTCTAAGAAGGTAAGGCTATTTCAATTCCTACGAGAATTTTTGCTTACAAATTAAGACTATTTCCATGGCCAAATTGCTTGCATGTGCGTATGAAAATACATTTCGTCCGGGGCCCAAGAAAATCGCTAATTAACACGCACATTTGTGAAAAACAGAAAACTAACAAATGCATCTCTTAAAATTACTTAGATATACATTTCTGCTGAAACTTCTGGAAACTGTGTATTGAGAACTAAACATTTGATGCAAATTACTATTAATGTTTCAGGATAAATAGAAACATTAGTAGTATACAATGGTTTGTATATTAATGATCAGGAATGTAAATCCAAGCATTTTTTACGCATACGATTACGCAAACTCAGTAATGGGAATCAACAGGTATGCGCATGCCAGTTGTTGAAGCTTAATATTTCCGCCTATTGGTACTTCTAAAAAAAAATAATTAACGAAAAACAAAAAGACGTATTAAAATTTGCTCACGCGAAATCCTTATTTTGTGTTAAATTACCTTTTATATGCAAATATTTCATTAATACATTCATTATATAGTTTTTGGTGGAATAATTACTTTTATTTCTTGTATTAGATTTTTATTATTAGCGATTTATGTTAATTTTTTTATTAGTGATTTGGCTAGCTTATAAAAAAAGTATCTCTATTGTTCTTGTACGCAGTAGCTATTTTTAGTTGAAAAATATTTTGAGGTACATAATATTATGTTTTTGTCTACTAAAGGCAGGTTTAATTATTTTAATGAAAACGTATTTATAGCAATTCCTGCCCTTTGAAGTTTTTGATCGGAATTTGTAGATAATGCAAAATAAACATTAAAAGGTAATTTTTTGAGTTATTTTTACAACAGCAGTGATATTGTATTGAAATAAGTATAAAACAAATACTCAAAGTATTATACAAGGAGATAAAATATATAATGCCTAATATCTTGACCTGCACAAGGACTACCAAGGTTCAAATTATGGACGGCAAGTTTATGTCGAGTGTCAGCCATATTTCATTTTATTGCAGACATTTATGATGTCATTCTAATCTCAACATTGCTTGCAAGTTGAAATTACGCTTCAAAAATCCTGAAACAAATTTAATGTACTTTTCCTGGGACAATTTTAATTGATTAGAGTTCGCCCAGTGTTTAAAATTAGACCGTAATTCATTGAATTATTTAAACTAAGCCTTGAACGTTTAAACAACTTTTAGAAATTTTAGTTTTTCTGTTTGACGATAGTTTGTTTGGATTAAATATTTCAATTATCGTTAATTTATACTCAGTGCGACTGATTAACCGCCGAGTTAGTTATTTAATAAAATGCATTTGTAACACATATTATACATAACTTTTTTTAAAAGCATTTCTGAACTCCTTCTCCTGTAAAGAAATTAGAAATAAAAATGTTCATGCCACTCAATTTTTATTGAATAAATTAGAAATGCAAACATTCTGAATTTAATCAAAAGTTCAGAACACTGATGCAAATCAACAAATTTACGAAACGTCGACTCGAACTAAAATAACGCGTCGCCGCAATTATTACCGCACTTTATATTATATTAGATATGAATGTCTTTAAATTGCATTTTATTTTGTTTGACGTTGTACTGGACAAACAATCTGGCTGACTTATCATACATATATATTTTTTGGATATGGATAAATGGACATCTTAAAATTAGTATTATTTTGCTTTGACATTCATTTAATAGATTACATTTTCTCTTTTATTTTGTGCTTGACATTTCTACGTATTTATATTTTAATGAGTACCATTGAGTACTGTACAAATATTGTAGATTTTAAATGTAAAGAGTGGTATGGAAGTTTGACGAATAAAGACTTCTAAAAAAAGGCTTCGGATCTACATCGAAAGTAGTAGAAAAGCAATAAATTAGCTATTTCCAAAAATGTTTCGATTAAACCTCAGCAACAGGAACTAACTAATAATCGGTTGACAAACAGAAAAGAAAATGGTGCTTAACAGTTTTGTCTTTGCTTATGTATACGGAAAAGAAGATATATGATTTAAAACACTGAGGAAAACTTATAAGAGTGACTGCAAATATACATTTGAATTGGCGGAGCCACCGAAGATACATAATATTTAAAACTTCTTAAAGTTTGGGGAAGTGGCATTAATTCAGTTTCAAGCAATAAAAATACTTTTCATCACGTTTGTTCGTTTTGGTTTCATTAAACTTCGAAACAATTGAACCCATTTGCTGTTCCCTAAGTTTGGTTATTTCTTTCTTTCTTTTTTTCGTGCCATTTATTGTAGCATTTGTTTCCATATTTTTAATTTAAAAAGAAAAATGTGTTTAACTGATTAGAAAATTAATGCTGTTTCAAATGCCACGTGGATATCTAAGTTCCCTATTAGAAAACCCAGCAATTAACCATTTGCACTCGAGGCCTTTTTCGTAAGGAGGGTCGTAAATAAGGGGATAGAGTTACAAAAGACCATAGCTTCGTAGCAGCGTCGCTCGATTTAAGACTTCAAATCACAGGGCGCCGCTTGAGTTGACACTTCAAATCGCCGCTCGAGTTCAAAGGGTTAAGGTAGACAAGGGATTGCTTTCTGTTTTTAATGAGCATCGCAAGAGTGGAAAGGGCGACTTGGGTCAAGTACAGATAGTGTATATGGATAGCACCACCACAAATATGCCATCATCCTTTTTAGACCTAAGACCTGAAAGGAAGGGAAGTTCCTCTTCCTCCGGTTCCTCTTTCGGAGCTTTAGGGTCTGTGTATTTTGCATGCACGTATCTCCAAGCGTACATGGTTGGTCTTCAGCGGGTATTGAACAACAAACCCTCCGCTTAGTCATCTGTCATCCTAACCACTAGGCTGGTCCAGAAAACTAAATAATTACTCTACTACTTAATTTAGTTTCTCTGGAGAAATTGAAAAAGGCTCTAAATATCACCTAGCAAAACGGCATTAAATATTCTGAACCATCCGACGATTGTTTGTACCACCGGCTGGAAAATTTCAATCGATCTCAATAAATATCTTCCTCCACTAGAATCTAAGGAGTGAAAATAAAACAGGTAATGAGTAAATAGAAAACAACAATAAAATGAGTGAGTTTCCCAAGCATTTTTTGCCGACGAAAATTCCCGTCATAATAAACTGTATGTGGTACAATGGGTTTTGCAACCCTAATCTATGGCAAAATGATCACCTATACAAACCTACCCATAGCGAAAACATTACACAATACACATGCATCTACTGAAGATGTAATCCAGTCTGACAACCCTGAAAATACCAGTCTGCCCAAGGCTTATGCAGACAGTTTATATAAGGCATCCGAAAAGGAATGATAGAGTTATGGTTATATCATCAATTGTTTACAATTCATCCATTGTTATACAATTCGTTAGGAGATGCGTTGTAATTACTCAAGATATGAGGCGTTTGATTCTAATTCAGAATAGTAAGGACGTTTGTTCGACGAAACACGTTTTAGCTAAGGGACTTCAGATCAACGAAGTGTTCTAATGTGACCTTAATGTGTCTTCTAATGTAATTTTGCTTTTCACTTATGTTAAGTAACAAAAAATGACTGAATATATGTCGCTAAAATATTATGAAATGTTAAGTAATGTCTAAGATTGAAATTGTGTGCAGTCGGGGATCTCGGTTAATGTATTTCATATTAAAGTTTTTGGTATCTTCCTTACAAAATTTTGTTCTTCAGTTTAACAGATAAAAATTTTGGGTTCTTTAAAAACTTCTTATTCATTTTTTTTTTAGTTTATTTTATGAAACATTATGTACTTTAACTAGAAGTAACGACTGTCATTTAAGTAGATTTAGATAATTTTTAGGTATTTAACGTATTAAAAAAATCATAAATTAGGATTTAATAGTGTAGGAATATAAATGATGATAATGGATTCTTTTTTAAAAACATAATTAAAGAAACTACTGGAATACATTGCTTTTACGCTCGAAAGGATCCACGTCGTGCCCATATCGAAGTTTGAATTTCAAATATTGTGTAAGTGTTTTGGTGGTTAAGCATAAGCATTTCTGAAAGAAAAATCGAACGGAAGTTTTTAAAAAATAGAATACATTACTATATTACGCATTGTATAATAAGGATGGTTGCTCACTCCTATTTCAATGAAATCAAAGCAGACCTGATGCATGCTCAAAATCAGGAAATGTATCAGCTATTAAACCCAGATAGTATCTCAAGATTTTTTTCTTCAAAATTTGGCACGAGTTTGGCGTAAACGTGTAAGCCATTCATTGATAGATAGCCAATTGAACATGTGCGGAACAGGTAGCCATGTGTCGTTAAGGTTACTGTGTTATGTTTCAATTACTAATTATTTATGTGATTTCGTGTGACATTTTGTTCAAGCATTGTTCAATTATTTCGAAGGTGTGTGGTAATTACTCGAGATTTCAGTCGCAGGATTGTGAAAAGCAAGAAAGTTTGACGGAAATCTTAGCTTTGTAGCCAAGGGACTTCAGATCAACGAAATGTGAGTAATTTTTCTGTCTACAATTCTTGACTTACAAGGAATAACTGAATATAATATCTTTAAAACACTGCGAAGTGCTAATGTAGGTTTCAATGTGTTGGAATTACATACGGTTTTGCATTATTGACGTAAATCAAACAATTTGAAAACGTCAATGCTGAAGTGTCTTACAAAATTGTGTGGAGTCGATGATGTAAGTTTAGGTCTTCATTCATATTTACGTTTTGGTGTCTTAGTTGCTAAAGTTTGTTTTTCAATTGGACAGCATATGAAGCTTTTGAAGAGAGTTACGCATATGAAGTTTTGAGTTTTTACTTGATTTTATCAAGTGTTATGTTCTACATTCACTAGAAATAACGGCTCTCATTTAATTAAGATGATTAAGATTTTTTAAATATTTAACGCTTTAGAGAATTAATTAGTTAGGATTTAATTTGCAGGAATACTTAAAAGATAGTAAGGATTTATTTCATCTAAATAAGTAAATTTCGAGAATGCATTGCTTTTATGATGGAAATAACTCATGTCGTGCACATATCAGTGACTTGAATTTAAATATTTAAGTGCTTTGATAATTAAGCATAAGCATTTCAAAAAACGAAAGAGATAGATTTAAAATATATATATATATAAACTACTTTGCTACACATTTTATAACTAACATATGACTCTGTGTTACGCTTAACCACTACTTGAAAATTACATCTCAACTGAAGTTTTAATTAATTTTGAAAAAAAATCTTTGTAATTGCAATAACTATGTCATATATTTTGCTATGAGCTTTTCACATTTAATGAAAGCATTTAAACAAATATTGTGCAAGAAATATAATGCAGTATTGAAAAAAAAAATGAGCGACTTGTGAAAATATCGAACACGTTATTTATTTTAGAAACTGAATTGTATGTTGGACAGCATTTGAGAAATCTTATTATTTTGAAATGTGGATATTAAGTCATTTTTTAAGAATTATTCCTGAACATTATTTGAATTTCGATGCATTTAAACAATTATATTGAAATTACTTAGTAAACAAGCATTTTCTATTGTTAAAAGATGTTTTTAACTAAATGAGTTGCACGTCTTGCGTAGTTACGTCGTAAATTACGTGGTTTTACTTGTAGTCTGGAAGGAAAAACCAAATAGGGAGGTAGATTGTTAGGTCTAGACGTTCTGCTTATATCCTTCGACCGAGTTACGTGAAAATAAATGAAACGAAATTCACAAGCAATGCAAGGTGATCTTTTTACAAGTCGGAACAGATGTACTAATATTTTCGGTTGAATTTAATAAAAATCGCGTAAGCACTGACGAAATAAGACGGATGAAATAAATAGTTTTTATTAGCGACATTCCCAAGTTTATTATTATAAATATTCTTAAAAAAGTAGATTAAAAACAGTTTTTTTTTTTCTTGTCTTTTTCCTTGAATTCAATCCAGTGCTTAATGTACTGTGAAGCACTTGCTAATGTCTTAGCTTTAGTTGACATAATAACCATTAAAAAATTACGCTTTTTTACTTCATTTAAAGTTTAATGTGAAATATTTAATGAACTGAAGTGTAATTGGCGTCAATTATAATGATGCTAATTTCAGAAATGTTATATTCAGTTTAAGTTCGGAATAAGTCTTAAGCCGACATTTATTGAAATTAGTAAACAGTTTCTATAATTATTTTTTATTTATTATTTTAACGTCATTCTCACATAATTACGTCGTAACTGGCGTAGTTTTACAAGTACTATCGATGGTGGTACAAGTAAATTACTTACATACCATACACAGATTGTATTTAAATACAAACGCTAAGTTTAGATCACTTTGGATTGAGTTGTGTAAAAATAATTAAACGAAATAGACAAGCGATGCAGGGTAATCGCATTTCAAAGTTGGAAAAAATGTAATATTTTACGTTGAATTTTATCAATATCGCGAACCAACGAAATAAGACATGAAATACATAACTACTAGCAGAAGCGCATGCTCAAATCTCACGAAACGTTCATCGTTGAATTGAATTGCACTTATTTTCCAGTTCGTGTGCTTAGTCTCGGGACTCGCTTATGAACTGTCGTCCAATATGACAGATAGCACAAGACGATACATGAAAGATTTTATTACATCACAAAGAGAGAAAATAACAGAAATACATCCAGGGCAAGGTGGGAATCAAGTCCACGAACTCGTTACTGCGCGCAAGCAGCGGGCGGAAACTGGTACTAAGACCGATCGGCCACCGAGGCCCCACGTTCGTCGTATTTGATGAAATGGATTCGTGAAAAATACTCCGAGTAAACCTTTCGTCAAATTGACGAAGTTTGTGTTGTAACTTTATGTCATGTGATCACGCGAGGAAATACTCGTTGTAAATGACGAAATTTGCTTGACGATTGAAGAATCGGTAGTAAAAAATTTGTTCACGTTAAGAAAGCACAAATTAGCATTAAAATGCCTTTTAATGCTAATTTGTGCTTTCTTATCGTGAAATAATTTTTTATTACTTTTTACTTAGCACAAAGTTAATGTATTATTGGATTGAAGAATCCTCGAAAGGGAGAGTTATGTTTTTGGGAGAGTGTAAGCGATATACATTTTCAAGTTTACTATTATAATTAGTCTTCAAAAATAGCTTAAACAGTTGACTATTTTTCTTTTGCTTTCACTCTGTCTCGGTTTTTGATGTAATATGCATAAGCACTTATCGATAAAAATCTTAGATACCACTGTCGTAATATCCATTTTTAAACTACGCTTTTATACCTAAGTTAATGCTTCACGAGGAAATTTAAACTCAAGTTTAATTGACGTAAATTATACATGTTGATGCTAATTTCTGAAGGGTTATATTCAGTTTGAGTTCGGAGACAAAGTTTTCAACCTTCCTTTCTTGGCATTTTGAAGATCTTAAAATGTATTTCAACTCTTTAAATACGTAATATATTTGACAGCTATTCATCCATGCCATAGCTTTCATTATTAGTGATCACTAAAGTCGCGAATGATAATGTAGACCTTTGAAGTTACTTTCCGGTACTTTACGATTACACAAATTTGTTAATCTATTAAGCCCGAGATTTATGGAATGTGATACTTGACCTAGGACCGGGGACTTTTTGATCTCGGACCCACGGATTTTGAACATTTCCATGATTCGGTCGTAGGTAAATTAAAACGGACTACGGAACCATTCCGTGCTTCAGCTTTAATGGGCTAGTTTAACACCTCTTCAGTAAATTAAGTTTTATATCCTTATCAGAATCTTATACGGTACTCAATTCAGAGGAATTATTAACACAATTCTAGGATTATTAACATCTTGGGCTTTCGCCAGGAATTTTTGATATGATGAACAATGATCTAAAACTAAATTAATTATAACTATAATCAGTTTTGCGTGTAATGTTAAACAACTTATGTTGCGACATTTTCATTTTCTGTTAGAAATTTTATAAATTTGCTATTTTCCCTCAAACCATAATATATATATATATATTTCGGTTTAATAAATTGCGAGCAAAATGTTTCAGACGCAAATAACAATACTTATTATGCTAAAAATTATAGTTTTAAGAAATAAGTTTCCACGAAAATTTCCACGAAATCCAAGAAAATTATGTATACTTTTTTTTTTACTTATTATCATTTAGTACATCCTAACTGTTGAAAGAACTGCAGATTTAATGCATACATGTTTATCTAATGAAGCACAAGCATGAAATAGTGACCGAAAATCTTAGTCAATGACTTGTAAATACGGTGCAATAAATTATATTCCTGTGCGTGTGTGGGGATGAATAGATTGTCTGTTTTGCTCGAGGATACAAACATATATAACAAAATAACTCATTTATTTGCATGGATCAATAATTTGCTTCGGGCAACATTCTTGCATTAGTAATATAGCTTTCAAAGGAAAGCACTGACTTTCATGAAGTAATTAGCGTCAGATAGGAAATACGATAGCATTATATTTATTTATTAAATGGTTTTAGAAATGCCAATGCAGTTTTATATTTTTGTTTTAGAAAACTATTTTAAAATGTATAGCTGCTTTTTAGCCTACTTTCCCGTAAAAGTAAAAAATAATAATAATAAAGCATGAAAAAGACTTAATGTATCGTGAAAATATCGTTAGAAATCAAGAAAAGCCAAAAATAAGTGAAGTAATTAGATAAAGATTGAAATATAAAAAAATTGAAAGTGGTTTTTGAGATGGGAAAAAAGTGGGTCTGTCGCTCTTTTTGTTTGTCTGTCGGTCTCCCCCCCCCCCCCCCTAAAGCTTTTGAACGAATCAGATTCAAAAAAATTCTTTTTGCATTCGAAAGATCTCGGCGAGGACATCTCCTTTCTATATTTTACTTTTGACTTGAAGAATTTTTCCTTCAATGAAGCAAATTATGTAAACTCTGAGCACACGATGCAAGTTCTTATGAGCAAGCTTCATGGAAGAAGTCTCGGCGTGAAATATTGATTTGAACAATTTTTGTTCATTTTGGAACAGTTCAAAAAAATTAACGTAGCGCCTACGGGGAAATTACAATCCTATATAAATCCTGATTTAACGGACCGATTTGCTTGGAACAAACTTTATTGGAAATCTCTTATAACTTAGAACATGTACTGATAAGTTCATCCAACACTAACGAGCCTTTTTTTCCTATGAAATTTTTTGATCGGGATTTTTAAGAAGATTTTTGAATTAATGAATGATTAAATGAATACGTGAAAGAATGAATGAACAAATGAGTGAATAAGTGTGCGAATGAATGAAAAAAATAAGTAAATGAGTGAATAAATACATGAATGAGTGAATGAATGAATAAATGAATGAATATGTAACCGTTGAAAAAAGGTATATTTGAGGCAAGAACTAAAGGTAAATGAGAAAGAAAGAGAGAGAGAGAGATAGCTAGATTATAAATTTGAAGTTGGTGTATACGGGAAAGTAGGCTCGTATAGTTCTAGACGGAACTTCTTGATATTTTTATGTTTAGTCTTTAAAAATTTGTTCAACGAGGTAAAGTATAAATGATGTAAGAAGTTTGCTTTTACGCTATTTCACCGTAAAAGTAAAGTATGAAAAAGGTTTCATGTATCGTTAGAAATAAAGAAAGGTCAAAAATAAGTGAAATAATTAAATAAAGAGTGAAAAATAAAAAAAAATTGAAAGTAGGGTTTTGAGATGAGATGGGGGGGGGGGGGAGTTTGTGTCTGTCCTTATGTCTATCCTCCCCTTATAACTTTTGAGGGAATTGCCCGATTAGTTCCTATGAACAAGCTTATTAGAATAAGCTCTCGGCGTGAAATATTTTTTGATTTGAACAATTTTCGTTGTTCATTTTTGAAAAGTTGAAAATAATCAGCATAGCTTCTATGGGGACATTTCAATCCTATATAAATCATGATCTAACATACGGATTTACTTGGAACAAACTTTATTGGAAAGATGTTATGATGTAGAACTTGTATAGGTTCGAAATTCAACCAGAACTAAACGAGCCTATTTTCCTATCCAATTTTTTGATCGGGATTGTTAAGGATATTTCTGAATGACTGAATTAATAAATGAATGAGTGAGTGAAAGAATGAATCAATGAATGAGAGATTGAAAGAATTAATAAATGAGTGAATAAGTAAATGCGTGAAAGAACGAATAAATGAGTAAGTTAATTACAAAATATATAAATGATTGAAAAATATATGAATGAGTAAGATAATGAATACGTGAATGAATATGTATTAACAGTTGGAAAAGGTACATTCGAAGTAGTTAAGAACAAAAGCTAAGCGAGAGAGAGTGATAGATTATAAATTTGAATTTGGAGGTGTATGCGAAAGTAGGCTCGTATAGTACTAGACGGAACTTCTTGTTTATTTATCATTCTATAATTGTACTGGTAGAGTATTCAAACACGAGATATTGCAGAAATGAAATAATTTTAATTAGTATATATTTTGCTTGCGACTTTGACTTCCTAGGATTGTTTTTTGACTTCCTAGGTCGGCAAGTATTATTTTTTTTTCAATGCTGAAGAACATAGTCTGTGATTTTAATAACGCCTCGCGGTACCCAGTTTAGGAACTTATGTACAGTTCTTCCATAAAAAGAGCTCTGATTGGCAAAGTGCCAAGATGAATCCATTCATGTTCAAGGGAGGAGCTGATGGTATAAGGAATGTGAAATTTCTGTTCTAGTTCTAGCTCGTTTAGCATACATGATTTCTTCCGAACTGATGATATACGCCAGTTTATAAATTTAGCTGATTTCAATAAACAGAGAAGCACACATTCTGATTCGCATTCTAATTTACGCACCTGCAAAACGAACTTATCCAAAACTCATACTAAAACTCAAATGGATTCGTCCTGTTCTACCATGAGTAGAAGTGTCCAAGTGTCAGAGCTTCGTAGTAGAACAGTATTAGGGGGTAAGACTGCTTTCCTCAACCTTAAAAAGGCTTAAGACGTTGAGTACCACGCGAACTTATAAGGACATTCCAGTCAGGCTGCGCTTTTAGTATCAGCCACCGGTAACAGATGCGGCTTAAACGGAATGTTCAGTGTTCAGTAAAATCCTGTAACAAATAGAAATTAATTAAATTTTAAATATATTTTAAGGAATTGCATAAAACAATGTTTTTTTTTTTTTTAGTTTTGCATCCTAGTTTAATCTGCATCAATTAGAGCTCCGGTGCCGCTATCTAAGGGAAACTGAGCTTCAAAATTCTCATAGTAGTAATGGCATCCGCCGACAGTGGTGATACTTGAAAGAATGGATGCCGATTTTTGGGGAATGCACTAGGTATGCAAAAAGGTTAAGTAACCATATGCAGCTCCATTTGAGGAAAAACAATCACCAAGCGCAACAATGACAAATGGGTGCTTTATTGCTACCACATCGATTAATAGCCATGCTTTCGTATTTGCACTGTTAGCCACCGGTGGTTGACACGGCCTAAACGAAAAGCTCAGTGTCAGCCGCTAATGGCTGACGCGGTATAAACGGATTCAGTGTCAGTAACCGAAGACTGACACGGCGCTCAATGTGTTAAACAGAGGTGGCAAAATTGTTTATTATTGCCATTCAAATTTGACGAATTTGGTAGGAAATTAATTACCTGTGCCTTATAAAGGGTTAAGACAAGAGCGAAGATTTTCGGTTATCAAGAGCTTTTTTAAGCATAACTGTTCTACATGACCACCGGTGGTTGACACGGCCTAAACGAACAGCTCAGTGTCAGCCACTAATGGCTGACGCGGTATAAACGGATTCAGTGTCAGCCACCGATGACTGACACGGCGCTCAATGTGTTAAACAGAGGTGGCAAAATTGTTTATTATTGCCATTCAAATTTGACGAATTTGGTAGGAAATTAATTGCCTGTGCCTTATAAAGGGTTAAGACAAGAGCGAAGATTTTCGGTTATCAAGAGCTTTTTTAAGCATAACTGTTCTACATGACCATCGCAGATTCAACGCCCATGAATTTGGAGTAGAGCAAATTATCCCCATAGCCTTTGCAGCATTTACCAATCTCACCCTGACTAACCCTTTTTCATGTAAAAAGTTAGTGATTAGATTATCGTATCTGGTTTGAGATTAGTTTAGAAATGAAAAGTGAACTGTGACATTTTTAAATTTATCTACACAATATGTTTATAAAACATGTTTATCTGTTACCGTTTATTTTAGTTCAAAAGATGCAGCCATGAAACATGTTATACCTGAATTTTCATTAGGCTAAATATGTCCCAAAGCAAAGCTCAAAACTTACGTCGGTCTTCTTTAAGCGTGCATTTTCACCAAGTCGACAGGGTGGCTTAGTGGCAAAGCTGCAGGCCTCGTACGCCCAAGTTCGCAGATTCAAACCTGGCCCAAGTCAGTGGATTTTCAAGATGCAGAAAATCATCTGCGGCCATGTCTTACCATTATGCAGCATGTAAGAGATCCCTTGAGTAGACATTTGGTATGGATGCTCTCAGCTAAATTAAATTCCTAGCTCAATCTGCATCAATTAAAGCTCAGGTGCCGCCATCTAAGGTAAACTGAGCGTCAAAATTCTCATAGTAGTAGTGGCATCCGCCGACAGTGGTGATGCTTGAAAGAATTGATGCCGATTTTCGGGGAACGCACTAGGTATGCAAAAAGGTTAAGTAACCATTTGCAGCTCCGTTTGAGGAAAAACAATCACCAAGCGCAACAATGACAAATGGGTGCTTCATTGCTGCCACATAGATTAATAGCCATGCTTTCGTATTAACTGATTAGCGGTTTTTTTTTTCCTTTGTGTAATTAAATGTGAGTTTCACTCAGATATCGTGCTATCAAAGATATACACCATCAGTATGTTTGGTAACCATAACAGGCAGTCTATTACGACGAAGGTAACAAATTATCTCCATCGATATTGGTGAGAATACAATCTTACAGGTCATTAATAGAAAAACTTACTTTTCTAATTTCTGTTTCTTGAAATGTATGAATATTTTAGATTTTGTACACATTATGTTTCGTTTGAATTTTGATAAAATTGGGCTTGGAGTAAAAAACCGACCGGTTCTTTTCAATGCCTCTAAAATGTATCGAACTACAACTTAATCAATAATAAATTCACATTTAGACGGGTATAAACTATTGTAATCTTTTTTTCCCTTCAAAACATGTTAAGCTGATGTAATGCTAAATTCTCTAAAATACTCATAGCTTTAGAAAACAAACAATTTCTTGGTGTTGAAACCCTTCCCCAGATAATGTTTCATTTCCACTACCAAGCACCTATTGCTCAAAATCTGAATAAAATACTTCAGGTGAAGGATGTACTGTAAACCGTTCTGTGCAGGTGTCAAAACCGTAACTTCACACTGCATTGCGACAATATACTCAACGGACAATTCGTATTTCTAAGCACGTACTACAATGTTTATCGATGAGATATTAAAGTAAGTTAGGGAACTTTAGTGGGCTATAAATAGTAATATAGTTCACCAGCATATTCATCCTTATTAAAGGTTTCAAGTGCTCGTCTGTTGGAATGGGAAAATATTATTAGCGTATTTCACAATGTAGTCAAAGTAATATTCTTGTGCACAAAATACTCTTTAAAAAACAATTACAACTAAATAATATTGAGTTAAATGAAGATAAATAATTTTAAACGTTTTATTTTTAAAGAAACGTTTAATAATGTTTTGCTCAAAAATCTACAGGAAAAATCAGAGTTCAGAGCAATTATGCGAATTTTGTTTGCTTAGTTTTTGCGACAATTTGGGATATGATAATAGTTACGTTATGTAATATACTGCTTTAAGATTAAAATATTAACGTTATTACGATATCTCTTTTATAATTCGAAGCTGGAAATGCTAGAGTATGTTACATAAAGGAAATAACTAAAGTTTTTATTAAAAGCATTTGAAAATGATTTGTATACAGGTAAGAGGAGCACGAAGTTGAAAGAGCCGGAACAGCCGGTAGCGGAAAAGTTACGTACTTATATCATTAAGAAAAGTCTAAAATTTTAGCATGATCAGGTAGTATCGTTTGTCTCCAACGGCTCGATGAAAATCCAAGATTTTGGAAAATAACTGCCTGTTTGCTTAGTTTTCTCGAAAAACGTAAAACTCAGTGGGTCGGCACGGCTAAAAGGTTGTCAATTGTACGACCTACCAGAGACTGGTAAAAGGACATAGTTTGTCTCTGACACCTTTTGTCCAGGATATATCACATGCCGCTTCCTCAATGTGCTAATGTTAAGATATTTTGCACTGTTCAAAATTGAACGAACAATTGAGAAAAAAAATATAGAAATGAGATATGCTCACAGAGATCTTTCGAATGCAAAAAAAAAAAAAATCGTACGATTCCCTCAAAAGATATTGGGGAAGGGGGGGGGGGGAGACCGACATACACACATTTTCCCCATCTCAAAATCCTACTTTCAAATTTTTAATTTTTCAATCTTTATTTAACCTCTTCAGACCCAAGATCTAATCAAAAACAATTTTGACGCAATTTTTTGGTTCTCTGATTTAAAAAATGATTACAAAACAAAATACTATTTTTTTTAAAAATTTTAATTAATAATTAGCTTAAATAATAATTAATGCCCAATTTTTACCTTTTCCTCGTTTCAAACGAAGTAAACTACCTGTTGATTAATTTCAAAAAACAATTGGGTGTTTTAGCTTTCAAATTGCCCAACCAGTAGTTAATAAACAGTATTTTAAAATGTACCCAATTGGGTACACTTGGAATGAAGAGGTTAATTAGGTCACTTACTTTTGACTTTTATTTATTTTTGTGATACATTAAGCCTTGTTTCCTACATTATTTATTTAGTTTTTACTTTTACGGGAAAGTAGGCTAAAAAGTGAGTAAAGGTACCTTCTTTGTATAAAAAACAAAGACTTTATGATGGTCATCCCCATTTTTTTCATTATCACACTAAGAAAGTAAATACATTTCCAATATTTTTTTTACCCTTTACTACGTAAAAACAATGATGCATAAATTGTGAGACAAAAGATCGATTTTCCTAAGCATTTAGTTTTCGCTCTGTTTTAGCCGCTGACAAAAAGAAAGTTTTTATATTACCGAAAGCTTTTTTTCTCAGCTAAATTCTCTAAAAAACTTGATCTCATTTGATACAGTATATCTTTTCCTCCCTACTTCTCTCTTTTTCTTACTTTCTAGACCACCGTTATACTTAATCCGTTTATATACTGGAATTAAGCTTGTACAGAACATAAATCTTGATCCATTTGCTTCACGGACAAAATGAACTGTAATCCGATTTTTCCTATTTACCCCATATAAAACTCGTCTTATCTAAACCAACATCTGGCAAAGATGGCCGTAGTTTAAATAAGTGTAAATTGTACAAAATACCCTTACGGGCATTGAGTTTCGAGTCGCAATTTTAACGTTATTCACACCAACAGGTGCATTTATAGCTTTTATTTAGGGAAAAAGTCTTTTTTTTTCAGTGACTTTAATATTTAAACTTATTTATTTCATATTAGAGAATTTAATTTTAAATACTCATTCATTTAAAGGTACCTTTATGCAAACGACATGAAATTAGTATGTTTTTTTCTAACTTAACATCACATAAAAAAATGCATAACTTAAGTATTGCACTTACCGTTACAGTGCGTCGTGTTTTTCGCGCAACACACACTCACTGTAAGTGCAGTGCGTAAGGTATGAAATTAGCATTGTTTTTTGAATAACTTACGTACTGCACTTACCGTTACAGTGCGTCGTGTTTTTCGTGCTACACACACTCACTGTAAGTGTAGTGCGTAAGGTATGAAATTAGCAGTTACTTGCAACACTTCTCTGGTCTAAACACACATTATCCCGTTAAGCCCCAGCGTCCACTCAGGATTACATTTTGAAAAGGTCCTCTTAAATGCCTATAAGTATTTTACTTAATTTTTATATTATTAGCAGTGGCATTACTGATAGGGTTTTAGTGTCGTTATTTCTTTAACCCCTTAACTGGTTATTTTTTTTTACCACAAATGTTCCTAGAAAAAGCGTATTTTTTATTGCATTAGTTAACCCTACACTGCGCAATTTTTTTTTCTTTGTAAAAATTTTTTTTGTGTGTTTGTTTGTGCTAGTTATAAGTGGGAAAAATACTAAAAAAATTCTTACTTAATTCAGAAAAGTAGAATTCGAGAAAAATTGACATGTTTAAAAACAACACTGCGCATTTAGGGGTAACAAAAATAATTCTTTTATATAAGCATTTTAACAAATGAAACCAAATTTTAATAAATAGGCATGCATTATAAATAGGCACGCATATTAGCACTAAAATATGAAAGTTTATTAAAATAATTAATTTTATTATTATTTATAAATTTATTAAAGTAAAAATTTGCAGATATAGCTAGTAATTATTAGTTACATGTACGAGTTTTTACTTTGATTACCAATAAAGTTTAATAATAATTTCACTAAAAGATTTTAAACAAGAAACCTAACATCTGTAGGGGTCTGTACGATACTGTTCGTTCCTTCTTTGGTTGAGCGTGAATTGGTTTTAAACAAAATTCCTAAATAATAATTTAATCGACCACTTTAAGCTAATTTGTGAAATATTTAACAACAGTCTTCTAAAATATACTAAATAAAGTGAAATAGAACAACCTGTAACACCTGTTTTTGTTTATACTGCGAATAATGCAGGAGCATAAAAATTGCCCCCGAATGCGCGGTGTTGTTTTAAAACAAGTAAAAAAGGCGCCTTAATATATATTTTTCCCGAAATTTTTCGGACAACATATGCTTATTTTATTTTAAAACAATGTAAGCAATTAGAGACAATTTTTAAAAATAAAATTGTTGCTTAAAATTTGTAGGGAAAAAAATTAAGAAGTTACTGTTTTTTACGAAATCAACATGTCTTACGATTTTGTGAAAAAAGATGAACCTTGAGCTCAGTTTACAAGATCTAGGGGAACTATATTAACTAATATCACACATACAAAATTATACGAAAGAATGCGCCACATGTTACAAATATTACAAAATAAAAGCTTAGTGAAAAAAAAATGGAAGTGTTGTTTAAAACCAACACGCGGCGCAGTGTAGGGTTAAAGTCCTAACTTAGTATAAAAGGAAAATGAAAGAATTTTTTAAAAGTTTCATAAATAATGAATTTAAGTATTTTTTATTTTATGACTTTGAAACACAAATGACCGTGAATGAGTCTTTCAATCTATTAAAAATACGGGTAACTCAAAACAAAAAAGGCGGAAATTTCAATTCCCGTACACTGTACGGGCAAACCAGTTGGGACCAACTTTGGGTAGCCCGTACGCCGTACGGGCAAACCAGTTAAGGGGTTAAGAGTACATTTATTTTTTTTCTTCCTATACTAATGTGTTTCATTTTCGAAGTGGCCACAATTAAACTTTACAGTTCCTATTTATTTATTTCATTAAGATTAGTAATTTATTAGATACTATTTGCATCTAACAATACGCATTATTACTTATTTTAATTCCTTTTTTTAATATCCACGCATGTCAACTATAGCGCTATTTGTTTTAAAAATAATTGAAAATGCTTTTTAAAGTTATTAACATAAACGTTTAAAATAGTAGTATTAAAACATATATTTCTTAATCTGGAACTTAACTGGTTGAGAAATGAATAATACAAGCCGGGGGTGGGGAGACTTAGGAATAGTGCTCGACGGGAATTCCACCCAGGATGAAAGCTGGAATCGAATCCGTTATCGTCTTACGCAGATTGAAGTTGCAGTGTTGAACGCAATCCTACGGTGCGCGAGAAAGTTTGCATTTTGAATAAAATTTGGGATATTTTAATAATTTCAGAAGTCTAAACTTCAGTAAAAGCTGGAAGACTTGGTCAATGCTTCTTTTAAAATGCTCTATATGGTAATAACAAAAACCATACGATTAAAAAAATATTTGATCATGTCTGCTTTTCTAAAATAAAAATGCATATATTTTTAAAAGCAATTAGTTCGCTTTTACGCATGGAAAAATTCAGATTTATACTCGCAATAAAAAGTTGGCAATTTGAGGTCTAAGTTGATTTATGCTAAAACATCACTTTGCCCTATGGAAAACAATTTCTAAAGCTAACATTTGTTGAACTTAAAGTATTTTTCTGAATATAATTGTTCATTATATTCTAAATCATCATGAACCAACCACCTTTGCAATTTAATCTACTATTTTATTTGAAAAATATTTTGTTTGAAAAATGTAGTCCACAATAACAAACTTAGCTCTGAAATAAATGTTACAGCAGTTTTCCTGTTAAAGCTACATAAAAGCTTTACAAAAAGTTAATGATCATTGAAAACTACAATGTTTGAAATCCTCATTATTATACATTTAGCAAACGTCGGATAAAGCGACCAAACAAAAGGATCATAATTTCCTATTAAAAATCAGTTTTATTGTTTTTTAAAACTAAATTCTCAGTCTTCAGCAAAGAAAGAATAATCTAAATCGAGTAACACCATGTTTTCTTGCTTCGTTTTAACGCTGATAACAGCTGAAGGCTCCCCAAAAAAGGGGAAACCAAACTATAAACTTACTTTGAAAATAGAAGTAAAACAAGAAAGATAAATGTATTTCTTTTGATGAAAAACTTTGACCTTTTAAATCATATTTGAAACCTAGACATTTACCATTTAAACGTATCCATTTTTGACATCATTAAAAATATTATGAATTTCACAGCGTGCGTATTTCCTTTTAGTTCGAAAGTTACTTTTTTGATCAAAATTATTTTTTCTCAAACACTGACAATGGTATTTTATACATTTAAATTTTTTTTCTAATCTTTAATGAAGTGATTTTTTCCCGCATGAAAATGACATTCCTATTGTACTCTCATTTTTTATTGTCAGTTTAATGTACATAGTCCAAGCAGCTTATTAGAAGCCTGGAGCTTTTAATAAGAACTTATAGTTGTTTGACTCTACCTACCCCACATACATGTATCATCAAAAAAAAAAAAAAAACTCATAAAATATATTTTAGATAAATATCAGTTTTACCATTACGTGTATTTTATGCATATTGTTCTATAAAGTATAATTAATGATAACACTTTTGCTATTAAGTGCCTTTAATTCATATTGTTTAAATGTTTTGTACTAAAACTCAGTTTTGCCAAATTTAAATAAGTTATTGCATTTTATTTTAATTCTCAATTTAAGTGACAGTAAGTGAACATGGATTTCTTAGGCATTCTCTTTCTTAAGTACCTTTTAAGTTTTTCTATAGCATATGTTTAAAAAAATATCTTAAAGACATTTTATTCAGATGACAATCTTTAAATTACTAAAAACAGATCTTATTTTTGGCAGTTTTCCTTTTTTGTTTTCCCATTTCACATTATGGATCTATTTTGACCTACATTAAATCGTTTATTGCCCCGCATCTGTATAATATATTGAAACTTCAGCTTTTAGCAGTAGTTATTAATCTGAAACATTGCGCTATTTAAAGAATAATATTTCTCGCACTTTTCTACTAATAATTGGTTTGCCTTTAAAAAAGATAGATAAATTATGCGGTAATTATTTCGTTTTCATTAAATCAAATTTACACAAAAATCAGAGTAAATTTAGAAGCAAAGAGGTAATACTTTTATTTAACTTTTCGTCTTTTTGGGGTCTTAGTTTGGTGTAAAATATTTTTTTAAGTTAATGTATTCATCTAAAATATTAAGTCAACCCACAAAAATTGCACAGTATGGCCCATATATGTTGTGCGTTTCAATAAATTTAGACTATGAATAAAGACTGCAGCCTTGATGGCGTACGAAATTGAAGCTATCCTGTTTCCTTAATAGTTTATTTCGCGCGATTAAAAATTTGCTAACTGAGTGGCAACCAAAATATGAGTACTTATATTTCAAGTGGATTAGCACAAATGTTAGTGGTATACAAATACTGTAAACTTCCAACATATTTTGTTTTGATATTAAGCGCAACAATATTGTCTGCATATAATTATATAATGTTATGTATATGTAATTTTGTATAAGCAATTTCTCGCTTCGAAGAAATATGTACGCTGCATAATGGGGACCTGCGGTGGGATAAGAATATATGTTTTGAGATTTTTAACCGAAAGATTAACGTCAGAACTAGGAAAAATAATATTCACTGGATCATATAACCTGCCTGCCTTAGCGTGACATCGTTTAATCATGTGTATCTCCCGGATGGTCATACTTTATCAGTGAATTTGCTTTCAAAACTATGATTTTTCTTGAGCATATAAATGGATGAGAATAGTTGCATGATCATAATGATTCAGTTCTAAATTCTTTTAAATCACCGAACAATTTTTCTATTGAATTTCAAATCACATGGGCTATTAAACTCGCAAAACTTCCATTAATCGGAAACTTAAATTAATAGTATTCCAGATAATGGATTTTCGTACGTAAACTCGTTTAGTGATATAACAGAATGTCTCTAAAATTTAAATGGGTTTATAGCAATAAAAAAATTCCCCTGAACTGAATGGGTGTTTCTAGGGACTTGCATTAGTACGTAAGTATAGTTAATATGTAAATATTTTTTGGAATTTTCAATTATTTTTGCTTCTTAAAAATTATAAAAGGATCAAATCAGACGAAGTTGCAGCACTTAAGCTTGAGAATTAAACCATACTATATTGAGCATCAGTGAACTCATGCAGTTTAAGTTCGAACTTTAACTCTAAAGGCGATTTATTTAAAATGCAGTTAATTGAATTCAAAGTGAAAAATCATATACGTTCGTATACTTTTCTCCACCAGACCCCTACCTGTTAGCCAAGGCCTTAGGATTGCTTGTGCACGGGGCAAGGTAGTGGGGTCCACGAATTTTACATTCACGTATCCCCAAGTGAACATGGTGGGTCTTCAGCTGGTTTTGCACACGCGACCTTCCAGGTGGAAGTCCGATGTGCTAACCACTAGGCTACTACGACCTATACGTTCGTATACTGGACGTACAACAGTGGTACGGTGGGAAATGCCCCTGGCTTGCGCGCACAAGGTCAGGAAAAATTTTTTTTAACAACAATTTCACAAAGAGTATTATTACTGTACAATTTCACAATAATAGATATTGCTACTGAAAAATTTCACAATAATAAGTATTATTGCTGTACAATTTCACAATATGTATTATTGCTGTACAATTTCACAATATGTATTATTGCTGTACAATTTCGCAATATTAAGTTTTATTGATGCACAATTTCACAATAATAAGTATTATTGATGCACAATTTCACAATAATAAGTATTATTGATGCACAATTTCACAATAATAAGTGTTATTGATGCACAATTTCACAATAAGTGTTATTGATGCACAATTTCACAATAATAAGTATTATTGCTCTACAGTTTCACAATAATAAGTATTATTGATGCACAATTTCACAATAAGCATTATTGCTGAACAATTTCACAATAATACGTATTATTGCTGAGCAATTTCACAATAATAAGTATTATTGTGCAATATCGCAATTATAATATTACTCTACAATTTCACAATACTACGTATTATTGCTGTAACAACTCACGACACTAAGTATTATTACTGTACACAAAACATCGACACAAGTTTTACATGTCATATTATAAATTCAGGTTAGACAGCAAATCACAGAGTTCAAAGCAGTTCCGTACCTGCCAGTCGTAGTACCTTAAGTATATTTTTAATGGCCACGCATAGTACCTACGACAAAGCCACTATGTATATGCGGGTCCCGAACTTTAAAAGGTCCCATCAGACATCTTTGTTTTAAGATTCCTACGGATAAGTCTAGTCTTGCAGCACTAAAAATGTCTATTGTTTAACTTCAACGCAAAAACTCGAAAAATTTACTTAATGTGCTATGGCTCTCAGGTGCAGAGTTTTACACTTTAACTCATACTTCAAAATATAACTCCTTAATTTAATTTGTCTAATGACCTGTATACTGCGGCAGATCTCATATTATAAGTTTTTGATGTGGCTTCCGTCGAATTCTAACGATTCTCAATGTTTTGAAGTTATTAACGTAAGATATTAACTTTGGAAACATTCTGTAAGTACCAAACTAGTATGCTTTTTGTGTATGCTATAAGTTGATTGAATGGGGAAACGAAATTACGATTTAATCATCAAAGTTATTTGCTGGTTTTAAAGAAAAGCATTTTAAAATGTAACATACAAGAAAATCATCCTTATGTAACTGTTGTAATTCAATAAAATCTGAGCATATTCTGCAATAAATAAGTTTACATTGCTCAAAAAATACAAGTTAAGATGTTGTCATCGTTCCTTTTTTTATTTAACTCAGTCAGAAAACCTTTTTATTTTGTATGACCTATTGTAAAATGTATTAAAAAGAATCAAAAAGAGTAGAATGTTTTAGCTAATGTATCGTATTATAGCGAAATTCTCCGATTACACTGTGCAACACAAAAAATGTCCTTTGGATAAAAATGTCTGTTTCTTATGTATTTTTGGCTGAAAATTACGAATCTGCAGTTATTTTTTGCCTATCACGTACCATTTTCGAATAATTCCATATTTTGGGTTTTTACGTATTTTCTGGATAAATGTGCATCCTTTCGTAATTTACAGACTTAATTTATTATATATTATATCTTTCTCATTGACAGTGAGATCGTTGCCATTCTAGAGACCTTTTTTATGAACTTGGGTTACTTTAGCGACATTTTTGGTAATGAAAGCTCTATCTACTTCTCAAAGTTTCGAGTCTTTTACAAGACTACAAAGGCATTTTGTAGACTATTTCGCGGAGAAAGAAAAAATAGTATGTTTATGTGATGTGAATGTACTATTTCAAGCATTAGGACATGAGCACAATTTATCAGAGTAGCGCTTGTTTATCAGTGCTCCTCCATCTAAGTATTTTTTTTCCTATTCATTCCTGTAGCATATTCTGCAAACACAAAGGACACTTTAAAATTATGAGTGGCAAAACATATCAAATGAGCCATTTTTAAATCTACAATGTGCCTTTTTTCCACAATTGCACATTAAACTTGGTTTATAGAAATATTTAAAAGCTCTGGACAGAGAAGGAGTGACTTTCTTGCATCTCAGAAACAAATTCAAAAATTTAAGTGAGGCAAAAGGAAATGAAAGGATTTTTGTTGGCCCAAAACTTAAGGAAGTACTTTTTTCATTTTTTCAAAATATTTTGATATTCGACTTCCTTTAATTTAGCATTTAAACCCACTAACATTTTTTTCACATTTGGACTTTGTTTCTTACTTCCTTGGTTTAGGAAAATATTTTTCCCTCTCTCCTCTCTTCAAACTTATGCAATCATTCAAATATTTCATTATTTTTCTTTGTTACTTTTACCTTGCATGAAGCTTTGATAACAGCATTTTTTTAAAACTTTGTCTGATAAGTCTACCCGTAGGATGTTTTAAAAATATCACCTAGATGACATAATTTTTTCCCCACACAGCAAAGATTCGTGGAAAAATTTAAAAATATGTACTACAAGAGTATATTCAGACATACTAATCGAAAATTAATAGTGAAAAATAACTTTGCATAAATAAAATAAAATGCAAATTGAGAAATGTAGCTAAGAGCTATTAGAACGAAATAAATCATATTTGAAGGTTATTATTTATTGATGTAAAAGAGCTACAACTAGAAATACAGCATTCGGTATTCATCGGAAATTTATCTACTGTTTAATAATAAATCATTTTAATAATTTTTCACTGAAACTCTTTTTTGATTAATAACTTTCAATGCGCATCGAAGTAATTTATCTTTATTCATCGAGTTTCATGTCAGTTTGTAACGGAAACAAGCTCTCACGGTTTACTGTTCGTTTTAAAACTTGAATCTAAATTATGTACTCCTACATCATTTATTATCTCTCGGTGCTTATATTAAAATCCTTTTTTTCTCTTTTTATGTAATTTCAATCGAAGTTTTGGATATAAATACGGAAAGAGGACATGTGTTTTATGATTACATTAAGTGAAAAAACGTTTTATAACTTTAAACTGCTAAAGAAGCTGGCTATCATCCCTTTCCGTTTTCTTTACTCATATCGATTAAAGTTCTTTCTTCGAGGTGTAATAAACACCCCCACATTTCTGTGTATCTGTATAATATGCTTTGGGGCAGACGTTTCAGTGATTTAATGACTTAACAGTTAAATATTTGCGCAAAACTATGGAGTATATAGTAGCTGTAAGATAGCGCAAAGGAACTGCTTTTGAGTTTCATTGAAAATGTTTAAATACTTATTGATGTAAATTAACATTTCAAATGACATGCTACCAGTCTAATTTCACAATTTTGTTGCCACTGATGCATTAGACTTTTGTATTTTCCCCATGAGTTTATCCTTTATTGGTAACCATTTGTTAATTTTAATTGTTTTTGAAAATTTTCGAGGAATGTTTCAAAGATAAATAACTAATATGGCGCTAGGACAAACTAATTGGAGTTTGCCTTCAGAAAAACAAGGGTTTTTTTTCTTATTTTTTTTTTTTTTTTTTGCGTTCGTTTTCGCATAGTGAAAGGAAGCTTTGTAAAGCCCCATTCATGTGTTACCCCTAAGTGAAATGAAATATCTCTAATGACGGTTGAATTTTAGTATTTTTATGTGTGTCATTTTCAAAATTCATTGCAATTTGGAAATTGTAAAAAATAAAAGCCAATTCGTGATTAATTTTCATTTATCGTATAAAACAGTCATTTCTTCTGCATATCCTTTGAAGATGTTTCATATATCACTTTCTTTTTACCAATGTTTGATGTTTTTCTGTGGTAAGATAAGATGAAAATTGTCATGCCACAATATTTCATTGCAGTTAAGGACCTTTATTTTAATACAAAGTAGTTCAAAATGTGTTATGAAAGTAAAGATTCATTTTTTTCTATATAGAAAAGTCTCTTGAGTTGAGATATACTGTGAGAAACAGTTGATTTTGAATTTAAATCTGCTGAGACAAAATAAAACTTTCATTTCCTCTCAGCTTAGTTTTGCATACTGGTACACAATTTTATTGTACTTAAAAAATCATCAGTCTGAAAGATCAGTTAGACAATTAGATTTATTGGCTAATAAATCAAGTTATTGAATGTGCTATGAGGAAGAAATGGAGTTTTTAAAAGTTTTAAATTCAGGCAGAAAAAAAAACTCTAAATCAAGAATACATAATCGAATTTTAAAATTAGTTTTTTGATTTTTTTAAAAAAGTATTTTTAAGTATTTTAGGTCGCAGAAAGAAAAATAAGGCTTCTGTTTAAAAAACCTTCATTTAAACTAAATTCTAGATACAAAACAACAGTTAGCTTTGAAAAGTAAAATTTCGTATTTTTTACCACTAAATTTGATTCTGGAAGATTTATTCAAATTTATCAGCTAATTAAGCCTGAAATTTTAATTGCATGGAAGTTAGCAAGCAAAGAAAGCTATTACAAGATTAAACGAGCCAATTAAGTTTACTTAACTACTTAAAGTATCTTTTCTCCAATAATTTGCTTCTTTTAACTGAACAGCTTAACTGCTTTTCCTTTTATCCTTAGCAGGCTGACGGTTTTTCTAAGTTAATGGAAGTAAAAAAAAAAAAATCATGAAAAATGAAGTTAAACTCTAAAGCGTGCATTATCTTTACAATTTGGAATTTCATAGAAACGCTAAATTTCGATCGTTTGCTTAAAAATATTTTTTGGAGGAAAAAAACTTTTTGATAAATTCAACACTTTAAATACTTGTCATTCGTTCGATAGCACATGCTTTGCTTCTGTTGCTTTTTCCAAACTGCTTAAAATTTATGCTCATGCTACTCCTTTGTACAACAACTTCCTAATTTGAAAATTACGATTTTCAGTAGAAAGTACAGGACTATTGCGATCATCATTGCAGTTATCCGTATCGGATTTTTCAAAAATCATAATTTTCGAGTTATGATTTTTGGTTTAATACGATAGGAATAAATTACATACTTATAAATACTTACTTGTTTTGCAGTGAAAAAAAATGTTGCAACTGAAAAAGCACAGTTTGTGTCGTTATTTCAAATAAAAGAATGATTGATATTTCATTCTGCCGTAGATGCTTCTGGTATTTTTTAGACTGCTTAAACATGATTACTATTATCGCTCATTTGCTGCAAAAACGTCGCAATTTTAAAATTATTATTTTTGAGTGAAAACTAGATAATTGCAATTGTCATTGCCGTTATCATTCTAGTATGAAACCACACTTCATAATTTTTTGACTTATGATATTGTTGCAGGTTATGCGTGATGTCATGAAACCAAAAAAGAAAATGTATATGTATTATGTTCTGTCAATTTATATGCATAATTATGATAGGCGGATCCGAATTTTAGTGCATGAACCAGAACATTTGAAACAATAATGAATTTTTAACCGACTTAAGGAAATGAAGTATTATAAACAGAGTTGAGGAGGGGGGAGGCTCTCAAGAGCACGGAACTGAAAAAAGAAATAAATAAAAAACAGGAAAACATGTTTTGTTGAAATAACTTTTGAACCTCGCATATTTAAAGAATATTTCTTTAAGAGTAACAGGTCTGGAAACTTGGAAGTTACTCAAACAAACAGGAATATTTCCAGATAGAAAATACCCTAGAACAATTAATTAAGAGTTAGCCCTAGTCATTATTCAATCGTTGTTCAATTTAACAAATGTTCAGGTTTATCTTTCTACTCGCTCAAATATAGTGCAGCGAACCAAAACAAAATAGCAGTGTGCGTCAAAACAAAATAGCGATTTGAAAAATAGCTAAATTGACTGCTCCACTTAAACTATCCGAACAGTAGATAAAGAGGCTTTACACACTTCTCATACAATGCCTCAATTTGGATTATTCGAAGAGAGTTGCGTGGCAATATCTTTAAATTTTTTTCAGAAAGCCACCTGGGCTATAAAAATCCTCTCTGTTGCTTCAACGAGCGAATTGCTCGCCACAGGTGTTTTTGGTTCATCGAAACTATGTACATAATTTTTTTTCTATTATGTGCTACTTTTCTGTGCAATTAAAAAAATATTAAATTAAAATTGTAAGTTCCAATGCGTTTTTCCTTCCTGAAAATAACTTAATTATAGAACAGAGGGGATTCCATAGTTATACATGAATAATAAATTACTCGGATTTTTTAGAAATGTTAATTAAAATTTCTTTAAACTAGTTTTTGCAATGTATAATTTGTAACCCATTAGTACTAAACAATAAAATTGACTTAAAAAACGTTTTTCTATTTAAAGCTCTATAATTAAGAGTGGGAGAAAAGAAAGATGAAAAAAAAAATATTCACACGTTAGTCGAGTACAATGATAAACTAATACATACTATACTCTTCATTTACTTAAAAGCAATTTCCTGTCTAACGGAAATGCAGTGTTGGTAATTAAGAAAAATAAAGCATGAAGAATATAAATCGGCTATATCTTATTTAAATGACCAAATAATACAAAGGAAGGTATTTTTAGTAACAAAAGCCTAATGAAGTTTTTGCGACTCTCAGGTTTTGAATAGAAATTAAAGTAAGTTTTTGTATAATCTATTATGCTTCTTTTGTGTCATTCTTAACTAATTCATAACATTCATTAATTTTTAGAAATAGAGTTTTTACTTTTTTACTTTTAATTCGAGTCATGAATATTGTGTTTAGGAAAATATAACTAGTTATTTTTCATGGCGTAATTGTGATTTCGTTTAGTTTCAGCTGCTCAAAATAGACAAAATATTTCAAATTACAGTCTTTTTGAAAACTTTATTTTTTTTTAAAATTAGGAATTACTCATATAGTGTTTTTAAATAATGGGCGAAAATTGATTTTATTCTCTTTACATAAGTTAAAAACTGTGGAAATGACGCGGTCGGAGAGATGGCGCAATTAACCTTTATTCTCATAAAGTAGCATATATGCTACTTTATGAGAATAAGGGCTAGCAAATAACAATGCAACATACGCGTGACGTCACTTAACAAATAGAAAGTAGGGAAAACCCCCAGGTAGCATATATGCTACTTTATGAGAATAAGGGTTAAATTTTTGGAGGGAAGGGAAGGTGTGAGCGCACCGACAATTCCAGGAAGTTGTACAACCACAACAGCACAGCATCTACTCGAATTCATGTTGTTTCTCGGAAAGCGTAAGATACAATGACATTTTTATTGCTTGGCTTTCCAAATGTAAGGGCTTGGATTTTTATTACTGTTCCTCTGTTTTTTATTGTGATAAGCAGTACTGCAAGACGTTTTGAGCAAACGTTTTTTCTGTTATTTTGACAATTTACGTGCAATTGCTATTAATATTATCTACGTATTATCGAAAGCCATCTCCTTTGTGCGTGAAGTACATATGAGAGCAATCTTACCCGCCCTATAAGAGAGAAGCGAAAAATAGCTGTCTTGATTTATGCTTGCTGTCGTTTTAAATTACAGCTTTACAGTACTATCACGTGAGAAATAAAATATTTAAACTTGCAAAAAATGCCATTAATGTTTTCATGACAGCAACAAAAAAATTTTAATAACAAGTTTTCCTTAAAACCTTGTAAACAATATAAATATCAAATTTCTTTACCCTGATTGGGCATTTTTAATAAACATTCCAACCGTCAAAAGAACACTGCACGTCATTAAATGCCATATTTTAATTTTAAATACAGTTTCACACATGGTTTTGTGCAATATTATCGTGCATATCTAACTCAAAAGTTTGACATTTACTTTTGAAAATCATTCAGCGGCTTCATATTTTTTAGTCCAAAACTCATCTTGCTGTTTCATAGACTATGACAGTCTAGAAATCTTGCCACTTTTCCCTAGACATACTCCCCTCTGCAAAATACAGTTGATTCGCTTTATAACTACCCTCTCTAGACTTCACTATTTGAGCTGTTATAAATAATTGGTCGTTCAATCAAAAGAATCGATAATATTTATCTTAATTCTCTTTTGTTTTTATAAATTTATGAATTTTTTTATGTCAAATAAAAGTCTTGAATTTAAACAAATTAAAAACAATTACGATGCACTGTTGAAATTTGAAAGCAATGATTTCATGCGACAATTTGAAATAGACATACTATTAAATATATTATAAACTATAAATTATGTAATACGAGTTTACGAGCAAAGTATAATTTTCGATAAACTGAACATTAAAAAAAGATGAATAATTTACATGGCATAAAAATATAGCGCATTTTAGGCATGCGCTCGTTGCGTGGGCAATGGGGGTGGGGGGGGGGGGGGGGAGGGATCATATTCAGTTTTTGGAAATAGGGGATGTAAATTTTGTTTTAATAAAGATTAACATTTTTCTCTTTTCTGCTTCAGATAATGCGCCAATCCAAATTTGCAGAGTGGGAAAGCTTCTTCAGCTCTGGTTCAGATTAGTTATGTAAGTCGTTATATCAAGAGTTCTTTCCTCGTGGTCGCTTCACTAAATGGAAAAAAACCACTATCCTAAAGGAAAGTCGATCGGTATTCTCTGAACGATTGGTATCACTCATTGGGTCGCTGTGCCGTAGGGTAGTTATCACTTTTAGGGTCATTGTATCGCAGGGTAGTTATCACTCATTGAGTAGTGGTCGTTATAAAGCCAGTCGGCTCTACTAATTTCGTCTAAAACTCTATTACACTTAAATGGACATTAATATTGCTTTTATGCTTTATTCAATAATCGGATGTATGGGGTGCACACGACAAGGAAATTTTATTATTATTATTTTTTTGTATTATTTTACAAACCCTTTCTTTTTCAAAGTTCGTTTAAAATGCAAGCATCCTTCATTATTACACATGTAAGAAATTTCTCCGATCGTCTTTAAAAAAACTTTACAAAAGTTCTCGTTTCATATGCAGAACACGAACTTCGCCATCAATACGGCTCAGGACCGAATAAAATTTCCCCAGCTTTGCACTTCCCGAAGAAGTAGTTCTTTAAAATATGCTGGAAGTGCAGTTTTGCAGACTGCTGTATTTTTTAAAGAATTTTATTCAATTTCAACACTTTTATGCGTCAATGTTAGCCCTATAACTTTGCTATTTTAACACCACATTCTTTCAAAACTAGCTTCCTCTTCGAGTCACTAGCGCTAGAGAGTACTCGGATTCAGAACATCGTTGCCATCCAACTTGCTACATGTTGCGTAGATCAAAGATGACATTCTCGAATCGGAACCTTTACCCAGTGTGATGATGTAAAAACGGAAGCCATTTTATTACTGTCTTAAACTACTTACAAATCTTAAACGTGTTCTTCTTATTTGAGCAGTTTACATCTAAAAGTCAAACTGTTCATATTCCCAACTCTGCTCAATGTTTTAAAAATAATTCATTTTACAGTGGTCCAGTTTCAACAGATTTATTTCCATAAGGCTTAAAAGATTCATTGCATGCACTTATTTTATGCGATATCATGTAACATTAAGTTTCCATACTGCAGAAAAACTTTTTTGCAAGAACTATGCAAATGAGTACTTTAAAGATACGACGTTTTGTACACAATTATATTTACATCCACAGTAGAATTGTAGAAATTCAGCATTTTAACCCTTTTCCCACATAGTTTAGACTGTAGGCAATATACCGTTCGATTAATGTTGTATTTATTTCTTATCTCGAATATAAAAAAAAATCAAATCCGAGTTTAGTGATAAGAGGAATAATCCTGAAGTTGCGAGCAATGAGAGTTGTAGACGTCTTTCGGAGATACAAGACTCTTTTTCTGAAATACAAGGAGGTGAAGCTATACTAACCCCAATAGGAACTATTTTTTAAATTTCACCATTTCATTGCGCTGAATAAAAAGTTTTTTTGTAAGTCATAACTACTGCCGCAATTTTTCTCCAATTCCACGAGTTGTACGACATTTAATTTATAAAATTGTACACATTTTTTATAGTAAATAACACGAAATAGAATGATTATATACAATTTTTAATACTAATAATATACAACCCTCTAGACTAGTTTGCCCTTTTACCGTAATCTCTACAGATACTGCAGAAAACAAACTTTTAAAATTATTAGGTAAGATGGGAATACATCTTATATTTTCGTGTGTACACGTTTCATAATTTAATATGTGATGTTACAAAAGCAAAGAAATTAAATTACAAAAAAATCATGAGACACTCTTGTCAGCATTAGCACGTATTTTTCTCCAGACGAACCTCAGGAATTCATATAATTTATTACGTTAAGTTGCTTCTTTTAAATCTTGGGATATTCTGTAGATAATCTCAGATTTATCAAATTTTTTTAGATGTGTGAAAATGGTCACTTGGGATCTCTCTAAGAATTTTAATTTTATGAGATGGATTAAAATGGTACTTGGTTTTTCCTGTAAGGAATCGATGATTAACGAGTAATAACTGTGCCGAATTACAAAACGTTTTCTTTTATGAAACGAGTTTCTACAAGGATTACCGTGGAACTCTTCTGAAAGTTTACCACATGTAACTAAAAGTCGTGTAGCTTATTTTAATATATTGGAAAAGATATTGGGTAAAAAAGGTATAAAATATAGAAAAGGTATTGGATACAACGGATCATAGTTTATTGTTGAAAAGTATTTTTCGTTATTTTGAGCTAAATAAAATTATTCTGTCAAATTGATTTCATGGTTTCCTGTGTATATGGTTGTTCAAGTAGTCTATAATCTTACTTTTAAGTATTTTTTAAGTTGTAAAATTGAAAGAAATAAATCAATTTAACACAAACTGTGTTGCTATCCCAATATTTTCATCTTTATATTTCATGTGAAAAAATGTGAAATTTAAAACTATTAAGGGAGAGCTCTTAAAAAACTAAAGGATTATTTACAAAATTATAATTACGATAAATTTTATACATTAACAAGGGTATCTGAGCTCACGCAACCGTTTTTAGTAGTTAAAAAGTATATATCATTCAATAGTGCAAAACAAAAATTGGTGTACACGTCATATTTTTTTCTTTGTTACACAAAAACTGATAAAGATTCAAAACTTTCAGGTAATCTTGAAAAAAAAAAAAAAAAAGACCCTTGAAAGCATTACTGAGAAAATAAGTTCGCGATTTAAAGATTATTCAAAATTGAATATGACTAATAATATATATTCTTTATTAATTGTAGAGAAGATTCCCTCCCCCTCATAAAATATAAAAAATCTTTGCTTTAAAAATTGATCTAAATGAATCGCTCTTCATTATTTGCAGGTGCTAAAAATTATATTTGTCCTTAGTATCTGTACAAATGTTTTAATAACGTCATTTTTCTTTTGGTTTTACATATTTATATTTAAATTTAGTGTTAGTGGCATTTTTGAAATTACACGAAACTATAATTGTTGATTTTGATTCCTAGCGCTTTAACTTTTTGTTTTCAAAGCGCAAATCAAAAATTACTATGTTTGGATGTTGTAATTTTCTGTTAGTTTCTTACATGAAATTGCTGACGTCTAAAAAAGTCCCGTTTCCGCAGTGAAGCATTTCTTTTCTGACGTAAAATATCTGCATCGTTTTGAAAAAATAATTTCAATCAAAAAAACAATGTATGGAATTAAAAAAAAGAAATTTCTTGACAGCTGATTAAGAAATAAATGTCGGAATTGTAAACGTAACATGCGCACGGTGAGTTGTTGAGAAAAATCAGTTTCTAAGGTTATTTTCTTGTATTAATTTAAAAGTGTTAACTTAAATGAGGTTACATTTAATAAATTTAAAGTTCCACATAGCAATTTTAGTAACTCTTTTTTCCTATACAATTAAAGTAAAACATGTGGTGTTGGTTTGTTGAAATATCCTATCGAAAATTGTTGCAGCTTTTCTTTTGAAAAACCTGGCTTTCTAACAACACTATGCATAAAGTAAAACTTCAATATAATTGCAATTTCTACCGTAAGAAATCTTCTTTATGTAGCAAAAAACCCTTAAAAATATTTACAAGGCTATTATGACACATTTTTGCTTCGGAAGGTAATTTGTAATACGTAACGGAATATTACACTGAAAACTAATCGCTGAAATCAAACTGAAATCCTGGAACCACTCTTCAGGGATTTTTTACCGACACCTCTGGTCTTTCTCATGGAAAAAAGTATGTACAACATTTAGTAACTACAAAAAAATTAGATTGTAAAATATTTTTTTCATTCATTTTTTTAAAACTTAGGATGGGAATCGGATAACTCGTATTCCTCAGGACCTCAAATTAATCCTTTTTGTGGAAAGTTGGTATAAAATTATCATGCACGGTGCAAAATTCTCCGTGTTTTTAAATTTTGATTGAGGAATTAACTATGCTGCTATTAAATGTTTAAGACATAGTTTAAGCTATTTTAGGCAAAATGGTCTTGTGAGTAATATATGGGATAATATCCTACAACAACGCTATTGAATTGAAATTATAATCAAACGATGGCATTATAATTACACTTTGTTGTTCGAATCGTCAAAATCTGATACCATCATTTGCACCTTTATCCTCAAATAGATGATCAATGTTACAAACCTGCCATTAAGTTCCTCGATTAGCAATTGCTGCAATCAATACTTTGGTTATTGTCAGCGTTTGTAATGAACTGCATGAGTTTCAATACTTTGATTCGATCGAAGTTTTGTTTCTCCTTGAGTAACCTCAAAAAATTAATTTCGCATTTTGTCTGCTGCCATTCTGTAAATATTGACTAAGCTGTATTCTAGATCTCTACCTCTAATGTAAACGCAGTAAAAAGGGCACTTGACCTTTTAAGGGGATATTTTAGTGTAAAGGCACGAATTCAGCCCGGTTTTTGAAGCTCCGTACAAAGGAAACAAAAAATATTTTACTATCCGATTTTTATCATTTGTTTATTGATGTTTTATTATTACATACAAAAATTACCAAAAAAAATAAATTGACAAAGTTATGAGCAGTCAAAGTGGGGGGGGGGGGGGGGACAAAAAAAAAGAGTGTGTCCTGGAGTGCATTCCAACCCTTCTGGTGATCTGAAAAATAAAAAACAGACGGGATTCTTAATTATTATAGATGCCGCTATCGTATGACCCTTGGACAAGTTATTTTTTTTTTTTACAAAATTGCGGCTGGTTGAAAAAAAAAAACATTCTTTTACATATTTTTTAACAATTACGACTTTTTAAAAAATACTAAATGCAAAGTTACAGTTTTGGGCAAGGTCCACACGATAAAGGGATGTATGAAGAACATCTCCAAATTTGAAGTAAATCGGTCTTTTAGAACTCGAGATATCCTTACCGTCAGCTTGAAAAAAATAGTTTCGAGACAAACGCGTTCAAAGTTTTGAAACAAGTTTTTGGCAGTTTTACTTATAGAATGGTACAGAATACATACATATTTTTAATCGGCGATTCCTGCTCCATATAAGAAACCGTCCTCTATTTCAAAATGCTCATCCTCTGATGTTCTCTGGTGAAGACGAGCAGTTCTACCCTTCTTTCACGCCTCTGAAGTCCGGAGTTAAGAGCGCTCGATACGCGCTTGGTCCCGTCTCGCTGCAAAATAGCTTCTGGTCCAATTGTGATTCTCATAACATCTAAGATTTTTAATATGGGTATAAAACCTTCATTAAAAATACTAACTGCGAAGTTGATACGAAGGTTGCCTCAAAACTAACTTAAAATAAAACTAAAAGGAGAATATTCCAACAAAACAAGTTTCTATGTACTTCAATTAAATATAGATTTAAAAGGGATATTATACAATAAAGATTTTATAAGGGACATTCAACTGCAGGGACTCCGGAACGCCTACCGTCTTTTATTGACTTGTAGCGGTCGGACCGGAACCGATGCCACTTCACTAAAGCGGCTATAACTCATGAAATAATAGGAATTTAAAAAATCCTTCAAATGGCATATTCTTGGATGTCTAAACTTTAGCAATATGAAAAAAAAATTCGATTTTTTTTCCTTCAAAATTCTACACTAGAATACCCCCTTAAGTTGAAAAACAAGTAATTCAAATATTCCAACGAGATAAGAAATTTGCCTATGATTGGCTGAAACCCTTATCAACAAAACATCAAAATCTCAGTCTTTAATTCATACTTAGCAAAGATCCAGAAATTTATTTCTGTAAGCTGATCGTCAACGACACCATCGCGAGACGATTCTAATCCATTTCAAAAAGACTCGTGCAAGATTTCATTCAATTATTCTTTTAGCATACATTCCATTGTTTTTTGAAAAAAAAAATATTATTGATATTTGATTACATACTGAATTTTTTATAAACTGTCATTAATTTGAATATTGTTATTTATTTACGGGTAATAAGTTGTGACTCACTTCTGGATCAATGTTCTACCAATTACACCAGACGTGGGTATGGGGGCTCACTACTGGAGCAGAGTATTGTTCCCGAACAGGCTGTGTTATAATGTTTAATAAAAAGTAAATGTCTTTAAAAGTCGTTTCATGTAGTTATTTTACTTAATTTTAATCAGAACCAGTAGTGGGCCACCCGTCCCACTTCTAGTTCATTAATGGCCCGCTACTGGTGCACATATAGAACATTCTGGCAACTTACACAAGCCTGTGATGTTTGTGTGTTTTAGGTTTTCCTAAGAAACGTTTGGATTTTTTTCGTTGAATAAGAAAATTTAGCACTCGATAATACTCGTTTTAACGATAACGTCAGGAATTTGCAAATGCCGGAAACTTCAAAATTTGTAAAGAATTGAAAAAATGCCCCCCCCCCTTAAAACATATTCAAAATGTTTGTTTCGCGTTTATTATTGATTCTCATGTTAAGCATTATTCTATCGCACCATAAGTGCAAGATCATCGTAAAATTGACTATTTTCAGATTTATCAGCATTTGAAAATTTTAAAAACAAAATTAAAATAGCGTTTTCTTCTTAATTCACATTGACCTTTTACAAGTGCTGTAATTTTATGTGAAGGTTATAATCAAATGTATTCATGTAAATATTCACAATTTTGTGGAAAATCATGGAGTTCTCATATTTTGTGTTCCATCTAATATCATAATATAATTTTGAAAATGTATTTTAATCATAGTCTTTATTTAAGGTTGTAATCTATTTTTTCTAGTACATTAAAAGTTTGCTATGCCCAATTTTGGTATGCCCTCAAACATCTTCATTGACATCAAAATTTCCTGTACCCACTATTGATATGCCCACTACTTGCACATTAATTATTTGCTAAGTTCATTTCTGGTGCAACGCAGCGATCTAAGTTTTTTTAATTATCTCATAATAATCATCATATTTCAGACAAATGTTATTCTAGATAAGATTTTGGACAACCACAAAAAATATAGAATAGCAGAAGTTCTATAAAATTTTGGTAATAACCAAAGAAATACGAAAAATAATAGCTTAAGTGGCCCACTACTGGTACATTCACACTATTTTTTTCTCGTTTTCTGAAAAATACAAAGAATGTTTTTTTTACAAAATATATAAGTGGTATTTGTATTTTTATGTCCACACTATTTAAACCAAATGATTCATAACATGAAAAAAAAATCGTAACTCTTTCAGACAACTATGAACAGTAAACTTCCTTACTAAAAGCAGTTTGAATAACGGCCAAACCAATTTATCATTTTGTTTTTTTTACATGCTTACTCACCTTACCAAAAAACAGATGATTCCCTTGGGAATGATTGGATTTTCATCTCACAGTAATAGATACACTGATTCATCCATCACTAGAGATCGATATACTTCTTGCTGGATGCTCCTTTTATATATTTACTATCTATAAAAAAGGGACTCTTTATAACGGTTTCCTTAATGATATTGCAAACGTGACAATTATTAGTCTTTTCCATTTTATGATAAAATGGCTTTCAAAGAATAAATACCAAATGTTACAAGAGGTTGGAATGGTTAAATATGTTTTAAGGAATAGTTTACAGTGCATTTATGCCGTTTTCACAAATTTAGTTCCTTCTATGCTTTTTTTAATAAAAATATATAATACGTATCTTAGGCTTTTTCACTGGCTATTTAAATTTCACGAATACGATTGACAAATCTGAATTTAAAAAAGTACGGAAAAATATTTTACGAAAACTCATCCTTTTTCCCGCCACTGCACATATATAGAGTTTTGAGCTAGTATGCATAATTCTAAGCACAAAATAGTAATTTTTTTATTGGAAACTAAATACTAATAAAGGAAGGCAATAGACTAAACAAAAAGTTCATCCAGAACTGAACGAGCCTACTTTCCCGTATGCCACCATCGCAGCCATAACATTATGTACTTCTCAATCTTCATTTCATTTTTAGCTTAAGTTGTAAATAGTTTTAAATATACCTTTTTAACTATTTAAATACTCTTATTTTAACGAAATAATTATTTTCCAATGAAAGAAAATTTAACGATTACGATATAAATGTGTTCTTTTAGATTGCGAGGCATTATATTTCAGGAGTTAGTAGTAAAAATATTACGTAGTAATAATTTAACTATAGATGACAATTGGATGTTTCATAATCATTTAAAGTTTTCAAGCTTTCGAAACATTATAAAACAACTCGGTGAAACTTTTCCATTGCAATCTTCTCGAGTTTACCCAAAAGTTTACAAGCTTATTCATATATCTGCCAGACTCCCATGCGTACAGAAAAACGAAGTTGAATTAGATAGTGAGTGCATTTTCTAGAGATATCACTGACGTAGAGCAGTGTAGTCTAATTGCAACATTGCCTCCTGGGATGCACTTGGAAATAAACACGACGCTTTTTTGTATTGACCATGATGAAAAAAAAAATATTTTGTCTGTAGTAAATTACTTTATTGAAGTAAAATTATGTGTATTAAATAAAATAATCATATGGAAAATGTTAGATTAATGAAGCACAAAGTTTTCAGTTAATCAGTAATTTAAATTTTTGCTATAGTGTTATATGCGAAAAATTTTCATCTCGGATATTATAAATATATATTAGGCGTCACTACGGGAGGGGGTTTGGAGGGTACGGTCTGCTCCGGGTAACACCCATGCTGGAAACTGATATATAATATAATGTCGTCGGAAAAATTTACATTTCAAATAGAAAAATAGTTTTAAAAGATTTTGATAAATTAATAATCACGATCTTAGTATTACTAATACTATAATCAAATGTACTTATAATTTTTCGAAGCCCTCGGTAATGAATTCCTGTAATAAAATCTTAAAACATTGTAGAGTAATCTAGAGCAATTGGTCGAAATGCGGGCTGGTGTCTAAATGCGAACCATTTGCTGGAAGGGGGGGGGGGGAGGGGGCTATGCACAGTCACGAATGCAGCACTGAGCTGGCAGTAAAACGGACAATAGTGAGCAAATTAAATTGGACCTTGTCCAACTAGATTGTCAATTTATTTTTGTTCTTATTACAGATTTAAAAGAAAAGAAAAAAAAAGGGGGGGGGGGCGCATTTTATTTTTCCCCCGTAAATTTTCGCTTTTTAATACATTACTTTCTCGTTTGAGTTTTATGTATCAATAGAACGCATTTTTATTAGACGAGAGGTTTTTTTCAAACATAAAACTGTCGAAAATGTGTAAAAGAATAAAATCGTAAACGTTGTTCTCCCTTGCATTTATGGAAAACATACAGACGCTCATAAAAATGATGTAAATCAACAATATTCTTTTATTTGAAGTTTTAATGTATTTTATCTTTCAGATATTTCGAGTTTAATGTGTCACATATTTTTATGTATGAAACTTACATATGTGAAATAGTTTGGAAATTAACTGAAAAATAAATATGGAAGAAAATCTTCTCTTTGACAGTATGAGGGGACATGCAATGAGCATCTTTATTCAGACCTAACTCTTATTACCTTTTAATGTGAGATGAGCTATGTAATGTTTCTTAGTTGGCAAATAAACTTTAATGATATCGTAAACAAAAAACAATTCATTGGCTTATAAAACATTTAACGACTCGCACGTGTACATGGTAGCTTTCTTAAAGCATCTTAAGTAATTGTCTTAGAAATTGCTTTTCAAATCTAAATACAGCATAGGAATATTTTATTGTCGTCTTTTATTATATCTTAAAAGCATAAAGGAAAAGTTACCCGATCATTTCTTATACTCATAAACCTATCTTTTCTAAATTAAAATGTTATTTTTGTAATGAAAGATAGTACAATCTAAGAGTTTCTGTGTGTGTGTACTTAAGAGTATACACTACTTTATTGAACATACAAATACTATTTAAACCAAGAATGTCAATTGATATTTTTAAATAGATCTTAATCTTTATATGATCCTCTGTTAAGAAGATCCTAAATGAAGTAAGCATTAAAAATTTCGCTTATAAAAATGAACAGTGCAATCAGAAAAATGGACATTTTTCAAGAGAGGAGTTTACAATTTATTTTATTTAATTACCTTATTTGTTTCAATGATTATTGTAATCGATTTTGTTCAGAAAATAGTTCTTGTTCTAGTTTTCTCTCACATGATGGATGATGTCTAGAAATTACTATAAAAAGTAGTTATGACAGTATTGCACCAACAAAATACAGTTGGCCTCTAGCCTTAAATTATGGACATTTACTTCGGCAGTATTCCCTACATAAAGGGCTCAAAAATCTGAAAATGTTGATCTAGAAACCAGAAAAAAAAATCCGATTTTTTGCAGATATGACACTTCATTTCTATAAGCGATATATGTATGCTAATTTCTTTCTATTTAGTGATAAATGGTTAATACTAAATACTCAACTTGATTTAAACCGATTTTTATATTGACTATGAAAATAATTCGTTTTGGGAGCAAAATATTATCCTAGATATATTTGATTATCATAGTTAATGAGATCGAGCCTAAAATATAAGAAAAGAAATAAATTACATGTAAAATCACATTTACTAAATTAACGCGTTTTCTCCAAAAATACTATTTTTATAAGTTATATTATGGTATTTAATTGTCCAGGAGAGCATAACTACACTGTTTATCTTTCTCATTTATCAATATAACATTCTAGATAAAAACTAAAAGTTTTTATTTCTTTTTTTTACCACTACAATGTCAGAAAACTACCAGTAACTAATGGGCTGATGTATTAAAACTTTAAGAGATCGCAGTTGTTGTATAGGTGGGCTGTGGTAGGATTTATCAAATTTCTATTTTTGAAATTTCCCTTCTGAATATTTTTTTTCTGAAAAACAGGGACACTCCCATATTTTTTTCTTTTATTTTTCCTACCTCATGGTCTTTGCGGAAAATGGACTTTCAATGGACTTCTTTCCAGATCCTTTGGCATATATGCTACAATAACAATTAATAACACCTACGAAGTGGCTAAACAAGGCTGATCTTAACTAAAGTATTTCAGAATTTACTAAATAAGGAATTTACAAGACTTATAAACATGTGCACAGTTCCCTCCAATTGGACACAATTATCTGCATCCGTTTTCCTAATTTCTGTTTTTGTGTTGTAAACTGTGTTGCATATTAGTACTAACTAAAGATAATTCGTTAGGTAGACAACAAAAAGGTATAAATTTCAAATTAAAATTTGTCTTGTAAAAAGGGACTGAAGGTCTTGCAACACCGAAAAAATAGATTTTGAAAAAAAAAAAAGCCGTTTTGATCTATTTTTCATAAAAAGGCAAATACATTGTATATGATGTAGATTTATATTTTAGTATTGTTCCAAAGTTCTGTTTCCTTCGTTTTGAAAGGTAATATATGCCTTTATTTTTCACAATAAATATCTACAGCGCTTTTATGTGAATTTCTTGTAAAGGTATGGCTCATATTTTATTGATATTTCTTGGAGAGCGCTGAAAAATCTTTTCCGTTTTACGTCTGTATCTGGATAATATTGTTTGTACACTAGCTTTCAATATTGAATTTATTATAAGGGATATTGGTTTTATTTTTATCTGGTGTTTAAAATTTAACCCAACCGGCAATGCGGTCATAAATCTAGGGTTTAATAATTACGTTTTTTCAGATGTTTCATTCTTTAACCTATCGATGATCAACTAATCTACAAACTATAAAGCAAAGAAAACCGAAGATGTGCTTACCTGATTTTGTTATAAACCATATTAACAGTGACAAAAGGAAATTTAAAAGTTCATATGTGTTTTATTAAGTACCTTTCAGCGACCATGAACGTGATAATGAAGTGAACGTGATGTCACGAAAGTGGCGCTATGTCCGTTTTCTTTTCTTACTAGCTGTAAGTGAAGCCTTAATATTTGAATCAACTTTGATTGGCTTTTGAAACAAAACTCATTTAAAAATTCAACTTCAGATCTACTTACATTTTCAAATAAAATTGGAAAGGAGGAGTCGGAAGCTCAATCGGGGTATTTTAAACAGCCACTAAGCAATTTGCGGTAAAAGTACGATCTTTAAGTAAAATCGAATAGAAGCCACTATTAATTTTAAAATAATAGTGACTTTGCGTTAAAAGAATAGTGGCTGTTGCGTCCTTTTACCCAGCCCCCAAAAAGTTAGTCCGAATTTCACCTGTTAAATAAAACATTTGCGTTTAACAAGTGGTTCAGAAAGCGCTTATCATACACTGAGAATTATTTGTTGTTGAGCAAAAATGCATGAAAAAAAATGAGGATTGGGAAAACTGATGAATTTTAATTAAGAATAATTGCATCACAGAACAGAGTAACGGACACACGTGTATTCATATAAATAAAAAACCGTAATTTTTCAATGGCTTATGAATTATCTGCAATGTTTTGTGCGTCTCTGTGTATGTTTGTTTTCTCGGTATTTCTTTAAATTTTAAGAATTCTTCCTACGATTGCTTATAATGTTATATTTGGCAGTGTCTATGAATTCAAAACTCCCGCCCCCCCCCCCAAAAAAAAAGATACATATATAAATAAAATAAATATACACTTAATGAATACCTTGTAGAAATTCACGGGTATTGGAAAGGGAAATAGCGCTGCCATGCAAAAAAAGTGACCTCAAATAAATGTTATTATGCACTCTCAGAAACGCCTGCTCAAATCTCACGAAACTTTCGTCGTTTTTGACGAAATGGCTTCGTGAAAAATGCTCCGAGTAAACCTTTCGTCAAATTGCCGAAATTTGTATGGTAACTTTTTAAAGTCACGTGCTCGCACGAGGAAAGAATCGTTATAAATGAGGAAATTTTCTTGACGAATAAAGAATCGTCGAAAATGAGGATTCTATTTTTGAGAGTGTGCTAACATCCTTACAACATTGTTTACAAATCGATCCACCAGCAACTACACATTTTAAAATGTCGCTACGCAGTAAAATATCAGCTTGCAAATAAATACACACACATACAGTACCATTCTTAGTTTCTTGATACAAGATTAAACAATTGATCAATATACATTTTGAGTAAAATTATTTACTCTGGAAAACATCGAGATTGCAATTTAGGTCAATACCTCCTGATTATCATGAATTCAAATTTACGTTTCGTAACCTACAGCCTCAGTGATATAGTCATTTGAAGGGTCCACTGAAAAAACGACCTAAGTCACAAACTACTTTTTGAAATTTGCTTTATGTTTTATTCAATTATTTTATAACATAAATATTAATTTTAGCTATACGAGCCTACTTTTCGGTAACAACCAAATTCAAATTTATAATACATATATTTATAATACATAATTTATATTTATTATAACACATAATTTATAATAAAACATAAAGCAAAGTTCAAAAAGTTGTATGTGACTTAGGTCGTTTTTCCAGGGGACCCTTCATTTCTTAGTAGGTATAGAAATCCTCTTTTGTTAAAAAAATTAGCAATGAGATGGACGACCAGAGTTTTTTTTTTTTTTGGCGAAAAGTATGAAAAGATGTGGGGCACAAATGAAACGTGAAGTTATGAATGCAAACTTTAAACGAGATATTCTTCTAAGAAAAAACTATATATATATATAGATATATATATATATATATATATTTCACACAGAAATATATACTATAGGGTTTTTTCATACAGCTACATGCCTTACTAATGGGATTGTAAACGCTGAATCCAAAATGTCGTTGAAAATTAAAACCTTCTTCAGCATTTACTTATTTTATGCTTAGTTGAGTAACTTTAACTTTGATTTATCGACAAAATGTTCAAGTTCTCAATTAATATAGAAGCTATTTACTCGTAACTTTATTATGTTCTAGCTTTATTTGTGAAGAATGAAAGTACCTGAATTTTTTTTAACAGCAGCAATTAATTAAAACTGCTAATTGAAAACAAGCCAGCATATGGAGAATATTTCGCCGCTGGTTGCATGGCATAAATTATTTAAAATTTGCTGAAATAATTTTGAGAATAAAAATTGGAAAACTAACCTTTTTGGTACTGAAGAATTTCTCTTTAGATAAAGTAATTACTAAACTGTTAAACATTTCTGAAAGGGTGTTAAATATTTTTCTTTAATAGTTTAACTACCAACCCCCTAAAAAGTTTTAAAATATGCAGTAATTGACGCAGTGACATGTTCAAAATGTAGGCACTAATTATCTATTCAGCATATTAAATTAAGTTATGAATCATATAAAACTAATACAATACTCGAACTAACGAGTAATTAGAAAAAAAAAAATGAGTTAGAAATTTCGATTTACAGATTGCCCTTAACAAGACAATTTTCAAAGCTATTTTACATTATAACCGAAGACGTAAGGTATATCATTTCCAAGTAATAAAAACAATGATGCATGTGTGCAATGTTCTTAGACCTTAAAATTTTGTGCATTGTTAATTTCCGATTTTGTCTAAATGAGATAAAATGGCTAAGACGTCACGCCAAATAACTAAAGCAGGGACTTCCAAGCTACGGCCCACCGGCCAAATCTGACTTGATATTGTCATTAATTCAACTCGCAGCAGCTAAAAGCTTATTCATGTTACTGCTGCTGTGATAAGTTGGATAAAAAACACAGAATAATAAACTGGTTTCATTTCCTTAGAGTTTTTGGATTTATTTACTTGGAGTTTTTGGATTTGTTTACTTGGAGTTTTTGGATTTGTTTACTTGGAGTTTTTGGACTTGTTTACTTGGAGTTTTTGGACTTGCTTACTAGGAGTTTTTGGACTTGTTTACTTGGAGTTTTTGGACTTGTTTACTTGGAGTTTTTGGACTTGTTTACTTGGAGGTTTTGGACTTGTTCTTGGAGGTTTTGGATTTGTTTACTCGGTGTCTTGGAACTTTTGGAGACCCTTGAGCTGAACTTGGCCTAGGAGAGTGATATTTTATGAGATAAATAAGTAAAAAAAATGTGTTTTAAAGCTTTTGGAAGAGGAGTGTGTATTAACTCATATTAAAATACCCATACAAGTTCCAATAAAAATAAAATGTTTGAAAAAAAAAAAAACAGCTGTCCTTCAAGTAGGGCATTGTGATGAATGTGTTAATTTTAATTTATAGAATAGTTATTAACTGTCTTTCCCACTATAGTTTGCAACGCAAACCCAGCTTTCTGACTAGTAATTACGAAGACACTGCGTTGTATTCGCATGTGTTGAATCGATTAAGATATCTCTTGCGTTTGCCATTACGAGTTTATATACCCCTGTCCGGATACAGGGTATAATTTTAAAATATTTATCATATTTACCAGTATTACTAGTGACTGTATGCGATAACTAGAAATTATAACACATCATTTTATTACATTCACCGTAATATATATAAATGCATAAAAAATAAATAAAAATAAACATGGTGTAAATCTAATTTAAATCTTATTGTTGTTTAAAAAAAATGAAACTTGCAATGGAATTGAAATATTAACTGATTATTGAAGTAATGATTTTCGAATTTTTGTTAGAATAAGAACTACATTAGCGTTTTCAAGTAAATATTTACACTATATATGCATGAGCTCGTAAAAATCTTTGATTATCTGAACTCGGAGAAAAATTATTAACCAAGAGACGATTTTTTTACTCCGACAAAAAAGGATATTTTGCTTTATTTAACAAGCAAAATGCATTATATATATAATCCAATATATTCAAAAAATAAGACTAAGTATTTTTCGCAAACAATATTGGATTTAACGTATGTTTAAGAAACGTAATAAAAGCGTAGCAACAAATTTATCGACCATAAGAATAATTTCAGTTTCAAAAGTATTTTTAATACCCATTATATTAATTACCCATCATAATTATTATAACTCTTATTTATTTAGAAATTATGATTTAATGACAGTGTGATAACGCTGCAATTTTAAATGAATATTGTCTTGGATAATTAACATAAGATTGTGTGGGATTTATTTGTTGAGTTGCACACAGTGTTTTATCAGTTTGAGAATCAGAACGAAATTAGGCTGATCATTGTATTTAACAATATTAAAAGTACAGTTGAGAAATACCGTTCATAGTACACAGCTTACATCCAATTGCTCTTGCGCTTTGTTGAGCTACTTAAACACCTATTTTTTTAAGCAGATGAGAAAATTCTCTTGCAAATGATAAACGATTCATCATTCATAAAAACCTTAAGATATATATGTACAAAATTTATAGAAATTGCATGAATCGAAAGGTGAGCAGTTCGCAAAAAAGGGAAACTTGGTGGAAGTCTACTTTGTATGATTCTCGTTCGTTAACATAAAAAATTAATACAATATTCACAAGCAAAAATAATTTGGTAGACAAGAGAAATTTTTATTTCAAACAATGTTACTTTTCTTTTATTATTTTTTTGTCGGTTTTGTTTATTTTGATTATAAGAGTTTTAGTTCTATTCAGAGACACACTTTTAGGGTTGTTTTTTATTTAATGATATACCTCAGATACGGTTTATCTGTGTTGTGAATAAGCTGTGCTTGCGGCAATGGATAGTTCAAGATTGATGGGAAATTTATCTGGACTTAATTAAAGGAAACATATATCCGTATTAATATTTATTAACGGAAAAGAACTTATTGCTTTCCATGCAGGAAAGGATTTCTTCAGAGAGAAATTGTTTTCGTCATAGATGGTTAAGAAAGTAAAGGAAAACGAAGGTACTAACGGTGCAATAAAAATATATAAGAAGTAATATCGGAATGAAAATAATGTTGTTGCCAAGTTAATTTCAGCTTATTTGACTCATTTATTTAACTTGTTATAATATCACGAGTCTTAAAATGCTTATGAGAGCTCGAAAGTAGTCACACAACAAAAAACAGAAAAGAAAAAAAAAATTATACTTAGCCACTATTTTTATCGTGGTAAATAATGAGAGTTATAGCACCATAATGTGCAATTTTGATGATTTTTGCATATTTTTTGGACTTGGTCGCGTTGCATTTGAAGTAAATAAACCCTCCCTTAAAATCAGCTATGATATTAATCATCAAACTAAATACGCGTTTACACTCAGAGCACAACAAAGTTGATACTGTTTTTAATAAAGGTTTTTAAGTTGTTTGACACAAATTATGAAATTTATGTGATCTTCTTAAGCAGGGGGTATACGTCGTTTTTCGAATAAAATCAGAAGATATACGCCGTACACATCCGTAACACTCCAATGCAGCCCTTCTTAACATTGGATTTCTGTGTGGGGATCAAATCAGAAGATCTAAACAACTAAAATTAGAAACGAGAAAAAGCACGAGGCTTCTTAGTTATAAAGTATTTAATACGATTGAATATAATTGTATTTAATTGAAGTGAATTTTGACCGCTCTCTGTCAAAAGTCGCATTAATAAAAAAATATATTTAATCCTTAGAGTTATACTCAATCGTTCTACGGTAAGAGAGTGTTACAATGATTAGAAGAGTGGTTAGTATATGAGGTTAAAATACATGTAAAGTATGGTTTTACAGGGTTTTATTTAATTTAATTTGTCACGGAAGTTTGTTACGCGGTTTTCGACCACTATTACTGCATAAATTATTTTCAAACTTTGCACACAAGCGTATCTTCCGATGACAATACAATATTCCATCCTTTTTTAATTTATTATAATGTTAATTAGGGAAAAAAATAATTTTGGCTCTGAGGAAATTATCAGAATTATAATTTGTCGAATGGCAACAATAGCTTTGTATGGACAATGTAGTGATGCGATTTAATTTGATTTGTCACAGAAGTTGGGTAAGCGGGTATTTTCGAACCACTTTTTTTACTTTAAACCCCCCCGACACTGTGTAACTTAAAATATCTTTATTCTTGGTTTAGTATTTTTAAATTTTAACAAAGTGTGATGGAGGGGAGAGGAGGTGGTAACAAAAAGTGCGACAATGCTTATGCAACATAGCATGACATGTGACAAGGGGGGGGGGAGGGATCCGTTGAAGTGTGACATTTTGTGACAAAGGGGGTCAAATATATCGGAAAAAAGTGTGACATCATTTATGAACGGTCCCTTTGCACACAGGCTTATTTTCGACGAATATACAATATTCCATCCATTTTATAATTTATTATAATGTTAATTAGGGAAAAAATAATTTTGGCTCTGGGGAAAGTATCAGAATTATTATTTGTCGAATGGCAACGATACTTTTATTTAGAATGTTTGGATAATGCAACGATGTTTTGAATTTTAAAATACTCAAATCATGGAGAAACAAGAAACTGACACAGCGGAAGAGGTGCCGGGAGGGAAGAAAAGGAAATTATACTATGGAAAACGAGCATAGTGACTGTATAATTTTAAAAAAAAAAATAAAATCGTGTAATTTGAAACATTTTTTATGTGTTATAATTATTTCTTCTTTTTTTTCTTTGTACTTGATCTACTTTAGCTAGTCAAGGAGTTCTGGAAAAGAAGGAATGACTTGAGCATGAATCGCTGCAAACAGTTGGTTTTATGAACGTGTGTAGCAGTATAATGTGTTTTAGAAACGTCGATCGCTGAAGAAATGGTTTCCTAAATGTGAATCGCGAAGGAGTAGTATCGTAAACATAGGTCTAATAGGACGAGTTTTCTAAAGCCGCAATGTTTATAAATTTGGGGACAAGTGGACTTAATGCTGCACTCTCAGAAACGCATGCTCAAATCTCACGGAATTTTCGGCGTATTTGACGAAATGGCTTAATGAAAAATGCTCCAAGTAAACCTTTCGTCAAATTGACGAAATTTGTGTCGTAACTCTTTGAAATCTCGTGATCGCACGAGGAAAGAATCGTTGTAAATGACGAAATTTGCGTTGATGATTGAAGAATCCTCGAAAGTGAGAGTTATATTTCTGAGAGTGTGACTCATTGGAAAGGCATCAAAGGGCTTTCGTTTTGTGTGTGTGGCAGGCATAAAATGATAAAGAGTGAGATGGGAGAGGCAATTTGTCCGTTACATCAGCAAGAAGTTAACAAAATGAAACATAGGAATACCAATTTAAAATTGTTTAAAATTTCTTGAAATCCTGTAGTCTCATGTTGGAGTATTACTCAACAAAGATGTAGAAAAATTCACAAAACAAAAATAATAAATTGATCGTAATCAATAAATAATTTGTTTATAATAATGATAATAACAATATTGAAAGAAAATTAAAAATTGACACCTGACATTAAACTTAATTTATACAAACCACTTTACAGCAACGAAAATATTAATATTTATAAAAAATAAAAGTATAGTTGCACTAGACGAAAATTTTCCGACACGTAAAATCTATCGAGAATATCAATAAGAAGCTACTGTTTGAAGTGAAGGTCAAATACTTTGAGTTGTTTGAAGTTTTTAAATATTTGAAAAATAACATGGCGTAATTATAATTTTTGAACATTACATTTTTAACTATTAAAGATCTGAAAAAAGTATGAAACAGTGTCACCTTCCTTGAGAAATAATGGGGAATTTTTAGATCTTTCATGCAACAGTCTATAAATAACAGCAGACAATAGTTTTTATAGACCAGTTAAGGATGTGGAACCTTTTTTTTAAATTTTCGCCGATAAATGCCCGTTAAAAATGAATATTTCTTAAAAAGAAAAAGTAAAGATCTTGAGAAAATACTGATTTAGGCAAAACTTTCAGCAGCGAAAATAGTTTGGTTTTATTTACTGTTATTTTCATTGGATAGTAAAATATTTCGTGGACTTAGCAGTTTAAGCATTTAGTTTCAGAGTGAAAAAAATTTTAAAAATGATTACAACTTAATTTAAGTGTTATACACCTATTTCCACTGCCCTTCCGTAAATTTTAAAACTGTGAGGAAGAAAGATTTGGTTTTATTGTTTTGTAATAACTTAGCCTTCCTATTTTCTATTTTATTTACATCATAATTCATATCAGAAGTAATGTTTTCTAAGGGGGCAGACAGAACCCCTTAATTTTTCAAAGTTCTACTTTTTTAATACTTTAGTAATCGCTTTCTCTTTTTCGTTTCATATTTTTTAAAATTTAATTTATCAGATGTCGTTCCATTCCTTGTTCTATTTGAAATACTGGGCACTAGCTTCGTTGGTCTTATGACCCAAGTTGATCAATTTTTTTTTCCTCTGAAACACACACACACATATAGGTACGTTATTTTTCATCCTTCGGTGTCAAACCGTTATTTAGAAATCAAATCTGCCGGCATGGGGGAGTACTGGTAAGGCGCGGGGCCCCAGTTCAAAGAATCGAGCCTGGAAGTGTCGGTTTATTTTTTCAAGATACAGAAAATCGTCTGGGCATGTAAAAATCCCTTTGTAGACATTTGGCTTGGATACTCTCGGCTAAATTTAATTCGCAGTTCGATTTTGCATCAAAAGAGTCCGGGTACTCTCCCTTTTAGGTGAAGAAACTTGAGGCTAAATTTTCATGCGGCAATGGTACCACACTCTTTGTGGTACCATTACCGCATGGTACTCATTGTTGTAAAGTACTCATGAGTGTGGTACTCAGTGGTACCACACTCATTGTGGTACCATTACCGCATGGTACTCAGTGCTGTAAAGTACTCATGAGTGTGGTCCTCAATGGTACCACACTCATGCGCCTCTGAAAGAGTTGGTACCATTCTCTGGGAATACAATAGTTCTGCAATGGTTAAGAACCAATACCTATACGCAGCCCTAAAAAATCTATTCTAATTTGTGATGTGTAACATTAATCTGCTGAGTACCTTTTTTTTTTTTTAATCAACCCTCAACACTGAATTAACTCATTGTATTATCTTTTTCTAGTATTTATTCTTTTTTAATGTACTGCAAATAAAATCTTTTCTCCTGAATTTAATACGATAGATTTTCAATGAACATGTTTCACTGCATTTGACATTTGTAATGTGAAGAGGGAAAGACAAAAAAAGAAAACGATGCCTCTTCTAAGAAATTCCATTCTCGAAGAAAAAGAATTCACAATTCGCGTCATTGCTGTCAAAATTCAACTTTTTTAAAAGCAACTTCACGAGTTCTGACAATTTCAAATTATATTTCTCTGAACGATAAAAGTTTTCTTACTATTAGATCATCTTGAAAAATGATTATTTCTAATGTTTCTAACACAAATATTTAAGCTAATCATAAATGAAACTAAAATTTCTTTTTAAGCTTTTTGTACATTTTTACGCATTGTTAAGCAAAATAATTCATTTTTTGTTAAATCTGTCATTTCCCAATCGCGCCGTGTCTTCACTATTTAAATATTGGAGCTTAATTTGATTACTAAAGCAAATACCTAACAATTTAAATGAAACGATTTAGGCTGTCTTATTTACATATAAAGAAGCGTTTTGTGTATTTATGCTGTATATTTAATTGTATAAGAAATTTTTATATACCAATAAACTATTAAAAAACTGCAGTTCCTCACTTTAATGAACCATCATGAATATTCATGACAACTAATAAGAATATTTCTTGACTTATAAACACAAAACATCAGACAGAAAAGTAAAATATAAAAAAAATCTCTAATATTCAAATTTCAGTAGATAATACTGTTTACATTATCCATAACACTATTAACTTCCTAGGAATAACATTCAAAAAAACCTCTATTGGGGATGATCGTATTAATACAGTCTGCAATAAAATTAAAAGAAAGATTGGTATTTTAAGAAGCATTGCTTGAATTTTACCCCCCGCCCCCCGTAAGTACTATTGTTACACTTTATTATGATTTTATTATTCAACACATGGTATTACTAGCTGGGGTCAATAAATCTCTAAAGTTAATAAAATTGATAATCTGCTGAAAAGGTTCCGCAAAATTTTGCAAAATAAGTAGAATCATACGACACATAATTTAAAATTATATTTGAAGGTTAAAAAATTAAATTTTAAAGCTTTTTCCAACGATGTTTGAAAGAATAAAGTATAAAAAAAATAGTGAAATAATAAATTCGGAACATATAACTCATAGTTATTAGACAAGATATAAGGACAGTTTAAAACAGACAGTAAAAAAGACTACTTTTTAAGTTTCAACTCTATTGAACCCAAAATGGGGAATAATTTTCCAAAGAATCTAAAAGAAATAAATTCTAATCAAATGCCTAAAAATAAAGTAATGCTATTCCTAAAAAAAAAACTTTTTTTTTTTTAAAAAATACAAATGTGACGACCAGCAGCAGGCGCGGAGCCCAGCTAGCCTGGTCGTGGTAAATTTAACAGTCCCCAGAAATTTAACAAAACAGCAAGAGCTTTCTTAAAAGTTTTTACCCCACTGCAAGTCACAGTCGCTTCCGGTAAACGATTAAAACTTCCTATAACCCTATTGAAGTAGTATTTTTTTTCTAATTTCAAGATTACCCTGAGATTTGAAAACCTTAAAACAATGTCTTCAGGTTCTCCCTTCAGCTTATAACTGTAGCCTACAACATTTTCCATTTTAATTTATTTAAACAACTGAATCATGTCCCCTCTAACTCTCCTTTGCTCTACTAATTTTTGTTATTGTTTATATTATTTTTTTTATGCAAGTAAGATGAATAGATTTTTAAAATTGAATAGTTGTAAAAAACTATTACATGAAAATTGATCTGTACTCTTTTTTGTTTCTTCATAAATTTGGTTGTTTATGTTATTTTAAGGGGTAATGAGCTCGTCCAGACGTTCTTTTAATGCCTTTACTCATGACTCCTCATCAAACTTTATTTTCTTTCATCTTTGGAATATACTTGTTGTATTGAGCTTTTGTATTCAAGTCATAGAATAATTGACAAAAACTTGAATTTTGTATATAAATGTATTTATATTTCAATAAGAATTTGAAAAACAAAATTATGTAATATCTTATTACTTAATTCCTTTTCACAGCTTACGTATCGGAAAAAATAAAAGGTTTTGTAGATTAAAAAAAAAAAAAAAAAAAAAAAAAAATGATACATCACTTTTTTTTGGAAAATAGGTTTTTAATTAAGCATTTAATCACTTTAAATAAATGGTAAAACTGCCTTTAGTAATTGACTTCGGGAAACACTTTTGACGTTTTTATTAATCGATCACTTTTTAAAATGTTTTGAATAATTAAGAGCGATGCTCTAAAATTCCCAGAAGAACAGTGCATTTATTATGACACTTAATAATCTATTAAAAATACATCAGTCAAGGGACTATTTTTGCTACCTTATTTTATTTACAGCAAACGCTATTTTTACAGCCATTAACATTACATAAATAAATAAATCACCTGTAATAAATGCATGTATCTCTTATGTAAATGTGCAAGTGATATTAAATACAGTCTCTGAAATTATTAGGCGTTATGTTTTGTAAACATTATAAAGGGAAATTTTTAATAGGGAAATGTATAATATTTAATCACTTTACTTCAAGATCTAAATGCAAAAGTGAAAGGAAATATAAAATATAACATGAATTACAATCAAAATGAATCCGTTATCATTTTTTATTAATCAAGTAAACAAAAGCAATTTTAATACAATCACAAACGCCGTAGTTAAAAGTAAATAATGAAGTTGCAGTCGTCTGTTTCATAAGGAACGAACTGATTAAATGTGTAATTGCTGCCAAACGAAATCAAAAATAAATAAACAAATAAAATTAATTAAAAAAAAATTACATCAGAGTAATGGTTTGAACTTGTAACTAAAGAAAAAGGGGGGGGGGGCGAGTGCGAATAGAAAGCTTTTGACTAAGTTGACAGTAATTTAGAATAAAAGATCTTTAGAGTATTTACTTATTTTTGGCTGTGTGGTTGAAACCAGCCGCTCCGATTCAACAATGAATTCAAAAGTTGAAGCCAACTAACTGTACGCACGAACTAGTAAGTCAGTTAACATGGTGGTTTTATTCTTAATGCATCTGGAAAATATCTTTGAAAAAGGGTATTAAGTTTTTGCAGTAACGTTCAACGATTTTCATCCGAGCTTCAGTGATACTTTTTTTCACTTTCTTATTTCAGAAAATGTATTAAAATGAAGTACTTTACAAGCTGCTGTTGATAATAATTATAAAAAAAAACGGCATTGGCAAAGCTTTGCCTCAGTGACTCAGTAATAACTTTCTGTCTTGGATAGCTGCTTTTCATACTCTAGAGAGCATAAATAAATATATGCTCAAAATTAATATATATATCTTTGGTAAGAGAAACAAAAGATAGAAAGAAGCACTTTAAATAAATTTGAAACTTCAATTTTCAACTGTAGACAGTTTAGGGAACCGTGTTTATATTTGTATTTTATGTTTGCATCAATTTGCTACTACTGCAATAGATGCATAACATTTTCAATATATTTTCAAAAGGATTCCTTCTTTCTGGTTCTGCAAAATACTTTTAGTCAGATATTCCTTTAATGAAATGTGGAAAATAACATTACTTCGCTTTTTGATTTTATGGTTTATCTAAATTTATTGCATAGAATCAAATGCAATTGGAAAAATTTAATCATAGACTTCGGAATTTTATTTGCGAATTTATTTCTCATACTTTAGAGAAACATCAAATAAAAGCTCTTCAAAATATTGCATTTATTTACGCTCTTAAGATGTAAATGTATTCAAATAACTTAATTATTTTTTCGTTCAAATACTAGTACGATTTTACCGCCAGATGAAGAAAAGTATGCTTACATTGGTTAAAGTATAAGTATAAATTTCACTGTGAAAATATTAATCTTATTCTTTGAAGCTTCGTTTTCAAGTGCATTTCTTTTTTGAAAGATCAATGTGTTTTAGATTTTATATCTTGAGGTTTTTGAAAATTATCAAACGTATCGGTTGTGGTTAACATTTCTCTAAAGATGTACAGTTAAGCTAAAAAGCGTTTACAGTGAAAATTGTTGCCATTTCTTTATATATTTGACATAATCTCATACACAGTGGAACCTCGGTAGCTCGACACGCGGAAAAGTCGTCTACCCTCTGTAAGTCGACATTTCCCACCCCTAATGGTTGGCCCAAGGTTAATTTCAATGGGCGGAAAACTCTCTAACTTGACACAAAATTTCCAAGAACCCCAGTAAGTCGACCTCCGTTTTGTATTCTTATTAACTTTTTCTTCCGGTATTTTTTCACGTTGTACAATTCTGAGAAATTATGGATTTTTCCTAATGAGATATTCTGATTTGATATGCTAGGTTCATATATTTAATGTATAATATAAATGTAATGCATAACTTTTCAAAATAATAATAATAGGCAAATAATAAACGGGGAAATTTAATTCACTGGAATTAGCTTTTATAACTTGAATCGTTAGTAAATAATAATACAGACCAATATTAACAATTGAAATTACAGAACCTCGGTAACTTGACACCCGCTTATCTCGACATGTTTTCGTGTTCCCTTGAGATGTCGAGTTATCGAGGTTTCACTGTATTTAACATAACACAAATCTCACTCTTATGTTATGTATTTAGCATAAGAGTGAGATGTATGGTATTCTTTTAGCAATTTCATCGCGATAATTCCGCGACTTTGTCCTACCCTTTGCTCCGAGGGCACTTTCCCACCAAAGGCGACAAAGACAAAAAACATGTCTTTTCTTATTTACGCATGCGCAGAGCATAGTTCTGAAAGCAAAAGTATGCTTTGCGCAGATGTGGAAAATAAAGTTTCTGGTCTTAGTCGCCTTTGGTGTGAAAGCACTCTAAGAGTTCCCCCGCCGCACTGAAAGTGAAACAAAACGCAAATGTTTTTAAAATTTGTTTCTTTTAATTTAACTGATAATAATCAAAGGCAATCAATAACCGTACTGACTATAATGATTTGTGTTTATAGATATAAAAACCAGTAATGAAGAAATAAAAATAATAAAATAAAAATCATAAGTGACGCAACTCATTTTTTTCCTCCAAAAGACGCAACAAATATGTTAATACACGAGAAGCTTCATATCAACTCTCTTCATATTTCGTGAAACTTACCAAAGGCTCTAAAAATTGCGAAGCAGGGGACATCTTTTAGAAATGTTGTAAAGACAAATTATTATAGACAGGCATGCGCTAAAATGTTGATAAATGAGGTGCTGGACACAGTGCAATAGTATAGAAAAACCTTGCGTAGAGGGCGAGTCATCTCATCCCTAGCACACAGCGAATATTTATGTCTGACGAGTTATCTCGTCTTTCGCAAAAAAAGTGTTAAGCCGTTATTTGTAGCTAGTATAACTTTTTTCTCGATTTATTCCAGCCTTCTGCAATGGAATTGTATTCTCTACACTGGTTTCTTCAACCTTCGTTTTTCTGAAAATAGTTTTCGCAATTAGGGATCATTCATAAATGATGTCACGCCTCGAGGGGGAGGGGGGTTCGTGAAATTGTGACAAAGTGTGACAAGGGGAGGGGGAAACAAGATGTGTGACATCCTGCATTATGCAACATAGCGTGACGCGTGACAGAGGAGGGATGGGGTTCCGCTGAAGTGTGATGTATTGTGACACAGGGGGCGAGGGGGGTCCAATATATGCGAAAAAAGCGTGAAGTCATTTATGAACGGCCCGTTAAACAATAACGCAAAATGCTTGTGTTTCAGCTATGATGTGAGAATAGGTACTCATTGATAAATACGAATAATAATTAGAGTATGGTATACCAGATGATTGCTAGTACTAGGACTGAACTTAGAATTATTTCCACTCGAAGAAAATATTAAACTCAACTCTGTGATTTCACGTGCATCCTCATCACGCCAGAAATCAACCCGTTTTGGAGAGTGCAAATGCAAAATTTATTCTCGTGTTTACGTCTTGGTGCTATTATACTGTTACAATATACAGTAGCCCCTCGTTATATCGCGCTTGTCGGGGGACAGCAAAAAAGCGTAATATATCCGAATGCGCGATATAACGAGGCGCGATATAACGAGGGGTTACTGTAAGTATTAAAATATTAACTCATTCATCAATTCTGGTGCGTTATAAATTAGTTATAGCATAAGAGATCTGCTGTTTGGTAATGAAAAAGTCATGGTATTGTAAAATGTATAAGCTTTTACCACGTTACCTTAATTTACGTTTCCTAATTAGATCTTTGTGTGGATAGAATAAACTACAGGAACATTGCACAGGATGGTCTTAATGTCTTGTTACTGAAAAGTAACAGTTTTAATACTAATAACGAGGTGACGTTCGCTAAAAGTTTAATTTGTGTTGACTACATGAGTATTGAAGCTTCATTCGAGCTTTGAAAAAATTTAAAATATACTTAAATGTACCATGGCCGTATATTCCATTTGTTTAAAAGTTTGTTTACTTTAACTCTTCATTAGAATCTTAATTTTTCAGGTAATGAAATAAAGAATGTGTAATGCATAGGATTATGAGTTGGTATTTCAGCCAGTAAGTAATGTTTGACATTAATTTTTTTGAAAACGCATTAACTTACCCTTTTTCGTAATGCATTCAAAAATGAATATTAAAATACTTCTCTAAACTTCCCGTCATCTGTTAAACTGAGCATTTTACCGAATGTCTTTCCACACGAAAGCTTTTTTATTTCTCAGTACTGAGGGAATGTTTATTCCTTTTTTCCGCAATGTGAATTTCAGGCTCGCAATTTCATGTGCCTCGAAGGTGCAATTCCAATTCTATTACCTATAACCTCAATCCGATTTTCTACGCTTACGTCGGATAACATGAGGTCTGGAGAGAAATTCGCTGTTTTGGCAGCTTGTTTTAAATTATTGATTGGAAATGTGCGCAATATTGCCACTTTTAGGAGCAATAGTAGATTTAAAGGGAAATGTTGAGAGGCTTAAAAAAATGCGTGGGTGATAGAACAGCGGAATTGGAAGTACTTGAAAAACAAATCGGGAAACATTTTCCGCTAAGGATTGCCAAAAATGAAGCTTGTTAAAGTTAGGTTATGTTCCATGGGGAGAAGCATTGTATGCGTGATTTTGCTTCTAACCCAGAAGGTTATTGTAGGTTTTTTTTTTTTTTCAGAAGCAAAACATTTTGAACATTAGTTTTTTAATGCACATTTCGTCATTTTTTATTACATTTCGTGATTTCTTTTAACTCTTAAATTTTCCCCACCTTTATGTTCATTTTTAACTTTCAACTAAATTGTCTTCGATACTTCACGGTTTTAAAATCTTCGACACATTTTTTAAAAAAAATAGTTATAGCTGTTATTAGCTACATTAAAAACTACTGCATTAAAATAATCATTCTATTATCTGCTTTGTTATCCCATACGATAACAATGTTGATCAAAATGGTGGATGAACTTTTTAAAAATTTTCATCCTCATTATATACATATCTATATCCATACATGTTTTCATTATTTTATGATTGAGTACCTTTCTTATCAAGACTGTGTGAACTTTTGACAAGAACCATTTGTGCTATTTTCTCTAGCCTAATTGCAAAAAAAAAAAAAGTTATTTTAATACTACTCATTAATTGCTTTTTTTAATAAATAAGACATGGGCCATCGGGGTAACTACTAGTTATCTCACTTTCCCCCTGGTATGTTTCAGGTATTTTAAATTGCGAATGAATTGGAAGGGTAAGACTGAACTTTTGTCGAGCACTTAGGGCTATTATCTCTAGCATAACTAATAAAAGTAAAATTTTCTAAAAAGTATTTTACTCATTGAATGTTTTTTGAGTTAATAAGGCGTAGGCCTCCGGGTGGCTACTAGCTCACTTTTCGCCTGGCATGCTTCAGGTATCTTTAAATTGCGAATGGATTGAAAGGTAAGTCTGATTTTTTAAAGTTATTTGGATTTCGGTCTTCTCATTGAACACTGGATATGGCACTAATCTCAAATTTGATGCGACTGCTTCTGGTTGATGTAGCATATTTGATTTTGAGTCAGAATCTGATAATTGTATACATTTGGTCTTATGTGGACAGCTGATTTCTTCATTTTGAGAACTGTAACCCATAAGTTATTACCTTTTAAAAGCTTTTTTAAAAGTTATTTGAATATGTATTATTTAAAACATATATCTTCTCTATGGAGAGGACGGAAGTTATAATAATCGCAGAAAATACAGGAGATTTTTCGAACACGGGCCGGGTGCCTTGTAGCAACAGAATGCTCAAAATGGCTGACTTCTGAGTTTGCTTCAAAGTTCAGTATCCATCCTGCTTTTAATTCTATGCGTAATGCTTTTTTATTGTGGCAAAAGCGTAAACGGGGGAAGAGTTGCAAGGAATACTTTACATTCTTTCAACAACAAACAAGAAGTTCCGTCTAGAACTATACGAGCAAACTCTCCCGTATACACCAAATTCAAATTTATAATCTAGCTATCTCTTTCTCTATCTTTCTCCTTTAGCTTTAGTTCTTAATTTTTTCAAATATACCCTTTTCAACGGATAATACATATTCATTCACTCAGTCATTCATTATTTCATTTATTCTGCCATTCATTTATTCAGCCATTCATTTATTCATTCATTCGTTTACTCATTCATGTGTTTATTCATTCGTTTACTCATTCATGTATTTATACACCCATTTATTTATTTTTTCATTTATTCACTCATTTATTCATTCTTTTCCTCATTCATTTTTTCATTCTTTCACTCCTTCATTTATTTATTGAGAAATATCCTTAAAAATCCCGATAAAAACATTTCATAGGAAAATAGGCTCGTAAGGTCTGGACGAACTTTCTATTTGTTCATGTTCTACGTTATAAGAGCTTTCCGATAAAGTTTGTTCCAAGCAAATCTGTCCGTTAGATCAGGATTTATATAGTATTGAAATTTCCCCGTAGCGCGATGTTAATTTTTGAACTGTTCAAAAATGAACAAAAACTGTTCAAATTAATATTTCACGCCAAGAGGTTCCTCCGGTAAGCTTGCTCGTTGGAACGTGGATCTTGTACCCAGAGTTTACATCATTTGCTTCATTTTCGCCCATAGGCGCTAATGTTAAATATTTTGAACTGTTAATAATTGAACGAAATATTGTTCAAATCCAAAATTAAAATATGAAAATGAGATGTCCTCGCCGAGATCTTCCGAATGCAAAAAAAAATTTTTGAATCGGACGATTCGTTCAAAAGTTATTAGGGGGGGACCGACAGACAGACAGACAGACCGACCGACCGACCGACACACATTTTCCCCATCTCAAAACCCTACTTTCAAATTTTTTATTTTTCAATCTTTATTTAATTACTTCACTTTTTCTTGACTTTTCTTTATTTTTGACGATATTTTCAAGATACATTAAGCCTTCTTTCATGCTTTATTCTTATTATTTTTACTTTTACGGGAAAGTGGGCTAAAAAAGGGACTCGTTTTGCGGCTTGTTTTTCTTTGCAACTTGCATATGATGTTGCTATGTTTTTGTAATAGCTTCCCAGTGAGGCCGGTAACTTTGCAGATGTAGAAATAAAACATTTTACTCTCATTTCCATGTTTCTTGATTCTCATCACGACATTTATCACGTAACCAGAAATACTTTTTGGTTTTGGATGAGTTGTAAGTAACCATCAGTTTCAAGTGCTTCATAGCCCCGTCATTAAGCGCTTTTTGTCAGTATAATTTCTCTTTGCGCTTATTTGAGCAGCACATCAAGAAATGAAAACACGAAAAATATGACTAACTTAAAAGTACATTATAGTAAAGAAAAAAAAAACATAAATTCAATAATTCTTGGCATCACTAATTCGAGTTGAATGGCACTCTGGAGTGCCGATACTTTAACCGCATTGAGACTCTTTTGAAGAGCTCAGTCAAATGTGAAGATATTTCAATGCTTAGCTGGAATATCAGATGTAACGCAAACTGCCTACTATGTTGCTTAAAAAAATAGGCAAAAGCGAAAAGATAATATCCAAAATTCAATTAAATAGTTTTATTAACCCTCTAATGCCCAAGATTTGCTATCGTCTTTCGCCTTGGGGCGGAGTTGGGAATTAGAGGGTAAATTAAACGTTTCTTTCATTGTCTTACATTGTGGTTAATAGTTTGGTAGAAATTTTTAGTTTTATTTTTGTTCAATCATTTACTTTAAATTATTTAAATTTGACTTAACCCTCTAATGCCGAAGTTTTGTTATCGCCATCCGCCTTGAGGCGGAGTTGGGAATTAGAGGGTTAATATTAGTAGTGTAGTCTGAAATTCAACGTAATCGCTTTTAGTTTAATTAACTTTAAGCGTACCTGATGTAAATAAAAATGCGATGGGTTCTTTTGTACGCCAAGTCAGTTATGGAAAAAAAATAATAAGTGTTACGTGTCAGCCGTTTAAGCATTTATTACATACTTGCTTCTATTTTGAACTCTTCATTCCCTCACATCTGTAATGAAGAAGCCATTTTGTCTCGTCCACAGACTTGAGTGGGCAATTTGAAAGCTATAATTAAGTATTCTTCACTTCTGCACGTGAAGTCTTCAGTAATGGAACAGGAAGCATTTTTAAGACTCCAACTAATGCAAATTTTCTATTATGTATGCTTATGGCCAGACGACAAATCATCTTGAGCTAATTGAAGTTATAGAAGTAACATTTTACTTAAAGCCAATTATTGTCTTAAGTTTTAGTTAGTTTAGCTCAAAGTAATTTGATTTATGAAAATATTTCTGGACGAAAGTACTTTAAAATGAAGCACGAAATGATTCTTCAAATATTGAAGTATTCTTCTTAAGAAAGCTAAGAGTGTTTCTTTAGGAACATGAAGCATTGGCGTGGTATAATATAGTGCTAAGAAGCCCTCGTATTGCAATTATTTATTTATTTAGCTTTTGTTTTGTTTCAGCGATTCGATAACACAGAATTCGATGAAACTTCGCTTTGCTTTAAATAAAAATAACTTCTTTAGAAAGTACAAAAAAGTGGGAGGCGGGGGAGGGGGACCAAAAAGCAAAATTCCATGAGTAAAAAAATCATGCAGTCATTATTAAATAGAGTAATGAAACAAACTGTATCTATGGAAATAAATGTTACACTTGAAAATTATTGCCTGTCAACAAGAAAAATAAAACTCAAATGTTTTACTGTTATTTTATATTAATTGCTTTAGAATTCAATTACATCCCAAAAAATTACTGCAATTCCCTTTTTTTATGTAATGGTAGGTTAATGCTGACTCTACAATGAAAAGGATGCAGAAAGAGAGATAATTTCAAAAGGGCACAACTCTTTATGGTATGTTATTTTTTGAGCGGTCTGAATTCTACTGACTGATGTCAGAAAATCATTTCGCATGTGTGTATGGATTTCGTACTGAATTAAAAACTTTTTTTTCTGCAGTAAGAATCTCCGATTGCGCTATGACTTGATGGTTGAAAATATAATTATTCTGTTTATCCCCTCATGTATTCATCTACTCAAATAATACACACCGGAATACGAAAAAATGCATATGTAGTACAACTTTTCTAGCAAATGTGTGCCTTATTTACGAGAGAACTAAATGAAGGTTTCGTGATTTTATGTGCTATTTGATGATAGTTAGAAACATTTTATGTTTTAGGGCATCAGTCTGCTTCATCTTTTTCGTGGACGAGTTATTCTGGTTAACGACATAATGAGACGATCTAATTAGTAGTTAAAAAAAACCTTAGTACATTTTTTAGAAAAAGTTGCTCGAATCTCAAGGATTCTTTTTGATTAAGTGGGGGGGGGGGGGGGATACGTGTAAAGACGGCGTATTAAAAGAAATTTTCATGAATGTTTTTAACAGATAAAGAATAAATATATTTTATTGAGATTTTGAGGTTATTTTATAAATATATTGAACATTTACTGAAATTTTCAAACAATTTTCTTGAAAAGTCCAGGAGATATCAGCTGCTGCACACTGTAAGTCGCCACCCGGATCGGCAGTTTGCGTACATCTTAGAGGTCACAATTTTTATCCAAAATCAATTTTTTTTATTTACTTTTTATATAAGTGTCTCTTCTAGTTGAACTAAAATCATCACAAAAAAACTGAAAATTTCTATTTTTTTTAGAACGGGAAAATTAAGTACGATTTACAATAAAACAAGTTTTTACAATAAAAAAAGTAAAATAAAGATATGCTTATTATTCTAGTTCAACTAAAGCGTGTATATATAAAGAAAATGTGTACTAAATTTGATAAGGATTGATCAAAAACTCTGCGAGTTAGAGTGTAAGCAAATTCGAAAAAAGTAGTTTCGAGAAAAACTGCTTTAAATTTACCTTGGTAGTGAAGGTAAATTTAAGAGAGTAATGAATTAATTTTTTTATACTTATAGATACTAATACTTATAGAAATTTCTACCCGAGGTCTCAATTGTTAAAATAAATAAAAGGACATCTGCTAACGTTCTTCTGTCTCTCTAATACCCTTCAGGTCATTCATGAATGAGTTACTACCTGCTTAACCACTCCAAAAGAGGCGTTCGCTCAAATGCTTATAACTTTTTAAACGACTTGGAATTTTGATTTGAAATTTTCAGGATATATTACTGAAAAGTTGTAGAATCGATTTATGAAGAACTTTTTTTAAAATTATTTTTAGAGAGCTTTACACGTATTCCTCCCCTTAAAACATTGATAACGAAAAGGAAAAATAGATTGTTTTTTAAGCTAAGTATTCGCAAAAGGTTTTTGCTAATGACAATCGCTTAGGTATGTTCTATCTTAAAGAACTAAACCCTATGGGCATCATTTTTACTTCTTTTTACTTCTTGTAATTGAATTGCAAAAATTATGTGTTAGTTAAAAACGGGATTCTTCAAGATGCTTAGTTTAGTACACTGTTAAAAATTCTAGTTCAACCTTTTACCAAAAAAAAAAAAAATGGTGAAGTTGAGCTGAAACCAACATTTGGTACTAAGTTGAACCATTTTAATGGTCTAGTTTCACCATGAATGTGGTTCATCTTAGTACCGAATATTAGTTGCAGCTAAACTTCACCACTTTTTGGGTGAAAGGTTGAACAGTAATTTTTAACAATGTGAAGCCCTAAAAAATGCCTTTAGCATAATAAAGCTAGCCCAGTGGCTGAATGATAGCCTTGGGAATTAAACACTGGGAGTTCCGCTTCAGGCCGACCACTTGACCGGAACTTCTGCTTCTGCACCCCAGGCCCCTCGGTCTCGAAAACTGGGATGTGCACAGTAGGCCATGGCCCCCAACAGGGCTGGCGCGCCACTGAGTTTAGTTTAGTTTCATTAGAAATGAAAGAAAAGTTTTGTTTTTTTTGAATTTTACGTAAGGATACATTCAGGCTTTTGTTATACCAGTGTTCCGTTTGCATTCTCTCTTAGAGTTATTTTTAAGAAATAGGTAATATAACTGTATGATATTTTGTTAAAAATACAAAGTATAAATACAATCTTCAGTTACATTTATTAATAGTTCATAAATAGACCACTTTACTCCTAATGTCCCGTTATCTTAAGAATATTCTGTTGATGTTTTGTGCAAGGATTTATTTCTTTACACTGATTGATAGGCATGCACCGATGCATGAATAATTAAATGCTTAGGGCTGAACACTTGCAATATGACGCTAGTTACGAAGTACCTCTAGGGAAATTGGACGCACGTAAGTTATTATTCATCGTTGATATCTCATCAGGAAAAGGAATTGGACGATGCCTTTAAGGGATACTCGGATATAGTTTATTAAAGATATAAGCGACGAATAAAAATTGAACATAATTAATGCCGAAAATTGATATTTACGGAAATCAGAAATCGGAAGTAAAAGATATCGGTTTTGAGATTAGACACTAAATATCAAAATGAATAAGTATTCATTTGATAGTTTAGGTAAAAAATACAATGCTATGGCAAATGTTTAATTTAGTTATTGATATTTCCTGTCATTGGTTTAATTATAAAAGGGTAATTTCCATATCAAAAATATTTTTATTGCTACTAAAAATGAGTCCAGTATGTTGATGCGCGAAACGATACTATCATTATTGTTTCTCGCTACTATCAGTATTGTAGATATATAATACGCAATGTTAAAAATGTATATATAGTTTTAAATGATATAAACTGATTGCTTCATGTTTAAAAATAATCACCGTAAGAAATATTTGGAAATGGTTTTTTAAAAAATTTCTTGAAGAATCTGGTTCGTGCTATATTGGCATTGTAACACTATAGAGGACCAACATTTTTGAGCAGCATTGCACAGGGAAATTGCATAGTTCGTAATTTCATCTAGAGAGTCAATTTACTTAGTTTATTTATTATTAAACTATTCTCTGCAATTATGGATGGCTTATTGTGATGTATTATTTGCGATTATGTAAGTGACAAGAGAAATGTTTTTAGTAATTCAAGTGCATAGGTCAAATCATATGGGATCATTAATGTATTTTTTTTCTAAATCACGCTGCACAGCAGCACTTTTCATGGCTAGTACTAGTTCCACAAAACAGATTGGTGTTGCTCCTTGTCCCGCTAGCTATCACTTATGCCACTTAGACTCGTTTGTTTATAGATGACTCATATACAATATTTGATAAAAATTATTACCCCATTGGCATTCATGTTGTGTTGTCTGATGTAACAGTTAATGGTACAGTTCATCCGCCCTCTCCCCGTCGAAAATGAAAAATATTGCTTTTAACATTCCTTTAGCCTTCAACAATCTCTTAATATTGCTAGGATATGTTTAAATTTCGGCAGGATGTATAATTTTTGTTTTTATCCTCCTTTGCATTTCATCCGTCAGAAAGTTTATAAAATTATCGATCTCAGTCTACAGAGTCCAGATTTCCAGTTCCAGTGCTTCTTTCTAGTAAGACGCGTAACCTGATCACAAACCGCAAGTTATTTTTATACACTGCTTAAGAACTTATACACTATGTTAGCTACGGAACCATGTAAAGGGTTTGGAGAATCTAAAAATTGAATTTGCTCAACTACCTAAATCGGAATCGTCTAAGAACAAGAGCCAAAAAGTTTTAAACAGTAAGTTAACTCAAATTTTAAAATACATTCAGAAACGGATTTGCTAAACTACCTAAATCGGAGTCGTCTAAGAACAGGGACAAAAAGTATCGAGTGTAAATTAGTTCGAAACTCATATTAATTCAAATACAGTTTATATATAGGGTGTTCGTACTTTAACTAACGAAATACGGTTTTTATTATATAGAGCGATAAATAAATTGAAATCCTAATCCATCACTTCAAGGAAATGCAAAAGGCTTGTATAGCCGACGAATTGCTATAAAAGTGCAAATGGAGAGCTTTGGATTCAGCTTACGTTGTTGGTCAATTGTTTAGTAACGGCACACGGGTGTCTGTCTATTCGTTTGCAGATTTCCAAGACTTCTTTTTATCGAATTAATTTTCTTTTTATTGTATTACTAAATAAGGGACGAATTTCTAAAATAATCAAAAGTGATTTATTTTTAAAAGCTTTTGTTCACATATCAACAGAAAAAAATGTTTTATCTGTAGAATATTTCCTGAATTATACATTTTAGGAATAAAAAAATTTTTCATATGTTTTCTATGGAAACGAAATAATTTCAGTATAAAAACCGAACTAAAAAAACAATTTCTGAAGTTTTATTTCACATTTATTAAAAGTGCAAAAATAGGACTAATAACGGACATTGTTAATTCTTATTTGCATTTTTTATGTTTTTATGACTAACTAATCTCAGTAAACGTTTTATTTTTAATATATTTGTATTTTGCCATGGCATGAATTTCATCACATCCATTCTAACAAGCAAGCCTAAATTGCTTTAAGCGTATTCTCTAGATACTGAAATACAGTTATTCATCGTAAATAACACTATATACACACAGAACTGATGATAATTGAGTATAGCATGAATAGGGATTTGATGAACAATACCCAACAATAAACTTATTCTATGGAGGGCAGAGAATTGATTGGCCTTTAGGGACGACCCGAATGGCAGCCATCGAATTCCCTTTTGATGAAAATGGCTGTGTTTCAACGCGCAAATACATTACATTATTCGTAATTTAATGCCTGTAAATTGGAACAACTTTTCATCAAAATTCGCTTTGGTTTAATGCACTGAAATGCTTAAAGAAAGAATTAGCTCTTGCAAAAAGCTTGAAATATGTTTTAAATTTTATCTTTTATATAGGATTGGAACCATACACGTACCATATACTTAATCCTTAAATGGATATCTGAAATTAAATGCTGCGAAGTTGCTCACTTGAAAACTTTAGTATTTTTAAAACCTCTATATACATTAAATTTCGTTTTAAGTAAGTACAGTGTAAGAAATGCACGTGAATTTAATCCTTAAATGGAATTTTGAAATTAAATACAAGTACCTGGCTCTCTTAACAAAAGCTTTATATTTTTGCAAAAACTATCTTTAAGTCTTATGAGACTTGGATTACAATTACTCAAAATAGCTGCTTTTTCCATTAAAAATATCACCGTACAAAAGATAAAGTGGCTTTCTGAATGAATCGCTCTACTTCAAAACCATTAAATTATAACGAAGAGAAGCTTTATATTGGCAGTCGTTTCACACAAAAAGTGGAAAATCTTTTTTATGTACCTATGTTTCAAAATACCTGTGCTTTACGTAATAGCTTGGGCTTCTTTTAGCGTATGCGTTTATTTTAGGTTTCCCTTTTAGAGAAATTTTACCTAAAAGCATCCTGATTGCAGAAATACCTGAGCTTAAGGGATACTTTTACAGAGAATCCGCCTTTTAAATTTTGTAAAATAACAGGAGCTGGAGTTACGACGGAAAGCAATTTTATTTTTACTCATATGAGCTTTAACAGAAGTTCAGAGCGAAGTTAAGTAAATTGTTTGCAAAAGTTTTTTTTCGATTTTAATGTTCTAGGGGTTTCATATCTCATGTGGTTCTTTTTATTGCGTTTTGATTATGGAGTGCATTTATGTTATTGCATGAATATAGATAAGTTCAGCTTATTAAGCTATATTTTTTTTCAGTTGAAGATATTAATATGCTAAATGTTTGTCAAATGATAGCGTCAACGTCGCATATAATTATTTTCTACTCCTTAATATATCCCTGTTTAACTGATTTGAGATCAGGGCACACCAAGTTCGTTGACAATAAAATAGCGTACAAGGCAAAAAAATGCTGAAAATTATTAAAAATCGCTATAATTTTCCGAAAAAAATCGTAAGAATACCCATAAAAATAGCCAAACTTTAAAATTTATTAAAAAGCAAAAAACATAAAAGGTAAAATGCAAATTACGAGCTAAAATTTAAACTGGTCAACATTACGAAAATACCGCAAAAGGTACAATAGAGCCTCGGTTATCCGAGCCCCGATTAACCGAGTTTCGGGTTAACCAAAATACATTTGCCCTTGAAAAAAAAAATTCTTTTGGCGGCCGATGGCAGCGTCACCAGCTACAACCATTCCGTAAAACGGCAGCACAGAAGCGAGCTAGTTCCGTTAAACAGAAAACAATATATCGTCGCCTCAGAGCAACAGTAAGACATCTAAATCATTTTCTATAAAAGCAATTAAATTTTTCAAAACACCACTGATGGTGTAATCAAAAGTTAGGGGAGTTCCCAAAATTTCTGTAAAATCCCTGAACTACAGCGTTAGATATTTAGAATTGAAAAAACAGCAAATTTTAAAAATCAATTTTATAGGAAATTCTGGTTTTACTCACATCCTACTGTTGCTCTGAGGCGACGATATATACATAAACTTCTTTAGGAAACATCGAACATGTAGTCTACTGATGGTGTACACATAAAATTAGATATTTGTATGTATGCAACGTCATTTTTTCATAATATGTACAGTGAATGCCTTTTTTTTTACATCTTTGACGACATTTTCATTCATTTCAACCCATGTTTCCCTCTTCGATTTGGACAGAGTCCGTGTTATCCGAGTTTTCGATTATCCGAGGTACCCTCGGTCCACATTACCTCGGATAATCGAGGATCTACTGGACAGGTTTTCTACGTTTATATGCTGCGAAAAGTATTTTATATGTCAAAATATAACTTTCAGAAAACGAAGAAAAATGTGTTCCATATCTACCGGAATTACCCGTTTTGATGAAATTTTTTTTTCTCCTTCAAACAGTCAACCAGTCAATTCAACAGTGTGCGTATCTCACCACGACTAAAGCTGAAATGTCATATATTTCGTATTATTAGTATTAAATATCTTTAAATAAGTGAGATATATTTTTGCTTTATTGTAAAAGCATACATTTTTTCATTTCAATTGATTTTTGACACTACAAATGACATTTATGACGTAAAACTCGAAAAAATATATACTATCTCAGTAAGAAACTTAAAAAATGTTCTGTCACGAAAGTCAGAACGAAATTATAAGACTTTTCAAAAATCCAATAAAAAAAGCGGTGGTATTTTTTTACAAGTGAAACATTTCCTGAGGGTTTTATGATGGCAGCTTTTGTTAAAGCCTTTTTTATAGCGTGTTCTATGCATTTTACATCGCAAAGCGATTTAAAAATGAAAGTCCGTAAAAATGAAACAGAATCGCTAACTATATTTTAATTTAATAAGTACAATAGTAAAGTTTCATGTTCTATAAATGACATTTGCAGGCAGCATCAGGCGGAAATATTTTTAAAAATCCAATTCAAATATTTTTTTCATCGATCAAGTGAGGGCAAATGACAGATTACATTGAAATTGTCACAACAATTATGTCATTTATGAATTAACACAATCTCTTTGATTGAGTAGAGGGTGGAAAGTCTAAATAAAGCAGAAACAATGTAATAACGCACATTGTTATGATAATCAGGTACAGTTTCTTCGGAGTAACAAGCAACCTTTTCTTCAGTGCGGAAAAAATAGTTACATGGCAAGAAATGGGAAAAAATCCGTAATTACGTTGTTTTCTCTTTATGCTACATGCTCGTAGGTAATTCAAAATATTGCGTAAGTTTTTGTAAATTAAGAGTATTTCATAGATTCATTATTTTGGAAAAATAATAGAGGACATTCTTACTCTATACGTTCTCATTTATTTGTGAGGTTCTCTAGGACAACTAGGATCTACTAGAACTAGAGAATGCAACTTCAAGGCGGACTGAGATGTAGCGGGACGTTCGTTTAAAAACCGACTCTTCAGTTATGCTAAAATATGCTTTCCTTTTCAGATTTTTATGTACTTTTATCCTCCATCCCCTCCCTGTTAGCACGAGGCCTTAGGGGTGCCTGCCAATTCTTGCCTGGGGAAATACTGAGGCTCGGATTTTAATCGAACGCATTTCAGTAACTCACACCGTCCTAACTTCACATGCATAGTGCAGGTGCTTAGGATAGAGTATGTGTATGTGCAAGGGAATTCAGGACAGCCTGTGTTGTTGAAATCTAGTAGATATCCGGGAACCCTTAAAAAATTTGAGCTTTAGGGCTTCTAGAGTCCGCAAGTTAACAAATCTGGCTCAAAATTTACGTAGAAAAAACATGTTCCATGAGAAAAAGAGAGAAAACTATCGAATTCTTTTAGTCTGCTTAAATACAATGTATCCTATTCCCAAATAGACTAGAAATGAAATTTACAATAATTTTAGAAACTGGGCAGGTACAAATAAGTAAAGAGGAAATTGATCATTAATATTTAAAGCACGGATTTTTTTTCTTTCTAATGGGGCAGCAGTATTGGTCCTCAACCATTGCAGACCTAGTGTGTCCCCAGAGATTGGTACCAACTCTTTCAGCGGCACCACAATGAGTTTGGTACCACTGCCACAATTTTCTTTGACGCTCAGTTTCTCCCTAGGTGGCGGCACCTAAGCTCTCGTTGCTGCAATCGGCACTAGGAATTTAATGTAGCCGAGAGTATCCATGCCAAACGAATACTCGAGGAATATTTAACATGCCGCATAATCATACGACATGGACCCAGACGAGTTTCTGCACCTTGAAAATTCACCGACTTTTTCCATGTTTGAAGCTGCGATCTTGGGCGTACGAGGCCTGCGCCTTACCACTACCCCACCTTGTCGACACAACACGGAAATAGATCTTTATAAAGTTATAAATTGTTTCCATGTTTCTGTGTAAGGCAGTACACGTTATTGAAACTAAATATACAATATACACAGTGTGTCAAATAATTTTTAAGACTATCCTTACAAAATAAAATAAAAACTAGTATTTATGTATTTTTAAGTATTTTTATGCAAAATGAGCTCTTTCGGCTTCAATACATTTGTTACAGTGGTTTAACATCGATTAGAATGGACGTTCCAGCTCACATTGGGGGACTGTCTGCAAAGTTTGCGTCGAAGCTGTGTTTGTGCAGTGTGTCAAAGAATTTTTGACACTACAGATGGAACTAAGCTTACAGTGGCGCTATATGTATTATCGAGCATTCGTGAAACTCTTTAACAATCAGCTGATCGACTGCCAAAACTTCAGTTCATTTGTTAACTATTTTTCTTTTACTTTGATGATAATGACACTTTTCAAACAGCTTCGTTGCGAGCTTTGGATGCAGTCCCCCAATGTGAGCTGGAACGGGCATTCGAAACGTTGTTAAAGCGCTGTAACCAATGTATTGAAGCCGAAAGAACTTATTTTGAGTAAAATTGCTTAAAAAGTATAATTACTATTTTTTTTTTTTTCAAACTAGTCTTAAAAGGTACTTTGACACACTGTGTATTAATGCGAAAAACCAAGATTCGTAGACGTTTTAATAGAGAATTTATTCAAAATACAACATTATTATTTGATATTTGCGTAAATTTTAACCAAATTTAAAAGTATGTTCCTCCAAAAAAATATATGGTTTTGTTTAAGGACAAGACTAAAAGACATTAAGTCGCCGGTAATTTGCATTTCTTTTATGTTCTTACCTTCATTTAAATCTACTTTTAAATTCATTACTTCATGATTTTACACTTTTCAACGTCACATTAATCAAATTTTTAAATGAAAAATGTTAGTTGTACTAGTAATCTAACATTAAATTTTCATCAATCACATTTTTAATCTTTGACACTTCCTGCAGCAGGTATTAAATTGCTGATTTCCTAAAAACTACTAGGCAGTTTGATCAATCCATCATTTTTCTAGAAAACGATGAATTATTCAATAATCATGTTCGGTTTCATTGCAGTTAATTAATAGCTTCTGATAGCATTTTTTTTTTTCATTTTCTCAATTGACAAACAAGGTAAGCCGATGTAATTATTTCTTCTAAAAAAATAATTAATCGATAACACCTTTTCCTGGAGTGTACAAAAATGCTCCGTTTTATAAGGAAAGAAAAACATTTTGCTTGAACCATGTTTAATGAATGAGCTTTTCTTTATTGTAAAGTATTGCTTTGTTATATATTTCTTAATACGGCTAATTTACTAGTTATCATAACATTTTTGTTTATTTTCTTACCATTCTACGAAGTTTAAATGTTAAGATTTTAAGTAATATTTTTTTTAAAGATAAGACGTTTAAATGTAGCTTTTTTTATCATAGTTTATATTTTCTATATGTAAAATTAAAAATTTTTTTCTACATTTGTGCTTGAGAATTATTTTAATAAGTGAGTTATGTATAATTCGAGCGTATGGCAGTAACGTACATTTAATTCTTAAATTACGTTTGTGAGGCATAAAATGACTCCTTTTGCCTCACTTTATTTATTGAAATAAAATAAATAAATAAAACTCAACTCCTCTTTTGATTTAAAACAGCTTTTATGCCTGAAAAGTACACTTAAGTTGGTTATAGTCTAATTTCAACTTTCAGAGTAACTAAACGCGTAATTTATGATGGCATTATAATGGGTATCAATCTTAAATGTCCTTAATGTTTAGACAGTAAACATGTGTGCACGAGTTAACAGACCTTAATGTTTAGACAGTAAACATCTGTGCACGGTTTAACAGACCTTTATGTTTAGACAGTAAACATCTGTGCACGACTTAACAGACCCTAATGTTTAGACAGTAAACATCTGTGCACGACTTAACAGACCCTAATGTTTAGACAGTAAACATCTGTGCACGATTTAACAGACCCTAATGTTTAGACAATAAACATCTGTGTACTACTTAACAGACCCTAATGTTTAGACAATAAATACCTGTGCACGACTTAACAGACCCTAATGTTTAGACAGTAAACATCTGTGCACGACTTAACAGTTCAGTGCAATGCTTCCTTAACGCACCTTTTAATCATCGTGGTCAAAATAAAATCATAAAACATTTCACTTATAATGACATTTTTTCAATTATTTTCCGAATTCGAATTTTGCATTTGAGAATCTAAAAAAAAATATAATAATAATCAGATGCTGATTATTTTCTTTTATTATTTCTCTTAATCATAGAGTACATAATATTTTTTCGGATAAATATTGATGTGTTAAAACATATTGGTATTTGCGCATTTTCTGTTTGTTTTATTTTTTTACTTTTAACAACACTAAATTGATAGCGCGATACAAAGGAGAAAATTTCGTTTGACGTTGCACATGATTTGGTTAAACTTTTCTGTTAATTCTTTATAGGTATTGAAATTGCTCATGTATAAAAAAATAATCAGTGTGTTATAGCAAATATTTATTTCTACACTGAATGGTTCTGTAAGCTTGCGAACGATTTCAACATCATCTCTTTTATGATTTAACGTGGAATCGATCCCTTAGAGAAACGCATATTTTTATGTGCGAATGTAAAGAAAATGAAAAAGGTATTTCGGTTCCACTGCAAATTTCGCCATCGAAGTCATATTTAAAGTTATACTTTTCAATGCAAACATTTAATATGTAAAAAATTATAAACGACATATTTTACCTGAAACATGAAGTATAAATTTAAACAATGGTCGCATGGCTTGTACTAGAAACCGCAAACGAAGCGATGAGAAAACTAAACCGAAAAAAAAGGAGTGAGGTGGCGGAGGACGCACATTGAGTAAAAGTGCGATGAAAATGTTTTTGTCTCAAATATTTGCCCTCGTGTCTCTTTTTAAGAAATAAAACAGTTTGCACACACCTCTTGAAAGTTTGAATCTTCCGCTCTTAATTTTAAGCTTTACCCATGTTCACCCAAATATGTATAGATATTTAAACCTGTAAAAATTCTCTAACACTAAGCACATATTTTTATTTTTGATTCTAGCAACGTTTCAGACACTCTGAAAATATTTATTCTTTCACGCTTTGAAGTTGTACGGATTTCCTAATTTAGCCGTGTTATTTGACATTTTTTTAGAAGTCATTAAATAAATGTATTTCTTCTTAGTGCTAAACTCTAAAAGTGTTTCCTCAGAGTTCAAAATCTGGAAGATGAATTACTACCGCTACTTTAATGCTGAAGGTTTTAATATTATATAGCTTGTTCGTGATGTTTAACTGATTGCTTTGAAATTATTATGTAACTTTCTAAACAGTTCAGAGTCTGAAATGATATTCCTTTTTTACCCAGTTAGATCATCTTCATTTTCTCTTTTTGGCGACATAAGTTTATCTTGTATTCTGATGCTATTGAAGTTCATATAATCTTAGTTAACAAGCATTGTGAGGCTTTTTATAGCACTAGGTATTACAAATATTTAAGATAAAGCTTTAATATTTTTTCACGAAACACTTACTGTCAAATTACTCATGTATATTTAAAAAGAAAATTTCTATTATAGTAATTTTGCGATTTTAACTACGTAAATGATCTGAACTACAAAGGTTTATTAATATGGTTTTGTTATCTTCCACAATTTGACTTCATAGTCTAGCTCACAAATTGTCCTAGAGATTTTAACACTAACCCTTTTAAATCTTCTAAAAAGTTAATGGCATGTTTTAAAAAAAATAAATTACAATATGTCGGTTTTTTCACAACCAATACCATTATTTAAAATGTCCCAAAAATCGCCAAAACCGCTTTAATTGAATTTAGACGGACTGCTTTCAAACTAGTAATTCAGACTAATAATGAAAGTCGAACATTAATCAGACGTGACATTTTTTTAATAAAAACTAGCAAAAACATAAATATTAAATACCGATGAAGAAAAATGGAGCTAAGAAAACAAGTATGAGAGTATGCCGCGCAATGAAGGGAAAAACAACAAAAATATCGATGGTTAAAACCCAAAATTAACACAGATGACTGCACTATCAGTCTCGTCTCGTGAAAATACTTTTTTTACATTTCTATAACAAGGGAGGAAAATCTGCATAAAAGAAAATTTATATTTTAAAAAGAAAGACATTTTTATTTAAAAGGAAAACAAATGTTTTTTGCATAATAAGACTATGTAAAACTATTGCTAATAAAACATATTCCTAAAAAAGGTAATCTTCATAAATCTCAGGGGTATTCAATGTTAAGAAACAGTGTAAAAAATATATTTTAATACCTTTCTCACATTTTGGTTTCAAGTCCCAAAAGGTTAAGAGTGCAAACAATAGTTGCTATTTTTTGTATAACGTGAAACAAAAGTATTGTCAATGCTTATTTATTAAAGAAGCTGAAGTTAGTCAACGTTTGTGAAAGAAACACATATATTTTAGGTACTATGAAAGATTAGATTGTAACTTTATATCTCTAAAAAAACTAAATTATTATTATTAATATTATTATTGCTTTTTTTCTTTTTAACCCTTTCACTTCAACATTTTAAATGTGAACATTTCACTAATGAACTTAGTGCCGCTTAATGTAATCATTGAATCTTATCAAATTTTTTTTTGAGCATTTTGCATAAGAAACAGGAAGTTAATACTTTATAATAATATGTATTATGTATTTATAAACATATGCTAGAAATAAAATTGAAATAGCACAAATTTAGTTTGATATACAGAGCTACAATTCAGTAAAATCATTTACTTATTGTGTAAATCCTTTTGAATCGGAACTGCTGATCAATAACATAAGCTTGAAACCTAAAAAACCCAAGTTGTATTTAACATGTATTTCGGATAATTTTTCTTAATCAAACTCCCCTCTTCATTAACTGCAGGTTAATCTGGAATAAATGTGGGACAGGGGATACTACATGACAAAAATGCCATAATATAGAAAACTTCTTACAAAACATGAGATGTATTTGTTTCATTTGGAAAAATTCGCAAGAGCTGTTTTCCTTTCTGATTCCAGTGCTGTTCTTTTGCTGTCATTTCTGAAAAAAATAGCTTATATGGCATATTGGACTGTTGACGTCACCTTGAGAACTCGGCATCTTTTGGGAAAACTGTTGTCCTCCAGTGGGTTCCTGCTTACTGTTTACACAGCTATCCGATCACATGCTCGGTAAAACCTTTCTAACCGTGTATCCCATAAGTCGTGGAAGAAAACCATCTCAAATGTGTGTAAAGGTCCAAAGCGTAGAGCGGTCGCCGAATTCCGCATGGACACCGGACGTGACTGCTTACGGAAACATTTTTATAGATTTAAAAGTGTCCCTTCCCCAATATGCTCCATGTACAGCCTTGGAGAGGACATGGACTCTGTGCATCTGTTCCACTGCCCTGCGCTTCGCAGGACTTCAATTGCCAAGCGTTACTAGGAGACTAGAGACATGTTGGATTTATGAACTCTTGTTGCAGCATATTTGACTATCCATTTTGTTTTCTTTTTCTTTATACCAGTTATTTGCTGAAACTTTCATATTCAATATGCCGTTAGAAAAATAAACATTCGTTCATTATTTATTTTTTTTTCTTTCTAATTCGTATCGTCACTAACCTTTGCAGACCTAGTGCATTCCCCGGAAACCGGCATCCATTCTTTCAAATAGCAACATTACCGGCGGATGCCATTGCCACTTGAGAATTTTGAAGCTCAGTTTCCTGCTAGATAGCAGCACTGAGCAAATGATACAAAACTGCACTAGGAATTTGATTTCGTTCATTATTTATCATATTATCCATTTATTCCTTCATTATGCATTATTTATTCATCATTCATTCCTTAATTGTTGCATTATTCATTCAATCATCATTCATTGAATAATTCATTTATTGTTAAAGATTCATTCATTTAGTGAGCCATTCACTCATTAACTAATTTGTTCAGGCACTCACCCATTTATTCAGCAATTCAATCATGTTTCTGTAACATTAAACTATAAGGCAGCGAATGAGTTTAAAGGATTTCTCGTCTTGTAGATTCAGTATAAATTGTTTTCCTTATACATAAATTCTTTACTAAAATAAATTCATGTAGCCATCCATTTGGTAAAGTGGAAAGCTCCAGGTTGCCAAAAAATTATCCCCATAGGGTGAACTTCATCAATACATATCATCACCAATTTTTTTTAATAATTTTCACGAAAAATATATCTTTGACTTTTTTTTTTCTTTTTAACTAGAATAATAGTTATATCACTAACTTCGTAACTTCGTCTTTCGGTGGTATCTGCACTTGATTACCAAGTTTAAAAAATAATATCTTTCCACTAACTTTTGAATCAGGAATGTCACGTCCAGAACTAAGAGTGACAGAAAATTCTTTGAAAACATTGCAGTGCAATTGCAAATATATAATTATGTCAAGTGAAAGGTTTGGTTTTTGGTACAGTGTTTTTGTTGCAAAAAATTGCATGGACCATCTATACGGTCTATCTTGCTGGCCGCTGTATTAAATACTACAGCTTGAGCAATTTCTAATAATTGCCAACCATCTTATATATCGTATACAATTGCAGCAATTAAAGGTCCAGTTCCTGAAGGAATATCACGAATTCCTAGTAGCTGCTAAACATTTGGAACTGTAAGCACAATTCCAAAAGTCTCTCCACGTTCTTATCAGTTTCATTTTGGAATGGTTTTGTATCCCCCTGAATAACTACAAAATCAAAGCTTAAATACCCGAACACCGATTTTTTTCCACTCGTTTTTCTACTTCCTAAATGTTGTCTCTTGTTCCATTATGAGATGCAAAAATTTAGAGCTTTTTTTTATCAGGATGCTGCAAGATAATATCAGTACAGTCTGTCCTGATGTCACCGGGTTTACGGTAACCGCTAATATTAATTTTTTGAAGCGTTAAAGATTGAAAAACAAATTGTTCAGTAATAAGGTATGTTCAAAGAGATTAAAAAAAAAAAAAAAAAAAAAATGGACTGAAAAATACTCTGATTTTTGGGGGGGGGGGGGGGGGGGAAAGCGGGGCAGGCAGACAGGTTGACGGACAGACAAGCACACATTTTCCCATCTCAAACGTCTACCATCTATTTTTTTTAGTTTACAATATTGATTTGAATGTTTAATATATTGTTTACTTTTTTTAGCTGTTTTAATATTTTTACATTATGTGCAAAGCATTCTTTTTTCTTTTCTTTTAACTTTTAAAGGAAAGTAGGTCAAAAACTGTTTTAGTTAATAATCCGTTCATTAAAATAATAGATTAACAGTAAAACCTGTAAAGTTGACCACCCGTCTAAGTTGACCACTTTTGTCAGGAACAGAGCCCTATATTATATAATGTAGAGAAACCTTTGTAACTTGACCACCTAAATTGACCACCTGTCTATGTTGACCACTTATGTACGTCAAATTTGGGTGGGAGTATTATAATAAACCTTTTGTAGGTTGGCCACCTAATTATTACTATATTTATTGGTTTATCTATGTTTGGAAAGATAAAAAAAAGACTAAAATATCTTCTCCGGGATATTTTTATGCTATAATGCTAGACCATTATTTGTCTGGATGGATGAAACATTAATATAAAGTTTGAGTAAAAACCTCTTTGTACGTCAACCATATGGGAAAACTACTATGAGCACTTATTTATTCTTTAAATAAGTTTCTTCTTTTTTCTCCGATCTGATATAGCCATTTTAAAAAATATATTTTTTTAGGAAATCTTTAGCATCAAATAAGTAACTGACATAATTAATATGATCTTTATCTTAATTTTAACTAAGTATTTTACTTTTGAAGTTGCGTGTGTAAGTCATTCGGGTAAAATTTCTTAAATGATATTTCAGATAATATTGGGGGTTAGGGAAAGCTAATCACTATTTTAAAGGTACCTCATTACATGAAGCTATAATTTAATTAGTTATAAATGAATAAATAGATAGTGTAAAAGAAAGGACAAAAAAAATCTCCACCCTCGATAAGTTGACCAGCACGGTGCAGCACCTTAGTGGTCAAAAATAATTTGGCCACTAAGGTGCTGCACCGCAAGTGGTCAACTAACACAGGTTTCACTGTATCATCAATAAGAAACTACGCGATATGCTCTTCTTTTAGCGGTTTCAGTGCAGTTCAGATTTTCAATTTTGTTAAATTTATATTTTCCACTGATAAATAGCATTCATAAAAGCTAACACATAAAAACGTAAACATCCCACCTTTCCAAATATTTTCGCAACCTCCAAATCCTGAAATAAAAAGCATGTTTTCAAATCTTCACAATGCTTTAAGCCCGTCTAGAATAAAACTCTGATGATATTGTTAAAGAAAGAAAGGTCTTATCTTTTTTCCCCTGAAGGCAGATAATCAAAGCAAAACAAGTTCTTCAATTCATCTTCCGTTGAACAGTTCGCAATACAAAAGATTTGACTCACACAAAAGGCTGATTGGCCTTTCATCAGACGTTGCTATGGTCTCGTACGCCAATTGAATGATGCATGATGAAAGAGGATAAAAGAAGATCGTGTAACAAAAGAACTCCTTTAGCAACAATCATAAAGTCTAACAAGAAGTTCACTTATAATTAGATCACATAAGCAGCTATAAGTAATTTGTCAATCAATTGGAAATGGTAAAAATGATGCTCACTTTGAGATTATTTTCGAGTAACATTTTTCTCTTGATTTCGGTTCCATATTTAGAAGTTAATTTTAATTTCATAAAAAAATATGGTTATTTAGCTGAAGGAATAAAAGTTTTACTCTTACAACTAACAACTCTTAAAATTTTATTTAAAAACAGTTTTAATTTTAAAAGTAAGAAAGGCATTTTAGTATACATAGAAGAAAGAAATATAACAGTGGGCGCACTGTTATAATAAATAAAATTAATATATAAAACTGAATGAACAACTTTTAATTATTACACAATCAATGCAGATGAAAAGATTAACTACTTACCAGTCATATATAATGCGTTTTATATATATATATATATATATATATATATATATATATATATATACAGTGAAACCTGTAAGTTGACCACTTGCGGTGCAGCACTTTAGGGGTCAACTTAGACAGGTGGTCAACTTATAGAGGAAGGAGAGATTTTTTTTGTCCTTTCTTTTACACTATGGATTTATTCATTTATAACTAATTAAAATATAGCTTCATAAAATGACGTTACTTTAAAATAGTGATTAGCTTCCCGCCCCCCTCCCACTATTATCTAAAAATCATTTAAGAAATTTAACCCGAATGACTTACACTGTATCCTACGCAACTTCAAAAGTAAAGTACTTAGTTAAAATTAAGATAAAGATCATATTAATTATATCAGTTACTTATCTGATGCTAAAGATTTCATAAAAAAAAAATATTTTTCAAAATGGCTATATCAGATCAGAGAAAAAAAGAAGAAACTTATTTAAAGAATAAATGAGTGCTCATAGTAGGTTTCCCATATGGTTGATTTACAAAAATTTTTAGGCAAACTTTGTATTGATGTTTCATCCATCCAGGCAAATACTGGTCTAGCATTATAGCATAAAAATATCCTGGAGAAGATATTTTAGTTTTCTTTTTTTTTTATCTTTCCAAAAATAGATAAACAAATAAATATAGTAATAATAGGTGGTAAACTTACAAAGGTTTTTTTATAATACTCCCATCCAAATTTGACGTACATAAGTGGTCAACATAGACAAGTTGTCAACTTAGGTGGTCAAGTTACAAAGGTTTCTCTACATTATATAATATAGGGCTAGTTCCATTCTTGACAAAAGTGGTCAACTTAGACAGGTGGTCAGCTTACAAAGGTGGTCAACTTTACAGGTTTTACTGCATATATATATATATATATGTATAAAATATAAATAATATTTACTTCATGCTTTCAGCCCATGAAACTAAATACCGTTCATATCTGTTAAACGAGTTTTACTTTTAGGACCATGAGAGATTTAACAAATTTCAGAAAACGACAATTATTTCACTGTAAATTTTCACCAAGTTATAACAGCTTTAACTTCATAATCTGATTTGGAAGCAATACAGGGTGCGGCAGCATAATTTTTTTAAATGCGCACGTGTCAGGCCATAAATGCTAATGCGGGACGGGAGTGATCTCATTCTAGAGGGATGGTTTTAAAGTTTTGTTCCCAACTCTGGTCAGTCACCATCATGCCTAGAAACAGTGAGGAGCGTACGCTTTTCGTCGAAACCTACTTTTCGAACGAATGTTCCGTAATTTGGGTGACTAGCACGCCCCCTCCTCTCCGATTTGAACCCCTTATGGTGTTTCTTGTAGGGTTTTTTGAAATCCCACCATTATGGCCAACCGCTCAAGAATCCCACAGCACCTTAAATCCAACATCCGAGCTAAAATTGCAAACATACCCGCTGCTATGCTGGTAAGAATTGTGACAATCGCCAGAAATCGGCTCTCAGTGTATGGGGAATGGGGGGCGTTACCTACCTTATTTGATTTTCACAACTGCGTAAAACAAAACTTTAGATGTATATCTGCATTAGTTAAAAAATTTAAGAATGTATGATTCATAAAAACAATTTTCATTGCGCTTTGAGAAAAGGAAGTTATATTGCCGCACCCTGTATAATCAAATAATGATTAAACAGCAACCACTAAATAGTTTTCTAGAAAATATGAATTAAATAGGTTTTCCCGAACGCCTATTTATATATAGGTCTTTAGGTTAGCGAGTTTCAAAAAACTTATCAGCTTTTAATATTTGGTATCCATCACTTAATAGAAGCTTAAGCATATATATATATATATATACCTTGAGAATCATAATTATATTAAGTGAAGGGAAGAAATGTAAAAAGAGCTCTTTGTGTTTTGAAACTGAATTATTGAATGAAATTAATTCTGAAAATTAAGAATACTTTCCTCTTTTTTGTATTAGGTAATTATTATTAGGTTAAACAGGGATGTCAGTATATGTAAGTCATTTTTTTTACGGTACGTATGTGACAAACTTAAAATAAAATGGCAGTTAACTATGTCTTCCCTCAAACTCAATAACATACATTGATAAATAAAGTAATTTCCTATTTCGAAGACTACCAGAAACCAGCGCTGAACAAAGTATAAAAGATCGAGTAGGATTAATCCTCTGAGAATTATGAGCATGTCACAAGACATTCATTTAAACTTTCCACCAGGGAATACAATGTGAGAAACATTTTTATCATGTCCTTAGAACCTTGAAACTTTCAACAAGAATGGATGTTTACCAAAAGAAAAATATTAGTAGGACTTACAAAACAATTCCGTAAAGATTGATTCTAAATGCATCATTTCGTTGATAGAAACACTCTTGTTAAATATCTTGGGCTATTTTAGGAAAAACCCAATGACTAGTCATTTGGATGAAATATTTCAGCTGTCAATTTGTTTTTTTGTTACAAGAGAACTTCTCATATTAAATATATTACGATTCTCGTATTCTATAACTAGTGGTAATCACACACTATTAGTGCAAAAAATATCTAACCTAAAAATGTTATGCATGTTTGCAGAATAGTATTTTACTAGATAGAAATAGAAAAGATAAAAGTTGACAAGCGTTGATAATTTAGAAATTCAATCTTTCGTCTTTTCCCACCCCCTTTTTTTTGAAATTTTAATGATTTATTTGCGTAATTATGAAATGAGAAGGAAAAAATATTTCCTTTCATATTTCGTGTGGCACTCTGAAAAGAGAGTCAAATTAAAAAATACCAAGCACTGCTTTAATTTTTCCGACACTTTTAAATATTATCAAACAAACAGTAGTCGATACTGTAGGAAAACAACTTATTTAGGCAACGTAAATTAGTTTGAATTTTCTTTCACATTACCTTGTTTTCATTTTCGGGTTGTTAAAGTGGTAATTTAAATAAATTTGTTACATGAAAAATATTACCATTTAAACTTCTATAATTAGCTGAAGCAAGTTGCTTCGTATGAATTCGTGGCCCAGAGATGCAAAATAAGTATTTTTCAGAGAGAAAGAAATAACTTCTGCATTTCGTGTTTGTGTGGATATTTCTATTTGTTATTAAAAGAAAAATTTGACTGTTAGCAATTTAGATGCTTTGAATGAACTTAAATGTTAAAAAAATATAGCAAATGTGTTTTTGTTTTTCCGCTTGGAAGAGTAATTATATAATTGATATGAAAACTCTTCACGATCATATTAGTTATGTTACTGAAATTATATTTGATTTTGAAGTCCTGTATTAGGTGTAAGAAGCAGAATAGATTAAAATGGAGATCCTTTTTTTTATTACAGCCGATAGGAATTCAGATATTTTTTCAGAATTTAATAAGTATTTAAAATGCTATGTAATCTCTTTTGCAAATAAGACGAATCACTTCAAAACAATTTTTTGCCTGCATGAATTTTTGTGTATTTTTGTTTAATGTAAAAAGTGAAGAGCAAACTAGTATAATTAATATTGTGAAATAATTAGTATAATTACTAAGAACTAAAAGCGCGCTTATGTGTTTTATTGTATTTTCATTCGTTGAATGTTTGTAGTGAAGCATGTTAATCCAGAGATTAGTTTATTTTTCTTCTCAAATAAAAAAATAATTAGACTATTTATTATACCAAACGAATAGGTTAATTTATTATAAAATAAGTGGCATGGAATAAAAGAAACAAACATCAACTTTGGGGGTACTTCCAAGAAATTATCTTTTACAGCGCATTTTTTTTTTTTTTTTTTTGCAAATAAGGATTTTGATAAAAGTTCATTGTTACATGATGCCACCCAAGTTTATAAAAAAGTTGATTATAGCTAAATGAAGTTTCAAATTGTTTTTAATTAAAATTTCTTGTAAAGTGTAATGTGTGTCCTGTAAAGCGTAATGTGTTCATTAAAATAATCCTAATTAGTTTTTTAATGAAGCCGTATTTTTTAGTAATTAATCTGCAGACTTTTCGAAAAAAAATAGCACAATAAAAGTTTCTTTTCAACACAACAGTCCTGTTTCATTCTTCCCTAAAAAACACATTTCCTCAGTAAGAAACATGTAATAAAATACTTTCATATTCTTCATGATTTTTTTAACTTTTAATAACGAAGAAACATAACACAACTGTTTTTTAATTAAAAGATTCATAAAATCTATTAATAGCAAAACACAGAAAATTGCGACATATTTCGGAAAAAATATTATTAGACTCTTATTAACACATAATTAATGAGAAATGTTTCATAATTAATGTAATTAGTCTTGCATTTCAACATAATGTATGTTCACCAGAAAGCGGAGGATAAATTAAATGGATGTTGCGGATACAAACGCATTTTATCAAAAGGCGGAGGTATCGTTTATATTAGTTTAAGCTATAAATTTAGTATTAGTTAAGCGTGTTTTTGATTCGATATTGTTTTTTCATAATTAACAAAAGTACACAAGCTACAGAACAGATCGCAAAAAAAAAAAAAAGAAGAGCCCACTGTAAATAAACCGAAATTAGCTGATTCTTGGTACTAAATAATTAAGAAGCCAAAGGCAAATTATTTACAATAATAATAATAATAATGTTGGATGCTGTGAACAAAAATCATATCTTGAAACTATAAGAATAAACGCAATATTTATTTCTTAAAAACATAACTAAACCTACGTTAGTCTACATCTTTTTAAGCTTATGGGTAATTTTTGGGAAGCGAAAACATATTGTTAATGGCGCATCATAAAATATTTTTTACCTTGATTTTAAAAAGCCTCCTTTTATAATAATACGATTAGTCCTAGGCGACAAACTACTCATTTTTATAGTTTAACAATTTTAAATTCACTTTGTAAAACGAAGAAGAAAATACAAACTCAAGTGTTTAGTACCTTTTCAAATCGATTATTGCAATTCTCGTGGATCTAGAAAAATGAAGTGAGATACGGAGGTGTCGAAAAAACGAAGCTAAAATGATACTAATAGCGTGCTTCTGTTGGTGTAAAAATAATTAGTTGAATTTAAATGAAATTAATTTTTCAAAAACTGACTAGTATTCTGTCTAATATTCGTTTGTTAGTTTCATCTCCAGCAATAAATACCATAGCGTAATAAAGCCACTTTTATTTGTAAAACCACCAATTTAGTTAAAAGTCCAAAATATAATAGTAACAAAAGCAACATAGCAATTGTTGCCAATTTATATACGAAAAAAGCATGTTGTCAATTATTATTAATATATTAGACTCCTCCCACACAAATCCAGAAAAGCAGTAATTATTTATATGAATGTAAAATTATTTGTAACCGAATTTGACAGGTGGCTTCCGAACTCTGGGAACGATTGTATATAGCCATACTATTATTGCTAACTTGAGTGCGGCTAGCATAGCTAGGCCCAGAGCCTGTTGCTGGTTGCCACTTTTGTATTTGTATTTTGTTATTGTATTTGTAAGTAACATAGCAGTTCATAATTTAACTAAGTAAAACAACAATTGATTTTAATCCCGTGTAATGTGAAATGAAGCACTTTTAATTTCCTTCAGCTTGGCAAATTTTCTGTATTTTTTTAAAAATAATAGTTGGACATATATACCTGCTAATGTGAAGGTAAACATAATTCTCAAATTAGTATACATTTCATGGTGTTTGCAGTAAGTCCCTTGATTGTATTTCGAGTACATTTGCAACAAAGAGTGTGTGTGTTAATTTTCTTTGAGGCTAAAAAAACTAAAACATCTTTCATGGAGTTCCATGATATGTGTAAAAAGTCTTACATATTTAGAGCTAAGAATATTTTTGTAAGTATTTATTGTTTGCTATTTTGCTTGTTTCGGTATTTTTTGGGGGGTTATACACCTGTGTTTATTGATACAGGGGCAGCTATAAATTTAAAACATTCTTAGAAAGTCCACGATATTTGAAATAAGTTCCTTATAAAGTAATATTATTGAGATAATAATTCAGACTTCCTGTATAGATAAAATATATCACATTTTTAAAAATAATTTATTCAAAAAATACTATACCAAAGGAAGAAAGAAAGAAAAAAGAACAAAAATCAGTTAAATATAAAACAAATCACTTTATTCAATTTTGTTTAGATAAATAATTCAACTGAGCTATATTCATCAAATCAATAGCTGTAAAATAACATTTTATATTTCAAAAATACCATATATGATTTCTCATATACGAGACACACACACTAAATTTTACATGTCAAATGAACTTGAACAATAGCAAAACATACTTTTTAAAGCTATCATCTTCAAATTTATCGAATTTGAGTGCATTCATAAATTGCTTAAAGCAAAATTTAGTCTAGACGAGCAGAAATCACTAAGGAATAAGAAATATCCCCCTTTTCAAACCTTAGCTTTGAATTTCGAAGCAAAATATACCGAAATAAAGCCATTTCTTCATAGCCTCGTATCACTGTACACCGAAATTTAAAAATAGATTCGAAAATGCGCACAACCGGATACACCAACATATATATATATATAATGTGTGTGTGTGTGTAAATGTATTAAAGTATTACTACTAATAATAAACAACATTTTAAATATGTTTTTATATAATGCACATAGTCGCTTTAAATTTTTTCCTGTTCATTATTGTTTAAAAGATTTTATTAACTGGTACTCTGTTGCATTTTATTTAGATAAATTATCCATAAAAATCTTGGAGCAAGGCAAATTAATATCTAAATGGAATCGAAGACAAAATACTAATCAAATTTCCTTTCTTCTCAAAGTTTGGGTAAGTTTTATTAAGATTAATTTCATCAGTACAAATATGATCATGCTAATTGGACTTGATTTGTTTTCGAAGGAGAGTAGTGTAGAATTTGACAGAACAAAATAGGACAAGCAATAACTAAAGCAGAAGCTATTTGGGAAAATATTTACACTCTTAAATGTTTGCTTAGTATCTTTTAAAATGATGGCATATAAGTAAAAGTAGTTGCAAAAAAATTAGTGATTGCTTGTCTCTTATGGGACGCTTAATGTCAAAAAAAAAAAAAAGAAAACTTAATTCAAACACAGTTTTAGTATTCTTGCTGAAGGCACAATGTAAACCATTACTAATATACATTTTTAAAACTTATCTTCATTTAAAATAAGAATTGAGTTTACTTTTAACGATAAACTCCACCTTCTAAAAACGTGTTGGTGCACTGTAGTTTGAAAAAAAAAAAAAATTATGTCCTTAAAAGAGGGGTCCTTGAAAAGAGGGTCACACGTGCAAAAAAATAAAAATGTCAAACATGAATATTGAACTAATTTTTATACTCTCAAAATGTTGAAAAAAACATATTTTTCCGAAATAAAAGCCGGCTAAAGTGTTATTTAAACCTGGCCGCCTTAGTGGAGCCATGTGATTAACAAAACGTTTCAGTCCACTACATTGTTTTTTTTTTCAACTTCATTTATTGCAACATTTGTTAACTTTCAGCTACGTTATTGCAACCACATGTTTTCTATATTCATCATTTATGCCATTAGTATTTTTTTTCCAAAATTGAAAACATATTGTTCACTAAAATTGAGAGTTATGTAACTTCATGTTACAGATGTAATGTGAGTTACGAAAACATACTTTTCTTTATAACGATATTGCAAATTGGCTTTTTCATGTATAGCTTCAAATTTTCCCTCCTTCAATATAGTCCTTTTCATGATATGACTTCAGAATTATATAAACTTTTTGCAGGCATATAATAATAATATAAAATACATGGCAATGTGAATCACCCTTAGCATAACTTACTCGTGTGACTTACATTACAATAAAGTAGAATAAAATATTTGCTCTAAAACTAAAATTATTGTAACTAAAAATATTGTAACGTACTTAAAACCTCATTATTGCTGCTCTATACCGCAGATACATATATTGACAGCTTGAAGTTCGTGAATAAGTATGAATGGTAAAATGACAATATACGTTCAATAGCTTAAAGTAGAAGTAAGTCCTGAAGAGCTAATTTTGCATGTCTGTGAACTTGTCACTATATCCTTTAAACTTTTGTGTGTATGTGTGTAGGAAAAGACATAACTGACAAAAGTATCAAAGTGCCTGCAAAGAAAAATTCCAGGGCAAATCATAACAAAGCATTCATTCAAGTAGACCTTTCTGAAAAAACTAATCATGTTAATTTCAAGCTCAGGTTCCTAGTTTGCATTGGTAACAGATGAATTTTATTTATTGCTACCAGGTGGCTGTCTGGTAGGTTTTATGCTTTTATATTAGCAGCAGACAATGCATCTTATGCAAAATAAAAGGGTTATTGCGTATGTTGGTTGAGACAACTTCAAAGTTCCTCCTCAAAATTCAAAAACTTTCGTTCAGCTAAAAACTTTAAGCTGTCGCTATCTTTATCAGGTACAAAAGAAGTATAATTCAATCGTACAGTTGATTTTTTTAACTATTTCACGAGACAAAGGGCCAGAGGACTGAACTGGAGGTTCTGTTTAAAGATGGGTTGTGGGAGCGGTACAACCGAAATTATATTGATCTAGATATTGTACCTTTTGTTGAAGCTCCAAACCATCAAATGTTTAAATTTTCTTGCTTGCGAATTCCGAGATAGGCAGCAGAAATAATTCTTACAACAAGATAATATATTTAGATTGTTCCACTTGGTAAGTCCATCAACTAGTAGTGAGTAGACATCGACTGGGAAATCAAACACATAATTTATATTTCTGAAATAAAATATATATAATTTTTTGCCATTAGGAGTTCATCTTGTTTGTATACAGCCAAAGAGAGATTAATCATGTAAATCAGACCATTACGAAGCGGATTTTGAGCAACAAGGTCATAGCTCAAAACAAATGTCTAAAAATCTATAGCAAAGCTTTACAGGAACATATACGCTTTAACTTCTAAACGGTCGGGTAATTTTCAAGAAAATGGCCATAAAATTGCTATTTTTTAATCCCTCAAAATTATATAAAAATATGTGTATGAACAATATATACATTCATTTTTAAATTTTATTTGTTTTTATTTTGAAATTTTAAACAATCCAGCCCGTCATTTTCACGGGAGCGAGAAATAGAAGGTGAAAACTCAGCCCGTCATTTTCACGGGAGCGAGAAATAGAAGGCGAAACCTCAGCCCGTCATTTTCACGGGAGCGAGAAATAGAAGGCGAAACCTCAGCCCGTCATTTTCACGGGAGCGAGAAATAGAAGGCGAAACCTCAGCCCGTCATTTTCACGGGAGCGAGAAATAGAAGGCGAAAACTCAGCCCGTCATTTTCACGGGAGCGAGAGGGAAGGGGTTAGCTTTTAAATATTTCAGATATAAACGTCATTTGCTCATTTGCACAGTATGTTTTTAGCGTAAAAAAATTATAAAAAACTAAACTGATAGCTGATGTGACTGATAAAACCAAACTAAACTTAATTTAAACCTAGAGCATAGTTTTAGAATCTTATATGCTACTTCAAAGCAAAAAGAAACCAAATTATAGTAAAATACTCTTCAGTGAAGTCATAGAAAATGAAATATAGTTGAAAATATCATTTGGAGAGCAATTTCGCTAGCAAACAAATCTGATTGAGCAAATACAATGTTGTTTCACAGTCGAATGAATCTCCTACGAGAACTCGATTTAAAACAATCTGGGCGAAAAGCGATCTTTTCACCACAGATATCTTGGAAGAAAAACGTATCGAATTCTTGTGTTGTTCCCTACGTAGTTCCCCAGGACAGTGAAAAGAGAAAGTCTGCTTTTCTACTAAAATGCCTTCATAAAATGGAAGTATTGTAGAAGATACTTTTTAGGGAAACAATTTTTAAAAAATACATTTTTATATACTATGTAGTTCCCCAGAAAAGTGCAAGGAGAAAATCTGTTTATCTACTAAAATGCCTTCATAAAGTGGAAATATTGTAGAAAATACTTTTTAGGGTAACAATTTAAAAAAAAATACATTTCTTTGTACATTTCATGTCAGAGTTAATGCAAAGCCCTGAGATCATTCACTTAAGAAACTAGCTCCATAATTTTCCAATGAACAAAGACTCAATAAATGTCCAGACGTAGTCTAATTCTCCAGTTTTGCAGAATATTTGTGAACGGATTCCGAAGTTGTACTCTTTAGTCTAAAAATAAAAAACTAAACTGATAGCTGATGTGACTGATAAAACTAAACTAAACTTAACCCTAGAGTATAATTTTAGAATCTTATATGCTACTTCAAAGCAAAAAGAAACGAAAGAGAAAGTCTGTTTTTCTACTAGAATACCTTCATAAAATGATTCCGTATCATTCCATATATCATTCCGTAAAAATCAAAGATGAACAATAAATGAAAGCATGGAAGGAGTGTGAATATCTTGCAAAAAAACTCTTTAAAACTGAAGAGAAATAAATCAGAAAGTATCAAATTACTTCAATTAATATTTGAAGGAAAAAAAACAGATAGTAATTTCATGAGACGAAATATTAACTGGAAACATCATAGATTGACCATAGTCTAGAAACCTAGCAAAAATAGTTAAGGGGAGCCAGCACCCAAAAATGTCGAAAAAAAACGAAAACATTTTTATTGGCTTAAGTAATTAAATAAATCTTTAAAAATGTTCCCTGAAAATTTCAGAAAAATTGAAGCAATATATGTATTGATTTATCATTGATTTTAGTACGGTGTGATTTGCCACCTTTTCATTCCGAAACCGTAACTGTGCTGAATATAAGCCACATATTTATTTTTTAAAATAAAATAAGCAAGAAGAAGCAATTTCATCATGACTGTAACTGAAAAAAAAAGTTACTTACTTGAAATTTTGATAAAGAAAGTATTTAATTTTTTGCAAGCCGAAAACTTAAAATGCTGTTTTCTCTCGCTTTGTTTCTTGCGCATTAAATCTCAATTAAAATGCAAAGGTTTTTAAAAATTTGTATCTATAATGTGGATTTTTCCCTACATGCTCCTGAGACTAGACATAACAAATTTATGCTTTACTTTCATGATAACTTAAGTACGTTTTTTAAAAATTCTTTTTGTAGGTTTTTGAATTTTTCTCCGTTACTTCCGTTTTTATTTTTTTGTCAAAAAGTATTTGACTTGTAAAAAATTCAAAGTATAAAAGTTTTGCTTTATGAGTAATGAATCAATGAAAAAATAGTTAGACTTTACGCCAATGTTTGAAAAGAGAGATGCATTTTTTTAAATTACTAAATTTCGTTTCAAAAATTACAATTTTCAAATTATATTTAAGAAATTCAGTTTTCTTTAATATTAAATTTCCTATGAAGTGATATAACATGACATGAGACAAAACTTGTAAATAAAAACACCATAGGAGAAAAGAATGGTCTTATGGTGCCGACTCCCCTTAAGTTATTGACGCCCATCCGTAAAAGCCTATATTATACTGTTCTACATTATATTTTAAAAATTTCTTCACAAGTTAGTAAATCTTCATGTCTTTCAAAAACTAACATATTTCCTAAAAAGGGGGGAAAGATTTAATAGACTTGACATTATTTGTGGAACAAATATTTAAGTTTCTGAAAATTACGCCTAAGTCACTAAATTTTCATGACGTTCAGGAACTTATTATGGTCTGAAAAAAAAGGGCAACATGCTTATAATTTAAATAATTTACGAGATAAATTTTGCTATACACTTACTTAAAAATTAAAGAATCTTGAAAAAAGTTCCAGTGTAAGCGAATAAAGAGTAGTGAAAAATAAACTGAAATTTGTATTGTCATTCATTTAAACCAGATTAGCTTATTGTACATATGCTTTAATTTCTGATTACTTCCACAACAAGAAACCATTCTACTTTAATTGAACTAAGCTACCAGCATTTCTATAGTAAACTCATTTGCGAGGACAAAAGTTAAAACGAAAACTCTCAAATTTACAAATTATTCGAAACAAGTAATCTAAATAGGATTTCAATAAGAAGAGAAATATAATGAAGCCACTATCTACGAAATATTTCGTGCTTTTCGCGACAAAAAATAAAACTCGCTACTCGAGTTTAGGTTATTTGAATTTCAGAAGGATTTGATTAGGTTTCAAGGCTTCAAATTTGAGATTTAAATCCGTCGAACTGTTGATTAAATTTGCACTTTACTCGGAAAAAAAATCTTTTTTCGCTGCTTTAGATTGGATTATAGGTTTCTAACAAAAGAGTTTGCGAAAGGGTTTAAGCATATATGTTTCAATTTACTTCTAAAATCAAGTATTTCAGCAGAATTCCTAACGATTGTGGTTCTATTTCAATACATTGAAGAAGAAATAAGAGTTATGTAGAGCGAACGTAAAAATGCAAAAATGTTAGGTTCAAGTTAGAATATGGGGGAAAATGTAGTTGGTTTTAGCTAAAACAAAAGGAAGATCTTATTTATAAAAAAAAAAAGAATATTTTTTTCTCTTCCGTCTTGCCTGGATGAGCTGCTATTACTGCAGAAACTGCGCCTGGCAAACAGTAATTTATTCAATGATTAACCATCAAGAAGGTATCTAAAAACATGAACATGTGTAACAACGTTTCTGTATTATTACGTACTATGTATTATTTGCCGGGCATTATTTAACTTACCCTGCATTATTTGAGTTGGGTTACATGAGAAAAAACCACTGTGTGAGAAATATTTTATTCATTTTGGAAAGGGAAATATTTTTAAAAAACATGAAAGAAAGAGGGTTTTATAAAAAATCCTCTACAGATTTTAAATAACAGACATAAATCAGAGGTCAAAATTATTTTACAGCATCATTAAAATAATTATAACGTAACAAGATAACTTCGTTTAACTTTGATACATTTATTTACATTAATTTTTGTAACATGTGAAATATGATTAGAATCATAAAAAACATGTTACTGAAAGTATTGTCCATCGCTAGCCACTACCATTCCCCATCTTTCAGACAGCATTTGAATTCCACATCGGAAAAACAACACGTCTTTTGAAGCTATAAAAGGGTCGACCCAATTTTTGGCATCTTCGTAAGAACGAAACTGCTGCTCAGCCAGGCCAGCGCCATCGACCGGAACAAGTGGAAGTAGGAAGAAGCAACGTCTAGTGAATACGGCGGGTGGGGTAGACTTCCCCTAAAGCGTTTCCAAGTAGGTCAAGTCGGTTTTGCCACATGTGGACGAGCGTTCTCATGATGCAAAAATGACCTTGTTGTGTCTCTGCTTGTATAGCGGCCGTTTTGATGGTGAACTCATAATGATTTTGCAACTTTACCTAGTGTTCGACATGAGTCTTCATGAAGTAGTGCTTCCAATTGTTCGTCTTCAAACTTTTTAAATGCGCCAGAGCGTTCTTAACCTTCAAGCCCAAAATCATTATTTTTAAAGCGTTTAAACCAGTATCTACAAGTTGTTTCAGACAGAGCATGATCGCCGTAAGCCTCGACAAGAATTTTGTGAGCATCAACTGCAGATTTTTTTTAAAATGAAATAGTGCAGTAAAATTCCCCGCAAATATTCTTTTCTTGGCACGAAATTTGATATATTTAACGCAATGAAAATTCAAGTAGTTTTCACTTCTGCGAAATGACATACATAGAATTTCAAGCTTGCTTATAGTACTTGTAAATAGATGCATCACTATTTCAAACTATTGCAATCAGTTCCCGGAACGTCATTTATCGGAAAACAGCGAGAACTTATTCAGCTACCCAATACAATTTACTTAAATAAACCAGTCACATTATTGAAATCAGATAAGCATAAAAGTAGAAATTCAATTACTGAAGTCTTCGGAAAATGTAGTTTGTTGTAAGTTGCTGGACTTAAAGGCTCAAACTGCAAATTAATTAATTATGCATAATATTTTGCACTTCTCGATTTGTTTTAACTTCGATTTGAAATTAGACGTAAAATGTAATTTGACTTCGAAAACATCATTTCAACTGATTATTGCATACGTAAATTATGATAATTTCTAAAATGTGGGTACATTCTTACATTATATTTATGTTAACACTGATATATTTGCTTAATCTAATACTTAGCACACACTTTTATATCAGTTTACACGCCATGGTATTTATTTGGACAGACTTGTTTGCGTCGTCCAATATTTAAACAAATACAAAGCTGGAGATCGTTTCGTTTGCATTCATTAAATATTTTAATTGTCATAACATTTATACTTGCCTAAAATTGCCCCAAATTGTTGGCAATCTAAGCTAGATAGCTGGCCAATGGAACATCAATTGTTGTCGCCTTTTCTAAGGTTTTTAGTGTTATGTTTACAAATTTCTCAATCACGTGGCATGCTTTAGAAAACTGCTTTCTCACACGTAGATGTTTAAAGTTTAAGCAAAACTGAAACTAAACATACGATCTGACAAACCTTTCGTTATTGCTTTTTTTCATGCATAAAATATTCCTTTCTTTGAAATCTTAAAAAAACTTTCATTGTCTTGATGTTTACGAAAACGTTTTGTCAAAAGTGAAATCATAGAAGCTGTCAATATTTCAATTGCAGTCATTTCTCTTTCTAAATATTTTTCATTGTTTTTATGCATTTTTTAAATTTTATTTATATGATATGGAAGCAAAAGAATCTAAATAAGAAAAAGGAAACGAAACACATTTGCTTTTTAACTGAATTCATTTTATTTCCTCTGACTCAGCATGATACAGACATTTTACAATGCTTGGTTTGGTGATGACAAAATTTATTCCGCTCTTTTCGTATCCTTTTACCTAGTTTTCTCTACCTTGTCCTAATATGAGCTTCGTTTGGAGAAAAAACCCACTGATGCAGAACCTCAGTCTGCTACTAGCACACAAGATCAAAAGATCCGGTAACATTTGCATCACAGTTGAACGAGCATAATGTCCATGCCAATAGACGGGGGAGAAACTTTTAAAACGTCACTTTAAAGAATACAAAATTTTCTTGAAGACATAGGAAACTATTCGAAGAAGAATCAAACGAAAAAATTAGAGTTTCAATATATAGAGGCAAGATTCATTGTTTATTTTAGATCACAGCTACTCACAGCAGTAATTCTTTTGATTTTTTCATTCATGGACCTTCATTAAAATAAAATAAATATTTAAAGAAAATTAATATTGATGCAATAAGATTATTATCATTTTTTTTTGAAATTAGTGTGCTTTCAAATTATTGAAAATATATTTTAAAAATTATCTATTGACTCTGTTGGTTTCTTTTTTTCAGAATCTTAACCTAATTAATCTTAAAGTTATCTTAATATTATTATTAATGCGAAAGTTTGGATGGATTATAGTTTGGAATAGAACGTAGGTTACTTTTTATCCCGGAAAAATACACGGTCCTGTGTGATTAAGCAGTAAGAATTTGGTTCTTACGCTCTGTCACTACTTAGCACTTTACGGTGAGCAGTAAGTTCTCTAAATGGCGCTATCAAGATTAGTTTGCAAAAAATGACCTTCCAAGCAATTTTTGTATGAACTTACCTCCGTTGTGGACCTATTTGTTCACCTTCACTTCGCTCTTTTGTCTTTAAAAATATCAATCTCGATCGATAAATACGGACTTGATTTTAATTTATTCTTTTGGTTCAGATACATATTATAATAAATTGTTTTTAGTTCAGATTTTTTTGTAATTAAATTATAGTTAGGTTAGTTATATTTTTTGTGTGCTCATAGGTTTAAGTACATTGTTCTTAGGTTAGAGTTAATATGTGTAATTGTATAACTTGTTATTGATCTTTGTTCTCAGAAACCGACCGTAGTGTATGGTTGCGTCCTAATGCTGTGATTTCCATACAGAATTGGCAAAATATGTACCGCACAGAAATCAGCGCCTACAAGGGGCGTTTGATCGTTCACTTAACAAGAAAAAATTGTTTAGAGCTATTATGTTTCGGTTTTTAAGCCATCGACGCCTCAACGGAGTTTAATTTTGCTCAGGATTTCTGCTGCCCAGAAATGCGGCTCCCAAAAGGACGCCTTTTATAATATTTTCCCCACATTGATGACATTTTGATCAGGCAGTCAGTTATCACACATAAACATTAAAATGTCTACGCGAACGAAGTCGCGGGAACAGCTAGTAATGAATATAAAGATAATCCGTAACTGATCCCTATGTGTATACTTTACTTTATGACACTGTCCAATTAAGACATCTATCAAATACTTCCACAGAGATAAGTATTCATTTTAAAACACAATTTAGGTTTAGCATATACTTGATAGATTGTTTGAGACTATTTTGGTCTGTAATGTTTATTAAAAATAGCATTAGTAAAAATATTTTATTGAATAGGGTCAGGTGAGGTAAAATGGGGTCAATTTTAGCTATTTTCATATTTAAAGTTTCATAGCAACAAAACCAGAAATATTTCCCATTTCTTTTCGATTGCATCTTAACATTGAACTCCTTTAGATCAATTTTATGTCATTTTAATATTTATTTCTTAATTATGAAATACTTTAACTGAGCTTATAAAGTTGTGACCTGATTTACTCCACCGTGGGGTAAAATGGGTCATAATGCAAAATAATGCTGAAAACAGCTATTTATTACTTTGAAATTGAAAAAAAAGGACGTAACAAATTCAGCAACATTTTGAATTATAATTACATTGAAATGTTAAAATAATATTGTTCTAGATTGTTATATATTGGTTCACATAACACTTCAACAACATTACTTCTCTCTACCACATCAACACGATCTTGTTTAGGAAAAACATTCAAAAAAAAATTTTTGTAATGTAATTTCAATAAAATAAACAACATACATTGTTTAAATTTAGGAATTTTCTGCAGAGAAGTGCAACAGAGGAAATTTTTAAACAATGATAGAATAGAACTAGCTAAGCCTAACCATGACCCATTTTACCCCATCCAAGAAAAACTGGTGTAAAAAAATTCAATATTTATTTTTTTTTTCTTACATGCTCAGCTGTAATTGCTCTCCAAAGTTTCTTTGTGGGGAAATCCTTTAAATTTGGGTTGTTATTTGATAAAATATAGAAATTTTCAGACGTTGGTAAACCATGTGTTTAGCACACTATCATCCAAAAATTACAAAAATATTTTTTTTTGTGTTGCCATATTTAAGAACCTAACTTTTTTTATAATGAAAAATGTTGCTAACACATTGAAATATAACATAAAAAATATTGGTTTAAAAATATCAATTTCAAGTTCTATTATTTTGAGATTTTTATCAAGTGACCCATTTTACCACATGACCCATTTTACCCCATCCTACCCTACTTCCTTTCATGACAATATTCTACGTGATGTCAAAACTTCAATCTTGGACGAATAATAACAGAAAACTATGCATTGGTTGAGAATATGAATGCGGTTATAGAGATTCTTGATCGCCTCCAAATGCGTACTTTTCTTTATGATGCGATTTGATCTAAAATCTTGATAGAGCAATGTTTCAAAGCAGAATGTTCCATTTAGAATAGGAATAGGGTTTTTGAAATATTGTGTTATATTGATAATGTATCGTGAAAATATCGTTAGAAATCAAGAAAAGTCAAAAATATGTTAAGTAATTAAATAAAGATTGAAAAATAAAAAATTTGAAAGTAGGGTTTTGAGATGGGGAAAAAGTGTGTCGGTCTGTCTGTCTGTCGGTCTGTCCCCCCCTAATAACTTTTGAACGAATTGTCCGATTTAAAAAATTCTTTTTGCATTGGAAAGATCTCGGCGAGGACATCTCATTTCCATATTTTACTTTTTGATTTGAACAATTTTTTGTTCAATTTTGAACAGTTCAAAAAATTTTAACATTAGCGTCTATGGGTGAAAATGAAGCAAATTATGTAAACTCTGAGTAGAAGATATAAGTTCCCATGAACAAGCTCACTGGAAGAAGTTCTTGGCGTGAAATATTGATTTGAACAATTTTTGTTCATTTTTGAACAGTTCAAAAAATTAACATACCGCCTACGGGGAAATTTCAATCCTATATAATTTCTGATCTAACGGACCGATTTGATTGGAACAAACCTTATCGGAAAGCTCTTATGACGTAGAACATGTACAAATAGAAAGTTCATAAAGAACTAACGAGCCTATTTTCCTATGAAATTTTTTGATCGGGATTTTCAAGAATATTTTTTAATTATTGAATGATTAAATGAATAAGCAAAAGAATGAATGAATAAATCTATTAATAAATGCATGAATGACTTAATAAATAATGATTGAATGAATATGTATTAACCGTTGAAAAAGGTATATTTGAAGCAAATAAGAACTAAAGCTAAACGAGAAAGACAGAGAGAGAGAGATAGCTAGATTATAAATTTGAATTCGGTGTATACGGGAAAGTAGGCTCGTATAGTTCTAGACGGAACTTCTTGTTTTAACTGTATTGCGAAATTTAAGTCAGTTGTAAGTTGGTAGAATGTTTTAAATTTTAAAAGTAATTTTCTGAAAATATTTATAAGGAGTTTTCTAAAAATGTAAAGCGAATGCTGCCTGTCTATAACTCTAACATATAACTATGATTTATATTTTCATTTCAAAATATCAAAATACGACATCAATATTGTTTAGTCATTTTTAGTACCGTATTTTATTTATTTATTTTTGCTTATGTTTTTTCATAATTGTAAAAATATATATATACACTTAAAAAATATTTGGCTTACTATCACGGGCTGTATAAACCCTTAGGAGGAAATTACTTGCAAATGTGCGTAATTATGGCATGCATAAACAATCTTATGATTCTCTGTTTCATCAAAGCGCATAAGTAACAAATTCCATAACAATTTTTAACTGACGAAATCGTTCAGAACAGCTTAAATAATTAAACTTTATACAAAATGTATAGACGTATTTAAATATTTATTAAGTGAAGAAAATTTTTATATGAAAAAGTTATCTTATTCCCTTTCAAATAAATTATTCAAAATGTAAATAATTTTGAATATTATTGCACTACCTTTGATTCTATGAAATTATTTTTTTGTTCCGCAGAGCAAATATAGTGTTAATCAAGGCAATAAATTGAAAACGTACTGAATCTAATTTGAATTAGAATACACTAATAAATTTATGAAGTGACTATTAATGTTTTAAAGTTCTATATTCGGAAAACTATTTTAATATAAAATTGAATAAATTTGATTTAATGTCCTATTTGAGTGTCGTTTCAGCCTTAAGAAAGTTATTTATTGCAAGCATAAATTTTAATTTATCGCTTTTTCTTGCTCTTACTCGTGAATTTGAAGGCAAAAATTACCTGAGAATAAATATTTATATTGTTTAAAATAACTTATCGTGATTCCCGTTAGAGAAAATTTCATTCTCGCATAATAAAGTCATTAAAATTAGTTTTGCTGGGAAATGTACTTGCTTGTAGAACGTAGGTTCGAGCAATAAATTTTTATTTAATGTGCGCTAAAGCTGTCGAGTGTGTCAAAACATTGCATTTATGTTTTTAAAACTTGCTAACTTCTGTAGAAAAATAAGAGGTTCTTCCTTTCGTTCTCGCTAAATAGCTAGTAGATAAAATATTACATGTTCGGAATTCTTGATTGATTTTAGCATAAGTAAAGACCACATTTTCAATAAAAATTGCATATTCGTTTTAAGGTGCTACAAAAACCACTTTTTTTTGCTGAAAAATACCAAGCTCTGCGATTTAAATTAAGTTTTTTATAATTTTGGAAAATTTGTATTGAAATTATTCAGTTTATTTTTTTTTGGCAAATTTATACTTATTCCTCCATTTTATTTATTTTTGTACTCTTTATTATAATTTTAAAAGAAAGTATAAAGAGCATGCAGTAAACAATTGATGATGCACAGATGCAGCTGGAATTGAAGATATGAAAAGTACCAGCAGATTAAAAAAAATTTAGCTGGCCATGACTACAATAGCGCAGATGATTTATGTGCTGTCACTTTTTTATGAGTTGTCCTTAAGTATTTTTTTCGAGATAATTTTTACTTTTAGTTTGCAAGATTCTCCCACACAATGTTGTTTAATTTCAAAAGGAAAAGTAAAAAAAAAAATACTACGAATTGAATCATTTAGTTTTTACATTTATTCTGATGTTCAACTGAGAGAACTATTCCCTCTTAAGAAAATCGAAAACAGGCCTGTCTGTATATCGCCTTGGAAAAATAACGGCTGACCTATTTTCATAAAGAACAGTAATAAGTTACTTTGAAGCATTATAATGTGAACCCCGAAGATTTTTTTTTCTAAAATTAAATTCTATCCTTTTCTCTATTTTAAGCGTAATGTTGTATTTTAAGCGGGACTTTGATACAAATTCTCAAGATGGTGTCGCAAACTTTTTTTCCCCCAAATTTCTATTTTAAAATCGAAAAAAAATATATTTGCTTAAATACTTTGAAGTATCTTCAATAAATATAGAATGTCTAAAATGATCAATTAGCTCAGGTTAGACATTTTTGGTGAAATAAAAGAAAACAAGGGTTAGAATTACTGAAACTACTGAAAAGTATTATCTGATAGTTAATCTAGCTCAAAGATAACGCATTCAGATCACTATGTCCCAGATTAAAATTCACGGTGTATACAATGGTTTAAAATATAAACACATTATATTCTTGCTAGACGCCGACTCGCCCTTTTCGAGTTGTCTAATTAGTGTTTTTCTGCTTTTCTCCTGTGGTGAACGCACATAAGTTGACGGCTACTACGAATTCTTCCAGAAAGGCAGTATTAAGTCAGCTGGTTTAATAAGGAATGGGTAATCGAAGAAGTACTATAAATAAGGAAAGGATAATTCGCTTGATTCGCATCTTATTTCTAAATGAACCTGAAGTGCTTAGAAAAGTTATAGAAAAAAATCAAGTTTTCAATATAAGAATTCATTACTGTAGGAAATATCAAAAACTGAATTAAAAGATACATGGTGGTATAGTTTCTGGTTTGCTTCGAAAAAGTAGCATATACTCTCAGCTATTTAATGATTTGACTTTTTTGATACTTTATAGCTCTATTTTAGTGTTTTTAAAAAACATAATTACATAAAGTATCGCACAGTACACAGCGAATAGGCCGGGTTAGAAAGCATTTGATGAAACTTCCATCGCACTCATCACTGCCCTTTTTCCTATTATATGAGAAAAAATGCATTTTTAGGAAAATAAAGCTTCTTTGCATTTAGGTTCTACATTTTCATCCAGCTACCCATTATCTTCCCAAAAAATTTCAATTATTTAGGCTCATGCCCTCTCATTTTAAAATTTATACGCAGTACATCTTCTGCAACTTTTATGACTGCAACACTGGAAATATGTGAAGAAATGAGCTATTTTCATAAGTCACAAAAAAGGTCTTAAATATACATATATATTTGTTGTGTTGGCTACAGATATTGTATTTTTTGTATGCGAAATAATTAATTTAACTTTTATATAGTGATTCTTTTTCATTACTTTTGAAAGTCTTTCTTTAGACACTGACAAACTTTCTATTCATTGGTCTGTAGCAATTACAATCTATTCTTTAATCAGAACTTCAGTCTTTGACGTTCTGCAGGATGATCTATTAAACATCAAATTTTTAATAGAATACCGATTTTTTAATTAACATCTGGAGTAAAGGACAAAAAAAATAAAATTATGTCTCGAATATTTTTTTTACCCCAAATCTCTGTATGTGGAAGATTAGTTCGTCTTTTTGTTGTATTCTTTAACGTCTGCTTTTGTTGTAAATATCACGGGAATAAAGAAAATGGGAAAATATTATTTTTAATTAGTGTTATGCATGTTTCCTCTTGCTAGTATTTCCTTACTGATGCAACAATAAGTATTATACTAAACGAGTTTTCGAGATGTTAATAATTACACTATGAGGCACGTCAACTTAAAAAAAATATTTATTATTAATCTTTAATCAATTTTTTTTGTATATAATGTCTTCCTTATTCTACAAAAGGGAGGAAAGGAAACATAAATAATAACAAAAGCTTCAGTTGTGTATATTCTTGCACAAAATATACAGCTTTAAGTAAAAATATTTTGCTCAGATATTAGTTCAAATAAAATATTTTATCCAATATCGTATCGTATTAGAGTGATATATGTTGAAGCTTATATCGGAAGTTTTGCAAAGGTTATATGGCGATCGATGCAGGGTTTAGCGATTCATTTCGTATGCTAAAACATTTCCTTAACACATATGTGCTAAGTCTATTTAGTCTTTTGAGTTTCTTTATTTTTGCCTGGATGTTCTCTGCATAGCGTAATATTTTTAAAATTCAGCTAAAGTTCCTACTGTATTTGTTGCAAAAGATTTTTTCTGAGTGATATCTTGCCTCGGCAGCTTCAAAGAAGGAAAAATCGTGAAACATTTATGAATCTGAATCCTCTCTAAAGGAGCGCGGGGGAGGGGGGAGGTTGCAGACAGAAATTTTTGGAGAGATTTTCCTCTCCCCCCCCCCCCCCTTTTTGTGAATTGCAGGTATTTTCTGTTTTTCAGTTTCAAATTTTTTAGTTTGTTGTGATTTTTAGTTTTATTCAAAAAATAAGGAGTTATTATTTTTTCTTTTCTACAAGATTTCAATGAATTTTCAATTGTTAGGCAGTCTGTAAATGTGGGTATTTTCTCTATTTGATCTCTTGACGGATCTTCTACATTGAATTTGATTTTCTTTGTTTCTAACGAGAAAAAATGACATTAAAGAGTTAAATCCAATCTATTTTCAAAAATGTTTTATTACTATTCTGTCACTCACTGTATTAACCGTAAAAATTAAATTTAAATTAAAGTATTATTTAATTGTTATGCGTTTCCTCTATTATGTATTTTATTTTTCCTTTTCTCATAACTACTCACGGAATTTGAATGATACAGCAATTATGACTGTTTACAGCGTCATTTGGACTCTCGTTAAATGAAAATGGTCAAGTTTTTGGTCGTTAGTTATAAGGATTTCAAGACGAAAGGGGCTTCCAGCCAGTATACTCTGTTCACTAGTATACCAATATGAATTTTTATCGATAAAAAAAAACAGGGATATTCCGAAAATCATCGGTATTTATTTTTTTAATTATACCTTTATCTTTTACGTTTCCTTGAAAAAGAAATGGGTTAAAAAAGATAAAGATATAAAGCTTAACAAAGCAAGGGAATTCTTTAACTTTCCATAAGACCTCTCTATTCTAGTAACACTGCCTTACGTACGTTTCCATTTCTTTTTTAGAAGACATGAATGCCATGGATATTATGAAAAGCGAGTAGGTGAGATTTTCTCTTTCAGCTGACCTCAGATTAACATTTTACGTGTATATTAAGTGAAACTTACATTAGTGATACATGACACAGCATTCAACAATTAGGATGATTTTTTAATCTCATTTTAGTCTCCAGTTTTTCAAATTTTTGAGCTAATAAAACTTTCAGAAACTTCATCTGAAAACAAACATAATTAACACAGCCTTAATTAGGAAGGATAATGTAAAAAATAATAGCCTAAAGGTTTAAAAGTCACAAAGATCTATAAAGGTGGTGTCAATTTACGAGACGTAAAAAAAATATTTCCACATGTGAATACGTGTTCAAATATTTTAGTTATTCTAGCATAATATGCAAAAATGTAGTATGTAATTGATACTAGCTTTAAATTAAATCATCAAAAATTGGGCTTCTTCGTGCACAGCTACGGGGAAAAAGTATACCTCTATACCAAATTTCATCTTTCCACGCATTACCATTTTGCGGGACATGCACCGCACATACACACACTTTCTTTCATAATATGTACAGATAACAAGAAGTTCCGTCTGGAACTATGCGAGATTACTTTACCTTATACACAAACATCAAGTTTACAATCCAGCTATTTTCTCTCTTTCTTATTTGGCTTTAGTTCTTAATAACTTCACATATACCTTTGTCAAATTTTACTATATATTCATTGATTTAGTCACTCATTCATTCACTCATTCATTTACTTATTTATTCACTCATTTCTTTACTCATTCATTTATTCATTCATTCAGAAATATCTTTAAAAATAAAGGTAAAAAAAATCATGAGAAAAACAGCTCGTCTAGTTCTAGAGGAAATTCGTATGTGTATATGTTCTAATACATCATAATGTTCTTTTGATAAAGTTTGTTCCAAGCAAATTCGTCTGTCGGATCAGGATTTATGGAGGGTTGAAATTTACCAGTAGGCGATAATGTTAAAATTTTTGAACTGTTCAAAAGTGAGCGAAAAATTGTTCAAATCTGAAAATAAATTATGGAAATGAGATGTTCTTGCCGAGATCTTTCGAATAAAAAAAAATTCTTACGAATCGCACAATTTCCTCAAAAGTTATTTGGGGGAGGGGGCAGAAAAACCGACCCACATATTTTCCCCATCTCAAAACCTTACTTTCAATTTTTTTTATTTGTTGATCTTTATTTAGTTACTTCACTTATTTATCCCTTTTCTTTATTTTTAAAGATATTTTCACGATAAATTTACCCTTCTTTCACAGTTTTTTTTCTTTTTATTTTTACGTTAAAGTAGGCTAAAAATGACTGGATTTCTTAAAAACTCTTTTAAGATCATTGGTATTTCTCTTCAAATTCTGCATTGCAACTACTTGAGACTAAATTGGTGTATTTATATACTGTACTCATCTGTTGAAAACTTCACGAAAGAAAATGTACACTATAAACCGAATCATAAAAGTTAAAAATAATAAATAGTAGTATAACCTAAAAAGTAACAATTAACAGATCTTCTGTGCTATATGTGCATAGAATGGTTTAGTTTATTACTATAAACGTCTTTTTGAAATGTATTGTGCCTATTTAAGTCGTTAAAATTGTATTGATTGGTCTTAGCATATACTGAATGTTGATAAGTAATTTATTAAACATGATTTTATACTAAATTACTAGCACAGATGAGTGAGATTTCATGGTGTTCCTGAGGAAAACAAAATACTGAATTGGACGGATACATGAAAATTATTATGAACACCATCCAAACTTGAACTGCTTAATTAATAATTTCTTTCGAAGAAAGACATTACTGTTTTCTTCGTCTTACGCCGATAAAACCTGCGTTTTTGAATGGTTGTTTAACATTTAATAGCAGGTAATACCTTACATCAATAATGCAAAATTAAACCTGGTTTGATGAAACTTTATACAACTCCTCGACACAGTTCCATTTTTCTAAAGTCACAAAACATCTTTGGTACGAAACACAACTGCAGCCATACCGTATATAGCATCGAGGCCTTCACGGACTATCCCCCGGCAGAAGGGGATGCGACTGCAGCGCTATCCTCCATGTCTCCCCACAAACTCTCTGACAAACTGACAACCAGCACCAGCCATAGGGGCTGGGCTGGCATAGCTTTGCCGACCTGCTTTACCGACCCGGGGTCATAGTCATGCTACAAAGCAAGCCTTACGTCACCCGGATCGGATAATGCTATTTTAGTCGCCTCTTACGACACGCATAGCTACGTCGGCGCTATTCTACTCCCGCCACCGCAGGGAGACAAAACATCTTTGGTATCAATATGAGACTTAGTTAGAAAATAAACAAACAAATAAAGTTTTTAAAACTTAAATAAAAATAAAATTTTCCCTATAGTATTCACTAGTAATTACTATAGGGAAAATTTTCCCTATAGTACCCCCATTCTAAAATATTTATAGTAGTGAAAAATGGATTAATCTCTGCGATATCTAACTTTTTGTAGCCTTGGCATTCTACGGTTACGGCATCGTCCTTGGAACCGAAAGGTTCGGAATCCGAAGCGCTGAAGACTCATCATGTACACTTGGGGATACGTGCATGTAAAATCCGGGGACCCTTAAGTCCCGAGAGTTACCGGCGGCTGCAGAAAATTACCCTCCCCATCAGTCTCAGGTGCAAAAAGGGAGGTGGCGTAGTTGTGGTGACGCTATCTGGTGTCATCCGACTCCTGCATGTTAGGCTTAATGCTGGTTACCTATGAAGTGACCCTTCATAAATGGCGAAAAAATCACGTGACTTTGAAACGGGCGAATACCGACAAGGCAAGTGCCTACACGCTGTGGGAAAAATATTGAGATAAGTTGTTTTTTTACTAGTTAAATGTATTTTATATGTTTAAAACATTCTAACGTCATACTTTATAAATTTTTTCTGACTATTCGATTCTGATTAAACCCTTTTCAACGTACGCATGATGTGCAATTCAAGTTCTATAAAACTTTTTTTCAAGAAATCTCTTTAGGAATATTGGCAACGTTGAAATATCAAACTTCGGTAAACACTACATAATTTATTATTAACTACATAATTTGTTTTTCACAACTGAAATATGTTTGAGAGCTCTGAAACATCAACTGCATTTCATCTGCATATATATATATATATATATATATATATATATATGCATATGTATGTATGAGAGAGAGAGAGAGAGAGAGAGGATGGACAATTTTGTCTCGTAAAAAGCATTGCACTTCACTGAAAATGCCTAGTCAAATGCAATATTTTTGATAATTCTCCAAAGAACTTCTATAAAGGTTTTTCGTTACGTTTGAATGAGTACCAGTTTTCAAAGAACTTAGTATTTTAAGAAATTGAGAAATCATAAAAAGGACGCAATGTTATTACGTTAATTTTTTTCTTTGTTTTTTTACACTGATATCATTCCCTGATTTTTCCCTTTATCAAAACGTCCCCTTTGTTTCATACAGAATTTTAAGCCATTAAAATATTTTTTACAAAAAAAAAAAAATCGTGCTTTTACATCAACAAAAATTTTCAGACTTGGAATTGCTAGGAACCATTTTTTCATGGGGGATTGTCTCAAACTTATGCTGTTTAACATATCAAATAATTACGCTAGTTTTGATTCAGTTCGTGGAGACATTTCTTGAAGTTGTTTCTAATTCATACGGTTTTGACACATTTCTAGAAGTTTTTTTGTAATTCATACGCTTTTGACACATTTCTAGAAGTTTTTTTGTAATTTATATTCTTTTGCTTTGAAAACCTCAAAATCAGGCTTTTTGAAAGAAATAATCTAGGTGAGGGGCACGCCATGCAAAATACACTAACCGTCTCGATCGTTATTTTCAGATATTCTAAGAGGTATAATGTTAAGGTTTATAAGGTAATGTGGGACAAACTGAAACAATTGAGTTAAATTACATTTTTCAAAATAAGAAAATTGGAAATTAATTTTGAAAGTAACAGCACGAAACGAGAGAAGTATGAATTTTATAATAGAACTTGCATTGGCATAATTTTTTTAAATCTTAGGCAGTAAATTTGTATGTTGCAATAAAAATGGAAAATTATCATTTTTCCCCATTTATGGGGCAAATAGAAAAATTGAAATATTTTCCTAATGAAATACTTTTCTATGTTACAATTAGTGACCACAGATAGGTGAAAATACTGTTTATTAAATTTAAATGACTGAATGATTGATAAAATGAGCGAATGAATAACTAAAGAATGTAAAAAAAAAGGGATTAATTAAATTAACGAATGCAAAATCTAATTAAAAAACGAACAAATAAATGAATTAATAATTAAATGAACGACAAATTCAGTTACCTGATCACTGGTGTAGGGACAAAGTGAAATAAAATGCTATTTATTTGGGCTCCCATGTGCACATAAGTTGTACTAAGCATTTGATATCAAAACAAGCCAAAATAAAATAAATTAACACCGCACTGGACATTAGTGGGTCTTAATTAATACTTAAAATACTAATACAATGGTCATTATATAGTAGCAAAAAATATTTTGGACTTAACACGAAAGATTACAACATGATCATCAAATTTTGAAAATGGCTCGATAAAAAAAAAATCTCGATATTTAGAGTTGACTATTTTATGATTGGAACCAGCTACATATTTCGCAACATAGATAAAATGTTTTGAGATAGGTGGCATCGCAAACCGCGTGTTACCCTACAACTCAAAAATATTTAGAAAAACTTGCGATATTGCATTCTATCTAAACTTCAGCTGTAACAAATATTAAAAATAATTTGTATATATTTATCAACGTTTCTTGTTCAGTTGAGAAATATTATTGCTTTTCCCTTAGTACATACGTGTATTCCACTACCTCCCCCCGTGCGTAAGCAATCCTAAGGCCTCAGCTAACAGGTAGGGGTCTGGTGGAGAAAAATACATACGTGTATGTACTCGTACTTTAATCTTTTCCATCTTTAAGATAGGAAGGAATAAAGAAATCCTAAGGAAGATGGGGGGGGGGGGGGGGATTAAAGAAATCAATCATTCCCATCTTTAAGATGGAAGAAATTAAAGAATCTTTAGCATCTTCAAAATGGAAAAGATATCAGTGTTATCCAGGCGAATCAGGTCATTTAACTACATAAGCAGAAAAGTTTATCTTAAGGAAAAAGTAGGCCTCATACTGTTCAACCGATGTTTTGAAATTTTCTTCAGAAAGTTTTCTTAAAAGCGTGCGTTTTTCGTGTTATCTCGAACGCAAAATATCGAAATATCCGAGTATATGCTCGATAGAGCAGCGGTTCCCAAAGTGAGTTCCGCGGAACCCTAGGGTTCTATCGGCAATTTATTATTATATGAAATTAAAATTCAGTAAGTTATGTTCAGAAAATGTTTCGCGATAAAATTTACCTGTAAGTGGTAGTTAATTCCCTTTCTGAAAATAAAAATACATTTTAAGGAGGCAAAATAAGAAAAAAAAATTTCAGATAATTTTTTAAATTAGTTAATTTATGTAAAATTGTTAAATGACTCGTTGCTCTGATTTAGACCATTCTGATTAAACAAATTCATATCTAGATTGGACGCTTCTCCGGGTCTATGTATTCCACTATCTCAGATAAATTCTCCTGCCTTTACAGTAATTACTAACAATACAGTGACAGGTGTAATAATTTACAAAAATTTTGCAATTTATTCTTATTTTCAACTACAAAAGTGTTTTCCATTGAGAGCCTGATAACTTTGAAATAAACTAACAAAGGTAATTCAGAAAAATAACCAATGGTCACCACTTTTCAGCTTTTTAGCTGACTTCGAAATCCAGGGGAATTGATTTTCATTTTTTTCTGGAGGGGAGAGAGGGGGATCAAGATAAACATGAAGGGAGCTTTCCAAACTAGAATCTTACAGTACTAAAACCTTCATTCCAAAATAAGTAGTTTTAAATTTATTTCCCTTAAAATAAATCCCCTAGATAGGAGGGAGGCCCTTTAAACAAGCCTTGTTCAGATTGTTAAATTTGATCTTCAATGGGCACACTAATGGGGGTTCCTCAAAGTAAAAGTGAACCGGTAGGGGTTCCGTGGTCAAAAACGTTTTGGAACAGCTGCGATAGAGAGTTAAGGAAAATAATAAAAAATTGTTTTTTAAATTAAAAGCCCTGAAATACATGCATTTTATTTATTTATTTTTTGGTATTATCTCAAATCCAAAAAATCCAGTAAATCTGAGTTGTTCAGAGAGAGAGGGTTAAAATCATAACATTATTTTCAATCAATAGGAGTCAAATTCTTAATTTTGCTTCGCTTATTATACTCTGTTAATTAGGTTTTTGCAGAAAGTTAATTATCACTTCCCGATTTTTTAAATTTTTACGCATTTGCTAGCGACAGTCCAGGATGTAGCATAAGCTTGTTACATAACCCCTTAACAATAACACATTTTCAAGAAAACAAATAAAAATGCCTCATTTTTTTTCCAAGAAATAAGTAAATACTATGTATACATCATAAAATAAACCATCTCGACTTAAATTGTAAATAATCTGAAATAGGAGAGGGTTTATTTTCGTCAAAAAAAAAAAAAAAAGAAGGTTGTTTTCAACTTTCTGGTAGGGTACTTTGGAACAATCCAGCGCGAAAATATCACGGGCACGATAAATAGATGGCGAAACCTTACCTCATCAGATTCATGGGAACAAAAGGAAAGTGTTAAAACTAAAGTTATTCTTAAGGATTCGCGAAATTTTAGTGGCACAAAGCTGAATGTTATTCCAAGTGTTGATAGTTATTTTATTACATTATCTCATTTTATATCAAAATGTAATTTTCAGATCCCTTTAACAGTATTTTACAAAATCTATACGTTAAAATTTGTGCTTGCTGTTATTTTCACGTCACCAAAATAAGTACAGTGCATACTGAACAGTAAAAAAATGTTAAGCTACATAGCTTAAAGAACGTACCGACATAATTACTAAATAATCTACTAAACTGTCTCTTCGAATCAAAATAGAACAACCTAAACCTTTATATTTTTTGAACAAAGGAAAACTGGAAAAAAAAAGCTGTCACATTCTGTTCGATTTCCTTAAACTTTATCTCCTACTGAATAACGACGCATACGATATGTATTTAGAATATATTTCCTATTTTTCTTCTCCAAAACGCGATTAAAATTCTTCCATGAAAACGATAAAACTGAGCATATTTTGCATTCGATATCTCTTTTCGCTCCTAGAAAACCTTTCCCCTGTTTTGAGAGTTTCATTGTCTGGAATCGATTTTTGATGTTTACGGAGCGTTTTAAAATATTTCCATGTCGTGATAAAAATGTGCCTTTATTCATCGTAGAAATTCTTTGTTAAATTACATTTAAGCGCTTAAATTGTTAAATCATTTTATTTCAGTATATTATTAGTTTTTCCTTTCATAATTGCTTTGGGAAAATTCTCAAGTGTAGAAGTTTGTTCCCTAATAACTTTAGTTTTAATAACCGCTAGTTTTGAAATGTAAATAATACATTTCAGAGCTCTTAACATACCAGGGAGAGTCAATTCAAAACTGGAAAAATGCTAAAGGAAATGTAAAACCTATCTCATTACAATCAGACCCGGTACGCCTGCGCGTGTTCTCTCCCGCTAGCAATTGGCATCAATTGATTGGCATAATCAATTGGCACCATTTGAATTGATGGGCATAATCAGTTGGCCATCAATTGAATTGATGGGCATAATCAATTGGCCATCAATGGAATTGATGGGCATAATCAACTGGCCATCAATTGAATTCATTGTCATAATCAATTGGCCATCAATTGAATTCATTGGCATAATCAATTGGCTATAAATTGAATTCATTGGCATAATCAATTGGCCACCAATTGAATTCATTGGCATAATCAATTGGCACCCTACATTTGAAACTCCTGGGTCACTAGGCTTCGCGGGACCAATGCAAATAGATGGCTGGAGAGTTCACGCGCATGCGTACCGCGTCTAATCGTAATAAGAAAGGTTTTAGATTTTTTTTATAGCCGTTCCCGGATTTCATTTGACTCTATCTCGTAAATAAGAGGAAAATCTTTTGCCTTTGACAAATATAATTTCGATATGCTGCCAACTCTCTTTAGCGTGTTAAATAAATAATCTATTAAAAAATACCTGCAATTGAATGTCACTGTCCTAAATATTTGTTAGTTTAATAGCAGTAATTTTTTTAAACATGGATTGTTCATTTGAGTGCATTCGGAAATTTTGAGCCTAAATGTTTTTCTTTAACAAAATAATGTAGTTGCAATATTATACAGTTAAAAAAAGTCCAAAACTTCTGAATGCAATAATTATATAATATTTAGTTTTGAAATAACACCCAAATAAAATAAATCCTTTTTGTATATGAAATACTAAATGCACCTAAATGTAGTGTGTAGAACTTCATAACTGAAAATGTCAAAGCAAAACGATTTCACTGTTCAAAAAAAAAAATACAAATTTCTTAATATTAAGCTATTAAGGGCATGGGACTTTCAGTATTTAATAATATTAGAAATAATAATTGTCGTGCATCTTATAAAAACCTTTTAAATAGCAAATCTAATGCATCATTTGTCTGCCATCAATAATGAAAAACGAAATCTTATTGTACGCAAAACGTTTTAATGTCTTTATTCTTCTCGTATAAGACATACATTATATTTTTTTCTAAGTTAATATTTGGCTATGAGCATTTTTTTAATAAGAATTTAATTCGCACTTTAACAATTTCTATTATTTTTCCGACAAATTGATATTTCCGTAATATATTCTTCTTTTGCTAAATTTGTATTCATAAGATAATATCAAAGATAATTGGTTCGCCTATTTGCACTGAAATATCAGTCTTTGAAAAACAAAAATCAATTACGTCAAATATTTGCAAAAATGACCGTTAACATATTCCAGTATTATGTGCTTTATCTCAGGTATTTTTTTCCGGATTTTCCTTTGATGTACGAGGTAACCAGCTTTGTTGATAAATGGACTTAAAATTTTGCTTTTAATTCTGTTTTTATGGTTTTCCATCATTTTTCGTTGTTTTACTTTTCATAAATGTTTTGCATTGGTTTTACAACAAAATTCATGTAGTACTAGGCTTGCCATAAGTCCCGGTATTTTGCTCTTGTCCCGGTGTCCCGCCCAGTTTTATCAATGTCCCGGAAACGGTTGTAAGATGTAAAAAGTAAGGAATTTATGTTTTTAAGAATCTTTTATGAAGACATTAAGAATATTTTAGATGACAGAGCATTAGTGAGGGAGGCCTCTGCAAGAGAATTGATTCTATGTAAAATAAACTTGGGCGTTTTCTTTGCTCCGACTTTTATGAAAAAGTCAAGCTTAACAAAGACATCTTGAAAAAAGTACATTCAAGTCAGAAATATGAGTGGGTTGAAAAGAAAGAATAACATTGTTAACTTATTAATTGCTTTTTTAGTTTAACAAACATGTTTTTTTGAAATGGTTTTTGTAATTAGGCAAAAAGTTGTAATTGAAAAAAATAAGACTTAGTAATTAATTGTTCAATTAAACAATTTTATGAAGTATTTTAAACTTTATTTTATTAAGACCTCTTTCTAGATGGTAGACTAGAAAAAATTCTCATTAAAAAGAAAAAAAAATCTTTTTAGGTAAATTAAGTAGCAAAAATTCCTTTTTTATTTTTAAAAGGTGGATAGACTAACAATTTAGGGTTCAAGAATCCCCATTCCTTTTACTTGCGACGCAAAAAAAAGGCTTAAAACTCACCATTTTGCTTTAAATTTTTTTTATAATTTCCCCTCTCTATTGGGGGGTTTCCATAGTCCCCCCAGACCCCCGGTATGCCCATCCCATATTAATATGTCCCGGTTTCACTAACCAAAAATATAGAAAGCCTATGTAGTAGGCTTTCCTAAAGAAAATTTCTGGTCTTAATACATACACTGTTAAATCAGAATTCTTGTTATTGGGATAAAATGACTTTTGTTCAAGAACATATCGTTCTCGGAATAGCTCTGAGTCAAAATGACTTTGATTAGAAAAACCAAGTTTTTATTTTTTAAGTAACCCTTTTCTCGAAAATGATCCGGTTGCAATCTCATTTTTGAGACCACTAAAAATAAAAGTTTCCTCACTTAGGGTTTGAACGAGGAATGTCTTGACTCGAGAGAAGGAGGAAGGTAATTACCTAGCTTCCAAATGTACCAACTGCGGGTGCTAAAGGACTTTCGTGCCAAATTTCTTAATAGCGTAATCCAGAAGAACGTTAATTATCCACTCGTCCATTCTGTTTTCTCATTTTACTGTGTCCAATCGGAATCCGACGAATTATTCATCTTGTATTCCTGCTCTGAAGAGATGAACATACTACTCACATTCTTGAATCTTTCTGACGTCACGCGCGGTAAATAGCTCCTTAACCGCTTGCCTGATTATCCCGAGTTATCTCGGTTTCGCATATATTGCAATTAATTATTATCCCGAGAAAACTCGGGTGAAGCATAATTTGTCAGGCTTTGTTTTATCACGGTTTTACTCGGCCTAGAGGAAAGGAAAAGGAAATATTCAGCTTTGATTGGGCAGTTTGCCAACTTTTGTTGGTTTGCTGTGTTGTCCCTTGTTTAAAAAACTATCATACAAAGACATGTTTAATTTTTTTCCATTTACCCGAGATAACTCGAGATAGTAAACTAATATTAAATGCTTTAACACCTGTAAAAAATAAAATTCCACTTAAATCCAACATATTTTGTTGTGTTACGTTTTCTTGTATTTAAATATAAAGTTAAAAAATGTGATGAATTTTGCAATATGTTTCGAAAAAATTTGTAAGGGAAGCGGTTAATTTTAATACAACTACTATTGTTCTGAGGAAGTAATCGCAAAAAAAGCCTTGTATTAAATTTAAACTTAAAAGTTGCTATATAAATTTTTCATTTATTGCAGTTAATATTTGCCCTTTCTGTAACTATAATTTCTAAGTTAGCATAAATTCTTAAATCTGAGAACTGCGCTTGCTCATTTTTAAGTAAAAGTTACTTTTAAATATAAGAAGGTATAATTTCTCATTTTTAAGCACGCCATTTTCAATTGTGTAACCGTGTACAATAGACTACTTCCATTTCATAATTTGTCTCCCAGGTACGGTAAATTAAATTTGACGCTGGTGGGGAGAAACCAGTATTTGTTATTTTTATTTAGTTACTCGGGTCTGTCTTTTGAATTAGTTACATTAATCGTAATACTACTACTAATACTTTTGATAATTGCAATTATTAATTCTCGTGGGCTAGTGTTGTGTTGCAGCCCTACTGTTCTCAAAAACATCTGTTCTAAAATTTACCTTTTATCATATTTACTAAAGTAAAATGGACCTCTTTTTATATTGTACTTGGGCTAGCGTTGTGTTGCAGCCATACTGTTCTCAAAAACATCTGTTCTAAAATTTACCTTTTATCATATTTACTAAAGTAAAATGGACCTCTTTTTATATTGTACTTGTTTAACATATGTAATATTTTCAACAAAAGAAAAAAACACTCTATAATGACTATTTTCTGAAGTTATCTTTAAGTTATTGCGTATACACTTATATTTCATTTAAAAAGATTTCATCTTTCTTTTATCGTTTTCCCTTGAATATGTATACAATTCGTGTGTGAGTACGTACATTTTATGTTAGCATACATCTTTAAAAAATGAATGTTACACCAGAAGCGTACTAGTTTTATTTATTTCCCCGAAATTCTGTTTTATATATGTCTGAAAATAAAATGCATACTTTTAATTTCAATAAATAATAAATCTCTAGTGCCCATCGTATAAAGTCTGCTCTCAAGTAAACAATTCATTAAAATATTCTACAGCTGTTCTGAAGTAAACAAATCATTAAAATACACTTCAACTGTTTTCTCGTTAAAACACTCCTGAAAGTGCGGTTGATTTCTTTTTGAATTTATGAGTGAATTGATTTAAGTTCGTCAAAATACCAGGCTGGTGTTTAGACACTAATATAAATTTCTAAAAACGAAGTTCAACGTTTATTTGCATTATTAGAAACTAAAAAAATTCTATTAAGATATTAGCTTTAAATCGTCTTTTAAAACATGCCGTTAGCTGTAAAATTCATTAATTCAGTTATTTTTAAAGTGCTAATATAAATCATTTAAGAAAGAGACTATTTTACATATTATGATGATTTTGTTGTCATTTTATTCAAATAGTTTCTCCTAAAGTTTTCAAACATACTATTCTTCAAACCAGTTTTGATGTTTCCTAATTCCATGCAGCTACAATATAAAAATATTATAGCTGCATGAAGTTATGAAACTTCAAAAACTTAGTGGAAAATGGATAAAAATTGAAATTTCTAGAAGTTTGAAAGAAAAGGTCTTTTAATGAATATGTTCGAACCAGGCTGGTTCAAGATGTTTGAAACATAATCCTACTTTTGTTGTTATCTTTAATTTTTCCATACAGAAGGTTGCACTAAATGTAAAATACCTGAATTCAGTAAGAATGTTTACTTGTAGGCAGAAAAGAAGTAATTGTAGGTCCAACTGAAATGGGTAGGGGGGGGGGTCCAAACTTGGATGCAATTACATCCAAGTTATTATGCTTCACACTACTAAACCATTGACGATTCACTGCTAGAAATTTCATCATGAAATTACAGTTAAATGACCGGCAGCAGTCTGTCCATCTAATTCACCGTTAAATTTACGGTTTGGAACATTTTTCTATCTTTACGGGACCTAACCATTTCTAATTAACTTGGTTAAAAAGCCGTAAATACAAAAGTTTACGGTTTTATAACCATTTAAAAATGGTTTCAAAACAAAAATTTCACCGTTTTTTGAACCATTTCGAGGCGTAGAATCTTTGAGGCGTAGAAACCATAAACTAAGCTTGCAGGACTCGAACCCCGAATGCGTGGTGTACTAGTCTTACTCTCTATCCACTCGGCCACCGTCATCACGTAAAGCGGACGTTTATTTATCAATAAATCCTCTTTTCCAACAGGCAAACAACCTTAAAATTGAGATTTCAGTTTTTGATTGGATCTAAATTTATTTTTGGTGTAAATTTACTGTATATTGCCGAAAATAATTTTATTTGCTGCAAAAATTAAAATACAAACAAGCTTCAAAAAAGCTTCAGCAGCTCAATATATGCGTTCGCTCATTTGCAAACAGTTTGGGAATCCGATGTCTCCGATTTTTGATTTACGTGTGTATGTGTTTCTATTTAGTATCCACTGCTTAAGCCACTTTTTTTTCTTCTTTTTTTATATACGCATGGCGATTTTAACTAATAAATCCGTATTCTTATTTTAAAACAGCGTACGACCGGCAAGGTTTCGCAATCAAGATGGACGCCCGGTTCTTATTGAGCGCTTGAAAATTACGGTTAGTTAAACATTCTTTAGTAGAAACAGAGAATAAACGCTTTTTTTTTTTTTTGCAATCAGCGGTTTGAGTACCATCTTTTTAATGGTTATTCTACTTACCAATTGTAATTAAATATGGTAAAATAACAATCAAATAAATGGTTATTTTACTATTTTCCTACGGAAATTTTTAACAGTGTTGTAAGGAAATTATCTTTTTTTTTCCTAAAATTATTGTAACATTGTACGCCATCTTTCATAATTCTCCATTTTAGTTCTTATTTTTTGAGGTTTCTTATAGATAAAATTTCCATTTTTAAAACTATTTTTAAGCAATGTCTTAAAATGATTTAAAATGAACATTCAATAAAATGTATTTAAGCAAATGCAGTCATACTAATTATTCACGCCTTTACTTCAGTATGTTAAAATTTCTTTTATAATAAACATTTAATTCCGCAAAGTCAAATTAATAAATAGTTTTTTTAAAGTTCTTTATTAATCTTATCCAGCTGTAAAAATCTTTTCTTTGAAACTCACTTAGTCAGAGAAAAACGGAACGCTGAGAAAAAATCCCTATGTAATAAATTACATCGCAAGTTATTATAAGAAGTAATTATATTCGTTTAAGAGACATGAAAAATTAATTACTTGTTAACTATAAAGTGCGAAAAGTTGGACGTTGGAATTTCTTACTTTAGCTATCTTCTGTGCCATTTCGGAAAGAAAGATTAATGGCTTGAACAAAAATATAGTTAAATTCATTGACGAACAAAAGAAATAATTTTAAGATTCTTGGCATTTATTTTCAAAATTATTATTAAACTGAATAAATTTATCACAAGTATCCGTTTACATATTTTACGATTTAAAATATATGTTATGATTATTTAATGGGTGCTATACATGATGTTTTATTTTTTATTTATTTTTTTTTAATTTAAGAAATGCATTTTTAACATTCAATAAATATCGACATCTAATTTGATAAAAAGAAATGAAAAAACAAATATATAAAAATAAATTTGCCCTTACTAATTATAAACACGAAAATATTTATTAAGATGCATAAATAACGCAAAATGTCTTTTATATAAAAGAAAAAAGCTCGTTAATTTTTGTTGCTTAATACTCTAAAGTATCTTTTAGTGTATTGCACTAAAAATGAAGCAATTTCCAGGCTACAAAAGATGGGCTCAGTTTTACTATATTTCTGTACAACATAGTCAAGAAAGCACTAAAATATAACATAATTAAGCCTAATTCTTTCAGAGTTGTCGGATTTAAGCACAGCGGTATCAACGTTACCGCTTATGAAATTGAGCAGCTACAAGTCAACTAGTGAACTCCTTTATTAGCGAAATAAAGTAGTTACCTACCAGCGTAAAAGAAGATATAGTGCTCCAACTCTTGGAGCTAGTGGTTGCACCATGGATATCATTTATTAGTTTACTCACTAATTTATGGTTTAAGCAACATGAATGTATATTTTTTAATTATCAAAACTCAGATGCAGCTAGAACATTTGCACCATATGTCGGTTTAAAGCTTACTTAATTCTTTTACAGTGAAATAAAATTTACTTCTAAGAATGAACTCAGAAATACGGCCTCAAAATTGAATTAGCTCAATCAACTGAATTTTTCTAAATATAATATTTAAGGGGGCACCTTTCAAATGTAGGAAATTGATGAAAATACCGATTTTTCAATTTTTTGCTTCAAATGTGGTTTGACTCTCCTAGTATATCTGAGCGAAGTTTTGAAGCGATACAAACTATAGAAATGTAGTTAAGAAGTAAGAGAATTCAAATATTTCTGATGTTTTAGTAGGGTTTTGAATTCTTTAAATTGCGTTTTCTCGGTTTGTGTTTTTTCGCAATATTGTAGTACTTAAAATGCTAAAACTTTTACATATATTCATGTAGCAACTTGAAATTTTTTGTGTGTGTTCAATATGATGTGCTTGATAAAATTAAGGATGGATTTTGCTATACGTTTGCAAAAAATAAAATAAAAATGAAAATGTAACAAAAGTCGCTTTTTTTCTGTGTTTTAACATCAATGTTACTTTAAAAACTTTTTTCTCAAAAACTAATTAATTAATAGCAAAACCCATCCCTAAAATTGTAAACTATACTATAATAAGTACTTTTAAAAAAATTGGTTAAAGAAAATCAAGGAGCGAAGAAGAAGAACGAAATTTAAAATCGGTAAATTATTTTTAAAAAATTAAATTTAAAAGTTTTCCGTTAGTTGAATTTGGATTTTTCACGTAAAAATCATTTTGTTGAACAATAGCACTTCATAATATACAAATGAAATAGGTAAAAATTATTAAATAAAAAAAAATTGTCAAAAGGTGCCAAGTCACCTTAAAGCTACATAATGTCAGAATGTTTATAAAATAATGAAAGCCGGGTTCTCCAGGCATTTATCTAAATGATATAAATACATACAATGTAGTCGATCAACTTTTTGGCTGAACAAAATATCAGTATCTTGCCCGAAAATGAATTGCTGAAGAAAACATACGTGAACTAAATAAATTACGTTCCAGGCGATTTTGCTACAGCACACCTTCAGGAACGAAAAACCAAACGTCGAGATGGAGTTCATTCTAAAACACATATTTTCTTCAAATATTGAACAAAATGAAATACGGATGGAAGCTATTCTAAGAGATGTATCGTTAAAACGATGTATATAATGCCAAACAACGAAGCAGGTGGAAGCCATTTTAAGAAATGTATTGTTTAAATTATGAGCTTATATAAATCTTGTAAATCTTCCATATTTGTTTACATGCATTTTTCCATTACATCCGCTCTATACTAGCGGATCCTTCCGCTCTATACTATTTTTGATATTTGATGTATTTAATGTGCTTCAAAAATATTTACCTTAAATTCATTGCGTTGTTTAAACGATAATCTTGAACTGGTTCAATAAATAGAAGTTATGTCAACTAATGCAAACTTTTTAAAGATATATACATTATACAATTTTCAACATTTAAAGGTTTGATTTAACGCATTTATTTGATGTTTACCTTTGAAAATGACAGTGTACTAAGAGTGGTAAAATAGCTGTTTTTTTATTTTCACTGCAATTACGCAAAATCTCTTACAATTGATTTATATCTTCTGCAGCGGTCCTGCTTTGTGGAGAAATCTGACGATTCTTCTTTTTTTCTGCGTTCCCCCATTTTTAACGGATGAAATCGTGAATTATATATATTACCCGAATTGTGAGGGCAATTCCGTTCATATGTACAAGCTGACATTCCTTGTGTTAATCATTAACCCTTAAGGTGCTTTCACACCAAAGGCGACAAAGACCACAATCCTGTCTCTTCTCATCTGCGCAAGCACAGATCATTTTTTTTTTAATTTGAAGGCAAAAATAGGCTCTGCGCTTGCGCAGATGAGAAAAGAAAGTTTTTTGTTTTTGTCGTCTTTGCTGTGAAAGCACCTTGTAATAGTGAATTATTTACAAGGAAGTTGTGTTATCCTATTTAGACCTACCTAGTGCTTGTTCCAGTGGTCGTATGTCATAAAAACTAGAAATGTAATATGGACAATGGAAAAAATTAATGTGCAATGTGGAAATAATAGCTCAAAATATTATTACTGGGTAAATTCTTTTTTTTTATAAGGTACCTAATTGGTCATCCAAGTTGATTCAAATATTTTGTAATGCATACTTTAAGTTGATTTAAATATTTCGAAAATACAGCAACGTTTATGAATTTTAGCAGACACTGCCGTGTTCAAGTGTTCAATCATACTATCTAGCTCGTATGTATTACTTCAGGATTCAGTTGTATTAGGTCCAAGAGACTCGCTCAAACGGTCTTTATTTTATGTATGTAAGTTGTACAGTCATTGGATGTTCATTTTATTTTTATACCATACATTCCATTGAGATAATAGTACTGCAGTTTTAAAATCCTTTAAAGTAAAAATCTGAGTTCTGAAAATTTTACTCTATCAGTTGCAATTGTCAACTCTGAATCACCGCAATATAAAGAGGAACCCTTCGCGATGCTGTTAAGAACGCTGGAAAAAACGCTTTGAATGTATAATTAGCGCACATTGAAGTCACATGCTACAGGTTGTGTACCAAAATCAAGGTTTTTCTTCTAGTTTGATTTTGTTCCTCATACGCCTCTTCTCTCGCGATAAAATTTGAACTAATACTTTCTTCTTAAAGATTTACTTTTCTTATGGTTCACATAACGTGTACACCAAGTTTCAATAACATAAGTCCATCATAGCGAGCTCTACTCTACAGATCTAAACAGGGTTACTTTACGTTTTATTCAAAACGTCATTGTGCAGAAAAAGAAGAGTTTATCCTTAGAACTGAGATAAACTATTATTTTGTGACTATTTTACGTTCAATTCTTCATTTTATGTGGATTTAACATCATAGTGATAGAAGATTGACGTCTAGATAGTATATTGCCTTACTGATATTTCGATTTAGTTCAGACCATTGGTTAGAGAACTTACTTTTTATGTCCTAGATTCGGGATTAAGCGAGACTTCTTTCATGGTTACAATATCGTAGAGGGTCGTAAAATTCTAATTTGATATCTTGAACGCAGTTTGCCTTTCACGGTAACTAAACTGGAATACATTTCTGTTTTTCTGAAGAACTGATTTGTGTGTGCAAGTCGCTTCCTTTGCGTATTCTTTCACGAAAATGATCCCATTCTCTTTCATGATTCTTTGATAAAGTAAGTTGCGTAAGGAAAAAAAGTAAAAATGTTTTGCAAATATTAGCTGGCAATACAACTAATAGGAAGTTCGATAAGCTAAAAAAAATAATAAAATATTAACTGAATTTGTTGCTAGCTGTATGACAACAAATTCGTCTTAAGCTGCTCAATATGTGGAATTTGACGATAAACAATTTTGATTTCAGTAAACAAATGTTAAGGATCTAAATAAAAGTTACTTTAAGATGCAATTTCAAAACTGGATTGTAGTTTGCTGTAGTATTCGAAAAATATCATTCAAAACTAGATAGTAGTTTTCTGCAGTGTTAGAACCATTTATCATTGGCGTTCTGTTAAAGTCACCAATTCATCCCCTCCCCCCGAAAAAAAGAGGACTACTACAGTGAATTAGAATGTACAACTTGTTATTCCATGATATAAATCAACAATATAATCTAATAGTTGCATCAGTCAACCGAATGTAACAGTTAGAAGTTTTAAAATTATTTAAACTTTTTCTCGCAGATTACAAATTTAAAATTGGCAACGTCTCAAAAGATTTCTCCATAGTAACTTTTACCAGAACATCAACGGTATGATATCGATATTTATTTCCGTAATGCCATTAAATTTGCTGTTACTTTACTTAGATGTTCAAGTTATAGTTATTTTCTAATATACTGTTTATTAAAAAAGGGATAAAATTATTGCTATTGAAACAAAAATTGTACTGTTGAAAAAGAAGTTCTTCTTTACAAAGGCATATATTTAGTAAGAAGTGAACACCTTTTCTGTTTCTTCTTTTTTTTTTGCGGAAATAATAATTAAAAAAAAGCTCTAAAACAACTTTGTTAAAGTACAAATTATATAGCCACAAGAGAGTCTGCTTATTTTATAACGCTCTGAAATATATACTCATGTTTATCTCAAGTGGAAAAATATTTACTCTGTGATCATGTTTATATTAGATTCTTCAAACATAAGAATATACAATTGTAGTTTATATGTTTTTACATATTTCAAAATGCAGGATTATTTGCTTTAAATATCCAGTTTCAAATGCCTACAAGATACAGTTAAGGAAACTGATTCCAGCATTTCTATTATTTTTTTTTTTTTTTGCATTCACTTTGGTACAAACAAAAGCACTCAAGTAAGAAAGCGATAAATTTGTATTTGAAGCTATTATTTGTTTTTTTTTTGGGGGGGGGGGATTATTTTAACATAAGATTAACTGGTGATTTTGATGTTTTTAGTGTGTTTAAGATATCACTTTTAAACTAAAACTTAAAGTAATCTAACTTGATATCAGATAACGAAATTCAAACTTTCAAATCCTACTTCAATATCAGATTATTTTTTAACGATTAAGTCAGACATTATATTACAAAAGCACATCAAGAGCTTAAACCACTTCAAAGCTGGGAATTGAATGTCGATTGTGAAAGCTACACGATGTAAATTGTTTTTGATAAATACTTTGTTCAAACATGCGAGAATATGCAAATTTTCATAATGATGTGCGTAGGCAGTTTTCATTAATAGATTTTAAGAACGAGCCCAAGTTCTAACTCCTACTCATTAACGCTCCTGTTGTTATTTTTAACGCACATCGTCAAACAAAGGTACTTAACATCAGAGTAATTTCGTCAAACTTCAAATGTTATTACTTGTTTCTTGCGGTTTACGAAACGAATTAACTACTTTCTGAAAAGGGAATTGATGAATGCTGTTTGACTTTCATACTTTTGATTCTGCCAAAAATACGTAGTTGAATAAGAAAAACGTAGTTTGCCTCCGTTGTTTTTCATGGGTTTATTGCAGTGAGTTCAGGTTGAGCATAAAATCTATTCAAAGAAGCACGAAAAGAGCATTACAATGATTAAAATACTTTAGAATAGTTATTTTATTATATTTCTTAATATATTTTATTTTCTTTCAAATGTGCTTTTTTCTCATTTTTATTGTAAATTAGCGCAACTATCCCATGTTTTAAAAGCAAAAAAAAAAAAAAAAAAAGAATCAAAGTAGAAAGGTAAATTAAATTATAATATAAATAGAGTAACGCATAAATTAATTACAGACGTTAAACGTTCGAAATTTTCGCGACTGTATAGAAAATTAAAGCAAATTAAAATTGTACAACTTTTTCCTCGAAAAACAGATTTTATTTTTAAACGGAATATACGGTAAATTTTACAAGTTTCAAATAATTTGATTCAATAAACATGTTTGAATAGAAAGTATGACATTATTCACTAGTCAAGTAATGCAATTTAGGAGTTAATAAACATATTTTAATAGATACAACTATGCATGGCAATATGTATATTGAAATACGCCAGTACTTCTAATTGAAAAATAGTTTAGTAACTATTAGCAACTGAATAATTAATTAACCTTATTCACTTTGACTATTGTACGTTTCTTCTTCAGTTGGGTTTGTTTTTAAGTTCCCGTTCTTTTTTAAATTTTTACTTTTTATAAAAGTGAAATTTTATTAAGAACAAAAATATTTATTTTGAACCTTTCAGCTTCTAACGTTATTTACATATTTTATATCATCCTTTCAGCTTCTAAAATTATTTACATATTTTAGTTTACTTTGAGAGTTTGCTCTAAAAATGAAACTTTATATGTATTGTAAGATGCAATGGGAAGCCTCCCTTCCCTGCAAGTAAATTACAGAATGAGTTGTAACTCATCCAAGTTGTGATGCTCTGCAACCAACTTTAAATTAATTTCAAATTTCTCTTTTAACTTTTAAAGAATTTCAATTCTGCCTTAATAACTCTAGTATGTTTCAAAATTACGCTATTTCTTAATAAGTTTGTTGAAAAGTTAAAAATTTAAATAAAGTGTAAAACATGTGAACTAAAAAGTATAAATCCAAAGCTTAATCGGAGATCATAACTTATAGCATATTTTAAAACATGATCTGATAAAATAGTTATAATAATATTTAATAAACAATTCAAGGTGAAAATTCTTCAAATTGAACAGATGTGTTTCTATAACTGTTTTGCAGAAGTATGCAGATTTTAAATATTTTTGCATGCTTCCGTATATTTTAGAAATAAATGTATCAAGTTTGAACTGACCAAAAAAATAAAGTCCAGAGGTTGTTTTCATTAATTTAATTTACGAATCTGAGTTCAAAAATACAGAAAATAAACTGGAAACATTTAATAGGCGATCCTGTTAGAAGATTCAAGCTAAGCTGGAGAACAATTAAACCAGTTTAGGAAATAGAAATTCCACAAAGCACAAATGCGTATTAGTAACCAAAGGTTGGGGACACGCAAAACAGCTGTGAAGAAATATGTACAAGATTCTATAAAACTTTGTTATGTGTAATGTTTAAAACTTACTACACAATTTAAGATGAATTATTAACCAGCAAGAAGTTAACCTTTTTTGTTTTACTGACAAAGTAATACAGTAAAAACGTTCAGTACAACTTTGAAAAAAAAAAAACTGATTATGAATACTTAGCAAATTTAATATTGTGAACTCAAGAACGCACGTGCACATTGTTGAAATCTGTGTATTAATAATTTGTATGCTTTGAAATATTACTTAAAAACTCCTGTCAAATATTAGAAGAGAATATCTTATCTGGAAGTAGACACATTTCAAGTTTCAACATCTTTGCAGCAACCAGAATAAAGCAGCCCCTAACTTAATAACTCCCTACTCAAAAGTGCATACTTGTCGATGAGTGACAGGACATTTAAGGAAGTGAGAAGCAAAGGGATGTAAGTGACGAAATTGAAAATTTGGAGATAACTGGTACAAATGATAGGGAAAGTACCATTCTATATTGTGACAAGAAATGTTAGTGATTGCTCTAACAGGCGCTTTGCTTCAACGTGATTTAGAAAAAAAGAAATAACATTAAAGGCCCCATAAGATCCAAGCTTTGAAAGCGTTTTTCTCAGCATCGTTCCTTGGTCACTTACATCTCTTTGCTTCTCACTGCCTCTCTTTCCTTCATACAAGGAAAAACTAATGGTGGCATCTTCTCTTATTACCTTAAATCATACAGGGTAGGCAAAAATAATGACCCGGTTTTGAAGGGTTATAAAAAAAAAACTACTACATTTCGAGACTTAAAACTTTTCTTATTTTGATCTGTATTTAATACCATTTTTTACATTAAGTTTTGAATACCACTTCAGCAACAGGGCGACCTTCAGCACCAATATACTGATGCAGTCCATTTCTGAAGTTTTGGGAAACTTTTCTGCACATTTCAAAGGGTATGGCGGATGTTTCCTCGATAATTCGGTCCTTCATCGCTTCTAAAGTATGGGGAACTGTCTCCTTCAAATAACCCCACAAAAAAAAAAGGCTTAGGGACTGTAACATTCTTTCTACGTGGAAAAAAAGACTGCATCAGTGTATTGCTGCTGATGGCCGCCATATTGCTCAGGTGCTATTCAAAGCTTAATGTAAAAAAATGGTATTAAATACAGATTAAATTATAAAAAGTTTTAAGTTTCACACTGTATTAATTCTTTTTTATATAACTCTTCAAAACCAGGTCATTACTTTTGCAACACCCTGTATAATAATCCTACATTAAATACACTATTTTTTTAAAAGTAAATAATTGTATCTTTCTAGTTTATATTCAGTTTATTGCCTCATACAATAAATTTTAGCTTAGAGCCTATTAAAAAGGAAATAAAAGCAGTACTTTATTTAGCATTACTAGTATGACTTGATTGTATCTGAAAAATAAGGAATAGAAACTATTGTGAAACTATTGTGAAACCAAAACTCGTACTACCTACGCGTTTAAACAATCGAAACGACGCCACAGGTTTCAAGAAGCATGTTGTCAATATGGAACTCATTTCAGGATATATAATGTCTATGTTATATTAGTCAATATATATGCACATAATTTCAAGCTTCCAAGAGCAAAATATTAATTCCCGAAATTCGAACGTTTAGTATGTACATGGGAAATGAATGGGATTATTTGCATTTAAGAAACATATATCTATAGATGTGAGGCGTCCAAATAATGAGAAATTCTTTCTCACTTATTGTATACGCGGCAAACTAATGTATGATAAAGAGGTTTCAAATGCAAATAAAGATTTTTAAATGAGAAAATTTGGCGTAGTGGTATAACGAATGGATTTTTTTTTTTTTTTGAGAAAACCGAATAGTATGAAGCTGTGAAATAATGAAAATGGAGCAAAAATGGAAGTTTCCAGACGTGGTTTAACATGGGGAAGTAAGAATTTTCCTATATCAGAGCATTTGTTCGTTAGAAAATTATCTCTACCTTTAATCTCGTTTTTAATCTTCTTTCATACAATAGTATAACTCATAAAAGCATCAAATATGGATCGCTTTCAGCAGTCACATTAAATTTTTTTTAAAAAATTATTTCCCGAGGTCTAAAGGAAAAAATAAAATCTTATTAAAAGCATTATCACTTTGTTACGTTTATTTATCGCTAATTTTTCATTGATTTGATAGTATTTTGTTTTAGTAGCTCTAATGCTCTCACACAACAAGTTGTAGTTTTGCATGTCCTTTAAAACTATATATATACGTATATATATATTCATTGTCTCAAGTTAAGAATCATTCATCATAAAATTAAACTCCTGTTTCATATGTGGAATTATTCAGTTGATTTAATAGCTTGGGAGCTCCCGTTACCTTTTTTTAGTTTATTTTACGGTTTAATAAAAATACTTGATATTAGGTAGGAATAACATAACCCTGAAGAGATTGACACTCATAAAAAAAAGAGAGTCCCTACCCCTAAAAATACTGATTGGTTTCCCACTCTCTTTTATTCTTTCAAATAAAACTTTTTTTTTCTTCCGATGACCTGTACATTTGGAATTTTCAGTGTATTTTGTGGGCCAAATAATTATTTGTGTAGTTGATTTTTAGTTTTCCATGAATCTTTTCAACATACTTTTTTGGTACAAGCATTTAAGAAAACTAAAAAGTAAACCCAACCTTAAAGGTTGTATAACGTTTATGCATCTAAGCTTCTAAGCATAAGTCAAGTATGCACAAAACTTTTTTAAAAAATGCGCACGTAAATTAAGTAGAAATGTATATGCATTATATCAAACAACTTTTTTTCCATTATTTGACACAATTTGTTTCGTTTTTCTTAAACTTCTTCAGTAGATAATACTACTTGTTTGATTGTCATCAAACAAATCATGTATATCAACCATGTGAACCATGTATACTAACTTGATACAAACTTCTCCAAAATGTCTCAAGTTAGAATACTATCCAAAGAATGAGCACTTGACTGTAATCATATTTATGTACTTTATTGAAAGTCTTCCCAATAAATAAAGGAAAATAAACTAATTTATCTTAAATATTTTAATTGTTTTTTTTTTTCATTGGATAGTATTTAATGGGATTTATTTATATTTTACTTTGTATTTTTCAATGCGCTTGAATGTTTGTTATTATTATTATTATTCAGGATTAGTTTGCATTTTGTTTACGTAAATTACTTTACGAAATGATAAAGAACCATAAAAATTACTTAATGAAAATTCCATAATTTTTTATTTAAAAAAAGGACACTATTTCTGCGAATAATAATGTGTTGTACTTAGTAACACTTCTTTCTTTTTAATTTCTGAAAATTCCTAATTATCTTTAGATTTAAATTTAATAAAAGTATTCCTATTTGACAAAATTTATCATTTAAACATATCATGCTTCCTAGTGCCGATGTAATAAATATATGTGATAAATATGTAATAAATATTGTGCACATCAGTTTCACAATTTTTAACAGTTCAGTCACGTTGCTTATGAGCATTGAAAAAAAGTGCCCTACGTACGCAAGTATCCCAAATGGGCTTCCCCCTTTTCCTAAGTCTTTATTTATTTCTCAGGCAGCAGAAATAAATTAGATAAATGTAAATCAATAATTTACAGCGAAACTTCACAGGAAAATTTATTTCCAAAATATGCTGTGTCTTGTAGATAGATTTCTGCCTTAGCCGTTGATATTATTTTGATCTTTTTAAGAGACCCTACTGCTTAATCCTTTAAATATTTTATTATAATACTCTTCAGTCTCATGTTTTGGCGGAGGATCCAAATCTTCTTATCTTTTGAAAAGTTACGCAGTATTTTCTCACGTATAGACTAATGTCGAAACTTTTGAACTGTTAGAAAACAGAAAACAAACTAAAATATTTCAAGTAAAAACGAGTCATGAAGGTGAGACAGGCTTTTCGAACAAAATGTTAGATCGAAAGAAGAAAATTCTCCCTGAAGCTAGTAGGGTAAGGAAGAAGGAGCATCATATGGTTAAGATTTGCTAATATTAGCATCATTTATTTCGAGGTTTACAAAAGATTATTAACTTTGGCGTCGTATTTAATCCACAAGACGGAAAATTTAATTTAAAGAAAGTGAAAGGTTAATGGTTGGACTGAAAAATAACACGGGTAAAAATATACAGATAAAACAATACTGTGGTATAGCTTTTCACTTGTTTATTTATTTTTACGTTTTGTCGTGCAATCGAAATATTGGTTTTTCCTTCATTTCTCCAACTTAAATTGTAAAATTCTCTTATCATAACTCCATTGGAATATAAATTACGGTGGAAATTGGATAGAGAAAGGTCGAATAAGGATACCAAGACAAAATCGACTTAGCAAATATTGAATTCAAAACTATTTGTTCTTGGCGACATGTGTGTTTAAAAATTACCAGTACAGCTTACATTTGTTTTGCGCTTAATAATGATATTTGAATCAGACAATAGAAATGTAAAAGAATTTTTCCAGTCAGGAAGTTTTAATAGACGTGATGTGTAAGCGTAATGCATATGAGGGTTTATGTATATTTTCAAAACGTAAGTAGTGTATTCAAAACTATTTGTTCCCGTCGAGATAGTTCCTTAAAAATTACCAGTGCACCTTACGTTTCGTTTGTGCTTAATGATGATATTTTAAACAGTTTATAGAAATTCAGAAGACTTTTTTCAGTCAAGACGTTTTTTGTAACGACGTGATTTGAAAGCGCAATACCATTTAGGTACCTTTTAAAAACGAGCTTTTGGACGTCACACTTCCAAAATGTTTGTATTTCTACAAAAAATATTAGTGAATATAGTAAATCAAAATTGCTTTTTCTCTAAATGATCCCCAAAATTTAAAATATATGTAGAGAGAGAGAGAGAGAGGGAGGAAGTGCCCCAAAGTCAGACCCCCAAATCGTTTTTTTCCTACAACTTCGTTAATATTTAAAATAATATAGCTTATCTAATGATAAAACATGCTTTAGTTAGTTAGTTGTTCAAGAATTTCATAGTCGTAACCTTCATATAAAAAAATTGTAAATAGCAGCTCTGAATTTGGGAGGGAGAAAATGATGGGAAAATGATGTTCTTTGAAAAGTGCTCCTAATTAGGGACCCTCCACTTTTTGAAAAAAATATCTTCAACAATGAAAAAATAAATTTAAAAAAAGGCATATATTCGTTTATTCACGTTGTTAAATGGTTTTTTGATCATGGAATGTTTTCACTGTGTTTTTCCATTCCATGTTTATTTTTCTTTCACGACTATCGCTTTAGCCTTCGATATTAATACCCAACTTTGTGTTTTTTCCCGTTCCTCCTTTTATCGTCAGCAATGGTTTTATTCCAAACGCAAAGAAACCTAATTAGTCAGGCTGAAAATAATTTTAAAAGGTCATAATTTTTTTTCGATATTGACATGAATTTGATAAGTTTTTTTTTTTTTTTTGATTGGATGTGGAATGACCCAATATTTTACTTCTTTAACATTTTAATTGATAGAATCAAAAATAAAAGACATTTGTTTTAGTAAATTAAAAAAATAATAGAGAAATATAGTAATATAACTTCTTTTCAAATTGATTTTACTAAAGATCAAACTCATCAAACCACATTAGAATTCAGAGCGAAAGTATTCTAGCGTACGGAAGGATTCGAACCAAAAACGCATTACTAACGAATTTGAGCGTTAACCACTGGACCAGCCGGTACTCAGCTGTTCTTTTTTATATAGAAATAGAAAATACATTTTTACAGAACGCTTATTTCACTTAAAACTTTAATAAAATCAAAATAAAAACTAATTTGAATTTTTGAAGGGTGCGTTATCTTTCTCAGAGGGTGCTAGAACTTTACCAAATTTCGTTCCAATCCGTCAATTAATGTGGCTTTGTATAGCGAATTTAGAAGCACTCAAACGAGCTCATATATATATATATATATATATATATATATATATATAAAGGAGGGAGAGAAAACACTCGCATGCTCTTGAAGAAACATTTTTTTTTCTTTTTGTAGCAAAACATTTTCTATTGATTCCATTGGAATGTTTTTAACATTTTTATTGAAAAAATAGAGCATAATTGTTTTTTTGAACTCATTGCCCAAAGGAAAAAAATACCCATTCTAATTCATTTAACAAGCTTAGAACCAAAAGTTAGGCGCTCTCTCATATTTATAAAAAAAATAAATAATAAATTTAAAAAACGAAAAAAAAAGGTACGAAAAACAGTGTAAAATAAATCCGCTAAGAATCGAGTTTGTGAGAAAAAAATAAGAATAATCTAATTCAGGGGTCTCCAAACTACGGCCCGAGGGCCACATCCGGCCCGCGGACAGATTTTGTCCGGCCCGCGGAGAGCTAGCATACTTGAAAGAAAACTCCTTCTAGAGAACATATTTATTTTTTATAGCAAATTAAATTAAGTTTACTGAAGTAATCTATTTTTATGTTGAATAATTATGTTGTAGGGTAATCAATATGGCCCTAAGGCTGGAAAGTTTGGAGACCCCTGATCTAATTGAACTCTCGTAGCCGCCATGGTGTCGCGGTGTCGTTAAGTTGCAAAACACAGCTTTCATGTTTTAAATAATTTCTTTTTGTCACTACAATGGTAAGCAGCTTTGAATTTTAAGGTCGTTACCAATCAATATAATCTACAAACGAGAACTTTTGTGTCTTAACGGCGACTTCGAAGCAGTATCCCTAAACCTGTGACTTTGCATTCTTATCTTACTTCTCTAAATACCCCTTTCTTTAATTGTTTCTCATTCTAGCATAAGTATTTGTCCAAAAATGAAAAGAGAAGAAAAAAGAAATAGTAATACAACAGAAGCTTATCCTGGCGTTGTTTTGCTTGACCTCAGACTACGAATTTAATTTCCGAAAATCAGAGTTGTTATATTTGGTAACGGACGAAACTGTTCCACTTTTTCTCATGTTTTTTCCCCTATCCCTGGTCAGCAGGTCAATTCATCTTAATACAAACTCCTGCCGTGTCATTCATCATTGTCTCAACTCATCGTGGTTTTAATTCATCCCAATAGAAATTCCACGCCTCCATGATCTAATAGATCACTATTGAATAATGGAGGAACAATTTTGTCTTTTTCCTTTTTTCTTGAATAAAATTTCTTTGTGCATAATATTAATCTTTCTTTACTTGATTTTATGAAAGAAACTTCGGAAAATGCGTAACTTATAGTAGTACGGTACTTGATTTACAGAATTTCGAAGTGTAATGTTATAAAATGAAAAGTCGAAAATTCAGTAAAAAGCTTAATTATATTTTACCGGTTTTTACGATATTTTTTCACACGTTAAAGAGTACTTTCCAATATATTTACTTCGAAAAAAACTAATGACATGCTTAAGTGCCTAAATAGCTGACATATGGTGAATGTTAATACTTTGCCCTATCTCGGATTCACTATAACAGGTTTTGGTACCAAGTACAAAAATAGCGTTGTTTGCAAACAAAATGCTAAAAAAAAATGCAAAAGCAAAATATTACATTAAGTTTGGTGACCACTCGTACAGATAATCTAGAAACGAACAGTGATTTTACTACTAGTAGCGTGAACTGTTACTAGCTTTGCGAAATAGCTCACTGAGTTTAAATGATGTGTAATAGGTCTACGTGAAAGTGGATTTCCTTTCCGTGATATTGACAGAGAGACTTGGCAGTAAAGCATCCACTGTGCATTATTACTAGTAGCAGTGGTCATGGGAAGGTACCATCCCAAGAAGAGTGGGCTCCAAACGTTCACGTGGCAATACTGGGAGGGAAGATCTCCTTCGGAGGATGGCTTTACTGCATCGCACTGCGTCTGCAGCAGAAATTTGAGCAGCAGGTGGCTCCAACTACTTGTTCTTAAACGGTTACTTCAAGGAAAGTTCCGAGACAGACGTCCTGTAGCAAGCATTCTACTGTCTCCAAACCAATGCCGTTTGCGACATCAATGGTGTCAAGAAAAATAGCATTGGAGGACGCAATGGAGTCATTGTTTTTTTTTTTTTTCTGATGAAAGCTGTTTGCCTTGCTTTCAGTGATGGCCGTGTGTTGGTTAGAAGGAGGCGCAGGGAGGCTCTTGCAATCAGGCTGTATGCGGCCTAGTCACACTGGATATGCACCTAGAGTAGGGTGACCATATTTCTGAGTGTCAATTTGGGGACTCTGGAAAAAATTTTTGGGGACCTAGCAAACCAATACACATTACACCCACACACAACTCTATTATGAAAAATTTATCTTATTAATATATTTCAAAGGGTATCCAAACATATTTTACACATAATTTATGCATATTTTCTTACTTTATTGCCTGTTAGAAATTGAAATACTAAGCTAAGCTATACTTGAAAATTATCATAACATTATCAAAAAAGTTTAAAAATACTATCTTAAAACTTCAAAATTTCAAATCTAGAAGCAATTTTAAGGGAAAAAATAGAAAATTTTACATTTTGGGGACCTTTTGCGTCCCCGAGTAGTTAAAGTGTTCTTGGTAACAAAGCATTAAAAATATACAAATTTGGGGACTGTCCCCGAATTTCGAGGACGTATGGTCACCTTAAACTAGAGTTAGGCTCCGGGGAGAGATTTTATGCGACAGCAGGATTGCACCCTCGTGTTAGTCCCACGCCAACTGACTGTAAATTTGATTGCCATTCTCGCTATTCAATCTGTTGTGCTGCGTTCATAATCAGCTTTCAAGAGGGTGTTTTCCAGCTCTATAACGCTCGTACTTATATGCTGCTGTAACCCAACATGCTCTACTGAGTGCGGACACATTACCTTGACCTCCTAGATCACCAGATCTTTTTCCAATTGAGCATGGATGGGACATTCTTGGATGGCAACTGAAGCGTCATCCACAGCAAGCACTAACTCTTCCTGTATTAACCGAACTAGTGCAACAGACATTTAACTCTATCCTACAAACTGGCATCCAGCACCCCTACAACACCATGCAGTCATGCTTGTATGTATACATTAAACATCTACGGTTATACCGGTTATTAATGAACCAGCTATTCACATTTGAAATGACTCTTGTCGCGTTTGTATAACCCCAATCCGTGATCTTGAAACTTCAGTCATTTATAGATGTTATCCAGACAAATGCATTGCCGAAATTTCGTTAGTCAGCAATAATTCTTCTTAGTGCGGGGATTTTTTTTTTGTCAGTGAATATGTATGAGTAAGTGCCAAAGCTTTTAAAAAATGAAAATTTACTCAGATACAGCAAAAAATGACATCCCTGACTAACCTGTTTTTTCTTGGACATCGCGAAATAACATAAAATCAAAGCAAAAAATTCTCAGCTCTTGCACCAGCTATAATGTGCTCCTACTTCTTATTTCAAATTTAAAGGAAAATCCATGAGGAATAGTTTCCAAGTCCAATAATCATTTCCGCTCATAGTTATATACATTTCAGCGATTTTAAGAACCGTCCCGTTTTTGGGACGGTAGGCACAAATGGGATAATTCATCGTAAACATTTCTTTTATCCCTTGAAAGAAATTACGTACTCATTTCCTTTATCCTTAGGAGAGAAACTACTTGCACATTCTCCATATCCATTGAACGAAATTAATTTACAAAATAAGACGAGGTTAATTAACAACAGAAGCTAAATTTAAATATTTTTGGATTTTTTTCCGACTTCAAAATCTTTAACCGACCTTAAACGTATTAAGGATTTTTTATTTACCTTGAAAAAAATACAATCAAGAATTCCATGAAGACACATTTTTCATGTATTTAATTTCTTCTGATAATATACACATTCCTTCTTTTCATACATGGTATTGCTATTCGAAAGAAACATGGAAAAACCTCATCCCAAACAAATATGGTATTTATGAGCATGAAAGATCTTTTGTGTTTGCAATGCTTCGACGAAAAAGACACGAAAGAAATAAAAAAATCTGACATGGCCCAATCCCGTGCGGAAAAAGATTTTTGAGATAATGGAACACAAGTTTCATGTTGCGCAAGAAGGAAACTTCCTTTTTTCGACTACTAGCTCATTAATTTTAACTTTCTCTACTTATTTTTCTCACAAAATTTTTAAGTTAGCTATTTGTTTAAAATATACTGAATTGTTTACCTAAATTTGTCATTTTTGATAAAACCTTAGTGAATTATAAATATCTACGCGAAGTATATTATACCGCGACAAATTTTGCATGTTTACGCCATAAACGTTTTTGTAGTCGAAAGAATCAAAATAAAAAATGTGTGCAATTTCCTTTTGTAGGGTAATAAAGATAACTTATGAAGGGATAAGATTATATTTATTTATTTATATTGTTTAGACTAAAGGGACAAAAACTAAAGTTGTTTCTCAATATGACTATCTTTAGAAACATAATTATATCTTCAGGGATAAAATTGAGCTTGTCTTTATTCGGAATATTGTACTTTTCTTCAATAAAATTTAAAGGATAAATACTCTTCTGTTATCCTCACTTGTTTTAAAAATTCAAATAAATCATTCTCGGAGTGATAGTCCTTTTCATTTTCACCCATTGTTGCAGTGTTATGAACTTTTTTATTGTCACATAAGAAATTTATGGGTTTTTAGTATTGCTCAACCACAAAATCTCGACAGAAAAGTGTAATTGTTGAATATGGGGAAAATGGCAAAGGCTATATAAAACGAGATTTGATTACACCCTTATCAAAAATGCTTAGTAATCACATCGCAACTTTAGAATGGTATCCGGACATGAGGTCCATAACCAAAAGGGCCACGGACACAAGGTTCATGTCCAGAAGGTCCAACGGGCATAAGGTCCACGGACATAAGGTCCAATTTTCTGTGCAGGAAATGTAGAGTTAATTTTGGAAGATCTACATTTTGCACGTTTTGATCAGCACTATTATCTGAGTAATTCACTTGTTTATTAGTTATTTGATAAAGCCGTAACTTCCTAGAACGATGGTATCTATGACTAATTCTGTCAAACGTGTGTTGAAATCAATATCCCAAGCAAAGTACGGTCATTGTAGTTATACTATGAATGAAATAAATTTGTTGAAAGTCTTTCAAAACATTTAAATACTGTCAAGTCACTTGAACTTGTTTTATTACCTTAATCTAACATCAATTGAGAATTATCATAAAAATAATCATCTCAAGGAAGTAAATACATTATTCAGTGAGTTATAAGATAGTGCAATGTAATTTCTAGTACTAAAAAATTAACATATCTAAAATTATATATATAAAAAGAAATTAGACTTTTTATTTCCTAATTACGAAATAAGTTTTAAATTATCATTAAGCAAAAAAGTTATCAGTTTTTCATTATAAATGGAAGGCGCTAATGGAAGTCTTTTAAAGAATTTACAGGGTGACTCAAAAAAGTCAGTGAAAATTTCTTACAGGTGGAAGAAATTGCGAAAATAACAGAAGTGTTGATATGAAAACAAATTTTGCGTCGCAAGGCCTATGGTTTCTCAACCAGAGCAGTTCTATCAAATTATTAACTATTGCTCAAACTGTTAACGGAAGTCACTTTTAACTATCGGTAAGTGGTATTAATAAGGTAATGCCTTTGCTGTGTGACACGTAAAACTAGCCACGAGAAGCAAAGCACCAGCACTCATTTCTCAAAACAAAGTTTTACGTGTCAAAAGAACGCCAAAGCCAGCTCTAATTTTGGGCCACCTTTAATTATTACCTTTAATTTTGGAATCCTCGAATAAGACAATACAAGTTTCAATTTTTCTTGGTAAAGATGCGAAGATATAGCCAAAATTAGGTCAAAAATTGAAGCAAATGGTAACTAACACACAATGAGAGTTATATATACTTCCACCTTAGAAGTTGTGTGAAGCGATAAGAGATTATTTTTGCGACGCGAAACGAAAAGTGAAAAAAATAAAAAAGCCGCAATGTGTAAAAAATTGGCACCTGGTAAGAATAAAATAATCTTATGAGAACCAGAGCACTAAGTATGAATAAGAATTGCTAAACCGAAAAGTATAAACGAAACTGAAAGTTACCATAAATGATAAAATTAGGACAAAGCAAGTCAACAGCTGAAAATTTTCAAGCAGAAAATATGTCATTACCTACAAATAGAACCATATCGTAACTGTAATTCGTTTTATTGCCACTAGAATGCATACAGAGTCAGTTCGTCGTATAAATTTAACTTAATTTGAAAGTCTAAAGCCAAATCTTCATTTTCGATGAAAATACCAGGTATAACCTTGTCAAAGAACAGAGTGAACTGTCTCCGTTTTCTGACTGTTAAATATTGCTTAATTATCAGGGAATAGTAGATAACTATTAGACTTCATCTGAGATTTAATGCCAGATGAGTTTCAGGCCTATTAAGATATAACTATTAGATATAAACTCTGCCATGTTAAATTATCTCATCATACAAAGCTTTAGCAAAGTCCAGTTGAATTCTACTGATAATTTGACTGATCAAAATGGTTTATTCAGTGATTAGTTTCCGTCTAAAGTTTTTCTACTACTATGCGTTAATAAAATCTTTTTATTTGGCATCTGTATTTCCATATGTAATCAATATTCGCCATAGAAAATTATTCACAAAGAAAAAGAGGAAGATATATGTTACATTGTGTTTCTGCTGAATGTCTATTTATATTGTATAAAAAAGTTTTAAAAAGCATTTTTATTAAAAAAAAGGGATTAAGGGTGCTTTTTCTAGTTCAAATAAAGAAAACGCAACACACATGCCAGGATTACCTAAACAAGTAAACAAGTGCCATTACGTGAAGGCTTACTATATTAAAAATTGCTTTAAAAATATTAAAGTAAAATTAATGATATTTTTGATAAAATAAGATAAAAAGACAAATAAACAATAAATTGTTTTGTATTTGTGGTTCTCACACTGGGAGGAAACAAGGAAAAAGCGGATTTACGCGAGATATAAACAAACGAGTGCATTATTTCTGTTTTTTTCAAAATTGGTAGCTTTGATATACTGTCATTCATACGAAAATTTGTATTTAATCTTTCGTAAAAATGAAAAATATACGCAATACAGAATGGACAATATTTAATAATATAAGTACCCCGAAAAATAAAGCTATGATAAGCAGAAACAAACCTTTGCAAGAAAATGATTTTTTCCTATCGTTTATTTTGATTACAAAGAAAGGGATCATCGAGCACAAAGCTTTTCCTTAATTGAATTTTTCTGAAAACATGTTTCAAAACAAAAACTTAATATTTACATAATGCTACTTTTGGTTTTGATTGATATAAAAAGGAATGTGTGGAAACGGAAATGCAAACTCGTTCCGAACGAAAAAACATAAATGTAATAAATGATTCGATTTTCTATTTTAGTTATCTGTAGGGACTGTGATATAAGAGATTAGTTTTTGAGAAAAATATCTAAGACTTCTGACTCTTAAATTAAGTAAAAACTCTTTCAATTTTAATAATGTTTGTTTTTGTAGTAGCACGTAAATGTGTAATGTTATCCATAAAATATTACTTTTCTTCACTTAACCAATTTTTATTCACTGAAATTAAAAGCTGCAGACGTTGTAATTGAAGGTTTCCGATATCGTTCGTTATTTTTATCAATACATATATTTATTACGTTCGCAAAAATGGGATTTCGCAACAGAAAATAAATAAATAAAAAAAATTTTAAAAAGTTAATAAAATAAAATACTAAGAACAATTTCTTTATAATTTGTTACTGAAATTACGTGTAAATAAAAATTTTCCACGCTAATTAAAAGTTGAAAAGGGTGAGCAGTTAAAACTTCGTAAATAATTTTCCTCGCTAAAAGAAACTTGATATTATTTGTGTAACAGCCGCATTTCAAAAAAAAAATGTAATAAATATTAAATCAGAGTATGATACATTTTTACAACGCAATTTCAGTGCTGAAAATATTTATTTATATTTATTTAATCTTTAGATTGAGGGTTCTTAGATGTATATCAGAAAAGTTGCAGTTGTATTTTTATCATTTTTTTATTTCTTCTCCACCTGTCATTTTAATTCATAGAAATTACACAGCTCTGTTTCTTTTTTCATAATTTGCTTGACAAATTTCAAATGATTTGATTCAAGAGTCTATCTCCGACCTAAAAATGAACAATAAAAGTTGCATTTTTCGAACCTGTACATGAACAAAAGTTGAAGGAGAAACAACAAATTTCAATTCTATTCCAGTTTACACGTCCATCCTAAAAATAAATATTTTTTCTTCATTAATTTACTTTTATAGTTTCCAAGAACCCGTGTAAACATCAGACTAACCTCATTTGCCATCTTTTTTTATCCGAATTACATCGGCTGCTCTAGCTCAATACTCAGAGTATCGCCTAAGTAAGTAGGGGAATGTGGGGCAAAGTGAAATAGTTAAGAGAAATTACTTTTTTCAAAATGAACAAATTAGTAATTTATTTTGAAAACAGAGAACTATGTATTTTGTAATAAAACTTCCGTTGAAACATTTTTTTTTTAAATTTTTGGCAGCAATATTTCTACGTTGAAATGAAAGTGGAAAATCATCAAATGTATGTGGTTAAGGGATATTTGTTGATATTAGACGTAATTTAGATTATTTATGCATTAAACAAGCCTTGCTGGTAACTAAAACGACCGACCATTTTTTGTACTGCCATTAGTTTAAAGAGGCTAATCATAAAGAGCCACTATAGAGCATCAGCGGATCTATTTTAATTCGAATCCTAACTACTATAATATAATCGGAGAATGCCAGACTAAACAATGACATTCATACCCTATCGGGGTTCGAGCCGAACCCTTCGCGTGGAAGCTTTCGGCTCAACAGAAAATTCGGTAATTATTGCTAGGTACGTCCTACTGTATATAGCATCTCAGGCCTTCAGGCCCGAAGGGCGCTCCTTCGGACTTCCCAAACATTCTTGGACACTAAACAAGCAGAACCGTTCATAGGCAACGGACTGGCGACCGTTGCCTACCTGCTTTAGGATGCTTTCACACCAAAGTGACAAAGACAATATTTCTGTCTTTTCTCATTGCGCAAGCGCAGAGCCTATTTTTGAAAGACAAAATACGCTCTGCGGTTGCGCAGACGAGAAAAGGCAAGTTTTTCGTCTTTGTCGCCTTTGGTGTGAAAGCACCTGGTGCCGCAGTCTCTCTATAAAGAGAGCCAGCCTAGCATTATCCAGAACCAGAATGGTTGAAGACTTAGCGTTACCCAGTCCGCGACAGAAGGAGGCCCCTACCATTATGTACCAGAGTATTCGGTTATGCCACTGGATGTCTTAGACAATTTGAAATCAAACTTGATTAAATCGCCTTTCATTGAATTTAGTCTGATTAAGGTGCTTAAAATCCATTTTGTTATTTTTGAGCTCTCGCTAAATCAATCTGAACTAAAATATTTTTTTTGGCGGCTCTCGTTGCCTGCAGTTGAATTTATTCTGATGGAACGCAAACTGAGCTAGGATGAGTCTGATTAAATTCAGTCAACTAATTAGTCGATTGACAATTTAGTTATTTGATGCCCAACGTTAGTGTTAGAAAAATTGAAATAAAATATTTCACTTAGCCCCACATGCACTTGACAAATTATACTAAGTGTTTGAAGCCAAAAAAAGCTTTACACTAAATAAATTAGCACTGTATGTACATTAGTAGGTCTTAATTATTACTTAAAATATTAATAATATTAGTTTTATGATTACATAATAAAAATATTTTTCACCTCACACAAAATATTACTATATGAGTGTCCAATTTTGAAAATGGCTCGCATTATAATATACATTGATCGTTAGAGACGACTAGATTTTGACTGGAATCATCCACATGTTATGCAACATATGTCAAATGTTATTGAACAGGTGGCGCTGCAAACAGCATAAATATTTTATCATTTCACTTCGTCCCAGATTCCCCAACTGCAACTAAATTCTAATCACATGGCTTTAAAAAAGTGTGAGACCCCAAACTTAATTGTCCTCCATGCAAATCCCGAATTACTCAGAGGGAGATTAAATGCATTTATTACAAATCAGCAGTTTTAACATGTTTTATTATTGAGCTAGGACAGCCATATTTATTCCGCAACGTTGACTGAAAATTTGCAATCGCAATTAATACTATAACTACTATGTATATTTGAATAAAGCAACCAATAAATTATGCATATGTATATGTAATATTACTACCCAAAACAAAGCTTATAGGCATCCAGCATAGAAACAAAATGGTCAGCAGCTCAGAGTACAGCAATCTTAGATCGTATTACTCATGAAATGACCGTTCTTTGCCCTTATAAATGGCATCGTCATTTTAGAAACCAAAGCGAACACAGCTCATATTCATCTGAAGCTAAATTCACGATCCGTGAAATTCTCGCCTTGGCGATGGCACGTGAATGAAATTCAGATCCCTCGCCAGAAACAACATTTGAAATCCAGCACGTGTACTTTTACTCAAGGTCCTTCACCCGAGGATTTTATTAACTCCCCAGTGGTCAGAATTCTAAATCGGGGGATAAGTTTTTGTGAGTCTTTCTTTCCATTTGTACTACTCTATTGATGTTTATTTTGGATTCATGTCCATTCGTTTGGTGTATGAACTTTTTTCTTAACTATTAAACGATGTTTGAAACTATGTTTAGCACTCCTGATCAAATGCTTTCTGGATAATTCCTTTTTCTTCCAACTGAAATATTTTTATCATTCGCAATTTATACTCGCATTTTGACGTTTCACGTACAGTTTTTTTAACACGTTGACATATTTTATGATATCTGTAATTTCTTACAAATTCTCGTATTATTATTTCTAACCTAACAACTCAAAGGTTCTGCAAATTCTCATAGAGTTAACGTCGTGGATAATTTTGTATTTTATTATCATTTTTATTAATTGATTGTATTACACGTATTTTCAAATCAAGTAATAGTAACAAAACAATTGAAACCAATCCAGTTTATTTATTATTTGCACATGCTGAATTTTAACGTTTTTATGAAGATTCCGAAGCCATGTTGTTCGGATATCACATGAAATTTTGCTTTGTATAGCAATGACGTACTTCAAATACGTTGAATTAATTTCTGCTACATTTTACATCACGTAGACATAACGCACAAGTCGTTAGTTTTTATGAATCTGTTATTACTAAAGAGATTTCTCACATGCTAGATTAGTTTTTACATGACGAATGTAAATAACTTTAAATCCACTATGTGGTGATAATGAAATACGTTGCTCTAGTTATAAAATCGATTGATTATAAGGAAATGTTACTGATGTAGTAGTGATTAAGCGCTTTCATTGTTGTAGAAGAAGTCAAACCTTTACCTCAGAAGTTAATTACCATGCAAAATTTAAGCCATATGCTCAAGAGCACAAGAATGCGAACACCAATGCGACAAGGAAAAATATTTATTAGTAAGGTATTCGACAACCTTTTGTCTTGTACATATTGTAAGCGACAAAAGATGGAGGCAGAGAAGTCCTGAAAAAGATTTGATAGATTGGAAAGCCATACATCCTGCTGAGCAGTTACTCATTTGCAACCTATGGCTCTAGTTGAAATTAAACGGAGAAATATTGACTTTCTAAATGTCTCACATTCACTTATTTTCCCACAATCTGAGTGAGAATAAGTGAGCATTTGGTGGGAGATTGACTTTACAATTTATTATTTGATTTCACTTATAGTTAATCGGCGTGGATTTTCCTCCTCATTTTATTTAACTCTGCTTCGCTTTTTGAAATAAGGTGTTGGTTTATTGTAGATGTTTTCTGAAATAATGCAAAATGTTTGCTAAAGTAACCATACAAAATGTTTTAATACAAGTAATTATACTTAATATTATATATATATATATTAAATCAGTTTCGACAGATTCAAACCAAAAATTACGCCTATATATGAGCAACAATCCAAGGTTTCATAGTTTAATTTAGAATTTTTATTATAGCATTTCACTTACCTTCCCGAACATAACAATGATGTATAATTTTCATGTTAGTAATTAGCGATCAACAAAAATGTAAGAAATGAGTCAATTCACAAAACATTTGTGAACAAATAAAACCGCTCGACGCTTCTGCAATTTATTGTCATGCCAGGCTGCTTATTTTATCTACTTTTAAAATACGGTTTCTTTACGTAGATATATAGTATAAATTATGAATGTAATTTTGCAGGGAAACATTTTATAGCTCTAGTACTCAAACTTTATCTTGATTGTACTTCTTTATACTCTGCGGAGAAACTTATTCTACCCCAGAACGTTTTATGAAAGAATAAATGGCATCATCGAATCATTCATGATAATTTGACATTTTAGGAAAAATGTTGGCTTGCTTTTTGCCAACTTGATTCCGGAAAGTAAGCAAAATTTTCATTCTTAAGAAATTTGCAAGTAATCACGAAGATAGACTCCCTGAACTTTAGAATGCAAAAAATTTAATTTTACACTAGCTGTTACAAATAATATTTTTAAGCCACAAAAATCTGTTCCCGGAGAAGAAAGAAAACATTTGGAAATTTAAAAGAACTGATTCCATTGAAAACAATGTGTGAACCTCTGTATCACACATTTTAAAGACATTCTAAACTGGTAAATATTTATCTTTCCTCCTACTCCACACTTTAATACAACTTTAACGAAACACCCATTTCAAATGAAATGTCGATTTCTTGTTGCTAAGTTTTGTGCCTTACAGACGTCAAAATTAAAGTGTAGATTGTATATTATTCACGCATGAATCGTATTTAAATCAATTTCATCATTTGAATGTGAAGAACAAATATTTTTCAGAATTGCTCCGATACATTTTCGCATAACGAGCAATCAGAAAAGGAAAAGCTTAAAAATGAAATTAATATTTGGATATTGCCATTGGACCGAAATGGAATAAGTAAACCTTTTATTTGAAGATTAAATCTGGATATTAAACCCAAGGCATGTAGGAGAAAATTCCTTCGTTGAAAGCATTTATCATAAATAATTGTAATTTCTTTCTAAGAGTTTTCCATCTTACAGTATTCAAAAAAATAGTATCAATTCAAAAAGGAATAGATTTGAAAATGAAATTGTTTGCATTACTACTGGGGAAAAAAGAACATTTTATTTTTTCGCATGAGAAATGTTTAAAAATATTATATATATTCAATTCAATTTTTACGGTAATTATTTTCATCCCCTATAATTATTTATCTCACTTTATACTAAAAGTTGTATCATTTCCATCAAGAATGAAATAAATCTAAAGAAAGATCTTCATCAAGCCAATCTCTTACAAAGAAATATATCGAAGACTAATGTTAAATTACTTCAGAAAGCGATAATTCAATAGCTGGGCTGATAGAAAATATTAGCGCAATATGTTAATAGAATTCGGTATTGTTTGCAATAAACTGTTTTAAATCTTTTATACAAGGCTTGGTGTCGACGAAAAGAAAAAGAACGGGAAAAAATATATTTGTGAAAACAATTATTGAATGCCTCAAATGTCAAAATGTTCTTTAACGAGAACAATACATAAAATATTTTTGTATTAAAAATATAAATATCCTAAAGGCGTGTTTAAGGATACTTCCTTCATACATTTTGCAAAATGTAAAACAAACATTTTACCCTCCAATTATTTGCTTTACAATTTGTGCTAAGTGCTACATAAATCCAGGTTTTATAGCATGATTGAAATGCTTTATTGGGACTACGCGTTTGTTAGATGTACATAGGAAAATAAAGAAATGCAGAAGCATCAGAATTTATTTTTTTTTGTATGACTGATGCCACCGTTTTTAAAAATATTTAATGTCTTGATATATCACATTGTAAGTATTCAAATGACCTGCTTTATTGGCTTTGAGTATTAGTTCTGCATATTGTTCTGGAATGTACATACGGTTAATGTTTTTGCATAATACGCTTGATGTCACCAACATCTCTGTCACAGGGTGAATACGAGTGTCCGCAAACTAGGAAGTTAGGTTTGATACTATCATATCTTTCATTATCACACAGATTCATCAAGAATCTATCTACAGTGGGATTTTTATTTTGTACTGATATACCATCATTGTAACGTACTAATTTTCTCACTGTATGCGGTACTTCTGTGTTTAAAAAGTTCAGAAGTAAGCTGCATACTTCGTTTAGGGGATTTATTTCCTTCACCTTCGTGATAGAGATGCATTTTAGATGAATTTGTTTTAAAATTGTGTATACTGAAAACATTTAAAATCCCTCAGTTTGTCGCAGATACCAGTCAAGCGTTGTCACTTAACTTACTTCTGCAATAAACAAGGATTTCTCGGCTTTGCTTCACCGTTACATTGGTACAGCGTTTGACTTTGTTGTGCATTAAACGATGTAGTCTCCTTTACGAAACAATAATTGCACCACAACTCAATTTTGGATTTTGTTGATTAATTTTTGAAATAAATGATTCAACTAGTAATGTGTTAATAAGAATGTCGTTATTAAAAATAAATAAAATGTATTCAAATTTTAAACCCTAATTTAATAAATTATTTAGAAATTAACAAATTTAGTTGTAAATGTATGTTTGACGTGCTTTAATGTTGATGTAACTTAGGTCCTACTCCTTTTATTCTCAGTTATTTAATATGAGCTACATATTAAATTTTTCTGGCGTAGTTAATTGAGTAATAAAATGTATCGGTTTTATCTTTTTGATTCTTCAGAGAATACTGAGCAACTTGTGCTATATCGGCAACATTTCCTTAGTAATTTTCCAATTAATAACATTGAGTTTTTATACGGTAATTAATTTATACACCAAAATTAATTATGCAGGCTATAATAAATACAGTCTTTGTATTATTTGTCCATTTTTAAATAAATGGGCTGCTAATTTAACTGCACAACGTATATTTTTACTGACATTCATTTGGGTGGGGTTTCAGGCATGCAATCAATACAATTATGAAAAAAATGGATCCAATTAAATATATTTTAGCATCGAATTTCTCTATTTTTACTCTTTTAGAACGAAAAATAAGCCATTTAAGCTAACTTCGAAGCAAATAGAACAAATAACTGGATGAAGTGTGTTTTCCAACTAAATTATTTAATTGGAATCGATTTTATAACGTTATAACATATATATACGTTCTGTAAAAGCAATAATGAATTAAATTAGTAGCTGTATTTGCTGTTTATGTTAAGAAGTCCATTTATATTTAGGGTAATATTTTTCTTGTTCGAGTAAATTCGTATAGTAAGTTAAGGTACTAATGATATAAGCGTGAAGCAAACGTCGAAAGAGTAACAATTAATCACAATTTGTGGTGTCGCAAATGCTTTTGTTGCAAGACAGGCATTCCTTCTTTAAATAATGCACTGGAGTTAATTGGTAAATTGCAAAGTATTAAATAATAGATTTGAAAAATGCATAAGCAATGAATTGCGCATTAAAATAATAAAGAACCCAAATTAAGAACTTTTAAAACTTTTATAGGGGTTATTTACGAAAATTGCTTTCCACATGACTCTGGTGATGCTTATGCGATCCTGTATTATTTCCATTATTAATGTAATTCCTTCAGGTGAAGTATTAAAATTCAATTGGAACAATAATTTAATTGCTATGCATAATGCGTTCTGTAAAGGCTTATAATTGTAATAAATAAATCATTTTACCTGGCATTATATATGAAAACATATTTTTTTCAATCAAGAATTTTTTTTGAAATTTGTTCAATATGGACTTGAACTTTAAAAAATGTCTGTAAAAATACAAGGAACAAACCGAGAGGTTCCATAAAGATGGGTAAAAACTAAGCAACCGAGTTTTTTGATAAAGAATTAGTGGTAAAACTATTCCCGCAATCTGTACAGCTACATAGAAAGTTCAGTTAGATCTAGTTAAAAAGTCATGATTTGAGTATCAGACCCGTCGATAAGGGCTTTTTTTTTTTTAAATTTTATTTCTGTCAAAATACAGAGAAAAAATATTGCAAGAGTGACGTACCGTTTAACGTATATAAATCTGACCCCTGTACACAATCTCAGTGGCTTGTCTGTCTGAGCGGTCTAAAGAGAAAGGATCAGTGAGTTCAGGGTCTGATCCCGAGCGGAAGTCGCATACCCCACCTCTTCGACCTCATTCAGCAGGCATAATGATTCAGATGGCGCCACTACAGAGGCATAGTATTTTACTTTATTTAATTTCATTTGTTTTTCACTTTCAGTAAGTTTTTAAAGTTTTAAGTATTTTATTAGTTGTGTTTTCATTTCTTCTTCTTTTTTTAGGACTGTAGTATCTTGTTTTTAATTTTTTATAATTTTACGTTAGGGGTCTGGATAAATAGTTTCTAAGAGATTTTCATGTATTTTCGAGATTTTTTTAAACTGTGTGTGTTTTGCGCACACACATACTGCGCAGTTTAATTGGGACTAAATCTTATTATTTTTTTATTTTTTATTTTTCTTCAATTTTGCGTGTGTATTTTTTGTGCAATTTTTCACACTATTAAATATTTATTATAAATCATTCCCTCTTTCAGAAAAATTTATCATTAACCCTTTAAAGCACGAGATTTGTTTTCTGATAAAATTAGTACAGGGTGGGGCAGAAGTAATGACCAGTTTTTGAAGGGGTATGAAAAAAAAAAAAAAAAAGGTGTACAATTTGAGACTTGAAACATTTTTTATTTTGATCTGTATATAATCCCATTTTATACATTAAGTTTTGAATACCACTTCAGCAAGATGGCGGCCTTCAACAACAATACACTGACGTAGTCTATTCAAAAGTCCGCGTAATGTTACGGCCCCTAAGCTTTTTTTCTGCTGCGTTATTTGAAGGAGAAAGTTTGGAATCATCACCCCCATACTTTAGAAGAGCTGAAGGACCGAATTATCGAGAAATTATCCGCCATACTAATTTATCTAATACTAATAGATAAATTAGCCATACTAATCTATTAATTTATCATACGAAATTATCCGTATTTGCTAAATAGATTATGTCTTGGTCCTCTTAATCGATTTTCGTAATTTGATTGATAGTTTAGGGATGGTATATCAATCAAGCAAAATTGAGATTTTTTTTTTTGTTTTTCGTTCAACCGGTAAGATTTGTGTGCATTAATATGAAAAGAAAGTGCTAAAAAAGTCCAATATCATCCGATTTTAATTTAACGAAGCAGTTCTCTGCGACAATTTTTTTCTGCCTGTAATATCATAAGTCTTACTACATAAAAGAAATGGCTTCTTAATATCATTTCAGGTTTTTTTTCGATTTAGTGTATCTTTCGCTTTCCAGTTCCTTCCTGGTGGCTAATCTAATTTACTGATACGACTAAGCTGAGAAGTAAAGATAAGTCTTACTCTTGCATTAGGCTCTCGCGAAATAAATTAACAAAATGCGATTTCGAAAGCTCACTCCATCTGGAAACTGCTGAAACTACGCATTAGAAAAGATTGCTTCATGGCGGTAGAATACACAATAACTAGTGTTCTTGGGATAATGTGGCCGCTAGAGATAATTCTGCTTCGCTGGGAATATTCCAGGGATGTCAATCGACTAAATACGCGGAAAAACGGTTTGCTTTTTATTGCGGGGTTATTAATGTTCGCTTTAAAGAGATGTGAACTAAGAGGTTACAGGATTTAATATTGGTTAAAAACGGTGGAGAACTATTTAGTAAATGTGGAAAAACCGATTTATTGGATACATTATGTTTGGAATTAATTAAACGACATCAAGGGGATACTAAGGGGAAATAAAATGAGTTTGCCAAAACGAATGAATAATTACTTAATCTGAATTAAGATTTTGTATTTTTTATACTTATGATATGATGCAAGTCGGACCAATAAAATGTCATATTATTCTACATTTTTTGTTTTAAAAACCTGACACAGCTTGGAAATTTTGCATTATAATATAAACTCAATAATTGTGTTATCTGTTCCATTACAACTGAAAAAAAAACACACAAAAACGCACGCACTAGTTTCAGAGTTACTTCTTCCACACTACCAGATGCAACAAAAATAGCAAAACCGAATTAAGGATTCTAAAATCTTCTAAGCAGCTCTTCTCAGCAGTTGTTTTTATACCATGGTCTAAAGATAACATTGTTACAAATTTTAGAGTGTTAACTAAGTGGTCTGGCAGATATCACAGTTCCCCAAACTCAAGAATTGATGCAAAGGTGTAAGGGGGAAGTCCGGAGCCACCCTCATACAGAACATATTTGACATTCATTGACTAAGAATTATTTTTCTCTGAAATCGGAAGAACATTTATCTGGAACGCGGGTCACAGTGGGACAATTAGTATTTGCCTATGATTCAAAGAATTACGAGTAAGATAATGTCAAAATTTTCTTAACTTTTATAGAAACACTGTGGAAACTAGCGACCGTCACATTTCATCTTGTTGGGAACCTGAAAGCAGTTTATATTTCTGTTATCATTGTTGCAAAAACTGCTTAAAATTAACTTTTTGCTTTTAAGGTATAAATTAAATCCAATAATCAATATAATTGCATTATTTTTAGCTTAAGCTTTCTTTCATTGCATAAAGATAAATCTCTTCGTTCTAGCCAAAATGTTGTGCAACTTTTGACTCTTCATTTAAGAGTGGAGGTACAGAGAGAACAATGGCACAATTATCCTTTTTTCTAGACTTCCTATCCTATTCAAAGATAAATGAACTTTTGTAATCATCTATCTTTGAATGATATATGAAGTCTTATTTACTTCGTTATTATTACATTATTTTTCCTTATTTTTACATTATTTTTAGATTAAGGGGGTATTCTAGTGTAGAGGCATGAATTTCGCCCGGTTTTTGAAGCGCCGTAAGAAGGAAACATAAAATATTTTTACCATCCATTTTTTTATCATTTGTTAACTGATGTTTTATTATTACATATAAAAATTTAAAAAAAAAATAATTAAAATTGACAAAGTTATGAGCAATCAAAGTGGGGGCTCCAAAAAAAGAGGGTTTCCTGGCGTGCATTATTGCAACCCTCCTGGTGATCTGAAAAAGCAAAAAAACAGACGGATTCTTAATTATTATAGGTGATGCGATCGTATGAACCTTGAACAATATAAACAACAAAATACAAAATGGCGGCTGTTTGAACAAAAATGTTCTTTTTTGCACCATTTTTTTAACAACTACGAATTTTTTTAAAAATACTAAATGAAAAGTTACAGTTTTGGGCAAGGTTCACATGATAAAGGGATGTATAAAGAACATCCTCTCCAAATTTGAAGTAAATCGGGCCATTAAACTCGAGATATCCTTACCGCCAGCTCGAAAAAAGTAGTTTCAGGAAAAACGCGTTCAAAGTTTTGAGACACGTTTTCGGCAGTTTTATTTATAGAATGGTACAGAATGCTTACATATTTTTAACCGGCGATTCCTGCTCCATATAAAAAACCTTCCTCTACTTCAAAATACTCATTCTCTGATGTTCTCTGGTGAAGACGAGCAGTTCTATCTTCCTTTGACGCCTCTGAGGTCGGGAGTTCCGAGCGCTCGATACGCGCTTCGTCCCGTCTCGCTGCAAAAGCATTAGCTTCTGGACCAATCGTGATTCCCATAACATCTAAGATTTTTAATATGGGTATAAAACCTTCATTAAAAATACTAACTGCGAAAGTTGGTACGAAGGTTCGCTCAAAACTAACTTAAAATAAAACTAAATTGAGAATATTATAACAAAACAAGTTTATATGTCCTTCAATTAAATTTAGATTTAAAAGAGATACTATGCAATGGAGATTTTATAAGGCATATTCAACCGTAGGGACTCGGGAACGCCTACCGTCTTTTGTTGACTTGTAGCGGTCGGACCGGAACCGATGCCACGTCACTAAAACGGCTGTAAATCATAAAATAATAGGAATTTTAAGAAATGCTTTTAATGGCATATTCTTGAATGTCTAAACTTTGAAAATATGAACAATTTTTTTTTTCGATTTTTCAAAATTCTGCACTAAAATACCCCCTTAAGCTTTCTTTTATTACAGAAAGATAATGCTATTCGTGCTATCGAAAATGCTGTGCAAAGTCTGACACTTCATTTAATAATTATTCTTGGGGGCACAGTTGAACAAGTTGATGGGGTGCAGTGAGACACGTACTAATTTAATGTTAGTGGAGGTACATAGAGAACTATTTCACAATTATCCTTTTTTTTCCAGACTTCCTATCTCATTCAAAGATAAATGATTTTTTGTAATCATGCTATTATCCTTTTGTGCATTGGTTTATGTGCTTGTTTTACTCGAGGAGCCTTTTGGGAATTATGATTTTTCCACGACGCTTTCTCTAAGAGTATTACTCAATATATACTTATAACTATGTTACTTATACGTAATTGTTACTCATAAGTAACAAATCAAAATAAAGAAAAAAAGTATCTGCCTTGTATAGACTTATATATTTATAATTATCTTTAGCGATTTGATTTGAGCGCCGAGAAAAAAAAGAAAAGCTTCCTAATTTATTTCCTATATATTTATGAAGTTATTAGAAAATTTCTCGGTGCCCCTGTAGCCGCTGTTGTGTAATTTGATGTTCATTTAATAATTCTATTTTGAAAAGAGTTTTTCAACTCTCAAATGCGTTTCAGTATTATCACTGTATCTAAGTTTTGTCCTTTAAAAGCTGCTTCATTTCTTCTGCCTTCAGTAACCCGTATTTTGTACTAATAATAATAATAATGTGAATTCTTAACAAAGCTTATTTTGTATGTGCCCTATTCACTGTCCCGTTCTGTTCTGCAAGGCGGTGCAGTGGGAAAACTTAAGCACCGTTTGATTTTTTTTCTTCCATTTTCCGAAGAATAAATTTAGGATAAATTATGAAAACACAATTACAATGGCAGCTGAAAGTTTCAAAATTACTGTTCTGTACTTGATTAAAAAAAAGTAAGAAAATAAAAATAAAATGGAAGAAGTTGTTATTAAACAAATGAAAAATTAGCCGTTCTCACCGATCTCTCAATTCATTTTTTGTACCATAAGGCAATTATTAAAAAAATATATGTTTATTACCCATCTAACTATTGTTTTTTAATATATTTGCAAATGTTAACACTAAGAAAATTACTAAAGTTGTGCATACAAGCAATCATATTAATAATAATAAAATGCTGGAGAATCACTATGTTTATAAGAAAAAAAAAAGAAAATGTCGAACACTATTAGAGGAAAATATTTTTGTAAACGTGTTTGAGTGCTTATATAGTCATATGAATATTTTAAAATGAGTACAAATTTTGTCGATGCGAATTTTAACCTGGTTCAAACGCCACTTCTCAAATTTAATAACGTTAAAGAAAAACAAGGACTTTTGTTCTTAAATTTTAATATCCATCCAAAAATGAAGACTGAAGTTTTAATCCCTTGAAAGGGATGGAACATAAGAAAACCAATTAGGCTCTTCAATGCAACACACGATAAGATAAACGCGATATATTTTTATTCGGATCTTTAAGATATTTTCTTAAGCACTTTTATGTACAATTTGTACACGATAAATGGACGAGCAACTGCTTTCATATGTCTAAGGGTTTTTTAAGTCTAATTTCCCTTCATGCCGTCTTCTTTTTAATAACACATATCTTCATATTATTAAAACGAAAACGGATATTGAATTTCCATTCAAAAACAATTGTTACTTTGTCTTGTTAAAGTCGTATTTAATAAATGCTCTGAGAGAATCATGTACTGAAACTTCAAGTGCAAGAAGAATCAAGCAGAAAGATGAATATTTTTGAAAAATAAGGTAAATAATGACTGTAGAAAAAAACTAAGATTATTTTTAAAATGTAATAATGTGCGCTGAAAAATAACTTGCAAGATAAAAAGAAAAGAAAACATAGCAACCGCTTTTTACTTCGGCATGGACTAATGGGATAGAAGTTGTATCTTTTAAATCGAGTCTTGGTGTTTTTAATGGGAATTCTATTGAAACAAAAAACTTTCATTCTGTTTTTGACAGATTTAACGTTTCGGAATCAAGAATTACTTGTGAGAAAGAATGCTTTTTTTCCATTAACAGAATTAAGGCATGTAAAATAGTTTCGTGTTTAAATAATTTAAGTTTGCTGAAATTGTTCAGGTTTCCATCAACATTAACATATAGTAACAGTTACAATGTTGTAGAATTAAAACCTGTCTAGTCTGCATCAAAAGGTTTAACACATGTAAAATGTTCCGTATTTACATTGGTAAAAGTCTACAGTTGGTTCACTTGCAGATGGGAACGTGGTTTATAAAAATAAATAAATGAGTGAGTGACTGAATGAATGAATAAATGAATGAGTGAATGAACATGTATAAACCATTGAAAAAGGTATATTTGAAGTAATTAAAAACTAAAGCTAAATGAGAAAGAGAGAGAGAGAGTAATAGCTGGATTATCAATTTGATATTTGTGTATACGCAAAAGTGGGCTCGTATAGTTCTAGACGGAACTTCTTGTTTAGTTACTTAGATCATTCAATTGAATTAAGTATTTTTTTTGTTTACGCCTTTCGTAAAGCAGTCTCTATCCAGCTATTTTAAGAACATTCTTTGGACGTAATTTCGTGGCGCCTTGGAAAACGGATAGCTGTAGATAATTTGTGACCGGAAACTCATTTCTAGTCGAGTACTGTGTGCCATCTAATGCTTTTCACGTATTTTGTTGCACCAGAAATGACTTTTTGCCTCATACATCTCACAGATCATTGAAGTTTAAATTGCTCTTTAGTCGAAATGTGTATGTTTAACTGCGGGGTTAATGCGCATGTTTGAAGTAAGATTTATTGACAAAAGGTTATTAAATTTCTTGCCGTTTTCATGATATTAGCACAAATACGTTTGCGAATACTTTTTCATTCCTGACGGTACATAAAATTTTCTTGCTTGTATAAATAGCAAATCTTAATAACATTTCTCGCTTGTATAATAACATAAATGCGAAGCATGCGGATTAAAGACAATTAAAGGCAATAATAATTTAACTGTGTGCTAAGTAAACTGTAATAAAAAATAATTTCACGTTAAGAAAGCATAAGTTAGCGTTAAAATGCAGACATATGTTTCGGGATTGCTTGGAATCCCTTTTTTCAATGCGACAGGGAGCTTCTAGATGAATGACTTCATTTGGATGTTTTGCATCTGGAAGCTCCATGTCGCATTGAAAAAGGGATTGCAAGCAATCCCGAAACATATGTCTGCATTTTAATGCTAATTTGTGCTTTCTTAACGTGAAATTAATTTTTATTACAATAAAAGACAATGTCCAAATAAATGTTTTTAAGCATATACGAGGGGTGAAATGCTTTATATATCATCGTGTGTGTGTGTTTAAAACGTGTGTATGCGTATGTAAGACGAGGCAGCGAGAAGATAAGTCAATTATTGAATCTCCTCCATAAAACAATATTATTGTAAAATTTTGAACAAAACATTTTCTTGTGCTTGGTAATGAACATGAATAAATTGATATTTTTCATGGTAAATCATTAATCGGAGCTGGTAAAGTGAATTGTAACGTAAAAGACCAAATATAAAACTGCTGTACATTAAACATTGAGCTACCTTACTGTTGGTTTTAAAATTCTTATACATATTTATTTTTTGGTGCTATCATTATGATTGTTACAAGAAGGTAAAATGACTACCAGAAAAATAAACTAAAACTTCTCGTCTACAGTCGTTCTGAGTAGATACGTATTTATTTTTTTATAATATTTATTTGGACATTGTCTTTAACCCACATGCTTCGTATCTAATGTTATTTCAAGCAAGAAAATGCTATGCATCGTCAAGTAAGAAAACGTTTCAATATTTAAAAATAGAAATACAATGTATGCTAGACCGATAGTAAAGTTTTTTTAAAAACTACCACTATGTATATGTTTTAGGAAATCATATTTTAATTTTCTTTACACTTTGACACCAAAAAATAAAGCAACAAAATTACTGCAACCATTGATTTGATAGATAATAAATATCTAACAAAACTACGTAACAAAAGGAAAGTTAGTTCTATCGGATTCTTTTTTTTTTCTTTTTTTCAGAATGAATATAATGAGTTAGTGATTGTGCTCCTTGTTTTGGGAAAAACATCACACTGTTTACAAACAGTTACAAATTGTTACATTGTGTAATTTTGTGTTTACGCTATGAACTGAAAGGAATTAATTTCAGATAGAAAGAGTAAAAGTAAAGTAAGAGTAAAAAAATTAATAAGCCCTAAAAAGAAAGAAAAAAAACATGAATTTACATATTACGTCATTTTCTTAAGAATGAAAAAACTAAAATGTAATGCATTAATGTAATGATAAGATTTTTTTAGGCTGTACAAAATACATAGATAGTTTGAATGTAATGAAAATAGATTTGACATTAATTCTCTTTATTGGTAAATTTCTCCATAACTTCGTATGTAAAAGCAGTAAATTAACTACACTAAATATTTTTATAAATGCATAGCACGGTTACGAATGAAAAAGGTTTAATATAGTCGTTAAGGGAATATACGTTAGAACAAATCTGGACAGATTTGAACAGGAAGTAAATATTTGCTCTTGACAGAGCAGACACAGTGATTGACTTCAGTAGATTTGTCCACTTTTATGTTGCGTACGCAAACACGCTTAGCAGGCAAATTTATTTCCGAACTTTTAGACAAACATATTACTAAGCTTGCTAAAGTATTTCCATGCTGACACGTTCTTTTATTTGCATTTCCGACGAAGTTGTATGTTTCTTTCCTCGAAGGTAAAAATACATAACATTTATGCATTATATTCAAATTAGAACCAAAACATGGATTTGTTTTGTCTTGTTCTTTTCATAATAACAATTGTATTGCAAATCATGTGCATAAGACTGAAAAGTATTGATAATCTACATATATATATATATTTATATTGATATTATTATTATAAGGTGTTTAGAATGGCAAACATGACGGTAAGCCTTAAAAAGTTTTTTCTATTATTTTGTCTGCTTTTTACTGGAGCTATACTCCTTGTAGCGTAATTGAGTCGTCTAGTTTTAAAACCAGCTACATCCAAAACATGAAATTGTTCACGGCGGGCAAAAAACAAAAATATAGGAAATTCGAATTCCTACCTTAGAGCACTAGGATAGACTTTTAACTTGCTGAAATTTTAACACAAAAATAATTATTCCTTGGAAGATATTTGGAGGGAAAAAAGAAGAGCTGGCAAGCATAGTCGATAGGGGGATCTGGTTTTGTAACTTGCGTAACTCTGGTTTTTAGCATGATGTAGCTGCTTTAGAAACTTAAAAAGTTAACACTATATGAAGATTACTTTAAACTATTAGAAAGTGCAAGAAAATTGATAAAAAGTGGATGTATCTGGTTTTGAATCTAGACGACTCAATTGAAAGTGTAATTTCAAGATGGAAGAAGTTGAAGTAATGTCACATATTTTTGCGTTCAAAAAAAAATACATCACTTAACCAGAATCCCGTTCTCGGAATTTGAACCAGGGATGTCCACTCCATTTGCAACATGTCTAACTACTGTACTTTTAGCGCTTGTGTAGTACCAAAAAGATTTGATTTATATTCGTTGTCATACAACGTCATGTAAAAAAAAAAAAAACGATTAATCGGGCGATTCATTAAAAAAAATACATTTCAACATTTTTTTCCATTATTTATAAATTATGGATAAAACAGCATTCTAAATATTAAGTAATACTTACTATTTATATTACGTACTATCTTTTGAAATTGAAGTAGGCCAATGATCTTTGATTATCTTTCATAGAAATAATATTCATTAATATACTATGCATTATTGATGGCAAGTTGGAAACATGAAAAACTAAAAAATAGTATTATTTAGAAGCACAAATGATAACGGACACGTGATGGGGTTGAAAATAACTCTTTTCTTTAATGCAAAAGATGACTGCTTTTGGGTGAAAGTCATCCGACTAAAGCCACTGATATATTTTTAAGTTATGTACGCTTTATACGTCTCGTGTTGTTGCAATAGCCGAACAGATAACAGAGAAAAAATTGCAACAGAGCAGACAATTGCAAAATTTTTAGTTTAGGTAAAATGTTTTGTGTTTCGCAGTGAACCGGTCGGTAGAAGCTTGGTTCCCGCAGAGTACCGAAAGTGAAGCAACTTCGACCGAGGTCAGTGAATGGGAGGGTGACAAAATCTCGCGGCTGGTTGTTGTGAGCCGTGTACTCTAAAGGGAGCTGGTGCACGTTAAATCCGTCGTGGCTCCAATGTCCTCCAAGTGAAACTACCTCTGGAGGAGCCAACCCCAAGTGACGCTCTCTTATCTGGGAGCTGGTTCAAAAATTAAGAGACCACATAAATTGAGGTTTAGTCATCTTCAGCCCTCGCGGTTCCTCGCTCAAGTGAAGCTGCATACCAATCTTAGCCTTGGGTCAGTCATATTCCGCGACATGATCTTCTGGACCTGGTGTAGTCTTTCCTACGCCATGGAGATAAGAAACAACAAATGTGATAGTACTTATTTTAATTCATAAATTTTTCGAATAAGTATAAAATTTCTCATACAAAAATTGCTTTTAACTGCCCGTAATTTTTTTCAACGTTATTTTTTGCTTGTTTATCAAATCTAAAGTAATTAGCTATAACCGGAGACAAGATTTGTGTAAGAAAACGAAAACCGTACGAAAAGCTTCCTAATTAAAGCACCTCGTGCATTGATGGGATCAAATTTCTTGAAATTAACAGCATAATAAGAATTTAGCATCATGAGGAATAAAAGTAAATTATTTGACTTATGATTGCAATTATTATCGTTCTTATTATAATCTTAATTAAACTCCCAGCATACATAAAACTTGTCAATCCATCTTAAAAATACCGAATCTATGCGAAAAATATACACGACTGAAAATATTTCTTAATAATGAAATATATTTAATAAGAAAACAACGCTTGCTCGCAAATCTAATTCGACACTTAATGTGTTTGTGCAGCCGAAATTGTTTCCCAAAGCGGAAGCGCAATCAAATAAAATGATCATAAATTGCTTTAGTTTTTAATTGTGAATTTTCCATTGAAGGACGTTTTAAATAAATGCAGATAAAATAAATGAAGAAATAAACAGAAATTCAAATTAGTAGGAAAATGATGCATGTACGCCATTAGGGATTTTCGAAAAATATTTTATAATTTCGGTTCTGATAAATTATTTAAAATGAATTCAGTTCGTAATGGTGATTGTGCCACATAGGAAAATAACTATAAAGGAATAAAAGCATAATAAAATCCGTAACACTAAATTTTCCGTCAAAGTAATGGATTTTGCTTTGGGAAGAAAGTTGCTTTAATGGCCGTTTCTGTACTTTAATGTGTTTAATAAACTTTGAGTGAATATATAAATATCCAATTTGCTTAGCGTTTAACTTAATAAGCAGCAACAATTCATATAAATGCATGTTGGGTACTTTTTTCTCTCATAATTTTTCAAAAACTAAACATCACAATGCCATGAGTATGTCAGTCTAAAATTTACTTTATCTTTTTTCTTGGTGATTTTTTAGCATAATAGAGTATTGTCCTGTATAATGAATCTTAACTTAGACATGTTATTCGATAATTGTTACTTACAAAGATGGCTTCCCCTACAGGGTGCCAGTTCATATTAGGCATAGCTAAATCCTTGTAATTCAATTGCTAAAACTCTTTAAGGCCCCAAACCATTATTCTTAACATTATTCCATAAATAACAACTTAGGTGATCGAGTTAAGCAAAATATCTTAATGACTGGTGCTTCAACTTTTATTGCGCATAAAAAAATACAAGCCATTAAGAGATTTTGTTATCAGTTAAATGTGGAAAAATATCCTCACATTAAAACTAGAGAGTAATTCTCCATTAAAGTAATGCTAAAAAACGAATAGAGTAATTGCAATAGATTGTCAACCCGTAAGACCTGCAATCTTCAGAATATTCTAAATAAATAAAATGAAAGAATAAATCTCATTGGAGTCGGCATTATTTGGAGAAAATGGTTGAATAAGATTTCTATGTAATTTCTATTTTGAAAATCAGTGCGTTGCGATTTCTATTTTAATTGTGATCACATCATTTCTTGTTTTCATTACTTTTAAAATAATATTTTTGTTTTTTAATTTTTGATTTTTAATTTTTGCGTGCTCAATATTAATGTTCAGTAAAACTCGGTGGTATCAATGATAGTGGAAATTGGCGAATAAGATACAACTTTGAACTTTACAAACTCTTCATAGAAGTTGACCTTTTGAAATTTATTAAACTGAGCAGAATGCGATAGGCTGGCCACCTCATGAGAATGGAAAGTGATAGAGCTGCAATGAAGGTTTTCAATGCAGTCCTTTTCGGACAGCGTCCAAGAGGTAGACCGAAATTGAGATGGGTAGACTGTTTAGATGCTGATTTTAGAGTAATTAAGATCAAAAACTGGAGATCCACGGCCATGAAGGAGTCAAAAACTGGAGATCGACGGTTACATTCTGGCTGAATCTTTTGAAGAAGGCCAAGGGCCCACAACGGGCTATCGAGCCAGTTATGATGATGATGATGAAAACTCGTAAAACGAATTTCATTAACCCGACACCTGAGTGACATGTGACTGTGGAGGACCAGAAAGCAATAAATATTCCAGTTAGTGCGGTAACCGCAACAAACCAATGTGTTTAGAATGGATATTTTTATAACAGTTAAACTATTTTTACTCCAACTGGGAATTTTCTGTAAAGCAGCCTTAAGGGAATGATGAAGAAAATACATCAGCATTATGTGGAAACTCAGCTGCAATATAATAATAGTGGTAAATATTTTGGATTTGGAAAAAAAAAACATCGCTTACATTTTGAGATTGACAGGATCAATTGAAGAGCTTGAAATGAAGAAAGAAATCCATCTGATTGTGAAGTAGGTTGTTAGGAATAATATCGTATGAAAGTCATTAGCAAAACTGACTCAATAAAAACAAAAAAAAAACCTATCGGTGAAATCAGAAAAAAATATTGATTGATGAAGATGAAAAACAACAGTCAGCTTTTCCCACGAAAGTATGAATCAGATGTTTTTTATCAACGCAAGATAAAAATTTAATGGTTAAATAAATTAAATACGTTTCTTAAATTAGATTCGTTTGTAAACATAAAGTACGAATATTATTATTGTTGTTTACCGATAAGACTAATATACATAAAAAAGTAAATAAATGATCTTGAAATTCCAAATTTTTCGCAGTAGTGAAAATAAATAAAAACACATGTGTGAAAATAATCTCTGGTCATAATGATTTTAAAAATAAGCTCTTCTCAGTTTAATAGTACTTTAATGCTCCTTGAACAGTGAATAATTTAACAATTAACTCTAGTATCTTTTTTAAAATGAAGCGGATTTATTTTTCTTTTACAAACAATGATATTGTTGCTTAACACTATGTTTTTAAATGATATCCGTTGAAATTTCTTCGTGGATTTCCTCTCCGGTGGTCCATACACTGTAAAAATTCTAGTTCAACCTTTCACCAAAAAAATGGTGAAATTAAGCAGCAACCAACATTTGGCACGAAAGGTGAACCATTATAATGGTTCCTACTTTCATAGTCATAGTGAAACTGCACCATTATAATGGTTCAACTTAGCACCAAATGTTGGTTGGAGCTAAATTTCACCATATTTTCAATTTTTTGGTGAAAGGTTGAACTAGAATTTTTTACAGTAATATTACTGTAAAAAATTCTAGTTCAACCTTTCACCAAAAAATTGAAAATATGGTGAAAACTTTGAATGCATAGAGTCACGTAAATGCTATATTTTATGTTACGTTGCTGTTGTTGTCGTACCCTCGCGCGAAGCAAGGAAGAATGGATGCGCTGCTCCTGAGTCTAACAGGGCCCTTATAGGCAGGAGTCCGACTTCCGCCCCTTTATATGTGGTCTCTTAATTTTTTTTTGAACCAGCTACCAGATGAGAGACTGTCACCAGGGGTTGGTACCCCCAGAGGTATCGTTTCGGAGGACTTTGGAACCACGACCTATTTAACGTGCACCAGCTCCCTTTAGCTTGCACGGCCTTACAGGATCCAGCAGCGAGAGGTTGGCACCCCCAGAGGTATCGTTTCACTTGGAGGACATTGGAACCACGACCTATTTAACGCGCACCAGCTCCCTTTAGCTTACACGGCCTCACAGGAACCAGCCGGGAGAGGTTGTCATCCTCCCAAACACTGACCTTAGTCGATGTTTCTTCACTTTCGGTGTTTCGCGGGAACTAAGCTTCTACCGACTGGTCCACTGCGGGACTTTATGTTACGCAAAATTACGATTTCACAACATTCTACCGACTAGGGAGGGTTTAATAGCTTACTATAAGAATTTAAAAGTTGAGGAATTTGGTGAAAAGCATATTCCCCACCGCCTTAGAAAGGCTTAAATTTAAACTGTACTTAGTTCATGAGATTCATGTTATGCTAGAGGAAACTGGGAAGTAAATTTTGTTATGGATGTCTGGCAGAAACAATAAAAGGATCTATAGCGATTTTCAAAGTTTTAAAAACTGGCTTTTATGATAAGAATATCATTACCAAAAAAAAAAAGGAAACTTTAACCACATTATGTGGTTTAACTTACTAACATTTTGAAGCATTTTAGCTAAACATATTAACGTGCTTTTTGGTTGGCTTTTATGTAAAGGTTAGCTATTGTTATGCATTATTTTACAAGCAAGAAAAATTCAGCATTTCCTTTTGTGAAATCCTATCAAGAATAAAATGATTTGGCCAAAATGACGTACAATAAAATTGGTAACTTGTTTTTCTTCTGTTATGGACTTCCTTTAATGCCTTTTTTATTGCGAAACGTTATTTTCCTATCCAAGATAAATCGATTCGCTGTACTTTTCTTATGAAGTTTCTGATTTCGTGATTATAGTTCACAACATGTAGAGCACATGAGCTATATGCGTCATAGAGTGACTCTTTAAAAGCGACCGAAACTTATAGCGACTGAGTTATATTTTTGGATTTTTATCGTTTTCTTTTAGATATACTATAAAGCATAAAATTAGAACTACTCAATCAGTCATTTGAAATTTATCTTTTCAAACTTTTTGTAGCATAAATTATTAAAATACAAATCTAGAAGTAATTTATGTTTTATAATCTTTCATTTTTTAATGGAATTTTTGATTTCGTAATTATGGTTCGCATTATGTATGCGCATGCGCTATATAAGTCATAGAGTGACTCTTTAAAAGCGACTGAGTTATATTTTTGTAATTTTTATCGTATTCTTTTTGATATATTATGAAGCATAAAATTAGAATGACTCAAGCAGTCATTAGATATTTACCTTTCCAAACTTTTTTTTACTTTAAATGATTGAAATAGACTTAGAAGCAATTTCTAACCTTTCAATTTAGTCTAATTTATGCTTCTAATTTCCGTTGCTAAAAATATAATATATCATCGTATTATATTTAAAATGGGGGTGTACGTTAAATTGGGAAAATAATGTTGGGTAACAAAAAATCAATGTATAAATATGCTGGAAATTTTTGTTTTAGACAAAAATTCATATTGTTTTTGAAAGTAGCGAAATATATTGTATCTGCTTTTAGTGAATTAGTTTTTTACTAAAAACGTATTATGTGAAACTACGTGTTACGTAATTTATGTAATCTGAGCTCATTGAAGGAAACTTACACCTTACCAGTAATTAATTACTTCAGCTTTGCGCGTAATACAACGCAAGTGAAGTAGAAGTTTTAGCACTTTACCGACCGGCCGTCGATTATTCGACGTTTGCTCCCCAGCGCTTACCGACGTTCGTCGATTAATCGACATTTTTTTCTCAGCGCATACCGACCGGACGTCGATTATTCGACGTTTGCTTGCGGTGAAAGGGCATAGTATGTTCGAACCGCTACAGGTTGGTAAAGTGTTAAAATACATTGAGCAAAAATCTGCTTAACAAATTCTATCCTACTGCACTATTTAAGAGACAGCTGAAAAGTAGCATGTTGATTTTTTTTTGACTATTTTATCAATAAAAACATATAGGCCTATGATGTCATGACTTTCGTGTATGAGGTTTATGATATATTATTTGCCTTTAAATGCAAAGGAATAAAATTTCTCAAGTGTAAACATCTTGTTGCTTTCAGTGAGAAGGAAACGGCGAACCTCAGTTTTTATGAGGAAACAACGTCGTTGTGCAAGAGGGCTGCAAAGAAAAATCCCAAAATATGCAATAGAACAATTTGTCAGGGTTGACTTAAACCTTTCACTAAGTATAGTATCATATTAACTTTAATGCAAATAACGTATGCTTCTAATATTTTTTAAAACTCATTAGAAGCAGATATTTAGTTCATATATGTTTAACAAAGTTCAGAAAACATAATTTAACTAAATATACAAAAACTAATTAAAGATCACAAAAATGTGTTTGTTCTATTATTGGATTAAATTAGTTTAAAGTCAAATGTTCATTTATTATTTTTTTATCTTCAAATATCTTCAGGTTTTCTGACTCACTTTACAAAGCAAAATGGCAAAACAATTAAAATCACTGCTTAAAATGAGCGTGAAACCTTACACTGTTAGAAATTTCAGCATGAAATTAGGGTTAAATGACCGGAAGCAGTCTGTCCATCTAATTCACCATTAAATTTACGGTTTGGAACATTTTTCTATCTTTACGGGACCTAACCATTTCCAATCAGCTTGGTTAAAAAGCCGTAAATACAAAAGTTTACGGTTTTATAAATATTTAAAAAGGGTTTCAAAACAAAATTTTTACCGTTTTTGAACCATTTCGAGGCGTAGAATCTTCGGGGCGTAGAAACCGTAAACGAAGCTTGCGGGAATCGAACCCGGTTTGTATGGTATACCAACCTTGCTCTCTAACCATTCGGCCATCTGCACCACACAAAGCGGTCATTTATTTATCAATAAATCTTCCTTTTCAACAGGAAAACTGCATTAAAATTGAGATTTTTGATTGGATCTAAAGCCATCTTTGGTTTAAATTTACTGCATATTGACGAAAATCATTTTATTTGCTGCAAAAATTAAAATACAAACAAGCTTCAGCAGCTCAAATTTTGGGTTCGCTCATTCTCAAACAGTTCGGGAATCCGATGTCTCCAATTTTTGATTTACGTGTGTATGTCTTTCTATTTAGTAAATACTGCTTAAGCCGCTTTTTTTTTTCTGCTTTTTTTATATACACATGCAGATTTGAACTGATAAAACTTTATTCCTATTTTAACAACAACGTTCGACCGGTAAGGTTTCGCAACCAAAATGGACGCCCGATTCTTATTGAGCGCTTGAAAAGTACGGTTAGTTAAACCTTCTTTAGGATAAACAGAGAATAAACGATTTTTTTCACAATCAGCGGTTTGAGTACCATCTTTTTAATGGTTATTCAACTGTTGTAATTAAATATGGTAAAATAACAATCAAATAAATGGTTATTTTACTATTTTCTTACGGAAATTTTTAACAGTGTAATACTTTGAAGCTCCTGTATCCTCCTGTATACTGAGTCCTCCTGTAAAGTCAACGAAAAACATAATCTATTATATTGGGGAGAGTCTCATCTAAATAACAACAAGCTGTTTTTAAGGTTGAGAATTTCAAAGGTGAGTAAGTTAAAACACCTCCATTAAAAATTTACTTTATCCTATAATTACATTTTCATGAACTTACTTTTCAGTGCTGTTTCTTTTGATTGATGGAGAAAGTCCCATTTATCAAAAGAAACAGCTTTGAGAAAATTAAGTTCAGAAAAATGTAATTCTTAAGTAAAGTCAATTTTTAGTGGAGCTGCTTTAACTTACTCGCCATTCAAATTCTCAACCTTAAATCAACTTTTGCATCAAATTTTGTATTTCTGAGTTAACCCTTGATTGGTTGACGTTTGGAGCAATGGCATTAACTCTTTTCGACTGCAAATCACAATGAGTAATAAATAAAATCTACGTACTAACAAGAAATTTAGCTTTTTAGTGCGTAAGTGGCGAAATATCGAATAATATTTCATGTTAAGAAAATAGATGTAAAATATTTTCCCCATAATTGTTCGTAGTTGCTATGCACTGAGCAATGTGTTCTTTGTAACTCCGAAACTAATGTATGCAATTTTAGTTGAAATTTGCGCTCAATTATAACATTATGAGACATCCGATGAGAAAATAATAGATATTAGTTTATTGATATCATGTATGTTCAAGTAAAATGTCATTTTACTAAATATGAAGCATTTGGCGTCCCAAATTGCTACTTTCCAAAAATAAGTCTTGCTTGTTTGTTTTCATATCTATGAAAACAAACCTTATCATAAAAGTATATATGCTTTCCTAGTACTGTGCAATATTTAATCCTTTCCTTTTAGTTTCAGTCCCTTACCTAATTACTTTCAATAAGTAGAAAAATATCTGGAAATGAAAGCCATGTTTTTATGCTCGAAAACGAATTCAAGTGAAATATTGTCATCTTCGATTGGCAAGATTTAGATTTCAATAAAATTGTCTTGAAAATACTGAACGATCTTTAATCGTCAAAAACTATTTTTTCTGGGTTATTTATAGTACCACGAAAGAGGATAATTTGCTGATATATTCTCAGAAGGGCTAAATTAGTTCTTGCTTTAAGTTAGAATTTCAAGATATACGTCAAGACTTTCTAAAAATATTAAGTCGTATTTTTATTCAAGGGATAAATGTTTTTAATGAGGTCCGTTTGAAATGAAATAGGAGCCTGAAACTAATGGGCGAAATCTTAGATTCATGTCTCCAAGTGAAGAGGTTTTTACCAGTCGGGATATTTTAAATTATTTTGCTGTATTAGTGGCATTGTTAGCCCCTGCCATTGTTCCGATTTTTTAAACTGTTAGTATCAAGTTCAAAATAATGTTCTTTTTATAGTTTTTTCTTGAAGAATATGTAAACAATCTTTCTCGTGTTCGGTTAACTTGAATTAGAAATACAATTTTATATTAAGTCGATCTCTATTTGTTGCTACGTTCTTGATGCGGCACAGGAAAATGTCAGATTCGAATCGCTGCAGTTCAATTGTTGCCATCAAAAACGAGAAATGTCAAGCAGTTGTCAAGCCTTCAGAAAGTTGCCTAATATAGGTTTTTGTAACTTTTCAGTAGGCAGGTGCGCGATAACCTATCCTAAATGTTCTTCTGGAATCCAGTTAAGAGGAAGAAAAACTACTGAAAGAGTGACACGAAGTTGGCCTATCCTAAATGTTCTTCTGGAATCCAGTTAAGAGGAAGAAAAACTACTGAAAGAGTGACACGAAGTTGGCCTATCCTAAATGTTCTTCTGGAATCCAGTTAAGAGGAAGAAAAACTACTGAAAGAGTGACACGAAGTTGGCCTATCCTAAATGTTCTTCTGGAATCCAGTTAAGAGGAAGAAAAACTACTGAAAGAGTGACACGAATTGGCCTATCCTAAATGTTCTTCTGGAATCCAGTTAAGAGGAAGAAAAACTACTGAAAGAGTGACACGAAGTTTGGATAAAGCCTATAAGGGATCATTCATAAATGATGTCAACTTGCTGCGAGGGAGGTCCGTTTTAAAGTTAAGAGGAAGAAAAACTACTGAAAGAGTGACACGAAGTTGGCCTATCCTAAATGTTCTTCTGGAATCCAGTTAAGAGGAAGAAAAACTACTGAAAGAGTGACACGAAGTTGGCCTATCCTAAATGTTCTTCTGGAATCCAGTTAAGAGGAAGAAAAACTACTGAAAGAGTGACACGAAGTTGGCCTATCCTAAATGTTCTTCTGGAATCCAGTTAAGAGGAAGAAAAACTACTGAAAGAGTGACATTTTTTGGGGAGTTGGGGCCTATCCTAAATGTTCTTCTGGAATCCAGTTAAGAGGAAGAAAAACTACTGAAAGAGTGACACGAAGTTGGATAAGTTCTGGAATCATATCAAAAATAAATGTATGTAAGCTCGAGGCGAGTCCCTAAAGAATTGATAAGTGACACTTTCTCAAATGTGTGCGAGGGATTTTCTGTCAGGGGGTCCGCTGAAAAGTGACATTTTGTAACAAAGGGGGAGGGGGTCAAATATATCGGAAAAAAGCGCGACATCATTTATGAACGGTCCCTAAAGAGATGATAAAGTCATTTCTCCATGTGTATTTTTTAGTAAAAGTCATTCTGTATGAAACAACTAATCTTATATCTAGGTCTATGTAATTGGACTGTATAAAGCAGGGTTCACAGTAGAAAAAAATATAAGATGATATTTCCCCTTCACTAGGTTATTAAAAATGACGTATATCGATCTTAAGTTCCACGTGAACAATTACCTTTTTGACTGTAAACTAAAAATACATACAATAGGTAACACAATTTAAGAAAAGAACTGAAACTGTAGTTGAAGGCTTTGCCTTAGGCATAAAACAACTAAATGAGGCATACTACTTTAACTTTTCCATCTATTCATGCAACTCGATGAGTTTCAATGAAAACTCTACATTTAAAATCATATCAGCGAGTCGATTGTATTAATATTTGAGAAGTATGTACTTAAATATTTCAATTGTTTCTAGAATATTTATTAGAAGCCCAGTGGCTGAGTAGTAGCCTTCCGGGCTACCATGCCACAACTCCGGGGTTCGATTCGCGGGCTGGGCAGGGTTGACTCAGCTCTTCATACCTGTAATAGGGTCGATGAAATGAGGACCGATCATGCTTGGGAACTAAACACTAGGGGTTCCGCGTCAGGCCGACCACCTGACCGGAACTTCTGCTTCTGCACCCCAAGGCCCGGAGGATGGGCACAGTAGGCCATGGTCTCCAAAAGGGCTGGAGTGCCACTGAGTTTAGTTTTTTAGAATATTTATTAGTATATTAACAAAGCATGCCACGGATACATTAATATGTCTGTAAACATTTAATTTTATATTCTCCATAGGTGCATGAAAATTTCACATTAAGGTAAAAATTTTGATGAAAATTTAATAACATGATAAGAATGCAGTTAATAGTGGGAAGCCTTCTGGGCATAGACATGTATTTAGCAAACCAGTCCATTACAGCATGAATTTGTTGCAATGAAATTTTGGAGAGAACCATATCCTCTGTGTTTAAGTTTATCATCGTTTTACTAGAGGGCAAAAATACCATTTCATGGTTTCTTGAATTTTTTTTCTACACGTAAAATTGCGTAAAACCATGAATGTCGCTGACTAAACATATCCTAAATGGATCATGGTCAATTAACGCTGTTAACCTGGAAAATAACTTCTTTATTCACGCTGACAACAAAACCCTGCCGTGCAGAGGTACAAAACATAATAATAATAATGTAACACTTATTTTAATTGCACGTATTACATGAAAGTATTACACTACAATTATTATAATCTTTGTTGCAAAGTAAACTCACGAATGTCCCTCACTAAACACATCGTGAATGGATCACGTTCAATTAACTCTATTAACCCGCAAAATAACTATTTTATTCACGCTGGCAACAAAACCCTGCTGTGTAGAGGTACAAAACATAATTATAACGCAACGCTTAATTTAATTGCACGTATTACATGAAAGTATTACACGGCAATTATTATAACCTTTGTTACAAAATTAAATCAAGCTCGAATTAAGGCAAAATGAAATACCCTTTCAAGGGCCTACTTTTACATCATTAATAGAAGGGTAATATAATGAAATAAAATGGTCTATTTTGTCTAGGCTGTCTTATGTAGCAAGGGCCAAGACACACAAAACAAACCTTTTATCAAGCATTAATCCTCACGCAATATTCAATGGCTTCTGACATTTACGCGAGCGTTCAGCTTTGGATAAGCGAAAGTAGTAGAAAGTATTTGATGGCTGAGATACATTTGTCCTTTTGTTCAACTAAATCCTAAAGGATTCATTTCTTTCATGAATATAATCCCATTTGGCTGACTGGGGTTATTTTGAGAAAGAACTATCTCGTTGGCGGAGAAATATTATTTTGCGATTTTTATTTTCTAATAACAAACGGTGAACGGAGCTTTTCAAAGAAAAGGCGTTGAAAGGAATGGTTCATATTGTAATTAAAATCAATGTGCGATAATTTCATTTAAGTAATTGTTCTGCCTTAATTAAAATGACATTTTCTAATGCTGCGAAAACATTTGGAAGCAAACCGCAGCATTGCGTAAGAAAGTGATCCCTCAATAAGATTCAGTATTTATCTTTAAACGTAAGTCGTTCCGAAATTAATGATTCATGCTAATTACTATTAAATTGCAGCAGTTTCTGTTTCTTAAAACTGTGGGAGGCTTTTTCTTTATGGAAAAGCCATTGTAACGCTCAATTCTCTGAAGCGAAAAATGAAAAATTCAACTTTTACACCTGCATTTCCGTTTCTGATGTCGACTGTCACAGAAGCACATTAATGATACATTTCAGAAATTTTCACCTGCATATTGTTGGTGACTCCTGTAAGCAAGAGTACAGCCCGTTAGCTCGATATTTTTTTTCTTCAAATAAAAGCGCATTATACCCCCAGACCCAGCAAAAAAAGAAAAAAACACTTCATCATTTGAATACGTAGTGTACGAAAACTGAAATTTTCAAAAATTTAAAAACAAAAATTCTACCTATCCCTTATTTCATGATTTTTTTAATGAAACAATTTTGCAAGAAATTTTTCCAAATAATCTTCTAGCTGTAAAACTGAAGGATCGCTTGGCAACTGGACTACTAGAGAACAGTGACTCGCCAAAACCTGGCTCACGACCCACAGTTTGGGAAACGCTGCGCTAAATTGATTGTGAATGTAAAGATGAGATAATTTCTAGCTCTTATTTTTAGGATATTGTTTCAAAACAATGCTGTCAAATAGAAATGCTTGTAAATTAAGAAAAATAAAATACGTTTCTCTCATTTTTTTTTAACTGTATTTTTTTTTTTTTTATCGTCTAAAAATTTATTTCAGTATTTTGCTATTTTTCATGAAATGAAAGCAATTTCAATTTATTTGAAAATGCAATTTTTCAATTTATATATTTCGTGTTTTTGAAAACGTTTCTCTCTTGAATATATTGTTCTATAGTCAAACAATATTGTTTGACTATAGAACTATTTGTTTACCTTTTCGAAGAATTTGCATTCCTCTTTGAAAGGAATTGTTCACCAAATATATAGTTTTTATAATAGCATTCTAGTTGTTTTCATCTTATAATGCCATATGTTTCGTTGACTTTAGATAAATGACTTTCTATAAGAAAATGTCGTTATGACAGAAATATTATTCAAAAGTAAATATTTTGATGTATTCTATTGAAACTATTACTTGAGGTTCAGAAACAAAAGAATTGTCTCGGATTTTGTCTTTCATTAACTTTTAAGTGCTAAACTCTCTACGAAAACAATATTTTGATATTATTTTCTACAGATAAAGCTACCATATTTTCTTTTTCAAAATTTAGTAGTAAATTTTGAGTCATAGTTAAAAAATTGACAAAGAAAACTAAAAACAAGTAGGTAGGACGTAGTTAGAAAAGCGGAAAATGTACTTAAGAAAGGGAAAGCAAAGAAGATAAAAAAACGAACAAGTCGTATTAGAAGAATACTTTTTGAATACAAGCTCACTTTATTATATCACTCGATAAAAGGGTTTCTTTTAACCAAAAAACACGTGTATGCGACATTTTGCAAATTTGTACTTAATTTACTTTGTTTTAATATAGGGTGCTTCTAAAACAATATCGGGGTTTTAACGCTTTGTAGTATTTATTACGTAAAACTGAAAATCATAATTATAGCATGAAATGAAAGAACAACTCAAATAGTTTTGTTTGTTGGTACTCTGCACATGCGCTAGAAAACGCAAGTAGCAAAAATGCGAACTATTGAATTGAAATCTTTGTGTTCTGTAGTTTGCAAATCTGAAGTTACTGTGGAATATGCATTGAGTTCAAATGTGATCCACAAGTCATAATAATATCTGTAGATGGTATCATCGGTTTGCAAATACCTTCTGGTTGAGCATCACTGTACTCGAACGATGGATTGGCCGCAAAGGGTGCTTGTTTCATATGGTCTCCACGCTCATTCGATCTCACGCCATGTGATTTCTTTCCGTGGGGGCTCATAAAGGATCATGTGTATGTGCCCCCACTACCAGCTGACCTACCCGACCTAAGAAACAGGAGTGAGGCAGCTGTTGCAACAATTACACCACAAACACTGGCCAACGTTTGGGAAGGACTGGGCTATCGACTTGATGTGTGCCGTGTGATGAAAAATACTCAAAATAAACACTTGTAAGCTTGTACGTAAAATTGTTTGAGTTGCTCTTTCATTTGATTTATTAATTATAATTTTACGTTTTACGTTATAAATACTACAATGCGTTAAAACCCCGATATTCATTTAGAAACACCTTGTATTTGAACTTGTTGGAAATATTGAATAGCGACGAAAATTGCGTTTATCTTATCAAATTGTAGTATCAAATTGTAGCTATTGTATTAACTAAAAATATTATGCAGTCTATGATTATGCTTTTGTTTCAATTTTTATGCGAACAAAGTTTAGTAGAAGGTCATTTGTAAAACGAATAATAAGCTAAAGGATTATTTTCTTTTCCATAAGAAATCTATTATGTTCAACCGATAGTTCTTTCTGAACGTTATTTAGAAAATTCAGGTAAAGTTTTCTCCCTGCGATGGAAAATCGGATTATCTTATTTCATTCTCTTTCTTGTGCTTGAAATTGATTTTATTCTACAAATTTGTGAAATCCTTCCCTTTAATTGCGGTCCAACTTCAAAACTATTTCTTCTAAAAGCTTATTCCTATTTGAATTGTTTTAGAAATGTGTTTTATACCATCTTATCAGCTTGAAAAATGTGCTTAAAATTTCAGTGAAACTTTATTAAAGTTGAAACAATCTTATTTTTGATGGCAGTTTTCCAAAGTATTTTAACTGGCTCACACCAAAGCTAACAATGATTTTATTTATTTGCTGTTTTCTTTATCTTAAGAAAACATAATTAGCCATAGGTTACGTCGTACATAAACCAGCAAGTACTTTATACAATTGTTTCGGACGTACTCAACACCTTACGTCTGGTTTAAATGGTCACAAGCACACAAGGTTTGCAAATATGTAATCTTCTTTAATGGAGCACGTCACTGGTATTTGTTTTTTTTTGTGCACTGAAGAGGAGATTCAAACTAATAGCGAAGCAGGTCTTAATTTAAGATCGATGATTTCTGCTTCATAGTACCTAGTTGCCTAACTGATTTTTTTTTCTTTCTAATGGGGCTGCAGTATTGGTTTTCGACCATTGCAGACCCATTGCGTCCCCAGAGATTGGTACCTTCAGAGGCACCACAATGAGTGTAGTACCATTGCCGCAATTTTTTGACGCTTAGTTTCCCCCTAGATGGCGGCACCTGAGCTCTCGTTGATGCAAACGGCACTAGGAATTCAATTTAGTCGAGAGTATCAATGCTAAACGGATACTCAAGGGATCTTTAACATGCCGCATAATCATACGACATGGGCGCTGATGATTTTCTGCATCTTGAAAATCCACCGACTTGGGCCAGATTTGAACCTGCGATCTTGGGCGTACGAGGCCTGCGTCTTACCACTACGCCACCCTATTGACCCTAACTGAAAAGTAGTCGATCAAAATTATTGATATCGCTCTGATAAAATTACCGACAACAAATTTCACTGAGTTCGTAACACAACTGTTAGTTATAAAAAATAAATAAGTGAAATATTACACAGGTAAACGTTTTTGTAGTGCGTCATAATGAGATCAAACATGAATAGCAAACTTAAAAGAAAGATTAACATGTTTGTCAAATCACCTTCTTTTTTTAAAGAAGTTTTGAAACATTGCTTTATTGTTAAAAATGATGTGCAGAAAAATATAAAGATATACCTGCTTATTTTTTTAAGTAATTTTGACTTAAAATGAGCAAGCACTGTTCTGAATCTTAAGTACGGATGCTTGCTTGGAAAATATAGTTACAGAAAAGGAAAGTATTAACTACAATAAACTAAAAATTTATAGAGCAACGTTACGTTCATAATTGATACTTTTCTCCACCAGACCCCTACCTCTTAGCCGAGACCTTAGGATTGCTTACGCACGGGGAGAGGTAGTGGGGTCTACGGATTTTACATGCACATATCCCCAAGTATACATGGTGGTCTTCAGTGGGTATCGAACGCGCGACCTTCCAGGTGGAAGTCCGACGTGCTAACCACTAGGCTACCACGGCCCACTCATAATTGGTACTGGGCTGTGTTTAACGATTAAATCTTCAGAACAATCAAAATTAGGGAAATATTTTACTACGCGAGTCGGAACGATTCAAGAATCTGAGCAGTATGTTTGTCTCTTCAGAGCAGGAATACAAGATGAATAATTCGTATTTGTAGCATGCGCAGTAAAATAAGGAAACAGAATGAACGAGGTGATAATTAACGCTCTTCTGGACTGGGCTATGAAGAAGTTTTTCACAGAAATACATTAACATCCACAGCTGGCGAGTTTGGAAGTTATATAATTCACCTTTCCCCTTCTGGCTCCGTGGTTGAGTGGTAGGATACCGTTCTAACCTATGAGCTGAAACTTCAGTTTATTTTTTTTTTTTTCTAGTGGTCTCAGGAATGAAATCGTACCGGATCATTTTCAAGAAAAGGGTTACTTAAAAAAATAATTACTCGGTTTTTTAAATCTTAGTCACTTTGACTCGGAGCTATTCTGATAACGTGATGTTCTTGAAAATAAGCCATTTTATCTCAATAAGAGGAATTCTGATTCAACAGTGTTTCGTCCACGAAACGAAAAAGCGCAGTGGGATAGAATCGCAGATGTGGGTAAAACTCGCGTAAACCGCCTGAATTTGTTGTATTAGGGGGTTAAATTCTAGTAGTTTGTAGAAACTTATTTTACAATATTACGAAGTTATCTACTGACATGTATATCACTCAGGTTATGCATTTTCTGCTTTTATGTCAATCATAAGCTCAAATGCTTAATGCAGTTAACAACTTAACTTTAAAAAAAAATCTGGTGTGCTTATTTTTCGTAATGAGGAACATTTTTTTAAAGTTTACACAAAGTAGATAAATACAATTATCGTTTTTTTGAAAAGGTTGCATCTCCGTTTTGAAAAAGGAAGAACTATCGTTATTAATTTTTATGGCATAATTAATCAAATCGTTTTAATTTACCGTTAATGTTACCTACTAAAAATAATAGTAACAGATCCGACCCGTAAAGTTTTCCAACTTTCCATAAGCCATTTTTTTCTATCTCCTGAAAAAAATTTGTTTTTAAGAGTTGATACCTTTTCGAAATAAACGATTCAATTGGTTCTTTGATATTTAACGTAAATATTATTATTATACTCTTAACGCGAAAATATTAGTGCACGGGGCAAGACTCCAGCGTGCACACTGGGGGGTGAGTTGCTTATGCTAATAAAAGTTTTTCAGCAAGAGAATGAATTTCTTGTGAAATGTCGTACACATACTTTTGGTGTCTTTTCTTTTCTCCACCAGACCCCTAACTGTTAGCCTACTCCTTAGGATTGCTTGAGCACGGGGCAAGGTAGTAGAGCCCACGGATTTTTTATGCACGTATTCCCAAGTGTATATGGGTGGTTTTCAGCGGGTATCGAACGCGTGACCTTCCAGGTGAGGGAAAACGAATGTATGTGGTTAAATTTATGTAATCTATGTAGCTGTTTGGTTTTTACACACGTGACCGAGAATGATTCACAATATGGACAACTTTTTTTTTTCCTTCGACCAGTTAAAGAGTTGGGGAATTAAATAGTTTTAACTCTAAAAGTATTTCAAAATGAATAGTAAGTTCATCATATTTGTGTATATCATATGCGGACAAAGAAAATTTATTGTAATTCCCTGTATTTTTATGTCTCTCTCTCTCTCTCTTTGTTACGCGTATTTTCTATGTTTGTTGGGGTTATATCAATAAAAACATGCCTATTTTCATTTGCTATAAACTTTGACAGCGACCTATATTTTATTCGCAACAGGAAGAAATATTGTCTACGAAAGAGAACATCTAAATCAATCACAAAACCACCAGTTTCTTTTACATTTCAGTTTTACACTTCCAAGATTCCTTCCTGTTTTCCTTCAAGAAAATACATTGTCTTTAAAAATAGAGAAACTTGCATCGACTTTTTTTTCCTAATAACTTTTAAATTACGTAACCGAACAATCTTAGAAAGAGGATGCATTCCGTAAACACTTATTAAGATTAGTTTCCAGTGCAAATTAAATTTCAGTTTAATTTTAGATTTTTTTAACAATGCGTCTAAGACTGCTCAACCTGAAACGGTGATCAAATGTATTTCCTAAGAGAGTACTTAAGGACTTTAAAGGAACGTTTTATGTCTTGAAAATGATTCAAAAGTTTTAATTTGATTAATTTTTGCTTCAATTTAAATTCTATTCCTATAAAACAAATTGAATCATTCAGCCGGAATTAGTCATTTTTGTCACATTTTTTCAACTGTGTAAAATGATCTTAGAACATTTTCCTGGTCGTTAACTTCGTCCAACCTTTATTCAATCACACAAAAAAATTGGACGCATGAGATACTAATGAGATGGGATGTGTATTGCATATTTGGATCATTACGTGCACAGAATAATACCGGCTGGGTTGCATTTTGAGGGAAAAAAGACTTTTTCATTCATTGAATGGTCTTTTAGTAACATTTTAAAAACTCTCTAAGTTGGCATGATTACTTCTTTTTGCTTTTATACATGAATAAATTTTATATTCTATGAGTTATTATCTACTCAGTGCTTAGAAATTTTTTTAATATTCAGTCAAAATATGTTAAAATAATATGTTAAACTCAAATTTTAATTTATGTTATTATGTGGTATAAAAATTTCGGACAACTTTGTGTATACTTAAAATGTTATTTTCTAAAAATTTGACGACCTTACCCTCAAAAACCTCTTAACTTTTTCAAATGATAATAATTAACAATTGCGATGGGACAGTCCCTGCACTGCATATTAAATGGACGTGTTATCTCGTCAACAGGGTAAATAACACTTTATCACACGAAGATTATACAAATCATATCGCAATTGCTATTGCTATACAGATCATTTCAGGTCACATACATTTTCGAGTTTATTTCCTTTTCTCAATGTATATGCCTCAAACTCTCGTACAATATGACAGATGGAACAAGACAGTACGATAAAATATTACACGGAAGGAAATTACAAAGAACACTCCCAGGGTAAGGTGGGAATCGAACCCGCGACCTCGTCACTTATCGCAATTGCACCCTGATATTTCGAATTTCAAGGGCAAATTCGGAAGTGTAGCTCGTTTTACATTCATTAAGTACGGAAATAGTGATTACTGAATCATTAATAAGCAAGTAAACTCATATATATATTCTGCAATGGATGAATAATAAGTTTGTGACAAAAATAACATAAAACAAATTCAAGGCCCGATAAGGTCCTAGCAGTACCTAATTGGGTCTTGAAAGTCCTAATTGGGCCTTGCAGGTACGAGATAGTCCTAGCAGGACTATATCAGCATAACAACATATGCTGCTCATTTTACGGCATGTAGCACAAGGATGTTGATTACACGCACAGTAAAGGTCAAATAATACTAAACCATTGAAAATTGGACAAATTTTTGTTTCCTATGTTAAAACTTACATATATCGCCTATAGAAATGAGCAGTGTCATATCAGCAAACAAATCGTTTTTTTTTTTTTTTTTTTGGTTTTTATATCAAAATTTTCAGATTTTTGCGCTCTTTATATTGGGAATATTGTTTCAAGTAAATGCTCAAAAATTAAGGCTAGAGAACACTTGTGTCACTATGCGTTTTGGCTGGTACCGACAATTCTCTCGTGTCAACACCGACTTATTGCAGAATAATTCGGTTGGTTGTAGAATTTCAACTGGATAGCATCGCAATTTTTGCAAGTACAATGTTTCATCAGCTTTATTTTCAAAATCCATGTAGTTTATATACTCATAACACATGGAACTACTGATGTAACATCCGATACGACAGTAGTCATTTCAATTTTTCATTTTTTGACATCCTTCAATAAAATGAATACCGTCGGGTTGGCAGATACGGCAGTTTCCATTTCTGATTTATTATTACCTTTCAGCAGATTTGTCGAATAAACTTATGGTTGATTGGTGCATAAGGCAGTATTCATTTCAGTGTTTTTATTTATTTGGTTGCTTTGTTAATGGTGTTGCAGCGCAACTATCACAATAATGTGCATTTTATAAAAAATAATTAGAATTGCGTTACTATTTTACGTTCTGAATTGTAAGAATTACGTTCCTATTTCCTATGTAAATAAACTTTTGTGTTTTTTATATTTTGTTTTACTTTTTCTTTTAAATACCTTTAGCTTGCTTTTTTTCAGATAACTTATAAGTAGTATGAAGGCCTAATTAAAGCTTATATTAATCAAATAATATAAACATCTTCCAAGGGGAAAAGTCTAAATTAAAAATTAATAAAAATATTAATCGGAGACAAGTAGTTTTTAATGAATTGGACAGTGTTACCCCCATTTAGCTACAGGAACGAACAATACTTAGTCACTGTACTACTTTTTAATAACTTACAAACTGTATTTTTTTGGTGCAATACTGTCATAATTGCATTTTTACAGGTATTTCTTACTTTTTGACATCTTTTAACATCCATCATGTGAGAGAAACAAGCAATAATTCTTTTCTGAACAAAATCGATTGTAATAATCATTAAAACTAATAAGAGAATTAAATAAAACAAAATGTGAAAAGTTTAAACTCCTCTCCTGAAAAATGTGCATTTTGCAGATATGACACTGTACATATCGCCTACAGAAATGAACAAACTAAAAAGGGGCCCTTCAAAATTATTGTAGTTAAAATAAAAAATTGGCAACATAACGAGTTTGAGTAGATCAACTAAAGTACTATCTTCTACAGTGCACTTCTTTTTTCTTAAATGTTTTTACAGCGAAAAAAACGTTATTCGTTTACAATGAGAGCTACGCATTGTTTTGCTTTCTCCTCATTTGCACCGTTTCAGTTTTTAGCTACATTCGTTGAAAAATTAGAAATAGTAATATTATTGTTATAATTATTATTGCGATTACAATTGAAAGATAAAATGCATGACAGGACAATCAAATATTTACCAACCAATTACTATTTAATACCGATTCCATTATATTTCCCTCATTTAACTAAATAAAGAAATAAACTTTTGGCTGAAACAATATAATTTAGCACTTTTTTAAGTCACCATTTTCAGTGATTTAAGTATTTGAAAGAAAAAAACCAATTCTATACGATATTTTTTTAAAACTTATTGTGTATTTACAAAACAAATTTTGAATCAAAGAGTAACAGATGCCAAACAAACCTCACAGTGGTTGTGGCATTCAATTCTAAGTCAATATTCTTGGCTGATTCATATCAATGGAACGGTGTGTCAAGTGTCAGACGTCTGTGACTATCAGTTTTTTAATAAAACTATTCTAGGAATTTTCATTTAAATGCAGTGCAAAATTCGTGACAAAAAAATGAAAAGTGAGGCACGATCTTTCTCTTTTCATTCGCAGAAAGTTTATTTCTTAAAAACTAGAAAAATAGCTATAGTATACTTTTAAAAAAGTGTCACCATTTAATGTCAATTGCTTATACTTAACATAAAATAGATAAAACACGAAAACATTATAATATGGTAAATTTTACTGTTTATACACGAATAGTTTGGAGAAAAGTATTGAAACCCTTTTAAAATAGTTTTTTTCTTTTTTGCAATAATTCACTCGCTTAAATTTCCTAGCTAGTCTCATTTATAATATTTTTGAAAATGCAGATACACTGATCCATCCATAATTTACTCCAGTCAGAAACAAATGTCCATACCACAGCCAGCACAGTTAAAACCGGGTTAAGATAAAAACACAAAATGACTTTTCTAATTAAAGACATCAGATGAAAGACAAAAATAAACAATTTTAAAATTAAAAAAAAAGTAACTAATGGCGTGCTATAATTTCAATACATCCAGCTGCCGCTTCGACTGAATTACTTCTAGATATCAGCAAAGTAAGTAGTTTGAAATGTATAGAAATAACGAAAACATCGTATTCTTTAAGGTAAGATTATAAACCCTCAAAAGCGATTTAGAGGGAATTATTGTGCAGTAATAGTAAAATGATAGTTAATATGGATCTAATTAAGGATTTTTCGTAATGAGCAATTTAAATCATCTACAAACCAAAACTAATCTTCCCGGCAAACTTGTTTATGACACATCCCATATGTCTTAATCTATGATGTGAGTAATACTTTTTAAGAGGCACATATGTGAAGTATAACATTTTTTTCGACAAAAATTAACTCGTTTTGAAATAAAACACTTAAACCGTGAAACCTCGTAATTAGAATATGTGTTTAGTAAAATTCTAAAACAGATGTTGGAATAAGATAAAGATTTTCTAAATTTTAAACCTAATAAATGTTTTAGAACTGCTGAAATACCGGATTAGCGGGAAAATATCAATCATATACCCGATTAAAAATCCATAGGAAGACAGAAAACACCTACGCAGGTCCACATTCCCAGCATTAACAACAGAAAGAATAAAATTAAATTAAAAAAAATACTTTTAGAAGTGTTCATCCGATGGGAATATTCAAGAAAAGCTTTTTCGCATTATACTATTAATTATAAGCACAATTAAAGAAAAATCAAAGTCCCTGATCTAATTTTAATTTTCACTGCTGAAGTATCGGTAATCTATCACACAACCATTTTTTTAAGACAAAGAAATATAATATTTTTAAAAGCCGAAGCATAATTAAACCCTTAATCGTCTTGCCTCCAATTCGGTTCAACATTAAAACATTTCCATTACGGTCCTATGCCGAGCTGAGTACGACATGTGTTTAATCTGCTATCTGATGCATACAGACTTGAAACACAATCCTAGGATATTTGTATGTCTTGCAATATCATTTTTGCCTTTAAAAACAAAATAGGCCCAAAAGGTTAAAGCCCTAGAATGAGCAAAAATGAAATAAACTCATTTCCGCATCAAGAAATTTACGGGAAGCTTTAGCTGGTCTCTAATCGGATCTCAATCACTTGGTTTTCTGGTCACTCAGTAATTTATTTCCACAAATACTTAATATTTTCTGGAAAAACTAGTGGATAGCAGAGATTTGACTTCCAATTATTTTTGCATATTTTCGAAATACGTCATACATAAGTTAAATTATTTTATTAGAAAACATAAAAAGTATATACATGCAATAACTAACCTGAAATACAGTAAGCTATTTCTAAGTGCAATATTACACTACTAAAGAATAGAATAAAAAAAAAATATTAAAAATGAGTGATTTGTGTCTCCCAACGTTACCAAATAAAGGCTTTAAAATTGTATTATGTAGTTTTTATTCAATATTAACTCTGTTCAGAAGATATTCCTACTTTCCTCCTCCTCAACTTTGCGTTGCTATTGTGATATCAATCTTTCTTTCTTTAATTCAAACTTTTCCTTTTTGAATTAGTCATTGGTCTCCATAATCTGCCATACAGTGAAACCTCTGTAAGTTGACCATTTGTGGTGCAGCACTTTAGTGGTCAACTTAGACAGGTGGTCAACTTATGGAGGGTGAGGTAGAGGGTGAAGGGCAAATTCCGTTCTTGACAAAAGTGGTCAACTTAGACAGGTGGTCAACTTATGGAGGGTGAGGTAGAGGCTGAAGGGCAAATTCCGTGCTTGACAAAAGTGGTCAACTTAGACAGGTGGTCAACTGTATTATTCAAACGTGTCTATCTATGGTTGCATTTTTCCAACACGAGGAGGAACAGTATAGAGCCAGTTACATATATTTCCATAGAGTAAAGACGTGTAACTGGCCCTATACTTTCAGAAGCATGATGACTTTAAGTAAGATTTTAATAACAATAGGCCCCAAGCATTTTCCCTTTTATAGCCAGTTATTTTTATACATATGTGTATAAATGTGAGGCGTTGACCTTTACTAGAGTGACATGTATGTAAAAGAGACTGTTTCGTTAGAAATGCAAATTGAAAATTTGCCAGAATCAATTACAGAATTCTGTAAAATTTTTGGATTAAATGTATTGTGTATATTTTTATTATAACATTGACACATTCGATTCAAAAATGATGCTTTTGTAGTAGCGTCACTACGGAGGGGCGGTCCGTCTCGGGTGACACCCAAAATATATTTCTTGAAAGTTTCTGAAAAATGTATGTGCGTCAAATGTAAATTTTTTCGCAATATATTTAGAATATACGTAATTTTATTACTATGTCCACATCCTACTTTTCCGCCAAAAAAAGCAGCGTTTTTTTTTTCTTTTTGTCTTTGCGTGATGCATTGATTATTCGTTCAAAAAAAAACACATTCTTTTAGATGACGTCAGAATGTCTAAAGGCATGGTTTTATAGCTGCTTATCCCCCCCCCCCAGGCGCCATTTCTGATCCGTATATTTGTGAAGCGTCATATGTGTGTATGTGTGGCAACCTTTTATTTTTCGTTTGAAACGGAAAAAGATGTTATAGAATAGCAAGCGTAATAAAGTTTTTTTTTTTTAAATTTAATTAGAGATTTATTTTTGAGTAGAAAGATCATTAGCTTAGCGAAGTCCCATATATTTTCTGAATTCGAAAAAAATATCATTTTGAGAATACATTAGTGATAGTAAAAATCCTAACGAAGCATTCAAATTTACGTTTTTACTTTTAAATTCTTTATATTGCGTTTTTTTATCCTGTTGAATACATTTAAGTCTCATTAAAATGTCAACAGGCTGGATTTGCAGCGGGACATGGCAGCATACGGGAGCTTAGCTCCTGTGCTTCTCTTTTTCGGTACGTTTTTACGGATTATGTTTAATTGTAGACTATGTACGAATAAGTATAATTTCTTAAGTACTTATATGCATGCTCTTTCAGTTTTTTTTTCTGTCAGAAATTAAGTAAAACGATTTTCTTAAATTATTGAGTTTTCTTGAGTGTATTCAAAGAAATTTAAAGCACGAAAATTTGAATGAGTTTTAACTACATTTTTAGAATGCTTAAATGCGGTGTGGGGTCTGGAGGACGCTTTTAGGATTTCAATTTTTGAATTTTTTCGGGATAGCGAAGAAGACTAAAAGAAAGAATTATCTGTCTATAATTCAATATGAATTCATTTTCATAAGTGAGCTCTTGGATCGATGCTAAAATGCTAGTTCAACGTATAAAAGTAAAATTAAAATTTAAAATTCGGATTTGCGTTACTTTAAGGATATTTTCAATACAATGCTCTCTGATGCTTTTATATTTCTTCCCTCTTTCTCTCTAACTTTGGTTTAGCAATGAATTCCTTCGAAAAGATAATGATAATTGCAGACAAGAACTGGAGTTTTCCGCGAATGCGAAAGCTTGATATAGCCAAATCCAAACTACTTTATAAGCATTAGGCAAATCCTTTCTCCACGTAATTACCCTTTCATTGATCCTTCGCGAATAAATGTCCACCACTTAAATGTAAGACAATATGGTGAGGAAAATTTTCCTTAAAGTTTGCTCATGATTTGGAATCTAAGCACATTTTTTCGCTAATGATGTTTTGATCTCATTTTGTTTTCAAATGCATTTTGTTTCCAGTAACGGTTTTAATTATTTACACTTTTTATTATATATCTCTCTGAGTGACTAGATCTTGCACTTAAAGAATATAAAACCTAATTTCGTTTAGTTCACTTTTTTGATAACAGCAATTCGTAAAATTACTTTTCTCTCTCATTGCAAACATTTTTAGGAAGGATATTTCCTATCGGAATGTGGCCTATTTTTAAGATTATTGTTCGCGTAAACAGCGTTTTTTTTTTTTTTTTTTTTTTTTTTTTTTTTTTTTTTTTTTTTTTTTTGTTAATTGTTAGTGGAAAATAGTTTTTGATTCAAAATATTATTGAAACAGCTTTTTATTAGTTTTATAACTGACGCAATGATTTACTTTTGTACGAATTATAACTGTTTACTTTCCGTCTCGATGGTTGAATAGGAGTGAGTGTCACCACAGTAACTAATAAATAATTAGAAAGAGTAGGAGCATTTTAGAGTTAGCTGGATATTCTTCGATAATGAAATAAGATATAAGGGATTCATAATTACTTTTAATTTCATTGGTTTTTTATAGTGTAGCATTGTCCAATGTTATTAGAAAAGCCTAAACCTGTCCGTCTCCCACATGTGGGGAAAAAGATATGTACTACGTTTGGTTGCTGATGACTAATTTAGATGCATATTGTCATTTTCTTTTTGGACGTAATTTGTAGAAATAAGAATAAGTTTTAAAAAATTAACGAAGCATAAAAGTGAGTTAGAATGTCTTGAATATAAACCAATAGAATTGGTCGATTTTTTTTCCAGGATGGATAGTGCGTAAAAGATGTCACTGATGTCACTAAATTCACATAAAAAATATATTGCAGCTTTTAGATAATTCCTTCATTTGCCGCAAATGCGCAAACATTCCGTTTTTAATAATTTTTATGAAAATGTTGACAGTGTTTTTCGCCGTATATTTTTGGACGGTCCTTTTACACTTTTTGGCAAATGAAGGAATGATCCTACACACTTCAGATTTTTAATGTGGATGTAGTAATACCAACTGCACATTTTCCGCACTATCCATCGTTGAAAATAGAATTAGTATTTCTATAAATATATTTTATGAAACGCTTGGCCAAAGTTCCTGCGCATTTGCGGCAAATTTAGAAACTGTAGAACAAAGATCAAATTTTTAATGTTCCCATTGTGCCCTCAATGACACCTTTTCGGCACTATCCATCATTGAAAATTAGAAGAAAGATTTTTTCGGTGAACCCTAAGACACAATATACAAAGCAGTAAATAAATGAATAAATAATTCAGAAAACAAGAGTAATATTAATAAATATAAAACCTAAATTCAAATTATAAAAGTTTCGAAGGTGTTGTGATTATAAAACATCTTGGAAAAATATCTGCTTATCTATGCTTTACCAAAGAAGGCTGTAGCGAATATTTGGTACGCTCAAGGAAGGCAAAACTTAGTTCTTCGTATAAGATACTCATATTTTGCTTCAGTTTCTGAAACGAGTTTGGTACTAACACACATTCAAAGAAATTCTTATTGGCGACGAAAGGATTTTTTCGGTGTGCAGCGGGTTAGATTTAAATTACTGCGTTGTGATTCCAACTGAAGCTGTGTCAGAAATTTGTTTTGAGAGTTCGGCAAAGATTTTCAAGATATGTTCAAAGGTTGCTTAAAAATTCAGAAAGGAATAAAAATTATTGAAGGAAGATTATAAAATACTTGTATTTTTTCTTCAGTTTCTCAAGCGAGTTTGGCGCTAACACACAGTCAAAGAAGTTCTTATTGGCGACGAAAGGATTTTTTTCAGTACGCAGTGTGTTACATTGAAATTACTGCAATGTCATTCCAACTGACGCTGTGTCTGAAATTTCTTTTGAGAGTTCGGCAAAGATTTTCAAGATATGTTCAAAGGTTACAGAAAGGAATAAAAATTATTGAAGGAAGACAATAAAAATGAGCAATAGGTTTTTAAGTTTACATTTCTGATCAGTTAGGACATTTGTTACAAGCTCTGCTTGGTTTCCAGCAATGAGGCTTCCACGCAACAAAATAATCCGCTGTAAGTTATTTTTTAGTTTACCAAGTGTAAATGAAATGAATACAATATGTCTTTGAAACGTTACCGTAACTAGATTTCTACTCTTTTTATCTGCATAATGATTTATGTAATTTATTTAAAGCAAGCACCATAAGTGTATCATTGCTGTATTGCTGTAAAGTTTTTGTTTTATTCTGTGCAATCGATCACTCTAATTTAGGTAATTCGAAGCATCGGTATTTTCTTTAGAAACTGGGTGTTACATGATTATTGCTTATTTAAAATATTTCCCAATTTGAAGGTAATTTTAATTGCTTATTAGTATTTATCCGAATTTTGTTATTATTTTGAGAAACAATCTTAAGTGTTTTTACGATTCCTATATGATAAAATAATGTTTGCTAGTACTAATTTAAGTTTTACTAGCAATATTTTCATTAAAATAAAAATAACAACTGCGTTATTGTCTTAGCAATTGTTCTGTTATATTCTTAAATGCATTAAAATTTTTATATGATTCGTGAATTTTAATCGATGAATATTTGAAAATCATAATACTTCGTTTAAGCTTTTGAGCTGTGGACGCTAATGGGGGGGGGGGGGGGCTCTTATCAGTTTAAGATACCAAAAGAAGTGTACCAACACTTGTATCGCTTTTCGATATTCTTGTCTTTTGACAAGTTTTATGTACATATTTTCATTTGATTCTTGAATTTTAAATTAATTTTTTTATGGATCACTCTTTATGAGATCTTGAAGAACTTTAATTAAGTTTGTAAAATTTAATTAATATTTACTTTAACTTTTAACGGATAATTGGCAAAAGTGTTTACATACACTATCATCGAAACCCACATCCGCAGAATATACACTTGTATCTTAAATTGTTGGTTTTTGGTTGTGTGGGCATTGTGCGTAAATAATAGTATTAACTGAAGAGCATGTATTAAAATGTACACATTGAAAACATACATGCAAACTGCTAGTCGTAAGTCCAAAACTTTTAGAGTAATTTTATTTCTGACTCGAGAAGACTTGAATTTTGTAAGGATTTCAAGTTGAGGTAGAAAAAATCTTTAAAAAATGTAAAATATAATATGAGTGTCTGGATGGATTCTTCATGCTCAGGTTCCATTTATAACATATTTTTGCGCCACATACCTATTTAAATTTAAATATTACCTAAAACTTACTTTAGAATTCCGTCTGTAGCTGCATGATAGATCATATCTTAAAGAGAGCTCACAGGTGAAATTTGTGTTTTTTATAGTCATTAAACCCTTTGAAGCACGAATTTTTTTCAGAAAAACTGGTAAAAATGATCGAGATTTTTTTTGTCAGAAAATGAATATATAGGTATAGTATAAATTGTTTTTGGCAATTTCAGTTGTAGGTGGTGACTAGAGAGCGGGGGGGGGGGGGGTAAAAGTTATGTAAAAATTGTTATGCAAACAAAGTGCAAACGTATCTCAGACGGACATTAGAAATAAAATAACGCGAGATACAAGCTCGCCCGTGTGAGACACGGGCATGTGCAAGTTTTCCGGTAACTTTAGCCCGTGTCAGACACGGGCAAATGCGTTGTGGTTAATAAGAACATATTATTTGTTTACAAAAGTCATGCCCATTATTCGTGGAGGATTCTATTCCGCAATGTGGGAGGGGTTGATTCGCTGACGGGTCCTTTCTGGAGGTATATATTAGGCCAACGCTTATTGTTTTACATAAAGCATTACCGAGTTGGAAATCCAGTGGTTGAAAAGAACACAGCTTGTATATTATTATTCTTCACAATCCCCCGCCCCCCTCTTTATCTGTTTTTCATTATTATTAATAAATCAATAGACAACATGCACCATGGCAAAAGCCATACAACATGTATACACAAACGAAAACAAATAAATTCAACAAAACCAGATGAATCCAAATGCACAAAAGTAAAGAACAGCTTATTATATAACAAACGAAATTACAGAAAAAAAAATCAACCAAGATTAGGGTGAACATTAGTTATTAAAGCATAATTAACAGATAATCAGAAAATAATTATATTAAAATAAATAAATAAATCTAAATTATCTGTATCACCCCGATTTCTGTGAGATCAAAGCAGACCTGACGCAGTGCAAAATCTCCCAAGGTTTCTGGTAAGAAATCAAACAGTAGTGTTTGTCATGAGACAAATGATCAAAAATGCTTTATGCTAAAATACTACAAGGAAAAAACAACGTAAATAATGAACAAATTTCCAAATCATTGTTTAATAAGTAGTGTTAGTTACATTGAATAATTGTATTATATTTTCAATAATTTACAGAGATTAAAACATTAGGATTTAAAATAACAGTAAAAATGTTTAATGGAGGTTTTTTTTTTTTACATAGGTGTCATTCATAAATGATGTCACTCTTCAAAGGGGGGAGGGGTCTCAATAAAGTGTGACAGTTTGTGGCGAGGGGAGGGGTAACAAGAAGTGTGACATCATACACTGATTTCTATAAAAACATTTAAAATCAGCAACTTAAACCTATTTTATTCTAATGTAATATAGCGTGACATGTGACAAAGGGGGGGGGAGGGGAGTAAAGTGTGACGCTTAGTGACAAAGTGGGAGGGGGGTCAAATATATTGAAAAAAGTGTGACATCATTTATGAACGGTCCCATAGCAATGATCAAATAAAATAATAATATACTTAATATATCACTCTTTGACACATAATCCATAAACAGATGCATAAAAAACTTTATAAATAGCTGCATTTCCTATATCCACCTTTTACATTATCCTTCATTTACCTTCTGTTATTTCATACGGATTTAACAACGTTGGGCTCCATATAAATGGCCTAATTTAAGCATGTCGTTCATTCATTAATATGCTCAAACTCATTACGCAGAAATGATAAATTGCCTGGCTAAGGACATATTATTCTGGGTATAACAGTGTAGAATAACGGTGACAAGATTAAGGAGATGTACGGATCCATTCGAGTATAATATTCGCTGTTAACTTAATGTACTACAAATAGTTTAATAAGTCAACTTAATTCGCACCAATTTAGTGTTATCAGTTTTCACGTAATAGCTCCTTACGCAAAGAAGTGTTAAGTTTGAATACTTTAGGGAATGTTATTTGTAACAAATGTTTCTGCTCAAACGTTATACACGCTGATGCTTAGCGTAATATGGTGTAATATAGAGTTTACTTCGAGGTTTAATATTCTCTACTGCATTTAACCAATTTTAACACATGCTGGTTGAAATGAATTGTGTGTTTTTAAGGCAACGTTTTCAAATGCTTTTAAGAAGATTTCTTTAATTGAGACAGTTCTATGAATGGAATTCAAAGAAATAGGATTTGATTTATTAAAACTGAACTCTACTTCTACGAATGTTCAAATCTGAACTAGAAATTTCGAACCTGAACAATCAAATAAATATAATACAGAGGCATCTAATTTTAAGTATTTCTATGATATATTTTTTAAATCTTTGCCCTAATGTATGTATATATATGTATGTATACATAAGAAAACATTAGAGAAAGAAATACATCTCAATAAATTATTTATATCAAAAATAAAACCGTTCGCAACTTTTTTGGGTCAAAAATTAAAGCGCAAAAAGCATAGATTTATTTATTTAGTAAATTTTACTTCTTTTCTTCTCTTTTTTTTGTCAAAAATTGAGAAAAATATAAAAAAAAAACTTTATAAAAAAATAGACTTTATGAATAAATGAATAACAATAATATCAAGCTTTTAGAATAAAAATAAAAAATAATAATTTCATAAATCAATGAATAATTTAACAAAAAAAAGTATTTGTGCTTCTAAATAACTTCACTTTGATTCAGTCAATCAATCTCTAACCTTTCTTCAACGTTAAGTCTTCGAAAAGAAGTTGGAACACCAGTCTTTCATTAAGATTTAAAAGATGTTTGAAATTTAATTATATATCATACTGTATAGGGACGTATATAGGTTAATATTAGATTTAAAATATTGCCTGAACATGTTTAAGTCGTGGATTAGTAAATTGTCGCATTCAGTGAGTTTACCAATATGTATCGATGTACTTATTACTTTTATTATCAAGAACAAAAGTTTGGCACAGTATAGCAATGGTTGCTCTTGCGCCAATATAATCAAATTAACCAACCAAATAAACACGTGATAAAGGAATTTTCGAATGCATGGGTTTGTGGAAAGTGTAAAACAATTAAAATAAACCTAGGTATTATTTGTTAAACATTTCAGTAAAATGTATGAAATTGAATTTTATGAGCATGATCTTGCAAATTTAACTTATTCTCTGAAGATGCTTAAGAAATGTTAGAGACATTCAAATTCGGTCTAAAAGAGTTTATAAAGTGGGATTTTTCCTAAAAGTAAGCGTATGGATAATCCGCAGTTTTACTTATTTTGGGAAATATTTAGTTACAACTACTAAGCATATATAATACACTGAATAAGTAGGGTTACAGTTAAAATTGTTGATAGCACTTGGTCAAGTTCTTAAAGCAGCGTTGTTGTTGACATTCATTTCTTTAGATTTATGCCAAGCTGACAAAAATATTCACTTAGAATCAACTGTCGACACGATTTGAAGCCAACCGTTGTATTCGCATCACGTGCTTCGATTTTTATGAAAGCCTTTTGGTGAATACACAATTTTTTAAAGAATTCTCTCCGAACTGAGAAACATTTTTTCAAAACGTCTCTTTAAGTCAACATATTGGTAAGGTCAGTCTAACATAGTAATCAGCTTTTAATCTTTTTAGTTGAAAAATCATTTTTTTACATAGCTGTTTGAATTTTTAAAAGCGTATTCAAACATGTTATAAAATTCTTGTTCTTTTAACAAATCATTTTTTTTAATAAATGAATAGAATCATATGAGCATAAGTGTAGATTAACTCTGTCACGATTTCATTTGGTAATGTTTTTGATTATCAAGTTTATATCTATCATATCGCGAGTGTTTATGCTAACGTATTTTAAAAAGAAAAAGTTAATTCAAAACTATGGAATCTATCGAAGTAATATATTTTTCAACATTCATACTTTTATCTAGGCACTTTTTAATTTTAATGATTTATAAATTTCATATTAAAAAAAGCTAAAAACAGTAAGTGCAAAAAATGTCCGACCCGTTGCCATTTAACAATGGGAATATTCTTTCAGTTATTTCTTCAGTGTTCTTTTCACGTTTCCAATTTCTTCCTAAAATTTTATCTCAATTTCAGTAGCTTTGTATGTTCAAAACCAAGGTTAAACATGCATCGGCGCAAGTAATATTGAACTGTACTATTTTTCCCCGGAATTAAGAATTTGTATTCATTTTTGTATTAAAACATATGGGAGTTCCGTATAAATAATTAAAAAAAGAATAAGGGATATATCTAGATTAAAATTATTACAGTTGAACTTTCTTAACACGAACACGGTTAATACGAAATCACGGCTAAAACGAACCTTTTTCTTCATTAAGTTTGGTTTACTATTTATTTACACTTAATATCTCACGCATATTATGAAGGCTAAAATACAAATTTCGGCTAAGACGAGCACAATTTCTGACATGTTCACGAAATATTTTCTCGATTGCATATAGTTAATTTTTTTCACGAATTGTTGGTTATTTTGAGTCACTGTAAACCACCAAGTACGTATTTCGAATCATACGTTGAATCTTTTTGGGTAGAGAATAAAGCTCATGCACGTGCTGGTCTTCGGACAGGTCAGTCTGTCCAGGGATCAAACCCTCTATCTTCGAATCATTCTTAAATAGTAGTAATTATTTTTAAAATATCAACATGTATTTCTAATACTTCTTTTACACAATTTTAATTCACGGTTGTTACGAATAACGGCTAATACGAACAAATTCGCGAATTTTTCCTATATCGTATTAAGCGAGTTACACTATATTTAATCATTATTATCACCAGCATTTTCTTTCAACTTTCGAAAGTGTGTTTCTATAAATCGTTTTTTGTTCAATAGTTTGTAACTATTTTCCAAATATTTAAAAAAATTAGAAAACTAGTTATTTTTATCGTTAATTCGGGTTGGCGTACATTCTTGTTAAATAACATACAACTACTGCCTAACGAGAAATAAATATTTTCTAAAGTTGTTTAATCTTCAAAATATGATCAGAAAAGATGAAAATAATTAGTTACATATATGTACACCCTTTGAAAGTGTTGAGCTTTTAAAGCTAAAGTTAGTTTTATATTTACTTTTGATTTTCTAGCATTGAAAGTGGCAATTCATTTGCTCGAATTGTGCTTTTGTGCAAAATTATGAAAATCCGAAAAGTTTCAAGAGATTTAATTTGAAAATGTCGATAAATAATAATATGGCTTTCATAGGTTTGCTTACATTAGTAAAACTCATCTGAGTTTTCGTCGGAAGGGGTAAAGCATGGCATTGAATTCAGTTCAAATAGTTTTAAAGCTTCATTCAAAGTATGTTAGCTCAAAACAAGTTTAAAAGATACCAATACAATATCGTGCACTTTTCTCTTGAATAGGCTATTCAGTCTTGGCTTGATGTTAAACGGAAGGTATTGAATATTTATTGTTAAAAATAGGAAAATGTTTATTTCAAAACGCAACAAAATGTTTAGAAGAGCTCAAAGAACTGTAGAAATAATACACCGCTTGTATCTCATTCAGTGCAAGAGCGGGACCTCTACATGAAGTATTTAAGGGGGGAAATACAGGTAAAGGTCTCAAAAAAATTTTTTACAAAATTTTATTCATAAGTCCATTCTACAACTATTCAATAATATACCCTGAATATTTGAAAGCAAAATTTCAAGTCTTTTAAAAGTTATAAGCATTTGAGCGAGTGCCCCTTTTGGAGCAGTTGAGCAGGTAGTCCCTCATGAATGACCTGAAGGGTACGAAACGCTAACCACAGTCGTACCGTATATAGCATCTGGGCCTTCACGGATTACACCCCAGTATGAGGGGGCACGACTGCGGCGCTATCCTCCTTGTCTTCCCACAAACTCTCTGACAACCAGCACCAGCCATAGGGGCTGGGCTGGCAGAGCTTTGCCGACCTGCTTTACCGACCCGGGGCCATAGTCATGCTACAAAGCAAGCCTTACGTCACCCGGATCGGATGTTGCTATTTTAGTCGCCTCTTACGACATGCATAGCTACATCGGCGCTATTCTATGCCCGCCATCGCAGGGCGTGCCCTGAAGGGTATTAGAGAGACAAGAACGTTAGCAGAAGTCCTTTTATTTATTTTAACAATTGAGACCTCGGGTAGAAATTTCTATAAGTATTAGTACCTATAAGTGTTAAAAAAAAATTGATTCATGACTGCCTTAAATTTACCTTCAATACCACTCCTTTTTTTTTCAAACGCGTTTTTCTCGAAGCAACTTTTTTCGAATTTGCGTACCATCTAGCTCGCAGAGTTTTTGATCAATCCTTATCAAATTTAGAACACATTTTCTTTATTTATACACGCTTTAGTTGAACTAGAATCATAAACATATCTTTATTTTTACTTTTTTTTATTGTAAAAAAAGAACAAAAAAAACGCTTAAAAATCGTACTTAATTTTCCCATTCTAAAAAAAAAATAGAAATTTTCAATTTTTTGTTATGATTGTAGTTCAACTAGAAGAGACACTTATAAAAAAAAGTAGATTTTTAAAAAAAATCATTTCAGACAAAAATTGTGACCTCCAGGATGTACGCAAACTGCCGACCCGGGTGGCGACTTACAGTGTGCAGCAGCCGATATCTCTGGGATATTTCAAGAAAAATGTTCGAAAAGTTCAGTACATGTTCTTCAATATATCTATAAAATAACCTCAAAATATCAATAAAATATATTTATTCTTTATACGTTAAAGAAATCATGAAAATTGATCTTAATACGCCGTTTTACGCGTATTTCCCCCCTTAATAACCGAATTCCAATTTTTCCCCTTTGAAAATACAACATTTTTACAGTTCTTATTTTATTTATTTTTTCAGAACCTGATGGTTTTCTTAAAATATTTTTTGAGAAATTAATTTAAACTGGATGTAATTGAAATTGTTTGATTAGGCTTCGTGCTTTTTCTACTATTAGTAGCAAACGATATACGGTACATCTCATCTTTTGCCCATTTGAACATGATAAAAGTTAATCCCATTTAATAAGAAGTATTGGAGATATATTATTTTCCACTATAAATAATAATAATGTTCTCTTCATTATCATTTTATTATAATTAGAGTTTCTTTAAGTATTTCTTGTAATTTCAAAAAAGCTCTCCTATTTCATAAAAACATACATGAATGTATTTACTCACTTTTTTTAGACTGCAAAAGAAAAAATCAAAGTTTAGCTTGGCAAACTCTACCTGCAAACGTTCATTCAAAAAACAAAACGCAGTTTTTTTCCCTTTACATTGCGCTACCCGAAAACTTTTTACTAAAGGTGGTATTTTCATTAATTTGGTTTTATAGAACTAAAAAAATGGACATCACAATGTACATCGTGTCGATTTTAAAACATTAAATAACAATGAAAATTTAAGAAAAATGTTCACTTTCTTCACTTTGTTACTTTGCTTGATGCGCAAGTGGATGATTCCTTTTTTAGATTTGGTGAGCTGTAGTACATAACCTTTTATGTTTTTGTTTTTATTTAAGAAGATGCCAAATTAACGACCCCGGCAACAGTTTCTATTAGCCAAGATTTCCGATATCTGAGGTACTAGCGGTCCCAATTAGCTTGGATAATCGAGGTTTCAAAGAAACTAGCATTGTCATGTGTTTTGCATATTCATAATTAGGGCTATCATTATACCTGCATTGCTTTTCCAGTTTTCATGGGATTCAAATAACGAGTTGCGAAAGTAAAGGACATTTTTTCAGCACTACATACAATTCAGTTTCGTTGTATTCAATTTATTGTTCCAGAAGTCTTGAATCTTTTGTCAAGCATCGAATAGCTTTCAGAACTTGTTTGAATAAAACATCCACTTGAAAAAAATGAAAACTATATGTAAGCTAGAAGTAATTTCATTATAATTTGTCATTTGTAAGAATATATGCATTTCTGATTTGAGAAACAGAACTATACCTTACGTTCAGAAAGACATTTTTTATAAGAATTTGAATAACATAAAATGTCTTAATATAAACATCGTCTAAAGGACATTAAAACCTAGTTTTTTTCTGAGACGTGTTGACAAAAAGGAAACTGATGTTTTATAAAACAATCGATATACTACTTCTATGTCATATAGTTAGTCTTTTTCAATTTTCTATGGATCAAGGGGGAAACTCACATTTTATATTAAAGTTGCCGCTTTCTGATCTTTTTGCTCAAAGTTTCTCCTCTCATTTTAAAAATAAAACGTGGGTGTACTGCCGAAAGTGACCAAATCAAAGGTTGGGAAAAGACGTTTTTGTGTTTTATGTTACGTGTTAAATCTGAATTTTTATATTTTGTCTATATTTTAATCTTTTCATCTTTTCAGCGTTATTTTATTCCGTTCCGTTTTTGCTACCTTTTTTAGCCTGCTTTCTCGTAAGAGGTTTTTCAAAAATGCCCCTAAAAAAAGCATGAAAGAAGGCTTAATGTATCGTAAAAATATCGCTAAAAATAAAGAAAACTCGAAAAATAAGGGAAGTAATTGAATAAAGATTGAAAAATAAAGAAATTGAAAGTAGGGTTTTGAGATGGGGGGGGGGGGAATGTGTGTATGTCTGTGTGTCTGTCCCCCCCCCCCCCCCCGCCCAATAAATTTTGAGGGAATTGTCCGATTCGACAGTTTTTTTTTTGCATTCGAAAGATCTCGGCGAGGAATCCTCATTTCAATTTTGAACAGTTCAAATATTTTTAACATGTTGAGTGCCACGCGGTTTTATAGCGACTTCCCCGTCAGGCCGCGCACGCAGGTATCGTAGTACAGCAATGCGAAGCGCAATACTGGCAAATTAGAATTTACTCGATGGAAATTTTAAAACGTATTAGGGCCATTGTTTTTTAGCATAGTGGAAGGTATTTCTGTTCGAAAGGGAATGCTTAGATAAGCATTCATTCAACACGTTAGGCCCCTCGCCTGTTTTGTTAATAGTTTGGCCCTCTAGAGATAAGATTACATTGAACTCCACTTTGGGTATGATAATATCAGTAACTTCTTGTCAGTGACCAGTGACAGACGTGGCACTCAACGAGTTAACATTAGCGCCTATGGGGAAATATGAAGAAAATTGTATACCCTATACACATAAGATCGAAGCTCCTTTGACCAAGCTTATTGGAAGGAATATTTTTTGATTTGAACAATTTTTGCTCAAATTTGAACATTTCAAAAAAGTTTCAGTGATTTGGATTTTGACTTGACAATAACACGTTTTACCAACTTTTGACTCGGTCACTTTTGGCAATACACACACACAATAAGAATGATTTTTTAAGCCTTCTATCATCATATTTTCAAATAATCGTACTGAACAGTAGGATGATACTAATGATGGTGTTGTCAAAATTGCAATTTAAAAGTTTGCACTGCATGTGTGTCTTTGATAGAACTTGGAAAGAATTGGCCCAACAATACCTTCCATCAGATTAGTATAAAAATAAATTATCCTTTTTTAAATATAATGATATCGAGCCCTAATCACGTTTCAATATTTGAATTAAAAACAATCATACAGCTTACATTTTTAACACATTGTGTGCGGGACAGGTACTAGTACGCTTTCTGATGACTGATACTGGAGCGTGGGACACGTACTAGTACGGGTTAGTGTAACGGCTTGGTTTCATTGTATCGCTTTTAAAGAAAGAAGTAGTAGGCTGGTGAACACATGTGGTAAACACAATTTTTGCTATTCTTCGTACAAAATGAAATGGAACAGAGCATGTCAAAACGACTTTGCAGTGATATACAAAGTCACAGCAGATGGCCCATAGCGCTAATTAGTTTTATGATTGCTATTATTTTTTTTTATGATGTAAGAATGGTTGTAAATAATATAATTCGAAAAAATTAAAACCATATATTTCTATTTTATTTTTCATATTTACGATACTATTATAAATTTATCCACTAAAAATTTTATTTTTTGGTTACAACAATCATAGTATTATGTATTTCAGTATAAAATACGAAAGGTTTAGGTTAAAAAATTAAATAATTTTCGATTTATTGAGATTTAACTAAATAACTAAATTAGCGCGCAAAACCACCGAGCCCGGCCTAATTCCGCCGCAAAATCTACACGCAATCATTGTGTTAATTCCAAAAAATGTGTAAATTTGTATTTACTAGATTGAATTTTCTAAATACTTATTGTCTGAACTTAATGAATGCTATTATTCTTAGCTTTTAGTACATTATTATCCTGGAGTTACATATAAAAGCATTCGCTAAACTGAATATGTTTATAGGTGTAGCATTATTATTTATTTATTTGTGTCAATTTTCTGTAAATTAGATTATTTTGCACTTTCTAAGGCAAATTCAAATTTTTATTTTCGTAATACAATATAATGTGGTAGTTTAAGCTCTAACTTGGAACTGAATATTCTTGTACATAGGATTAGATTAGACCGTACGTCCTCAGTGCTTCGAAGATTACAAAGTCATTACTTCCGTTTCTCTCCTAGCATTTTAAAATTTTAAGGATTAAGTGTAAGTTTCAAGCGAAATCATTTAAACTCACCGGAAAAACAGGACACTTTATTCTTTCAATTTATTACTTATCTTTAATACTTTTCTTCCTTCCGTTACTTCATCCAACATCTTTGCATTATTCATATTCTCCTGATTTTTGTTGGTATTCTTGATGTGATTCTAAAGCATATCTGTGCAACTAATGCCGCATAAATATTGCAAGCTGTTTAAATTTTAACAAAAGCTACATACTTGGAAAACTATGGTATTAGCTATATACTTTACAAAGCTTTATTAACTATTTTGTACAAAACACATTTAGAAGCTGTGATAAAATAAATATGCTTTACAACGACAAATCGCCGAATTGTTGCTAAGTTGTCATAAATTCAGTCGCCAAGTGTCAAGCAGCCGCCAACTGGGCTAATCTATATTATTAAAATATGTATGCGTTTATGTCTATCTGAACTGACATCTCCGGATTATCAGCTGTAGGTATCACCGTATTACGACTGACCTGAGGAACCTTTCCACACAGTATCAACCCTCGAGGGCTTTACCCTGATGGAGCTATAACTTGAAATCTAAATAATTAAAATATGTTGTTATTGTTTCTAATGTCACTTGGGTATCCAAGCTCCTCTTCGCAGAGCGACCAGGAACTAAGGAACTAAGGTAGTAAGGAATGCCTTCCGTTTATAGATGATTACCACAGCGGTGTAAGTACGACTTGGGTCATTAAGTATTTAGATGAAACCAGATGGCGCCCCCACAAATACGCCACCTTCATTTTTTGATCAAGGAGTGAAGGCATGGGAAATTCTCCTCCCTTCGGGTGCCCTCAGAACTGCCTCGGGACTTCAGTGTCCACGGATTTTACATGCACGTATCCCCAAGTGTACATGGTGGGTCTTCAGTAGATCGGTTATCGAAGATCCAATCTTCCGGTTAGGAGCCCGACATCTTAGCCAGTAGGCTACCACGCCACCTGGAAGGTCGCGGGTTCGATACCCACTGAAGACCTGCCATGTACACTTCGGGATACATGCATGTAAAATCCGTGGACCCCACTACCTCGCCCCGTGCGCAAGCAATCCTAAGACCTCGGCTCAGGTAGTGGTTTGGTGGAGAAAAGTAGGCTACCACGGCGTTAAAATATGTAAGTGTCGGTCTGTTTGTATGGACATCCCAGGCACCAAGCAGTCAACGAATGCTATTGTAGAGCGGGCTCAGCGATTAGGGGGCGGAATCATAACCTACTAATATACATGTAATGCGTATGTAATTATATCTGCTAAGCCTTTATTTGATGGTCCTGATTTATGTAATATTTTTAACGCCGTTTGCCCTAATATTAGTCTCATTTTCCTATTAAGTGGCATTTGTACGTAGTACTGGTGTATATGTTATGTCATAAAATTAACTAAGGATGAATAAATAGAGTTTAAACTAAAAACAATAATGTCCAAAAAGCAATTACCTTAGGGTAAGAAATGCAGAAAAACATTCAAGACCAAACGTAATAAGTTATTATATATTTTTTAATTATTTATATGTGCTTATATATATGTATACTTACATGTATGTATTTACAATTTTTATAATTCAATCAAAATATCCATCATGAACCTGCGGAGCAAGATTTTATTGTATTTTGTTCCCCTTCTTACATTGCATATGCAAAACGTGTTTTACTCACCTCATTTCATAAACTTTTATGAGAATATTCATAAATAAATGTACAATTCATTTTTTGAATAGAAATTTTGTGTCGACGTTAGAAAAGAAAATGTTTCGCAAAATACTTGATGAACAGATTGCGCTGGCAACTCAAGTATACTTTGAAGAAACAAGAATCACCAGAGGGAAAAAATGTAATGTATTTTAATATAAATTAAACAAGAGAGAAAACTGTTTCATTTTACTTTACTAGATCTTTTCGCTAAGAAATATTTCAGAGATAAAGTAAAGAAATGAGTTTCACAAATGTAACATTCTTGAAAATACAAATTCCAAGTCTAAAAATACAGCTTCAGAAAACTCTTTTAAAATAATATTCCATTTAAATAGTCCCAGAGGAAAATAATAAGGTATTACTGTATAAAACACATTTTTTTCTCTGCATTTCCAAAACTGTAATCACGGAAATTACAACTTTTAATTTATGATTCCGTATATCCTGTCATGATCTGGCATGTGAAAATGTGAATGATATGAATGATCTTCACAAGATAATTAAACTGTTACACTGTTCCGAATGGCCAACACCCTCATTCATATTTCATTCTTACGCAATTTAGAAAGCTCTACTCAACAGTTGCTTCGTTTTCGCAGTTTTTATATCCAGGATTTGGGACTGGGATGATAAATTGTATTCTGGAAATGGCATATTGAATTACTTTTTCAAAATAAACGAAGTGGATTTATAGGTCAATCATACGTTAGTAATATAATTTTTGACACATCGAAGAGTCAGTTTCATTTAAAAATGTCAGGCTAAAATTTCTTGTTAGACATCAGTAGCTGTTTTAATTCTCAATAACGCATAAACTCCGATTTATTTGATTTTTTTGGATTAGATATAATACGTGTTTCGGGATTTTAATTTTTCAATCTTCTATCATTCATAAACTCGTTTTTTTTTTTTTTTAAATTTGATTTCAAACAAAAAAGAAAATTAATAATGTACGTATTTAACACGTTAAGTGCCACGCGAATTTATAATAAAATTCCAGTCAGGCCACACTTTTAGTATCAGTCACCAGTAACCGATGTGGTATGAACGGAAAGTTCAGGGTTCAGTGAAATCCTGTAACAAATAAAAATTAAGTAAATTTTTAAAGAATTTTTAGAAATTGCAGCGTATTTTATCAAGTTTTACATCATATTTTCACCGTCAGCCACCTGTGACTGACGCGGCCTAAACAGAAAGTTCAGTGTCAGCCACCGATGGCTAACGCGGCGTAAACGGAAATTTCAGTGTCAGCTACCGATGGCTGACATGGCGCTCAACGTGTTATGGATTTTGTGTTTTTATCATTATCGTTTATATAAAAAACACTATTGTGTGATTTTGGTTTCTTTGTATATGGTGCTTGAGACTTTTACTTTATTTAAGAGTTTGCAAGTTTAATTCTGAATTACCTAACAAAAGTGCTTGATAATGAAGAAGGCAAAACACATTAACTGATACTGAATATTAATTAAAATAAAGATCACTGGAAATAAAAGGATTTCACACGTAGATGAGCAATATGCGAATAATTATCTGCACATTAAATTGTTAAAATTTAACTGCGCGTCTATAAATTAAATATTTCTTCAACAGCTTTAAACTAAGAATTCTTCGAGAGAACTGTGTTTACTTTTCTTCTTGAATTTTCAGCGTACATTGTTTTCTTTGTGCGTAGTTTGAAACAAAACTTTAGAGAATTATCTCGTTAATGAATTCAAAATGGTGCATGAAGAAATTACTAAAAGTCAGCTGTTTATTCTAGTCGGGTTCGCTGCCCACATTATCTCCTCTAAAATGTAAATATTTCTCAAAGTTGAGCTCCTTTTTTCCCCCTTATTCTCCTTAATGTAAATGTTTATGCAGATCAATGTACTTTAACTTAATTCGAAGAATTTTAAAATGTATTCGACTGGCTGGAAACTTAAGTTGGAAATAATTGAAGAATATCGCTTGATTTTAGGAAGTTTTAGTTCCTAAAAGTAAGGAGGAATTTCTTTAATTGTTTTTATGGAAGGCTTGGTATCTCGGTAGTCGTTGTTAAGTAATTATTTAATGCGTATTTTTTGATGATATTTGTACTGCGTTAAAAAGTTATATGACTAAGGTTCAGTCATAATATTTATTTACACATTTCATTTTTGTTGATATTCAGTTTTTAGTAGCAGAAGAGTTGTTAAGGTTGTAGCGTTCGAGTCTACTTACCTCAAGAGAGTTTAGTAATGGGTTTCCCGTTTGGGTGTTGTAGATTTCTTGATTTCTTTTTTTATACTAATGAAGGGGCTCGTTTCGTCAGCCTTGAAAGAATTGTATGCAGGTTTTTTAACTTTGCCTATTTGTATTTTTTAAAGACAAATAAGTAAGGAGCTGCAAAGAGGAAAATGTATAATTAGTTTTTTAAATAATCCCATTTTCGAATCCCCTGCTTTAGTAATTGTTTTCAGAAATGAGAACATTCCTATATTGTCTAGCCCTCTTCAAGTTGCATCATGAGGGTCCTGTTTTTTCCTACACAGTAATACAGATCTTAAAGAGAACACATAACAGTTATTTTCCCCTAATTTTCTCTGCGACACGAAATATTATACATTATAAACTTATGTAAAACGGTGTGGAAGAATGCAGTTCATATAGCGCCCAGCGATTTGCATGGTTATCAAGACTACAAAAAAGAAGAAATGCAGGTGTTACGAAAAGTGTCACGTATAGCTATTAGTTAAAAATTAAGGCATATTATTGTATTTCAATTCCCCGTGGTAGCCTAGCGGTTAGAGCGTCAGACCTGGAAGGTCGCGCGTTCGATACCCGCTGAAGACCACCCATGTACACTTGGGGATACATGCATGTAAAATCAGTGGACCCCAATACCTCGCCCCGTGCGCATGCAATCCTAAGGCCTCGGCTAACAGGTAGGGGTCTGGTAGAGAAAAGTATGCAGTAGCCCCCAATTCATTGATTATTACCAACACGACCTGCGTGTATAGCGATTATATGATGCAGAACGTAAACTAAATGGCCGAAACAAGCATTTATAACTAACAGCATGAAATGTGAACCAAACGCTCCAAGAAATTTTGAACTATTCATAAAAATATCATATATGAATTCAATAATTGAAACTTTAAGGTATTTTCTTTCCTTTAAAACAATATGTCGCTCCTCTGAGATTTTTTAAATTTTATTTATTATGTTGTATTATGCTTGATATAAATATAAACCATAAATAATCTATTTTAATAAAAGTAGAAAGAATTAGTCGTATGAATTTTATATTTTTAAGCTTCTTTGATAGAAATATACTGTTGAATGCTCCTTGCATTAAACATTTTAGTTCTTGACAAAAAGGAGCGATTGCATTCGTAGAAAGAAATGACAGTTACATGAATTTTCTCTCACTCTAAGTCTTTAACTGACAGCAAAATTTGTTTCCATGATATATATTTAGCGTAATCTTCCTAGATTTGTTTGTCATTTATTTCTCAAAAGTGGGTATTCTCTTGTCTCATTTTTTACGGTATGTTTGATATTTATATTCGCGTTTCTGGCATTTCTTGTGAAAGTATGCCTTCGAAATAGCGATTTTTGGTTTTAACCAAGTTGTCTTAAAAAGTGCTATCGTGGTTTTTTTCCACTGAAAATATTTATTACTTTTATTTGTATTTTAAAATGAAAAATCAAACCGTGATTTTAATAAGTTTAGAGGAGTGTTTTAAAATCAAGTATCTAAAAGATTTGCAAAATTATTATCTACGATATATAAATAAGCAAAGAGAAAGCAGTTAAGTAGTATTTTCTCCTCTGTTTGTCAACTGATTTTCATGGTTTTATTTTTAATTTTGTAGCTATTTAGGAGCTTTTGTGTTATCAATTGAAAAAAAATATAAGGTTTTTTTCCTTCTACTTTCGACGTAAATTCGAAGCCTTTTCTTAGAAGTCTTTATTCGTTATACTTTCATACAACTCCTACAATCTACAATATTTGTACAGTACTCAGTACATGTATTAATATTTATAATTCAAAGTAGAGGCTAGAAGAAAAAAAATGCATTCAAATAAAGCATTAATCAAATTGACTACAGTCTAATATATTTGTAACAATGCAACATTCAATGGCCTCTCTCAAATCACAATATCATTCCAAACAATTGAAAACCAGGTAAAAATAATACGGATAAATTTATTGCTTTATCAGACATTATAAAACTAAAGAATATTTATGCAACAAGTTTCAAATTTTAATAATATATATGAGGAATAATGTATTTTCATTAAATCTTTCATTTGATTGTTCTTTTTTTGCCATTACTTTTTATACTACTATTCCATAACAACAACATCATTTTTCCATAAAAGATGAATCACAAAGACCACATAAATTAAATACAAAATATGATTCTGACACCAATCGCATAAAGAATTTCAAAACGTAACATACAAAAGAAAACTGGAATTTTAATTTCAACTATTGCTCGTCATGTAAATAGCTGCATAAATTGCTGAATTTAATTCGAAGGCAATTATCATTTTTCATTCCATATTCGCTTACAATAGATAATTTGTTTAAAAATTATCCGAACAATAAACAATAAAAAACTAAAATTCGCTTTTTTTTTGCGAGACACTAATTAGTGGCCAGTAAAGCAAGTTCAATTATTTTTTTCCGAATAGCAAATTATTGAACCTGAAAAACTGCATAGACATGAAGCAATCTCCTAGAAATTAACTTTTATAGAAATTAAGTCTTTATAATTTGTACATAAATAATCCGAGAGTTGCTTTTGGGAATAACGACATTTTTTTTCCTTTTCTTCACTTCAAACTAATATCATCAGATAGAATCCAAAAAGTTTGGGTTTAAGAGAGGAAGAAATAAATAAATTTTCACGCGTAATATTTTCCCGTTAATCGCATCGAAGGTTGACAAATAATTACATTTCCGTGCCGCAATAAGAATTTAATCTTTAGTTATTTAAACTGATCAGAAAATTGTAACTTCCTATGCTTGTGCCAAGGAAAACGTGCGTTTAAAAATGTGTTTCATATTTTTGGAAAGCTATAACTCACAATTTACAACGCAGCGATAAAAATTAATAAATAAAACACGAAGACATTTAAAATAAATGAACTTTGTGGGCACAAGTAAAACTGAAAAACAATTATACACGTAAAGAAAGCACAAAAGAGCATTAAGATGCAGACATATGTTTCGGGATTGTTTCGAATCCCTTTTTCAATGCAGTAGTAGAGCTTCTAGATGCAACGACATCCAAATGAATCCAAATGAACATCCAAATGAAGCTTCATTTGGATGTTTTTGCTCTACTACTGCATTAGAAGCTCTACTACTGCATTAAAAAAGGGATACCACGCAATACCGAAACATATGTCTGCATCTTAATGCTCTTTTGTGCTTTCTTTACGTGTATAATTGTTTTTCAGTTTTACGAAGACATTTATTCGAAAAGAATTAACGCTACTAGATAAGCTTACATATTTTATTCAAAAGAAAGTGACTGCACAACCGACTAGTTTTTTCTAACTTTATTTGTGGAATTATTATTAGAATAACAACCTTTTTCCCCTAAAATATATTCTCTTAATCAGGAAAGCCAACAAGATTATTAAAAATGCTGCTTAAATACATCAAAGCTGCTTAGTACTTGATTTAAAAATTAATTTATCCGGTTAAAAACCTTTGAAACAATGACTCTGCAGATTTTATAAAAACTCGAATTAAATTTAAAAGGCTGAAACTGAATGGGATAAAAGAATCAAAGTTCTTTTGGGGTATTTTTTGTTCCTTAGTTGTAACAACTGTATTTTTTACAAAAGAATCTGTGATAGTCATGTAAAAATTTTCAGTGCTGTTTGCCTGATTTGAAAAAGAATAGTTCCCTCGCTATAATTTAATTTCATTCAATTGGATGTTTCATTTTGTGGTGTGTGGATCATGGGTGTGTGATAAGAGATAAAAAAAAATAAATTAGATTTTTAACGACTTATGTGCGTACATTGAATTTCTGGTGCATAGCTTTGCGGCGATAAGAAAACTAGACAAGAGTAAAAAACAGGTATGAAGAGTATAAATAAAGGACTTATAGGTGTGTTTATAAAATAAGAAATTATAAATATTAAATTAGTTTTTCATAGTTTGAAATTTCATAGGAGCAATATGGGCAAAAGAAATGGGTCGGATGTCGATAAATTTGATAGTCAAGAAATATTAGTTCATAGATGCAATTATCAATTGCTTGATATGACAAATGATAATTTAAATGCAAACAGTCATTTTTTCATTTAAATTCTATTTTCGGAACTCTTATATTTTTTCAAATGAATAACTCTTTAGCAGTTGTTTTAAAGGTTTAATGTACTGTTTTTGTCTTCCATTAAATGTGCTTATATGAAATTCAGAAGCAACAAAAATTAATTATTCAGCATTATTAAAACATTAATTTAACTGTAGCGCACTGTTAACTGATAGCGTACTTGCTTGACACGTGTGTAAAGCGAAATCTTCCTTTTTCTTATCATCTAATAGGATTAGAGAAACGAAACTTCAATAGAAGCATCAAAACTGAAATACATCAAAGGTTCTCTAGTCTGACCGACTACTTTGTCAATTCCCTTTGAAAAAGAACGCGGAAAAGCACAAACAGACTCGGAAATGTGCATAAGTATTTGAGAATGGATTTTTTAATGTCTTGTTTACAAAAAAATCTGAAGTTTTTGAACAGGATTTTTTCTAAAAATACGTGGGTTTTATGATCACTTTACCCCACCTAACTCTTTGTGGAGCCTCGGGAAAGATGTTTTTGTTTGCTTAGATCTTTTTATCGTAACGTTCATGATAATTTTTGTAAATTAAACAAAACATTTTAAATCTTTCAACTAATAATCAGCCAATTTAGTTTACCATTGATACATTCATGATGATTATTTGTTTGATTTCTTCCGGACAACTAGGCACTTCTCAAAACTACTTCATGGCCTCATTTTACTAATTATTGAAGCTATGATTCCTTAATTCTCCCCATTGAGGAATTTACTTTGTCAACGTTTCCTTTGAATAATTAAATTTCATGCACCCGTTTCAAAACGTTTCTGAAAACTAATTCTTATTCGTACATGTCAGCAGTGGACCAATATCCTCTTTTTGTCACACTAAAATTTGTTAAGTATATTGCAATGATTAAATCATATCATATTGTTTTTATTATATCTTTAGTGTCCTTTTTTTCATTGTCATTTTATTATTTTTATATGTTGTATATTTTCCTTCATAAAATAAAAAACTAACTCCCTGGTATTTCAGCCCATGATGGACTTTTACCTCTCTAACAATTTTCCTCCAAAGCCCCCTGTCTTTCGCCTTTTCCTTAGAGTTTCGGACATTTAGGTTTTTAAGGTCTTTCTCCACCTCGTTTACCCATCCTTTAACCGGCCTTCCTCTTTTCCTCTATCCCTAGCAGTGTCCCTTGAAAATATTCTTAGTGCTACTTTTTTTCTCCATCGTCTCAAGGTGTCCCAGCCATTGTTTTATTTTCGTTTTTATATAATTAATTATATTTTTCCTTTAAATAATCTTTCAATAATCTTTTCATAAAATAAAAGTAAGCAAAGAAAGATCAATTAGGAAAGTAAAATGAAAAAGAGAAACTTCAATAAGCAAATGAAAATGTTTTCTATACTAAATATTATACTATACTAATATTAAACATGAAATCTAATTTGCAGTTTTCTCCCTATTACAATAATTGCCCCGGTTTTTCTATCGATTCTTAAAAGCTTTGTCGCTCCTTTTCGGAGCGACTAGAGCAAAGGACCACAGAGTAATGAAGAAACTATGCCGTCCCTAAAATATGAGTCCTGAAGAAATAGGCAGAATGAAGGTTCTTACATTTTAAAAATTCAAATTGATCTCGAAATCATTAAGATGCATGATAATTCTCATAACTTCTGCATTTGCAAGGCTTTTAAAGTTGCTAGTTTAAACTCAGTAGTCATCAGTCGAAAAATAAGTAACAATTGTCTCGTAGTTAGTTGGAGTTTAAAATTGCATGTAGTACATCAGTCTTTTTCGGAACACGTGTCTAAGACTGGAATCACTATTTTGCCATATTATTTAGAGGAAACAAATTTGTGTCATTAAGGGGCACAGTACCTCAAAATTGCTCAAATTATCGATTTTTTTAATTACTTATATCGGCAGATAAAGTTAATAAGTTGCTTTAAAGCTTCATGAAAAATTTCAAACCTATTTGAGCAAAACTTTAGATGATGTTCCGGTTTTTGTAAATGATTTTTGCTGTTTTCATTCTGCATTTAAAATCTTCTAACGCGTTTTGTGAGGTTGAAGATATTTCGTTTAGAAAAAATGCAAAAGTTGGGTTTACTTGTTTCTTGCAAAATGATTGGAAATACTTCCTTTACGTGCAAATTTATGGCTTCTCACAGCCCTGATTGGTAAATGCTAGTGTAATGTCATACTGTATTTTTATGCTTCGACCAATCTTGGTTAAAGTGCCAAAGCTGAATTTAAGCGCTGCGGCCGCACCCCCTCGTATTGGGGGTACTCTGTGGAACCGAAAAGGTATAGACAGTATGGCTGTAGTTAGCATTGATTACCAAGAAAAGTATGGCATAAAAGCCATATAAAAAGCAAAATGATAACAATTTCAATACATATTTGTTATTTTTGCCAGATTTCATGCCTTAGAACTTTTCTTTTTATTTCCACACGATTATAATTCAGTCGAAAATAAGTTTAAATGCAAATGTTTTAAGGCATTTATGAGTATCTATTTTGTAACTTCTGCTGTTAGAAGAAAAAAAGATTCACGAAATCATATGCATTTAAAAGTCAACTTAATATTCATTTTCGTGTAAGCATAGTTCGGTTTCTGCCGATGGAGTAATGGCCTAAAGTAAATGTTTTGATGAAAATGTTTTTCAGCATTCATTGTAGCTTTTTTGGAAATGTCAACAAATGTTTAAATCGAATAAACCTAAAAAATACCTGTGCTGCGAAATGTTTTCCGCAAACTAGATAGGGATACATTCACACTGCTAGATTTCATGAAGTAATATAATGTGAAAGAAATGCCTTTTTATTCCCAAGACAATTGTTTCTTTTGTACTTGTTCAGAAACTTTTGCTAGAAAGAAAGTGATTTCGGGGAGGGATTTTAACTTTCTTTTATTTTTTGTCATATTCAGAAATATATAATATCTTCTCAAGTCCACCCAAAAGCTATATTTTTTTTATAATGAAAAATATAGTAGCTTTTCTCGCAATGCATCATCATTGAAAAATCATGGCCAAAATTTCCATTCCTTTTTACGTATGTGCGTATCAGCTAAAAAAGCTAAATGGAATTAATTACAAAGCATCGCAAAATTTATTGCGAATAGAAACGTATTGCAGCCAGCAATTGAGGTTCCAGTTCCGCGCAAACCTTTATAGGGTCAGGTGAGAGAAAAATGGGAAACGAGAGAAAGAAAGAGGAAAGAAATGAATAAGCGTGCAGAAATGATTCTGTTCAAGCAAATTGTATGCGCTCTAACATTGTTTAGCACTTAAAATAATAACATACTGTCAAATTTTTCCACATTAGCTACTAAATGACACTAACTATTTCATCCCATGAAAAAGGACTTTGTTTTCTCCTGGGACCTGCAATTATAACGAATCCGTATAATAGTGCATGACAACCTCAAATTCTACGCTCAGAAGAATCAAACAGCAAAAATTAGCATATGTAAAATTTCGTATTTTTCTTTTAGGCACATTATAAATCGCAATTAAATCAGTCATTTGAGAAACACCCCATCTCCATTTTTGGCCGAAATTGAGTTAGACATATTAAATTGTTGATGAAGGCTAGACAAATCCAATACGCAAAAAACATTTCATCTGCACTTGGTAACCATGGTGATGCCGCATTTGAAAATATCCATTCCTTTGAGAAACACCTCATCTCTTGGAAATGTGTTGTTTCTCAAATGACGGTGTGACCGCGACTTTAGTGTAATCAAACGAAAAATTGAAACAACTGACAGGATTTACACAGTAAAACAGTATGCTGAACTTATGTTGCACTCTGCTGCTATTCAGGACTAGTTCCTGGTGGAAATAGTAGAAAGTGGAAAAGTGAAGGATTTTAAATCATGGTGTCATCAATTTTATAAAAAGAATATAATATCTAAGGAGACTCAAGGGGGCAAGGTACATCCCAAAGGAAAACAAAATAAAATTCAACATGTCAACTTTTATGGAGTTTTATTACTCTAATAAACATGTAGGCCAAGTTAAAGTAAAAGACTTTATTGGTGGACTCAATAAACAAACTTTTGACTTGAAAAAACCGGGAACTGGTTTACCAGAGCTTCCAAAAATCAGTGCCTACTCGCAAAAATGTGTACCTATCAATATCAACGAAATCAATGACCTCAAGAAAGTCGAAGCCTATATACCTGCAGACATTGTTAGTGAATTTTGTTCAAAAATTTATGACTGGCCAACTATCGATATGGATGACATTGAACTGTTTTAAGAAACAATGTTTGGAAAATGTGTATATATTATTTGAAAAAACAAAATACTGATTTTTATTAATAATTTCATTGTTTTACCTTTTGTTTCATACCTGATAACATATCGTTTAGTCAGTCATTTGAGAAACAACACATCTCCAACAACGTTTATAATTTTTTAAATATCAAAATAAAAATAATAAAATTTTATTTTGGGTGAATTAGCTTACCAAACCCCTGAAGAAACATATAAAAAAATTCAACAAATATATGATGTTAAATTATGGACCAGCTGGGTTTTTCTTATTTCCCGAAAGTTTACTTTTTTGGATATGAGGTGTTTCTCAAATGACCGATTCAATTTAAATGTTGGACAAACGTGTATGTGCAGATCTAAAATATTACGAAGGAATAGTTTAAAGAATTAATGTTGAAGGCTGCAAATTAACTAAATTAATTGTAATGGGGAAGGGGATAAATCGGTGCGTTACCGTGGAGAGAGAATTTAAGTCGAGACGGAAAGCAATAATTTTCTCTCAGATGCCAAAAGCGGAAAATTAAAGGCTTCGCTTACAGCAATTAGCGTAGCAATGTTACCGAAATTCGCTAATTTTTATCATTGTGCAGTACGTAACGCTTGTTCTTCTTTAGAAATTAGACTATTTGTTGAACCTGAATGTTAGTACACTTCTGTTGAAACCATGTTAAAGTTGTTTAAAGTTTATAGGCAAAATTATTGTTATTGCAAGCTTATATGCATAGAATTAGCAACAGTCTGTGAAATTGTATTTGTACAAGATTCATTGCATTTTGTAAATCTGCCTGGCAAACTGAAATTTGCTGTTTTTACAATTTTTAAGAATACATTTTGACAAAAAACACGAAGAAATAACGTAATTTCATTTATTGAGCTAATCATATTTAAACTTTTCAAATATCTGCCACAAATAAAACAATATTCTGGAATAAAATGGTATTAAAACGCAGTTTATAAAAGAAAAATTTTTAAACGTAGTCTTATTTAAGTTACTAGACTGACAGAGAAACTCTACCTTTCAACGTGTGAATTCCATATGGAAATTTGCTAGCAGGCACAGAGGTCTACAAAAGGCTGCTAATGAAATGTTTTGATAAAATAAGAGTAAATAATACCTATCGAGACTTATTAGGTTTTGTGTGGAGTCTCAAATCTCATTTGCCTTTGAACGCCTGAAATGAGAAACATTGAAGCTCTGCAAACTAGTACAAAATCATTTTGTACTAGTCATGCCGTAATTTATCAGCTAAATACAGTTAATATCACCCATTCAATGTTGCTAAATATTGTACAGCACTAACTCAAACTATTCAAAACAAGTGTTCATGCATTAGTTTCATGTTCGCTTGATTAACCATTTCGCATATCAACTTGTAAAGAACAAACGAACCATAAGTTCTATTAAAAAAAAAAGATACAAACTATTGATTTATGGTCTTAGCGAAAAAAAACATAGAGATTCTGTTGATTTTTAGCCCTATGACTTGAAAAAAAAGTTACTGAACACACTTAAAAAATTTTTAAGTGCTTTAATTCCACAATGTTTAGATAATATATAATCATTCATAAATTTTCCAAGAAAAATGTGGGCTTTTGTTTTACTCGTATGTATCTATAGTTTTTGTCTCTAAATTAGTACCATGTTAAATGACAATATATTTGTAATTTCAAACATCGCCTTTTAACTAATAAAGATATATACCTTATGTTTATTAGCGAGCACACAAGCAATAGTATGTTCATTTCGGACTTATAAAATGTTACAAATACATGGCAATTACTTATCTGATCGCGGAAGGTACACTTCATCTAGCTTAATAATTCAAGTTTTTGAGAAAGTTTAACCTAACTTATGTTGGAGGTTAATGAAGTGGTAATAGTTATTTACTTCAAACTTTTTTTTGACTATATGAAATGTGTTCCTTTTTTAGCGTACTTTCCCGTAAAAGTTTTAAACAATAATAGTAAATGAAAGGCTTAATGTATCGTAAAAATATCGTTAAAAAGATAGAAAAGTAAAAATAAGTGAAGTAATTAAATAAATATTGGAAAATAAAAGATTTGAAAGTAGGGTTTTGAGATGGGGGGGGGGATGTGTGTCAGTCTCTCTGTCAGTCCCCCTCCCCAATAACTTTTGAACGAATGGTCCGATTTGAAAGATTTTTTTTTTGCATTCGAAAGATTTCGGTAAAGACATCTCATTTCCATATTTTGCTTTTCGATTTGAACATTTATTTTGATCATCTTTGAACAGCTCCAAAAATGTTAACATTAGCGCCTATGGGCAAATTATGTAAACTTCAGGCGTAAGATCCAAGTTCCTATGGACAAGCGTATTGGAAGAAGCTCTCGTCGTGAAATGGTTTTTGATTTGAATCCTTTTTGTCCATTTTTTAACAGCTCAAAATATATATAGCCTACTGGTAAATTTCAATCCCATATAAATCATGATCTAACAGACCGATTTGCTTGGAACAAACTTTATCGGAAAGATGTTATGACGTAGAAAATGTACAGATACAAAGTTCAACCAGAACTAAACGAGCCTATTTTCCTATGAAATTTTCTTATCAAGATTTTTAACCCTCTAACTATGGGTAACGTCAATAGACGATTTGGCGAAACTTTCCTGTGTTACGGGTAACGTCAATAAGCGATTTGATGAATTTTTGCTGAAAATGTAGGTTGCAGGATAAAAAGTTGAACACATGGAAATGTATTCGTTCTTTACATTATAAGTAATAATTTATTACATTGAAAATGGCAAAATTAGAGGTGGAGAAGGATGTAATGACCACCCCCTTTTGAAAGTGTGCCGCCGATTTGCAGGCAAAAAAAGTGACATCTCATAGGAATTTTGATCTTGAACAAAAAATGTCCAAATCAACAACTCAAAAAATCGCCATAGGTCGAAAATGGGGCTTGTACGACTAATGTTGATTGGAACTCTCCAGTCTCCAGTTTTGCCTTTTTCATGTAAGAAACTCATGACATATACATAAGAAATAGATGTATCGCCATTTATGCAATTTTTGGATACTTTTTTTTTGGCGTTCAGACAAACAGATTTGTGAATATATTCCTATACTTAAAGGATTAAGGATATTTTCGAATGAATGAATGATTAAATGAATGAGCGAGAGAATGAATGAATAAATAAATGAGTGAATAAATAATAAAATAAATAAACGAGTTAATAAATGATAAAATGAGTGAATAAGTACATGAATGAGTGAATGAATGAATGAGTGAGTGAATGAATATGTATTAAGTGTTGAAAAAGGTATATTTGAAGTCATCAAGAACTAAAGCTAAATGAGAAAGAGAGAGAGAGATTATAAATTTGAAGTTGTGTGTCTTTGGGAAAGTAGGCTCGTATAGTTCTAGACGGAACTTGTTTAGCTTTATGCGAGCAACGAATTTCGTGAAGGCTTCAAATCAGTATTTATTCAACTTCCAATAAAATCACTTGTATATATATAATATTACTCCATCTACTAAAATCCTGCTCTCCTGTAATCAGCTTTAAAATATTGCTTTTTTACTCATGAGGATATTCACACATGCTAAAGCACGAAATTCCTTAACGGAAAAAAAATTCATGCAGTTTGATTAATATCTATCCAATTTGAGCCACAAGCTTACTCATATCCCAAATTATCGATTTCACTGCTTCAACTAACCTGGTCGATGATACATAATTTTCCTTCAACATTTTGGGTAGATAAATTCTCTTTCAGAATCGGCAGTTTCTCTTTAATATCGGATTGCATATTTCCATTACATTTCATCCTCTAGCTGCTTCGATATTAAATCATCTCTCCAAAACTGGGATTCGGAACGTTTATTCCGGAACTCGTCAGAACATGCATTGTAATTTCACTTTTAAGTGTTTCCACAAACCGATTACGAAAATTTTGGCGACGAAATTAACCCAAAGTTTTGAAGGTTATTACGTTTAATTTTTACTTGAATAATCGATTCTTCCTGCTTGAATGAACTCCCAAATTATGCTCGCATTTAATTCATAATTATGTTTTAATGTAGTACGTCAGAACTCTACACTCCTACAGACTTCGGTAAAATGAATTTCTTTTAAAGCTTTATTATAGTAACCTTGTTGGAATAGTCATATTGACTCGTTACAAGGAATGTTCGTTAAATTGAAATTATTATAAAGTAGGAAAAGTTAAATTGTATCCTTCAAAGCTTATTTTATCGCATATTGCCCCTAACCCTAAAAAAACTGGTAGCATGTTGCAGCAAAAATGGGTGCCAATTTATTGGCTATGGTGCTTATCTGTACTACAGTTTGGTGCAGCGTGCACAAGTTAGCAACAAAATATCATATAACTGAGCACCACCCATTCTAAACATCATATTGCATCGTTTTTTGGTGCAAAATACCACTAAATTTCTGACAATAAATAATGAACGCACTCGAAGGACTACAGACAACTATAGGACCAGTATTAGAACTTCCCGTAACAAAAGAAAAAAGAAGAAAAAATAAATAATAAATAAATACAAAAAATATTAAGTAAATAAATGAAAATGAAGAAAAATAAATATATAAAATAATATTTTTATGTATAGCAGCTAAGATCATTTACGGGATAGGAGAGGTTACGTTAGTTACCAAGTTATCAAGAAAACATTGAACCAAATTTTAAAGTCAACTTTAAAAATTGCTATATCGATGCGCTATGTATTGAAACTTATTTCTGCTATACCGAACAGTGTATATTTTTCTTTGTTATTACGGTAGAATTAGTTATAACTAGGATGTCATAAATGTGATGTCATATGTTCTGAACTTTATGTAATGAAAAATGCCTAATTATGTTTCATACATTAGTCCTTCAGTGTGCGTCTCCATTTTAATTTCACACACCTGTCTTAGAAGTAAAACAAAACAAGGTTTCCATTATTTAATTTTAATTAATTGTCCGCAGTGGACCAGTCGGTAGAAGCTCGGTTTCCGCAGAACACCGAAAGTGAAGCAACATCGACTTAGGTCAATGTTTGGGAGGGTGCCAACCTCTCGAGGCTTGTTCCTATGGCCATGTATGCTAAAGGGAGCTGGTGCAAGCTAAATAGGTCGTGGCTCCTAAGTCCTCCAATCCCAGGTGACGGTCTATGATCTGGGAGCAGGTTCAAAAATTAAGAGGCCACAAAATTTGGGGTCAAGTCCGTCTTCAGCCCTCGTGGTTCCTTACTCTAAAATGAAGCTGCATATTTAGCTAATTTCTCTCCTTTCAGCAACGAAGAATTTTCTGGCAATTGCGGTCTAAAAGAGCAATTTTTAAGAAGAAACATTAATTCAGATAGTGGTTCATACTTAATAATACTTGATTTAATTGATGCAGAAGTGAACTTCTAGGTGAAAAACATTCAACTGAAGATGAATGTTCAGTTGGATGCTCCAATAGGATACTTTTCACTTAGAAGCTGTCTTGTTCTGTATTGAAAAAAGAGGCTCCTTGCAACCTCGAAACAACTGCCTGCAATATTTTCCAGAAATTAGTATATACTATAAGTTTTATTTTTCTTTTTAAAACGTAATTATCAAATTAATTGCTATTCTTTCAAATCAACATCCAAAAACTTAATTAGTTGTACCGTTTTCACATTTTTGTGAAAAATAACAATAATAAAATTGAATCAATTTGTGAACTTAATCAACGAAATTAAAAGCTTCCTCACGCACACTGTTGTTTTGCACACTTTACATTTAAATCTTATGTTTAAAAATGTGTACTGTTAATTTTAGCGAAACAGCTTGCTAAGTCTGTTATTTCACAGTTCCAATCTATATCTTGAAAAAAGTTACGCTTGAGTTAACCTCTTGAATTTATGTTGACGTTTTTATTCAATCATAATAACAAAAATCAATGCTTATTTTCTAACACCCAACGATAAGATTTTTTTTCATTATAAGTTAATGATATGTCTGTTAAAGTCATTTAGTCGTGTAAAATTTATATAATCGAAAGTGTTTTATTATTTTTGAACCGAAGTTTTGAGAATTCTTCCGCTGGAATAAGCTTAGACCTCGACCGTCTTAAAAACTTATATTGCAATTAAATTACTATTGATGATATAATTGGTATGGAAAGGAAATCAGAGAAAAATCTACGAAAGATCAAACTTCCAACAAGAATACCCTACAATTATCTGAGTGGAAAAAGAATTCACTTCAAAGTTCAAACTTTGTTCAGCTCATAATTACAATCTTTTGATATCGTCTAGTTGTAAAAGACGTAATCGTTTAACTTTCATTATTTCTTAGGAAAAAGTTTGGAACTTTTATCTAAGAAGAGGAAAACTCTGAAATTAGTATTTTTTTTTTTAATTAAGACTAAGGAAAAACTTGTTTTTCACCCAACGTTTTTTATAACTCATAATCGTCAAAACTATCTTGATTTCGAGTCAAAAGTTTTGCTTTTTAATTACGTTTTTGTGCTAAAATTTGAAGACACTAGTTTGTTTACAAAATTTAAAACAATTAAACCTCATATTATATTCTAAATTAAAAATCTTCTAATACCGAGGTTTAAGATATTTTAATCTGATGCGTACATTATAGTGTTATGAAAAATTAATTTGATATTATCGAAACATATAAACCTTAACACCTTTCTATTGAAATGAAAATACATAGAATATATGTAAGGTCTTTACTTTATAATTTTAAGACAACCTTAGTTCAAACATAAACATACAAATAAAGTACATTTATTGGACAAATATTATTGGACACAAGCACAAGTTACACAGGACAACATTAAAGTTTCCAAACTCGACTGTTTTTACTATTTTCTCCCCCTTTCAAGCTCTGTTGCGGTTGCAGTTAATATACCACAATATATATAAATATGAAATATTGTTTAACAATACAAAAAGAAGAACGTTGAAAAAACTTAATTATCTATGTAACATGCAAATGAATGCAATAATAATAAAATTACACGTTAATTTAAAGCACAAATGAGCAAAAAATGCATTTTTTGCTCATTTGTGCTTTAAATTAACGTGTAATTTTATTATTATTGTTTTCTTGCACAAAGTTAAATTATTTTTATGCAAATGAATGTTAAACATATTTGTAAATTTGTGGGGTGCAAAAAGTAGTTTAAATATATAACTTTTAAAAGTTTAAATGAATTACATTATTGTAATAAATATCGTTACTATGAAAAACATTTTTTGAAGTAATGATATTTTCCAAGCTGGCAGGGTAAGGCGCAGGCCTCGTGCGCCCAAGTTCGTAGTAACAAACCTGGCCCCAGTCGATGGATTTTCAATATGCAAAAAATCGACAGCGCCCATGTCGTATGAGTATGCGGTATGTTAAAAATCCCTTGAGTATCCCTGGTGTGGACACTCAAGTTAAATTCCTAGTGCAGTTTCGCATCAATTAGAGCTCAGGTGCCGCCAGGATGAAACTGAGTGTCGAAAAATTGCGGCAATGGTGCCACACTTATTGTGGTGCCCTGAAAGCGTTTCTGGTAACGCACTAACTCTGCAATGTTTAATAGCCAACATATACGCAGCCTATTAGAGCGAAGAAGACTATTTGCCAATTATTTATTTGAAAAATATAAATCATATTTAAATGCTTTACTAAGTTACACTCTTCTCGTATTATGTAAATTTCTGTTTAAAAATGATTCTTGTAAGATTAGAACATATACATTATGTTGACGAAGAAATTAATAGTATACTTGAGATTTGTATTTATATAAAATACATTTAGAGGAGATAAAGTCCCCACCTTTTTATTTCTTATAATGTTCAGAGTCAGGTACCTAATGCATTATACTAAAAGAAATATCTGTTATGAATTATTCAACAATATGTCACAGAAAAAAAGCGCTTCCGGATTTACTAGGTCAAACAGAGTTTTATGTTCGCGTTTTCGCAAGTGCTGATCATTTCTGAAAGTCCCATTTCTCAACTAAGTACATTTTTCTTCCATCTTTTATGATGTCAAATAACATAAACTTTATTTTCTCCTCGAAAAGAGATGCTAAATAAAACTGAATCTGCTAAAATAATCTATGTTGCATTTTAAATGCACAACTAAAATGTTCAAAATATTTTTGAATTCAGAAGTGATAATACAAAAATGCAAGATTGAAATGATACCTTTCGTATTTACTAAATTAGGAGTCTTCCTCCGTGCAACAGTAATAATCTCGTTGTTTGCATTTATGAAATATTTTTATATACTTACACAACACAATGCATTTCAAAATATTTTTGAATTTATAATACAAAGACAATATGAATATTAATACATATACGTTCTTACCGTGCATTGAATTGGATGTTTTTTCCATGCAAAAGTCTAATCTAGATATCTTTTATGTAAAATTTATCTTTTTATATACTTTTTTTACGTAGTATTTTTTTTTTTTTTTTTTTTTGCTTTTAATAGAAGTTACCGCTTAGGAATCTGTCAAAAAATTTAAGTATTGGTATATTTTATGGTTGTTTCGTTTCAAGCATGAAATGTACCGAATGAACTGTATTGAAATTGAATGAGCTCCAATAAAATTTAATTTTCCGTTTTATTTTTTTTCTTTCTTTTTCGTGTCGATATGTCGATTACATGTTAAGTGTATTGCAATAATAGGTATGTGCTGTACATTTCCTTCATCCCTTCCACAAAATTACGTGCACGTTTCCTTTATCCCGTCCACAAAATTACGTGCAAGTTTCCTTTATCCCTTGCACGAATTTACGTACTCACGTCCCATATCTTTTGAAAACAATACAAACCGAAAGAAAATAATGCAACTTTCTTTTCCTTGATTGTCAAATTTTTTTGTGGTCAAAATTAAACTAAAACTTTTTTTTAATACTCGTTCTTATATACTGAACTGAAGTCTCTGTTTTACATAAAAAAGTAATTTTCCCTTTCCAATGCTTCTTTATATTGTACGTACACTATTTAGAATCTTGAATTTCAAAACATTATTGAATTTAAGATGGATTTTTTTTCTCCTAACACAAATGCAACAATTGTTAATAAAATCTTATTTTCGCAAATTTGATTATAAATGAACTAAAGCAAATACCAGTGAGCGGTATTTATTTATTCAAATAATAATATTGTTAAAACCATTCCTTTCATAATGTTTACTACATTAATTTATTTATATAGTAAGACATAAATAGATGGACATAACACCGTTTGCATTGTATTAAATGAAACATCTGAATTGCACTGTTATAATATCTTTAATAAATGCTCAGAAACAAGACGAATCTTATGTGAAAACATCTTATTAAATGAAACAAGAATCAAGCGGAAATTTTAGAAGCTAAAGAACATACGAATTTAATCTAGTGATTAAATAGAGTAATAGTTATGAAACAGCTTCTAGATTTATAACGGTGGGTAACACGATTCTTGAATCCTTTTTACATAAGTTTAAATCCTCTTACCAGCCGTTGTCACTTCGTAAATTTGTCACATGCAAATGGATTAAGCAGGCTAGACATGAACAGAGTGAGAAAGGATTTTGAGCTGCTGTTTAAATATAGTAAGTTAATGTAAAAGAATATGCTCATGCAGAAGTGACGCATGTACTTAATTTTAAAAAAAAATCTCTGTGCTTTAATAGTTTAGCAAACATGCTCTTTATGAGTTATTTTAAGTCACCATGAAAGAAATGTACTAAATATAATTCACACACAAGGCTAAACAACAGAAAATATATAGATTTCTTTTAAATGCTCTTGGGCTTCTTTCGATGCCTTATGGGGACACAGAACCTTTGAAATAAGAATTTTCGTTTTTTACATTTTTCACTGTAGTTGGACTTATTTGAGCATTAATTATGCATATTTTTACTACATTTTAAATATTATGACAATTGAAAACATTTTTGACGGAACAATTTTAAAAGTATAGAATAATTATGAAAAGTGTGAATAACACAAGAAGTGACCCTTGCGTCTGAATTTTTGCTTAATTTATTTACAACTTTTTATACAGTTTCATATGGGTGTTACAAATATTTTTTGCTATTACTTTTTATGTAGCAATTATTTAAAAACTTGTTGTACCGGTTTATTTGTAGAGAAAAGAAAAATATTCTGAAAAAGTTTTTTTTAAACTTATACATACTATTAAGCAACAACTTTTTGCCAGAAAGTGTTTACATTATTGTGATGTATCTATGGGCAAATTTGTATGCGATTTAGAGGAGATTTCATTAGCAAGACTCACTTTTTGCGTTTCATATTTTTCAATAATTTTTTAAGAAATGTAATCAAAAATATTTTTTGTATTATTAACATTTAAAATGTAGCCAAAATATTTATAACCATTGCAATATGTCAAATAAGTCCAACTACAGTGAAAAACTAAAAAAATAACTTTTATTTCAAAAGTCATGTGCCCCCTTAAGGCTTTTTTTTTATTTTAAGTAACAAAACTATAAACGTGTGAAACACCTGATGAGTTCAAATCGAATTGTGAAAAAGGAATTATTTTGAAACTAATATCTGAATCGTACATTATCAATTGCTCGAATATTTGGTAAAAATACATTTTGTCTAGAGAACAGCAATCTCGTGATGGTAGAATAATTATAAAATATTTCAATTTGATAATAAAATGCAATGTAAGAAAACTTTAAATAATGTTTAAATATTATTATATATTGATCCGTTGAGTAAACATTTGAAAGATATATCAAATTAAATGTGTAAATTTATCTGACGCGCTCTGATCCTTTATCGCGGTGTTTACAGCTGTATTTAGAGGTTTTATGGGCAGGTGTTATCCTAAAATATTTCAGACATCAAACTCAGCACTAATCAATGGGACTTGTATACTAACCCTTCCATGCATCAAATACTTTTCCTATTGATTTTTGACGGCAATAAGCTTTACTCCTATCACTGTATAATCAAACATGTGGTACTCATCCCGAAACTGGAATGTCAATACGTGTTTGACATTGCTAGCATCATCGGGGAGGGGGGGGGGTGGGGGATGGAGTTTCAGTTATTCCCAACAGCCTTTCCCATTTAGATTAGGTAGAAGTTCTAACACTGAAATGCGATGCTTACTACCATATGCAGGCTGTGAAGTTTCTCTGAAAATCAGTTTTGAATCGATTAATTGTTTATAAGCTCCTTTAAAATAATATAAGTATTTGGAAATACGGGCAATCACCAATTTTGAATGACGATTGGCTTTTTTTTTTTCAATTTTTGATGAGCTAAATATTTTTTTTTTTTAATCGGGAGCGATTAGGGAAATTTTCACGAAACTGTTTTTTCCTTCAAACTTAATAGATTTTATATGATTTGGAGTTCATTTCCTTTTGAGTGCTATTGTTCATCTCATAAATATTTAACTTTGTTTTCCACAATGATTTTAAAATGTAACAAATTGTTGTTGCTGGTTTTAAGAGGGAGTACTCAAAGCTGCTGTCTGTCTTGATGGCATTGTAAATGATATTTCTCAAACTCAAAATGTTACAATTGATCTGTGTTACGTTTGACCTTACTCTACCCTAGTACGCAAAATGAAACATAATTGAAGATGAAAACATAGACAGAAATGCTGAAAGACGTTTAGATATAGTAACATTATAGTTTAATATTATAGTTTCCCATTGATTGTTATTGAACCTAAAGTTCTAAAAGAATAACAAGAAAAACTATTTTTAAAGATGTTTTTATCACTTCCGTAAAGAATCTTTTTAAATAGAGTAAAATTCCGTAAATGTATTTTAAAATGCAATAAAAATGAGGTAAACAAACTGAAATATCTTCTTAACTGAAATAACCAAGGTAAAAAATATCTGAAATAAAAGTTGGTTTCGAGTTAAGGTCTGTTACTATGTATTTCTAATTATAATAACATTTCGGTGTTTTTTTTTTCACTTAAATATATTTCCAAACCTCAAAGTTGTAGCTTCTTATTCATGCATAAATTTTACGTTTTTGAACAGTTGGTATCAGTTGTCCAAACATAAAATAGCATAACGAAAGTAAGGACAAAATCATAATGCAACATTTTGTATTTAAATAACCTCTACCTAAAAAAAAAGTTTGTGTTATATTTTCGTGTTTACTTGCATTTGAATTAAGGAGAAAATATACATTACTGCAATTAAAAACTTTAGAATTTTAATGAAAGAACTTGATGGAAAATATTTTAAATTAACAAAGCTCGTATTCGTTCGAATAGCATGAATTTTGTTTGAATTATTCGTTCTCTAAGCAGCCGAGTACTGAAAAGTCCTAGAAATATGTGATGCTAAAAATACATGAAACGTATATATATAAATCCCCTCTTCCTAAATAAGAGTTTGCTATATTTTCGTCTTTACTTATTTGAGTTTAAGAAAACATTCAGTGCTGCAATTGAAAACTTCAGACTTTGAATGAAAGAACTTAATGGAAAATATTTTAAATCAACAAAATTATTCTACCTATTATTGGTTCTTTAAGTTGGTGAGGTACTGAAAAGTCTTAGAAATGTATGGTGCTAAAAATACATAAAAGATATATATATATATATATACTTATCATGAATGTGACAGTATTCGATTTATAGAAATAAATATGGTATTCCTACGCACGTGATTCTTGGAAATTGGAAATAAACGATATAGTTCTCGAATATCATTACGTGGTTTCAAAGTAGCCATCAAATGTTAAGCATTATGCGGTTTTTATTTTGAAAATAATGCAAAAATACTAGGATCGATTAAAGGCATCAAAATATTGGTTTTCGCTTAGGTATCTAAATTCAATAAAAAGAATTTGAACAAAAAAATTAGCATTTTCTTGTCCCAGCTGAGAATAGAATGTGTGAATGATCGCTATCACAAATCAACTGGCGATAGTTTTACAATTTTAAGTTGGGGTTTTCATTTTTTAAATACTACTTAGAATAGTTATTAATGCGAGTACAAAGAAAAAACGTATATAAAGCTCAAATTGTTTCAATCAATTGCGCTTTATATAAGTTGTTTTCCCTGGTACTCATATTTTAGCGTAAAGCTTTTTTTATCCTTCTTCTTATATTTATTAATGGTTATGAATTCATAGTTTAATAGTTATTAATTTCTATATGAACATTATTTTAGAGGAAATTTTAATTAGTTAACTGGATTATGTATACATGACTAGCGCAATTTTAGTAGTATATAAATATTAGCAGAAGCGAAAACAATTCTTAACTAGTCCTGTTGACAAGAATGTGGTGGGAATTGGAACTGGTATCTTCCAGAATTTTATGCATTACCGCTTTCCTCTGCTAGTTAATTTCTCCTAGCAACTTATCCACAAAATATGCAATTTTCTACTGGATATGTACAATAATAAGATGAACATTTTCGTTTATGATTGAACATTTCTTTCCATGATATGTAAAACAAATATTCCTGTGACTTAGTATAGAATGTTTGTCTCTCAGTAATATTTGAAATGAAAAGTTAAAGGTATGTTAAACTTAAGAATTATAATTAAAAAATGAAAATGCAAGCATAATCTTAATAAATGCAGCATTTTCTGTATTATATAAAATCTGTGGAGTGGTCCTTCTAAGACAACTAAGTATACTTACGGTAAAACAAACAATGAAAGAAAATATTATTTATGACGGTTTTATATTTCTAATTTTATATAGTTTTGCATATCTATTTATTTATTGAATATCTTTAGAAATATCTTAATAAGGTAACATCACAAATTTTATTTTATAGCTTTCTCTTTTGATAGAAAAATAATAGACTTTCCTCACAATATGAAAATAAAATCTCTCTTTTCAAGAAAAAATGTAAAATTATTTTTTACGTATTTTTTCATTATCTTTCGAACTTGTCAACGCATTTTAGTACCTACCTCCAGGGGAAAGAAATGAACAGAGGACAAGATGATTGTCTAAGATTACTGCTTTAAGTCCTCAGGCTGAACCATTTTTTCTCATTTACGGTAAAAGTTGCGCAGGTTATATGTTTCTTTTAGCAATTTTTCCATGTTTAAGTTTTCTTTTCCAAGAATCAAGCGAATCTAGAAAAAAAAGTGTATGTTCTGCTGAAAATAAAATCTTATGTTTCTTTTTTTCTCTTCCTTCCATAAATAGTTAAGACAATTAGACTAATATAAATATTTATATTTTAATTTATATTGGAGCATAACTGTTTGATTATTAAAAAGTTAATTTGCTTTTTAGTCATTTAAGTTACTTAAAGGCTAGTTGGCTTAACCCCTTAAAGCACTAGTTTTTTTTTCGGAAAAACTGGTAAAAATGATTTTTTTTTACAGAAAAGGAATGTTATAGGTATAGTGCAACTTATTCATTTTTCCGATTTCAGTCGGGGGGGGGGGGGGGTTGACTTATGAGCGGCGGTGGGGTAAGAGATATATATATATTAAACATTACCTGCCAAAAAGTATTTGGACATTTGGATTTTAGACATTTTTTAAAAATTCTAAAGAAATATTAGACTTGTTGTTCTGTATTTTGTACCATGGAAAGAACATACTTAAACTCACATTTAAGAAACTCAGGCTTATTGCAATTAGGGGGCAGTCAAAAAATTAAAGAAGGAAAAAAACACTTTTGAACATCTTTGTATCAGAAAATGATCGAAATGTCCTGTAACTTTCGCAAAACATTTTAAATTATATACGCAATGCTTACACCCGCTTTCGTCAGACTAGCAGTAATATTCATGAAGATATGGGCATGTGTTTTAAATATTCGAAATTTTTCGCAATTCTTTTGCTTATAACTCACTAAGTTCTATCTCAAATTACATGAAACTAGCAGACAACTTGACAAAATAAAAAATAAAGCCCCTTAATTGCCCCTAAGCCTGAATTTTGTTTCCTAAATGTGAGGTTTAAGTATATTCTTTCCATGGTACAAAATACAAAACAGCAAGTTTAATATTTATTCAGATGTGGTTCTTGTGCTATGGATCTATAAAAGCAAAAAATGCCTAAAATCCAAAGTGTCCGGATACTTTTTGGTAGATAGTGTACAAGCAAAGTGTAACTTTTCGGTAACTTTCGCCCGTGTCAGAATTTAGTAAAACATCGTTGTTTTGTTTAAAAACACTATATACAGTGTTGCACATTGTACCTTCCAATGTCTTCCTATAGCTATTACAGAAATGTTAAACTATCAAACCTTCTTTCTGCACACCGTAAATGATTTAGCGGCATGTTGCACCAAAAATGCTGAAAATTTGTTCACTAGAAAGGATGGTACCTTATTTCACTATATTTGGGTATATAAGATGGCATAGACGTCCAGATGTAATAAAAGAAATAAACAAAAAAAAAAAACGCACTTCGCTAGAGTGATTATTATTTTAGAAGACTTGATCAATAGTTTAATTCGTTCGATAAAAGCAGAACGTGAAATGTGGTTCTTGTGCTATGGATCTATAAAAGCAAAAAATGCCTAAAATCCAAAGTGTCCGGATACTTTTTGGTAGATAGTGTACAAGCAAAGTGTAACTTTTCGGTAACTTTCGCCCGTGTCAGAATTTAGTAAAACATCGTTGTTTTGTTTCAAAAACTATATACAGTGTTGCACATTGTACCTTCCAATGTCTTCCTATAGCTATTACAGAAATGTTAAACTATCAAACCTTCTTTCTGCACACCGTAAATGATTTAGCGGCATGTTGCACCAAAAATGCTGAAAATTTGTTCACTAGAAAGGATGGTACCTTATTTCACTATATTTGGGTATATAAGATGGCATAGACGTCCAGATGTAATAAAAGAAATAAACAAAAAAAAAAAACGCACTTCGCTAGAGTGATTATTATTTTAGAAGACTTGATCAATAGTTTAATTCGTTCGATAAAAGCAGAACGTGAAATGTGGTTCTTGTGCTATGGATCTATAAAAGCAAAAAATGCCTAAAATCCAAAGTGTCCGGATACTTTTTGGTAGATAGTGTACAAGCAAAGTGTAACTTTTCGGTAACTTTCGCCCGTGTCAGAATTTAGTAAAACATCGTTGTTTTGTTTCAAAAACTATATACAGTGTTGCACATTGTACCTTCCAATGTCTTCCTATAGCTATTACAGAAATGTTAAACTATCAAACCTTCTTTCTGCACACCGTAAATGATTTAGCGGCATGTTGCACCAAAAATGCTGAAAATTTGTTCACTAGAAAGGATGGTACCTTATTTCACTATATTTGGGTATATAAGATGGCAGAGACGTCCAGATGTAATAAAAGAAATAAACAAAAAAAAAAAAAAAAACGCACTTCGCTAGAGTGATTATTATTTTAGAAGACTTGATCAATAGTTTAATTCGTTCGATAAAAGCAGAACGTGAAATGTGGTTCTTGTGCTATGGATCTATAAAAGCAAAAAAAACAACTTTTAAACCAACGTTTTTTATTTAATATTATTTATTTCATTTGTATTTATGTACTTGACTACTCATTTTTCGTAGAGTTACCAGATTGCTAAAGCGAGATTCGCACGTAAGTCTATAAAACATTTATCGATTATCTGGTTTGAAATAAAAAGTTATTATTTTTTTTCCCTTTTTGCAGGAAAGTTCCAAAAATATTTTTTGCGTTTTAACAATCCGATCTTTTTGCTATGAGAGCCCTGAAATGTATCCCGGGTAATGACATCAATAAAATCATTCTATTGGTTAGAATTCACTTTCAAGACATTGAATTAATATAATACAATAACGAAAAATTTAATTGGCAGAAAGTTGACGACCTCCCCCCTTTTAAACAGAAACTTTGAAAGAATCTTTAAAAGTAACCATATACCGCATTAAAGAAAATTTTATTAAGGGAATGACTGTATCATGTTAGTCGTTTTATTTAGATAAATAAATTTGACACCAATTATAATAGTAATTGACACAACTTTCATCATTATTATACTAACCAAAAATGGTAATTTATGTTGAATAATGTTTCTTTCGAAATTGTATGCATTATTAAGGATAGGTTTCACTGAAGGATGTCGGTTAGGATAAAGGATAAGGATGTCAGTTTCTCCAAAATAACAAGGTTTTCTTCTGGTTATAGCATTAGTTGCATTCTATTAAGTCATTTTTTATTTCTGGGGAGCAATATTATAGAGTACAATCAATACCTCAAACCAGGTTTGGTTGCAAAACGTAAATTTAATTTTTCCTTCTTTTTGCGATTTAGAGAAACTTCATGTTCCCGAACTTGAAAATAATATGGATTTCAATAATTATCTTCAGCATTCACAATTTACTAATAGTTATATATTTATTTATACACATTATTTAGGGCTTATTCTTATTACGTTCTATTAAAATGTCACTTTTAAGTCAAAAACTGATGTAATATTTTCTTAAAATACCATTAGAATCATTAATTTTAATTAAAAATTAGGCTCTGCATAAAATATATAAATATGACTATTTTAACTTGCACTGTGGAATTAATACTAATTAGATATATCCGTACAAAAGTGATGTGATGTACCAAGTGATCAACTAACTTAATTTAAATACTTGTTGAATATTCTTCAGAAATTCATTTAAATATTCCGAAAATGCAGCAACGTTTCAAATGCAAATTACGCCTTTTCAATTGCGGCTAAGAAGAGGGTTCAACGGGAAATGTGGGCAAGTTGGTGAGCCGGCTGTGAGTAGTTTAGATTTGTTTTTGGCAAACGCTGCTACGTGAATTCGTATCATCCGAATCATAATTAGGTTTGGGTTATATTGGGTTCTAGAGGCTCGTTTAAGATGCGATATATTTCATGTCTGTAAGTTGTGTTTTCATTAAATGTTTATTTTATTTTTAAACCATCGTTTTCATTGAGAAAAAAGTAATACAGCATTTTAAATAAAAGTTCTTTAAAGTAAAAACCCAAGTTAAGAGCAAAAGTATTTTTTTACTGATAAAGAGAGGGTTTTTGCAACTTATACTTAAATCCAACATTAGAACTACATTCAAACAACGTTTGATTAAAATTTTAAAATGGACTCTTTTGTTTTAAATCATCGAACCTAATGCTTAGCTAATTAGCTGTTCAAAACTGAAAAACTAACACTTCAAATTCAAAAACAAAACATGGTGTGTCAAGCAAAATAAAAAAAATTGCTTGACTTTAATAATTTCTTGAAAAGTTATTAACGGGCTTTAAACACACATTTCCAAAATCTTCTTTTCAAGAATTTTAGTTTAGTTTTATGTCTTTAATTTAAATATTTTACACTGTTTAATGATCATTTTTACTTTTTTTCTTTCTATTTTTTATTTTGTTTATTTTACGGTAAAATATTAAAAAGTAAAATAATGAATAAAGTATTAAAAATGTTAAACTCTTAGACAGTTTTCATAATATATTACTGAATACGTGCAAGTCAGAAAATGTCAAAAAGTTTTTATTTATTTTAATTTATCTTTTTAGAGAGTTTTATGCAGACCTTCAAAACTAAAATTCTCGCACAAAGCTAGATGGCCTCATTTTGCTTCTTGAGATATATAGTGTCATTTATTATTCTGTTAATTATCTTCAGTCTTTGAAAAAAGAGGTTTCTTCTTTTTCCTTGTTATCGCAGAAAGGGGGGGGGGGAGAGATGATTAAACTCTGTGGCTTTTTGTTTCTACCCCAACTTTTAGTGCATGTTAAACCACAATTATTAAAACTAAATCCTCAGTTAATCATTAAAACAAAATGGAAGGGAGAAAAAAATGTTAACTTCTTTTCACAAAATCCGTGGAATTAAATTTTAACAACTAAAAAATATGCTTAAAAAAGTTCTGAAATACTTTGATTTTCTCTGTCTTATATTTACTCTTTAGCTCTTCCTTTCCCCTTAGTTTCACTTGAGGCTACTGATTTCCGTTAATGGATGAAAAGTTTTAACTTCTATTTTTAAAGACTCCCATTGGTTTTTCCCCTCGAAGACTTATTTTGAAAGCAGTAAGTTGATGGTAATAAGAGCATTTCAATGCTTTCTACTTTCATGCATTCAGATGTAACATATATCACAATTCGAAAGTTGAGTAAGCACTTGATTATACTGTTATTCAATAATATCTTTATTAATTATCATTTAAACGTATGATCAATGTTCACCGAATTTACTAATCTATCGAGTAATTTTTATTTTTAGAAGAACCCAAAGATAAAATTAAAATGTAATGCGAAATATTTACATGAACTTTCCGCTAATTAGCTATACTTGCGTGAATGACTGATTGTAAGAAGATTCCCTCAATATATTTCACTACTCCTGACAAACCACTATTATTCATACAACACGAATTGCGTCGCTTATTTTTATTGACTTCAGTAATTTTTCGCCTCAATTGCTAGCAAATCTGTTCTGCTATCTGAGATAATGAAGTATTTGAAGCGGGAAAAATGCGTGTTTCTTAATATTTCTGTGACAAGTGTATTATTTTAGAAGCGGTCGGTAAGTAAAATGGAAAAAACAATTTTATCGCAATAGCAAGAATACTGATTTAACAGGGCAGGGGGGGGGGGGGGCAATCGAAATTACTCTGCCACCATACACTCTAGAAACACATGTAAAGTGTCAATCATCATCAGTTAATGTCTTCTTTCCAACTATAGCAATAAAATGTCGATATGAGTCTGTATTCATATTGAAATGAGTGCTAACTTTGAAATTTCAAATACAATTTCTAAATTTCAAATACAATTTTTAAATTTCAAATACAATTTTTAAATTTCAAATATAATTTTTAAATTTCAAATACAATTTTTAAATTTCAAATACAATTTTTAAATTTCAAATACAATTTTTAAATTGCAAATACAATTTTTAAATTTCAAATACAATTTTTAAATTTCAAATACAATTTTTAAATTTCAAATACAATTTTTAAATTTCAAATACAATTTTTAAATTTCAAATGCAATTTTTAAATTTCAAATGCAATTTTTAAATTTCAAATGCAATTTTTAAATTTCAAATGCAATTTTTAAATTTCAAAAGCAATTTTTAAATTTCAAATACAATTTTTAAATTTCAAATGCAATTTTTAAATTTCAAATACAATTTTTAAATTTCAAATACAATTTTTAAGTTTCAAATACAATTTCAAATACATATTTGACGACGGAAATGAGTTCAGCGTGCTCAAATTAGCTTGTATACCAAATTTGATTGCATTATGTTCATTAGAACAGAAGTTTTTAACGAAAAGCGTTTTAGGGACCGACATTCCACTAAGTTTACTGCTTTTAAGAAACATGTTTATCAAGCAACGAAAATGAGTCTAGTGAATCACAATGAAAGAATTTTTCACATTATTTACAAAATAAACATGTTTTGGGGGATGTATTTTATGTTTTAATTTTTGGGAGCAAAGGTTTTCTAGTTTATTTCGCAGTTCCCGTCCTTTCAGTTTGCAACGCTGTATGGTTCCTTAAACGGCAGTAAAGGGAATTTTTAAGTGTAGCTTAAAAAATGCTGCATACGTATTTTGAGCACCCTTAAAAAAGCTCATCTAGATTTGTTTTTTATTAAAATACAATATAGTTTCAGATCATATTTGTTTTTCAAAAATTGATTTCGTAATTCATATAAAATATTAAATAAATATTTTTGACTGTGAAATTAACACTTTTAGTGTTGGGTTAGCTTTTATTTTTATATTATATTAATTCAATATTTTCCATACCTATGGTATTTTAGATATTGTACGCAAAAATATTATAAAACTTTTTAATCAATGTGAAGACGACCCCTTAAAAAATTGCAATAGCATAATTTTATAGAGAACGTTAATCCTGATAAAATGACATGTTTCATGTGTCTCTACTATAAATAGTGTCCAAATATAAAAAAGGGATTCGTTTTCTGATATGATCATATTTCATTTGAAACAAGAGAAAAAAATCATAAGATAAATGGGTTTTATATCTTTTTAGACTCTTTGCTCAAAAACATTTATATTTTGAAATAAAACCTTTGGTGCATTTAGAGACTTAATTATTATGAAACTGTAATGAATCATTATTCATATGAATATTTTAAGACTTTTACAACAGAAACAGAACGTTCAATAGCGAACGATTCACGTTTCTTGAGGTACATTTTTAAAAAAATAGGAAAAGATACAAAATATTATCTTTTGTAATTATCCTTTTCAAGTTGAAATGTTTATTTTTTTTATTATTTTAATTACCTTAGGCATTAAATGAACAGAAATATGAAATAGTATTAATATTCGTTAGTTAACATGAAAACAAAATAACATAGAAACAATGTAAATAACGAAACATCGGGAAATATTTTAACTGCTTTTTTTCCGTGGTTTTAATAAATTCCGTGGTTTCTCTAACTACTCAAGCTTCGTAAAAGCAAATTGATCTGGGTTGCCATCTATTTTCTTAAAATAACTACGTTATTACTGCTAAAAATTTTATTAACCTTTGAAAATTCGTACAAATTAGAGTTTGCTTTAGATCAATGGTACTCAACCGTTTTTACCTGGGCCGTACTGAACCATATACCTCAGAACTATTTCACGTGCTACAGAATGAAAAAAAATGTTTTTAGGCTATACGTGCACACACAAATAAAAACAAACAAACAAAAAAAAAACGGTTTATATCGAGCGGTTTTTTAAGGGGGGGGGGCGCTGCCTTACTCGGACCACTCAGAAAGCTGCGGTCGTGGGCCTCAGGTTGAGTAATCCTTTTCAAGATTCAATTTCACAATTTCCTACCGTCTATATCCAATATCTAGAGTAATTTTAGTTACGTTTGCAAAATAGATGTTGCATTTGTTATCACATTTTTAAAATCGCAATCGTGTTTTTGGAGATAACTCCTCAAGAAAATTTTACACTAATTTAGGAAAGGTGATTATCTCTATTCTGTACATAACTGGACCTACTTTCCCATTTTCATTAATCTTTTGTCCAAATCATTTTATTCCAGTGTCGTTGAAAAGTGAAGTTCAAATCAATTTTCCCCTCTTTTCAGATAACTGTAATCAGTTTTTCCGATTCCTGGCAGCAGTTCTCTTCTCCCGTTCTTTTGTAGAAATTTTATGGAAAACTGGAATGTGGTAGCTTTTTATGATTAGAACGTGGAAGAATTTCTCGTGAAAATTTTAAATTTTTTTAAACTGATATTTTTTAATAGTGAAAAATATAATAGGTTTTGAATTACGTCAATACTTTAATTTCACCAATGAATGAAGTGTTTTAAAGTTGAAATAGAAGTAGAATTTTTTACTAACTGTCAAAAACATCAATATTTTACCATTTTTTTTTTTTTTTTGCACAATTGCGTTCTAAGACAGAGTTCTTCAAATAATTTTAAGTAACTTACAATATAATTAAAATCATAGCTTTATAAAGTTTGATATTTGATGCTATTCTATACAAACACTGCAACCAAATATCCATCCATTAATTTCAGTTAACTTTATAACTGTAACTATTAATAAGTTCATTGAAGAGTACTTGATAAAAGTTAAATTTGCAATTGAAGCTTCAACAATGGACGAGAAAATTGCTTTATCTGTCGAAAATAGATTCATATTCGAGTAGGGTAACCTGACCTAAAATGACATACTAGTATGAGAGGACATACCTCACATTTCTCTATTTTGACAATGGTGGCAGCTCTAGCAGTATGGAATTATGCTTTCGTGTTGGCAGCAGTCATACACATTTAATAGCGTAGTTTCGATGTATTATGTTAGGTGAAAAATCCGTTACCTTTGTTTAGAAATAAGCGACAACTGTTCTATTCTGGTGATTTACATATATTTGATTCGATTCAAAAATTTATTAAATACAAAGTAGGTAAATATTTTAATCCTTATTATTTTAGATGTACTTTAAATCTTTTAAGTCCACATGATTCCTACCAAACTGGCTGTCTCTTCTCCACCAGACCCCTACCTGTTAGCCGAGGCCTTAGGATTGCTTACGCACGGGGAGAGGTAGTGGGGTCTACGGATTTTACATGCACATATCCCCAAGTATACATGGTGGTCTTCAGTGGGTATCGAACGCGCGACCTTCCAGGTGGAAGTCCGACGTGCTAACCACTAGGCTACCACGACCCAAACTGGCTGTCTACATAATGTTGCGACTGTTGGTAAAATGACACACCTCCTACTGGGGGAAATGACGTAGTATATTATTTTACCTACAATCAATGTGCATGCCTGCATTTCGTTAATTTAGCATTAAGCTATATAAACTGCAATCATTAATTATGACTAGCTTATAATAATAGCATTAATCGATGAAGTCGAAATTATTATTTTTCAGCAATAATGGTTGGAAAATATATGAGATCAAGCAATCGAAAAATCAAAGGATTTAAAGCGCATTCAGGAAGCTATTAAAGCTATTGAAAACAAAGAAATGTTTTGGCAGCTCGCCTCAAAGATTTTTGGAGTCCTTCAGGCAACATTAGGGAAAGAGTGACAAAATATATAGAATAAATATAGATATGTCATTATACATGAGCACCTCGGGTAAAATACCCATCCTGATGCATTTATTATAATATCATTATTGCATACATATCAAATATATCAAACACACAATAAATGTGTTAACTGGTTAAACTGTATGATAAATAATGTTTTATGTTAGTTCGTAAAAATTTAAAGTAATGATTTAGAAATTGCATGAATGAAAGATAAGAGTTTTTCTTTATGGTATGTCATTTTAGCTATTTTCCCCTACTAGGATAATTTCCGTTTTAGTACATTCTCTTAGAATCTTACAAAGAAAGATCTTAACGGCTTCGTCAAAAGAGTGCTCATTTGCAATAAATGTCATACTTGATGAAGAGTGGTATTTGTGACGTTTGTTAAAATACTTCGATAAGTTATACAATGTATCGGATTAGAGAACGCTAATGTAATCATTAATCTTAATTTATTTAGTTGTGTCTTAACTAGTTTAGCGGTGTTTCATACTTAATTGTTTATTGCTATATTCAATATGTTATTTAGTTATAATATTATTTCAAGATTACCAATGCGGGAATTATTTTGGTTACTCCTTCAGGATTTAAATGCTCTTAGTTCTTCCGCTTCTGTTTTTCTGTTTAAAGATGTCTATTTTTTCCACTGTGTTATTTAAGTGATGTACACCATACAATAATTACAGATTTCTGACCTTAAATACTCCATTGTGGGAAGTAAACGTTTTTTTTCTTTTAAAGGGAATTTTTCTCCTTCATTAACCCTTTGAGTACTGAGTTATTTGAAGATTTTTATACCCATGGGACGGATTTAATTTGTCGCTATAAAGATCCCCCCTCCACACCTTCCCTGTTAGCACGAGGATTTAGGGGTGCCTGCCAACTCTGGCATAGTGAAATTGAAGTCCGTCGATCGCCTATGGTTGGCGTAACCGCTCCGAGGCAGGTTTGCTGGGCGTTTTGCGTAAAACCCCGCCAGCCCAATCTAACTACCTCTTGCTGTGTGAACCTGGCCCTCCTTGATACCCTATGCTTGAAGGGTATCATTTGGAGGGAGAGGGATCCCATATTGGCGGGGGTGCCGCAAACGTCAATGCCTTCTTCTTAAATTCAGATGACGAGCCAGACTCATCCACCGTAACTTCGCCCGAGTAAGCAGGTGACGAGTCTCACTCGTCAAATATATTCAAAGGGTTAAAAACAGCCGACATTAAAGAAACGCTTTTCGCTTTGAAAAAAAAACAGTAATTACTATGTACTGATTATGGAATCCGACATTCCAGCTTCCAATATTCTGTGTTAACTTAAACAGAAGGTTATCTTTGGTATAATTGACGATCATGCCTGTAAAAAATTAGTCTTGAAATTATCCAAGATTTCTGCCGGATTCAAAACTTATAACAATTTATTATTTATCACAAATGTTAATTCATTTAACAATTAGGCAATCCTAGTGTTTGAGATTTTCCACTGATACGGATTTCAAGGAAACACTATTTCAAAAAGTTCGTTAATTTCAAACCACAACGTTCAATAATGTTTTGAAATGTCAAATTTTGCGTTTCAAAATCTATTAGACGTCGGATGTTTGTTTTTAATTTCAAGTAATGATCTAAACGCTATAAGCTGCTTTTGAAATTTAGCATATATTTTAAAACATCTTAGCGTGTTTTTTATTTTCTTATTATTTGTACACCGCGGAAGAGGTTTCTGAATTTCACAATGCAATTTCTGATGTTGGTAGGTGTTTTCTAGTTAAATCGGAAAGCATTTATTGCATACTTAAGATAAATTTTGGCTTTAGATTATGCAAACACTGAAACCTTCTTTGTGTTATTATAGTGTTGTAATCAGTATATAATACGCACTAAAACACAAAAAGATTGAGCAGTCCTTGACTTCAGTAAGTAAGCAATAATGCTTTAGATGTTCAACACACGTTTAGACTAATGAGTAATAAAAGTTTCTTAATATGAGTCGTTAAAATTATTAATTTAATGAAATATACGGTTGATAAATTTAAAAAATAAATAAAAGTTTAAAATATTTTTAAGAAAACGAAAGAAAAAAAATAAATCCTAATCTCGGGAAGAATCACGAACTTTTATCGTCAATTTTTCAGACAGAAAATGATTCTAAAAGGGGAACATTCCTCCAAAGTGTTCTTTAGATAAACATTTAACTGCAGGGCATAAGAATTATAGAAATTATTTGTAAAAGGAACGAATAATCTTATGAATCTTCGATAACACTTAACCCATTGTTGGAAGTCCTATTTGTGTCTGTGAAATATAGTTAATGTCATTTTTCTGCCTTTGTCACCGTCACACATTATTTGCTAAGAGCTGATATTATATTCCATCGTTTTATGTCATGAAATATGTTCCCATTGCAATAACTTACTATTGTTTTATTTATTCTTTGATATTTTTTTTTACTTTTCGCCATAATACACTAAATGAAAACCTCTGGAGAAATTTCGATAAATTCTAACACTTGAATTCAAGCCTAAAGAAATAATGTTCTGTTTAAAAATGAATATAAGAACTTTGAAGATCGAGTAATGTTTAGACGAAGGCAATCTATTAACTTAGTTTGTGCAGTGTGTCTGTGAAATATAGTTAATGTCATTTTTCTGCCTTTGTCCCCGTCACATATTATTTGCCAAGAGCTGATATTATATTCCATCGTTTTATGTCATGAAATATGTTCTCATTGCAATAACTTATTATTGTTTTATTTATTCTTTGATTTTTTTTTTTTTTTTTTTACTTTTCGCCATATACACTAAATGAAAATCTCTGGAGAAATTTCAATAAATTCAAGCACTTGAATTCAAGCTTGAAGAAATAATGTTCTGTTTAAAAATTAATATAAGAACTTTAAAGATCGAGTAACGTTTAGACGAAGGCAATCTAATAACTTAGTTTGTAATATAAACCTGCAATAACGCATCATAATGCAATTTTAAGTGTGATACGCTTATAAAACTTGTTTAACTCCACAATGCTGTCTCAAGTCAGCATGGCTTCCGTTATTAATGAACTCAGTATCCTGTATTTTAGTTTAATTTTTATTTATAGATATATGACTTTTAAGTTAAAATATATAAGTTATATCTATATATACAGACACACACACATGTATATATATTATATATACATTGACGAGTAGTACTAAGTATAGTGAAACCATGTAAGTTGACAACATGTGGTGCACTACTTTAGTGGTCAACTTAGACAGGTGGTCAACTTTACAGGTTTTACTGTATTACAAAAATTACAGAAGATATACACAGATGTCTAAAGTTTGGGAAACACTGTTTTAGAAGTAAAATGTTTTCAAAACAGTATGTCTTAATAAAATCTAACATTCCGTATCACAAAACGTTAAGCTTTAAATAGTACAATGGCCTTTTTTTCTAACAGTTTCGCATCAGCTTACAACCGTTTTTCTAATAAATGCTTTCTTTAGTAACATGTTTCGCTAAAAAAAATCCACTTCCTGACTTTTTTGTAATGAGCAATCTTAAAAAAATCATCTGCACTGTCAATAAACTTGGCTCTTTCTAGCGCTTGAGTAGTTGAGGGTAAACAAAGATATTTCATTTTCAGATAAGTGACATTGTTACTTGGAAAAAAAACGTTTTGTTTAAAGGAAAACTTAGGTTGCAGTATTTCTTAAAGAGTAATCGTATATCAAATCATCTTCACTGGCCATTTGTAACTATTATCTTGCATCGTTGTGGAATTCTAACAATTTTGTGTAAACAAAGATTCGTTTTTTTTTTCTTTGAAAAAGATGTTTTGTTTTTAACCTCTTCATTCCAAGTACCCAATTGGGTACATTTTAAAATAATGTTTATTAACTACTGTTTTTGCAATTTGAAAGCTAAAACACCCCATTGTTTTTCAAATTATTCAGCAGATAGTTTACTTTGTTTTAAACATGGAAAACATGGAAATTCGGCATTATTATTTAAACTAATTATTACTTATAATTTAAAAAAAATAAATTTGTTTTAGTTATTTTGTTTTGTAATCATTTTTTAAATCAGAGAACCAAAAGATTGCGTCAAAATTGTTTGGGCTTAGTTCTGGGTTCTGAAGAGGTTAAAGAAAAAACCAGTTACATTTTTTTAACGAATGATCGTATATGAAATTATGTTCACTTTCAGATGTAGTATGGCCCTTGTTCCTTTGTGGCATCATTACATCTTTGTATAAGCGCAAATTCTTTACTTTTCCTTTAATTTTGGTTTCTGAAAACAATGTTGCTAAAATAGAAAAAAAAAATCCAGGAGCCATTTCTTATAGAATTGTACATAAAATGTTATGCACTGTTACTTGTAAAGTGTGCAGTACTCTTGGACATCACTGCCTTATACACAATGACATTTCTTGCTTACAACCTCAGCCTTTCACAAACTGGGAAAAAAAAAATAAGCGCAAATTTTTTACTTTTCCTTTAATTTTGGTTTTTGAAAACAATGTTGCTAAAAAGGAAAACAAAATTCAGTAGCCATTTCTTATAGAACCGTACATAAAATGATATGCAATGTCACTTGTAAAGTGTGCAGTACTCATGGACATCACTGCCTTATACAAAAATCCATTTCTTGCTTACAAACTCACCTGCTTACAAACACCCTTTCACAACCTAGAAAAAAATCTTTCAAATACTGTAACGGGTTGAGCACTTCAGCAGCACAACCTCTAAAGTTTAATTCGCGAAAAGCTGTAAAGTTATCGCATTTCTCAAATTCGTACAAAAATTGCGAAAAGCTGCAAAGTTATGACATTTCTCAAATTCGTCCAAAAGAATGGAGCATGTACTGTCACGATTTCGAGAAACTGATTAAGAGTAATCAGAAGAATAGAAAAATTGATTTTAGATTAACTTTCCGCCTCTGCTAAAATAAAATAGATTTGATAAGAGATTAACAAAAATTTTGAAGCAAAATTAGTTATGTACGAGCGGGGAGAGGATCAGATAGATCGGATTGACTTAAATTTCACGAAACGATTTTCAATAAAAGTATCAATTAATTATATTCGGTGAGGTGTGAGATTAGACACATGACCGGATTTTTCATTATAATTGGTAGTAATTCATTAACCTTGGCAATGTATGTTTAGTAAATGTGGAACTGGAACTAGACAAAAAATGAGATTTTGTGGAGTTTGGAAAACCAGTACAAGTTATGAGTCGAAAGACATTCTGATAAAATTTACTAAACAGTTTCCGGTATAATTTAATAACATATTTCCGATTTATTTGCTAGGATTAATTTATTGTATATAAAATCAACATTTATGTTAGTCTTACTATTTAACACCAAGTAAAATTGCTTTCTTAATGAAGCATAGTGCTTAAATTTGACATTTGAAATTGAACAGACACTTTTTCGAAATATATATTTTATGATCTCTTCATGTATTTTTATCTGCTTTACGGGGAGTACAAGTTTAAATAATAATATTACTATGGATCTTAAAGTTTTTCTTTCTCCTTAGTAAAAATCCATTTCGAAAGAAAATTTATTTCATATGAACAATATAAAATTTAGAGTTGGAAATGCTAAAAATTTAGAATTGGCGAAATATTTAGAGCCGGAAAAAATTTGAAAGTAAAAATTAGTGCTATATGAATAAGTAGTCTTATTATAGAAAACATAAACCTTTTTTTCAAAATCCATTTTGTGCTATCTCTCTTTACTCTCTACAAAATGTCTTCCTCGCCCTTGGTGTGCACTGTTAAAAATTTCCGTAAGAAAATAGTAAAATAACCATTTATTTGATTGTTATTTTACCATATTTAATTACAACAGTTGAATAACCATTAAAAAGATGGTACTCAAACCGCTGATTGCGAAAAAAATCGTTAATTCTCTGTTTATCCTAACGAACGTTAAACTAACCGTAATTTTCAAGCGCTCAATAAGAATCGGGCGTCCATCTTGGTTGCAAAACCTTACCGGTCGTACGTTGTTGTTAAAATATGAATAAAGATTTATCAGTTCAAATCTGCATGTGTATATAAAAAAAGCAGAAAAAAAAAAGCGGCTTAAGCAGTATTTACTAAATAGAAAGACATACACACGTAAATCAAAAATTGGAGACATCGGATTCCCGAACTGTTTGAGAATGAGCGAACCCAAAATTTGAGCTGCTGAAGCTTGTTTGTATTTTAATTTTTGCAGCAAATAAAATGATTTTCGTCAATATACAGTAAATTTAGACCAAAGATGACTTTGGATACAATCAAAAACTGAAATCTCAATTTTAATGCAGTTTTCCTGTTGAAAGGAAAGCTTTATTGATAAATAACGACCGCTTTGTGTGGTGCAGATGGCCGAACGGTTAGAGAGCAAGGTTGGTATACCAGAACAACCGGGTTCGATTCCCGCAAGCTTCGTTTACGGTTTCTACGCCTCGAAGATTCTACGCCTTGAAATGGTTCAATAACGGTAAAAATTTTGTTTTGAAACCATTTTATGGTTATAGAACCGTAAACTTTTGTATTTACGGCTTTTTAACCAGGCTGATTTTAAATGGTTAGGTCCCGTAAAGGTAGAAAAATGTACCAAACCGTAAGTTTAACGGTGAATTAGATGGACAGACTGCTGCCGGTCGTTTAACCGTAATTTCATGATGAAATTTCTAACAGTGTGAATGTACCTTTATTGAGTACCGTTGGTGCAACACTGGCGAAGTTGTAGCGTTTTGTAAAATGTGTTTGAAATGCTCTACTTAATGCGAATATTAACTTAAATGCACCTTTTCGTTCTACATCTGTATTTAACAAATCCGACATGTGAACTTTTTGCCTGTAATTTGAATGATGTACAACTATTACAAGACTGAATGTTTTCTGTAGCTCATAAATTTTACATCCTATATATCATGCTTTCGTGTTCATTATGTGCGATTTTTATTATGAAACTGTTCCTAGCTTATTGTTTTTTAATATTGTAAATTAAAATATGCATGTTAGAATAATTGTGCATATGTGTGTTTTTTGCTGAAATTTGTAAATTTAAAGTGGCTATATCGCGACCAGACTGCTGCTGTAATGAAAATTATTATCATTTTATCTCTAACCAAATCATTTCCGAATCATACATGTGGACTTTTACAATTGTAGAATTGATTATTTATTTCTGAAGATATTTCTTAGGTCCCCACAATTTTATATTTAAGCAAGATTTTACTCAGGAAAAAAGGACTGCATGTCAAAAAAAATCAATTCATAAAAAAATCATTCGTCTAGAAATTTTAGCCTAGTTTCTTTCTAATATATAAGTCATGAATGTTATTGAAAAATGCAGGTAATAGTTCCGCTTTAAGAAGTAATGTTCCTGGAAGTAAACAGTTTTATATATACTGCTAGGTCATCCAAAAGTAAACATCATAATTGCAAGATCCATCAGAACTTGTTTACTGGAAAAATAATGTTTAGATTCAAGAGCAAAATGATTGCAGTAACTTGCCCCTTTATTAGACCCAAGTTTTAAAAAAAAATCAGTTTTCTAAGCAATATTTTTATACTGCTAGAGAGAAAAACAATTGCTGGCAAATAAAAGATGGCGTTCCAGCGGGAGTTCGTTCCTTATTTCAGGCGGAATCTTAGTTTTTTCGAGGAAACATATAAAATTGTTCAAACGCATCAACATGTAAAATGGATCAATAGCATCAATTAAAGTTTCAGGAATTTAAGACTATTGTTAACATTTTTATTGTTAACTGTTCGATGATTTGAATTTTTATTCATTTCTCTCTCTCTCTCTCTCCCTCTTTTTTATTATCTTACGCATATTTATAGATATATATATACATGTTAACCCCTTCGCGATTACATAATTTTCAAGAGCACATCAACAAAAACTTTTATCATAGAAAATAATTTAAAAAATATGTTAATTATACCTTAAATAGTTTGCTGCCCTCATCCAGTATGTAAAACAATAAATAAATAAATTTATTAGATTGATGAATGTATTGTTCATAATTTTTTGGTGCGCTAGTTTTGAACAACCCATAATTTTGACGAGGCGAGAAGGAACGGGTTTATGCCTTGTTTCATGTTTAATGTATTACAAATAATGTGCATAAATTTCGTCATACATTTTACATATCTTAATGTTTTGTGACTTTAAATAAGTGTCAAACATTTTGGGAGAAACTTATTTATAACGCAGATTTCCGTCTCTATGAGATTCTAAAGTGTGTTTACGGAAATTTATTGTAAAGGACATTTAGATATCTTTAAAAATAGTAATATCCATAGTTTCGAGACGAGTTTAGCATATTTTGCGTTTCTTTAAAAAATACCGGATTTATTAGGAATATATATATATATTTTGTGTGTATTAGGGTGGCCCTTATTTTTCAACTTTCGAAAAGCTTAGCTCCCAACCCCCTATCTTGTTCCAATCAACAAAAAAATGATATGTGCAAAATTTTAGCTTAATCGGACTTCATTCTGGCGGCCCTCATCGACCATGAGTGTTTGAAGATATCACCAACAGCATCAACTGCAGCCATAGATCCAGCCCGTCGAGGTACATTACATTTGTTTACTCCCCGTCTTTGTGAAGTTTTTGATAGGTGCAAAATTACTGATAGAAATGCAGTTTTCATATTAATGGCTGCTGCAGAAGCTTTCGGGCATGATACTGAAAAGCTAGTAATAAATCGCACTTCTTTTCAAAATCTCAGAAAACAATTTAGAGAAGCAAGATACACAGAAATCCAGAACAAATTTAAATTAGACAACTGCCAAGAATTAGTGTTACACTGGGATGGAAAGTTGCTCCCAGCACTAACAGGTGTAGAAAAGGTTGATAGATTGGCAATGACAGTCACCTCTCAAGGCAAAGAGCAACTGCTGGGAGTGCCTGAAATGCCAACATCATCAGGAAAAGAGCAAGCGTTAACTGTTTACCGTGGAGTCGAGAAATGGAGTTTAACTAACAAAATTAAGGCACTTTGCTATGATATACTACAGCAAGCAACACTGGCCGAATAAATGGTGCCTGCATAAATCTAGAAAAGTTGTTCAATCGTGACCTGTTGTACCTCCCTTGTCGTCATCACATTTTTGAATTAGTTTTGAGAAGCTGTTTCGACTTGCTGATGGATGCGACTACTGGTCCAGACATGCCACTTTTCAAAAGATTTAGAGAAACTTGGGTTAAAATTGACAAAAATTTTTACATAACTGACAAAAATGAAGTGCCTTATGAGGTCCGCTCTACCATTATTCATTTTATTGAAGATCAGCTTGCTACTCATAAACAACTGCGGGATGATTATCAAGAATTGTTGGAGTTAACAATGATCTTTATTGGAGGCGTTCCAAAGAATGGCATATCTTTTGATATATCAGGAGCTGTAAGTAAGTCATGCTAGGTCATGCTAGATGGATGTCAAAAGCAATCTATGCATTTAAAATATTCTTATTTCAAGATCAATTTAAATTATCTCATGGGGAGAAGAATTCCTTAAGAAGAATATGTATTTTTCTTGCTCGAGTGTGTGTTCTTGTCACCAGATGCAATTAAAGCACAGTAACATGATTTTATTTTCATGTATCAATTGCTAAATTATCAGGCTATTGATCCAGAAATCAGTAAGGCTACTGCAAAAAAAAATTGAAAACATCTCTGGTTCTTAGTTCCCGAAACTGTGGCTCTTTTCTTTTTTGATGACAATGTTCCAATAAATGTTAAGACAAGTATGGCTCAAGTTATGCTGGAGGTGCAGGAAGTGAAGAAGATACAAATCTTTAAGCGATCCATTCTTCACCCAAACGATTTTTCATCATTTTCAATGATCAAATTTCCGTCTTTTGTAACTTCTAGTACAAAAAATTTCTTCACGAGATTTTCTATCAGCTCCGATTTTCTGTACAAAGACCCTTTAACATGGAAAGATGATGTTGGTTATAAGAGTGGAATTGAAAAACTTCAGACCATCACTGTTGCGAATGACGTTGCAGAAAGAGGTATCCAACTCATTCAAGATTACAATAACATTCTTACAAGGGATGAAGCTAAGAAGCGATTTATATTACAAATTGTTGCTGGAGAGCGTAAAAAAAACCCAACTGCTACTAAATCCTCACTTATGAAAAAATAATATTTATTGTTATTTCGCTTACATTATGTTGTAATTTTATCAAAAGTATTATAGTAAATAAAAACGCTTTGCTCTTATCGAAGTTATGTGATTTATTTTTAAAAATCAAATGTGTCTTAATTTTTCATGCTGTTTTGAATTTTTTTTTATAATTTACTTTGGGGAAATTTGATTTGAAAAGTTTTTAAACAATTGCTGGGAAGACCAGACAATTCCAAATACATTTCTCAAAGAAGTAACGGACAAGCTAGGAGCTAGGGAAGAATATACATGTTTGTAATGGAATTAATCAATATGCATTACTTCAAGCTCTTTGAGGGTCGCCTAAATGTTAAATGATTAAGCTGAAATTTTGCACAGCGTTTTTTTTTTCATCATTTGAACAGGATCAGGGGTTGGGAGCAGCAAAATTTTAACCTTCAAAAAATTACATATGGTTAAGGTCCACCCTAGTGTGTATATATAGATATATAGATATGTATACCTGTGCATTATTCAAATTTTCTGTTGTATTGTTGAAACCATGATCAATATAATCGTTCCTGTTCTGATAATCTATGAAATGATATTGCAGTGTCACATACAACTTTACAATAGTACAGTTGGGGCAAGAGAAAATATCTGTTGATGACAGAGCAGATATGTACTATTTTCTTTTCTGGCTGCATTCAAACTAAGGCTTTCGTAATTTTCATCCACCAATCGTTCAACTAATCGCTGTATGGTGACTCAATGTATAAGCGAACATAATTTTGCTTATACTTCGAGCGTCTGGGATGGCCAGTATTGTAATGCTTCAGTAAAATGAATTGTTGAGAACTAATTTACAAATAAGGCAGTTAGAAACAAAATGGTGTGTATGACAAAATTGAAACTTAATGGTAATTAGCGTAAATAATATCTGTACCTTAGGACCAGTCTAACGTAAGTCCGAAACTGATGATTTTCTGATATTGTTTAACTACTAAAATTAAGCAACAAGGGGATAACGCGTACTTATTTTTTTAATGTTAACAATCATGTTTTGCAGCCTAATTCCTATAACAGCTTTGTTACTAGGCAAACGAAATCATTAGTTTCAGTTTTATGCTCAGTTTTTAAGTATTGATTAATGTGCCTAACGTTAGTCTGGCCCTGAGGTACAGATATTACAAAGAATCACTCCCCTCGTGGTAGTCTACCCTGTTCTTTCAGCGTGATTTATAAAAAAAATGCCAATGAAAGCTAGCTCCTATGTGGTTTAAACTTTCACGTGCTTCGTTCCATGTCTTTTTTATGTCACTTACACTCCTGTGAATCTCACTGCATCAAATGAAGTTCATTTGAGATCAAATATGCTCATAAAAGCGTTGTGTGTATTTAATTTTCAATTCTCAGTTTTTCCTCTATGACCGTTCATACTTTCACAATTTTCTAAATTTCTCTAAAAATATAAATTCTAAATGTTTCTAACTTTTTTTGATTCTGTCGTATAAATTCTGTTATAATCTTATTTAACTACAATTTTAATTTTTGTATTTCTTACCCATTTAAATCTAATGTTTATGCACGATGTATTTAAAAGCTTTTCCCGTTTTTGAACTGTCAGGAATGCAAAATTCTATTTCCGTCAAAGTGATTATTTGAGTAAATATCATTTTTAGAAACTGAGTGATTATTCTAGCAAACATGATGACATTTCAGTTAGTTACCATTTTTAGATATTTAAGTTTTATTTGACGTCAGAGGTTTAAACAAATCTATTTTTAGAGTATTTTCAGTTGCAATACGTCTTTCTTACGTACAGAAGATTACTAAAGCACTTAAAAGCTTCTCAATTTTCCAGACATCTTAGTGCGCTATTTTAGTCTCATTCCAAGTTTATGACAAGCTCAGCTGTTCAATTAAGCTAAAATGTTAACGTTTCAGTTTTAAAATATTTTTACGTACAATTTTTATATAGATTTCATTTTTTGAAATTACGCCCCGTTTTTTACTGATAAACACCATATTAGTAGGTAGAGATAATTAGTTTATATTTAACAATATAGGAATTAAGCAGTGAAGTGCTCGCGAAAAAACACTCCCCAAGTTTTCTAAGAGTACGTTTTCCTTGTATATATATATATATATATATATATATATATTCTACTTGTGGATAATAAGTATCATTAGATGCAAAACTTTTATGCATTCAAAATGTGTATGCGATCACAGTCGGCTTTATATAGTAGAATTACTCATTTTTAACATTAAAAAGTTACATTTTGCAGTAGCAAGCCAAAATAGACCGAACTCTAAGAAACTCAAGCAAAAGTAAAAATGAGGGTACAGAGAATTTGACAACCAAAGATGATACTTCAATCTAAAATATGTATTCAGAGATCATTTATTCTTAGTAATAGTGAAGTATAGATATTTTTGTCTATAAGTATGTTTTTTCTCTGCCTTACGTACGCAAGAAACTTCTTTAGCAACTCTGTCAGAAACCAAACTTAAAAAATAAAAATTAAAAACGCTACCGAAGTTTCAGTGCGAAAGTTGTCAGTTTAACTTTTTTCAGTAAAATAACGAGTCTAACTTGACATGAATTTTTCTCGCCAAATCGTGCAAAAACGTTCAAATTGTTCATGTCACTAAATTTATCCCTGAATACGATGATAATGTTTTAGATAGTAGAGTAATACGGTTACTTCCTGGCAATATAGACAACGTTTGAAGATTATTAGTTGTAGGTACTTATTTAGGTATAACGTACTTTGATTTTTTAAAAATATTTGTTATTTTTGATGCATCAAAAAAATTTCAATTACATCCATATTAATAATATACTTAAATTGACAATACATTTTTCACTATTTTATGCAAAATTTTCCACTATTTAATAGAACCATAAGGGTGTAAAAAATTAATGCTCTCAGAATTTGAAAAGTTATTTCTGTGTACCCCTTTTATTTTGTCTAGAGCTGTTGAATAAAACAAATTAACGATATGTAAAACATTATTACTTGAAAATAAAAATAAAAAGATTTCAAAAAATCAAGGTACTTAATTAAAAAAATCAAACAATAACATATCTTATTTCTACGGATTGATAGCTTATTTTAGGATAGTCAAGTAAAAAATCTTATATTTTGGACTATCCTAAAATCAGTAATCATTCCATTGAAGCCATATATAATATGTACTTTAAGAAATTATTAATTTACAATGTTTCAGATTTGCATAATAAGGTTTTGCGCTGCATAAAATAAACGTGATTGCCTTATAAAAAACACAATTAAGTTTGCTTATACTTCGATTCACTATAAAGCGATCAGTTGAATTATTATCGCATTACAAAGCCACAGTTTGAAGCCATAAAGGAAAACCGTACATGTCACTGTACTGGCATCACCAGAGATTTTTCTCTTGGTCCGACTATGCCGTTGTAAAGTTGAATGTGACCCTGCAATGTCATTTCATAAAATGTCAGAAGAGGAACGAGTATATTGATCATGATTTCAACAATACAATAGAAAATTTGAGGATATATATACAGTGAAACCTGTGTAAGTTGACCACATGCGGTGCAGCACTTTTGTAGTCAACTTATAGAGGGTGCAGACTTTTTTTTTCTTTTGTCATTTCTTACACTATGCGTTTATTCATTTGTAACTGATTAAAATGTAACATCACGTATTAACGCTACTTTAAAATTAGTAACTAGCTATTTTTTCACAATTATCTAAACTATCATTAGATAAATTTGATCTGAGTGACTTACAATGTATCCTATTCAACTTTAAAATTAAAGACCTTAGTTAAAATAAACATAAATCTGCTATTAATTATGTAAGTTACTTATTTGATGGTAAAGATTCCCTAAAAATACATAATTTTTCAAAATGGCTAGATCAATTACAAGAAAAAAAAGAAACTTATTTAAAGAACAAGAGTACTTATAGAAGCTTTCCCGTATGGTTAACTTACACAGAGGTTTAAGCAAACTTTTTTAATGTTTCTTCCATCCCGACAAATTAACTAATTTAAACGTGTCTAACGTTATGACATAAGAAATATCCTGGAGAAGTTATTTTAGTTTTTTTTTTTTACCTTTGCAAAAATAGATAAACAAATAAATATAAGATAAACAAATAAAAATAATAATAATTAGGCGGTCAACTTACAAAGGGTTTTTTATAATACGCCCACCCAAATTTGGTGTTAATAAGTGGTCAATATAGACAGGTTGTCAAGTTAGAAAGGTTTCACTACATTAAAAATATAGGTCTAATTCCGTTCCTGACAAAAGTGGTCAACTTAGACAGGTGGCAACTTGCAAAGGTGGTCAACTTAGACAGGTGGCAACTTGCAAAGGTGGTCAACTTTACAGGTTTTACTGTATATATATACAATGAGCCCGATATTTTTCTGAGAAGGCAAACGTGCTACACTATTCCAGAAACAATAGATAGCTATTTTTAAAGATGTCTAAATGCCCTTTTACAGTAAATTCTCGCAGACGCACTCTGTAATCTGATAGTTGGAATGACTAGAATTGCGGAAAAGTATTGTAATGGCTACATTGTCTATAAAATACGTGGGTTATATTGTGCCGTTGCTTTAAATGGCTCAAATATTTCTCTTTTTTTGTGCTAACAAATGTATGTAAACACTTTAACATTGAAACATTTTTTTTTTCTTAACTTTAATGCCCGCTTGTTGAGCAACAATTTAAAAAATTCCTTGATCATGCATCAATCTGCACAAACTACAGAGTTTAGTAGATGGAAGTGCTATGTGACAAATAAATGGTCTTGAGAAACCCAGCATTAAGATTTTAGCTTGTTCCCTTTTCTTTGTTTTTTCCTTTACACAATCGGCATTTTTCTGATAATTCTGCATGATTGAGTATAAATATAAGTAATTTCTCTTGGATTTTTAATTTCTGCTGTTATATCACTCCGAAGAGCCTCAAAATCTATACCTTTAATTTTCGGCTCCTTTTCGCACCACTAAAATAGCTTTTATAACAGGCGATCAAGAGGATATTCTCGACATGTTTAAATGATATATTCAACGTTATAAAGATAGCTTTTACAGATTATCACAAAACATGTCGAAAACCTAAACTTGTCAATTATTTTGCAAATATGTTTGGCTAAGCTCACCCTATAACTTTTAAATGTTTAACAAAGCAATTGGTTTTGATTCATTATATAGTATTATTAACTTCATTTCATTTTCGATAAAAAAAACAAAAAATATCTCTTCTGTACTCATCAATTCACACATATTTGCAATTAATAACATATTTCTATGCGTTATAAAATTTACATTCGTGATTCCCTTGAATGAGTTTTCGGAACCAATAATCAATAAGAATAAGGAATTAGCATATTGAAAAAAGTTTTCAATGAAATGAAAATGTTTATCATAAAAGGAAACTCAAATGGCAGTTGTGAACTTAATTTAAAAGCTGTTACATTCTTTCTCGTTTCTTCATAAATTTCTATTTTTCTTCCTAGTGAATAAAAACTTTATTTGAAATACTTTTAAAAAAATCGGGACCAGTTTAGAAAGTAGCAAACGTATTTTTTTCCCAAGATAAATTTTTAAATTATGTAAGTAAAGAGAAGAAATTTGGAGCGTAAAATTGCTTTTCCTTTTTGCTCGTCTTTTGAGAATTATATCAATTTTATTTGATGTGTCGCTTTCTTTCATCCATGGTATTATGAAATATTTTTTCAATTTCATGTTATCTTTATTTTGCATGCAAGAAAAATATCTTAGTTTAATAAATTGTGGTTGTTTGGCATACTTAATGCAAAATTTGTAATATTGCGATGTTATTTTATGGAAGAAACGCAGACGACAGCGAATTCAGAAAAAAATATAATTTCCTGCCCAATTATTATTATAAATGTTACTGGAATTGTTCTAATTAACCACCTTTGTTTAGAAAACTTTTTGAGGCAGACAACATCTATGATCTTTCGTAAAATTAATCAACCCTAGCGTATAATATAATTTACAGTATTAAAAAATCTGCTATAAAAGGTATAGAAATAATAAAAATGCTCACAATTGGGCATTTAAAATTTATTCAATTCGAATTGTATTGTTGTCGTGTTGTATTCATTGTAATACTCAAGCGTTGTTATCACAAATTTAATGCTAGCCTTTCCTTTTTAATTTTAATGTTATGATTAATGATAAAATATACTTAAGTTAGGTTATCTTAGCACGTAAAAGACCAAAGAAAAAGATAACATTTCTCTTTTATTAGCAATAAGTATTTTAGAAGATACATCAAGAAATATCAACGTGAGTTTTGTTGAGCTCTTTTCTATTCGTTTTTTTTCTTACGATGTAAAACAAGTGATAAATATTTTATGTCTGGGAGATGCTTTTGTATCCGTCTTTTTGCCCACTGATGATCATTGTACCTCTCATTCAATGGATCTTTGCAAATCACAAATACTAATATAAGAAAGCTAGTGCACAATGACGTGTTCTTTTATATGCATCTTTCCCAATCATAAGACATATTTCTTAACTGCTTACTTAAGAAAATGGTAAATTAAGATAATGGCAGAGCAAAGAGACATTTCCAAATTTACCAATCATATAATTGGATGATATACTTATATGATTGGTAATAAGTATAGCATCCATATTTTCCATACCTATCTTGGAAAAGGATTTTTCATTTTACGAAACTAAGCAATTCTTCAAGATCCCTAATTCAATACAAACTTGATTGTTACAACTTTATTCAAAAAACGTTTCATCCCGTACCTCTTTAGCCGCGAACAGACTAGAGCACAAATGAGCATTCTCGGAGTCATTAACGACTAGTGTGGGCGGCGTCCGAACGGGAACCCGCACTGTGCCAGGAACGTCCCTCTCCATCGCTCGGAGAGCGGTCTTTGGACGAACCCTTTGGTTTGGACGGTTTTTAACGCATTCCGGCGAACAGTGCAGAGATGGAAGACTTGAATCAAGCCGACATTTTTGGCCTCATTGAGGAATACAGAAAGTTCCAAATACTTTGTAACCCTCAAGATTATAATTACTTCGACCAATACAAAAAAGAGGATGCATGGAATGAAATATCTAGGCAATTAAATAGTGGCAAAGAAAATTGTGAAAAAAAAAAGTGGGGAAAGTGATTTCAATTTTTAAATTAAAGACGTGCAGTGTATACTTTTGTTATATTTTAATCGATATCAACTGTAGTTTTCCTCAAAAGTTTTTTTTTTACCTTTTTTTGGTAAAAAGCAGTGATTAAAAAAAAATAAAAAGCTATTTAAAAACGTGTTCCGACAATTAAATTTCAATTCTATTAAAGTTATCAAATGTATCATTTTGCATTTGAAGCAGTAACATAACTTTAAAAAGACTAACTACAACTCTTTTATTTCAAATTAGTATCCCTCCCCAAAGAAAAAAGAATTACTGTAAGAGTTTTGTTTACATATTTCTTAAATTTTCTTACATTTATTTCAGTGCTTGTAATAATTTCTGAATATCGCAGGTGTATGTATATATATATATAATCGTTTATAATGATGCTCATTAAAAAAAGTTTTTTTAATAACAAACAACTTTCCTGACTGACTATTTAACGACCTAAAAACATTTTGTAATATCATTATGGTGCTTAAGAGCTCTAAAACAATTATTTAATTCTGATCTCTCTCTCTTATCTGCTTTCTCAAAAACGCAATGAGAAAACTTTGCAGTTTATGTTTTCAAACTTTTTGAAAGTTTTCCGCTTTAGCACGAGTCAAAAATATAAAAAATCACAAAAATGTTTTTTTCTTCTTTGGCTATTTTTTTAATATTTACACCCCAAAGTGAAACTGAAAGATATTTGTTGATTAAATTCAAATTTGGTTTTCATATTTATCACACTTTCTCCCATAAATATAAGCATTATATACATGTAGCGTAACTTTTGCCTTTGTACTTTGAAGAAGAAGGGAAAAGTAATAACAAACCATTAAATACAGTAGTATTGAAACATTGGAAATTTAACTAATTAAACAACGTACGTTTTAAATGTTAATGAAATGCAGGCGATAATTAATAAATAGAAAATATTAGGTAAATATAAAACGAAATATACAACAATTTAAACTGAAGCTTTTGGTTTAAAGCCTATTTTGAGCTTAAAATATAAGCCTTTGAGCTTAAAATATAATAAAATAAGCCTTTGTATCTTCAAAAACCTTAATTTTTATTTGTTATTCATAGGTAATGGAATGACACAAATGAATGTCATTCTGTTACTATGCGATTTCAATAACTTTAATTCCGTAATCTAAAAATTTATTTTCATGTTGAAAATAACTAGAAAAAAGTTTTGTAATAAAATGCAACTCAATGCAGCTTTCTTTGGCATTAGATAGGGGATTAATTTCTGAATTGTTATTGTTGTTAAACATAGTTGCAGTTGCATGCCACGTCCTTTTCACGAAAGGGCTGAGTTTAAAATGTAATTTTAAATGTTGTTATCTTAATTTCAATATAAACTTATTTTCCAAATAGAGAGACATCAGTTTAGTTTTCAGAGGAAAAATAATAATAAAGCTTGTATTTCCAATAAAATAAAATTAAATATGGCAATTAGTTCCGAAAATGGCCCCCAAAATTCAGTTGCGGCGCTGGCGAACGCTAACTTTTGTAGTAAGGATAATTGCATTGTACATCGAGGTTCTGAATAAATTTCTACGATCGCGAAATTTCACCCATCAAAAAATGAAAAGTAGAAAATAATATTACATAAATAAAAAAAAAATACAAAAAAACAACGTTTTTCCTGCGCACTAAAAAGATTGAAAATAATTTTCCTATGAGCCTGGCAGAATTGCTGAATAAATTGGTCACATTATGGTTACAGAGTTTCTAATTCTTATAAAACGAAAAACGTTGGGCGCATGTACTCAAACATCAAGACTTTTCTAACATACTCAAATTTCTATGAAATAAAACCTGTTAAATACTGCTTCATTATATCACAGTCAATCTCCTTCATTGGAGATATGAATGAGATTTACTCTAAATGAATTGAACTATGCATATCTTGAACAAAATTTTAGGATGAAAATACTTCTATAAACACAATCTATGTTATATGTAACAGATCATAATCACAACTTTGATCAAAATTCATTTACCTATACCCATCTATACTGATCATAATGTCATAGAAAATTTTCAAAAATTAACATAGCATCAAAAATGATTGATTTGCATTGTATATCCTCATTAAAACTTTATATATACATCAATAATTCAGAAAAAACATACATTCATAACATAATAATATAAAAAATTCATGCGCCCAACGTTTTTCGTTTTATAAGAATTAGAAAGTCTGTAACCATAATGTGACCAATTTATTCAGCAATTCTGCCAGGCTCATAGGAAAATTATTTTCAATCTTTTTAGTGCGCAGGAAAAACTTTGTTTTTTATATATATTTTTTTATTTATGTAATTTTTTTTTCAACCAATTTAACTTGGCTATGTCTTAAAACAGGGATTTTCGATTTTGCGACTTTTACCTGAGCGTAGACGATAAGCCGTCTAATAAATCCATTCTTCAAACACATGAAACATGGCTGATTATAAATTTGACGTTGGATGTATGCGATGAAGTAGGCTCATGTAGTTCTAGACGTAACTTCTTGTTCACTTTAAACACGTACTTTTCGCAATCTCCTCTGGACGATCGATGAAAAGTTATTTTCCTACCTCCCACGATTATAAACTATCTTTGAAGAGTACCAACATACATTCTATAATGAATATCATATTTTCCTACACATTTCATGCTTCAGGTGTTTTGAGATTAAGTTTGCTATTTCAATGGGATATATATTTCGATATCTTTATGCGACTATTTTGTAGAATGAATGTGTTTACCAAAAACTGGTGTTTCATGCTATAAATAGAATTTCCAGTTGTACAAATGAAATGTGTTTATCTAAAAATAAAATTATATCCATAACAATATAAAGGTTAATATGATATAATTAAAAAAAGATATTTCAATCATGGAATTTCTAGACAAATGCCATATAGTACTGTATAAAAATTAGGTTTGTTTAGTATGTGAATGTTGTTTAAATGCTTTCATTTTTTCTAATTCCTCCTACTTTATTTTTTCTAAAATATTAACCGTATTCATAAATGTATATGATAATTGTGGGCAGTACATCGTTTTTCAGAAAAAAAAAACAATTTGTTACATGGAAAAGTACATACTACCTCATGTTGAGGCTGTATGTACATTGTCATTAAACTAAGGGTGAAAAAAGAAAATTGGTTTTGTTTATTATTGCGCATTAAATTGCAGTATTATGAAGAAAAGAATTATGAGAAAAACGGAAATTCTAACTTGTGTGACTGTTCACATGAACGATTCCGACTCTGAGGATCTGAAATGTTCGTTTTGTGTCGAGAAAACTTGGAAGAAACACATAAAGCAATAAAAGCATTATGAGAGGTGAATTAACTTGATATCAATAGTAAGATCTGCTAAAGAAAACACCTCATCGTTAACCACAAGGTTAAAATTTTTTCTTGGAAGAAACCCATTAAGCAGTAAAAACATTATGAGAATGGAGTTAACTTGATATCAATAGTAAGATCTGTTGAACAAAACATCTCGTCGTTAACCACAAGGTTGAATTTGTATCTTGGAAGAAACACATCAAGCAATAAAAACATTGAGAGGGGAGTTAACTTGATATCAATAGTAAGAGATCTGTTGAAGAAAACACCTCGTCGTTAACCACAAGGTTAAACTCTCTTCGTGGAGATTCAGACGTGTCCAGCAATTCTCGTGAATGAATACATAAATGTCAAGTGACCAAAAAAAATTCATTTCTAACGAAAAAGCATTCCTGAAGCCAGTGAAAGAATTTGCTGCTCTTAATATTCTTCAACTCTGTTGAAAATTTGAAATTTGCTGGTTGAAGGATGGCCAAGTAATGAATTATAATAACTTCATTATGCGTTTGGGGAATAATGCTTAAAATGTTGTCAAATCAATGCATTAAACGTTGTCCATGACAGATCGGAGTACATAAAGGAGGAAATATTCTAGGTACTGTATATTCGATAACAAGACTAATACAGTAAAACCTGTAAAGTTGACCACCTGTCTAGGTTGACCACTTTTGTCAGGAACGGAATTAGCCCTTCACCCTCTATATGTTGACCACCTGTCTAAGTTGACCACTAAAATGCTGCACCGCAAGTGGTCAACTTATACAGGTTTCACTGTATTTCCCGGTGAATTGTATACCAGAAACCATTGACTAGGTGAATGCATTTATCGAGTCTTCTGTTCCAGAGCATTTTAGCTTTAACTGAAAAGCTAAGCACTTTAGCTTTCCTCAAGATCATCATATTATGCATCAAAGAAAAGGAAGCTATGGATTTTGTAGAAAGAAAATATTTCATTTCTGACTTTTTCCCTTAGAACTCTTTATTAAAAGTTAGAATTCAGAAGGAATATAATGCGACTGTCGCGTATCTGCCATATTTACGTCTCTAGTTTTAAATCTGATTCAATTCTGTCTCATATGTATTGAATGCAAAACGGTTTTCTGAGGCAAAGATCGCACTCGTTTAATAATTTCATATATTGCCTATTATAATGAAAAATGTGGATCACGGTACTTAATAAAAAAATACTTACTTATATTATTGAAGACTTAGACATTCTAATTTTATTACGCAGTTTTAATCGCTCTATGCGTCTTCATTTACTGCTTAGATAAACTACTTACATGCCTGGATTATTCATATAATCTTCTTAACCCCTTGCATGCACAAATAAACTTTTTATAAAACATTGTGCTAAGAAAAAATAAAAATAGTACCACTTTCAGTAAAATCTGAAAAGAAAATAAGATATAATGCAGAAAAATATATATTTTTCTTACCAATGAGAAACAGCCGTCTTAAATAAAATAAGTTGTGATAAGTAACTTTAAATTAAACGTGAATTGTTTCACGACGTTTAAACCCTTCTTTTGCCTTTTAATTAAAACTACCTTTTCATGCATCAAAATGCTTTATACTATCATTTAAAAAATAGAACTGTTTTTAATAATCCTTCTAACACTTTCAACGAATTTATGCGGCATTACCAAGCGGCCCTTTGTTGCTCTAAAATAATCTCCAATGCTTACAATACATTATACCGTTAAAACCATCTGTTCAATGATTGTCTTTTTACGCATACTTTTAAAATCAATAGTAAAGTTAATCCTTTACACCAAAAATAGTTTTTTTTTTATTTGTGGTTTTTGTTTAATATGAGGCGTATTTTTCGTTGATTTATTTTATTTCACATTTCTAATAGGATTTGAATTTCAATTTGGGGGGTTATCCCAAAATAAACTTACAGTTCCAAATATTTTCCGTAGTACAATCAGAGTAAAAATGTATATTATTAAAGATGTATGTGGTTATATATTAAACACGCACTAGAACACTAAATATGTTGTAAATATATTTCTCACATTTTATGTAGAAATGTTTATGTAAAGTTCATAAAATTTTAAACTGAATAAGATGACAAGAAAATTGGAGTACTTTTTATAATGGAAAGCATTTTATTACACTTTAAATGTTACACGTTTTGTCGGTTTAAAAGACGAATTTAAATTTCTTTCAACTCCTTCAATATTTTATGCTAAATATAAATTTACTCTGCGGCGTTTTTACGTAATTCAAGCAATTGAATAGTATTTAAAGCTTGTATAATTTCTAAAGCTTTATTCTAAACTTTCAGTTTTATCTCTATTATTATTTTTCTGTCTAAAACATATATATAATTGAGCAACTATATTTTTCTATAGTGCTAGATTTTCCTCACGTTTTACTTTATAAGAATATGTGGTGAAACAGCCGAAGACACTTATTACTTTGAACTATTTAAATAAGATGGATTACTCATATGTATACTACAGGTACAGTTCCAAAAAATACCTGTATTTGGAGGAATATTTGTGTTGCATACCTTACGGGAAACTAGTCGAAAACCCAAAATAGAGTGTAAGAAAAAGTGGGAGCTCCTTTACTCAACAAACAGCTTGCGCAACTGAGTCGTGGGTAAATCACCGATTTAGCTTGCACCGGTGGACATTCAGCAGCTTTTCTTTTTTTCTTTTCTTTTCTTTTTTTTTTTTTTTTTTCTCGTTTTCGAAGCATGTACAGGAGCTCAAATTACTATCATAAAACTTACTATAAAGTTTTATGAAAATTTATTTAATGCAACAGGATTTAGTAGTTACTTGTCATTGAAGTTGATGAGTCACTTTTTATAATAAATGGAATAAGGCAAAGGAATAAGGTCACATATTTATATATCACACAATTAAATACCACACAATTAAATACCTATTTTCCAATTTTAAAATAAATTCAGGAGGACCATATATATATACATATATATAATATATTACTTCAGAAATATATAAACTTCTCTGTGGTATAATCAAATCTACAAGCTTTATTACGCTCGTGGTTTACCTAACTGTAACCAGAGTTATTGTTATTCCTAAGATTAGTTAAAAAATTATAAGTTTGCGATTGACTGTTGTGTTGTAATGTTTGTATTTAAATAAATGTGAATGTTTATTTCCGATGTTTGCATTAATATACAAACCTCACTGCTCGACGCGAATATCGCATTTCGGCAGCAGGGAAAAGTTTAGTGTTTAGAAGTTTATTGATAAAAAGACTGTAAGTGATTTTTTGCTGACAGTTTACTATTAACTGGAAAGGTTATCATTTTTAAAATGCCGGATTCTGAACGTAGCTAAACCTTTATGCCTGTGGGTTTATGACACCGGAAAATTTCACAGTTACAAATGCAGCCATCTGGAGCAAATGGATAACGCGTTTTGAGCGATACAGAATTGCATCAGGTCAAAATAATAAGTCCGGCAGCGAAGCATGGGTTCAGTTGTTGTGATTCTTATGCCTTAGGCCGGTAGGCCAAAGATGCCTTTGGAGTTCGAGGACTAGTCACCGAGGACCGAGGGCTACGCTAAAGTAAATCTTTCAAGATATCAGTGAACAGGTTCAGAGCTATTGGCATTGAACGTCTAGACAGCAACATTTTTACAGATGCAGATTTTCAAGGGACAGCCACTGATTAGCAGCCCATTTCATCAGCCTACCCTCCAGACCCAACCATGTCATCAAGCCTACCTCCACAGCCGGTCAATTAGTTAAGCGTCCTTTCCACAAGCCATCAACTTCCTCTTTCTCATCTTATGCTCAGCTATTGCTTCTCTTCAGATGGCTCACAAGAAAACAGCCGGAAAACAAAGAATAAATCTTCCATCTTACCACATTTTCGGAAGTTCTGTAAAACAAACTCTTGAAGGAAAAAGGAAAGAAAACGAATTGCTGTAACTAAAAGTGCAAGAAAGTTTAACAAAAAAAGCTGAAATATTACCCTCAAAGAAAGCAGCAAAACAAGTCATGAAAGCTGCAAAAAATTGTGCAACTTGATCATTCGTCATTAGTTGAGTCGATTGTTTTGTATATAAAGCATGTTGATTATTCTTGTTCTTGTAAATTTTTGTTTCAACTAATTCCTCCAAAAATATGTTTAATTATGAGCAGTCTATTATGGATGTTAACATTATTTATTATTATTATTGTTTACATACCTCTTCTTTTTCCCTGCGATAGGGTAGTAGACTAATATGTTTGTACGCATTTTTAAAATAACATTTTTCTCTCTAAATGTTTGCTTTTACCAATCCGTTATCTTACCCACCCCTTTCTCCCCCCCATTAGCAGTTTATTTGAGGCTGAAGGAATAATTTGATATTAGCATAATGTTGTAACCTATATGGTGATATTCACTTAAATTAGTTTCCTATCATAACCACTGTCGATATTAACTAATCATAGCAATGTAACTAACTTCTTATATTTAATTAAATAAAGAAAACGGATGAGGCTGAAAGAAATGCTTGAAAACTTAAAACTTATTTCTTTTAAAAAAGCTTCAAACGTTAAAGGCACTCTGATCTAGGGCATTATTCCTGAAGATTATTTTTCTCAGATAAACCTAGCTCATCCATTTCGATTAGAGCTAAGAAATTAATGCTAAACTCTTCTACATCTTAGACATCTTTCTTTGAAATGCTTCGATTTTCCCCTTTCATCTTCTCTTGGTAGAAGAGGAAAGAAAGAAACTTAGGAATTTACCAAGAAACTTTAGATTGAACATGCAGTTAACAAAGAATGCTTCGCATCTTTTCCCTCCAAGGGAAAAAATCTTTTTTTTTAGAACAGAGCAAGAAAATGAAGACGCAGAATGCAGCCGGTTACGCAATTTTCTAAAATCTCTACATTTCAGAGGATTTTTCAGAAATGCTTTACATATTTTAACTTTTTTCAGGACTTTTGGACTTTTAAAAAGAGGTAAATAATTATTATTAAGATTACTTAACTGATTAATAGAAATATGAGTGCGGTTTTTTTTCAATGTCAAGTAGCTCGGTTTTTCTTAATATATTATGTTTACTAATCTTACAACTGTGTTGTTTAAAGCAATTATTTTCCTAACATATTAGAGTGTCTTTTTAACCATACAAAAAATGAAAGAAAATTGGAAGTGTTTTATCTAGGGTTCGAAATTAGAATGTAAAAGTTAGTCGTCAATGGCACCTAGCATTTTTGTTTTAGTTGTCAAAAGGTTTTGCTTAGGCGCATTTTAACTCGTATAAGTGATATAAATTAAATAGAAGAAAAGAAAAGAAAACATAGAGAAAACAGGAAATAAAAATCGCCTCCCCCCCCCCCCCTCTCTCTCTCTCGCTTTCTTGTCCTCTTTAGTCTAAAACAAAAAACTTACTATGAGGCATACGATTGTTAAAAACTCTGCAAATAAAAACGAAATGTCTACATGACAACGGATTCCAGTCATACAACTAACAAAAAATGAGAGTTGGCGTAAAATTTTAGTCGTCACGTTAAAATTTTTATTAAAAGTTAGGCGTAAAAAATGACGACTGGCTGCAAAGTTGTAGTCGTCAAACTGAAAATTATAGTTGCAAAAATACGACTAACGACCGCTAATATCGAACCCTGGTTTCATCCGGAATAATAGAGACATCTGTTTTTTAAAGGTTATTTTTTATGTGTTAAATATTGGCTATTGCAAATAATTGTAATTCATAAGGCCGGTACCTAAAGAGTGAGCAGGTCAACCCTCCAAATGATACTCTTCTAGCATGCGGTTATCAAGGAGGGCCAGGTTCACATAGCAAGAGTTGGTTAGGTTTACTATTATAAATCAGCCTATCTCGGCCCAGCCGACACCCCCGGTAATACATTTCCGGGGGTGTCGGGCCAGCCAGCCTGGCCTATCTCGGAGCGGTTATTAGCGTTCGTCGGACTTCTCTTCCCCATGCCCGGGGGAGCGCACCCCTAAGGCCACTAGCTAAGAGGGGAGGGGCATGGAGTATAAAGGTACCTAAAGAGTATCGAAATTGGAAAACCGGTCTCGAAAAGAATTTAAAGTAACCGTTCTGGGGTTTTTAAACTTCATCACATCCGGCTGTATCTTTACCGAATCGCATCTGTTCTCTCGATCATAAGGAAAACCTCTACAATATGTGTTTGTTCATAAACATCGCACTACGACTATTTCTTAGCATGGCTGGTAATTGATTAGAAGAATATTTATGTTGTATGGAGTAAAACTTTATCTCCGTAGTATTATGTCACGTGCACGACTAAATTCATTCGCTTCGCTTTACTTTAGAAAGTCCCTCATGATGCGGGATATTGAGTTTTCCAATAGAATTGATTTTTCCTCCTCAAAGTAACCGAAAAGAAGTAAAATTTAAATAAATAAAGCTTTATTATTATTATGGTTTTAGAAACTAATTTTAGCAATATTACTCTAGCATTCTGTTGATGGAGGAAAATATATCCACTCCCAACAACTTACAGATAGCCTATATTTTCAAAAACTATCGGGTAATTTATGCAAAAATATATGGTCATTTTACTGTATTTTATTTCCCCACATGTTTAATCTAAAAATATGCCTTTACAGTTTTTACATTTATTTTAGTCAAGATGTGTCAATAAGCCACACGTGTCATACACTGTTAGAAATTTCATCATGAAATTACGGTTAAATAACCGGCAGCAGTCTGTCCATCTAATTCACCGTTAAATTTACGGTTTGGAACATTTTTCTATCTTTACGGGACCTAGCCATTTCTAATCAGCTTGGATAAAAAGCCGTAAATACAAAAGTTTACGGTTTTATAACCATTTAGAAATGGTTTCAAAACAAAATTTTTACCGTTTTTGAACCATTTCCAGGTGTAGAATCTTCGAGGCGTAGAAACCGTAAATGAAGCTTGCGGGAATCGAACCCGGTTGTTCTGGTATACCAACCTTGCTCGCTAACCATTCGGCCATCTGCACCACACAAAACGGTCATTTATTTATCAATAAATCTTCCTTTTCAACAGGAAAACTGCATTAAAATTGAGATTTTTGATTGGATCCAAAGCCATCTTTGGTCTAAATTTACTGTATACTGACGAAAATCATTTTATTTGCTGCAAAACTTAAAATACAAACAAGCTTCAGCAGCTCAAATGATGGGTTCGCTCATTCTCAAACAGTTTGGGAATCCGATGTCTCCAATTTTTGATTTACGTGTGTATGTCTTTCTATTTAGTAAATACTACTTAAGCCGCTTTTTTTCTGCTTTTTTTATATACACATGCAGATTTGAACTGATAAATCTTTATTCATATTTTAACAACAGCGTACGAGCGGTAAGATTTCGCAACCAAGATGGACCTCTGATTCTTATTGGGCAGCGCTTAAAAATGACGGTTAGTTAAACGTTCCTTAGGATAAACAGAGAATAAACGATTTTTTGCAATCAGCGGTTTGAGTACCATCTTTTAATGGTTATTCAACTGTTGTAATTAAATATGGTAAAATATCAATCAAATAAATGGTTAATTTCAAGAGACAAAGAAAGTAAATCATAACACACACGCATGATTGTGTTGAAATTCAAATTGCCATTTTGATTTCGAGCAATATTATTTATTAACTGCTTGTTTCAATCTATAAAAGACGCATTATTGCCCAAATTTCGCTTCCGTAGGAAATAGCTGGAATTGATAGGTGAGGTTGAGGTTGAAAATTTCATTTTCTTCTTTCAAAATATTGCTAGACTCACTTAAACATTGTCGGTGGTTCCAGCTGGCATTGGTTTACGAGAAAACAACAATAGTTGTAATAATATTGGTGATTCCAACCACTATCATTTGATTGTGCGGGGAAAATGTAGTATTGTTTAAACTTTATACTCGCAAGTGCCAGCACAGAAGGAGAAGTGACTTTTGATGCCAATCGCTGCTTTAGTACACATGCCAAGAAGTGTGCTTCGAAAGCTGTTTCGGATTTGATTGGTTAATTTCACAAAATTTATTTAAGGGAAGCCAGCACCCAAAAATGTCGAAAAAAAAAGGTAAAAAATTTTATTGGCTTAAGTAGTAAAATAAATCTTTAGAAATGTTCCCTGAAAGTTTCAGAAAAATTGAAGCGATATTTATTGATTTCCCATTGATTTTATTACGGTGTGATTTGCCTCCTTTTCGTACTGAAACCTAAATTGTGCTGAATATAAGCCACATATTGGTTTTTTTAAATAACAAAAGCGAGAAAAAGCAATTTCATCGTGACTGTAACTTAACCCTCCCATGCATGTAAACCTCATATGGGGTGACATAAATTTTTGCTTCAAATTTTTATGCAGATTCGTTTTTGTGCTGCAATTTTCATGTCGTCCTCATCTGGAGACTCCAAACAGTTCTTGGAAACCACGAAAAGTTTCATAGGGTATTCAAGGTAGTCAAAAGATTAAGATATCTTTAGAAGTCCTTGGAGGATTCAAGAACGATGAGAAAATCTCAGTTTTCAATCAAATTCTGTTTATTTATTTTGAAGCGTGTATTACATTACTGGGAAGTTTGATATTATTTTATAGCTGCTTATTCCTTATAAATGAAGTTTGAATATTCCGTTTCGCCATGGTTATTATTATATTGAATAAATATGACAAAAAAGCATAACACGTCTTCATACAAGGACTCAAATTTTTGACTATACAGGAAAAAAATTAGTGCACTACAATCCTGAGATACTAAATTGGTTTGTAGCGTATGAATTTTCTTTATATAACACAAATAAATAAATACATGCATGAGAGGGTTAAAAGAGAAGTTTTTTACTTGAAATTTTAATAAAGATATTGCAAAGGCGAAAACTTAAATTGCTGTTTTCTCTCGCTTTGTTTTTTGCGCGTTTCATCTCAATTAAAATGCAAAGGCTTTTTAAAATTTGTATCTACTCGTATAATGTGGGTTGTTTCCCCATATGTTCCTGAAACTATACATAACAAATTTATTCTTTACTTTTATGATAGCTTAAGTAGTTTCCTTTTTTAAATTCTTTTTGTAGCATTTGTGAATTTTTCGTTGTTTTTTCTGTGTTACTTCACTTTCTTATTTTTTATCTCAAAAAGTATTTTACTTATAAAAAATTCAAAGCATCAAATTTTTGCTTTATGAGAATTGAATCAATAAAAAAATTTTTGAGACTTTACGCCAACTTTTGAAAAAGAAGATGCATTTTTGAAGATTGCTAAATTTCGTTTTCAAAATTAAAATTTTCAAATTATATTTAAGAAATCCAGTTTTTTTTAAATATTAAATTTCTTGTGAAGTGATATAACATGAATTGAGAAAAAATTGTAAATAAAAACACCATAGAGAAAAAAAAATGTTCTCGTGGTGCCGACTCCCCTTAAGAAATCTATCCTAACATTAAAAGATCTTTTTTTCGCATTATGAAGGGGAAATTATTCTGTTAAGCGGGGGTGTAAAACTGCTCGCTCTTCCCCCTTTTATACCGACAGACTTTAAAGAACTACACACCACAAGTGGGCGGAGTTGATGGCACAAAAATAAGTCACGTGAGGAAAACTTCAAAAAACCAATCTCTGCAAAAAGCTACACAGCGTGCATGGCAGCTTGTTTTTTCCGCGGCTCATTGGTTGATGTTGGAAAGTCCTTGTCACATGATCAAGTGTCTCTGTCATTTCCGAAAGAAAGACTCAATCACAGCAGCTCCGTTTATATATTAAAAGTCTATTATGGTTATACCGCAGCGTCTTCTACACAAACTGGCACAAACTGAAATATGTAAACTATCAAGTCTTACAAACATTTTCAGCTCATGTCATTAGTTCAGCTATCAGCACTGTATGAAAAATACTGAAATCATCGATCGTGTTCCTCCTAACTCAAACAAAATATTTTTTCGAGGAATAGATACATTTTTAAAAGTGTAAAGACAAAATATTCATATAAAATATTGATTTTTCTCTTATCTATTCGGCGGGCAAATTAATCGCAACTGTTCAGATTTTTAAAAGCATTTGAGTTGCAAAACGTCTCGAAACAAAGTGGTCACGCAAAGCATTTGAATCTCTTATGTTTTATCCAGCTTTCGAGGAAACTTTTGAGAACTCAACTCTAGCGAAAGAACCCGAAACTGCCACTGCGCTTTTAAGAATGTAGCTTTCTTTCAAATATAATAATCCTTCTGTTTTTCCAGCATTCAACTCCACGGTGCATGAAAATTTGTTTTAGAGTGTAGCATTCTTTTTCTAAAAAGTCCTTTCAAATTTAAATAATATTGAAATTCATATTGCATTCATTATTAAGCACTTTCACCAAAAATATGAAAGTTGTCATTCATGCTTGAAAAAGTATTTGTGAGGCCTGTTTCAGAAAAAAAAGGTTAATACTCCATGCGCTGGCAAAACTTTGTACTTTCGCTTTAGAATTTAGGAGAAGTGCTCCTATATTGGAGCCCCTATAAGCAAGAGGCTTATGTCGCGAAATTGGAAGTAGAAAAATTTCAAAAGTAGGGCATTAAGAGGGACATTTATTGGGGACTGACTTATGTAGACAAATTTTCTCTGTATATGAGAGTAAATATTCTTTAAAATATTTTTTAAAAAGTCTGGATCAGGGGGTGCAACTTAGGAATATATATTCCTATGCTGAACTATGCGTGTTCTAAATTAACCTCCCTCCCCTATAATTATTAAAAAATATATTATTCAACTACATGACTTTACATACATCGTAATTATGGGCTTAGTTTTTTTTCTTTATACCCCACTTTAGCACAGTCATCATGACCAGTTGATGACATTTCAAATAGTAGTCTTTCATCTCATCCTTTTCATCTACTTTTCAGAACCATATGGCCTTTTGTGGTTTATCTATGATATCTTAGTCCTGCTCGTTCTTCCATAAGATTTCTTATTTTCAATGGCTTTTTATAGGCACTTTGTGAACAAGCATTTCATTTATTGGAGGGGCTTTTAAAGAAAACAGTTTCTTCAGTTTTCCACTGAGGATGCAAAAATACCTCATGTGTCTCATTCAGGAAACAATAGGAAAAATGCTAGTAAACAAAACGATTGTTTAATTAATATGAAGCGGTATTTATTTTCAGGTTGATGTATACATCCACCATTTTAATAACCACCTGTACGAAATTTTATAGCTGCAAAAACGTACAAAAATATTCAGTTCTGTTTTAACCCCTTGAAGCACGAGTTTTTTACTGAAAAGCTAGTACTGTTAAACCTGTGTAAGTTGACCACTTGCGGTGCTGCACTTTAGTGGTCAACTTAGACAGGTGGTCAACTTATAGAGGGTGAAGGGCTAATTCCGTTCCTGACAAAAGTGGTCAACTTAGACAGGTGGTCAACTTATAGAGGGTGAAGGGCTAATTAGGTTCCTGACAAAAGTGGTCAACTTAGACAGGTGGTCAACTTACAAAGGTGGTCAACTTTACAGGTTTTACTGTATAATGTAAATTATTCTTTGCAATTTCATGCTGTGGGGGTGACTAGAGAGCGGGGGGTTACATAGACATAGGAAATATACAAAGTGTAAACGGATCTCAGACAGGCATTAGAAATAAAATAAAGCACGTAACCGATAACTTTCGCCCGTGTCAGGCACGGGCAAATGCGTTAAGTGGTTAATTTCTACATCAGGGTTTCATGGTCTATCAATCGAATACTAATTACCCGTGAATTTTACTCGCTCTTTTAAATTCTGGTGCTGTTAAATTTAACCGTGTATTGCACAAGTCCTTTGGTCATTGGGGCTGAAATGATACTTTTTCAGTTAACTCATTATATCACACCAGCATGCCAGGCCATGTTTCGTACTTCTGACTTACTTTTTTTTCATTACAGTTACCCATTTTCATAAATGTTCAAGTGATGCACTAACACACACGTTAAAAGCATTATGTTCAAAATTTTCAGACGCACATTTGCTACCACCTTTATAACCCTAAAATTTATCCCTAGGTCCTATAACACTAGAACAATTAATGACTAAAAAATTTATATTCGAAGTTGGAAAAATAAACTTTTTCCTTGAGGTAAATTATTTCTAGCTTTGAAATAATGTTAATATTATTTTTAAAATACATGACACTTGCTGTGTTGTTGTTTCTAATGCCACTTGTGTATCCAAGCTCCCCTTCGCAGAGCGACCAGGATTTAAGGCAGTAAGGAACGCCTTTCGTTTATAGACGAGCACCACAACGGCGGAAGTACAACTTGGCTCATTATGTATTTCGATGGCGCCACCACAAATACGCCACCTTTCTTTTTAGACATAAGACTGAAGGGAAGGGAAAGGAAATTCTCGACCCTCGGGACTTTACATGCAAGTATCCCCATGTGTACATGGTGGGTCTTCAGCGGGTCAGGTATCAAACACTTGCTTTACAGCCTCATTCACCAACCAATATGAACCTCTGTCAAACACTCGAAACGCCGATTTGAGCTTTCTGATTGGTTGAGAAAGCCTTTGATCTGCAGTTCGAAGGTTCAAATCGGTAGGTGAATATGGCCATTAAAATTACTTAGTGTCTACTGCTCACGTCCTCGTCACAGAACTTCTCCCCAACAACGCCTCAAAGTTATTTTCACCTGAATTCACCATTGTTAGATAGATCAAGTTATTTTTTTTTTAATCAAGTGAAGTGCTTGCAATGAATTTCCAATGTCCTCCAAGTGAAACGATACCTCTGGGGGTGCCAAACCCAGGTGACGGTCTCTCAGCTGGGATCTGGTTCAAAATTAAGAGACCACAACATTTGAGGTAAAAGTCAGACTTCAGCCCTCGTGGTACCTCGCTCTAAATGAAGCTGCATAATTACCCTAAAGCCAGTGGATTATTGATCTTCTGGACCTGGTAGGATTTCCTATGCCAGGGGGATTAGTAACAACAACAACTTGCAATGAATAAACTTCAACAACAGAAATGCACCTTCTGAAAAGTAAGCATACACACATGGCTTAATCCTCTAATTTTCAGCCCACTTACACGAAATATATATGTAGTTTAGTTTTAACTATTCTTTAACGGCACTTTTTTAATGCTTAAAAATGACTTATTCGACGGCATTATTTATTTCTTATTTCTTTAACCCTTCTCGTTCCCGTGAACGTGACGGGCTGAGGTTTCGCCTTCTATTTCTCGTTCCCGTGAACGTGACGGGCTGAGGTTTCGCCTTCTATTTCTCGTTCCCGTGAACGTGACGGGCTGAGGTTTCGCCTTCTATCTCTCGTTCCCGTGAACGTGACGGGCTGAGGTTTCGTCTTCTATTTCTCATTCCCGTGAACGTGACGGGCTGAGGTTTCGCCTTCTATTTCTCGCTCCCGTGACATGTTCGGGATGGAGTGTTTAAAATTTCAAAAAATATATATATTGAATAATGAATATATATATTGAATAATGAATATATATATTGTTCATACACATTTTTTATAATTTTCAGGGATAAAAAAATAGGCACTTTTATGACCGTTTTCTTGAAAATTACCCGACCGTTAAGGGGTTAATTGAAATTACCGCTCACAAACGCTTTTACTTTCTTCTAAAGACTCCCATTGATGAAGTCTAAATTTTCCAAATAGCAAATAACAATACTGTGGCTTTCCATTGCTTATCTCCAGTTCATTTCATGAATAGTTAGGATAAATCTTAAAGGTCATGTCATCATTAAAATACTATGTACGGGAAATCATTATATTTCATTAAGGCAGCTCTGTCGATAAAATTTGGTAATTCAAAGTAAAAAAAAATTTTGTTAACTTTTCCATAACAATGCTGCTGTTTCTCTGTGTTCTATTCAAATTTGGTAATTTATCATGCTACATGATCAGTAAATGTACCATATTCTAACATAAATGCAATTCTTGTGTCTCACTTTGCATCAGATTCATTATTCCGCAATTTAGAGACCTCCGATTTCATTGGTATAAGCTTAACTTTCAATGTCATTTACATATTTCTCGAATCTAAAAATGCCATTTCACTCAGAATTTATGAAGGTATTGAATCAGAACTGTACTACACGTGGCTAGTTTAAATATTGTAGTATCGACTTTTACATCTCGGATATTTTAATCTCAGGGCAGATATTAAATTTTTAGTTCATGTTTCAAACTAAACGTAGTGATTTTATAGGCGTTTACAGTTTACACGGTTCTACCAGCAAAAGAAGACAAGAAAAAAAAATTCTGACTGCAGAGTGCAAAAAAGAATCCATTCATGTTCAAGGGAGAAACTGCTGGTATAAGGAATGTGCCATATTATGTTCTCTTATTACTGCTGAGTGCAAAGAAGAATCCATTCATGTTCAAGGGAGAAACTGCTGGTATAAGGAATGTGCCATATTATGTTCTCTTATTACTGCTGAGTGCAAAGAAGAATCCATTCATGTTCAAGGGAGAAACTGCTGGTATAAGGAATGTGCCATATTATGTTCTCTTATTGCTGCTGATTGCAAAGAAGAATCCATTCATGTTCAAGGGAGAAACCGCTGGCATAAAGGAATGTGCCATATTCTGCTCTCTTTTTAGTTCCTTTAGCATATTTTATTTCTTCCGAACTGATGTTATATAACAGTTTACAGATTTGGTTGCTTTCAACAGAGAAGCAAACATTCCGATTCGCGTGCTTTTAAACGCACCTGCAAAACGAACTTCCCTAAAGCTCGAATGAATTCGTTCTTTTCTGCCATGCGCAGAAGCGACCACGGGTCAAAACTTCGTGGTCGAATTGTAACGAAATACTATATTAAGAAATTGCTTTTTCAGCCATGCGCAGAAGCGACCACGTGTCAAAACTTCGTGCTCGAATTGTAACGAAATACTATATTAAGGAATTGCTTTTGCTGCTTGTGTTTGAATGAGTAATAAAAATAATTGTAAATAATTCGAAAAGGTTTAATAATGCATTTTTATACAATGGTTGATAGTTCAAGGATATTGTTAGTAGAGCACTTCAAATATAATGCGAAAATTCGACAAAATACTAAATTACAAAAATAGACGCAGGCTTAGAACTTTTTGGAAATTTGACAGTTTTACATCATTTTTATTTATGTTACTTCATTAGAAACTGTGGAAGACCTGTGATATCTTAGGACAGTGATGTCGAACCTATGACCCTTAAGTCAGACACAGACCCAAGTCTTTTTAAAGCCCCTAAATATACTTTTTAGTTATGTATAACATATACGTCAACGGAACTCAATAGCCGGGAATCACAATTTGATGAAGAAATAGTGTTGGATGACAACAGTGTACAAAACCCTTAATTGCAATGAATCCTATTTATAGCCGCTGTAGGAAGAGCTAAATTAACTTCTCAGGAGAGAGAAAAATAAAGATATTTTGGGTCACGTCCATTAACGGTTGCATAACATCTAATGGGTTGTTTACTGGAACTGAAATAAACATAAAAGATTCTGATGAAGTATTCAAGGATTTCTTAAGACGAAAAGAAGACAAGGAAATATTTTTGGGATTGTAGAATATAATCAGTTATTGTGCAATCAGGTTTATGCACACGAAAGGAACGCTAAAGACAATGATGTAAGACTATGCAGTTACAAATCTACGAAAGTTATGTTATTAATGCATATTTTATGGGTAAACGAAAGGTGTTTATTATGCTGGTTAATTTCATAAGACATCTTGGTTTGAGGAATAAGCGATCACATAATTCTGAAAATTAAATTCATGTGTTTGCTACCACCTACATTTCACTGCTTGTGATATTTTTCTACATGTATCACTATTTCTATTATTAGCCCCTTCAAAGATGAGCTAGCTTAAACTATTGCAGAAATCATATAATTTTCCGTCGTAAATTTGTAATAAAATACTGATACAATTATTGCAGATCATCTGAATCTGCTTTTATGTGTGCCTCCGGATACGTTTGACAAAACTTCAACTTGGCATAAACTACTACGATTAGTCTTCTTGTATTTCAAGTGTCTTTACATCATACTCTTCAATACTATATGACGAATTTCGCATTTATGGCTTTCAGACTTTCAAAAATATAAGTATCTCTCTTTTGGAGCAGTTTAACTCATTTGTTTACTGCCAATTACATTTCACTGATTGTGACATTTTTCTACATGTACAGTAAAACCTGTGTAAGTTGACCGCACTTTAGTGGTCAACTTAGACAGGTGGTCAACTTATAGAGGGTGAGGTAGAGGGTAAAGGGCTAATTCCGTTCCTGACAAAAGTGGTCAACTTAGACAGGTCGTCGACTTATAAAGGTGGTCAACTTAGACAGGTGGTCGACTTATAAAGGTGGTCAACTTAGACAGGTGGTCGACTTACAAAGGTGGTCAACTTAACACGTTTTACTGTATCACTATTTATCTTATTAGCACCTGCAAAGATGAGCTAGCTTAAATTATTTCAGAAATCATGCAATTTTCCGCCGTAAATTTGTAATGAAATATTAATACAACTATTGCAAATCCTCTGCATCTGCTTTTAATAGAAGCTTTTCTGTGTGCATCCGGATAAGTTTGACAAAACTTTAACTTGGCATAAACTCCTACGATTAATCTTCTTGTATTTCCAGTGTCTTTACACTATACTCTTCAATACTATATGACGAATTTTGCATTTATGGCTTTTAGACTCTCAAAAATATAAGTATCTCTCTTTTGGAGCAGTTTTAAACTCATTAAAGCTTCCAATTAATTTCAGACGCATTCGAAAATCTTTAATCCATCTTGATTCGATTACATTTCGAAAGATTATTACGCATAAAGCTGTCACATTTATAATCGTTTCAATATAGCCTCAAGAATAATCATTATTTATTTAGCCGAATCGTTGAGAATTTATCCATTCTGTTTCCTCTCGATTAAACTGAAGTTTTAACAAAGCAAGCTTAATGGTATTTATCTTGGCTCTCACGCATGCATGCAAGCAGCTTCGCTTTTCTAGATTAAGTTATCTAAAATAGAATCATTTTCAGTTACCTTCCTCAACACTGACCAGTCTCTTTGGTAATTATCAATTGATTATCTCTAAAATATATTTAGGAACAACTTCTGAATTGTCCACGTCATATTTGAATATCCCACAAATTGGAAGTTCATTATCAGGCATCCGTATAAATACAACTGATTAAGATTGCTTGACACAACTTTGTCTTTATTTTCGGGAAGACGCGATTATATTATTCATTTAAGTAACATTAAATCAGTTGCGGTCAATATTCCTTGACAGATGCTGCGCACATAACACGTAATACAATGAAAAGTACTTGGCATGTTAAATAAGCTAATAGCAGAAGATTTTATAGATTTTTATTCCCAAACAGTGTCTTACTTTTAAAGGCAGATGTTTCTGAAACGGGCGACATTTTTCAAAGTAAAAATTTCATCCACATGCAGAAAGAAGCAGTTCTAAAGAAGTTCTGAAGAGAATTTTGTCGTATATTCGAGTGACATAATGCAAACTAAGCTGTGGGAAAAAACTGCAAGTTTGAAAAGTTTTTACTGTCATCCAAGTAATGACGCTCAAAGAACCTGATTACCATACGAACATGCGGGGTTCGGATCCCGAGCACTGTATTAAATCCTTCTAAGGCCAGGAATACGCCCATTCAGTGTTAAACTCCATTAACCACTCCGAAAATGATATATATTGCTTCCTATCGCCAGAAGGTTTAAGAGGGAATAAAGGTTGTTACAATTACCGTTTTTTTTTAATACACTGTTAAAAATTTCCGTAAGAAAATAGTAAAATAACCATTTATTTAATTGTTATTTTACCATATTTAATTACAACAGTTGAATAACCATTAAAAAGATGGCACTCAAACCGCTGATTGCGAAAAAAAACGTGTATTCTCTGTTTATCCTAAAGAAGGTTTAACTAACCGTAACTTTCAACCGCTCAATAAGAATCGATCGTCCATTGTGGTTGCGAAACCTTACCGGTCATACGTTGTTTTAAAATAGGAATAAATAAATAAAGATATAAAGTAATGAATCGTATTTGACTACATGCTAAGGAAGACATACGGGTGAAAAATTTGCAGCTGCATTTTTCTAATCAAATTGTTTTATGTTTCTTGATGAACTTTTCACAATAACTCTTCTCTGTTAAAAATTTCCGTAAGAAAATGGTAAAATAACCATTTATTTGATTGTTATTTTACCATATTTAATTACAACAGTTGAATAACCATTAAAAATATGGTACTCAAACCGCTGATTGGGAAAAAAATCGTTTATTCTCTGTTTATCCTAAAGAAGGTTTAACTAACCGTAATCGGGCGTCCATCTTGGTTGTGGAATCCTACCGTCGTACATTGTTGGTAAAATATAAATAATGATTTATCAGTTAAAATGTGCATGTGTATATAAAAAAAGAAGAAGAAAAAGTGGCTTAAGCAGTGGATACTAAATAGAAACACATACACACGTACATCAAAAATTGGAGACATTGATTGTAATTTAATTTTTGAAGCAAATCAAATAATTTTCTTCAATATACAGTAAATTTAGACCAAAAATAAATTTAGATCCAATCAAAAACTGAAATCTCAATTTTAAGGCTGTTTGCCTGTTGGAAAAGAAGATTTATTGATAAACGTCCGCTTTACGTGATGACGGTGGCCGAGTGGATATAGAGCAAGCCTTGTACACCACGCATTCGGGGTTCGAGTCCTGCAAGCTTCGTTTACGGTTTCTGCGCCTCGAAATGGTGCAAAAACGGTGAAAATTTTGTTTTGAAACCATTTTTAAATGGTTATGAAACCGTAAACTTAGGTATTTACGGCTTTTTAACCAAGTTAATTTTAAATGGTTAGGTCCCGTAAAAATAGAAAAATGTTCCAAACCGTAAATTTAACGGTGAATTAGATGGATAGACTGCTGCCGGTCATTTAACCATAATTTCATGGTGAAGTTTCTAACAGTGTAGTGTTCTGGTATTTTCATCGGAATTTTCCCCCTTTTTCCCTTTTGAAAAGCACTTGGCCGGATATTTAACTGATTAAAAGTACAGTTCTACGGCGGCAGAGTACCAAGAATCGATTTATGTTCAAGGGAAAAACTGCTGGTATAAGGAATGTGCCGCCTTCTCTCGTTTTAGTTCTTTTAGCATACTTTATTTCTTCCGCAGCTGATGTTATATGAGAGTTTATAAAGTTGGTAGCTTTCAACAAACAAAGAAGCAAACACTCTGATTTGCGTGCTAATTCACCTGCAAAAAGAAATTCCCCTAAAACTGGAATGAATTCGTTCTTTTCTGCCATGCGCAAAAGCGATCAAGTCTCAAAGCTAGTCGAACTGTAACTGAGATGTGGCTAAAGAGTTACTTGAGCTCCATGCAGCTCAATAGTCTTCCGTAGAAGGTCTACACTCTCAGAAATAGAGCTCTCACTTTTGACGATTCTTGAATCGTCAAGAAAATTTCGTCATTTACCACGCCTCTTTCCTCGCCCTGTCACGTGACTTAAAAATTTTAATACACAAATTTCGCCAATTGGACGAAAGGTCTACTTGGAACATTTTTCACGAAGCCATTTCGTCAAATACGACGAAAATTTCGTGAGATTTGAGCATGGGTTTCTGAGAGTGTATTATCACCATTTCCGTATGAGTCGCATCCTTTTTATTTCTATACTTTTCCTGAATTTTCGAGAAGCTGGGCTACTAATTTAATTAGTTAGAGATGTGGTAATCATTTTTATTCATTATCTTTGTTCCAGGAGATTTTTCCGAGTTGATTTCTTTAACTGTCTGGCAATGGTTATGGTTATCAACGCGAAGCTTTCTTTGGCTGTCAGTCGGACACTGCCGTTTTTAACCTACTTTCTCAGAAAAGTACAAAAAAAAAGCATTGAAACAGGCTTAATGTAACGGGAAAATATTATTAAAAACAGTAAAAGTCAAAAATAAATTAAGAAAATTAAATAAAGATTGAAAAATCAAAATTTGAAAATGAGGCTTTGAGATGAAGAATTTGTGTGCCTGTCGATCTGTCGGCATCCCCTTCCAATAACTGTTGAGATATTTGTTCGATTCGAAAATAATTTGTCGAGAACCACCTCACTCCATATTGCATTCTTTGAGTGGAATAATTTTTCGTTCAATTTTAACAGTTCAAAAGTATTTAATTAGCGCTTACTTGGAAATTGGAATACTCTATGAATTCAAATTCCTATATTAATCTAACAGACGGATTTGCTAGAACCAAATTTTATTGGACAGACCTTATGACATAGTACATGTACAGAAAGGAATTTTTTGATTGGACTGTTTAAAGGTATTTTTTCAACAATTCAAAAATTTTTGACATTTGGGAAGAATTCAAAACTTTTTGTCTGGAAAACAAGTAATGCTAAAATTACGATTTTAGCTCTCAAAAATTGCAAAGATTCTGAATACATTTATAGTTTGTTTGAACAAAATCTAAAATTTATTTGTCCATGCTTTTAAGAATTGATTGATTTAATCAAAGTGAAGGGAAAACAAACCACGTTAATAGTCCCCCAATAGAAAGAGCTTTTTTTAGTTACTTTTCCAGTTACTTTTAGTAAGTAATTCCAGAGAACGAAGTAAAACCCCTTCGAAGCATTAAACAAATTCAATGTTCAGCTTTTAAAAAAAGGTATTTTATTACTTTTTGTGTTTCGATTTTTTGTTTCTATCATGCATGAGTTTGAGTAATGCTAATAATAAAATACAGGTTTAACTGTAGTTCATGCCCTGAAAATATCTTTGTTGTTTTAAATAAGTTTACATAATTTAAAAATATGATTTTTTTATACATGTTTTGTGCAATTGCCTACTTTTTGAAACTTCGTAGGTTTTTTTCCTTAACTGAGACAAAAATTAATTTTATATTTGGGTTGCTTTAAATATGTTTTTACACATTACATACAAAAAAAAGTCAATTAAAACCAGTTTTAAAAATATCCTCTTCAAATATAGATGGATTCTTGTAAAGTATAAATATTCTTTACAGTATTTTAGGAGTTACTTTATTAAAGTTTTTTTTTCTTTACTCTTAAAAGTTTTTCTAATTCTTTTATTTTTTTATTTTTTAAATATAAATTAGTAGCTGGCGTTTTTAACATTCAGGACATCAGTTTTTTTTTTTTTTTTTTGGTAATTACCTTCCAAAACCTTCTAAGTGATTTGTATTTATATTTTTGAATGCGTCGCCTTTCTGGAGCACTCTAATTTGTTACATAATGTGTCATAATCATGTTGAAAAAGATTGGGCCGAAGATTGTTTGACAGTTTACCCACTATATAGTCTTTGGGTGAGGTATTTAAAAAGAAGAAAAATCAGCACTGTAGCATGCTTGAGAATACGCATTCCAGGATCTCGAGATCTGTTATGAGCTAGCACACATGAAAATACGCATCCCGAAACTACTTAGATCTGTTGTATGTTCACGAAGCATTACCAATTATTTTAAACCAAAGAAAAATTTAAATATTAAATTCGTTGCTCTTATGTGTGATTAGATTGATATTAATATATATTAAGTAAGGGAGTAAAACGTATTGAAATATATTTTGGTCACTAATAAGATTAGATGTAATAAGATTTGTGTGTTTGTTCTTCATCAACCAATTGCACTAGCGTTATCTTTTCTGACGAATGACAAAATAACATCTGGATGCAAAAAGTTTGAAAAATTGAAAGTATGAAACTTTTACAGGTGAAAGATAAATTCTATCTAATATTGAGGCTGTGAAGGGAGGAGCAAGAGTTAACCTCCTCCATGAGTGCACTGCTTTGCTTTTTCTTTTAACCTTCCGTTAGCCGCGCACCTCCGTGGGTGCATCCCTACTACAGTTTTCCTTCCAGCTTTATGTTATCTTCATAACTTTCGATAACTCTGAGATAAGCGCACTTTTTCGCCTTGAATATGTCTTAGCAGAGTTGCGGCAGCCCCGTTCACCTCACAGCTCTAACCATTGGCATAAATATTGTGTATGTGATATTTTATGAATTATATATCTTCCACTTTTATTTGATCCTATAATCTACAATTACTGGGAAATTTTTGATCAACTGACTCAATAGTAAATGCATGAATTCTTGTAATCACCCAACATTTTTTCGTTTTTTGAATAATTTTAACTAATTAAATATATCCTTTAGTACTTAATATCTCCCAAAATCTTAAATCGGTAACAATTTATTATTTGAAAGAGAATGAATTTCATTTGACTTTCAAAAACCAGAAACAGCTCACAGGTGCAGCTTGACTGACCACGTCGGAAATTACAGCGAGACTAACGGAAGGTTAAAAAAAGAGGGTGAGAGGTCTGTCTTCTTCAATGGAAAGTCCTTGAATGGACATTCTTTTTTCCCAAGTAATGTATTTAGGATCCATCCGTCAAAGTAGGACTCATGGAGTTGTCTCTTAAAAAGAAGCATCCCTTATTTGGAGATGTCCCTTAGTAGAGGAACTACTGTACGCACAATTAAGTTCAATAGTGATTTTAAGGAGGAAAAAATCATTTTACGATTAAATTATTTTACGAAATACAAAAAGGAAATTTATTCAGTCAAGTCCTTTCTTAGGTTGAGCTTGAATCGATTTTAATTAAGCACTTACGCCATGAAGAACAAAATTTTCTAATTAAACTTGGCGCAATTTAAAAGTTATTTTAAACCAAACTCTAAAACATTCCAAGACTTAAAACAAAAAGCGCCATTTGCCTGTTTGTGCAACGGCATAATATTTAGCATTGTATCTTCAATTTCAATTAAAGTTTGAATTGATTAGTAAAGTAAATTTGTGATATAGTAATACTGAACTGTAGAATTAATTATAGTTATTTATTAAAACTATCTAAATTAAATTTTCTTCTGTGTCTGAAAAGCTTTTCTGTATTCATAGTATTATTAATTCGAGCATTATTGATGGTGCAATACTTGAAAACTTTCATTGCCGTCAATTTGAAAATTTAATGTGTAGCAGTGCTTATATTTTTATTATAGTCGTGTACTTTGTTTTTCTTCTTTACTTACAGCTGTGCTATAAAATGAAACTTCCTTTATAATTATGATAATAATAATAATAAGTATACGCGAGAGCTATCTAGAAATTTTACTCCGAACTGTAAGCCAACTTGAAATTGATTAGGAAGTATATAGTAATGATTCAGTGGTTAGCAGTGTAGGAAGTTGGCTTTTCGTGTTACACTTGTACTACGATAGGGTCAGGTGGGGTAAAGTGGTCAATGGAAGTGGTCAAACAGCAAATAAAAAGCTATAGCTTTGAAATTAAAAGAAAAAGAGTTGGTGTTTTTTAATTTTTGCTTTGATAATAATAAAAAAAATTTTGCCTTCAAAATTATTTCAGTGGCAACTTCTTCAGCTGAAGAAAACAGTAAATTTGTTTGTTTATACAACACTTTGAAATTTAAACAGCTCCTTTAACTTCTCACTGAGATTTTGTTTTATAGAATTCGAAACAAATGGACGGTGCAGGAAGCTTTACACGGATCTCAAAAATACTTCCTCACTAATCGTGAAGCAAGATTTAGTGTATTCATTATTTTACAGTAGTTTAGGTAAGATGGGGTAAAGTGGTTATAGTATTAGGCTTAACATGTGCCGATGTTCTAAAATTGCTTTAGGTTAATTTATCAGGTAGACCGGGACTGAACTTGCATAAAAACTCACGGGATCTCAGCTTCCATAATTTTTTTTTACTAGTAGAGGGAGTTCAGGCTATTTACGCATGTAAATATGTTTTGAAGACTATAAGGCTTCGCACTTCTTCTGTTGGAAATTCAGCCACGAGGCAGATGTTAGTTAAATATTAATTTCATTAATACTGTATTTGTTTTGTTAAAATATCTTTTAAATTTACTTTCTGTTAAGCAGGATTAAACACAACTGAGCTCAAATGCAATCGAGATTGAAATTACTACGAGACAGTATCCTTACGATGGTGTATTTAGTACTAACGAATTTTTAGAAGAGCCTTTAATGAAACAAATTTTCAATTTATCCAGGTGGAATAATTCATATCTAAACCGACTTACTATGAAACAACTTCAAATAAATGTAGGTAACTTATAAATAATAAGTGTTATAGTTTGTAAAATCATTTTACGTTTGCATTGTCATGCACTGTAGGAACTTGGCAACTATTCTGTAACGTATATGAAAGAAATATTTTAAGATTAGTAACACTCGGTTAGTGTGACTTTCTTTTTCCCAAAAAGGTTTTTTGAATTCACTTTCATTTAATGGACTATGAAAAATATTACAAAATATAAGATGGCTTGCATGTAACTTCAGGGAATTTTAGGCAAAATTTTATATTTTGATTTTGCACAAAGTACAATTGATAACTGTCCCATATTGTACATAAAAAAAACGTCACACGGTAAAGTTCATTCAGTACCCTGACTTATTTCCTTTCTGCATAAAAGGTCTGAAAAAGGTCAAATTCTAATAAAACGTTCCATTATTTTTCTTCATTATGACTAGAGAAGTAATTTTATGTTGCAACAAAGAAAAGTGCCGTTGAAGATAAGTGAAGTTTCATTCACTTTAGTTGAGAGTAATTTAGCTGTCACATACTTTCTAAATTTTAATGAAAAATTGTTTTTCTCTTATTTAAAATTTGATAAAAAGTCAAATTTTTGTTCAAAAGAATCTTTGGCACCTTAAAGATACTTTTTTTCTGATATACAATGCTTATTATTTTTAAACACATCTCTAATGTCTGAAAGAGTTTTGAATTTATTTAATGTTTTTGGATTGTATGAAGATTATTCGCGAACCCAGATGACCGATATTTTTGCGAAATGTTGAAAGAAATAAAATCGTACATTAAAAATATATAGAGTAAAACTATTTTACAGTACACAAAATAAAAAGAAAAAAAAGCACTTTTGCTCTTGTGTAAAATTATCCTCTGTTAATTCCAAGAGTGCGATAAGAACTGTCTTGACGATCTGTCAAACCTCCGAAAAGTTTAGTTAATGAATTTCTGAAGGTCTGCTACCTCTTGGAATGGTACACATACCACGAAAAGATCTAGGATTGTCATAAATCGAAGTAAGATCCAGCTCGAACCTTTTAATCGTTATCAATATGAAAAGCATAAATAATTGTAAAGAATGTAAACATGAGATACAACTGAAGGGGCCACTGTAAAAACGACCTAAGTCACATACTACTTTTTAAAATTTGCTTTATGTTTTATTCAATTATTTTGAAACATAAATGTTAATTTTAATTATACGAGCCTACTTTTCCTTAACACCGAAATTCAAATTTATAATACATATATTTATAATACATAATTTATAATAAAACATAAAGCAAAGTTCATCAAGTAGTATGACTTAGGTCCCCTTCAACTCCATAGTGGCCCCTGAGCTATGTAACAAACTAGAGTTCTAGATTTCAATGAGTTCCTACTTGACCTCCTCTATTCGAATAACAACCAGAGAAACGTCTGCTTTAAGCAATGAATTCCAAAGTGTTTGTTATACCTGACGTATCTTTTTAAACAAATAAAAGTAATAATGATACGGAAGTTTTTTGTTAACAGGTACAGGAATCATATTCGTTGCATAATTTCATCAAAAATAACTTGGATTTTAAAAAATGCAACTAAACTTCACTTCAGATTGCACTCAAAGAACGAAGCGCGTGGTTATACCCTTTGAGTTCGAAACTAGTTGCATACGTGGGGGAAAATGTATTCTTCCGCAGTCTACCGACTCTAATGTTAAGCTTGTGACAAATCCAATTAGAACCTCAGCGATGTTGGATAGTAATTACCATGTTTTGTTTAATCACTAGTCTACAATTGGTGGCTTAATGTAATAAATCTTAGGGTGTGTTTGAGTAAAAACGAAATTGGAAAACAGTTGTTTGAAAACCTCTTAGTAGCTTGGTGCGCTTTTACTTTATGTAGTTAAAAAGAGGACTGTGATGCTTATGAACAGTTGTTTTTAATTGTTAACTTAATTTTCTATGGAAAATTTTATTATTAATTATTTATCTTCAGTGGTTTACTTTAGTGTTACTAATGGTTTTACTTGTATAAAATATTTTAAATCTAAATAAGGACTTTTAGCAGCACGTTTTTGCATGTATTTGATGGTAAAGCTAGAAAAAATTGACTGTTTTAGAATTGTAATACGAGAACTACAGAGTGGGGCAAAAGATATGAACCGGTTTTGATAGGCTGGCGCTCGGGCTGTGATGGTGGTGGGGAAAGGGGAGGGATTTCGTTGTGACAGTGGGAGAGTCTAGCTTTCAGTAGCAATCATGGTTTGGACGGGAAAGCATCGTGGGTTTGTTGTTATGATTTTTCTTGTAAATGGCCGTTCTGTTATCGCCACGCAGACAGCCTTCCGACAGCCTATGCGCTTACCAGATTTGAGCATTTGTGATTTTTTTCTTTGGGGGTACATAAAGGAAAAAGTTTTTAAACATCCTCCACATACCCTGGAAGAACATAAGGACAAAATCAGCGAGGAAGTTACGGGCAAAACCCATCGAAATGTGCAGAAGAGCGGTTGAAAACTTCAGAATTCGCCTTCAAGAGTGCATAGCGGCTGACGGCTGCTACCTATGTGATATCATCTTTAAAACTTAATGTAAAAAACTAGATTCTGTACTGAATTAGACAATATAAACATAGAAATAAAATTTCACGTTAAATTAAAGCACAAATGAGCATTAAAACGCAGACATATGTTTCGGGATCGCTTGGAATCCCTTTTTCAATGCGACAGGGAGCTTCTAGATGCAAAACATCCAAATGAAGCAGACAGAACAACAAAAACAGAGCTTATATAGCCTAAGAATTAACTGTAAACCAATGAGAATAAAGGCAGTGTGAAGTGGAAGTAGAAGTAGTATTAAAGGCACCAATAAGAGAGTAACAAACGAATGTAGTTGGAAGTACATAAAGTAAAAAGGAATATCAATAAAAACAAAGAAAAAGACAACAGCGTGCATAAAAATGTGAAAATACATGAAAATTGCAAAAAAATAAAATAAAATACAAAGAATAAAATGGAAATAAAATAAGTACAGAAAATACCAAAACAAAAAGCAAAACAAAGTACACAGGCCAAAAGAGGGGGAGGGGGAGAGAGAGAGAGAGAGAGAAAAAAAAAAAAAAAAGGGAAAACTAACAAGAAAACCAAGAAAGAACAACAAATTAAAGGAACTTATGCCAGACCTGTGAAAAATAAGGAGTTGAGGAAGAATCATTAACCAAATTAGAACTATTCCTGTTAATATGATAAGCTTCCCAAAAGTCAAGTTCTAAAGGGGAAGAACATTTTTGAATAATTTTCCCAGAATTGAAATCAAAAGAGTGGTTGGAATTCCAACAATGTTGAGCAATGCTAGACTTATTCAGCTCTTGCTTTCAACCGAATTTTCAGAACACGTTTTGTCTGTCCAATGTAAGAAAGGCCGCAACGGCAACTAATTTGGTAAATACCCCAAGTATTAAGTTGATCAACAGGATCTTTAAGAGAAGAGAAGGAAAGTTTGTTGCTAGGAGCAAAAACAACTTGAAATTGGAACCTTTTTAGGATTTTAGCAATACGAAAACATACAGAATGAAAGAATGGTAACACAACCAAATCCTTTCTAGAAACCACATGATTGGGACCAGAAGGTTTTTTAGAAAGTTTGTTATGAATAGAATCAATTAAAGAGTGAGAAAATCCTCTATCAACAGCTACAGCTTTCAGATAGTTGAGTTCAATCTTGAGAAGCTCAGGAGAAGAGCAAATATTAATAGCACGATGGACAAGAGCATTAAAAGCCGAATATTTTTGGTTGGGAGGATGAGACGATAGTCTGTGAGGAGGTAAAGAAACAGCGAAAGGTTTACGATAGACAGAAGTTGTGAAACCAGACTCACTCCTAGAAATCAAAACATCAAGAAACGCGAGGCTACTATTAAGTTCTTTCTCACAAGAAAACTGGATATTAGAATCAATGGAGTTCATAATCGAAAGAGCATCATCAATACCTAACAAGTTACTGTCCGTTAGGACAAAACAATCATCCACATAACGAACATAAAATTGAAATTGCAATTTTTGGAATAGTTTTTCCTCAAAATAATGCATATAGAAATCACTTAAAATAGGACTAAGAGGACTTCCCATGGCTAGGCCATCTACCATAGCATAGAATTTACCATTAAATACAAAAGTGCTCTGTTGCAAGCACACACGAGTAAGAAAAACTAATTCCTCGACTTCCACAGAAGTAAAATGGAATTCAGAAAGCCTTTTCCTGAGGCAAGTCAAAGCGCCATCAACAGGAACATTAGTAAACAAAGAATTAACATCAAAAGAGGCCATAACCGAATTATTCGGAACGAAGTTATGAAGTTTCTTAACAAAATCAGTGGAATTTTTAACAGTGAAAACATTCCGACTCCTAAGTGGAGAAAACACAGAAACTAAATACTTGGAAAGTTTATATGAAGCAGTGCCAATATTGGAAACAATTGGTCTGAAAGGAATACCTGCCTTGTGTACCTTCGGTAAAGCATAGAAACGCGCACAATTAGCAACAGAAGGAATCACAGACCGTTTAGCAATCAAAGGAATAGAATGAACAGACTTAACAGCAGAAGAAATAGCTTTTAACTCTACATTCGTTTGTTACTCTCTTATTGGTGCCTTTAATACTACTTCTACTTCCACTTCACACTGCCTTTATTCTCATTGGTTTACAGTTAATTCTTAGGCTATATAAGCTTTGTTTTTGTTGTTCTGTCTGCTTCATTTGGATGTTTTGCATCTAGAAGCTCCCTGTCGCATTGAAAAAGGGATTCCAAGCGATCCCGAAACATATGTCTGCGTTTTAATGCTCATTTGTGCTTTAATTTAACGTGAAATTTTATTTCTATTACTTTGCACAAAGTTTAATCATTACTATCTGTTAGGCTTAACGTGCCTGAATTTGTTCTTCTTTCTTTTGTTTTGTTCTCCCTTCTGTTCGCTGCTTGGTGAGTTTTTGATTTTTGTTCTTTCCTCATTGCTTTTCTTGACTGTGTTTATTTTTGCTTTTTTGTTTTCTGACATTTGTTCCGCATATTGTTACGTGGTGTATGTTTTGCAATTTGTTCTTTCTGTTTCTTTTTGTTTATTGAACGGTTTAGCTATTGTTTTTTCCCCTTATGTTTTGTTTGTTTTGATTCTGGTTATGTCTCAAGTCAACAGATTTTGTAATCTACGAATTAAAAAGGTTCGGTTTTTGAACCATTTAAAGTTTCTCCAGGCTTGCAGACGCAAGAAAGTCATTCCTAAGTTTATCACTTTAAAGTGTAATTTACCGCGTTCTGTTAGGGTTGATAAGGTAATTTTTCGTTCTAAATTAGCTTTACTTAGAGCTTCTATCCAGGAAACTAGGAAAAAACTTTCGTTCATAGAACGTGAACTTTATAATTTACATCTTTCTGTATCTTATTCTAATTTCGATTTTGATTCTATTGATAGAATGTCATGGGCGAGAGCTCTTCATTCATCTGACAGTCACAAAATTACTTTAAATAAGAAATTTACCAAGTTGTGTAACGATTCAAATGTTCCTGTTCCGGCTGATTTGCCTCTTGTTAATAGGAATGCGGTTGTAAATCTTTCGAAATTTTCTTTGAATAGTAGTGAAATTAATGCTTTGAAATGTAATAACAATTTTGCTTTGGCTAAAAAGCCTTCTTTTTCTGAACTTATTGCTCCGGTTGAAAAAGCTTTCAAATTTAGTGCCTTAACTTCCACTCAAAAAGAGTCAGTTCGGCATCTTATTGCTTCCAATGTTGATTTCAATTCAAAAGTTCCTAATATTGGTTTTACCCATTCTGTGAAACGCTGTGTCAATAATTTAGTTTCAAATTCTGATTTGGTCATTACCAAAGCTGACAAGGGTGGTCAGATTGTTGTTCTTAATAAATCATCTTATGTTGAAAAAACTGATGATTTAATTGCTTCTGGTCCTTATGCTGAAATTTATAAAGATCTTAGCGACAAGGAGTTAAAAGCTATTTCTTCTGCTGTTAAGTCTGTTCATTCTATTCCTTTGATTGCTAAACGGTCTGTGATTCCTTCTGTTGCTAATTGTGCGCGTTTCTATGCTTTACCGAAGGTACACAAGGCAGGTATTCCTTTCAGACCAATTGTTTCCAATATTGGCACTGCTTCATATAAACTTTCCAAGTATTTAGTTTCTGTGTTTTCTCCACTTAGGAGTCGGAATGTTTTCACTGTTAAAAATTCCATTGATTTTGTTAAGAAACTTCATAACTTCGTTCCGAATAATTCGGTTATGGCCTCTTTTGATGTTAATTCTTTGTTTACTAATGTTCCTGTTGATGGCGCTTTGACTTGCCTCAGGAAAAGGCTTTCTGAATTCCATTTCACTTCTGTGGAAGTCGAGGAATTAGTTTTTCTTACTCGTGTGTGCTTGCAACAGAGCACTTTTGTATTTAATGGTAAATTCTATGCTATGGTAGATGGCCTAGCCATGGGAAGTCCTCTTAGTCCTATTTTAAGTGATTTCTATATGCATTATTTTGAGGAAAAACTATTCCAAAAATTGCAATTTCAATTTTATGTTCGTTATGTGGATGATTGTTTTGTCCTAACGGACAGTAACTTGTTAGGTATTGTTGATGCTCTTTCGATTATGAACTCCATTGATTCTAATATCCAGTTTTCTTGTGAGAAAGAACTTAATAGTAGCCTCGCGTTTCTTGATGTTTTGATTTCTAGGAGTGAGTCTGGTTTCACAACTTCTGTCTATCGTAAACCTTTCGCTGTTTCTTTACCTCCTCACAGACTATCGTCTCATCCTCCCAACCAAAAATATTCGGCTTTTAATGCTCTTGTCCATCGTGCTATTAATATTTGCTCTTCTCCTGAGCTTCTCAAGATTGAACTCAACTATCTGAAAGCTGTAGCTGTTGATAGAGGATTTTCTCACTCTTTAATTGATTCTATTCATAACAAACTTTCTAAAAAACCTTCTGGTCCCAATCATGTGGTTTCTAGAAAGGATTTGGTTGTGTTACCATTCTTTCATTCTGTAAGTTTTCGTATTGCTAAAATCCTAAAAAGGTTCCAATTTCAAGTTGTTTTTGCTCCTAGCAACAAACTTTCCTTCTCTTCTCTTAAAGATCCTGTTGATCAACTTAATACTTGGGGTATTTACCAAATTAGTTGCCGTTGCGGCCTTTCTTACATTGGACAGACAAAACGTGTTCTGAAAATTCGGTTAAATGAGCATAAAGGTTATGTATGAAAGCAAGAGCTGAATAAGTCTAGCATTGCTCAACATTGTTGGAATTCCAACCACTCTTTTGATTTCAATTCTGGGAAAATTATTCAAAAATGTTCTTCCCCTTTAGAACTTGACCTTTGGGAAGCTTATCATATTAACAGGAATAGTTCTAATTTGGTTAATGATTCTTCCTCAACTCCTTATTTTTCACAGGTCTGGCATAAGTTCCTTTAATTTGTTGTTCTTTCTTGGTTTTCTTGTTAGTTTTCCCTTTTTTTTTCTCTCTCTCTCTCTCTCCCCCTCCCCCTCTTTTGGCCTGTGTACTTTGTTTTGCTTTTTGTTTTGGTATTTTCTGTACTTATTTTATTTCCATTTTATTCTTTGTATTTTATTTTATTTTTTTGCAATTTTCATGTATTTTCACATTTTTATGCACGCTGTTGTCTTTTTCTTTGTTTTTATTGATATTCCTTTTTACTTTATGTACTTCCAACTACATTCGTTTGTTACTCTCTTATTGGTGCCTTTAATACTACTTCTACTTCCACTTCACACTGCCTTTATTCTCATTGGTTTACAGTTAATTCTTAGGCTATATAAGCTCTGTTTTTGTTGTTCTGTCTGCTTCATTTGGATGTTTTGCATCTAGAAGCTCCCTGTCGCATTGAAAAAGGGATTCCAAGCGATCCCGAAACATATGTCTGCGTTTTAATGCTCATTTGTGCTTTAATTTAACGTGAAATTTTATTTCTATTACTTTGCACAAAGTTTAATCATTACAATATAAACATAATTTCCGTAAGTTGAATGGTTTTTGTTTTACATTCCTTTAAAACCGGTTCATACCTTTAGCCCTACTCTGTATAATTTGTACTCGCAAGTTATTTTATTGTTCAAAACTTCCCAAACTTCTCCCATAAACATTTTTCCAAACTATTCACTCGCTGAAAGTTCTTATACGTTGTATACCAACATTTGATTTCATTTTTCTGAAGGAGAAATGACATGTTTTCAGCTAAAAATAAGATACACAATAAAATATAGTTCCCCCTTTTGCTTAATGTTATAAATATTCTTACAAAGGAATACTGTGGTTAAGAAACGAACGATTGTTTTGTCATTAATCTGAAGAGAGAAGTTGAAAGCATCAGTGGTTTTGCCATAGGCCAATACATTAATTATTTAAGAATCATCATCTCATATTTTCAAACTTATCTCAAGAGGCAGACAGATTATTTTCATTTACTAATGTAACATCAGCCAGTAGTTTATTAATGCTTTTATTATTATTAATGTACTAGTTTAGTTTCTTTATTTTTAACACTTCTAAAATATGTTTTATGTAAGATTAATCTAAGGAAACTGGAACCTGACGGCATCAAAAAGATTTTAACCAATAATCACCATAAAAATGTTTTTTTGGTTTGATTTATTTCTGGTTTCAACTTGTTTATATATATATATATATGTAACAATGAAAATTAATATTTCATTAATTTAAAATTAATCTAACTTAAATCATTACCATTAATTACGGTTCTATAATTTAGCTAAAGGTTTCCGTTTTGATTTCGGTATTCCATTAGCTTTACCACGGGCCAAGAATGTTCATTACGTCATACTCCAGTTCCCTATCCATCTAACATTACCATATAAGGTAGTGAAAAAGTGTCATGCGCAATAAGAAGTTGTACATATGGCAAAAGCTTGTGTTGCACACACTTTCGCTAGAGATGTGGTGAAATAAAGACGTGTGGACTGGCTCTTGGGTCTTGTTTTTACTTTTCGTTTATCACTTAAAAATGAAGAAGTCAATTGAATGTGACATCCAGTAGCTAGGATGTTTCATATATATATATATATATATATAATGAATGTGGATGATTAGTTTATGAAAATCTAATGTGTGATTAATTAGTGATGAATTTCGTTCAATAAAAACGTGTGTGCTGATTTCTGGATTCTCTTTATCCAAGTAATTTGTTTTCCACGTTTTATTCTCAATATGCTTCGTATCAAATGAAATAATATTTCTTTTATTTAATATTTATGCGTATGCATTCTGCTGCTTTAATTTAAAAATTATATTAAAACGCAATGTAGAGTACCACCAAGTTTACCATGAAACTAACATTTATGAATCCCGACGCTGCAAGCTTCGCTCGTCGCATCGTACGCTACAATTGGTGACAAGGCAAAAAACCAACAGATGGAGCCGAAACTGTAGCACTGAGAATCACATACGTCATGATGACGTCATTCCTCTGCATTCACGAAAGCAATCCAGCATCTCGACATTTCGCCTCCCGTCAATCCACCAGATCGTTGTTTCCGGTTTTTCGCTAATCCGCCTTTCGCCAATAAACCAGACCGATGTTCCTGGTTCACCGTATACACTAGAACGAGGTACACTAGCCTGCCACTGGCGTCTATCTGTTTCCTGTACCGTTCTTTCTCTCTCCCTGCTCGTTCATTAGGAGGGGGAGCTGTGTGGTGTACACTCTTTGCATATAAGTACGACGTAGGCTCATAACCGCGGGACGTCTTTTGTTCGAGTGGTCTAGTCAACGGACTGGAAATGCGGGAGACTCTGGATCGAATTCTGATTCCAATATCTTCGTACGCTACAGGGGTTTATAGCAATGAGTGGCAACTATGTCAGAAGTTAGTATCGACTATCAGACATTCCTTGTGGTCCCCTTATTCACTTTGTTTGGCTATAGTGGTTTTGCCCACTTATAAGTTTTGGAATTATATCTGAAAAGGAAAAGTTCTTTTAAAATAGGCTATGTGTACAGTAAGTTATTAAATATGTTAGTTACAGACCATTTTAATCACCAATATCTCAGGCAAACAATGGCCAAACTCCCAGATATTGTTTGCCTCTTCTTGTGACATAAAGATATAATTACAACTGCGGCGTTAGGAATGTATTTGGCAATTTAAAGATAAAAACAATAAAACATTGATTTTAATTATGGTTCAATAAATCCGCTTGTGCAAATTCTTTTGTTCGGTGAGCATAAATAGCTAAAGCGTGCAATATTTTTATAGCATTATAAATTAGCAAATTTGCACAGTACTTCAAAAGGAGCTCTAAAATATTTCGTCCATGCACTTGAGAAGTACATGAAAGTAAAAACGAGCAAATATTCACTTTGCGAATAACGATTAATATAATTTTTAATCACGTTTCCTTTATGATTTTTTAAGGAATTACTTCAAGGTATATTCATAAAAACGAGCAAATATTCACTTCGTTTTGAATAACGATAAATACAATTTTTAATCACATTTCCCTTGTGATTTTGTAAAGAATTACTTCAAGGTATCTTCATAAAAACAAAATTGTTTACTTCTTCTCATCTGTAATAATTTGGTTTTATGGAAAAAGACATTTTCAAGTACCTTCAAAAGAATTTCAACTGTCAAATATAGCAATTGAAACTTTCAGATCTATTCAAAAAATGTACATACTATTTTTTTCTGTGTATTTCAATTTCAGATTTAAATATAAAAAGGTAACCTTTCGTTTTTATAACGACTTTCCTTTTACGAAAACCTTCAACGAATGAAGTGCTGGAGGACATTTTAGTTTCTCTTTTTAAAAGTTTTAATTACAATAAGATGTATTGTTTTAGCGAAAGTAATTCTGCCGAAAAAGTGCAATTTTTGCTTTTTATAATATTTATTTGTTTATTTTTTGTGGCCATTTAAAAGTCTGAAGCAAATATGTGTTCTTTATTTGTCTGCCCATTGTTTTTGCTTGCCTTATTTAATTGTAACAGATTAAATCCAATGGAAATGCATTTATTCAAAGTAAAAGAAATATTCAAATCGAAAAAGTTCATACAGTATAAGAAATATTGTCCTTTTTTAAAATTTAAATTTGCTTGGTTGATACTCTTCAATTTTCATTGGAGCATTTGATGTAAAATTGAAATTGAAGTTTAAAACACGCGGATAATAATTTACAATTTTTTTAGTATAACTGTTAATAATATATTTCCTTTGGAAACAATGCAAATGTAACATGTCCCTGATTAATATCCTTTTATGTAGAGAGTGTAACTTCTTACCAACCTCAAACCATTTCCCTTAGGTTTTTTCAGAAATTTTGCCTGTTTCTTTGATGTTTTTGGCTTGTGTCCAAACTATGTTCTCTGCTTTTCAGACTTGTACTTAATTTGTTTCATAATAATAATTCGAGAAAAGATCCCAAAAATCATTAAGAAGGAAAATACTTTATAAATGTAATAACTGAGCAAACTCAACTTCGATCTTAATGAGTAGAGTGATAGAAGATTTCCTATCTTGGAATAGTAGAAAAAAACTACTTTTGTCGAGAATATGATAAACTAGAAACATGTTTCATTCGTCAAACTAAGACATATAGTAAAACCTGTTTGCCATCTTTGTAAGTCGACCACTTGTCTAAGTTCACCACTTTTGTCAGGAACGGAATTAGACCTTCACCCTCTATAAGTTGACCACCTAATTTGATCACTAAAGTGCTGCACTGAAAGTGGTCAATTTGCACAGGTTTTACTGTATTATATTCAATGTGTCATTACACTTTAATCGTATAAAAAATGTAAGGTCATTGTAGGTTACCTTCACCTCGAATGTGAATATATGTACCCGAATTCAAATACATAAAATCAATTTTGAATAAATCTCTTTAATGTAGTGAGCATTATCAATGGTTCTGTGCCATGTTTTGAGGAAGAAATGTAATGAATAACTTTTTATTTTTTCATTTAGCCGGGTGAAGTTCCTATTTACATGGCAATAGGATAAAATGTTGTAATGTTGTGCAGACAAAATTGATTCTTTTAATTTACAACCATTTATAAATACAGTTAAACCTGTGAAACAACAAAACAAGTGGTCAACTTATAGAGGGTGAAGGGCTAATTCCATTCCTGACAAATGTTTTCAACTTAGGCAGGTTGTCACCTTACAAAGGTGGTCAACTTTACAGGTTTTACTGTGATTTTTTTAATCACGGCTTTCTAATTTGTAAGACACTAAATACATTGTGTGAACCATTTCATTTAAATATAAATACTTGTTACACATACAAACCAAATCTAAATACATGATGCATTAAAATGGATCACATTTCATGCTCGCGGAATTCATTGAGGTTCCCTAACTTACATTTTGCATGTTTATGTAAAATGTAGACTTCGCGAAGAGCAGTTAAGGCATAATTTACAGAGCAAATCTGTAGCTTGGTACTCGGTTCTTCAACAAGTCCACAATTAATGTAGAGTAATGCGTTCTCAAAGTAGTCTTGTTTAAGTTACTGATATTCAAATTTGAAACGCATGAATAGCGGTGCAAGAAGCGATATTTTAGTGGATTAATTAGCTTTAGTGATAGCATTTAGCGATGTTTAGTGTTATAATATTAGTTATGAACGTCATTCAGGACTTGAAACAGATGCATGGAACTTCATCTCCCTCAGGCTGCAAATATAGGTGGATAAATTGAATCCTTCACTTTCATGCGCTGAAATGTTTCGCAATTTCGTAAATGCAATGTAATATGTGCCGTAACATAATATAATAAGCAGGGTTGTGTAGTACTGTCTAATGTATGATAACATTTTGATTAATGCAACTACTGTAATTCTATTAATGAAGTGTCGTAACTGCTTGCCAAATTATTATCATATAGTATTTAGTTATAAACTAATCGCTTCACGAAACGTTGCTAAAGTATAACTCATAAAGAAAGAAATAACTTTCAACAATGAAAAATATCTTCTTTTTTTCTAAACTAGCTATATTTATGCTTGTTACGACCGGCAAAATTGTAATTCATATTATTTATAGTTTCTAGCTTTGTTTTTATTTAACTAGAACAGCGTTTCCCAACCAGTGGTTCGTGAACATCCAGGGGTTCGCGTGGTGTAAATAGGGAGTTCGCGAAAATAATATTGCAATGGCGGAATTTTTAATTGCTGACGTAAGAGAAAAAATGAAATAATAACTTTACGTACGTATCAGGATGAAGTATAAAAATGACTTTTTAAAATAAATTGTTTTCTCGATAATGCGTAAAAGTTGTAGACTGACAAAGCATACGTACAAAATTTGAAATGCACTTTTTTCTACTGCTATATAATATCGAAAATTTGAATCTCAAAGTGGTATCGTAAGTTTTTCATTGCTTTATTTTAAAATTTGAACGTATATTTCTTTTTCCTCGCTATCGCGAAAAAAGAAACGGGAAGAATATGCCTTTAATAAAATGAAAACTTTTGCATTATTTAAGCTAATTTTTCATATACAAACCTAAAAGTGAAACCGGAAGACATTTAATCATTAATTTTAAATTTTGCACTCACATTTATCACACTTTATTTCCAACTTTTGAGAATTTTCTATAGTTCAACCCGAAAAGGGAACCGAGCGATATTCATTGATTTGTACGTTTATTTCTCATACCGTTACATATTTTATAACTTTTTCACATTATCGGGAAAATAATTTTTAACTATATCTTTTGCGAATACGTATGGTAACTGCCTTATAAATAATTCAAAAAGAAAAAATAATAAAGTATTTTTTTATTTATTGCAATTACATTTTTATTTCTTGTTATGAACTATTGCGCAGTACGGAAAATAAATGTGCTAACAAAGTTTATATTTTTGTTACACATTACTAACGACTACAGAAGGGGGTCCGCCATTTTCTTTCGGTTCTTGGAAGGGGTTAGCAAGGAAGAAAAGGTTGGGAACCACTGAACTAGAATGTTTGATTGAATCCTTCCATGTAGTTGCACCATGAAGTAACTAATTATTGACATTATCCTGTGAAGACTTATTTAAAATATATATATATATTAATACCTAATATAATTGATAAATCGGATAAATATTTTTAAAAATTCCATTCAGTTTAAATATAATACCCTTCCATTGAAATATTATCTGAAAAATTGTTAAATCATCCATTGTATTACGTTTAATTAATACTCGGTTTTTGAGCCTACATTCCCATAACAGTTTTGAAAAATGAATAAATGAGTGAATGAATGAAAACATGAAAAAGGGAACGAATGCGAGAGTGAATGAATAAGTCAAGGAATGAATGAATTCATGAACACACTCTCAGAAATAGAGCTCTCACTTTCGACGATTCTTTAACCGTCAAGAAAATTTCGTCATTTATAACGATTCTTTCCTCGCGCGATCGCGTGACTAAAAATAAGTTACTACGCAGATTTCGGCAATTTGACGAAAGGTTTACTCGGAGCATTTTTCACGAAGCCATTTCGTCAAATACGACGAAAGTTTCGTGAGATTTGAGCATGCGTTTCTGAGAGTGTATGGTAATGAATAAGGGAATGAATAAATACATGAAGAAGTAAATGAATGAATGAGTGAATGAATAAATACATGAATAAGTAAATGAATGAATGAGTGAATGAATAAATACATGAATAAGTAAATGAATAAATACATGAATAAGTAAATGAATGAATGAGTGAATGAATAAATACATGAATAAGTTAATGAATGAATGAGCGAATGAATGATATATGAATGAATTAATGAGGAAATGAATATGCATTAACCATTAAAAAATGTGTATTTGAATCAATTAAGAGATAAAGCTAAATGAGAAATAGAGAGTGAGAGAGAGAGCTATATTATAAATTTGATGGTGGTGTATACAGAAAAGTAGGCTCGTATAGTTCTAGACGGAACTTCTTTCTATCTTTCTGTGAAAAATTTTAGCAATCAAGAGTAGTATTAAGAAAACCAAACTCAGTTTCGGGATGTTCATATTTGGTTTTATTCCCAGCTTTTAAAACGTGACTACTATTTTCTCGCCGTAATTTATTAGCTGTTTGGTTTTTATTATAGTTCCAAAGCAAGTAGTCTAATTAAGCTGTTAAGATTTCAGAAAGTAACGAATGCAGCTACAAATTATACTTATACGTCGCTAGTATTGTATATTTAAGCAAATATACATATGAAATACAAAATTTCATGAGCAATTTCTTGAATTTCATATTAAAAACCTCCATAAGCTTAATCTTTTTGAAACAACTAAACACCGTTTTCTTTAATGTAAAAGTGACAGACTTGTTTTAAATGCAAATGAAATACTTCCACTTTGTAAGAAAAATGATCAAGTGCTTTACTAAAGTTAAAACTTTCTTAAGGAAACTTTCTTAATTAAAATATCTTCGCTCCTTTTTGCCGAGTCTTATTACGAGCATTTATTAATTCTTTTTTTTTTCTTCTCAGTGCTTGGGGTCTTTTGTTATTCGGGGAACTTAATTGTTTTAAAATTCAGGGTAAAAACTGGCAGTTGATTGGAGCTTAAAAATACATTATTCGTTTTTTGTAGTCGCTGATTATTTAATCCGGGATATCTTCTTCTTCTCGATTATACACTTCAGAAGAATATTAAAGAATAATTTAACTTGAGACGAAAACATTGTCTTGCGTACCCATGAATGAATTTTTTTTGCATATTTTGTATTTTACAAAAAATATATTCTTCAGCTCCATGCACGGATGTTTTGCAAAATTTACTGTGAGGTATGAAGTAAAGTGGACTAAAATTCTCATATTTTTATTACAGGAGAGAATTTTTATTATTATTGCGATCTTATTAGCTTACTTTTTTTTAAATACTGGAAAAACATTATTTTTGATAAAGCTGCATTTTTTGTGAGAGAATGGATCCATTTGGTTAGTATTTTCTGACAATCCAAATTGCAGTAAAAATTTAAAATCTCGGACAGCTATATCATAGCGAAGTTTCAAAACTTTCCATTTTTAAAGTACTTTTTCAAAAAAAAATTTCGTTAGAAAGGAAATATCCTACAGAAATGAATTTTTGATAACTGTATTAAATTAAGTTGCAAATCTGTACCTGTGAACCATAGTATCTTAAGTCCATTTTTCGAGTTTTTGCAATGAGTTTTTAAAAAATAAAATTTTTTAGTACTATAAAACTATAGATTTATCTGTGTAAACCTTAGAATAAAGATGCCCGATAGCAGCTTTAAAACTTCGGAACCCTGATGTAGCTAGTGGCATTGTTGTCTATACTCTATGTCCATTAAGTGTAAACTCGCAAAAACACGAAAAAGGGACTTCTGCAGCTCTCAGATTCAGAAAATGTTTACTTTTTTTTTCGGGTGAATACAGTTTCGTGCATCTCGGGTATCAGCTGTGATTTGTAAGCGCATGATAATTTAATACTAGTAGTATGGTCGTAATTAAAAAAAAAAAAGAACTTGAGAAATATTTACATAGTATCCTTTTAACTTCTTAACGCATTTGCCCGTGTCTGACACGGGCAAAAATTAGCGGCAAGCTTGCACATGCCCGTGTCTCACACGGGCAATCTTGTATCTCGCGTTATTTTATTTTTAATGCCCCTCTGAGATCCGTTTGTACTTCGTCTGTATAATATTTTTTTATATAACTTTTACCCCACGCCCCGCTCTCTAGTCACCCCTACAACTGAAATTTTCAAAAACAATCTATACTATACCTATATGTTCATTTACTGTCAAAAAAACTCGATCATTTTTACCAGTTTTTCTGAAAAAAAAAACCCGTGCTTCAAGGGATTAAAGCTGCGCGGGCCCATTAATAAAACCTTTTCGTAATGTTTAAATATTTCCAACTTTCAAAACATTTATATTTACTTGTATTTAAAGGAAAACTAAAGCATCAAAAATGAAAACGTTACCGTCTTGAGAGGAAATGCCCTTAAAAATATAGTTGACGTTTATGAGTAAATAAAGAACTAGGAGTAAGGCTTTTTCCTATGTTTTTCTGTTTCAAAACATTAAATCATTACTTTCATATTTGATTCCCTGAAAAGAAAGATACTTCAATTTTAAATATTTCAGTATTTCTGCTCTAGCCAATATTTATTTCATAAGCTTTTGTGGCAAACCTTGATGTCAAGTTTCTTTCATAAGCTGAAGGACCTAAAGTGATGTAATTTGTTACGTTGTACAAATTTTTGATGCAAAAAATAAAATCATGCTTAATTATGATAGCCTTCTGAGACCCGAGAACAGTAAGATATGTACAGTAAAACCTGTGTAAGTTGATCACTTGCGGTGCAGGACTTTAGTGATCAACTTATTAGACAGCTGGTCAACTCACAGAGACCGGTCTACCTCGTCAGAGAGGTAGATAGTAAAGAGCTAATTCTGCTCTTGACAAAAGTGGTCAACTTAGACCGGTGGTTATCTTACAAAGGTGGTCAACTTAACAGGTTTTACTGTACAGTGAAACCTGTGTAAGTTGACCACCTGCGATGCAGCACTTTAGTGGTCAACTTAGGCAGGTGGTCAACTTTACAGGTTTTACTGTATATTCTTTCAATTACTAGTTTTTATGAACAAATGGGTCATTAAAAATGATACATTTGAACAAATTAACAAATTTAAATCTATACGCCTCGCTATTAAGCACATCCATTTAAATCGACGTTCAAGCCAAAAAGACGACATAACAATGATAAACTTACACAAAGGCGCCTTATATCTTAATCCCCTATATTTTATATCTAATTTTGCGTTAGATATAACACATTTCCTTGATATCGTACAAAACCTCGCTCTTTTCGAAATGGAACTACTATTGCAAGAATTTTTAACCAAGATTTGGATTGCGTGAGTTTATGCCATCGAAAAGTATTATTTGTTTGTCACTACTGATAAAAGCATATATTAAGATGGTTCAAAACTCTTTCATAACATAATCAGTTATTGACTGAAGTTTCCATTGCTTATTTACTTTTTCCCCTTCTAAAGCATCATTTTTAACAATAACTTTTAGGTTTCAGAAAAGAAAAAAAAAACTGTCTCTTCTCATTGCATCACAAATTGTTGTCTCATGAGTATTATTTTTCCAGAATTCGTATTTCAAGATAATTCAATGTACTAATGAACAAAGGCTTTTTAACAAAAGTTTGCAACTTTACCAAACCACTAAATCTAAACAGTTTTTTTTTTTGAAAAAGTTCATCTTAGTAGAAACTTTGAGCGATGCAATACCGTAAAAAAAATGGTTCAGTGAAATCTGCTCTAAAAGAATTTTCATATGTTCCATGTTACGTACTACACGATTGAAAATTTGCAATTTGTTTATTTCTAGACTACAAATTTTAAATAGTTGAAAAAAATTTGTAGATTATCAAAAAGAAACAAAAATATTTTCATGAACATATTTTACTAGCCTAAATAGATATTTCATGCATTTTTTCCAAAAGTTGTCTAAAGTGAAATCAAGTTAAAAATTAAGTAAAAATAAATAAATTTAGAAATTTTCATTGTATTTTTGAAAAGTTAAAATACTATGCAACTAGAAAAACAGCCATTTCCTGCTAAATACACTCAATTAGTTATTGAAACCATTAGTGCAATTAAATGTACGTATTCTTATGAAAAAAAGAACATATTGTATAACAAGGGAAAGTTTCAAACAGGTATACATAACATATGCCAATTCACCACTATCTTTTCTTTTCTCATTCCTCCGTGAACAAAGTTAAATGCTCTGGTTGGGATTCTTTCAAAAGATGTTTGAAGAACTTTTTTTTTTCTTTTCTTTTTTGGATTTATTTAAACTACAGGGAGAATAGAAGAAACCTTTAAACTGCTTTTGTGGTTTTGGAGACTTTTGCTAAGTTCTTAATGGCAAGGTCTTTCTGAGCAAATACATAACAAAACTCGATTGTTTCATTCCTTATTCTGTCTCGCAAGAACAAATAACGTTTTCTCTTTATCCCTTCTCTGTGTAGGAAAGTAAACATGGACAAGAAAGTTGTCACAAATAGTATTGGCTTTCAGGTAATGTACTAATGAACTTCATGTGTTCGGTGAGAAAAAAACATCTGAAACTTACTAATGAAAACAATATTTTTTTCTTTATTGGCAATACAAAGTTTTTTTTTTTTTTTTTAGGTCGAAGTCTTTTTTTTCACTTGCCTATGACAGCTGGCTGGTTAGTCCAATAAAATAAAGGATAAAGGTGAGATAATTCTGTAAACTGAAATATTAACATATTTTACTAAAAACGTGAGGGTTTTTTTCTGAATCTTGTGGGTAATTAACACTTTGTTTCATGAATTATAAAATTATTTCACGAAAATTTAATTTTGTCTATGTAAATTTTGAACAGATAAGAACGAAATAAAATTATAAATATAGAGTTTTTTATCTCCTACAGACAAAATATGTCGCACGTTGCGAAATTTTACAATAGTATTTGGTATTTCCAACTATAATCTTCCTATATTACATGTGTGATTCAGAACGTAAAATATTTATAATTTGAGAATTCTTTTCCTTTCTTTCTCATCGAGATAATTTCGTTGCTTTTTATTTACATTCATTCCTTCATGTTATTATGAACTTGGCTAGAGCCAGTAAGTGGCACGCAACGGGCATTTCAGTGGTACACCTACAGATGCATATTTAAATTATTTTTATTCGCTCACATTCACTACAAATAGAATTTCAGCAAAAGAGGAAGGAGAAAAAAAGAAAAGGAGAAAAAAAAAAAAACCTTCCAAGACTATCTACCACATTGTGAAAATAGATAATCTTTAAAGCTGGTTTTTTAAAATGAAAGATGACACGAACACATCACTCTCCGAAACGCATGCTCAAATCTCACGAAATTTTCGTCGTATTTGACGATATGGCTTCGTGAAAAATGCCCCAAGTAAACCTTTCGTCGAATTGGCTAAATTTGTGTAATAATTTTTTTAAGTCACGTGATCCCGCTAGGAAAGAATCGTTGTAAACGACGAAATTTTCTTGACGATTTAAGAATCGTCAAAAGTGAGAGCTTTATTTCTGAGAGTGATTGGACGCCTGAAAATAATAAACCGTAATTTAAGTGTCACACTAGTCCTAGAAAGGCTCGCAATCCCTGGTCTAGAGTAATCTGGCTATTTCCTGACAATAATTTCGCATGTTTTCTCTTCCAGTTTGCAGAATATCAATCAACACAATGAAACCATTGGGACTGTTGCTTGTGTCCTAAACCTCAAAAGTTTTTCGTATTGAAAAATGGATTTCTTGTACTAATCCTAAAGCACATGCTAAGGTAAGGAAAACGGATATTGCTCTGACTTAAATTGTTTTTAACATTCAAAAGTGTAGTTTACTTCACAGTTAAAGCAGCTGGATTTAATTCAAATTATGGCTTGTTTCTCCATGAAAAAGCGAGTGAAAATTAACCTTGTAATAGTTTTCTTCTAAGAACTTCAAGTTATTCAAAAGTAAGTCGTAATCCGGTGTCTCATAAACTGCCTCTGTATAAAAAGAAACTTCTATCAAGCATTTGAAAATGATACTTAAAACTGCTTACTTAACAAGCAGAAAAGAAATATTAATGTTGGTATGTTTCAATGTAGATTCATAGTCGCAGAACTTCTAGTCTAAAAAGCAACAAACCAAAAATACTTAAATAAAAGAAATTATAACATTGTGGTTGGTTAAAAATATCTACCATGTATTTTTATTCACATCACTATTTTTCTACACACAAACAAGGGGATTAAGTATATCTCCTTATTTTAATTACATTTCGGGACATACTACTTAAATTGATAAGTTATTTAAGTACTTAGTACTTCGTTTCATACTATAGTATTTCGTTTCTTGAAAATTGGTAGTTCAAGATCACTTCAACTCCTGTCACTTGGCCCAATAACAAAAGAAATAAAACAATACTGTATTTTTCTTCACTATTCTTCTTCGCAGTTAGAATTTGCCATTGCTTTTTTAAATGAAATTGAACTAGTTAAGTTCATAAGGGAAATGAAAGAAGAACTTTCTTGTTTTTGTGTTGCTATAGTTACATTAAAAGAAAAAGGGCTGAAAGTGACCTTGATATGTCTTTTCCTTCTTTTTTTAATTCAGAACTTATGGTCCCTTGATAATGGATACTGGAGCGCTTTCTGTATTCTTTATTGGCTTTGAAATTTTTAAAACGGTGAATTACTCAGGAGAAAATGCTAGAAAAAGAAGGCATGTCAGGATATTGCAAAAAAACGAAAAAGCAACGGAAAGTAAGGAAATCTCAATAGGGTGTAAAGTTAAAAAATAACATTAACTCATATAAGGCATCATCCAAGAAAACACACGTTCAGTGATTTTTTTTTTATAGTTTCTTATCTTGAAAAATCTGATTAAAAACGAAAAACTGTCCTTTCATATTAGAAAGTCTTTACTTTTTAATGAGAATTTCATAGGTCACTGAAAGATTTCGAGAAAAAATGGGAAAAATGTCTTGTCAAAGAGGAAAATTTAATTTCTCTAAAAAAAAGTTTCATCCCCGAACATAGTACTTTTCAATGTGAGTACATTTTTCTCAGTATGTGTTATTTTTTTGCCTTGTTTTTCCAGTAAAAAAATATTTTTTAACTGACTGCATCATTTTTGGTTTTCAATATCAGTAAAAGAGCTTCTACGTTTAACTTTTTTTTATTACCGTACTGTAATAAAGATTATTGAAATTTTATTTGCTTCCGATTCCTTAAATGTGCGCGTGGATATATACTGGGTTAAAATAAATAGTAATAAGTTATGAATAATATTATTCATTAATTTTGGCCCTGAAGAGAAGTATCAATACCACATTAGCTTTAATTTCCCCCTTATTATTCCGCATTGTGCTGCTTAAATACGTAAAATTTGTTAACATTAATTGATCTGTAAAGATGTTCTTTTTAATCGGATACAAACTAGCGAAAGGGAAATATTCAGTGAACGAAATTCATTTCTCTCCGGTACTTGAAGGAGTCAATTTGCTGTGCATTTCAATGACTAAAACAACTTTATAATTTAATGGAAAAAAGCTCTTCATCGCAACGGAAATTTACATTCCTTTCATAATTTGCTCACTTGCTTTCTCACAATTTAAACTTCACCCGCTTCGTGTTGTTCAAAAAATGTCATTTGTTACTTAATTGCTTTATAAAAAGGTTCATGTACAGCTGTTTAATTTAGTCTTGAAAGTAACTGACATTTCCGAGATTTTAAAATAAGGGTTATTATTTCAGACAGTCTGTAACATATGAATAAAATTAAGGTTTTGAATTAAAATGTATAAAAATATCAGTTTCAATAATGTTGTATTAACATTTTAGTTGAGTATTTCTCTGTCCGTAAAACTGAAAAAAATTCTTTTGTATATTTTTCTAAAATATTTTGTACAATACGTTTAATGCTACTATCTATAAATTGCTATCGTCTGTTATTTAATTTTCGTTGAAAGTTTTTGTCCGAAACAAGCATTAACATTTTAAAGTTACCATTTGTGTTTCTAAGAATTTATATATACTCTTAGCCCATTTCACAAACAAAAATATTAAATCTCCAAAAAATGTTTTAAGTTTCACGGTTTTATTAAAAAAATCTAAAATGCAGTAAGAGTGGTCGAAAACCACGTAACAAACTTCCGTGATAAATCAAGTTGAATGGATGAAACCGGGAACTGGTTTAGAACTGACGACCTCCGGTGCTACAATCCAACGTTATAACCACTGCGCCACAGACTCGGCTACAAATAAAGTTAAATAACATGGTTGCATAATCCGAACAAAGCTATCGTTGCCATTCGACAAATAATAATTCTGATAATTTCCTCAAAGCCTAAATTATTATTTTTTTTCTAATTAACGCTATAATAAGTTATAAAAGAGATGGAATATTGTATTGTCATCGGGGGAAGAAAAGCTTTTGTGCAAAGTTTGAAGATAATTTATGCAGTAATAGTGCGTAAACAACTTCCTTTACAAATCAAGTTAATTTTTTTTTCTTTCTAATGGGGCTGAAGAATTGGTCCTCAACCATTGCAGATTTAGTGCGTCCCCAGAGATTGGTACCAACTCTTTCAGCGGCACCACAGTGAGTGTGGTACCATTGCCGCAATTTTTTTGACGCTTAGTTTCCCCTAGATGGGGCACCTGAGCTCTCGTTGATGCAATCTGCACTAGGAATTTAATTTAACAGAGAGTATCCATGCCAAACGGATACTCAAGGGATCTTTAGCATGCGGCATAATCATACGACATCGACGCAGACGATTTTCTGCATCTTGAAAATCCACCGACTTGGGCCAGGTTTGAACCTACGATCTTGGGCATACGAGACCTGCGTCTCACTACTACGCCACCCTGTCGATAATCAAGTTAATTAAAACTGTAAAAAAAGCAGTTTTTATAAAATTAGTTTAACATTTTAACTGTAAAATTATTTTGATGATTTGGGTACATAAATTGTCATTTTTTTAATGCAAAAATCATATGTTTAGTATACAAAATAAAATATACTTTTAGTTAAAAATTGATATTTTGACTTAGATGCATAAAAATTTTAAGGTTTTGTAGCCACTGCTGTGCCCGAGATAATATCGGGTGTGATATTTTGGAACACCAGTGCTTTGCCCGAGATATTCTCGGGCGCATGACAGTTAAAAGGTTAAACCCTGCATCCCTCAGAATTCACGCTAGACGAATAGTGCCACCTTAAGCAAGAAAATTACGTTTGCGTTAAACGCGCAGTGTAAAACATCATGAGCGTTATTTACCATCCGCATCGAGCATTGTGATCTAAATCTTAGAAGTTAAACGTATCTGCAATTTATTCAATTTTTGAGTGTAGTACTGTATTACGGCTAAGACATAGTTGAGATTTAAATTACTGTTTTACGTGTTTGTGAGAAAGCATCTGTAAGCATCGGCAATTGCTATAAACAATTTGCTATTCCCGCAGACGATAATGTTAAATTTTTTTGAACTGTTCAAAATTGAACAAATATTTTACGTCGTCCTTTGAATAAGCTCGTTCAAAGGAACTCGGATTTTAAGTCCATGGTTTATAAATGTGTTTCATATTTTCCCAATACCACTAATGTTAAGATTTTTTGAACTGTTCAAAATTGAACGAAAAACTGTTCAAATAAAAAAAATGAAATATGGAAACCATCCTCGCCGAAATCTTTCGAATGCAAATAAATTCTTTCGAATCGGACAATTCCCTCAAAAGTTATTAGGGGGCGACAGACAGATCAACAGAGACACATTTTCCCCATCTCAAAACCCTACTTTATTATTTTTCTTTTTCTATCTTTATCTAATTACTTCACTTATTTTGGACTTCTCTTTATTTTTAACGATACTTTTACGATACCTTAAGCTTTGTTTCACACTTTATTATTATTTTTTTTTACTATTACGGGAAAGTTGGCTAAAAACCATAATATTTTTTTACTCTGTAGTATTTTATACATGACAGTAAAAACATTTTTTCTGGATACGTATAAGTATTGTTAAAAATTTGAGGCGTTTGGCACCGCTTCAGGAGTTTTGGGGTGTGAAAATAAAAAGTGGTTCAACAAAATTGGTAAATGACCAGTGCATGAACACAAAATTTTCCAGTCAATCGACAATTTTGATTTTTATCTTGATTTGTTTTTCCGATTTTGATATGGTTTGTTTTAAAACGTTTACACCATTCTAATAGTTGTTTTAAAATATTTCCAGTTTTCTAAATAATTATTTAAAAATGCTATTACAAAATCGATTGTTTGAAGATCTCAGGTACTAACTCCCTTTAGTAAACTCTTCCATGCTGACTGGTTAGGTGAAACTGGTGTTTTTAGGTGTAATAAGGTCGGTCTTCGGCAAAAGCACTATAGTGGATCAAAGCACATAAAAAATCCTTAGGCCAACGATTACAGTAAATACAATTACTGCTGTACACCCAACCACGGCCTTGATGCTAACTTACATTATACTGTCGTTTTCAACTGAGCAGCAGTAATGTTAGTGCATATTGTGCTCTGCAAGTAGCCAGAATACTTTACTATTACGCTTAATAGAGGATCTAAAGTGCAACCTAAATTCCCGTTTAACTCAAATTGTAAATATTTTGACTTGCATCACTATCATTATAGCCTGTCCGAATATTATCAGTAGCTTAAAAATAATTGGCTATGGAAAAGCTATTAATTGGCACTAAATATATTTTGTTAAGTTGGGAAATTATGAGGGAAATATCTTGTGTGTTGCATGAGAAATAATCACATTTTGTACGGAAATGCAAATTAAATTTCCTGATGTTCAATGGTACTTAATATTCTTTAGTTGAAAATTCTGTAGTAAAGAAAAAGTAAGTAAAGGAAATATTTCTCATTTTAAGTTTCATGATCATATATTCTTCAAACAGAAACTTTGGGCTTTAAATTAAATTTATTGATATTCAAAGAAATTTGATAAGCTTTATTTGAAGGAAAAGAATTACTTTCTCTTTGAGTTTTATTTACTGTTTCTTTCACATGAATTTTAAGTTTGCAATGGAGTTTAATACCTTTGGTTTTCTTTTAAATGTTTTATAACTCATATAAAATGAAAAAATGTGATCTTTCATTCGCTTCATTATGTGTTTGCAAATATGTTTATATGTATATATATCATTGTAATATCATAAAATAAGATATGAAAAAAAATCCGTGAAATTTTTCGATTTTTTAGTGCAGCAATCATAGTTACCAGCATTATTGTTTTTTGTGGTGAAATAGGTTAGCATAAAGCGTTTAGGTTAAGATCATCAACGAGCATTAAATGATTTTGAATCTTTCAAAAATGACTTAGTAAAACTATATGGGATAAATCGTATACAACCCATTAAAAATTTTACGTTCTAATGATATTAAATTGTCCAAAATGAAAAAAAGGAGAGTTTTTGTAAGTTTGGCCAAACATGTTTTTATGGTAACATTTTTTTCGCTCTCTCCCTATCTCTTTGCCTTGAAAAGTCGATAAAATGTTCTTTAACCGCATTTATTTTTCATTTTTCAACCAATTTTCTTTTTTTTTTTTTTCAAACTTTATAATGAGCAAGCAAAAACTGAAACTTTATTATCATGCGATAAAATCTTGCCAAGACGTAGCAGTAAATTTCAATCCATACTACCGTTTTAATGAAGCGCGTGGACTGAACTTTTGTTTTTGGTATAAAACAACAAAAACCTTCTTTCAAACATGGAAAAAACGTCTTAAATTTGTGCAGAATATATAAAATGATTAAGGAGAAAACAATTTGACTGCATTTTGTTCGGATTTTATTGCTGCTTAAGGTTTGAGCGTGTTCAGCAACAAAATGATATGGCAGAGTAACGCCAATCTTGTTCAAATTTTGTGTAAGCATTTTTGAAGTACTATTTCTAAGCTTTAATGCTAAAAAGTAGAGTAGCTGTCATTAATAATCACGTGATTGCACAAAAGGCAAGCACGAACAGTTTGTGTGCTCTAAGTTTCAATTTTAAAGTATTAACTGCAAGAATTAAAAAGTATTTTACCAGATGTTTATTTAAAACATAATGCAGTGTATTTCTTTTTCAATACTGGTACACCAATTCTGATACAGGTATTGTTGCAGAAAATAAATAAATAAAGATATAAAGTAATGAATCGTATTTGACTACATGCTAAGGAAGACATACGGGTGAAAAATTTGCAGCTGCATTTTTCTAATCAAATTGTTTTATGTTTCTTGATGAACTTTTCACAATAACTCTTCTCTGTTAAAAATTTCCGTAAGAAAATGGTAAAATAACCATTTATTTGATTGTTATTTTACCATATTTAATTACAACAGTTGAATAACCATTAAAAATATGGTACTCAAACCGCTGATTGGGAAAAAAATCGTTTATTCTCTGTTTATCCTAAAGAAGGTTTAACTAACCGTAATCGGGCGTCCATCTTGGTTGTGGAATCCTACCGTCGTACATTGTTGGTAAAATATAAATAATGATTTATCAGTTCAAATCTGCGTGTGTATATAAAAAAAAAGAAGAAAAATAAAGTGGCTTAAGGAGTGGTTACTAAATAGAAACACACTCACACGTAAATCAAAAATGGGAGACCTCGGATTCCCGAACTGTTTGCGAATGAGCGAACCCATAACTTAAGCTGCTGAAGCTTGTTTGTATTTTAATTTTTGCAGCAAATAAAATGATTTTCGTCAATATACAGTAAATTTAGACCAAAAATGGCTTTGGATCCAATCAAAAACTGAAATTTCACTTTTAATGCCGTTTATTTATCAATAAATCTTTCTTCTGTTGAAAAGAAATATTTATTGATAAATAAACGACCGCTTTGTGTGGTGCAGATGGCCGAATGGATAGAGCGCAAGATTGTTAGATCATACACTGCGGGTTCGATTCCGGCAGGCTTCGTTTACTGTTTCTACGCCTCGAAGATTCTACACTTCGAAATGGTTCAAAAACGGTAAAAATTTTGTTTTGAAACCATTTTTAAATGTTTATAAAACCGTAAACTTTTGTATTTACGGCTTTTTAACCAAGCTGATTGGAAATGGTTAGGTCCCGTAAAGATAGAAAAATGTTCCAAACCGTAAATTTAACGGTGAATTAGATGGACAGACTGCTGCCGGTCATTTAACCGTAATTTCATGATTGAATTTCTAACAGTGTTCCGTTGTGCAGTGTAGGGCGGAAGTAATGACCCGGTTTTGAGTAGGTATATAAAACACTAATACAATTTGAGACTTAAAACTTTCTTATTTTGTTCTGTATATAATTCCACTTCTTTTTTTACATTAAGTTTTGATTCCCACTTCATCAAGGGGGCGACTTACAGCAGCAATATACTGATGCAGTCTATTTCTAAAGTTTTGAGGAACTTTCTGCACATTTTAAGGGATATGGCGGATATTTACTCGGTCCTTCAGCTCTTGTAAAGTATGGGATCGATGTTCCCAAACTTTCGCTTTCAAATAACCCCACAGAAAAACGCTTCCGCTAGGGACCGTAACATTTCGCGGAATATTGAAGTGCACACGAAGAGCTCTCTGCGTGGAAGAATAGACTGCATCAGTGTATTGCTGCTGAAGGCTACCCTCTTGCTGAAGTGGTATTCAAAAGTTAATGCAAAATATGGGATCATATACAGATCAAAATATAGAAAATTTTGCGTCTCAAACTGTATTAGTTGTTTTATACTAGGAGTCTGCAACCTTTTAAGTCCGAGGACCACATCAATAAGCTCATAAAGATCGCCGGGCCACAAATTGTCGAAAAAAGTAGCGTCAGACAGAAAATTTAAGAGTGGATTTTATTAAAAATAAGTAAGGTTCAATGAAAATCCGAATAAATATTACTTTGTACTTTTTTTAATTATAAAGTGACATGGTACATGATAGTGCTAAAAAAATCGATTGACAATTAAATAAATAATAGTAACAAACTCATAACATTTCTGGAGGAATTTGTTCCCACGGCATGGCCTTTACAGCTCGTCATTAGCGGGGGTAGAGCCATATAAAGGGCTCTTAACTGGACCCCCATAACTGGAGGTATAAAATTGTGACAGTTGAAGGGGGTCTGGGGGATTTTCCCCCGGGGAGAATTTTGAAAACTATATGCAAACTGGTGCATTTTGAGGCCTTAGGAGACGCATTTGGGACTGCAAAAATATTAGGAAAAAAAATTAACTTTAACTTAAAACTTTTAATTTTGTCTTTCTAAAAGTTAAATTTTCTTAATTAAATATATTTTTCCCTTTTTTTTCTTTTTTCTTTATTATTTTTTTTCTATTTTGTGCATCACAGTTGAATTTCCCACTCCCAGAAGCGCCGCCCGGGATCCCAGCTTGCTTCCCCCGCTCTAGATCCGGCACTGCCCACACGTAGGTACTACTAAAGATAGAAGGCATGACTAGTACATGTTTACGTATTCCTATTCCTGGATACTCGTTTCGGACGCGTAGCTCTAATAAAAGTCAATTAAAAAACTTGTATTTTGCAGAGTCACACTGAAAATCTGCTTCTAATTTTAACTCAGATTAAACGTAGTGAATCTAATGAGTATGGCGAGCAGAAAACGTCCATGAAAATTTTATTCTCACGAAAGATTAAAAAAAAATGTACAAGTAGACGAGCTAGTTCATGCTCTCATACAGCGTCCTATTATATTTGAAAGTGAATTTTTGAATCGTTTTCGGCCTTTTTCTTTCCTTCTTTATTCTTTTTATTTCTTTGAAAGTTTCATTTTCATTTCATCCAAAAGGTTTTGCGGGCCAATACAATACCTTCGGAGGGGCACTGGTGGCCCGCCGGCCACGGGTTGAAGACCCCTATTTTATACCTTCTCAAAACCGGGTCATTACTTCCGCCCCACCCTGTATATTAAATTTAAAATAACGATGTTTCACGTTTTGATATAAGAGATAATTTTTCGAAGGAATGGTCTTTCTTTTAGTGGAATGGTCAACGTTATGATAGACAGCACGCATCAATTGTTCAATTGATTTTAAATTATTCAAAGAAAAACGTAATTGTAAAACTTTTCACATTGTTTTCGCACTTGCCCTGTCGACATTCGCCCTTTTCAAAGCCACGAGAATTTCTGGTGAATTGTGAAGGGTCACCTGATAGGTGGGCAGCATTAATCCTAACACACTGCAGTCGGATGACACCAGATGGTGTCACCACAAGTACGCCACCTCCTTTTTGGACATGAGACTGAAGGGAATGGTACTTTTCTCCAGCCACCGGTGCCCTTAATAATGCTTCTGGGCATCAGGGCTCACGGATTTTACATGCACGTATCCCTAAGGGCACATGAGGGGTCTTCAGCGGGTAGGGTTTCTAACCCCAAACCTTGGTGAAGAACAATATTCTAACCACTAGGCCACCACGGCCTACTTGTAAAACTAAATACAATGTTTTTCCATAAAAGCCGTAAATCGAATCACCAAGTTTGCCTTTCATTGCTTTATGTTAATAAAACGAATTCTCAATGCTGCAATGACATGCACTTAAGTGAAATCGAAATCGCTTTCATTCTTATACGGCATTGACTCGTGAAATTAAACCAAATTTGAATAATTCTAAAAATTAATATATCTTCCGGGAATAGTTTACCCACAAAATGTGTTTTAAGTTATGTACTCATAGCTTTATAATTAGTTATGTATAAATTATTTGAAATTTTGATAGGATAACTTCTTAACAACGGTATATTACTACATGATGTTATATTTAAAATGTGATGCCATGTATGTCTAGTTTTAAACAATAAGATTGATGTAACATATTTGAAGAAATAGAAGAGGAAAATTTTTCTCTGGATCAAAATAACAATGCAATATTTCGTTTCCATACCAAAATACTGATTCTAACAGCTTACATGGTCATTTATTTTGTTCTCCTAGCAGTCGAAATTCGACCCCAATTCATGAAATTGTGAAGTTCCGTCTCGAACGTTTAGACAACCTTTAGACATTTAAATTTTTGTTTGACAACAGTTTGTTTTGGACAAATATTTCAGTTAGCGATAATATATCCTCAGTGCGACAGATTTACCACTGAGTTAGTTATTTAATTTGATGCATTTGTAACACATATTATGCATAAATTTTATCTTTCTTTATCTCCCTTTCTCCTATAAAGTAAACGAAATAAAAAATTTCCTGACACCCTATTATCACTGAAGAAATTAGAAATTCAAACACTCACTTTCAATTTATTCGAGAGTTCAAAACGCTAATGCTGATCAACAAACTTACAGAACGTTGATTTGAAGCAAAATAACGCGTCACCACGCTTATTAACTCACCTTATATTATGTTGGATATCATTAGCTTCAAATTGTATTTTATTTTGATTGACATTGTACTGGATAAACAAGCTGACTAACTTATCATATATACATAATTTGGGAATACACTAACCGACACCTTAAAATTAGTATTATTTTGCCTGGACATTCATTTAATAGATTACATTTTCTCCCTTATTATAATCTTGATATTTCTTCTTCCTTGAATTATAAAGTATAAAAAATGTACTGAGTATTGTACAAATATTATTCAAGCTCACATAAAATAGAACTGGCGTATTTTGACGCTTTTCAAGTAAAGTTCTCAATTAATCATGGAAAGTTGAGAGAATATATAGAGGGTTCTGGTGTAAATTTTTGCTCTCATACCATGTAACATATTATCAGCCCTTTCCATAATAAGTACTTTCTTACTGAGGCGCGTATGGAACAATTTTTAATTAAATTTTAAAGTAAATTGCTTTAGAATGATGCTTTCAAAAGTTATCTAAAACTAACTAAATTAAATTTCTGACAAAGAGAAAGCCCTACTACCGTAGTTTTTTGTTACACTGCGTACCATTGGGTTAAAAATAACGCAATTAATGATTTTAATTTTCTATTAACACATTGTTATATCTACTACTTTTATAAATTTGTGTTTAACGTTATGAATAACGTTTGCAAAAATTTAACCGTTATTTCTGATGAAACCATCATCAGTAACACCACCACATTTTTAAAAAATAATGAAAAAAAACAAAATGCTGACATATGCTACCACTTAGTGACAACATAACATACCACTTTTTTAAAGTTTATTTTACTTATTTACTTATTTATTTTAATAAATTAAAAATGTTTCTTGAGTGGAGAAATAGTTTTCCGTGATCAATGGGTAAAATAAAATGAGCGGAGAAATTTTACTTATCGATGTAATTAATAAGAGAATTTTTGGGGCTCTTTTGACCCATTACTGTTTAGTATTAGACATAAAAATTCACATTAAAAATGTAATTGTAAACGTATGTTAGAGTATATTGTTTATTCCTTCTGGTGAAAAAATAGTTTCCTCGAAATTAAAATAACTAGTCTTCAAGTATTTGATTTATTTTTTTAGAGAAATACTTGATTTTTAAATTACAAAAGATCATTTGTCAGAACTATAATTTATGGCAAGAAATAGTATTCATATAATATTTAAGAAAAGTAGTTTACTTTTACAAAAATACTTTCATTGAAGAGATTTTTTCTTACAAATTTTCAGAATCGAAGCTACGTCAGCCAGATACTTCTGCATATCAAGTACAACTTGAGTCACTGACATTGAATGAGTTGGTATGAAACTAAAGGTTTTTTTTTTTTTTAAATCAGTTTAAATTTCATTAAGAAACCAAAATCTTTCAAAAAAAAAAAACAATTTGAAATATTTTATTTTTTATTATCTCTTCTCGTTGTTCAATTTAATCTACGACATGTCTTTCTGATTAGACTCAAGCTATAATATTAATATTTTCTTTCTGTTTACAAATTAGTTTTCCATAGATAATCGAACCCGCTTAGTGAAATAATATGGGACAGAAAGAATTTTGCTGTCTCAGAATATTACTCACTCTAACCAAATTTTAAATTTAAAAACAACATAAAATTTTGCTTTAAAAAACGTGTTTTTAAGGCTTCTTTATGCAAAACTAGTAAATATCTACATTTGGAATAATCTAGTTTATAGAAAATGGAGATTTATTCACTGAAGATTTTATTCATAGAGTCATAGAATTGGTGTTGACTTTTGCACATCAAAATCATCTTACAACTTTTTCCACACTGAAATATGTTTTTTTTGTCATAATGAAAATAGACGCTTGGACTCTTTTTTTTTTTTTTTTAACCTGCTCCATGTCGACTGAAAACGGATTTTCATGCCAACTGGAAATGATAATGTCTGGGTTTTATTTGATTCGATGTCTCCTTATATCTGTGAATCAACATTCGTGCTTGTACCGACACAAAATGGATCAAAGCGTATAATTTCATAAACCTACCGCCTCACATTTCTATGTCCCTCCACCCCCCACCCTTTCCCAATTTTGATTCTGTCATTTCGATTCTTCTTGTAGAAAATAGTTTTCTACGGAGGTTTAAAACTAGAATTTTCAATTATAGCTATTTCTATGCAAAAGCATACCAAAGGGGGAACTTCAAAAAACTTCACGAAAACTTCGAAAAGTCAAACCTTTTGTCAGATGCCTTTTCTTCCACAAGCGCACATTTTTTGCGTTGAAAAAAAACAGTTTTTGTAACTCCAAAACATGTATATGCATTTTTTATTTCCGCTCAGTACTTCAAATGCTGTTTTCTACGTTTTGTATTGTATGGGGATAAGAAATAAATATTATAGATGTCATTTTTCTCATTTATATCATGAAAATGCCATTTCAGAAATGTGGTGTTCCCTTTAAAAAACAGGTAAAGCAAAATTGGAACTAATACAGAACAAGAATTACTATCTCAAGAAGCGCTACAAGATTGGGGGGAAAGCATTTTTCAGAAGCGAAGTACTGCATCAAATAAAATAATTTTAAAAAATGAGTTAAAATTAATTTTCATATTTTAGCGGAACAATGTTTTACCTGCCTATACCGAAGCATTATGTTAGTTGCAAACTAAAACTTTTAGTCGACGGTCTAAGAAAAACCTCGCATACTTTTTATGTTACGTCAAATTACTAAATAAATGAATAAATTTTTTATTGACTAAAAGCGGAAATAACTTTTAGAAAAACCGGTGAGCATTCGAAATAATATCGCATACTTTTTATGTTACGTCAAATTACTAAATAAATGAATAAATTTTCTAATTGACTGAAAGCGGAAGTAGCTTTTAGAAAAATCGGTGAGCATTCGAAATAAATAAGAACTGCCTTTAACAGTAAACCTACCAAGTACCGGTCAATTTGACCGTTTTCAAACTTTTATAAGAGTTACACACTTTAAATGTTATAATACCGTTATGGAACTATATGACAACTCTTATGATGTACATATAATATTTTTTTCACTCTGTACTTCTAGCTATTTTTTCTCTTTTTCAAAAAAAAATTATTTAATTTTTTTAGTTAATTATTATTATTTTTAATTACCGGTCAATTTGACCGAGCGCGGTATTAATAGGTATACAACAACTGTCGGTAGGTTTGGGTTCTAATGACTGATCTTGCATTTTATGCTCTCTCTGCTACACATTTATATGTCAATCTTTCAAACACAAGAGAATAGGTAGGAAGAAATGAAAAAAATAAAGTAGAGAAATATAAAGAGAAAAATAGTTGTAATAGATAATTTTAAGGTGCATATTTAGTAGTAATATTTTTTAAATCAATAAAAATATACGATAACTCGGTATCAGGCTCATAGTTACTGTTGAAGAACTATTGAGTGTTGATCATTTAACACGAAGGGAATAATTGAATGAAGTGCAGACTACCGCAGTCTCTTCAGCACCAGGACTTCTCGTTATTGAGGAAATTACGCAAAATATGTGATTGATTTTGATGCACAGTAAGTTAGTTTGCACTCTGGTACTGCGTGATGCAAAATTATGCAGATGGCAACACACTACTTGAAAAGAAAAATGTTGATTTTAAAAGCCTCGGATGGCTTGATATTTCAAAACTCAGGCATCTGGTATTACAGAACATGTTGCCAGATGTTATCTGGTATGAAAGAATTAAACGCTTACAAAATCGTGCCAAGGGAAAATCAAGAAAAGTATTTGATTGATTTTGATTCACAGTAAGTTGGTTTCCACTCCGGTTCTGCTTGATGTAAAATTACACAGATGGCAACACACTATTTGAAAAGAGAAAGATTGATTTTAAAAGATCGGATGGCGTTATATTTCAAAATTCACGCACCTGGTATTACAGAGCATGTTTTCAGATATTATCTGGTGTGAAAGAGTTAAACGCTTACAAAATTGTGTCAAGTGTTGTATTATATATATATGTAATATGGAAAAATCCTTTGTATCCTTTGTCAGGCTGTGATATGGAGAAGTCCTTTGTCTCCTTTGTCTGGCTTTTTCCATATTAAACTTGACAACTCAGGGTTGTCTCACTCATAAATTTCTCTAACGCGTTACCATATATGGTCATGCCTAAGCTCAAGTTGGTTTCCCTCATTAATTCCCTCCAGACTATTTTTTTCCCCGTAGACTTAGGCCAGCCCCTGTCTACGGCATTAAAGCCAATAATATATTTTATTTTCCATATGGCCCTCCTATTTAAACCACGTGCTATCACGTGGTGTAGGGAATGTTGTCTGCAGTCTAAGAGATTTTCCCCCATATAAATACGACTGCCCGAACGAAAATCGGGGGTTCTTGCTTCTTGAAACGTGCTGATGACTTCATGTCCTTCGTTCCAACAATATTAATGTTATGATATTTGTGTGTTAAAGTTTACCAATAAAGAATTGCAACGAAACCCTGTGCCTCGTCTTACATGGGTTTTAGCGGCCACAGCTGTAGAAGATAGAACGGGACAGCCGTTCTTACATATATATATATATATATATATAAAATACAACATTTATGTAAACTAATATGAAATAAATTCGTTATATATATATATATATATAAAACTTATATAAATTAATATGCATAAATTCGTTCGGAATGAATGAATAAAAATTCAACAAGCGTCCCGTTTACAAGCCAGATTAGTGATAAGAAGCCAGACATGACAACCCTATTCATGCAACAAAAAGTGATATCTTCCTGTTCACCACATATTTTCTTACTCAATGCACTTATTGTATTCCGCCTACATCTCAATAAAACTTCCTCAGCTGTTCTTACTAAAGATATACTTGTTCCGTTAATATTTTTTATTTCTGAAAATTAATCTCCATGAAGTCTCCGGTTTTTAAGTATACCATAAGTAAGAAAACTCAAATTTCTTGGCATAGTGTGATTTTATTTCAGTTTCAGAAATTATGAAAAATCACTGCCATCAATATTAATATATTCTTACGTTGTAAAGATATATTAGCATTCATGACTTAATCTTTATATATCTTTACAACGGGTTGACGTTGTAAAAATTGTTAAAACTTCGAATGTTTATTAACGCTTTAGTATCTTCAAATCAGGAACGTGTCTTTGTTACACCAGAAATTCAACGACCCCGATTATTTTATAAAATATTTAAAATGAAATTTTATTTCATTGTCTTGCGCGACTTACCGCATTCCATTTAGTATTTCATTTCCCGTCCGTTTAATTTAAAACGCGTTTGAATTATTTTACCTTTATTCATTTCCAATGCTTGTAAATGAGCAAAATAAATACTTTGTGACACAATAAACCCTTGCGTTAAATCTAAATATTTGCTTTCAGTCAAATCTTCCCGACAAGCGTCTCCTTTTAAAGTCCTAACACGATGACGTATTCGGTGTTTATCCATGAGATGCTTTAATTTATGAAGATTATTGATATAGTAATGATTAAACTTTGTGCAAAGTAATAGAAATAAAATTTCACGTTAAATTAAAGCACAAATGAGCATTAAAACGCAGACATATGTTTCGGGATTGCTTGGAATCCCTTTTTCAATGCGACAGGGAGCTTCTAGATGCAAAACATCCAAATGAAGCAGACAGAACAACAAAAACAAAGCTTATATAGCCTAAGAATTAACTGTAAACCAATGAGAATAAAGGCAGTGTGAAGTGGAAGTAGAAGTAGTAGGAAAGGCACCAATAAGAGAGCAACAAACGAATGCAGTTGGAAGTACAGAAAGTAAAAAGGAATATCAATAAAAAGAAAGCAAAAAAGACAACAGCGTGCATAAAAATGTGAAAATACATGAAAATTGCAAAATAATAAAATAAAATACAAAGAATAAAATGGAAATAAAATAAGTACAGAAAATACCAAAACAGAAAGCAAAACAAAGTACACATGCAAAAGAGGGAAGGGGGGAGAGAGAAAAAATTGACACAAAAAAGGAAAACTAACAAGAAAGCCAAGAAAGAACAACAAATTAAAGGAACTTATGCCAGACCTGTGAAAAATAAGGAGTTGAGGAAGAATCATTCACCAAATTAGAACTAATCCTGTTAATATGATAAGCTTCCCAAAAGTCAAGTTCTAAAGGGGAAGAACATTTTTGAATAATTTTCCCAGAATTGAAATCAAAAGAGTGGTTGGAATTCCCACAATGTTGAGCAATGCTAGACTTATTCAGCTCTTGCTTTCGTACATAACCTTTATGCTCATTTAACCGAATTTTCAGAGCACGTTTAGTCTGTCCAATGTAAGAAAGGCCGCAACGGCAACTAATTTGGTAAATACCCCAAGTATTAAGTTGATCAACAGGATCTTTAAGAGAAGAGAAGGAAAGTTTGTTGCTAGGAGCAAAAACAACTTGAAATTGAAACCTTTTTAGGATTTTAGCAATACGAAAACTTACAGAATGAAAGAATGGTAACACAACCAAATTCTTTCTAGAAACCCCATGATTGGGACCAGAAGTTTCTTTAGAAAGTTTGTTATGAATAGAATCAATTAAAGAGTGAGAAAATCCTCTATCAACAGCTACAGCTTTCAGATAGTTGAGTTCAATCTTGAGAAGCTCAGGAGAAGAGCAAATATTAATAGCACGATGCACAAGAGCATTAAAAGCCGAATATTTTTGGTTGGGAGGATGAGACGATAGTCTGTGAGGAGGTAAAGAAACAGCGAAAGCTTTACGATAGACAGAAGTTGTGAAATCAGACTCACTCCTAGAAATCAAAATATCAAGAAACGCGAGGCTACTATTAAGTTCTTTCTCACAAGAAAAATGGATATTAGAATCAATGGAGTTCATAATCGAAAGAGCATCATCAATACCTAACAAGTTGCTGTCCGTTAGGACAAAACAATCATCCACATAACGAACGTAAAATTGAAATTGCAATTTTTGGAATAGTTTTTCCTCAAAATAATGCATATAGAAATCACTTAAAATAGGACTAAGAGGACTTCCCATGGCCAGGCCATCTACCATAGCATAGAATTTACCATTAAATACAAAAGTGCTCTGTTGCAAGCACACACGAGTAAGAAAAACTAATTCCTCAATTTCCACAGAAGTAAAATGGAATTCAGAAAGCCTTTTCCTGAGGCAAGTCAAAGCGCCATCAACAGGAACATTAGTAAACAAAGAATTAACATCAAAAGAGGCCATAACCGAATTATTCGGAACGAAGTTATGAAGTTTCTTAACAAAATCGGTGGAATTTTTAACAGTGAAAACATTCCGACTCCTAAGTGGAGAAAACACAGAAACTAAATACTTGGAAAGTTTATATGAAGCAGTGCCAATATTGGAAACAATTGGTCTGAAAGGAATACCTGCCTTGTGTACCTTCGGTAAAGCATAGAAACGCGCACAATTAGCAACAGAAGGAATCACAGACCGTTTAGCAATCAAAGGAATAGAATGAACAGACTTAACAGCAGAAGAAATAGCTTTTAACTCCTTGTCGCTAGGATCTTTATAAATTTAAGAATAAGGACCAGAAGCAATTAATTGTTCTTAATAAATCATCTTATGTTGAAAAAACTGATGATTTAATTGCTTCTGGTCCTTATTCTGAAATTTGTTCTTAATAAATCATCTTATGTTGAAAAAACTGATGATTTAATTGCTTCTGGTCCTTATTCTGAAATTTAATGTCTCTCGTAAACCTTTCGCTGTTTCTTTACCTCCTCACAGACTATCGTCTCATCCTCCCAACCAAAATTATTCGGCTTTTAATGCTCTTGTGCATCGTGCTATTAATATTTGCTCTTCTCCTGAGCTTCTCAAGATTGAACTCAACTATCTGAAAGCTGTAGCTGTTGATAGAGGATTTTCTCACTCTTTAATTTATTCTATTCATAACAAACTTTCTAAAAAAACTTCTGGTCCCAATCATGGGGTTTCTAGAAAGAATTTGTTTGTGTTACCATTCTTTCATTCTGTACGTTTTCGTATTGCTAAAATCCTAAAAAGGTTTCAATTTCAAGTTGTTTTTGCTCCTAGCAACAAACTTTCCTTCTCTTCTCTTAAAGATCCTGTTGATCAACTTAATACTTGGGGTATTTACCAAATTAGTTGCCGTTGCGGCCTTTCTTACATTGGACAGACTAAACGTGCTCTGAAAATTCGGTTAAATGAGCATAAAGGTTATGTACGAAAGCAAGAGCTGAATAAGTCTAGCATTGCTCAACATTGTTGGAATTCCAACCACTCTTTTGATTTCAATTCTGGGAAAATTATTCAAAAATGTTCTTCCCCTTTAGAACTTGACTTTTGGGAAGCTTATCATATTAACAGGAATAGTTCTAATTTGGTGAATGATTCTTCCTCAACTCCTTATTTTTCACAGGTCTGGCATAAGTTCCTTTAGTTTGTTGTTCTTTCTTGGCTTTCTTGTTAGTTTTCCTTTTTTGTGTCAATTTTTTCTCTCTCCCCCCCTCCCCCTCTTTTGCATGTGTACTTTGTTTTGCTTTTTGTTTTGGTATTTTCTGTACTTATTTTATTTCCATTTTATTCTTTGTATTTTATTTTATTATTTTTGCAATTTTCATGTATTTTCACATTTTTATGCACGCTGTTGTCTTTTTTGCTTTCTTTTTATTGATATTCCTTTTTACTTTCTGTACTTCCAACTGCATTCGTTTGTTGCTCTCTTATTGGTGCCTTTCCTACTACTTCTACTTCCACTTCACACTGCCTTTATTCTCATTGGTTTACAGTTAATTCTTAGGCTATATAAGCTTTGTTTTTGTTGTTCTGTCTGCTTCATTTGGATGTTTTGCATCTAGAAGCTCCCTGTCACATTGAAAAAGGGATTCCAAGCAATCCCGAAACATATGTCTGCGTTTTAATGCTCATTTGTGCTTTAATTTAACGTGAAATTTTATTTCTATTATTGATATAGTTTATTTTCGTACCATTGTCCGTTTCATGCAAGCTACGTTTGTTCCTTTGAGCATTTAGCTTACAATTCAGTATTCATTGTTATAAATTTTCTATAACTGGCATACAACACTTGAAAAATGTCTTTATAAATCTCTATTTAATGATTCTTGAAGCACATGCATCAGCTACAGAAAAATTACGCCCTTTATTATTAAATAATAATAGTAATAAAATTATTTTCAGAAAAAAAAAATAGGACTGGCTTCAAATTCTAAATTCCGCTAAAAAGTGAAAAATAAATTAGTTCTTTAAACAATATCGATACGACTTTTAAACATAATTTTTGAAGTCGGTGCAAAATGATGATGGATTCAGATTGATGATTACTTTTGTAACCAAGAATCCGTTACAAATATAAATGGCCTATAGTTTGCAACAGTTGCAATGTAAAATAACGCATATAAATAACGCATGGTGTAATGATAATTAGACTGTCGTAATTTTGTACCGACTTCAAAAATTATGTTTAAATTCGTACCGATGTTGTTTAAAGAATGAATTTATTTTTCACTTTTTAGCGCAGTTTATAATTTGAAGTCGGTTCTATTTTTTTCCAAAAATTTTTTTTTTTTTTTTTTTTAGTGTAAATACATTTTTATATAAATACTCTATTTTTAAAAAAATCCATGTCAAAGGGGAAAACCTGTGAGAGAATGTGGTACTAAAAACTAACCGTTTGTGTGATAAATTCTGTTCTGAAATCGTTTTTAAAAGGTCACTAGAGCAAAAAAACTGATTGGATTTAATTTTTTCTTCAGAGAAGCATTTTGTCAAATTCTTGTTATAATTGCTTTTAATATTACAGCTTCATGAAAAAAAAATCTATTTTAACAATGAGTTTCGTAATCAATAATAATAAAATTACACGTTAATTTAAAGCACAAATGAGCAATAAAATTATTTTTAATGAGTTTCGTGTTTATTAAACATGAAACAAGTTATTTAAAAATTCTTTGTTGGTAAAATTACCAACAAAGAAAAATCGAGCCAAGCCTTTCCAATTAAATTTTAAAAAATACTTATTTTTCACCCAAAACGTTTTTTCTAGAAAACAAATGTAGTCGAATTGATGTGAGATATTTGAGTTAGACGACACTCTATCGATTAAAAAAAATCATCAAAATATGTTCATTTAGTAAAAAGTTGTGGACAAAAGGACAAAAAAATGAACACATTTCTGCCCATAACTTTTTTCTAATTATCGAATATGGAAAAACAAAGATACGGGACCTAGGGGAAAACCCCCCCCCCCCCCTCGATCGATTAAAAAATAATCATGAAAATCGGTTCATCCGGTGAGAAGTTATGAGTGGACAAACAAAAACAAAAAAGAAAACGACTTACATACAGTATGAATGTATAACCTCCTTCCTTTGTGAAGTCGTTTTAAAAACATAAAACACCTAATGAAATATAACCTTTTAAATCTGTATATGGTACTCTGTATGTATAAAATATACAGGTGTCCATGTGTTATAAATATTTGTCTGTTTTCAGTGTGAATCTTGGATTCCAGTAAACTTAATATTTGTTACCTATTTCTTATTAGCCTACTTTCCCTTAAAAGTAAAAAAAAAGAAAAGAATGAAAGTATGAAAGAAGGTTTAATGTATAAGGAAAAATAAAATTAAAAAGTTAAAACAAAATTGAGCATTTAAATAAAGATTGAAAAGTAAAAAATTTGGAAATAGGGCTTTGAACATCGCCTTCGGGGAAATTTGAATCCTATATAATGTCTGATCTAATAAACGGATTTGCTTGGAAAAAACATTATTGAAAGAAGCAGATGACGTAGAATACGTTGGTTGGGAGAACTTGGAGAACATACGAAGAACTGAACGAGCCGATTTGCCCATGAAACGTTTTGGTCAGGAATTTTAAGCAAATTTCTGAATGAATGCATAAATAAATGAATGAGTGAAAGAGTATGTATTAATCGTTGAAAAAGTTATATTTGAAGTAACAAAGAAGTAAAGCTTAATGAAAAACAGAGAGATATATCTAGATTATGAATTTGATGCTGGGTATATACGGGAAAGTAGGCTCGTGTAGTGTTCTAGACACGGAACTTCTTGTATTAAACACTATTTTTTTCGCTTTGCACTCCTCAGCATAAATAGAGCGTGCCGACGGGGTGTGGTAGTGGTAAGGCACAGGCCAAGTTCGCAGGATCAAACCTGGCTCAAGTCGGTGGATTTTCAGGATGCAGAAAATCGTCTGCGTCCATGTCCTATGATTATGCTGCATGCAAAAGATCCCTTGAGTAGACATTTGACTTGGATGCTCTTCTAGGGCTAAGTTGTCCCTAGTGCAATCTGCATCAATTAGAGCTCAGGGGCAGCCATCTAGGAGAAACTAACCTTCAAAATTCTCAGAGTGGTAATGGTATCCGCCGACAGTGGTGGGGGGGGGGGGCTACTTGAAAGAATGGATGCCGATTTCCGGGGAATGCACTAGGTCTGCAAAATGGTTAGCAGGCGCGTAGGAAAAGGGGGGCTCAGGGGCTTAAGCCCCTCCCATTAGAAATCATACTACATAAGAATTTCGGTTATTTTGTGAAGACTGAATTTATTTTAATGATCTATAAAAATATTCCTTTATTAATTTTTTTTTCGTGAATTATTAAAAAAAATGGCGAATACTAATTACTTTTTAATTGTTAATAGATTTTTCTTGGAAATAATTTAGAACATCTGGAAATAATATTGTTTGAGCCCCTCCCATGATTTTTAATTTTCTACGCTCCTGATGGTTAGTAACCATATGCAGCCCCGTTGGAATAAATAAATAAATAAATAGAGCGTCCCCTTACTCTTTTTTTATAATCTTTTTTTCCAGTGCATCATAAATTTATAAATAAAACAGAATGGCTAAACAAGCAAAGGTTTTAGTTCAATCGTCAGATATCACTACAACTAAAAGTCGCTAAAATGTGTAAGGTAAATATTTAAACTTACCGCACCCCACAAAGTGTTTCAATTATGCAAACACAGTGCTATTTGAAAGATATTATTCCCCCAAAATTGTAGTCAAAACAAATTACATTTCGTTGGCACTTTTCGGGTCATATATTTAAGTTACTGCTTAAACACTTGCTATTATAACAAATGGCCCCTGATTATAGTAATTATATCCAGTAAAAGAAGGCACAATTTACCAAATTAAACGAGTTTAAATTAATCTTGTATTTTCTTTCTTTTCAACTGAGAGGAAATATGACGACGGTAGTGTAGAAAAATTGCTTATGTTGTGAAACTTAGGGAGAGACACTTTAATTAAATTATTACGGTGGTGTTACGTACTTGTGTCGATCAAGTTTAAAACTTAGATAATCGACTTTTTTTATTTTGTGTTTAAACTGAAGAGTGGGTTTCTAACACGTTCATGTTATGCTATAATTCCCCGTACTTTTCAGGTTTTCTGTACTTTTAGGTCTTATTCATGTTTTTACTATTTTGTGGAAAGTTTCATTATAAGCTAAAAATGTACAAACATATATTTTTCTTGCTTTTAAATTTCAATGGGAAGCTATATTAAAAGTCAAAAGGTTGTAATTGTTAAGCGATCGTTACAATTCCTTTCAATGTATTACGCTTCGAACAAAATCTGATTAATTTTAACTAGTTCGGGCTTTCTTTACAATTAATTTCGTTTATATAACTAAATCCCTTTCGCACAATTAATTTGATTTCGTAGCTATTTCAACTTTTAATAGATATTTTATCTCCTTTTTTGCGCTTGGATATATTTACGTATTAGATAATAACTTTTGTCTCATTGATATTAGTAATTTTTTTAATTCATTCATTAAAATTCTTCTATTAATCTGCAGTTTGTACACCTTTGTACACCGTACTATTCTGCCTGCTATGTTATTTTGGGTTGCATCGTATTATGCATAGTCTCGAGCAAAGGAGAATTAGAGGGGACATGATTCAGTTAAATTCATTAAAATAAAGCATGTTGATGGGGTACATTTACGTACATAAAGTAAAACTAGAACTCATTGCTTCAAGCTTTTCAAAATTACAGGCTAATCTTGAAATTAGGAAAATTAGAATTTCTAAATGGTTCTAGGCAGTTGAAATAGTTTATACCGGAAGCGTCTGATACTCGCAGTGGGGTAAAAAATTTCAACAGAGAGATTGGGTTCTATTTTGTTGAACGGTTTTGAATTTATATTTCCAATATATCTCCAGCCAATCGGGTATTAGCAAATGTTGAGACCTGATTGGTTCGGGATCCAAGTCTTGTGCATTTAAACTTCTTTTGCGCACTAGTATTTGATTTCTACTCTCGGTACTGACCAACGGGGCTGATTGCCCATGAAACCGGTCTGCAATTTTTAACCTCCTATTTGCACACTGTAACGTTGCTTTTACTCATTTTGAATTTATACCTATTAATGAATCAACAAAAAAAGCGATGCATAATATTATTTTGATTAAAATTATTCTGAGCACGGAGCTGGAGTGGAGCCGGAGCACAGTAGCGTAGCTAGAACCGGATTTCAGGGGGTTTCTCCGGGAGAAGTGAGCTAATTTCATGGTTTTACAAGAAAAACTGGTTTATACAATCTTCATTTCAGGGGGTTTATCCCCAAAACACCCTCTTATCTACGCCAGTGCCGGAGCAAGTACTTAAAGTCTGTGCGGAGCAACTCTACAAAAAAGAGGATGCTACAAGTCCCTGGTAAACACAGTTATTCACATGTCATACTAAAAGGGCAGATTTTCAAACAAGTTAATATGTTTGAAAATTTGCTTGTCTGACATACGATTCGCGAGACAATGTTTCACCAAAATACCATACAATATTGTAAGTACAAGGATAAAACAACGTAAAAAAAAGCACAAATCCAGAATAAAAATTATTTTTTGTTCTGAATTTAGGTTTTTTCACGTAGTTTTATCCTTGTACTTACATTTAATCACAAAGCATTTTGATCATTTGTCTTATACCATACAATATTACACACGTTATACCAGCTGGAAAATTGTTGTGTGAATTCAAAACAAAATGCACAAACTTTTTGTTTTCTCTCCAAAACTTCTTCAATTCTCATGACACAATCTTGATTTAAAACAGTTATTCTTTTTAAAATTGTGCAATCAAAACTTAAAACATTTTGTCGGTGCATTTTAAGAAAAAAGTTAAACACATTAATGTTAAATGACCTCTTATTATAGTAATTATAGCCAATGAAAATGTCAATATTCTCTGTAGTAAAAACAAATTACAGAAGATGTTTTTCTTTCTTTCAACCTTGTGGGAGAAATATAACGGTGGTGTAGAAAAATTGCTGACGCCGCTAGACATATAGTTTTCTGATTAAACACTTTCATTTAATTATTTTGGTAAATCTACAAGCCTCTCGTCATGTACTTAAGTCAATTAAGTTTAAAAGTTAGTTTTTTCTTGCATATAATTCTTTAAATGGGGAACTGAGTTTCTGGCTCGAATAAGAAATGCGAAAGCACTGAAATTTTCTTATATTTGCCAGTATTCTTTATATTTTTGCTTTTGTATAGGAATTTTTATTTTATTTTGTTTCCCATTTTTTACTAGTTTCTCAGCTGTTATCCGAGATACAAGGATTTATAATAGCATCAAATCGAATTATTTTTATCCTGAAGTTACGGTTACGATTATGTTGTTGTCGTGTCCCCCCACAAAGCGAGGAAGAGTAGATACGCTGTTCCTCAGAAAAATGGGCTTCGTATAGGCAGGATTTCATCTGTCGGTGGATGGCAACATCAACCATCCACCTCCGCAATTTTGGCACAGCACTTGAGGGGAGGGACATTTTCTCCAGTACGTAGTCAGCCTACCTTGGCTGACTATTGGAAATGTAAATAAAACCAATTCCCTATGTCCAGCTTCCCCTTTAACCACTTAATGCAATTGCCCGTGTTTGAAAGTACGAGGAAGAAAACTTCTAAGAAAAGGCTTTGAACCTACATCGAAAGTAGCGGAAAAAATAAATATTTCCAAAAAAAAATTTTATTCATAACACTAAAAGTTACCACTAGCAACTAAAAAAAGTAAGAAATTGGTTGATGAACCGAGCAGAAAATGGTACTTAACTGTTTTGTCTTTGAGTATTTATATATAGATTATATACTGTTGTTGTTTCTAATGCCCCTTGGGTATCCATGATCCCCTTCGCAGAGCGACCAGGAATTAAGGCAATAAAGAGCGGCTTTCATTTATAGATGTGCACCACATCGGTGGAAGTACGTCTTGGCTCATTATGTGTTTGGATGGCGCCAATACGCCAGCTTCCTTTTTTGACCTAAGAGTGAAGGGGAGGGAAATTCTATATCCTCCACTACCCTTGGAACTTCAGGGTCCGCTTATTTTACATGCACATATCCTCAAGTGTACATGGTGGGTCTTCAGCGGGTCGGGTATTGAACGTCTTGGCTACCACGGCCGTAGATCATATACTATTTCTGTGGATTTTTATGTCGTAATGGCTGACCACTGGAGGGTGGCTGAGCACTGGCTCTCTTACCCTAGTCAAGTAACTTCACTAATTTAATAATATCAGGTGTGCTAAGTGTTAATAAAACGCTTTGCGGAAACACTTCTACAAGTTCATTCAGTTATGTTTGTTACTATAACATTTAGAATAACAATTTCAATTTTTAAGTTTAAAATTTAACGCTTATAATGAACATGTTTTCAATAAATTAATTTTTCATTTTAAACTTAATGAAAAAAAAGATTTAAAATGAAACTAACACTGATCCGAAAGAATTAATTCTCACATTTCGGTTGATTGCTGCCTGCAGCCAAAAATGGTTTCCTATGACAGATATGAGTCTTCTAGATTCTACAGCAGATACATCCACTTTTTTTCGATTTCAACTTTTTTACACTTTCTAATAAAAAATCAAAGTAATCTTCATATGGTGCTAATTTTTTTAAGTTTCTAAAGCAACTACATCATGCTAAAAATTGTGTTTGAAATATGCCGGTTAGTTACAAAATCGGATCCCCCCCATCGACCATGTTTGTCCGCTCTTCTCCCCCCCCCCCCCCCCAAATATCTTCCAAGGAAAAATTGTTTTTGTGTTAAAATTTCAGCAAGTTAAAAGTCTATTCCAATGCTCTTAGCCAGAAATTCGAATTTCTTAGATATTAGTTTTTTGCCCGCCGTGAAAACTTTCATTTTATGGATGTTGCTGGTTTTGAAACTAGACGACTCATATAATACCCTGAATATATTCGTTCCCAACTCAAATATTGTGATAGTTAATCTGGTACTACTGGTTGGAAAAAGTTGTTGAGGACTTAATCTCTAAATGGCTAAATTTTTCCCCTCATAAAAATACAGTATATAACTTACAATTATAGCTTTTATTCAAGCTGTGTGACTTCCTCTATTGGTTTTATTTTCTCTTCGTTTTATTCTGCGTCTACATGTGATCAAAGTAATGAAATAGTTAAATTCATATTTACCGTCAAACGGGCTGACTATGTCCCACTTTTTGACGTTTTCGTGTGATATTTCCTCTAATTTTTCACCTATCGGGTTTATTATTTAAAGCAACATAATTACACATCTTAGCTTTCAATTCACATATTAAAAGTGATTCTAAGATATCATGGAGGGGAGGTATAATTTTTTCTTAGTGGCACTTACTCACCCCGCACATGGGGGGTGACTAAGTGCCACGCATGTTTCCTCCTCTTTAATCTATTAGAAACGATCGCTGGCCACTTCTCACCTTTCAGAACTCATCTCTTTGTCATTTTAGCTATTATAAGTTCATTTTTTTATGAGTATACCTTCAAATTTTAAAATAAAAAAGGCCAAACATATGGAAAAATGCTATTTATAAAGAGACTGTTCAAAATGTTTTTCAAAATAACTCAATTTATTAAACAAAACACAAACTACAAATTTGAGATAGAAATTCGCTCTTCAGTCAATATGAATTTAGAATAACCTGAAATTTGTCACCATTTGGTAGAGGTTCGGCAGGACAAATCTTCTTCAGGATTTGTTTCTTTCTGTACCACAAAAATCAGGGCTGTCAGGCCACTTCCAGAATTGCCCACTTTTCTCCAGGCATTTCACACATGCCTCGTTACTACTGTCGAAATCAGAAATCATTTGACCCGGGTACATTTTTCCTTTATATTTTAATGCAACAAAGTCTCCTTGCACAGGGAAGGTGTTTTTTGCGTCATTGACTGACTCACTGCTTGCCAACGGTTGACCAGAGACTGTTGTAGATGGGTAGTCAACATCTAGAACATCAACGGCACTCTAGAAACTTAAAAATGACCAAAACACTGCAAAACAAGATGGCACCTAGTCACCCCACACTTCATCGAAAATTGAATTAAGGGTTATAACTGGTAAACAAAAAAGCATTTTGAAACGTCGAAGCATGTAGAACTTCTTTGATAGTATGGTAGCAAAAAACTGAACTTACCTTTTTTCTGGCTGTTTCCGAAATATGATTACCAGACCACACTTCTTTTCCAGATCACAACACCACAAATCCACGTCGATACAAACAATGGTCGATTACAATTTAGGTTATAGAATGGTGTAGTACCCCAGTTAAAATCGCCCTACTATCCCACTCCTTAGGGGTAGTTTTCCTTTTTCGATCGGTTCCTTCCTCTGGGGCCACCGGCCGCTTGAGTTCGAAAACCCAGGATGGCACCGAGTCACCCCGTATGGAACTTAGTCACCCCGTTTGACTGCACTCAAGAGTTTTGTTATAGTTATTCATGAGCTTAAATAAATTTGTACCATACAACTTTTTACGGCTAAAATGTACTTTTTCTCTCTACTGTCTTAATAAATCGTATGCCAGTCTGAAATTCGTAAAGTTTTAAATATTCTACAAGTACTTATGTACATTATCACAAACGTAAACAGATAAGTCAATAAAAGCACAAAGCATGCAACAAAATTTTACCATATTTGCATATATCATCAAGGAAAGAATTTAAATGCCAGTATCTGCTCTGAAAATTTTTCTCCTCGTACTTTGAGTCAAATAGTCAACGAAGAACTAACTCCCAGCTTTTCTTAATGTTTCATCCCTGAGGCATGAAGAGCAAATTAAGGAAAAGAAGAAAACTTCTGTATAAGAAAGCTATTTGAATAGGAATTGAAAGTCTACAAATCGTATTTCGATGACCTGAGAGAAATTGCTGTGGAACTTATAATCCTTTTTTATAAATAAAAAAAATAAAATCAGCGCGAAAGCCCTGTAGTCACAGCGAAACTTTTCCTACAGAATACTAATGAGTAAATAAAGTGTGGAAATGAATATAATTTTGCAAGTAGCCTCATGAAAATAAGCGTTTGCCATATATTATTTTTGGTAAGAGTTATGTTGTTAATTCCGTATGAGATAGACACACCGGTTTTGTTTCACTTCATGTACTTAATATTAAAATAACTTAATAAATTTTGTTGTCTCTCGGTAGAAGCTCGGTTCCCGCAGAATACCGAAAGTGAAGCAACATTGACTGAGGTCTGTGTTTGGGAGGGCGACGACCTCTCACGGCTGGTTGCTTCGGTCCGTGTACGCTAAAGGGAGCTGGTGCACGTTAAATAGGTCGTGGCTCCAATGTCCTCCAAGTGAAACGATGCCTCTGGGGGTGCCAATCCCAGGTGACGGTCTCTCATCTGGGAGCTGGTTCAAAATTATAAAAGACATTTCAAAATAGCGGAAATCGGACTATTACCTACAAGGGCCCCGTTAGTCTCAGGAGCAGCGTACCCATTTTTCCTTGCTACGTGCGAGGACACGACAACAACAAATTTTGTTGGTTTTACACATCTTCATAATTACCTTAAAGATAGAGAAAGAATTTTAGTTTAAGAAATAAAATTTTGAATTATTATGTAAAAACGTGCCATGAGAGTCATGTTCTTTTTCCATCATGTCTGTCAGGTCACATAATAACTCTGAGTATTTAATTCTTAGACTAAAATTCATCCACTATTTTTAAAGTAGGTATGAAGAAGTGTAATACAGATAAGATGTGCAATCGCACCAAAATTCATCAAGTTATGCTGTTGTTTCTAATGTCACTTGGGTATCAAGGCTCCACTTCGTATAACGAAAGGGAATGAAGGCAGTAAAGAGCACCTTCCGTTTATAGATGAGCACCACAACGGTGTAAGCATGACTTGGCTCATTATGTATTTGGATGGCGTCACCACAAACACGCCACCTTCAGTTTTTGACCTAAGAGTAAAGGGAAGGAAATTCTCTATCCTCCGGGTGACCTTAGGACTTCAGGATCCATGGATTTTGCATGCACCCAAATCCCCAAGTGTAGATGGGGGCGGGTCGGGTATCGAACACCCAATATTCCGGTTGGAAGTCCGACATCCTAACCACCGCGGCTCTTTATCAAGATATTTTAATATTTAATACCTGAAATGAAACAAAATAATTGCTATAGACACGACAAAAGACATATGGAATTAACAAAGTGTATTTGTTAACGTGCATTAGAACTTTCTTTTGTTTAACTCTTTGACAAAAAATTTGCTATAGACACGACAAAAGACATATGGAATTAACCAAGTGTATTTTGTTAAAGCACATTAGAACTTTCTTTTGTTTAACTCTTGACAAAAAATTTGCTATAGACACGACAAAAGACATATGGAATTAACCAAGTGTATTTTGTTAAAGTACATTAGAACTTTCTTTTGTTTTAACTCTTTGACAAACTGTGAGATAAATATATTTGACAGATTTATGTCGTACTACAGTTGTGTTGTTCTACACTAGTGGATTTGACTCAAATATTGTTACATGAAATGAGAGTACGTGAGTATACGTGAACGTTAATAAGACGATGTCTTCACTGATTTTTCACGTGGTGACGTAGTAAGTAGTGAGTATATTGTTGGGAAAATTCCATTTAACTGTAATAGTCTGTTTTTTTATTATTATTATTTTGGTAGACTAAAGGCTCTTGGTTTTGAAGCGAACGTGACTTTGCTCCACTCACCGCACAGGCCGCACTGACTTCACAAAGGCATGCACTAGACATGTCTGTCCAAGCACATGGACGGACTTATCGGACAGTTAGTACATTGTATATATTAATAAATTTATTTGCAAATGCAAAGAAAAAATAACTTATCTCTAAACTTCAGAAATTCCCTCATGTGAATTTTTTGACATGAGTGATATTTTTGTAAAATTATAAAGTTGGAAGGTTGGAACCTGAACATTTTTGTGCTGCCATCTAGTGCTAAATTTTAAAGTTATTTTCGAAAAAAGAATATTTCGCAAGACACGGACATTACGATTATAAAGGTATTATAAAATCAGGGCTCGAAAATTATATTGCCCGATATGCTCGGGGCATGTAAAAATTCCGATCGGGCATGAATCTTTCCCCCCTTACATGCCCGGCAGGTCATGTGCGTCTTTAATCAAATATATCTTTCCAAAACTTTATCTCGTCTTTTATTGAAAAGTCACCGCATCCTTACCGGAGCTCAAAATTGATATGTTGACGGACATGCATGCCAACAATAAAATTGGCAATGAAATTAAAATTTTGCAAATTTTTACTTGTAACGACTTATTATGTAATATTTATTTGTAATGTAATTTTTTAATGATTTACATTAACGTTAAAACTATTCTTGATTCAGATATAATAGATCATATTAAATTTTTGTCTGATTTAGTTTTTTGTCTATGCGACAAATGCAAATGTTTTTATTGATATGCAATAAAACAACTTTGGGGCGTGTAAAAAGTTTGTTCGTTTAGACAAACATGCCCGCTAGGGCATCTAAAATTTTTAAGATTTTTCGAGCCCTGTATAAAATATCTTTATTTTTTTAAATGGTGCATTGCAATTAGAATGCTAGTAATTTTAAATTAACCTTCTTTCAGTTCCGGAAGTTCATTAATTTCCCACTATCTTATTTAAAACTGCGTCTTTGTAACTAGCGATTATACTTGCTTTTCGCTATATATCTTAGAGTTAAATTATGAGTTTCGAAGCTGGGTGAGAATAAAATACATATACATGTAGATATAAGAGAAAGCATTATAAAATTATAACAACTGGTAAAGTAAAATATAAGCATTGTACAAATAAATAAATAAATGAATAGATGCAGATATAGATATATATAAATACAGAAATAGATACAAAAATATAGATCGAAATAAAGACAGTTATAACATATGCATATATATATAGATGGAATAAATACAGATGGATAGTCCAGTAAATATAAATGCATTAGATATAGATAATTTATAGGTAGGTATAGATAGATAAACATAGAGATGGATAGATAGAAAAGTACATAGAGACAGGTTCAGTCTTTTATACCGTCGTAAGCAGTCGCTGAAGTGAGGGCTATTAGGTTGGTAAGTGGTCTTTCAGACTAAAATTATGAGGGCAGGCTTAATGTATAAAAGCTCTAATTAATTAAAAATTATGTTAAAAAGCTCTATATGTATAGTCTTGGCAAAGAAGAGTTAGAATGGACATGATTCAGTTGTTTAAATTCATTAAAATGGGAAATCTTGATGGGCTTCAGTTATTTCTGAAAGTAGAAACAGAGGTCATTGTTTTAAGCTTTTCAAACCTCGGGCTAATCTTGAAAGTAGGAACACTACTACTTCAATAGGGTTGTAGGCAGTTGGAATAGTTTACCGGAGGCATGTGCTAATTGCAGCGGGGTAAAAACTTTTAAAGAAGCTCTTGATGTTCATTGGGGACTGCTAAATTGACTAGGACCAGCCTAGCTGGGCCCTGAGCCTGTTGCTGGTCGTCACTTTTGTATTTGTATTTATTTGTAAAAGTGCATAAAAAGGCGAATGTCATAAAAAGACAAATTGCGTACGTCTAGCCACTAGTTATTTACTGTGTGCTTCTTTGATGTGTAGATGCTGTCAATGTCTTTACGGTTATATTTGAAGAAAGTTACTTAGCTACTTACTGCATTATTTTGTATATTAGACAAGTTGACATCAAATGTAGAAATGAGACATTCAAAGGGGTATTTTAAACCACATGGTTTGAATAACACATAGGAAAGAAATTTTTGGATTGTTCATTAAAATTTAAAAATGAATTTTTCGTGAACCGGTGCCGGTTTTCGGACCAGTGGTTATGAAACACTGGTCTAGTATACGTAATAATACAAAATTTTGATTAATAATAATAATTATAATTATAATCAAAATAAATAGCTTTGGTTATTTCAAAAGAGAATTGGAGGGGGAGCAAGCTCCAATTTTATAACTGTAAATTTTGCTGAAAACTATAAAGTAAATTCATTTCCTTAAACTTTATCAGTACTTCCTTTACACGTAGTTTCAGACCTTGTGTGAAATTTTAAAGAAGCATAATTACCGTCGGGGGGGGGGGGGGGAGCACTAATACATCTTAGTAATGTAACTCATGGGAATATTATTTAATAAAATAAATTTTCCCAAAACTCTATTTAAATTTAAATCCATTAAGCTAAGGTCTATTTAAAATTACATTTGTAAACTGGTTTAGGGTGTCAATGTTTTCGTGGATCACTTTGCGCCCTTTCATAATTATGTTTAAAAATGGTGTTGTTGTTTAAAGAATGATTTTATATTTTGCTTCAAGGAGCAAATATCTCAATGGTAGTTTATCCCCACCCCCCTCCCCCTTCAATTCCCTTTCGAATATTTTTAACTCCTTTTAGCGTAAATATTTTTTCAAAAATATGAGCTGTGGAAATGACAAGAAACCCTTATCGGATCATTCTTCATCAACATTTAAGAAGAAAGACTAATAAATCGAATAATCCTTTTAACACTTTGAGGACCACCGTGGATGGTGGCTCACATGCGGACAGTGTATCTGGCGGCATGTACCACTGGTAGCTCACACACGAATGGTTCATCTGGCGGCATGTACCACTGGGGGCTTATATCAGCTATAGTCTTATAACACAGTTTTGTTAGATGAAAAAAACTTCATGTGGTCAAAAATAACTTTTTTACTGAAATATTGAAAAGCTTATTTTTACAAGTAGCAAAAATCTGCGCCGTCCTCAACGTGTAAATGGATAAACAATAGGCACACAGTACGAATTGATACCCTGCTCCTAATAGAAAAGCAAACAGATTCGAAAATTAATGCCACTCACATAACCAATGATTTCTAGAAAACATATGATGTGTCAATTGTTAGACAACATGCAGGAAAAGTTTTAAAAATTAATAATAGAAAATTTACGCAAAATATTAACTCAGGCGATTAATCTAAAACTATTTTTGAAATTCTGCCCCTGTTGAGGAAATATAATATATCTTTATATGAATCATTTTTTAACCATTAGTATTAAATACATTATAAATGCATATTAATAGTATTAAATACATATTAATAATATTCCCATGCGTTATGCACACTATTAGAGCTTAACCATGTATATTTTTATATTTTTATTAAAACAATGAAATACTTTTCCGTTTTTGAGAGTTCAAAGTTTGAACCCCGCAAGGAGGGTAAAGATGAAGCTTTTATACGTTAGATTTATGCAAGACACAACTCTTTTGCACCATTCGAATGTGATATGAAAACGAAAAAGACAAAGAAAAAAAGACACTTTTTTCGGCCTAACCTATTTCGCTTATAGAAATGAACAGTGTCATATCTCCAAAATGGACATTTTTCAAGAGAGGCGTTTGAACGTTTAGCAATTTGTTTTATTTAATTGCCTTATTTGTTTCAATGATTATTATAATCGATTTTGTTCAGAAAATAGTTATTGTTCTAGTTTTCTCACACATGATGGATGTAATGATGAAAAAAGAAAAAATAACTATAAAAAGTAGTTATTACAGTATTGCACTAAAAAAATTTAAGTTGGCCTCTAGCCTTGATTTTTGAACATTTTCTCACAGCAATATTCCCAATATAAAGAGCACAAAAATCTGAACATTTTGATATAAAAACCAAAACAACGATTTTTTGCAGATATGACACTGTTCATTTCTATAAGCGATTTATTGTTAAAATCTGAATAAGTGATGCACACGTGTAAATTAGTTTTAGTGACCAAAATCGGAAAATGCTAGGAAATTTGAGAAATTACACTGCAATACGTCAATGTTATGAAGTTTATTATCGTTTTACCTGCATCAATGTTAGGGATCATTCATAAATGATGTCACGATTCGAGGGGGGAGGGGAGTTCATGAAATTGTGACAAAGTTTGACAAGGGGAGGAGAGGGAGTAACAAGAAGTGTGACATCATGCATTATGCAGCATAGCGTGACGCGTGACAAAGGGGGGGAGGGGGTCCGCTGAAGTGTGACATATTGTGACAAAGGGTGGGGGTCAAATATATGGGAAAAAAGCGTGACGTCATTTATGAACGGCCCCTTAGGAGCTTACTAGTATTTTATCTCATATCAAAAGCATTTTTTAAAATAAACTTCTTTTCTTAAATTTCGAAGTATAAATGGGTATGATAAAAAGACTTTATTCTATAAACTTCTTTATATGTTAAAATTCAGTATCTTCAAGATAAAAGCATGTCTTCTCAGTAAAATGCCGTTTAAAAAAGCACATTTCTTAAAGAAAAATATTTACTGCTGACTTTTAAAAGTAATCTTCTATGAAACTTGATCCGAGTTATTCAACTGAAACGTTTTATCATCGCAAAACTTTCTTCTTTCGATGATATACCTATAAAAAGACTTTCAATTCAAAAGCGTTTTCTTCTGATCTCCTTTACTTGATTTCACAAATATTAACTTTATTGTAACATTTTTTCAGTGTGCAACAACGTGCTTTTTTTTTTCTTCCCCCGACAATTATTTAACCGACAAATCAGTAGCTGTTTGTCGGAGTTGCTTTTCGTGCTTAATAAGAGAAATGACACGCATACGTACAATATAACGTGTGTGTGTGTTTAACCACTTAACGCATTTTGCCGTGTCTGACACGGGTGAAAGTTACCTCAAATTTGCACATGCCCGTGTCTGACACGGTGAAAGTTACCGAAAATTTGCATATGCCCGTGTCTGACACGGGTGAAAGTTACCTCAAATTTGCACATGCCCGTGTCTGACACAGTGAAAGTTACCGCAAATTTGCATATGCCCGTGTCTGACACGGGTGAAAGTTACCGCAAATTTGCACATACCCGTGTCTGACACAGGTAAAAGTTACCGCAAATTAGCACATGCCCGTGTCTCACACGGGGATCTTGTATATCGCGTTATTTTATTTTCTAATGTCCCTCTGAGATCCATTTAAACTTTGTTCGTATAATAATTTTTTATATAACTTTTACCATACCCCCCGCTCTCTAGTCACCCGTTATAGCTGAAATTGCCAAAAACTATTTATACTTTACCTATACAGTGAAACTCTGTTATAGCGTCATTCAAGGGACCGGGAGATTTATGACGCAATAGCCAAGTGACGCTATAAGCGATCACTATTACTATTGATTGGCGAATGAAGGGACTGGAATTTCTTGACGTTATAACAGAGTTGTCGCTATAAACGATGTCGTTATAACGAAGTTTCACAGTATATTTATTTCCTGTCGAGAAAAACTCGATCATTTTTTACCAGTTTTTCTTTAAAAAAAACTCGTGCTTCAAAGGGTTAAAGAGCTGTACAGGGGGTATGGCTAGAGCCCAGCCAAGGACGCAGGCAGAGAAGAGGCACAAAAAGGAAAATTTTTAAAAAGTTATTTATTTATTTTGAATTATAAGGTTAAATATATTTTTTTCATTTTAAAGAAAAGCTGGAGTTTGCTGAAATGCGGAGAGGAAAAAGAAAAATAAGCGTTTCTAATTTTCAGCGTTCGGAAACAACATCATAAGCAACCGGCGAAATTCGATCCAAAAGTTCGAAAAAATTATTGATCTCAATTGTGAATTCAGTGATATAAACAGAAACTAATTCAAGTGCTAACTAAAGGACTAAAAAGCTGTTTGGTGGGAAACACTTCGAAAATAATTCATAATGCCCCAAGGCCGAGAATATCCGGAAGGGCCCTTTTGTTGCGTCTTTCCTAGAGTGAACCCATTTCAAGGTTCACGATTGCAAAAATGAACCCTTGTGCAAGAACGGAACCTGCACGAATTTATTAGCGTTCATTAACTTAAAAACTATTTTCGTAGAGGCCTAAATTGGAGGCAAATGTTTTTCCAAGAAAACAGACATCATTAACGCAATAAAATTTGAGGAGCAAAAGTGATACTAACGACAGTTTAAAAAGGCTTTAGGTTTTTTTAAAAATGCAAACACACACAAAACAGTGCATCAGAAAATCAAATAGGGAGCATTATAAAATAAAAGGTTTAACAAACTGTAACCTACGGAAAAAACTAAAAAGACAGAAAAACGTTAAGTGCTGATTGCTGTCATCAGCTTATTGAGTAAGAAAAGTCTTTTGATATATGTTAGATATTCCGGTTTTTTTTTTTTTTTTTTCTATTTTATTGAAGTCATCTAGCTGTTCCACATTAATAACGGTATAATTATTTTCAAATGCCGTAATCGTGCGTTGTCAAACAGTTTTTATTTGTCTGGCAAATTAGAATGTTTGTTTTTTGTACGAATATACGTAAATACAAACATATGTACATATATACATACATAGACTGCTTAAATACATAAACCTCCTTTTGACTTTGCCGTAGTCGGGTCAAAAGGGCAACAAGCCACTTCAAAAGAACAATAGACTGTTTCAAAAGTGAAATGTAACCAATAGTGACCCTTCACTGACCGCCTAAAAATTTCAGGATTTGCATTGTTTTAACTGCGTTTTATCGAGCTGTTATGTTATTTGTTTCAATGGTAGCTGGAATTTTTATAACTTGAAAGATGATTTTATTGTTTATGCTTAACCTTCATTTGTCCGATTGCATTGCTTGTTCTAATATTTATTTATTTAAGGTAACCAGCACCAGAAGTGAGCCACTTGAGCTTGTTAAGTTGAAAAACAAGAAATTCAAACATTCCAGCGATATAAGAAATTTGCCTATGATTGGCTGAAACCCTCTCAACAAAATACCAAAAGATCAGATTTTGATTCGTATTCAGTTAAGAACAAGAAATTTTATTCTGTTAGCTGATCGTAAACAGCACAACTTTGAAGCGGTTCTTAGCAATTTTCTTAAGAGGTAAGTCTTCATTCAATTATTTTTTTATCATACATTCCACTGGTTTTTAATACAAATTATTATTGATATTATTTAATTACATACTGAGTGTATTATAAACTGTCATTACAGTAAATTCTGTTATTGATTTACGAATAATAAGGTGTGGCCCACTTCTGGATCAATATTCTACCAATTGCACCAGAATGGGTATAGGGAGCTCACCACTGGGGCACGACACAGGGTTTTCTTTCTGCAAACAGAACCTATTACGATGCTTTAACAAAAGTGTCTTAAAAAGTATTTTTATATAATTATTTTTACATAATATACATTTACATATATTTTATAAAAACCAGTAGTAAGCCACCCAGGTCACTTCTAGTGCATGAGGGGCCCTCTACTGGTGCACAAATAGAACATTCTGATAAATTACACACATTTAAGATGTTTGTGTGTTTTATGTTTTGCTATTCGACTTTTGTGTGTGCGTGTTTTTTTTTTGTTTTTTTTTTTTTTTTTTGCGTTGAATAAGAAAATTTAGCGATGAATAGGAGTTATTTTTTTAACAATTACGTCAGGAGTTTTCAAAATTTGTAAGGAATTGAGAAAATGCCCCCTTGAAACAGATTCAAAATGTTTGTTCCCATTTATTATTAATTTTTTAACTCATACTAAGCATTATCACACCCAGAAGTGCAAGAGGATCACAACGTAAAATCGGCTATTTTCTGAAGAGATTTTTCAGCATTTGAAAATTTTACCAATAAAATTAAAATTGCGTTTTCTTTTTAATTCGCATTAACCTTTTTTCAATTTCTGTAATTTTATGTGGACGTTATTAATGCTCAAAAGTATGTATGCAGTTTCGTTCCTACCATGAGTATCATATCCAGGGCGGTTATTTGTGGTGCTTCCACCCCCCCCCCCCCCCCCCCCGGGAAAAAAAGGTGTTATGTTGTATAAATTTCTGCTTTTGTAGTTTATATTTGTGCTGACTTGAGAAGTTTGATGTTTCCTTCAGATAGGGAACATTGAATTACATGTACCTATTACCTGAGGTGTATCTTCATTCTATAACGACATTAAAATAGACTTTTCAATGATTTCCGCAGCTAGGTTGGGAAACCCTTGTGCACTTTGAACGATAACTGCTTTTCCACTATAACATAACCCGCTGACGAACTAGAGATTTAGCAAAGCCACCTAATCCATCCACTATTTCTTTTCCATGTGAAGTAGCAAAATACTTCCAATAGAAACGTCTAGAGCAGAGAGCACCTGTAGTAATTTCACCATACAGCTATTATTAAATTGGCAAGATGGTTCATCGCTCCATAGAATAACCACTTCAGGCTGAACTAAATCTCTTTTGTTTCCTCTAACATTTTGTACAAGTGAAGCAGGAAGCATGATATGATACCTTTGAACTTATTAGGTGTATCTGAACATTTAAAATATGTTTGACACTTACCACCACGGATGACTACTGCTGTGAACAGTGGAATACTTGCTCTGTTCCAGAATGCGGATTTTAAAATGTGAATATAACATCTTTACTAATAGGTAAATAAAATTCACTTGGGTGATGATGTTGCCAGTTTGAAAACTATTAAGTAAGTGTTATCAATATTATGTAGTTTGATTATATTTTACAACTATTTTTCAGAATTTTCTGCTTTATATAAAATTATGTCACGTTGCTAAAGCTCTTAAATTGGAAAAAGTCACACACGTCCATGTGATGTCTGTGGCATTTTAAAATTTTATTTTAAAGTGAAATATATATCAAATACGGGATATATTTAGTCATATTAATGTATATTTATTGATAAAATAAATTTTTGATTCAATACTAGCAAGCATTTATGTTATTTTGCAAAATAACATTTTAAGTGAATGTGACGTGTGCTACCATTAAAAAGTGTTTTTTTTTTTATTTTATTTTTCCACAACTAAACGTATTTAAAAAACTTTTATTAATTATACCCCATGTGTTTTACCTTTAAACATTCAATATTTTTTTTTTACTCCAGTTTTTCCCATTTTCATGGATTTATCATCATAACGTGAACAAAATGACGACTGTACAAATCGGACTGTGCATCGGAAATCGTTCAAAAAATAGTGCAATAAAATAGTAAATTTCAGGGTATTAGATAAATATTTTTACCTAAATCATTAGCAAATTTGAAAACTTCCAAATTTTCTTCCATTAGAATGATGAATTTTTTCTATGAATTTGACTTTGAAATTTTACCCACTTGGCATAGCAAATCATCGAAAGGGCCCACTTCAGATGCATCGGAACGATCTAAGTTTTTATTTTTAAAAAAATTATATCGCAATTACTTTCAGATTTTAGGTGACTGTTATTCTAGATAAGAGTTCGGACAACCATAAAAAAAAGTAATAATTAGCAAAAGTTCTATAAACTTTAGATAATAATCGAGGAAGTATGAAAAATAATAGCTTAAATCGCCTGCATTTTGTATCTTACTTCGAAGATTTTTTTTTAAATAAATTAAATAAACTCCATTTTACAGACGATTTCAATGCCAGCGGATTGAGCAATTACACATCATATACTCCGCATTTCCTCTGCCATTCTTTTACTCTTTTTTTCCGTTAGATGGCAGCTCTATGTAATCTCAACTATGCTATCTCTTAATTTCACAGATTCATTGAAAGTTCTAAAACCAGAAACAACAATGAAATCATTGAAGAATAACCGACAATTGTTTTGCTAAAAGAAATGCAAAAGCGCGCATTCAGTGTGACTTCTGCAATTGTAAATTTTAAAGTAATTTTCCGACTGATAAGACTATAATTTGTATGTAAGCGATACTACTAATAATACAAGAAGGAAATGAATTCATGTTAGCATAGGCCCAGATAGCATGCTTATTTGCAACAAGTTTGATTTTTTCATGATATGCTTTTGTTACGACAAATTAGACGCAACAAATGTGTGGCAAAACTGTTGCAAGGTTGACAACTTGAGCAATCACTTCCTTGCAACACAATTTTGCTGCAAAAGTGTGGCAAGTCTGTCATTCAACGCATGCGCAGGCCATGGAGTGGAAGTTTGGCGGCAAAGAATGCGAATGTTGCATCTGGCAACACCCACCACCCACAACCATGTGCGAAAAAGAAAGAAATCGGCGTGATCGTACATCGAGTTTTATTTCCTGATCGGATTAAGATGTGAGTATGTTTTCTTACTTGTTGGGTACTTAATTTGTTGAGATTTAATTTTAGCATGGTAATATTTTAAGAACGATTCATCTTTGTACTTCTAAAATGCTGGCCGTGAAAGATTTAAGGGTTGACTAGTATGTACTGTATTATTAGTGATATAGCTATTTATTCATTTAAGTAATTTACTATCGTGTTATTTCACTAGTAGATGTTCGATTTTTTTTCAAACACGAATTTTTTATTTTAAAAAATTTTCTGATGATTTTAGATTTCATTACCTCGTATTTATAGATGCATCAACGGCGGATCTAAGGGGGGGGGATGGGGCGATATCCCCCCCCCCCTTGGGCTGATTCAAGTGGATACTACAACGACACTCCTAAGTGAGTTTTTACTCTTTGTACCAGCCATTTTTTTATGTTCTTGGAATCCCAGCCTAATAGCCCTTCAAGTTCTATGCTTTCCCCTGTCCCTTTGTCCTTTAGTATTGCTGAGTTGCTAATCCTCGGAGTAATGGGAAAGAGATTCCCTGCTCTTTTCTTCTACCCATCAAACTGGTGACAGCTAGCCAACCCTTAGCACGTGGTGTAAATTCCTGCAGCATTTACGCTACAACCTGGAGTCTGAAACATTTCATTGAACATTCATAATTACAGATGTTTATATAAATTGCACATACTCGTTGATGGTTTTTTTAGTACATATTTAGTATTACATTTTGAAAATTTTAGAAAATATATTACTAATAATTGCTATTATTTTGTAATTTAGACATATCAATTCAAATTTAGAAAATGTATTTACAAGCCTACGTTTTTCTTGAGAAAGCTTGAAGGAAATCCTAACTCGGTTAAAACTTGACTAAGAAGCAGAATGAGTGATGATAGACTCACTGAATTAGCGTTATTGCATATCCATAAAGATATTACATTGGACGTTGAAAAAATTATAGACAGATTTCCGGAAGCAAAAAAACGGCAGCTTGTGTTCCTTTTATAAGGGCTTTGAATAAACGTATATGCATTGAAAAAATGTGCTAGTAAAATTTTAAATATCACTACACTAGCATTTTTTTTTTTGTTCCTGCTGTTTGAAAAAAAGGGGGGGGGCGGAGGGACTGTTGAAAAGGAATGAAGAATCTCCTCCATCCATCCTTACATTGAACCCCGAGATTTCCAAAATCGCCCCCCCCCCCCTTGAAGATTTTCTAGATCCGCCCTTGAGATGCATTTTTAATTTTCTCTTTGTGTCGTTATTTTTTAGTTTTCAAATTTTGTCTGTTGCATTTATTTAATAAAAACTTCCCTTTTTTCGAGATTGAATTTCTTTGTTTTGTAAAATGTTCAGATAATTATAGAGGTTGCATTTTTTATTTTCTGTTTGTTAATGTTTCTTTTTTTTTTAAATTTTCTCTTGAATATTAATTTCGTTTATTAAATTAATTTTGAAACTGGATCGATTGACTCTGTATTTGTTTTTTCTTTTTAAATTCGCTTTTTAATTTTTGCTATTGTATCATTTTTGTGAAATTTAGATTCATTGTTTGTTGCAATTCTTGAATTTTATATATTGATATGTATTTAATTTGAGTGTTAAAATTACTTCTTTTTAATTTGATGTTTTTAGATTTCCTTTTTCTCGTACTAAGATGCAATTTTAATTTTTAAGATTCTAAGAAAAATCTTTAATTTTGCTTTATAATTTAATTAGGGTTTTTTTTAAATTCGTTATCATTTATCTGATATTTATAAGTATCATATTTAATTTTGTTGCTGTGGTACTTTCTTGAATATTATCTATTGAATTTTTTTTTTTTTTTTTAGCTTTATTAAAGTTTTTTTGTCAAGATGGAGGCAAATGAAATGCTGAAGGGATGACCTTGATTATCTGAGCTTTACACTGATAAAGTCCTTCCTTGCGACAGAAGCTTTCAAAATTGATTTTTTGTAAGTATTATGCTTTTCCTTGTAAAAACATTTTTAAAAAAAATGAAATAAATTTAGGAATATGGACAGGTTTAACTGCTGGAATGCAGTTTAAATGATGTTTTCTCGCTTCATTCAAGGAAGAACCTGAAGAATTTTGTCTGGCATATTATTTAACTGTCTAAAAAGATTAAGGGATTCATAGAAGAGAGGGTCTTCATCTTGCATGTTTCTTTGTTTTTCCCTCTTCTATTTTTGAGTACCTCTGAACCAATTTGATGCATTTTTTAAAAAATGTTTCTCTTGCAGCATAATTTATATTTGCATTTTCTTACTGAAATTTATTCATCCTCATTGACTTGAATATTATTATTAATTGTCTTGAGAAACTATTTAAGAATGGTTTAGCATTTAAGTTGCCTTTTTTAAGGTCATGTACAAAGAACAATTTTTTCCAGAAAAAACCTTAATAAATAATAAGATCTATTAAACTTTGGGCTTAAAAATGTACTAATGCAGCAAAAAACTCCAATATTCTGTTTAATTGAACCTTGAAAGTTCTTAAGATATTGTAAATAATTTATCTTGCCACTGTAAGCAAACACGTATGAATATGTATATTCTATGTACAAAAATATAGAACTTAACTGTAACTTACATTAGTTGTAATTTTTTCTTTTTTGAAAATTATTTTTATATGGTTAGAATTCAACTTTTTTTTTTTTCTTTTGAAAAAACAATTTTTCAACTGACTTTCGAAAGAGGTTCTGGCTGATTAATTTTTCTATTTCAAGCCCTTGTTAAACTTACAAGCTTCTGTAACATTTCTCATAGTTTATTATATTTTTATAGTGATAGTTAATGAAGTCCTTAAGTCTGATTTTGCTGTCTATGGCTTATTGCAGGGAAAAATTGATTTGTTTCTTTTATTGATTTCTTAAAAAATTAGCATTATCCAGCTGGTGTTTTCATGTGAATGAATTGACGTATAACAACAGTTCTCAACATGAGGGCATACCCCTTGGGAAGGTGTAGAAGAATTTCAAGAGTGTAAAAGTAACTGCAGTTTCCTCGATTTTGTGGTTACAATATAAACTATAATGTCTTTTTAACAATACAGCACCTATTTGTACACTCAACTATCTACTACTATTGTAAATGATTCCTTTTTTGCAGACAAGTTTCTTTAGAAGTTTTGGTGTTCTTAGTGCAGTTTTCATACACATATCTATGAATACAGAATTTCAGCAATACCATACATCAGTGATTCTCAACCACTGTGTCACGGCACTTTAGTGTGCCGTCAAATTTTAGAAATGTACGTAATAAAATTATAATGCTTCTTATTACAAGTAAAGTTTGTTTAAATAAAAGAAGAGTACACTATAGAAGAAACTTGTTTGTACAGTTAAATACCATGTTTTTTAATTTAAATTAATACATTATTTTACAGTGTTTTATAGGTAAGTAAACAACTTTTTAACTTATCTTTTTCTTTGTGTGCTGTCAAATTTTGAAAACGTCCATAGTGTGCCCCGACAAAAAAAAAAAAAAAAGGTTGGGAATCACTGGCATACATGACCAAATATTCACAAATGTAGATGTGGTAATAACCTGAGATATGCTTTGTGTCACAGCTACAACCAAATGTTCAAAAACTTGTCCAGAACTAATTAATGTTGTGAAAGTGACAGCTGCATACCAACCTCACCTACACCCTTGATTATCTCAAATACATTTGATCTATATTTTAATTTTTTGGTAACTTATAATATTAATAAAAGCATTTTTTTTCTGTTGTAGGATGGAAAGACGCTTCTTGTGTGACGGAGATTTCAAAAATTTTGCACAATTCAATTATTTTGGAAGTTATGTTAATATAAGATAGTTTAGAATGGCTTATTTAAATTTTTATTTTAATAGTTTACATTTTTCCTCTTCTTTCTTTATTTATTTTGCTTGTGAACTTAATTTAATAATTAAAAATTCATAATTTCTCTTTTCTTGGTAAAGGGTCACTACCAATTTTAAAGTAAGAAGCATTTACTTACTTGATCTTTCATTTTATTTTTTAGGTGAAACACATATAAAATAAAATTTTAAAATAAAAACTGAAAAAAACTATAGAATAGGAAATTTTTTATAAAAAAATTGGCTTAGTGATTAGGTATTTATTAGTAATGAATGAGGAATTTGAATTTAGCTTTAAAAATAGTGATGCAAGTTAAGCCATCTCTTTTTATTTTTAAATTATAATTTCTCTTTAGTGCATTTTTTTAAGATCATAAATAAATAAAAATCAATCTGTAAAGTATATAAATACCAGTTAGAACAAAGATTCTAATCCAATTAGAACAAAGATGTTTTGGAGACAAAAATGGATTTGCTTACATATACATTTATTAATGCGAGATTGCAGTAGTTGCACTACTGTATGTCTTAGTATTACTTTATTGTTCTTATTTATTCATTCATAAACAGGATTTTTTTTTTAATTTGGAATATATGAACTAAATCTTGTTTGATCATTTAAATATATTTTGCAAATTTCATTCACTTCCAATCTTTGTAAATATATGTATATATATACATACACTGTGTGTACATACAAGTTTTATATCTTCTGAAAGCAATAGTGGTAATTTATTGCTAATAATATTGATGCTACGGTATGTAGTCAACTTCATTAAATATATTCAGTCTTGTGATTTTTGAAGAGTGGTGGTGCTGCTTCTTAATTTTGGTTTTGTATTGTATATATAAATTAAGTGTTCTTATTCATGTAACATTAAATGTTCTAAAAATAGTAAAAATAAAGCTTGTATGATAATAAGCAATTTTAGCCCTGTTTTATTTATGTTTTGTACCTAGTTGAATGATCCTATTTATATAAAATTTGTTGAATGCATGATCATACATTAAAAATGTATATAATATGCCCAAAATAACTAGAAAATTCAACTCTATATGCAAATTAAAGTGTATTAATCTATATATAAACTAAACCTGAATCAAAGTTGTATGTTTCTAATTAATATAGTGCAAAAAATCTTACTTAAGGATTAATAATTGACAACAACAGCATTTGACAATCTAGACATTCATATATGCAAACTGCTTCTTTTTCTTAAAAGTGGTAAATGTGGTTGGGATAGGGGCCATTTCACAGTATTTTCTAAAATTGTAGAGTCCGCAACATGACACTTTTTTTGTTATAACTATGTAATTTCCAGTTTAATTATCACTAAATTTTATTTTCAAATATTGTGCTCAACACATTATTTGAAAATAAAATTTGGTGATAATTAAGCTGTAAATTACGTAGTAATAACAAAAAAAGTGTAATGTTGCGAACTCTACGTTTAGACAAAATACTGTGAAATGGCCCATAGCGCATCTAAGAGAAATTAGCTTAAATGCCACAAATTTGCATCAAACTTGATAGGACAAAAGTGAACTTGCAGGGGATTTGCAGCAAATTTGATACAAGAAAGGGAAATTTGACATTACAAAACTTGCGTTCCAACTAGTTTGCTACAAATTTGCAGCAAACTTAGTAAACTTGCAAAGAGTTTGCAGCAAATTTGCACGTCAATGGTAAATTCACAAGGAACTTGCTGCAAATTTGATATAGCAAAGCTAACTTTTGTACCAGTTTGTCTCAAACTTGCAGTGAACTTGACGTGACTTGCATGACAAGTTCACTGCAAGTGCGAAGTGTGGTGACTTTGGCACTTGCGTAAACTTGCTACAGTCTTGCTTTGAACTTTCAGGCTTGCATTATGAACTTGCTGCAAGTTTCCAATTTTGCAAAGCAAAGTTGCAAGCAAAATTTTGTTGCAAATAAAAATTGCTATCTGGGGGGGGGGGGGGGGGAAAGAAGTATGTAATAAATCAACTTTTCACCGGAAATGTTAAAACATTAATTTTCTTTAACTTTTTTTTTCAAAAGTTAGTCAATACGTACTTTCATTACAAATAGTTAAAGGGTTTCATATCACACTAAAGCAGTAATTTTGGAAAATTGTGCACTTTAGAAATCATACTGTTGTGTTGAACAAATTAAAACTATGAAAAACATACTATGAAATATAAACATAACATTTAAAAATTTAACTTAAAAATCTAGTAAAACACCAACTGCTGCAGAGGGTAGCAGTACGCTCTATTTCTACGGTCCTACAACCCTATTACTAGGGGCCTATTATAGGTTATAGGGGCTCTAAACCAGCCTGTGGGGCGCGCCCCCTTAGGGGGGAGCGAGCACACTTGAAGGGGGCGCGAGAATATCCAAGAGAAAATATTAGTTTAAAAAATTGATTTACTGACAGAAAGGAAAGCGCACATACATATAGAGAACAAAATACATTTCGACATATTTAATAACTTATTAAAGTAAAACAAATTACTAATTTAAAACATACTAAATTAAAAACAAATTTAATAATTATTAGTGATTTCCTTGGGCCTGTCTTGCAAAGCAAAGTTTTTCGAATGAAGGCTTAATAGCTTAATATTAGAAATAGCCGCTCTCAGTTCTGTTTCTATATTTAGGCGAGATCTATAGTTTGTCTTCAAAGAAGCCACAGCAGAAAATTCAGGTTTCACAAAAGTAGGATGTTGAAAATGGCAATAGAATACGAAATGAACTTGTTTTTAGGGAGAGAAAAATCATCCTCTACTCCTGCCCAAAATGCAAATAGTGATTTATTACTAAATTACTCGCTTTTACTCTTGTTTTGACAGTTAGTTAAAAATAATTCAAAAACAGAATCCGAAGCACTCAATATATATTGGTTGAGAAACGCTGCTCTAAACTCTGTAAAGTTGATAGAAGTCGGTACAGAACTAGAACTGCTGGCAGCTGAATACAGCCATTTTATAACAACTGAAAAAAAAAAATATTGATTAAAGAAAACGAGACAAACAAAACAGAAAAATAAACAGTTAAAATCCAGAGTTAGAAACGATGCCTTCAGTGTTTATCATGTGCATTTTCCGTTCCATCGAGCACATACAATCTGAAGCTATAGCTTATAAACTTTGTACTTTTTCTTATGTGACGTGTAAGGTGTGTTAAATATCTTGTAAGCACAACAGATGAGAAAAAGTATTTTCTAAGTCACAAAATAGTTAAAAATCGACTCAGGTCGACTTTAAGTCAAAATTGTTTTGCCCAACCTGTTATTCATGAACATAGAGATGTAGTTCACTGATTGTAATCAGGTCCGTCATTTGGGCGCTCGGGGGGGGGGGGGGGCAATTCACCCCCCCCCCCCTCCACACTGACTTTCAGAAATACATTGAATTTATGCATGTTTTTATGTATTTTGTTGTCACTGAAAATAAACCCTTTGCCCCCCCCTCCTCGCCGGATATTTTGAAATGACGGACCTGGATTGAAGAAAGGTCAAATTACCGATGAAGCAGCCAGAAGCGACTTTCCGTATTGCGGTGCGTGCAGAGCCTTTGTTGCCGATTTTCACCAAACTGGCGAAGATTCAGTTCACAATGTGGCGACCCCCGAATGTAAACATTAGACGAAGAACAACACAGCAACCCCTCGAATTCCGCCGCCATTTTAGTTTCGCCTTCGTATGTCTGCTTAAATCTTTGAATTACTATTGCAAGGTGGTGATAATTCACACATACATTATTGCAATGTTTTAAACTTATTATTACAACAACATCATGGCAACAAATACATTGCGGTATGTATTTTATTATGATGATGTTGTTTTCAATATTTGAATGACTTATTTTTATTAAATATTTTTTCAAAAAAATACATAAAAAGCATAAATCATCATAGAAACTTTTTTATACTGGGCAAAATGTGTATAAAATCTGATGTATGCCATGAAAACTAAGACAGTTTGGAGTCGTTTAATTTTCATGCAACATTTTTTAGATTTGTACCAAAAGAATTAAATCTATTTATGCCTGTATAACTATTTGTTTTAGTTAAAAGGTGAAAATTAATCGAAGAATAAATATGAAAATAGCTATTTCAGAATTGATGAAATAAATGAACTTCCAAAAATGTTTTGTTATTTTTCTTTGTTGTGATACTTTTTTTATAAATCCATAATCCAGTTGATTTTTTCCCCGTTCAATGTTCTAATTTGTTAAACTTCATTTTTATTTGTTATTATTATTTTGAATTACCGTACGCAATTTATCATTATAACGAAAACTCAATGAAATCATCAATATATGATAATAAAAACAAACATTTAACAAGTCTTAACATTTTAATATTTTTATTGAGTCGATCATATATTGAAAATACAAATAATACTAATCGACTCAACACTAAATAAGAAATAAAATGTTTGACCTAGTAAAAAAACATTTGTTCAAAAACCAGCATTAAGAAATCACAAATCATTGTACATATGTTATGCTGGGTCAAAAGAAACTTATTTATCAACTCATAAAATTGTGAGCTTCAGGATGCAAGTAATAAAATTTTTACGCATTAAAAATGTAGATGATATGATTATAAAAAAAACAACTACTGAATAATAACAATAATAATTCATTTATTGAACTTACGGGTAGTTCCTTGCGTTAGTTTACTAATTTGAGCTTTGTTAAGAAGCATCCATTCAATATTTTATAATATACATTCTGCTTAGAAATGCAAACAAAAAACGGAGAATTATGAAGTGAGGATAAAAACCCGGAAATTTTCAGGAAGAATCTGGCAAATTGGGGAACATTTGGAATTTTTAAGAGGGAAAAAAACAAACTTAAGCTTTCTTCAAATAATCATAAATTATTTACTCACTATAAAAATGTTTTCAGTGTTCAAATATTGTTACAGAACATAACATTAACGTTATATTTTTTCTATTCTGCATATAACGTTATTTTATTTCTATTGAAGCGTGAAACATAACATTTTATACCAAACTTATACAGTTGAGAAAATTAGAAAATTAACTTGTAAATTCAATAGGCCTTTTTATCGCAATATATTGATTCTAAAAATATATTTGACTTGGTTACTTTGCAGAAAATAAGATTAACCTTCAAAATCTTTTTTCTTCTTTATTCCTTTCCTAGATTTCAAATTACTATCAGAAATAATACATATATACATAATACACATACATAGCATTGTATTGACACTTTACCAACACATTTGGAATGGTAATTTTTAATAAGAAATACTATTTAAAGCACTATACATTTCAATAATTTTTTGTAAAGGTTGTTTTTTTATGTGTTATTTTGTTTTTTATTGATGACTTAAACAAATATCAAGTTTTACATTGTAAATTAAAAATATTAACAACTTCTTTTTTTTGTCATTCTAACTGTAAAATTTTGTTACAGCATTACTAACGCAATGAAATAAGCATGTTGTCTGTTTTAAAATGCTTTAACAATAATGTTCGGTAAAGTATTTCTATTATCACGAAAATTTCATAAAAAATTATATATTATTGATGCATTAAAATTATTATTTCAAGGGAAAATATCGAATGTTCCAAGTTTTTGGGAAGTCTCAAATTTCCCAATTTTTTTCGGAAATAAACCAGGCGTTTTGAAAGCTTTGCAACGCTACCTGTGCTAGAATACGCCCAGCAAATTGGACAGTCTTACACTTCTACGCAACAGAAAAATCTGCACTAAGAAGTAATCATTAATAATAATTTAACTAAATAACATATTTTAGTAATCTGCGCAACAATCACCAACAAAAAATGGTCGACTATATTTTTCTCAGTAACGATCGTACTATTCATATTCTCAAGCTATTTCTACAGTACGATGTAGCGAAAGTTCGTATGTAAGAAATACAAGATCTGTTTTGTTATTAAATTTCAAATTTTATTTCTTTTTTAAATCTTGCTTAACAAAACACCTCCTGCATAATTCATTATCTTTATTAACCATCCGAGTCGAAACTTAAAGATAGAAAAGCACCCTCTTTGAAAATGTTAATTTTACAATTAAAAAAATACAGTTCATAATTTTCTAAACGCTATTCAGTTACATGCGAGCAGCCATGTTGTTTATATCACGTGATTTCGGTCTTTCGTTTTGGCTGCTAAGTATTGGCGAAAAATTTTTGGTGTTTAAGGGATCTAGCCAAAGTCTCTGTACGGATCGCAATACGGAAAGTCGCCAGCCAGAACCCGTAAATATGTTACCGAAAAGCTGTTGGGTTGATTAAAACCAATTAATTTAAAATATTTTCTGTTTATTTTGCTACAGCAAGCTCTTTCGAGTTTTTCTTATGGTTCATGTATGTATTTTTTGTAAATCCTTTCTGATTTTTTTTCCTTACAATTAACCATTTACGGTTTTATTTTTGTAAAGCTTGTTCATCGAAACGTAAATTAATTAGATATTTTGACCAATAACTAGTAGTTCTGCCGTTATAGAATTACTTAAAATTTTTGTGATTTACAAGAAATAAGTGTTCATTTTATTATTATCGCTTAAGCACAAGCTAATAATATTTTTTAAACTGGGATAAATTCATTTTTCTCTGCTTGGTAATAGTTCAGAGATAACATATGTTTCTTATTTTCAAATAATGCTTAAGAAGCAAAGTTTTGATTTTACTTTTCATTTAGCTTGAAAATAATTCAACGGAGCAGTTTTTCTATCTTATAATATAGGGAAAACTGTTTTCAAACAATTTCATATCGTACTGAAACATAAGGTAACAATGTTTCTTTAATGAATAGATGTTTCTTAAGCAAGTGTTTTGACTTTTGTACTTTTCATTGCATTCTATAGATTATTGCTAAAATTTCTCCAGTTTATCTCATTTACATATAGTAAAGATAGTATGAAATTCCGTTTTGAGAAACAGTTGGACAGGTAAAGCTTGAAAAAAAAAATTTTTTTAATATGAACGTAGTTAACTATTTCATAGCTTCCAAAATTTCCAGACACAAAATTTTTAAAAAATTCCGAAAAGCACCCGCGACGGACACCCTGAATATGTGCAGGTTTTATACGAACTTGACAATTTGATTTCAGAGCGCGAGAAAAAATACGAATTTTCTGATACTGTTCGCAATAAGCTTAATATCTGGGAAATATGGTTAAAAAGGGAGAATTACAAACTAAATAAACATATTGTTCTTTGTTTTGAACATTTATGACGAAAAAGCCACTGAAAACACGGCTTTTGAAAAAAAGAACGGAACTCATAAAAAAATATATCGGTTGATGTACGGGCAGGGTAACCATATTTCCAAGTATCAATTTGGGGACATGTCCCTAAATCAAAACACAATTTGGGGACACTATAAAAAAGTTTTGGGGACATCTTTGAAGACATAACAATATACGTAGTATCACAGAGTAATCATAAACCAGAGGGTCAACTCTTAAGCCGTTTTGTAGTGTTGATTTCACTAGCGCACCACGGGGGAAAACATGAACTAAACTCATGTTTGTGAAAATTGCAACACCATGAAGGAATCGTCATAATTGAATGAAATTTAATACACAGTTGAGTGGTAGTTGTACAAATAAATGATTCAATTTTCAAAGCAAACAAACAATAACAAGAGATCGGAATCAGTATTTTGTGTAGCCCCCACGCGCCTCAATAAGTGCTGCAACAGGACGTGGCATGGAGTCAAACAAATTTTGAATGTCTGCCTGAGGAAGAGCATACCATATTGTTTGTATGCGTACCCAAAGTTCGTCTACAGAAGCAACAGGACGAGGATCACGAGCGAGACGCCGACCAACGAAATCCCACACATTTTCAATTGGCGACATATCCGGGTAATACGCCGGCCAAGGAAGAAGCTGTACCTGCTGCGTTGCAAAGAAGGATTGAACAGTCCTAGCAATATGAGGACGGGCATTGTCCTGTTGAAATACAGCTGCTGGCAAGCTTTGAAGGAAGGGAGCATTGCTTGGGGCTGTAGAACTTCACTGATGTACCGGTTGCTGTTCAGATTGCCCAAAATTCGTACCAATTGAGATCGTTCATGATAGGCTATGGGGCCCCAGACCATAACTCCGGGTGTTCGTCCACTGTGGCGTTCGATAATGCACTCCGGAAGGTGGCGTTCACCGGCATAGCGTCTGACACGAATGCGGCCATCATGGTACCACAAATTAAAGCGGGATTCGTCAGAAAACACGACATGTTGCCAATCAGCACGCCAGTCTCTATGCTGATTGGAACATTGTAGCAGCAGGCGGCGATGGTTTAGCGTGAGGGGATCCTATATAAAGGAGTCCTTGCGCGCAGTCCACGCTGCAGCAGACGTTTACGAGTTGATGAAGCACACAATGAAACACCTGTAGCTATTGACCAATGTGTTGCCAATTGTCTAGAGGAAGCTGTACGGTCCGTCCACGCCATGCGGACCAGGTGTCTGTCATCGCGAGTTGACGTCACATTTCGGGGTCCACTCCCGGATTTCCGAGTTGTCCGACCCTCGTCCGTCCACTGCTTCCAAACAAGCCTCACTGTGCTGCTGTTACGCTGCACACGAGCGGCTACTGCACTATACGACAATCCAGCTTCACGAAGGCCGATGATTCTCCCCCGTTCAAACTCTGTAAGTTGTTCAAATCTCGCTCTCTTTCGTCGAAGAGGCATAAGTAGAGATTGAGCTAACGTTTACCACTAGCAGATAACCACCGATAACCATACACGCCTCGCTACAGCCGTCTATTTATTCGGATCCATCCGCCGTTCAGAGGGCGCTGTTTAGCATACGCATTTCCTGAAAATTTCAGCTCACTCGCGTAAGTCCTTCATGGTGTTGCAGTTTTACAAACATGAATTTAAATTACAAGAGTTCGCATTGAAGTTTAACTCATGTCTCATCTACGACGATATTATCTTTGTTTTGAAAGGAAATTGCATATTTCTTCAGAATTGGTTCGTTCATTTGCAGCTTTGCGTAGTTCTTTCGGATTGAATCATTTTTGCACTTTCATTATTTTTGTTCGTCATTTTCTGGAATATTTTTCAACGCTAAAGTTTGTTTACGGTATTTAGAAAGGATTACTTTTTAAAATAATATCTAACTTAACTCTTTATGTACGGGAAGGGTGGAAATTTTTACTACAGATAAAATCTAAGCTTTTCTACTAGGCGATTCCTCAAGTGGACTCGTCCATTCTTGAGCACCCAGCAGCTCCCCATGGAGTCCATCTGTTTCCTAATTGCAGTAGGCGGGGTGATCTGTCATCCTACTTTCATTGTAACGCTTCGAAACTGTGTTCTCTTATCTGTTTACTTAAAGTGGGCCGCCTCGTTTTGTTTAAATTAGTTCCCAAACTATTTTTTTCTTCTGGAGGACGCGAGGCAAAAAAAAAATAATAATAATAATAATTAATCATAATGTGCCAAACTACGTGCATGCTTAAAAGTAATCAAACAGTATTTAATAAAGGAAATTTATGATAAATTTTTGGCTATTGCCATATTTTTTTCTATCCGATCAGTGTCCTATTTAGTCAGAATTGGGAATATTATATGAATAGGTAATCATATAGAATTATATATATATATAGATAAATTGTTGTTAATTATTACAGAAAACTCTTCATAGTTGAAACCTACACCGCTCCCGTCGGAGTGAGCATACCCTCCCCCCCCCCCTCGGAGCGACGGCAAACCACCTAAAACTAAACCCCCAAAATAATGTCCCCTAAACGGCTAAGCCGCCTCTAAACACCTTGAAAATTCCCACCTTAAATATTTCAAAGGTGCAGCTTAAAACATTAACCCCCCCCCCCTCCCGGTGGGAGCTCCTGGAATCTGGTTAAACAAAATAAGAAGTATTTGCATGCAGCTCTTTTGGTCAACCATATTCTTCCCTGGAAAGCTCACCACTTTCCGTTCCTGATGCAATAAAATTTCATTACTTTCTTGTTGCGTCAGCTGCCTGTGATGTTTAGACATATCAAAAGCTAATATTTATGAAGAAAACGTTGAACCCAAGTTTGTATTCATAAGGGAGCTTACTTACGTGCCCCCCCCCCCTGAAAATTTTTCTTAATGTAGCATAAATTCATTTCCCAAACCTTTCAAAACGTAATGTGTTGAAGACAGCCCTCCCCCCCACCCACCCCTGGCCAAAATTTCTGGATACCACCTTGGCTGAACCCCAGACAAATATTTCAAACCTCTCATACAAATTGCATGAATGAAAAAACTAAAATGAATAACACATTATGCTCATTTTCTTCCGGATATAGCACGTTTTCAAGTTGATAATAGCTATCAATCCAAGTAATTACACTGCCATTAGGGCAACTGCCAAATGCAAATCACTGTCACTCGTTGAAAGAGTTTCGGTCAGAAGAAAGATGTCTTTGAGGTGGTCTCACGGCACCATGTGTCGTGAGACCTCCTCAAAGAGCTCTTTACATGCGATGTCCCTCAAAATATTAGTATTGATGTCTTCTTCAGCAAGTGAAAGAGACACATAAATAGTGTAATATTTTGGTTTCCTTTATTTTTTTAAAAAACATTTTCCATGAATTTGTGTATAGCCTAGAAATATAATCCTTTAATAGATTGAGAGAAATCACATATTGTAATTATGAAACAGAAAAATTTCAGAGGAAAAATTAAGCTTAATATTTGAATAAGCTGGAAATATTTATTGAAAAATATGGGTGAAAAAATATTCGTTTATAAATCAATTTTTGAGACATTAGCTCTACCCCCAAATTAATTTTACCTAAATAGTTTTCAGAAAAACGAATTACATAAAAATCGTAGATATTTCAAATTTCTTGCATTGACTGCATCTGGAATATCAAATAAAAAAAAGAAAAAACAAATCAGAAATGTTCATAAATCTAAGCCACAACTTTTTGAAGGTACCCATTTCCATAGTAACAGCATTTAGAAGCCAGCATCAGTAACTAATTAGGAGCATATTTTCATTTTCTTAACTTACTGAGAGGATTTAATAAATGACTGAAATCTTTCCTACTCCTCATAATGTGGTAGCATAGTTTTGCTGTGGCCATCACATAATTTACTTCTATATCTTTCATATAAATGCTTTTTTAGAAAAAAATTATAAATAATTTTTAAGAGTTAACCCTTTTGAGCAATATATAGTTCTTAATTGGTAGCTTTAATAAGTGATGGGTAGTGGCGTAGCTAGAACCTCATTTAGTGTGGGGGGGGGGGGTCTTCGGGGAAATATTAATGCTAATTGTTTTACACCCCTCCCTCAAAGCCCTCTCATAGATACGTCACCATTTGGAGGTGAGCTTCCCCCCTATCTACGCTAGTGGCTATCAAAAATTTTTACATGTACTTATATTTTCCACATTTGTCCAAAAGTGCTCAGCCTATCTTAAAATGTGCAAATCCACCTTTTTCAGAAATCGAAAATTTTGGCAAATCAAATTAATATGTAACTTTTGTAAGAAGAAAAAAGTAAAAATTCCAGTTTGTCATGTGACCGAATAGAAAAACGAAAAGTTAACAGTTTAACAGATTTTATGTAAAAAAGCAATGTGAAGGTGCTTCTTCAAACAATAATAATTAAATAAAAATTATTAAAATATTAATTAAATAACAATAATACAATAATGATAGTAATATACTTTCATAAACTTTTGGCAATGAATCTTTAGATTGGAGGAATAAAACTTTCGGTATAAGGTAGGTGGGACGCAAAAAGTACTACGTATCAATAAAAATACTTTTTAAGTTAAAACATTTTGTTGAAAATTGGTTACTTTAGATGTATTTCACGATTACAACCACATAGAATTTTAAAATACTTTGTGCATTTTCCCTTCACATAATAAATGAACTTTGACGGCAAACCCAAAAAATAACAAAATTGCTGCAAAATAAAATTTACTTTCACAAAGTTCGATGAGGTTTGTTATTACTATGAACAGATATATTCAAATAGCGAATTCGTCCAAAGAGACATTAAGTTGGTTGCTCCAATTGAGAAAGCCTTTAGATTTAGTGCTCTCACTGCTTCTCAAAAGGATTCGATTAGGCATCTCATTGCGAATACTGTGGATTTTAACTCGAAGTTATCTTCAAATACTTTCAGCAAGCATGCTAATAGTTACGTCAAAAACTTGTGCTCTGATCCTGATTTGGTTATCACTAAGGCTGATAAGGGTGGTCAAATTGTTGTTATAGATAAAAGCTCTTACTTAGATAAATGTAATGATTTACTTAAGGTTGGTCCTTATGTTACACTTCGCAAAGACCCCAGCACTATGGAGATAAATTTGATTAGTAAGGCTGTAAAGTCTTCTCCTGTCATTTGCGATTCTTCAAAAAGGTCCTTGATTCCTTCAGTCGCACACTGTGCCAGATTTTACGCTCTTCCTAAGGTCCACAAACCTGGTATACCTCTCCGTCCTATTGTCTCCAATATTAATACTGCTTCTTATAAACTTGCTAAACACTTGGTCTCCATCTTTTCTCCTCTTTTGAATGGTAATTCTTTCACTGTTAAAAATTCCGTCGACTTTGTTCATAAGCTTCGTGATTTCAAACCTTTTGGATTAACTATGGCTTCTTTTGATGTAAACTCGCTTTTCACCAATGTGCCGGTTAATGGCGCATTGGATTGTCTTAAATTGAGACTTCAGGAATATCATTTCTCTAGTTTTGAGATTGAAGAACTTATTTCTCTCACTCGTGTTTGTCTTGAGCAAAATACGTTTGTATTTGATGGTGTGTACTTTCGTATGACTGAAGGTTTAGCTATGGGTAATCCTTTAAGCCCTATTTTAAGTGACATTTATATGCACTATTTTGAGACTAAACTTTTCGAAACCATAAAGTTTCCTTTTTATGTCCGTTATGTTGATGATTGTTTTGTATTGCTTGATCAGAAGCAAGTGGATATTGATCATTTACTTGATAAGCTTAATTCCATTGATCCTTGCATTCAATTCACTATTGAAATGGAAGTGGATAGTTCTCTTTCATTCTTGGACGTTTTAATTACTAAAAGTAATGACGATTTTATGACTTCAGTGTTTCGCAAGCCCTTTGCTGTTACACTACCTCCTCACAAATGTTCTTCTCACCCCCCAAACCAAAAGTTGGCCTCTTTCAAGGCTCTTGTTTTCCGTGCTTTGAATATATGTTCCTCTTCTAACTCTTTGGATGCTGAGCTTTCGTACATTAAGGCTGTGGCTTTGGATCGTGGTTATTCTCCTAAGGTTGTTGATTCTATTTATAACAGGTTAATTAAGCCTTCAATTTCTGGCAATGTTTCTAAGTGCAAGCCTGCTTATACTATTATTTTACCTTTTTATCCAAAAATCAGTCAGCAAATTGCTAAAATATTGAAGAAGTTTGGGTTTGATACTGCATTTTCCCCTGTGAATAAAATAAAATTTACAAATTTGAAGTATCCCATTGGTTTGCACAACAACTGGGGTATTTATAGTATTTCTTGCAAATGTGGTCTGTTTTACATAGGTCAGACTAAACGTGCCTTAAAGCACCGTCTGAAAGAACATGAAAATTATGTTAAGCGTAAAGAACTTGCACGTTCTTCCATTGCCCAGCATTGTTGGACTTT